>OX371278.1:12935370-14331088 GCA_947310995.1 Yponomeuta cagnagella
AACTCTTTATATCTTTATATGTTACACTCTTTATATGTCTGCCGCGACACAGATCTGTGTCCAACTTAGTATGGGCCACCTATACGTTGCGTTCCGCGAGGGCAGTTCAGGAGTAAATCTATTTAAAAATTGTAATAACTAGTAATTGACTAAGGGCCAATTTTTCAATTGTCAGATAGAACTTAACTGGAGAATAAATTGCATGCTATCGCTGTCTAAATCCTACGACAAGACTGTGACAACATCAGTTTTATTCTCCAGTTAAGTTCTACCTGACTATTGAAAAATCTGGTCTAAAAGAGATAAATTTTCCGAGATATTTTGTAATTTTTGTTTTAATCGAACATATGAAATAATTTATTGTTGATCGTGTCAAATACCGTATTCTAAGCCCTTCTCGACAAGACACACCTACAGACGTTTCTACGTTTTTGCGGCGGATATTTCCGTAATTGCGGCGACAAAGCTCACATCCTGTTTTATTGACTGAGATTACGTCCATTGCGTGACACTCGTATAAAATTCAACCGACCGGTAATAAAATGATACTGACCGTAAACATATGAAATTGGACTTTATAGTAATAAACATGGTCGTTAACTCCACGCCATATCTCTGCGGGATCAGGATGTGAGTTCGTACAAAAAAACATCAAATCTCATCTAAATTACAGACACAATATGCACTGAGGCCAGGTTTGACCTTATATTGTTATGGAATACCTCTTTTACATAATAATGCTGTCGAAGACTATGCAACGGTGATTATTAAAGCCGATTGTGGCGAAATTCTTGCCTCAAACCTTGACCGACTGAACACCACCCGTATACATTCCGTTCCATAAAAAATACATTCGTATCTCGGCAAAAAGCCTGCTATCTGTTATACACGACTGAGAATACAAACGAAGTATATTATTCGTTGTTAAGTAATAGTAGGTTGAGGTAGTAGGTATATATGTAATATTTACCTGAATAGAAGCACTAAAAAAAACTGCATATACTTCATCACAACAAATTTTATAAACCGTTTCAAAAGTATTTTACGACATCGTTAAAACCAGCGCGCGAACACGCAAGGAAGACAAATTCTATTTCACCACTGCACAGTGTACACACACTTCACCAACACATTGAAATATCTTTACTAAAAACTCTCTATTTATATCTATACTTTTTGCATTAAAACTCGCAGTGCATTGTAAAAATGAAATAACCTGTTGTAAAACGATCCGTGAACGCGTGCGACTTGTATTTTCGGCGAATCGGAGAGTGTGTGTTCGGATTGAGAAAAGCCGTTGGTCTCTTCCCAGATAATTATTTTCTTAAATGTCTACACATAAATACATTTTTCTATATTTCAAGCTAAAACTTTTCCAAGCACCAGCTTAGTTCTGTATATCTATCTGCCATCACCGAATCTATTGTTCTATAAATTCCATGTCTGGAGCGGTTAATATAATTCACTTGTGTAAGTCAAGTCTGAATTTCTGAGTAACATTACTTATTAAAAGTAATCGAAAACCCGAACCCTTTCTAATCTGGAATTATGCATGAAATACGCCTATCTCACGCATGATTCCGTATTTCGAACGTTTAGTTGCTAATAGAGTAGTTCCAAAGATACAAGAGTCAGCTTCTTCGAATGCTACATCTAAGAATATTTGACATTCATACTCGTACACTGCATAAAACAGACTTATAGTTTTATCAAGTTAAAATGTTTTATATGAGGTTTTCGGCAGAATTTAATTACCTCCTAGTGTAATAAAACAGTAAGTACGTTGTTACCTAGGTACTTACTATTTTATTTTGAGCAGAAGTTTATAGTGGAAATTGTATTGCATAGTTACTACTTGCAAAGGAAATATGCGATCCGCATTTCAATAACGTCATTTTTATGTTATTGTTAATACACATATCGAAATATTGAAGCTTTAAATAATGTTTTACAAAGATATAACAATAGCAGGCTGTATTGCAAAGACAAATCCCATCTCACTAGTCATACTAAAACAATGCATGTTTAAAAAATGCGCCATTATTAGGCCAATTATATATACTATCATCATCAGCCATTTGACGCCCACTGCAGGACATAGGCCTCCCTCATGGTTGTCCTTAACTATGAAGGGTTTTACCATAATCGCCACGCTTGGCAGGCGGGTTGGCGATCGCAGTATGCGGGTGAATTTCAGGAAAACGCCGCTGCCCGTCTCCTGGTAATGTATTTCCTTAGTCGCCTTCTACGACATCCACGGAAGGAAATGGAGTGACGCTATTCTTAATCCGGTGCCAAACGGCGTTACTATATTGCAACGTTATTTTTTCTATAAGTACACATATTTTAAAACCTAGGCTAAGCTGTATGGGTAATTTTTAGCGAATAAAAGTGCGTAACTGACGGTTTGGAATCGGAAATTTAAACAGGCAGTGCGGTAATCCCACGCAATATTATGCAGTTGACAGTTGAGGATTGGCGTGACAGCAGAGGTCTTTATTTGTACTGTGGCAGAGGGCTCTATTCGTAGGCTGGATAGATAGATGTCGATTGAGTCGTTATGCATTTCGGTGCAGTTATTATTGTTATTAATATATTTATTTCAGAACAAATCCATACAATAGTATTAGTAATAGAAGGACTTAGTCTATATTAGTAACTAAACCCTGGTAATAGAGAGACATAGTTTAATTTCAATATTTAGTGGATCCGCGCTCATGCGGCATGCACTGCCTGAGTTGCGTTATGATTTAGTTTAGTTTATAAACGAGATTTTTTAAAGTGTGCGCCAGAGTTGCACCGGATTGGAGTTGCCTGGTGCGCCTACGCAGTCACGGGCGCGCTATTACGAGCGCGCGGTGTGTAGCCGACCCTGCGGGCGTGATTGCTGGAGACGATTGTCTCCCGTAGAGATGATGTGTTACATAGAATTATAAGACACAGAACCGCAATCCGGGACCTCAATGTCAAGCCTTACAAGGGTGGCCAAACTGAAATTATTTTCGAAGCCGGTTGTCAGTGTTTTACTGCGCATGTTTGCGCGTCTGCAAGCGTCACTCACTACAAGCTGCTTACAAAAACATTTTCAACCTTTTCATAGCAACCTTTGCGACTTTGGATTTTGTAGGAAAATAATTTAATTGCTTGGGTCTCGTTTACTGTTTTTGTTCCTTTTTCTCTCTTTCCTACTTTAGTTTGTAACAATCAGAATATTGTGCCATTAAAATACATAATGCCTGTACCTTTTTCGGTACTACTTGAGTAATTTATGTGGGTACTTATAATTATCATCCATTGCCCAAGCCACTATCCACACACAAAAGGTTGAGTGGTAGAAAATGCAATTCAGCATTAAGTGTGCCGCAGAAGATTTTTAAATATAAAATATTGTAATAATAATAACGTGAAGGCAATCACAACACAGGCTCTAGCGTGTTTGTCTCATTCTGGCTGCAACCTTTATTGCATAAGGTTAAATTAAAGTCTGCAACTTCTTTTTAATATTTTTCCACGGAACATTATTTTTATTTTTTGTAAGTACATAGATGAAGTCTTGTGGAAAAGTCTTCCTCTGCATGTTAGATCGGTGGAAAACTATTTATTTACCTAACGTATTCACGGACACTCACATCAACTTTGTCTTCTGTCTTATGTAAATACTAAAAAAAATATACGCGTCGAATTGATAACCTCTTCCTGTTTTGAAGTCGGTTAAAAATATAATTGATATTTGATAGTGTGGTAAGTTCCATTCAGTGGCATGGGGACAGCTGATGGCATTCTGATGAGCTATGTCCATTTTCGGGTTCAGTAAATTAAGTTATGCAAACATTTTTTTAATAATTGTAAAAACATATTTAATTTTTTTTGTGTATGTAATTGATTGTGTACCCGAAATAAATATTGTCTTTATCTTTATCAATTCACAGGTAATCTCTATTGTTATTTTAAGTGTTATCACGTCTGTAGTCGTTAATTGTCCGTGGTAGAGTCAAGGTACCCATCAAATTAACACATTGGGTACCGGATTAGTTAATGCGTTAATAAAACTAATCATCTGTTCAACAAAAATGTAAGTACCAATTTTCCTGACGACTTATATCTACTTCATGCGTAAAAAATTTCAAATTATAATTTCAACAACACGATATTGAGTTTCGCAACAGAGCGGAACATAAAAACGGCCATTTCTGATTAAACCCACGTACCTGTCTACGCAACCTTCGCTCAACTGCAGATATAATATAAAAATAGAAAAAACTATTTCTTTATATGGGGTCTGTAATGTAAGTTATGGCATAGTAACAAGGGTTCTAATTGTAAATTAATCTGCTGAAGAAATACAATATACTGGTTTATTTTCTCAAACTTCTTCGGGAAAATAATACCTGTAAAATACATACGAAGACAGTGGCATCAGTCTCAAAATTCAAAGAAATCATAAAAATCGGGAATATGCGCGGAGTATCTATCTCCCAAAAAGTATTCACCGCTTCGCAATATGATTTCTTTTGACTTCTCACATTCCAAGAAACAAAAACTCTACGTCCAATGTAGCTAGCCAGTATCGGCCACACTGATTAAAAAAGGCTGAAAAACATTATTGCAGAATTTAGTTTAGCCAAATATTTTGGTGCTTCACACCCACGGTATTAATAGGTCAGTGCTCGCATCTTACGTATCTAAGAGTGATCTAAGTTTCATTTACTCAGTCTGAATTTGGCCTGTGAATTTAATTAACCTATGTTAAGACTTTTTACATTTCTTTACCAACTGTCTCAGACCGTTGGTAAAGAAATAAAAAGTAAGAAAAGCAAAAAGGTTTGAATTAAATTTTTCCCAAAAATTATCGAAATTTCATCTTCGACATTTGAGGAGGCTGACTAACGTAGAATGGTTAGTACCATCGCTTGAAGACAAGGCCTTGTCACCGACCACGTAACAGTTTACTTGCATTATTAGGAATAGCCGAGAAAGTTGAGCTGCTCAGTTCTCATCGTGTAGGGTTGACAACATCGAGAAAAATAAAAGACTTTTACGTGTTTGAAAGTTTCCTTTCATTAAATAATATAATAGATTCAACTGATATAAATAAACGTTGACTCGGTGTTAAAACAAGGACAAGACACCTTCAGTAAGAATAGTAACACGTTCAATTCCCAGTTTTATAATATTGCAATACTGTGTAGTTATTTAACCAATAAAAACCTATGATTTTAATAAATAATTATGTACTGGTAGGTTTTCCTAATAAATAAAATAAAACTAATTGTAAAAAAAAATTGTTAATAGGAATTAAATTAATTATAGTTAATGTTGATAACCCTGCGGCAGTCATCAGTCGGCTGGCCACTGTGTCATCGGAGCAAGGCGAATGAACCGCGGTCAATCGATAAATGCCATTACTAACGGCCGGTTTCTGAATTGAGAATTTCACTAAGCAAATACGTAAGTAACGTTCTGTCACGCTCTTTTCTGAGAAATTTGAAGAGACAGCACTCCAGTTGTATGAATCGGTTGGTTTACACATCTGCCTACATATCTTCGAATGAAAAATACCTATCACTGGCCTGCATACTATTGCTAGTTTTGTTCACATGCTGCATTTGAGAACTTTGATGCAGTTATGTGCATTGATTCCTCTCAATTTTAATGCTATTTACAAAGCATCTGTGTGCAGCCACTTCCGCTAATTGCAATGCTTGAAAGAGACGCAGAATAAAATAAAGAATATAATAACCTTTAGAGAAATATGCCTTGAGACATAGAACACAAAAGAGCGTCAACAGTCTGATGACGACGATGTCGACGAAAGGACTCCAGTCAACCAGACACGCTGCCTTTCAGTAAAACTAACATCACACACACGCAGGTGTTAATCTTAGGTACATTTGGCTGTAAACCTATCGGGTCGCTTAACATTTGTTCTCTGTATTTATACTAACATTTCTTCAAAGGTATCGTGCCTAGGGTTTTTTGCGCTAGCGCATGTATTTCTTGTACGATTTCCTCCCAAGGAAACTAATTTAACAAAGTTTTTAAGCTTTCTTTAGAAACTAATTTTAAATTTTGCACTGCTTTCAAAACATTAGGATCTCAAACAAGCGTAGCGCTGAATCCGTAGTCGCCGCCTTACGCCATAACAACACTGAAAGTTACGTGTCCATTACGCGCTAACATTTTTGACATTTTAACAATCCCATTTTTTCTGTTATTTGGATAATTGAACTCTGAAAAATTTAAGTCCACTATCATGGATGTGCATATTAGTTTAAGTGCAATAACAGTATTATTAATAATAATAAAGTAGTTTGTTTGGCTGTCCATTATGCGCTATTATTCAGAACGTTGCTCAGTAAGGCAAGCCATGTATGGCACACGACTTCGATATTCTACGCTTCTCAGTTATACAACGTGACACTTAAGAAACCCGTTCATGCTACTTAGAAACAATAGGCAGTGCAAATACGTATTGAACTCAGTATCGTGGCATGCAAAATGGCAACATAAAACAACAGAAGTATAAAGTTATAGAACTTCACACTTCTGTTAGGTTCTAGGTTGTGATACCACGTCTTAGAACCTTATTTATTCAGAATAAGGTATAAGAGAATGTCTTCATCTTCTTTCAGTGTCTCTCCTATTTTGTATCCGTCAATAAATCCGTCTTGCTGCGCCATCGTAGTGCCTCGCAAAATGTAAATCGCCTACGCCAAATGTAGGCCTTGCGACGCCTGCTTAGTGCCACGCTAATAATTAATCTTACTGCTTGTTTCTCGTATACTAACAATCTGTCAATCTACTGTTAAAGTTTAGAGTGTAAAGAAACCGGCCCGGTGCGTGTCGGACCACGCGCAGTGTAGGGTTCCGTAGAAAGAGCGTGTTTTATCTGCTTTACCGATCTACCAACTTCATGAAATAAATTTTCAATGGATTTTGTACGAAGTTTTCCTTTTATAAGTTGGTCGCCTATAACTCGTTAACTTGTAAAGCCTACCTTTTCTTTTAAGTTCATTATATGTGCTACTTTTTTCCTAATGTGCCTTGAATTTCTTCACGTTTTTACAATCAACCATTCAGCCAGGAGAGGACGCCTTACTCGGACAAAACGTTGCGCTTTAAAGCATAATATTTCGCAAACGGAACGCTAAATCGAAAAAAAGTCTTTCTACACCCACATTTTTAAACGACCAATCTAACGATATCCACACTACGGTGTAGTCGAGAAAAATAAATTGCATCCCTAATTTAGTGTAGGGGTGGTACCCTAAATTTTTTTTAACATTTCATTCTACCATTTTATCGGGGCGACTATGCCAAATTTCAGCTAGACAATTTCAGACGTGGCGGAGCTATAAGGACTTGTCGACTACGACTACGGAACCCTAAAAACAACGGACTGCAGTTAACAATATATTACCAGGTTGTTAGTGTACGACTATGTCCAACCATCTCCAAGCTAAGACTTGCCTAAACATCTATGGTAGACTATTCAGCTATTGTTGGATGTTGTAGGCAGTAGCTTTTGGCCTTGTGGTTATAAATTATGTAAAATCACGTTACATTAGATAAAATCAGATCATCTGCAGTTAAATTTGCCTGACTACTTTATTGTCGTTCCAATTTTAAAAAGAAGCTTTTTCGTTTTAGGATTGCGCGTGATTAGCCTACTGGAAAATGTTTATCTGAGGATTAGAGTGTATCAAATCGGTATTTTATTAGCCACACCAACAGCATACATACAAAATAGCACAAGAGGATGAAGAAGATAATTTGTACACCACTAATAGGTAGGTAATCACACTTTTTACATGAATGACTCAACGTTTTAAATGAGAATGCGAGTTATACAAGGATAAGAACTAAATAATAAATTCATTCTATCTATCTCTCTATCTATAAAGCCCGTGAAAGACGCCTACTGTTGGGCATAGGCCACTTCAACGTCACGCCAACCTCGCCAATCCCTTGCCAATCTTGTCCAATGCCCTCCTGCCGCCTTCTAATGTCATCAAACCATCGGGTAGAGGGCCTATCCACCGAACGACGGCCAGTTCTCCGCCACCATTCTGTGACTGCCTTCGTCCACCGACCGTCATCTCGTCTAGCTAGATGTCCCGCCAATCCACTTAAACATTCAAAGCATTCCACATTGAATTCATTGGTTTATAAAAATTTACAGTTTTTGATTTACAACAACTTTTCTTTTATGACGTTTTATGTAGTTAACGTTTGTTTGCTTTTTAGTGGTGCTCTTTGATAGATTAATGCTTAAGATAAGTAAAGTGGTGATTCTTCTTTGGTGGACAATAATTTACCAGAGGATGTGCCATTGGTAGAGCGCGTAAAGCACGAATTTAAAATTATGGAGATGGGCCTTGATACTTCGAAAAATATAAATCTGAGAAAAAGTGATAGAGCAAACATTGTTGTAGAACACAAAATCCCTAAATAGCGTGTTTTAATTTCAGGTGTTTTAGGAATAACAAACACGTTGCAGCGTTTGAGGAATGGCGCATTTTAGAGGTAACCCTGTACACTGAAAGAAAACATGTCGTAAGACGTTCATAAATTATGACCGTAGACCGTAAATGGTCATAGACCGTATTTTCCAAAAGTCTAAATACATACATACATAAACTCACGCCTATATCCCAGAGGGGTGGGCAGAGACCAGGGACTATCACTTGCCACAATCCTGACAGATCACTTTCGCTTCCTCAACATTCAAAAGTATACTAATTATGTATTATATTTTTTCCAGCTCTCTTTACAATCTGCTGCTCCTTGCTTGCTGGCAGAGCGGCTGGATGAAGATGGCCGAAGACAGAAAGAAGTGGCTTGCCTTGGGCGAGGCACATGGACGGGTACGGGCTGATTGATACTAATTATTTTACAATCAATAAAAATGGTAAAATGTACGATCGAGAGCGATGCCAGTAGCCTGTTTCATAGAACTACAATTCGTGGTTTACTGTGACAGTTCGATGTATGTCACAAAGCCGACTAACCCACAGATTTATTAATAATAATATAATAATAACTTCCACACAATACAATCACGTGACCTGGTCCCAAACTAGGATACCCTGTGGTAACCAGGCAAGGACGTTACAAACATGAAAATGGATCCAGACTGAGGCCATTTGTAAAATGTACGGCGCCCCCCAGTGGGAATCGAACCCACGACCTCTGTTTTGGTAGCTAAGCGCCTTAACGGCTAGACCAACGAGGCAGTCAACAAGTAGGAAGTCTCCGCTATACAATGTAGGTACATCGAATTGTCGTGGTAAACTACGAATTTTACTTTTATGAAACTCGGCCCCAAAGTAAAAGCGGCTTTGAGCGTGCTCTCTGTCTTATCATATTGTAACTGCGTAAAGACGAGCATCCACTGACATTGTTTCGTGGCATTAATACCCGCAGTTGACAAGGTCACACGATTCAAGCGGAGTTAAGTAGACCAGCCGCTGACGTAACTAAGCTATAGGTTTAGGTAGGTATCCTATAACTTTGCGCTATACAGTGACCCAACTATGAGTGGACACCTCGACTTGCAGTGCAGTAAATGGGTTGGTAGGAAAGGCGGTTTGAATTACCTACTTTTTCACGTGTGTCGCCATGATGTTTGATAGAGTGATATGAGTGCGTACGTACGGAATTATATCTATTTTCTGAGCTATCGAATAGAAAGTTGAAGTCGATAACATGTTAATCATAATTGGCACTTAACCTCTGAACTGCCCTCGCGGAATGGAACGTATAGGTGGCCCATACTAAGTTGGACACAGATCTGTGTCGCGGCAGACGAGTGGTTAATCACGAGCGATAAGACGTACATTAGGTACAGATTGGATTAGGATTAGTATTTTACATTAAGTTACGGGCAATGAAAGTATTAAGTAATAATAATATTAGGAGTCATAAGTATAATAATATACAATTTGTTTTTTTTTTCTTGGTGGTACTATTGAATCTCATGGAGCGAATCATGGTAGCACCGCTCTGGCGACACCGGGTCGGATCTCATTAGCCACAGCCCCACAACACGTGTCGGTCTATGTACTATTACAGGTTTCATGCACGTAACCAAAGCAAGCTATCGATTTTCACGATTTTCTTTAAACATAAACATTTACATACAGGCACATACATTGCTTCTGGCCCCACACTAGGATACCCTGTGTCGTGGGAACCAGAAACAACGACATCACAAACATGTAAACATCCAAGACCTGGGGTTTTTTTTTGTCCCCAGCCGGGATTCGAACCCGCGACCTCTACGTCAGCACGTACCTTTATGTATGTTGTTGAGAAGGTCGGCGCCGACTCAATTAAAATGTTACAAACTTACAACCATACTCAGCAGTGGACAATGATTTTGCAAACGCCATATCTCTTCTAGAATATAAAGTAAGTGCTTTACAAATATTGATTTACCCTGCGATACTTGATATCGGCTATTAAATTACGTATCTACTTACTTCAGTGGCTCCAAGACGATCTAGTTTTGCGTACAGACACCAGATACTTTACCAAGACGCGCCACGTAAACAAACTTGTGTGATGTGTCCACTACCGCATAATCATGAGTAGGTTTCAACGTTTGTACGCGAAACTTGAGAGGTAAACTTTATTGTCTCGTCAAACTTTAGTTCATTATTAAACAAACGAAAATATATTGCTTAACAGCTCATGTTATCTCGATCACGCTTTACTGTACAGAGAAAGATAGCGCTAATCATAATAATCATATCACTGTGCTTCACCTCCACGCAAAGATTTACAAAACCTTTAAGCCAAACCTTTGTGCTTACTCACGTAACTCATATTGTATGGCAATAAAATTATAATAATAATAATAGTTTATTTGCCTCGAACAACAAGATTTAATCATTTCCCACAAAACATTTTGGACCTACCTCTCAAAAAAATTAAAACAGTATTATAATATAGATTTCTCATATAAAAATGTATTATAGTGTAAAAGACTTCTTAAATGGTCTATTGATCTCAGGCAAGGCTTTTAATACTCTCTTTTAATAATCTCGGGTTATTTTTAAGCATTTTTTTTCTATTATTGTTATTACCATGCATGCTGAAGTGGCAGTGGGCCGGCCATATTATCCGAAGAACTGATAACCGATGGGGTAGACGAGTTCTCGAGTGGAGACCGCGGATCGGTAAACGTAGTGTGGGACGTCCTCAGACTCGGTGGAGCGATGATCTTCGCAGGCGGCTGGCAAGAGCTGGATGAGAGTAGCCGAGGACCGTGCTCAGTGGCGTGCTATAGGAGAGGCCTATGTCCAGCAGTGGACAAGCATAGGCTGATGATGATGATGATTATGATGATTGTTATTACTGTACAAAGACTTACGTACATATTTTTTTAGCTACTAATTTAGCTAACATGTAGGCTTTTATTTTTTTTTAAACAAAAATAATATTTGCGCACCCTGACGGGTAGAGCATGCTTGTGCCGTAATTTTAAGTTACCACCTACATAATTTGTAATTACCATGCTTTAGCAAATACATATTCTTATTTTTGTTTTAAATGTACCAAAAGTTAGTCAAAACATGGATCAAAGCTGACAAGTAGCAAAGCTTGGTATCTGCCTGTCTATTTGATACAGGCAGGTATGATAAATGTTGATACAATCTGGCATCCGCTGACATCCAACGCCAAAACCATAAAAGTACTTAGGTACCTACGTCTCTGCTAAGCAAAACACTCGTCTATTTCAGATCACGGTCAATGCGTAAACATGCCAGTAAAATTATCTATTGATCATCACTGGGTTTATGGTGGGGTTGCCAACCGTTCTCTAGTCCTAAGACATCGGTTTTTGACCAACCTGGGAAGTTTTTAAGTAACAACTATTCAGTAACAACTGTATACCGCTTACCAGGATTAGGTCCTATTTTTAAAATATACGTGAATTACATTTGATGTAGGTTTTATAGAATTATAATATAATACTAGCTGACTCGGCAAGTGTTGTTTTGCCATATTAATTAGCCTACGAGCTATTCTCAGACCTACCAAATGTACACAAAAATTTCATAAAAATTGGTGAAGCCGTTTCGGAGGAGTTCAATAACAAACACTAAGACACAAAATTATTATATACTAGATTACATCATTAATTCCTGTTAATTCCTGAAATTATTCATTGTGTTCCGTAAAAAAATGCCTATTAGTTATTGCGGTTGAACGCCGGCCTCACATTCAGGAGGTCGTGGGTTCGAATCCCAGCATGTTCCAATGGCTTTGTTTCCTGAGTTACGTACAGTTGTAAAGATGTGAGGAAACCTGAGTGTCTGAGGTGTTCAGGGCGCGCATAGTGATTAAGCCCGTACTTTCTCTCTGAGAGGAGGCCTGTGCCTTAAAGGGGGACGTATATAGGCTACATAAGAAAACTGCGTCTTGTTTTAAGCCGAAAGGTCCAGGGCGTCGATTCTGTTAGTATATTATAGTAAAATGACAGACCCATGGTTGGGTCACGTGACATGTTATGTCATTGAAGGGTTGATACGGTGGGGCGTGAGTCGACGGCAACAAAATGGAATCAACACGTTCATTCTGTTGTCATTGTACTACAGTGCATTAACAGAGTCTAGTCGCTGGGCCGAGATTCACGAAACTACAATTCGTAGTTTACTATGAAAATTTGAGGTACAAAGCCTAAAGAGTCGTTACTTTAACCTGTGGGTTAATCGACTTTGGAATGTATATCGAATTGTAAACCATGAGTGGTAGTTCTATGAAACAGGGCCCTGGTATTTCCACCTTTGCATATTGGTTTTCAATATTTGGGGTTGGCAACCCTATTTTACGGACATAAACTCCTACTGCACTCAGTGCGTTTTGATCGTTTGAGAAGGCCTTGCGAGTGTTCTATTTTCAGGGTTACCGTTTTACATTATAATTTTGAGAACCGGAAACCTACTGCGACTCGCTATTGTTTCGTTGCAATTTGAATTTAACATGGTCTATATTCTAAGAACGAATGCTAATTGATAGACCAGGGAACTGAGAATGTTGTATACGTTACGTAAGTTTGTCGTTTATGTCTATTGTACAATTTATTTTGTTTTGTGTAGTCGCAACCAGCCGATTTCGATGAGAAATGGGCATGGAAAATCGTTTCCTTATGGAGGTTTATATGGACTATGGTTTTACATGCATACATAAACTAATTCCAGTATCCCTGAGGAGTAGGCAGAGATAAGGGTTTGCCATGTGCTACGATCCCGACGGACCTCTTTTGTTTGTTACAATTATACAAATACTAGATATAGAGCTTTCATCATCAACCCATTATGTCCCCACCGAGGGGCACGGGTCTCTTCCCTGAGGAAGGTATAGGCCATACTCCACCACGGGGGCCAAGTCCGGATTGGCGGAGGCTTGTAGACTAGTGGCTCGTCTACTGTCAGAAGTTGTCAAGCCGCCCTAAGGCCTCTGACTTGGCTTAACGACTGCCATCTATCGACGGCAGCCGGCACCAACAGCTTAGCGTGCCTTGCGAAGCACGGAACCGCTCGGAAAAATGCCACTAGAGCTTAAAAATCGAAAATACTTTCTTTAATTTTCTCTTATAGGTGGGTATGTTCCTACGATACACATATCTACATTTACTTATACACTTTCTTTGACTTAATGTAGTTGCGAAAACAAATTATCTGTAATAACCACGGAGTGCTGACAAAGCACGAAATCCCAGTATAATGTTATGACACTCGATTGCCCTCGATGACAAGTCAAAACGGACTCTACATAACTCAGATTTTCAACAATCAACCTATTAATAACATTTCAACTTCAGATTTTTAACAATCAACTATTAATAGCATTTCAACTATTAAATTATTTTCCTTGATTTATTTCGATAAAAAAGCTACTGTGGGTGTTACGCACTATGTCACAAATATTATTGCAAAAGTTCCTCATAGAAGAAACTATTTAATGGGCAAACAAAAAGGTTCTAACTACGCCCTAGGGTCTGCCATAAGTTTTCCATCACCCACTTGGGTACATTCTAAATATAATTTAGGTACCGAATTAAATAACTGTTTCCCTGAACATTATAAATTTTTAAAAAATTGTTTTTAGCATTACTTACCAGATTTTTTGTCGGAAGAGTCCGACCAGGTTACGTAAGTTTTAGTTTGAGCTATACCTTAATTTGACATCTCATTCAGAATAAACTAAACTGTAAGTCAAAATTTGTTTTTAATCAAATTTACAGCCATTATTATTTTCATACCTTCAGCTTACTCCATCTAAAAATATGTCCCAAGCACTACAGCGTCTGAGTAGTCACTTCACTTATCTAGTGTAGCTGGGAGTGACTACTAGACTCTGTATGATTCATCTAACGTAGATGTAAAAGGCCTATTATTAGTTCTTATTAGTGATATTTGTCATTTTGCAAATCTATGTTTCTTATTCATCAACCGGTTTCATATTTTTGGCTTATTTTAAGGTTTTTTCTGTAAAAGGATTTTCATAAGCCAAATCATGCTTTGATCCCAATTATTGGCAGAGAAAATTGTATACCCAATAAGTCAATTGCCGTTAATAAGGTTGCTCTACATATTTTCAACAATACACATGAAATTGTCAGTCACTTACACAATAAGTATCTTCACGTAAATAATGATATGAAATTGGAAGGTTTCAGAGCGGTGATGAAAGGCGTATCGGAACCGCTGTTGTAGTCGCCCTTGAATTTGTATGAACCCATACACATGGTGACGTGGCGGCAACGGCAGCGAGTCTTAAAACGCGTGAACGCCCTAAATTATGCATTTAGCAGTAGGTACAAACGAGAGCATATTTACCTATTATGCATTCTCTACTCGGTCATGCGGACGTACGTTTACAGCCTAGATTGGCTACGTCAGCCTCATTCAGGCACAGCAATGAAGCGTGACGGATCATCAGCAGTAGCCGCATCAGCACGGATGACGTCATTATGCATTACTACGCCAGTTAGTGACTGAAAATCAGCGCTGAGGGATCACTTCCTCAGCACAACGCTGAGTCAGCTACCTTTTGTGGCAACTTAGATACACCACAGGCTACATCTATGGTTTTATTTATTCGTTTTGTCTGTTGTGTATTTAGTTTTCTTTCTGTGGTTGTGCATATTATGTTACTTATCTGCGTATTTTGTTTCTGTGATGTATCTTGTTGGTATAATAAATGTCTTTTTTCTTCTTCTTCTTCTTCTAGCTGCGTCTGTACCGATAACAGCTCAGTCAGAGCCTACTCTAAACGGATTTGTTCAATTTTACTTAAAAAATCCTCCAGTATTAAAGCTAGAGAATACCATATCGCTAGGCTAAAATATGGCAACGACATGACTGACAATTCCGAATTATTAAAATTGAAACCACACTGTTTAAATCCACAAAATGTTAGGTTATTTTTCTATTAACTACACTTACACGTGTTATCAATAATCAGCGTCTATGTCCGTGTGAATTTAGTCTTTGAATGTACAACTATATTTTTAACCGACTTCAAAAAAGGAGGAGGTTATCAATTCGACGCGTATATATATATATATATATATTTTTTTTTGGCTATGTTCCTCCATAACTCCGTCAAATCTAAACCGAAACCGAGACAATTCTTTTTTTGTTCGAACAGCTATAACGTCCCATTGGTTCCATTTTAATTTGGTGAAGATCTGATGGAGACTTTCAGAGATGGAGAACGGAACTCTTTAATAGACAGCAGTAAATAAGCCCTAATGGGGCCTATCCTTTAGTAATATCCGTATGTTTCATAAAATAGCGTAAAAGTAGTCCCAAGTTAATTTAGTGATGTTCTGGTGGAGACTTTCGGAGATGGAAATTTAGAACATCAAATTTTAAAGCTACGAATTAAGTAGGGTAAATTATGATTAAAAGGGACTTATTTATTTTTCTCCCGCTCCCCCAACTAAAAATTGAAAAATAAAATTTTTTAAATAACTAATAACAACCGACTTCGAAACACTACAGCACTAAAAAGTTAGAAATAATTTAAATAATTAGAAGTATTTATACATGTAGGTATTGTAGAAGTATAATTTGGAGCCGGTGCCCAAAATTTGTATCGCAGCTCCTAATAATCCAGTTTTGTGACTGAATTACCAAGAAGAGACATAAACGCGTGCGCTGGCTCTTTTGCTCAATCAAGGAAAACATTTTACTCTTATGGTACCTACTAAAAAAATACCACGAATAGTTACAATAAATGAGCCAACGGCCAGCCTAAGTAGATTGCTTGATGATCCAAGATGTAGAAATAGTAAACATCACATTAATATTTTTTGATGACTCGCGGTGCCAGACATAGAATGTCATAGAATGTTGAATCGTGTGATTTTAAAACAACACAAGTCACATGTGTTTTTAAAATAACACTTGCCCATTTTTTTTTTTATTAAATTATTTACACCTAGGTACCTATTGAATTACATTAAAAAAAATTGTAGTTTATTCATACAGAAATCAATATATTATGCTAAAATATTGCAGTTGTAGATATTAGTATTTGAATAAAACAGTTTTTTCTATTTCCTGCAAAGTTGTAATGAAAGGACATGTGTCGTTTTAAAATCACACGATTCAATTATCTATTAGGTAAACGTTACATCAAGATTAAAGGTAATTAAGTTAGCTAATAAACAATTGCGATTAGACCCGTTAAATTTACAACAGTTGCATAATAATTACGATGCACATGTCCCTGTTCACTCAATTCCTAAAGTTGTATGTAGTAGCTACATATAGCATATCCACTGGAATAGACCCGTAGATTCACATGCCTGAGGTCCGTGGTTCGTATCCCAGAATGTTCAATCGACAGCATCTGAACGAGTGCACTCTACTCGGTTACGTTGCGGGTGAATGCAACCAAAATGTGAAGGTTGTCTGCTATCGACTGTACGAATGACTTTAAGCCGCGTACATTTGGGAATTTCCTGTACCAGTTGCTTAGTGTGAAGGAAAACTTCGTGAGGAAACTTGTGTGTCTTAAGGTGTTGACATACCTCAGCACTTTCTCTCAGAGGGAGCGAGATATAGAACCAGACAGAGAGGTTGTTAATACTTAAATACTTAGTGCAATTGCTTTATATGCTACGGATTGCACAGTTGACAGCACATCAACCTTTACAAACGTGCACGCTAATCAGTTACGTTAAGGGTGACTGTGCAACAAAAATGTAAAGGTTTACCTGCTGTCGACTGCACATAGTTTATTAAAGCAATTGTAAAGTTGTAGCAGCAATACCACTCGCTAGCCGTGAAGGAAAACATCGTGACGAAACCTGGGTGTCTGAGGTTTTACCTCTCCCTCTCTGTCTCTGTCTCTCTCTCTGATAGATGGCCAGTGCCCTGCAGTGGGACGCATATCATCATCATCATCATCAGGCACTTGTCGCCCACTGCAGGGCACAGGCCTCCCTCGTAGTTTTCGTAACCATAAGGGGTTTTGCCATAGGTACGCATACGCATATAGGTTGCATAAAAAAATTTACAACAATTTGATGTAGCCGAGTCTTCCTACTTGTTAATCTGTGGGTAAATCGACTTTGTAATATTCATCGAATTGTCATAGTAAACCATCAATTGTAGCATTTATTCAATATCACGTCATAGAGGCAGTCTGATGATGACTATCGGTCTCCCTGAGAGGCCTGCTTAACAGTTGGCACGTATACAAATGTAGACATAAAAACTTATTTTAGAAACAAAAAAAAACCGGACTCTCAAACAAGGTATCTTTTAGACCTTATCTAGGCTGTTGAATTTTAAACCTCATAGCCGTTCTTGTTGGTAGGAACCTAAAATAATTTTGTTTCGCCTGCTGTAGTTGAAAATTTAACAGACTCATCTAGGAGTTGTTTAAGCAATCATCATCATCATCATCAGCCATTTGACGCCCACTGCAGGACATAGGCCTACCTCATGGTTTTCATAACCATGAGGGGTTTTGCCATAATCGCTACGCTTAGCAGGCGGGTTGGCGATCGCAGTATGTGGGTGGAATCTCAGGAAGACGCTGCTGCCCATCTCTTGGTAATTTATTCCCTTAGTCGGCTTCTACGACATCCACGGGAAGAAATGGAGTGACGCTATTGTTTAAGCAATAGGGTTAGTAATAGGGTTTTTTGTTTTTATAATAATTTTTTTTTTTGTTTGATACTTTACTTTCATTTGACACCTAATTTATCAAAATCTCATAAAGAAAATCGTACATACTTCATACATACGCGCAAAACATAACCCTCCTTGGTAAAATATCACACCGCTTATAGTGAATTTTCTGTATATTATTATCTACATCACGCCTGCGTCTGCGCAGGTCATTTTGCATGTCTCGATGAATCAATTGTCTCGCGATAACCCCGTAGAGCGCGGAATAACATGGGCTCTAAGTATGCTCACACACACCGGAACAGAGCGCTCGCGCAAGTAGCGACTTGGCGCATGCGCCGCGCTTGTGGTCTAAATGCATTTAAAGGCAGCGTTTCCTATAGTGGGTTCCGTGGAAAATGCACTGAAATTCCGCGAACCATATTTGTCACTAATCGTTGAATATTTTGAGGGTTAGAGTATTTCTCAGCTACAAATATTATTTTGAACTAATGTTACGCGACAGTGGCGGTACCTTCAGAAACATAAAGCTTGAAGTGAAGTAAAATCTTGCATTTAATATTTTTATGTGGGATTCCGTAAAAAAAAGGAGGTTTCTAACGAATCTCTTCCTCCTAAAGGAAAAGGTAATCGGGAATACTGACAATTTTGCCGTGCACAAATGTAACAGCAACAAAATCGCGCTCCGCACTAGCTAAGGAGTGGACTCCCCCGCGTATTGTTAGTAAAAAAAATAGCACTAGCGCTCTTTTGTTGTGTTACATTAGGTACTGCCAGGCATATTGGTCTCCGTGTGGCGCCGGATTAATAATAGCGTCATTCCATTTCCTTTCGTGGATGTCGTAAAAGGCGACTAAGGAAATCAATTACCAGGAGACGGGCAGCAGCGTCTCCCTGAGATTCCAACCGCATACTGCGATCGCCAACCCGCCTGCCAAGCGTGGCGATTATGGCAAAACCCCTCATGGTTATGAAAACCACGAAGGAGGCGACGACAGCGTTTCATGCAAATAAACTCATTTCATTTCATTTCTGTGTCCTGCAGTGGGCGTCAAATGGCTGATGATGATGATGATGATATTGGTAATGTGGCCGAAGACAGCACATCAATAGTAAGAGATCATGAGAAACAGCATAATGGTGGCCCAAAGCTAGCAGTGAACATCGATCGGTCATGATGTTGTTGTTATTTCACTGGCGCGTCGTTTTGCGATTCAATTGTTTTTATCTCCCTTTCAGTTATTTTGATTTCACAAGACAAGAAGAAAAAACCTGCCGTCGTTTGCTCGAGATTAGACAGTGTATTCAGCTCTACAAATATTTGTCGGCTCTACTTTTCGCTTGAAACAACAAAGAAGTTGAGAGTTAGCTATGTTACTTTCATCTACTTAACTGAGTGAGGTATAATTTTGGAAATAGTATTTGACTGGGCGTCTATTACCTCCTTAAGCTTTTCCTAAAATATAGTTAAGTTTAGATTCCTGATTGACAAAGGAATTAATCTGCCAAAGAGTCCCCAAAATCGTCTACTGGACTTTATTAAAAATGTCTGCCGGCAACTGTACAGTCATGTAATCTGAACGGTTAATTACCGTCAAAAGAAGGATGAATGCTTGAGTGACCTGTCTGTTTTCTCTGTAAATAAAACTGAGCCACTTATGGAGACTTTAAGAAAGGAAATGACAGTTTTACTGCACTTTATGTCAGCTGTCGGGATAGTTTGTTTTAACTAAATTATTAATAAACAACCGAAAAACGCATTATGGGACGATGACTCTGATGACGTTTCCAAGCACATCGTATCTGGCGGCTGGATGAGAATGGCCAATTTTGAATGGTACTATCACCACAACAGCATTGTCCAATATAAACATTTGAACCTTCTCTATCTCACCCTCTAGAATGAACACGGATGCAAACACGCCAATCCATCGAATATTGTAATGTTGGCGACGATATGCTTCGAATCTTGAAAACGCCACTGACATATATCACGACTCGCTGCGTTTTTGGCTGTAGTCATTAAAAGCAAATTGTCCAAGTTATGAACATAAATACCTGATAAATCAACAACTCTCATATGTTTATTTTCTAAAATTTATAAATGTATGCTTTATTATTAATCAAACAAACAAATTACAACCACAAACTTAAATGAATAACAGTTTTAAAAAGAGCGGGTAGATGTGGAACTGAAATATAGTTTAATATTTTAGTTAAGTACTATACATATCATCAACCATAATAATAAAAAATAAATTCATTTTCATAACAAATGTGCACTCAACTCTGCTACTACAGTTACGTTACGGGTGACTTTTCAACAAAAATTACATTTGTACAAATGGCCTCAGTCTGGGTGTATTTCCATGTTTCTGAGGTTCTTGCCTGGTTACCATAGCACAGGGTATCCTAGTTTGGGACCAGGTCAAGTAATTGTGTTGTGTGAAGGTTATTATTATGATTTTTTATTAAAATTTTAAGGTGTCGATTGTAAATACGAGTACCTACATTGGGCGTTATAAGTGGGCAAATACCTTATCATAACTTGAATTTAATGCTATGTCCACAACGCTGTCTCGTATATCTTCTTATAATTATTGATGTTCCGTGCCCGGCAATACTACAAAATAAATCGACCCGCCAAATGGAGTGGCATGCCTTGGCGCTACCCATGTCTAGCAGAGGAATATGTCTGTCAAAGAATAATTTATTTAAGATAAGTTCTTATATTTTATTGGTTAGCAAATAGTAGTGAGTACCTGAATTATAAAATCATGTGTGACCTTGCAAAGCTAGATTTAAATGTACCTAATTCTTTCTCATGATGGCGTTTATCACGTTTTGCATACAAATCATTAGAAGCCTTGTGTTTATGGCTATAATACTTTTTATATCTTTGTGATAATGTTAGTAACATTGTTCCGAGAACATTGTGTACCTCGCAGCGTGTCGCAGCCTTGGAAACGAATTCGTAACCGATAAGCAGCATCTTGTTTCAATAGGGAGATTGCTGTCGCATTTCGACACATCCGTGAGAAAATAAGTCTTAATGGGTGCACGCGTGTACACTTTGCATTGTATTCATGTTTAGAATCATTCATTATCTATTGGTAAGGTCTGCCGCATTGTAAGTAAAGTATTCTCAGGCACTGTGTTACGTCAGAAACAAATATAAAATGCAAATAAACCGGTCAAATGCGCGTCGGGCCACGCGCAGTGTAGAGTTCCGTAGAAAGAGAGGGTTTTTATCTCCTTTACAGAACTAAGAACTAGTTGTAAACTACAAAATGTTCCTTTTATAAGCTGGACGCCTATTATTACCAGTTAACTTGTAAAGCCTACTTAGCGGTGATAGTTTTCCTTTTAAGTTCATTATATGTGCCACTATCCTGAACTTCTTCACATTTCTAAAATCAACCGTTTAACCAGGAGAGAGGGGGACGCCCTACTCGGACAAGAATTTGCTCTTTACAGCTTAATATTTCGCAAACAGAACCCTACGTTACAAAATGCTTTTCCTACAACCACAATATTTGTAAGCGACCAATTCAACGATACCCCGAAGGCGAGAAAAAAATATTTGTTTTTCCCCCCATACACCTAATTTAGGTGTAGGGCGGTACATTTCTTCTACCGTTTTGTTGGCGTGATTAATATGTACGTCTATGCCAAATTTCAGCTTTCTAGTACTAATCGTCTCCGAGCTAGGCCGCGGACAGACAGACGGACGGACATGACGAAGCTATAAGGGTTCCTTGTCGACTACGGAACCCTAAAAACCTGTCAGAGTTGCCTCGGGCTGTCAAATTCTATAATATGACATTCAAAGCGAGAGCTTAGTACAAAAGGGGTTAACTATAACAAGCTAATGACTGTCAAAGCGATATACATATGTACTACTTAGGTAGGTACCTACGTAAATACCGTTTAGCGCATCTTTATCAGTCTCAGGAATTTCCACTAGGTACAGTCGACGGCAGGGCAACTTTTACATTTTTGTTGCAGTCATCTTTCTGATTAGAGAGCCCGTATGTCAAGGTTAACCAGCGGTTGACTGTACAGTGTAAACAGTACAAAAGCAGAGGTTTTTGCTACTTTGCTTGAAATTTTTGGATAGTTTGGTGATTTACTGTTTCATGGTATACAGACGATTATTGAGTCGCACTTGCTGCGCTTCAGTGAATCATTTATATTTTTATGTTAACTTTGAGCGTTTTATTCGTTCACCAAAACCTATTGATGCAGGTTCGTAATGGAGCTGAAGTATAATTTTCCTTTTGTTAGACCAATTAAAAACAGACCAACCTACTCACTCACTAAACCACTGCCTACATAGCAAAGTGACCTTCCTTTCAAACTATCTTACAATTTCATTAAATACGCCGACAAAGCGGAGGTCTATCACGCACCAAACGAAATCGTTTCGCTTCGTGTCGTTTCACAAATTAGGTATCTCGTTCAACAATTTTTAAATGTCTGTAAGATAGCAGAAGACAAAAACAATCCTCTCGTCTCTACCGTTTTTACGAAAAAGCAAACAAATCGCAAGTTATTGTATTGTACCTACTTAAATTTACTGTAGGTATACGGGTTAGAGTCAAGACGTGACCAGTGTTGCCAGTTGGGTCTTGTCAAAAGTTACCTGAAAGACAATAAAGTGTAACAAACCAAAGAACTGCATTTTTCTTTAAATTATTACTTATTAAGTTATAGTACCTTCTAAGGTTACTTTTTACACCGAAAGGTTACTTTTTTGTCTTTTTTTGGGTACTTTTGACGAGACCCGGCTGGCAACACTTCTCCATAGTATGGGTACGTTCCCTTATTGTTGCAAAGACGCCCGGAACATAATTCAGTATTGTCACAGAGGAAAAAAGTGTGGTGTGGTAGAGTATACACGTTTTAAAAACTTATTTAGAGGCTAAAAATTCCACCCATGCCGGGACTCTCCGAACTGAGCTAATGGGCAATTTCGAGCCTCTTTACAAACTTCTCTGTATACACGTGTAAAGTCTTCGTCACAGATCGACAGCTCATGAAACGAACAAAAAAATCATTTTCATTTATAAACATTTTCTATTTCTTTAGGCACTCCCGACGTATTGCGGATGACTTTGCATCTAAAATGTAAAGGTCTATGTGCTGTCGTCTGTTCTTAACCTGGTAACGTGCATAGTGACTTTTTTGTGATAAGTCCTCAGAAACTTAACAGTAGGTACCTACTTGAAAATTTTAAACTAGATGGTTGCCTTGAATAATTACCTACTGAACACTTTCTAACTTCGTTGACGCGATTCAATGCTGTTGCACCAATGGTGACATAATTTTGACATCTTCATGTTTAACATCAAAAGAAAAACATTGCACAAAGTCCACCAGACACGTTGACTTTTATAAGTGTGCAGTGACATCATTTTAGTGACAAGTACGTCGACAGCAGGTCAACCTTTATATTTTTTTTGCATAGTCGTCCTTAATGTAACTGATTGTGTAAGGGTTGTGCGCGTATCATCATCAACCCATGATGTCCCCACCGAGGGGCACGGGTCTTTTCCCTGAGGAAGGTATAGGCCATACTCCACCACGGGGGCCAAGTCCAGATTGGTGGAGGCTTGTAGACTAGTGGCTCGTCTACTGTCAGAAGTTGTCAAGCCGCCCTAAGGCCTCTGACTTGGCTTAACGACTGCCATCTATCGACGGCAGCCGGCACCAACAGCTTAACGTGCCTTGCGAAGCACGGAACCGCTCGGAAAAATGCCACAAGCGTTAGGCATAGACGGCGACCCATCCATGCACTGAACGCGCCCTGTGTTGCTTAACCTGCGCGTATGTAAAGGTCGATGTGCTGTCGACTGTATGTCACTCATAACAGGTGCTTTTAAACGAATAATTGCACAAGATGCCGCGTCTCATATCCGTACGTGTTATAATATGTGCCGATAACTTCAACCCCGCCCGCCCCTAAACTATCCCGTATGTTAATAACAGCACTTTATTAAATAGCGAAAGCAACGAAGGGTTATATTTTTCGGACGTATACATGTACCTTGGCACATCATCATCGTCATCAGCCATTTGACGCCCACTGCAGGACATAGGCCTCCTTCGTGGTTTTCATAACCATGAAGGGTTTTGCCATAATCGCCACGCTTGGCAGGCGGGTTGGCGATCGCAGTATGCGGTTGGAATCTCAGGAAGACGCTGCTGCCCGTCTCCTGGTAATTGATTTCCTTAGTCGCCTTCTACGACATCCACGGAAGGAAATGGAGTGACGCTATTCTTAATCCGGCGCCACACGGAACCTTGGCACGACTTAAATCCAACCGGCAAAATCGTCATATAATGTCCAGTCATGAAAATGACCAATCATACAAGTGTCCAGCCAGATAGGATAAGACAAAGATACATTCAAGTGGTATGTATTGGCGAAGCGAGTGTCACTGGTTATTGACGTCACTAAAACAACGAAATGCCGGACGATCAGCTGTCACATTATTAGTAAAAACCGCTGAAAAGGTTGAAAAAACAAACTTGACTGTCAGTCTTAAAAATAAGCCTAAATGAGTCCGTAGAATTTGAAAACTAAGCCGCTAGGACCTCTTGTTGAATTTATTCCTTGTAGATAAGTTTGGTCCCGCGTGCTTATGAGGTTGACAAAAACGGTAGGCTTTTTGATTTAAGTTTTTTCACTGGGCGTAGCTAGAGCCTGTCTACACCAGCATGCTTTTTCTTAAAACATTAAGCCATGTTCTTACAAGGACACCCGACGCTCGGTAGACCGATTGCAGACTGCCGAACTGACCCGCATAGGTACTATTTTAAAATCCAACGATAGTATCTACTAATAATATACATAATAATCGATTAGAGGTATTATAATGTGTCGGTAGTTATTTAACGTCATTTAACTCCATTATCTGGTCTTAATTGTTTACACCAGATTTGTCAGGTTTCCGTCTGCAGTTAAGTACATACCTAACCTACTTACATGTTACACGATTCAAATGTGCGGTTAACTGCTTTCTGCTATTTTTATTGAATAGCAGTATACCAAACGAAATGCGGTAAAATTGCCGCTCTATTAGGACAACATTCATAAACCTCAGCAAATCGTCAATATCCAAATCAAAAGTTTCGGCGCCAAAAATACTTAAAACTGAAAATAATTGCCGACTGCCTCGTTGGTTTAGCGGTGTTGCGTCTGATTACCATGCTAGAGGTAGTGGGTTCGAATGCCACTGGGGGGGCCGCCGTACATTTGTACAAATGGTCTGGTTGTATTTCCATGTTTGTGACGTCCTTGCTTGTTACCATAGCCACAGCCATAGCACAGGGTATCCTAGTGTGAGTCCAGGAAAATTGTTTCCTGACCAGGTGATTGTGTTGTTTGGAAAGTTATTATTATTAATAACTAGCTTTTACCCGCGACTTCGTCCGCAAGGAATTAGTAATTTCCGGGACGAATAGTATCCTATGCCTTTTCCCGAGACTCAAACTATCTACCAAGTTTCATCTAAATCCGTTTAGCCGTTATTGCGTGATTGAGTAACAAACATGCAAAAATCTTCACAAACTTTCACATTTATAATAGCTGTCCTGGCGAACTTCGTACCGCCACAGAATCCGTTTATACGATTCTTGCACAACGCCATCTATTTTAAACTTAAAATAAATACTATCCCACGGGAACGCATAAACGGGATATCAAGTATGCTATGTCTTAATTCAGGCTTTTGTCTATCTGTACGCCAAGTTTCACGTAAATCCGTTCAGTCGTTATTGCATGATTGAGTAACAAACATCCAAATATCCAAACCTTCAAACATCCAAACATCTTTACAAACTTTCACATTTATAATATTATATAGCTAAGTAGGATATATACCTAGTAGGATTTAAACTTTTCTGTGTCGTTGTAATAACGTGGCTTAAATTCGTAATCTTCGTTTTAAACTTGATATTAACAGTGATATGCGATTAGCGATGCTGATTGACTGCGTTGTCTGCTGGGCCTACTGCTAAGCCAGGGCCGTAGTTGATTTAGATTACAGTAAAGGAGTGTGAGACATCGCAGACTTAAATGTAATTTTGAATTTCATGTACTTTTATAATATATGGTGTGCAATAAAGAGTTTCAGTGTAATCTAATTATATCGTAATTCATATTCCAATCAAGTTTAGGTATTTATATAGGTTTATATTTCAGTCAAAACTCGCAGTTAGGACAAATTAAATAAGAACCTTAGAGTACTTTTGCGGCCTTATTTATAAAAACACGATTCCTCTAAAGCACTCCTTAGAGGCAGTTTATTTAATCTGTGGTTACGTCTTTTCCTTTAAAATCTCCACCACAGAGTATTTTAATCGGCTTTTATCGACTGTTTTAAGGAATCGTGTTTTTATAAATAAGACCGTCGTTCTTTCATGGCCTAAGAGCGAGGAAATGTGATCAAGACTGGCAGTGAAGGCCATTTAATGATGATTTGTGTATCGTAATGAGACATTAATTGGAAACCAAAATGCTAAAGTGATTGATTGAACAGGGGATTGAGTAGCCGAACAGCTTAGGTTTAGGTGAAGTGGACGTGTTTTTTTTTCGCATTTCGACTAATTAAACTTTTGACACCGTCTATATGACTGTTTAGCGAAATCGCTCGAATTGCTCCGACAATCCTAATATGACGATAATACAGCTTCTTGGAATTACTTATCCTACTATAAATTTGTCGGAATGTAAAAGATTACTACAAAATATTATCATTCTTCTTGGTCATTCTCATCTATAAATTACATAGTCTGGCATAAACAGGAAATGAAAAAAAGGTCTCTGTAATTGCGTATTTTTTCACAACCTAGCTGTAGCTGCATATCACGCGATATTGCAGGCTGATTTGTGATGATAATAATGTGGTTAACATGCAATTGACAGGGTTGTTTTAAAAAGGTGCAATTCCTGAAAAATGTCACAATTGAATTTGTCACTTACAACTTTTATTCTTTTTTTTATTCAGTTTTCCATTACTTATTGCTTTGCAGTGGCGCTGTTTGATGGATATGTGATGCCTAAAACGATAATACGTGCTAAGTTTAATAGACATTCTTCTATGTAGATCGTTCTGGAAGCTGCTACATTGGTATTGTATGCTATAAGTACGAATTTGGCAAAATTATGTAAAACACAAACTTGACTTTACGGAATTGCGCATGTATAAAATAACCCTGTACAATGCAGACATAGTACCTATGACTATGAATAAAATATATCAGACTTAAACAATTTCTCTCTAGAGAATATAGGCTACATAAAAAAAACCGGCCAAGTGCGAGTCGGACTCGCGCACGAGGGGTTCCGTACCATTATCTACACCACATTTGAATATTTCGGGCGTCTACCAGTTGCCGTTATTAATATCGAGCAAAAAACGGCAAAAAAATCACGTTTGTTGTATGGGTGCCCCCCTTAAATATTAATTTGATTCTTTTTTCAGTATTTTCTGTTATAGCAGCAACAGAAATACATCATTTGTGAAAATTTCAACTGTGTAGTTATCGCGGTTCATGAGATACCTACAGCCTGGTGACAGACAGACAGTCAGGCAGACGGACTGTGGAGTCTTAGTAATAGGGTCCTTACTCTTAGGGTACGAAGCCTTAAAAACAGATCTTATACGAAGTCGCAGCTCTTAATTGTTTCCTTTTAAGGGCGTCACAAACGTCGAAGTTACGATAATATTTTATCTTAAGATACATTACCGCTCGCCATACTATTCCATGGACAGATACAAAAATATGAAAATATATATTATGTTCGTCGTGTCGTGACGGTCCATTGAATTGTATGGCAAGGGATACTGTATCTCAAGATAGTATCTTCGCCGTGTGTGACGCCCTTTTCAGTTTAAAACCATTAATTCGTTACCCAAGGAGGCTCTATTACAGTACATACCTAACATGTCTTATTCTTTTAATTCAAATTTAAATCACTCCGATCAGCTGAGTGTAACCACAAAAATTGGCGCAACTCTGCAAAAGTAACAAAACGTTCGTAATTGGTCAACTTTCCCTTTTTCTTAGCCGTTAGATAACAATAGCTTCTACCTAATAATTCGATTAATGTTTTTGCCCTAATCGCCCAGTGATGTACGAAAATGACGTGGAGCGACTGTGTAAACTTACTGCATACTCCAACTGCATGCAATTTATAGGTATCCACCACGATATATCAACGCAGTGGTATTAGAACCAGGTAGGTACCCTTTCGGGACATATGAAAGTGTGTATAAAAACTTACGCAATAAAGTATTTCCATTGTATAAATTTTCAATCGGGCTTTTTTTTAATTTTTCAACAGTGTTTTTCAAACCGAATGTCAACGAACACAAACCAATTTCTTATTACAACTTGAAACAAGCCATACCTACCTCATCGATTGTACCACGCTTCGTCCGCAGTTCATTATCACTCATTACAGTCCGCTATCAAGCGATGATAGGGCGTTGGTCGGAGCCCTAATTACAATACAGACCCCACAATTCACAAGAATCAAGTAGGACATGAAAAAAACCTTTCAACTCAAGTATACCTTGTCATTAGACCGCAGTGAGGCTAATAACAGTAGACGCCATGACAGCCGGCCATTTTGAAATTCAGTTTGAAAAAACCCGCCAAGTGTAAGTCGCATTCGCGCGTCGAGGTTCCGAGCCACCAAATAACTACCAAGTGAGTGGGGTGAGAGCAAAGTCCACCCTGTCCATGAAGTGTCAAATTAGGATATTCAGTTAAAAAGTAATGGCCTGGCGCACTCTGTGCGCCTTGTTCAATGGTGATTATGATTTTTTGGTATTTCTGAATTAAATGTTGCCTTTGATGCAAAGTTAATAGAAAATGGTTATAACGTTCGATTATTACGGTATAATTCGGACAAACATTTTAACAAAGTCATGTTTGCTTGTAATAATCTCAGGACAGAGTTGATTTTTTTTATTTTACTTTTATTGCATACCTATAACTGCATTTTTAATGCTATTTTATTACGGGATTGAGTTAAGTTTGCACCTTTTTATGTTATTCTGACATAGTAATATTAACAATAAAATTGCATTCACAGGTTAAAAAAAAAATAAAAAGTGGTCAGAGTTAATTGTGTTTGCTTTTATATCCCTCAAAGCAAAAATATATGTTCTCTTTTATTCAATTCGGGACTTTTAGCGGGAATTCGACTCACACTTCGCCAATTTTATTACTTTTTTATAATACAGGATATTGCCACAGTACCAATAGTATTCCACTGTAATCACAGCAATTTGGACACTTACCGAATGCCGTTTTTACGATAGAAACAAACCAACAACAAAAAACGTACAAATGCGTGTAGAACTTGCGCCCTATCTTATCTATATTTGCTATGTAGGTACTAATTTTGAGCAATCTGGTTCAGAAAATTAATTGCCACTGGTTTGGGTTTTAAAACTTTCTTGGTTTTACCATAAGTGCAAAGACTACCAACACGAAATGCTATATGGAATGCTATGTAAGGTAAGGAAGAATTTAAGGAAACAGTTTTCTGGGTTTTACCCTTATAGTTTGGTCAAGCTATGATATCCAATGACGGCATTCTCAAACTGGTCCTGAACATCAAGTCTGACCTTCGAAGATTTACGGATTACTCCAATCCGTAAAATGGGGAACTTTCGTAATAAATTTGGCGCCATCGCCATGGGCTTTTCTAGTAACTAACCATTTAGGTACCATGTATATACCTATATACATAACCAGTCACAAAACATTGTGTGTTGTTATGGCGTAGTGGCCAACAAGTAGGTAATATAACATACAAAAATACATTCGATCACGATTTGTTATTTGCAACTTTTATTCCACCAGTTTCCTTGTTATTTCACGAATACAATATACCTTGAGCTAGGTTTTACTTAGAACTGTTTACTTAGAGTAGTTACAGTCCACAGCACGTAGACCTTTATGTGCGTACACTTTATTCAGTTGCATAACGGTCGAGTTTGCAACTAAAATGTTTAGACCAACGTGCTGTCGACTGTGCGAGTGCAAATTGCAAATTGCGCCACAAACAAACTTAAGCTGACACCCTAGTTTAAAGTTAAAAATAGCACTGTACCTACTTCTCAGAACTTTAGAGCCATCGCAAACTAAATGCACTTTTTGGCTAAATTATTCAATAAATGCACTCAATTATAACGCAAGTGGGCCATTTTAGCATCGAGAGTGCGGGGGCTGGACTGGATCAATCAAGTGAAGCTTGCGATTGCCGTCCCTAAGGACTCAGGACGCCGATTGTGTTACTATACTCCGTTTCACGAGTCGAACTCCTAGGGAACAAAATACTATCTCATTGGTCAATGCGCGCGGCTAGAGATAAGCGAAACAATAAGCGAGGAAGGTCCGCTTCATAGGGTAGGTGAGGTGAGTGGCTATTGAAGGTAATGCGCATTAACCAATGGGTGCACGTGGACAATTTTTTTGGGAGCTCGTTTCGTAGAATAGAGTTTAGACTATGATTACGATTGCCTGGTAAACCTACAAAAGCCAATATTGAAGGATGTTGATATTGCCAGTTTTAATCATACTTTTATTTGTACTTTGGCCAATGAGAATTGCACGGTTGTATAGTTCAAACACCTATAGTTATTCTAAGAGTTTAAAACCCTACGAGCTACCTAATCTAATTGTTATTCATTTAGGATTATTTAACCCTGCCAATTACACAAATCTAACCTCAGAATAGGTACTTTACCTATACATAATAGCTGAACTGAGTAGAATGATCGACGCGCCTATATTCTGACGTTCATCTTTTGTATTATTTTTTAGTAATATAGGTTTTACTAGCCCTTTTTGCGTTTGGTCTATTCCCGATAATCATCATCATCATCAGCCACTTGACGCCCACTGCAGGGCATAGGCTTCCATCATGGATTTTAACCATGAGGGGTTTTGCCGATAATAATAAAGTGTAATGTGAAGTAATAATATTTTTTGCCGGAATTGACGTCATTTCTTTACTTGATATAAAAAAGCTGTCTATATTCTTCAGCGAATTTTGAAAAAGTAATACCAACCTTTCGGGAAAAAAAAGTTACGCCAGATGGAAATTTCAGGATAATTTCAACAAATTTTTGATGAAAATCTTGAATATACGGATAAAATAATTTGTTTCCAATTGCTTGCCCTTTAACTAAGCTTATTGATTTCAGAATTTTTCGAAAACCTAAGAATAGTACCTAGGTACCTACAAGGAAAAAATTACTCCGATTTTACTTTCTAACACCGCTTTTCTAACACCCCATCTGTCAACAGTAGGTATACTCACTATTTTCAAATAATTATAACTGTTAAAATGTGCGAGCGGGAGTTGAAAGACCTTACGTAAGTACTGAAAAGATAACGGTTTTTTGTATGGGGATTCATGTAAAAGTTTTTCTTAAATAGAAAGAGTTAAAATGAGGTAGATAAGTAACCGAAAGCTTAGGTACGCAGGTGAAGAAAATTCAAATTAGCGATTGTACATATAGAGACTAGCAATCCATTCTAGCAGGAAATGCGATAACGAAGGTGCATAGAGCAACAAAGAAACACGATAAAATCGGGACAAACAAATCGCTCAGAACAATCGTCGAATTGTTAGTAATGTTACAATTTGTAAACAAACTGCGGACGGCATGTTTATAACAGGTCTTTGGTGGTAATTGGTTTTTTTACGCAACCGCGATTATTATTGGCGTGTGTTCGGCTGCCAAAATAATTTGGAATTATCCTTTTACCTACTTGGAGGGTTCCCTCATTAAACGAAATCAAAGAAATTGAAAACATTATTTTTCAAATCATGTATTTCGTTTCACTCGCTTTGGTCTGAGTTTAAACATTTTTTTCAAATAAGAACCAATAAGTCTAGCAACTTATAATAGGGGTTGATATATTTTCTTCGACTTATGATAATTATGAATGAATGACCTAGGATGAGCTTGGTAGAAATGATTGCTTCTCGTATTTATTCAATTTTCTTCAACGGTTTCTTTACATTTAGACTGAAACCGGACTAAATTAAATATAGGTAAGTATACCTTCCTATAGGTCCAGACGACAGGTCTAGAAGTAGAGCTCTCTACACCCGTCATAGCGACCGAGATCCTCTGCATTGCGAAACCGATTGGATTGTCATACCTTCCTCATTACTATAGATGCATTTCGGTAATTACCGTAATGTGGTTCGTTCGCTTGTATGTTTGGGACGATGCACTCATTTTTTTTTTGAGGTGGTCTAGTTTCAGGAAAGTAGATAACTAGTAGGAAAGTGCACAGGTAAATAATTATACAATTGAACCGTCTCATACTACGTGAGGACTTACGTACATGTTCTTCAAACAGGATAAAAACACGTGCGTCTACGACGACTACCGGGTATATCCAATGATCTTATTAAAAGTGATTCGTTACTACTGTGACCCATTAAATTGTTTATTTGCAGACTTCGTCACGGTAGATCACGTTTGTGCCTTTGTAATCAACAATAACAGAAACTATGAAATCGGCTTAGGCCTATTTTTGCCTTACGAAACAGCTCCACTAAACTGACTTTATGTCACAAGTAAAAAATAAACAATTTTGCGTCCCATTTGAAAAGGTGTGCTCATAAAGCCCTTTATTACATAAATGGAATTTCTTTTAGCAATCCCAGATTCACATGAAACATTGTGGTTAAAAACCACAGCAATTTCCTTTTCTTGGCGGCTCTACTTGAATGCGTAACTATAGTTACTTATCTAATTGTTTTCTTTTACGCTACGTACTGCAGTGTTAACACAGAAACAAACGGCAAAATAATGGTGACAGTACCCTGTACAGTATTCCGTCTAAAATTTTCAATTATATTATATAAACATCTATGTAGAATCAACAACATACCTTACAGAGATGACCGGCGAACTCGAAACGTTATTTCCTAATCAAAACAAATGACAGCCAACGCCAAAGTCCCCCACGCGTTCCACGAAAAATAACTCGACGACCAACGACAACCTTGCTTATTTGTTCAAATATCTAACTTGATGTCAAAGAAAACTAACTGAATCAAATGTGTACTTAATACACGAAAACTTTTTACAATCGACGTAAATATTTACGCGAATTTCAACGGAGAAGACGCGCGTACCATATAGCCTCCGAGTTGTTACTGACTCACGTAGGTACGTAATAGTTCCGTGCCGTCGGTAGTCGGTTTGCTGTCGAGTTGACGGTCAACTACGTAGAACTGAGCCTGCCGACTTATAACCAGCCTTAGTACTTGGGCCCAAGAGGTGGGTTCGCACTGGGATCTTTGGCAGCAGTGTTGCTGGGAAAACGCAGTGGAGACTTTTTGGTTCACGGAGTACACGGGTAGAGGCCAGTCAAACATGTCTTCTTGTGAGCGTGTGTTGCAAACTGCACCCTTAACTTAATCGCATAAGGTTGAACATTATAAGCATATTGTCAATTATATGTAGATCCTATTAGAACAAATAATTTACAATTGAATTAAGAATGGAGCCGATTTAAAGGCATATTAACCATAACGGAACTAAAATTTAATAAATAATGCTACACCGTGCTACAAATTGTTACGCACGGAATACTACTATTTTAAACCTACCCCTATAATAGTGTTCTGAGATAAAAATACATCCAACTACAAAACACTTACTTCTTCAGGCACCCCGTAGAAGACTTATAAATCTATAATTACATAGACTCTAAGAAGTACCTAGTACTTACCTATGTATTAAAATATTTTTATTTTACTTAAATTAATAGGTAGGTACTTACCATATATGGGACCAACCACGGACCAACGGTACTCTTTATAAAAGTTTTTGTTATTATGTTGGAGAGGCACACACATCATTCACATTTTACACTAGTACGAGGGGTGTTCAATAAGTAGTGAGGTGCAACATCAAGGAGTGGACGGGTGTCAAAAGCGCAGAAAAACTGTTCAGAATCGTACTAGAGAACGATGTCGAGAGCTGAATGCCTTTTATATGGAGAGGCACTGAATTTATTTAAACATTATAGGATTACTTACCTCGTAAGAATATATTAAGTACTTTTCGCAACCTTAAAACCCCAAAATAAATTTTAATCTTCTAGTTTTTTTATGTCGTGTCGTTTATTATGAACACAATGTCACTTTGATCTAATTTTGAGGCAAGTTTCTCATTTAGATACCTACCTAGTTAGATTGGGTAGCTATATTCCAGACACCTTTCCCCGGGATGTTAGTAGGTAAATAACTCATTCATGAACATTATTGAATTACCTACGGGAAAAAAGCATGATTTAATACCACAGGGCACAGGGTTCCGTACCTACACAAGGCTTACGAGACAGTGTTTAATATTTGTCTGTCTGTCCGACTGACCTATAAAAGGCTTTATTTTGAACCGAACCGCTTTTCTCTTGAATCGAGGCAGGTTGAGTATTTACATTCTTGTTTGATTGTCAGGACCAAGTTTCAACAAAGGTCTAATCAACACTGATCATAGAATAGAAGCTTACATTCCAAGGGTCTCTTATTGTCCTTACCCACCTTCCATCGTTATACCCTCGTCACCAAGTTTTGGAAAACTCCTGATCATACACAACTGATGAATTAAGTCCAAACTCGAAGAATCTGCTGTTATCCGTTGAAGAGATCCCGATAAAGCCCACCAAATAAGCCCAAAGTCGACAGATCTGACTCTGTCCATTAAGGAATTCCTGCACCTCTTAGTTCCACCATCAGGCCCTGAACACCATGATATACGTAAATATACACTCATTAGGTAGTATCAAACTTGTGTTATACATCACTACCTACTACAATATGTTATCGTATTGTAAAGAACTCAGATCATAATCATAAATTATTTTTTTCAAGAGCGTTCCCAGGAATGGCACATAAGCACATACGCATCGGCCCCTCGCCCCGCTCACCGTCTCTCACTCCTTATCCTCACACCACCCTTCATCGCAACGCGTATTTTATGCGTACATAAACTCGCAAAGCTCTTCCGTTTCATATATATTAATTAGTCGTTTCCTGCTTCCTGCACATAAGTCTTGGGTACTTTTTAAAGTTCCGTAGTCAACAAGGAACCCTTATAGTTTTGCCATGTCCGTCCGTCTGTCTGTCTGTCTCTCCGCAGCATAGCACAAAGACGACTAGAAAGCTGAAATTTGGTATAGATACCTACCTTATTAATCACGTTACATAACAAAACGGTAAGATAAACGGTAAACGGTATTTGTTTAAAAAAATTTAGGGTACCTCCCACAGAGTACTTTTTTGTACCTCCCCTACACCTAAATTAGGGATGTATTTAATAAAGTTCGTTACCGTTATTTTTACGGTAAGTTTATTTTTTGCCGTTTTTTGCTCAATATTAATAACGGCAACAGGTAGTTGCTTGAAATATTCACAGAATATTTAGTTCTACAGTCGCTTCAAAAATTCATAATAAAATTAAAATAAAATAAATATTTAAGGGGGGCTCCCATATAACAAACGTAATTTGTTGCCGTTTTTTCTCGATCTTTGTGTCTAATGTTGTATAGACAATGGTACGGAAACCTTCGTGCGTGAGTCCGACTCGCACATGGCCGGTTTTTTTTTTCTCACCTACACCATAGTGTGGGGTATCGTTGCATTGGTCGTTGAAATGTTGTGTATGTAGGAAAACCATTTTTCGATTAAGGTATCCGTTTGCGAAATATTAAGCTTTAATGCGATTTTTTTTTTTGTTAGAGTAGGGCGTCGTCGTCGGTCAATTGTAGAAACGTGAAAAAATTCATTAGTAGACTAAAGAGGATCCTTCTACGGAACCTTATCGTTATCTTGGTATACGCTAATACATATTTCTTCTTTAGACAATCTTTCTTCCTTCATTGTCTTCATAATTATGCATAGCTGTGCATTAACTCGTTAATCCGTAAGTTGTTAATTAACGAAGGTAACATTTTGACTAACGGGTTCACTTTTAAGTTAACTTTTTAAAATCTGTTGATGTGTAGAGGAGGCTTAAGAGTTGAGAGAAGAAACTATGAAAAAAACGTCCCCCTGAAAAAAAAACCGTTTTTTTTTCACGTATTTTTCAATGTTGTTTTTTTCACTTCAGAAAAAAACCGTTTTTTACATCCATATTCATGAAACGATTTGGTTTGTTTTTTTTACTTTTCTATTATTTTTGGGCAAACTGCCATAATAATACCCAGTAAATACTACTGGTTGTCTGTTACGGTTCAAGAGAAAAAGCCCTTTATGAGTCAGATAGAAAAACTGGCAAACGTTGAAGGCATAGTAATAATAGCGCTTGCCTTGCACCATTCGTTCGTATAAAAGGAACCCTGTAAAAAAGCGCCCACGTTTCAGTGTTTGCAATTCTATAAAACGGAACGCTTCAATATTTTTTTAAGTTGTCAGTAGTGTACTAAAATGTAGAGTTCCGCACTTTGCAAGAAAGTAGAAAATATTGTAATGATTTATATTTAAAATAACAACAATGACACAATAATGCAATACAAACGTGTTTACACATTAACAGTTTTCTTCAAGTTGATTTTTTTTAGTTAAACAAAGCAAGATTCGTTTATAAAGTTTTGTTTTCTTGTACAAACTTCACTTCGGTCTAGGTTTTGTACAGCGTTATATTGGTATGACTGGCAATCATGTTGAAGTTCGCGTTGGATGCGAAAAGAACTTTTTTTTTGTGTGGATTTTCCATAAAAAACTAGACTTTGACTATTGAAAAACCGCATTTCGTGTTTTGGAATTGATAGCTGTGCTTAAAATATACTAGCGGTCATGAAATAATTGTGTTAGTGAACCTGGGAATACCTGTACAACCGTCGATGAATGAAGTGTTATTGTGCGCTAAGTTTTATAATGGCGGCCCGTCGCGTCCCCCGCGCCTCCATTTCGATGACAGTCAAATTATGACAATGCCGATGTAAAGTTTGAAATATGGTGTTTATTCGTGATTGTTTGTGATAGTGCAACAAATTGGTGTTGGTTTAAGAACTCACAATGAATCCGGAGCATCATCCTATCAATGCGGGTGGCGGCCAACCCCCAGGGAACTCCGAGGTTTGCGGAATTTCTTTTTATTATTTTCGTCGTTCCTTTTGTACCTAATCCATGTCCGTTATTCCAGTCACAGGGCCAGCGAGCTCAGGCTTCTCAACAGCAGACAGCTACGTTGACGCCGACTACATCAGCCACAGACCTGAGAGTGAACTCTGCAGTGAATGTTGCTTTGTCAAGTGTCGCCAAATATTGGGTGTTCACAAATCTGTTCCCTGGACCTATACCTCAAGTGTCTGTCTATGGACTCCCTACTGGAGCTCGCATAGAAAATGGAAAGCCCATTCAGGTAATGGTGGATGCTTTTATAAATTAATTTTAACAATGTGGTTACAGTCGACTTAGCTTGTACGGAACTATGAATATTCTATAGTAAGGATAGTAATTATTCTATTCTACAAAATTTACGGTACACTTATGTGTCAAGTAGATAGATCGATAGAGAACACAGTACACAAGACACATACTCCACAGGTAGGAAATACAATACCTACATGTTACTGAAATAATGAAAAACCATTTCTTCATTATCAATTGTGTGCTTTAGTGCTTTCATTTTGAATACTGAGAAACAGTTTTGGATTGTTGGAGTATTTTTTATTAATTGCATGTTTTGCATTATTTCGATAGCACATTGAAATGTACAGTGCTAAATTCAAAAATCGGTTCTATTTCATACCTTAAATTTTAAATGTATTTATTTCAGGATGCTCTTGGCCAAACCCATGCTAGTATTCTCAATGGAGACCCAAATATTATCCTCGGCCATCATACTGGTGGGCAGTCCGTGACTGTCTCAGGGCCAGGAGGCCAACAAATACCAGTCACACAACTCATTGCCTCGCAGTCTGGACAGGGTCATGGTAAAGTACACTGATTTCTAGATTTCTGTAAAAGTTTTTTAGGTCTGAAGAATTTCAGGTCTGTTTATGGGTACAACTTCACTTGTAAACAGATGTTTACAACAATAAATCAAGCTGACATGGCAACAGATTATGCTATCACTGACTTACCTAAGCAAAACTGTTTGTGGATCTTGATCCAATGCCTACAAATCAAACTGCCAGTGTGAATTCTTACCAGTCAAAGCAAGACTAGGTATGTGAAAAAAGTTAGCCTGTATATTTTTTTCCATGAAACTGCTCTTCGGTATATTATTATTCTCTTATTTATGAAAACACTATTCCGAAAAAACACTCCTGAGGGGCAGTTTAAATCATCTATTAAATTAGGTGCATTATTATAAAAAATATTTCCCATCGAATGACTCTGTGTCCACGTTCCAGAAGCACTGGTTGCGCAGCAGCAGGACTTGGGTCAGCAGGGTTCCAGCGCCGGAGTATCAGTCAGCACGGGCTCTGGCCACCAGCAGGTACCCAATAACCGGGTGGAGTTTGTACAACACCATAACATAGATATGGTAAATCACATGGTAACAATCCTGTTTATTAGCGGGAATGCTGTATTGTTGCTGGCTGTTGTGTAGATTATAGTTGATTACATTCAAGTACTACTGGAAGTGTAGGTAGTTTTAACATATTGATATGGTTAGGTGCATGGTTGGAGATATTACTGGTCAAGCTCATCCAGGGTTAGCATGATTTTAAGATTCTAAATGTTATTTAAGAAACTCATTAAAAAAGTTCAACCTTTACAGTTGTTCATTAGTTGTAGATAGTGTAACTAGTGTAATAATAAAAAGTGAATTTGATAATTATGATGTTTTTACCAAACATTGGTTCAAATGGTAAATTGCTAAAAGTCTTATCTTTTAGCCATTTCTATTTTCTTTAATACTTTATATTAATCCTTACACTTATAACTTCTTAGTTAGGCATAACAAAACTGTGCATGTGTATAGGAAGCAATTAGATTAAATGGAGAAAATCTCAGGGCATTTCTCTCTATTACTTTCTGCATGTCGCCCTAATAAAATAATTTGCCCTTTCTTATTTGTAGTAAGTAATAAAATCATTGAGTATGTTATAAAATTATCTCTAAAAGGATATTCCCAATTTTCTTTTTTTGTCTATCAGTCCCTACAACCTCTATGGTATTTGAGCAATCCGTGAAGCTTAGGTACAGAAACAAAATCCCTATTTAAATTATCCGCTGCAAAACAGTGTCATCCATTAATTGACTGTTAATTGTTTAATCAAACTATTAAGGGGCTTCCCAGAGCTAACTAGCACCAACAATGGAAAAAAAATATCATATCATCTATGTGTATTTTACTATGTGTACTCTAGTTAGCACTACTTTGCCCATTATAACAAACTGATTTTCTCCTTGTGAACATGGAACTTAGACATTTTATTCCGCATCCAGGGTCACCACTCTCAGCAGCATATAATACAGCAGCAACTGATGACTGCAGCACGACCTGACCATGCCAATCAGCAGGTGAGTACCCAATACAGTTGTATTTTATGCATAATAATTCACGCACACTTTCACATATGTTTACAAGAGCCAGTATGACTGTTGTGATGTTTCTGTTTCACTTGCGCAGTCAAGAGCAGATAATTTACATTTCCGTTGGAACGTCACCCGCACTTAACTGAGTAATGTATGAAAATCAGCACTCTGGGCTAACACTGTGCTATTGGGACATTAGAAGACTACATTTAAAGGTTGGCTGACGCAACATCAACAATAAACGTAATATACACAAAATATAAAAGGTGGTACACCTTCCGCCCAAAGCTAAGCCATTTAGTGCCACTTGCACCATCCCACTAACCCGGAGTTAACCGGATAAACCTGGAGTTACCATGGTTACCAGTACAATTTGACACTGGGTTAACCCATGAAACTGTTATAACGGGTTGACCCCGGGATGGTGCGAGTGGCGCTTAGTAGGTTTTTGGAGCCACTGAGACACAGCGTCTAATGTTTGTTTATATTGTTTGATTGTATTTCCTGTTTGTAGTGTTTTATGTGGGTCTATGATGTCTTACAACCAATTCTTTAGCAAAGTATCATTCCACAAGCAACGTTTGTCAACTTTTCGTTTTAAAAACTGTTGTTTCACAATGACATTTAAATTCATTTGAAAGGCATTCATTTTTAAAATGCCTTTATAATATGTCTAAAAGATAAACTTACATTTAAAATAATCAGATAACAAATTATGCATTTCGGAAATTATTTATTATTATTTTAAAAGATAACTGACATTAATGTCAATCTCAAGTTTGCAATATAACTTCGAAAATGTTATTCTGCAAGGGTGTCATTTCCATTTGGGACAAATCATTTAAATGTAAGTTTACACAGGAGCCTTACGATTGTCTCAACGGAATTTCTTCCGCCTCTTTAAGTAACCAAATTTATTTTGTTTAATGAACTTTTTGGTAACTACTCATACATACAATATGTACTAGCTTCGCTCGATCACAAGTCTAACCTAACCCACTGTTCCAGTGAGGGGGGACCCTCATTTTTTTTTAATGCCTGCAGGGGGCTCCGCCCACCGAGCGCCCTTCGCGGGGGGCTGCGCCCCTGCAGCCCCGCGCTCTGGCTTACGTGTGGTACTTCTTGCCATTTCGTTTTTTGTCTGTGGTAGTTTTATTTTCTTTCGCGAGGCTACTTAATTACCTACTTAAATACATTGTATGTTACTTACACAATGATAAATTTCCTAATGTCTTTAGACCAAGTAACCATAATGTGAAAGAAAAATATGCCAATAGAACTTTTAATGTAATTATGTAATGTATCTAAGATAAGAAAACTTATGTAATGTTATTTTGCCAAATGACTTTATATGAAATAATTACTTTACGAGGTGTAAGGTTTTGCGAAACATTTTTATGTGGAATGGTGAGTTGTCAATTACATGGGCATTTCGTTGTTTGTTGTCTGAGAATTTGTTAAGTAGGTAACTGTTGAACTTTCGAATGGTACCCGTTTTATGTTTTGTATATATTATGTTTATTGTTGTATGTTGCATTGGCCAACCTTTAAATGTATTCTTCTAATGTCTTAATAGCATAAAGTGTGTTACTATGCTCATTATAATGTATTTATAGACCTCTAGATAACTCTTTATTGTGCACAAGAAGGGTTGTAGTGTTCGATTATCAGATTCTTAGGCCTTCTTTTTGAGAGTCCTAGAGCAACATTTCTGTTTATAAAATATGTATATTTGATGCTAGTTTCCATTTGCTTCATAAACAGCACATAATATGAGCTTTTTCCGGAATAGCTTTAATTACCAGAACAAATTATTGTTAAGAAAACTTCTCACAAATAAGTTGCTTTCACAATTTAGATGTTAATGTCACGTCTTAAATATTTACACTTGCTTCCAAAGATTTTTATGAACGTTTTTCTTCATGCTGCTTAAATTTGTCACCAATCAACAGGTCAGCGAGGTAAGTAAGGCTGAATAGCCACATTGCAATTCTTTTGTTCTAGTGATTCAGAGATGATGTCATTTCAAATCGAAAATGCACCTACTCGACCTGTGTATCTATTTGATAAACTGGTCTCTTATTGTACAAGTGCTTTAACTAGTTCTAGTCAAAATATATGTCGTTTTAACTATACACTATTTCACTGTCTCTATTTTATTTTCACGTTTTATGATGCAGACCTCGCACATAGCTTTCTTACGGTGATTTTTATTTTGGTCCACCGTCTGTACCGCCGCCTGCCCACATCTACGTCGGCGTCGTCGTACCTTACCCATCTCCACTTAACATGGTTATTCGCATAATAACATCTGTGCACACGATCAATGAGTGATATGTCAAACGTCACCAGAAGTGACTGTGGCTGTCTGTGGCTCTTTACACGACTTGAATCTTCTCCATGTTGATTTGAGTAAGAGACTGTGGTTGGATAGGCGCTAGATTGTGTGCAAGAAACCATTGTCAACCAACTGTCATTGACAGATGTTATTGTTTGTTTAAATTTTCGATCTTTTATTTTTTTTAATTTTATTTTAAAAAATTCAATTGCCGCTCCAAGTTCGTATGCACAAACACCAAATCTTTGGTCCGTCAATATAATAAAAACATCTTACAGACCACCAGATTCTGTATTGAGAACTTCAATGGGTAAAAAAGGAAGAGGTTTTCCGTTTTAGATTTCTTAAAAAAGAACGAGACAAACAGATGCTAATGTATTTATTTACATTATGAAATTCTGAATTCGGAAACCAGCGGAAAGTCGCGCGGGTTTGTCTTATTAAATCCCCTACTCTGATTTTCCAGTCCAATTGCATGCTCAATGCTCTGGTCTATATGTATCCAACTCCCCTAATACAAGTTATTACTTACAGATCCAGTTGACAGTAAGTGAAGATGGCATAGTGACGGTGGTGGAGCCAGGCGGGGGGAAGTTGGTCGACAAGGAAGACCTTCATGAAGCTATCAAGATGCCCACGGACCATGCTTTGACAGTCCACCAGCTGCAACAAATTGTTGGGCAGCAGGTAGGAAATTAATGACCTCCTAATAATTACGTAGAAGTGACATTGGAAAAACAATAAAAAACCGGCCAAGTGCGTGTCGGAACCGCTCACGGGATTCCATACCATCTAATAATATAAACATAAACATTTACATACAGGCACATACATTGCTTCTGGCCCCACACTAGAATACCCTGTGTCGTGGGAACCAGAAACAACGACATCACAAACATGTATATCATCATCATCAACCCATTATGTCCCCACCGAGGGGCACGGGTCTCTTCCCTGAGGAAGGTACAGGCCATACTCCACCACGGGGGCCAAGTCCGGATTGGTGGAGGCTTGTAGACTAGTGGCTCGTCTACTGTCAGAAGTTGTCAAGCCGCCCTAAGGCCTCTGACTTGGCTTAACGACTGCCATCTATCGACGGCAGCCGGCACCAACAGCTTAACGTGCCTTGCGAAGCACGGAACCGCTCGGAAAAATGCCACTAGCGTTAGGCATAGACGGCGACCCATCCATGCACTGAACGCGCCCTGTGTTGCTTAACCTTCGTGATCGTTTAAGATCACTCAGGCAGCCGGGGCTACGAGTATATATTTGTCTTATATTATGTATTTAGCAAAAATGTGTTCTTTTAGTGTTCCCTATTGGTATGTTCCTTAAGATAAGAATATTGTTTAATGTACCCACAGGTAAACACACAATTAAACTTCTACACACGTAAGATAAGGAAAATGTAAACAAGCTTACGAAACAAAAGACGACTTATACTAAACTAAACCAGTTTTTTTTATTGAGTTAATGATACAATACTGTATAATTAAAATTTGTTGAATTGCATCACACTACTTAGTAAACACTACTTAGCGGCGTGTTCCCTAATACCAATATCCTGTGTCTACCTATTACACTTCAAGAGTTAAATAAGCCTTAATAGGTCAGATAGTTCAGGAGTTAAATAATCCTATATAGGTCAGACAGACAGACTAAGGTTCCGTTGGCACACTTTGGGTTTTGGAACCCTAAAATCCCGTTTTTTGTAAATATGGGGTCCTCCTTATTAGCCTCTACCGGTCCATCATAACCTTTTTTTTTTACTTTTTGTCCTGTTATCCTGTTTTCCATCCTCGTGATGCCCTTAACTGGTTACCATGGCACAGGGAGGTATCCTAGTTTTGGACCTCGGCAAGTGATTTTGTTTTTGAATGAGAAACCTCTCATTATAACTGCCACCTCGCATCCCCAGGTTATAGACAGCGTGGTCCGCATAGAACAAGCGACCGGAGAACCGGCCAACATCCTAGTAACGCATAACCCTGACGGCACTACCTCCATAGAGGCGAGCGCGGCCGACCCGCTCGTCGTCAAGGACGAGAAGAGCTCCAAGATGGACACGACGCCGCAATTCGCGATACCTACCGAGATCAAGGACATTAAAGGCGCTATCGACTTGAAGGTAAGCGTGTGTACAGCCGCGCCGCCGACGCCGATGGTTTTCGCCACACCGTCGTCCTCATGAAATCGGCGACGTTATTAAAGAAACTATTGTGAACCATGACTAAATACTAGATAAAAAGTACTCGGCACGCGTGCATGCAGCGACTATTGAATGTTGATGAAGCGAAAGAGATCTTTCAGGATTGTGGCAAGTGTTACACTCTGGTCTCTACCTACTCCTCCGGGATACAGGCGTGAGTTTATGTTATGTTAAGAAATAGGCGAATTATTGGCACTTGTTTGTGAAAATGGTCTTTAACTCTATAGAGCTACATACACGCCGATTACGTCGCTGCCACCCATGTAATTCGCATCGACACACACGAAATAGTGCTTATAACATGCTTATAATATAATGCGTTATCAACGGAAATTTATTGTTCGTAATCAAGGCTCAACAAGTATACTGATGTATAGGTATCTATCACCAAGCTGGTCATATTCTTTAACATTTTTATTCGCCAGATTACCAACCAACTCCTTCTCGTCCGTCCTCGTAACTGGTTACAGAAATCACCAACTGGTTCAGGTTTGCCGAAAATTTTACGCTTAATGGTTATATTGTATATTATGAATAAGAGTCCTTCTGGTGACGAGATTAGTAAGTTCAACAAGTACTTCGGTGATCAATGGATGGCCAAAACGGAATTTTCAAAAATATAATTTTCGTACCTCTTGCGATAAGGAAGTAATAAAAACTACTCGTACCAATAAGCCAATAACGTAGGAGGGCGGCATAGGAGACTGAATTCATATATGTTGGTCATTGTATACTTCCTTGTATCCTAATATTCCTCCGCGCAACATACGAAGTTGTTTTACAACAAAAAAAATATTCCAACCAGTTACAAGTCAGTCACGATGGGACCGAATTACGTAACATAACATAAACTCACGCCTGTATCCCTGAGGGGTAGGCAGAGACCAGGGACTGCCACTTGCTACGATCCTGACAGATCACTTTCGCTTCCTCAACATTCATTACTCGTTGCATGCACGCACGCCGGTTTCGGGTACTTTTACCGAATTACGAATGACGAAAAATAACGCTTTGTTCGAAACTGGTATTGTACAAAGAAACATTTTTGTCCTCCGTAACCAGTTACGAGGGCGGCCGAAGGGCTCTTGACAAAGAGCAATTACAAATCTGTAGAGTCGAGCAACACTACAAAAAGTATACTTAAGGTCCTCGCCCACGGCGACTTTTTGTCGCGACTGTATCGATGCAAACGCGCGACCGTGTCGGACGACATTCGGGAGGAGAACGGAGGAGGGGTGGCGCGTGACTAGTGCAACACAGACAGATTGAGAGTGCTGTTGTCCATCGGTCCAACAGAGTCCATCTTGCAACTGTAGCGATCGCAGGCTATTTTGTGCCGTTACTGAATCGTATTTGCATCGTGATAGAAGCGCGACGGTATCGCGACTGTATCGTGTTTACGGTAGGCGAGGGCACATAACTAGCGACCGCATCGCGACTGTATCGATGTGAACGCGCGACAGCATCGCTACTGCATCGCTACAAAAAGTCGCCGTGGGTGAGGGCCCTACGAGCTGATAGCATACCTTTATCTTTTAAATTGTTTGTCCATTTGAGGAGAAAAGTTTTACTAGTGACTTTTTACCTAGAATATTACAGCTGACGTACGCCATTTTGTTTTTTCGTGATGTTATAGCTATATAGTGAGATTCACGTCGTCGTCAACACATTTCATTTGACACTTCATTTATCAAAATCGATATCACGCATACATATACCTTTCGCAGTCGGATAGTAAGTAAACCAACATTTCTCCCCGCCAGAACGTAAGCGCCATGAACATGGAAGGTGCCGTCGTGAAGATATCGGCCGGGGCTTCCGAGCACGATCTCCATGCCATGTACAAGGTCAACGTGGAGGACCTGTCGCAGTTGCTGGCGTACCACGAGGTCTTCGGGAAACTAAACGCCGAGGGACAGACGCAGGCTAAGGTTTGTTACTAGATAATACTGATGAAAAGATTAACTAACTCGCTTTTTTCCCTGGTCGATCTCCATGCCACGTACAAGTGAAGGTCAACGTGAAGAACACAAATTAAAGACAGGTGGCACTAAAATCGACATACATAATACAGTCGACAGCACAGAAACCTTTGCAAGATGCACTTTGTTGGCGAATTATAGCGCACTTCTTATTTATATCTCTTATTCTTATTCTTAGTTGCAAAGTCGCCCGAAACGTAGCAGAATAGAGTGCACGGATGTAAAGGTTGATGCGCTGTCCACAGTACAATGCTACGTCACAGATAGGCTGGCTATCGCGTTTTATCGAATCTCGAACTTATGCCAAGCACTATGAAAGTTGCCATTCAGCAACTAGCAATGAATTCCACTGTCGTCATTTCCAAAACTAGTTTTCATTTTTTAACTTTAACTAATAACTTCCGTCTCTCAATAACCAATGTCCTTACCCTCACACAGCAGCCCAATATGGTGGAAATCGAAGTGGAAGCCGGTACCAGCGCCACGATATCCGAATCGGACGCCTCCCCCGGCCACCACGCCTGCGACCTCTGCGGCAAGATATTCCAGTTCCGCTACCAGCTCATCGTGCATAGGTGAAAATATACTCTAACTCCGTGAGCATATTGCCGCGAGTCCATTGACAAGTCGTTTCCTCCGCAGACGCTACCACGGAGAACGCAAACCGTTTACGTGTCAAGTGTGCGGCTCGGCTTTCGCTAATCCCGTTGAACTTTCCAGACATGGGAAGTGTCATGTTGGTGAGTGCACAAATTACGGCCTAAAATATTTCTCTACTTGTTCGTTTATCTTATATACAAGGAAGGGACCTGTTATAAGCATTTTGTTTTTATTGTCAATGTAACAGCTGTTGTGAAAGGGTCAATTATAAAATATCGACCTAATTATGTGGTCCATGCACCAAATCTTTTCATACACTGGTAAAGAAGAGGCTGATCTTTTCGCGAATTTAGAAGTTATGATGAGATTATTAAAATAATTCTATGTATAACAGAAAAATTGTAACCTCAAGTACAGTTGATTAGCTTAAAGATGTTACACGAACATACATTTTACATCTAAATTATCTTTAGCCACTGGTAAGAATTGTTGCCTTTTTATTTAGCTTCTAAATTAGTTTCGTTAAAGCTCAAATAACCTCGACAGCCGGGGCCCAAGAAGTAGAGAGGAACGCTAAGCGGCTAGCGCAGGACAAACCCTACGCCTGCACGACGTGTCACAAGGCCTTCGCACGGAAGGAACACCTAGACAACCACGTGCGGAGTCACACGGGGGAGACGCCTTACAGGTCAGTTCTTTTGACGTCAACTCTTCAGGCGGTCTTCTACACTTCCCTAAAGGGAATGTGGAGGCTCAGCGTCACGACGTGGCCCTCTTCCGGTGGGAGCTTCGTCTTCGTACGGATAAACTATAGCAGAAAGAAAAATCTCGCTCTTCGCCGCTGTCTCGTCAACTTTATCTCTTCAAACGTTTGCACCCAAGATTCTCTCGCTGGGTGGCGCCCCAGAGAATCTGGTCGACTTGTAGTGTCGAGAGTTGACGGACCGCCGTGGAGACGTACAAAAAAAGAATCATGGGGCAGTGGCCTGTTCACATATGCCGAAGAACCTATGGTCGATGGGGTGCAAAGGTTCTTTAGGTGGAGGCTACCAACTGGCAAACCCAGCTCGCTAGGCCGACGATCTGTCGCAGATTTCTGGCAGTGGCTGCATGAGGATGGTGGAGGACAGAAAAAAGTATCAGTTGAATACCGACGGGCTGATTGATTGACAAATAAAGAAGAAACAGCTACGATCCCGCGTAGTATAGACGAGGCAGGTGTGGGTCTGGGCGAACGCGGCGTAACCCGAATTCTTGTTTAACTATCGAACCTTTATCTTATTAGTCAAGTGTTCAAATGCCATCAACAGCAAAACTAAAAGGAACTTCATGGGGCTAGCTTAACAAACTAAACTAAACCCTATGGTCTACCTCCCAGATGCCAGTTCTGCGCGAAAACGTTTACACGCAAGGAGCACATGGTGAACCACGTGCGGAAACACACCGGCGAGACGCCCCACCGCTGCGACATTTGCAAGAAGAGCTTCACGAGAAAGGAGCACTTTATGAACCACGTCATGTGGCATACGGGTACGTGAAAAAGTATTAAAATTCCACAGATTCCACACCTATTTAGATGATCTTAGATATCGTGTTTGTACTGACTCAGTGTTTTATTGCCTCTATTCTGTTGTTTTCTTAGTCATACCGAGTCAACGAGAACATGATATTTTATCATGACTAAAATAACTTTTCTTCACAATTTAGTTATTTCCGCATTAAAAATGTAGTTACTCGCAAGTAGTTGATAGAACCCGCTTACTGTGACGTAGTTGTTCAGTTTCCATTTCTTAGTTTTCTTAATCCAAGCCTGCGCCAGGTATGCCAGTGGTGCGGAAAGTAGAATAAAATTAATAATTGAATGATTCAACTATTTGCCCAAGAACGAAACATTGTTATTGTGTGTGGTACAAAGTCTAACACAAATAAACTTAAGTTTGAAGAATTAACATTTCACATTAATGTCCCAAAGTTATAGTTCATTTCCTTAAAACCAAATGCTACTAATTTAAAAAGTTAGTATTAAAAGATTAAAGAAATAAATTGACCTCAATGTGTAAAAAAGAGTCACTGTGCATTTTTAGCTGAATCCGTCTTGCTCTTCTGGTGATTCAAAAGAACTTTTGTTTTGTGACTTTTAGAAATATGTTCAAAATTCACGTTAAAGGTCAAAAGGAAACACCAAAACTGCATAGTACATGTTTGAACATACGCGCACCTAAAATACGGGAAATTATTGGGAATTGGCATAGTTGCATCATTGAATGTTAACGAGTTTTATTTTCTGCCCCACCCCCCTAGGTGAAACGCCGCACCATTGTCAAATTTGCGGCAAGAAGTATACTAGGAAGGAGCATTTAGCGAACCACATGCGCTCGCATACAAACGACTCGCCTTTCCAATGCGAATTGTGCAGCAAATCGTTTACGAGGAAGGAACACTTCAGCAATCACATACTGTGGCACACCGGTCAGTATACAACATGTCCTCGACGTTGAAAGCATCTGGTGTCAGGCTTGGTTTCCCATATTAACTGCTAATACAAAAGCATGTTGTTCTACCTGTTGTCTCAACCTTTACTTGACTATATAAGGACGAAACGATTAGTATGGCGGCCGAGAGACTTTTTAAGGTAATAATATGTGTATCTGTGTTCTGATACTAAGCAGCAGAGAGTTCGATAACCGTTGCAGGAGTAGTATTTACGTGGCAGCTTTCAGTGTAAACTTTCAGAATGCTTGCGTTCGCTACAACGTACCTTCTGAAGGTTGTTGCGTCGTGCTTGGAGGAACGAGCTTTCGGGGGCTATTTAAGGTCCTCCTGGTGCAAATGTTATGCAAAAAGAACATTAAAGTGGCACATACATTTCAAACCCTTCCCACGTAAACGCCCGATAGCTACATTTTAGCTAAATGTAGAAAATTATATGTGGAATAAATGTAAAATGTAGTTATCGAGGTTTACGTAGGGAGGCCTGGTCTCTGCCTACCTCCGCGATTGAGGCGTGAGTTTATGTATGTATGTATGTATGTTTGGATAGGTAGGATTGGTTTTACGTTCACAAAAAAACTGTGGCGTTGATGACGATCCGAAACCTATTATTGTCTTTATCATAGATACGATTCAGTATATAAGGTTGTCGTGTACATCATCATGATCATCATCATCATCATCAGCCATTTGACGCCCACTGCAGGACGTAGGCCTCCATCATGGTTTTCCTAACCATGAAGGGTTTTGCCATAATCGCCACGCTTGGCAGGCGGGTTGGCGATCACAGTATGCGGTTGGAATCTCTGAAAGACGCTGCTGCCCGTGTCCTGGTAATGAATTTCCTTAGTCGTGTACAGTCCACAGCTAATGGACATTTCATTTTCTTTTAAACTCCTATCAAATCCCCTTAACTTCCCGAATAGGGGAATTTCTACTTGTAAATAGTAAAAACTTTTTTTGTAGAAATAACTTCAAACTGAAAAATATCAGTTGTTCCATACCACGATACTGCTACGCCAAATTGTAATTTTGTTTTACGTAATACAAGCTCGCACCGAGCCTCTGTCTCACCTGCTGGTAAAAACGAGGCCTAAGATAAGATAAAACAGGAATATTCTACACCAGAGCACATGACTTAAAAATTTGCGAAGATACACAGTACGATTGGCAGCCTTATTGCTAAGAGATGTTAGGAGTGTCAGAACAATTCAACAGATTTCAAAAGTTTCCATTATAAAAGTTGTCCTAAGGTAAAGCAATTTCGATCCACACATATAAACTGCGATGTGCTGTTGACTGTACCCAATTTCGTCCCGAGACCCTAGGAGAGCCCGCGGCCGCCATTCCGCGGCCGGTACCATGTAACCCGAACCGCTCTCCTTCCCAGGCGAGACGCCCCACCGTTGCGATTTCTGCTCTAAAACGTTCACGCGAAAGGAGCACCTACTCAACCACGTGCGCCAACACACAGGGGAGTCGCCGCACCGCTGCAACTTCTGCTCCAAGTCGTTCACGCGCCGCGAGCACCTCGTCAATCACGTGCGGCAACACACTGGCGAGACGCCCTTCCAGTGCGGGTACTGCCCCAAGGCGTTTACCAGGAAGGATCATCTCGGTAAGTCGTTCACTTGTGCATCCTATATCCGCAGCTATCATCTTTAGCTCCACAAGCGGACGCGTGAACCTCCGTAGCAGGACTAGCAGGCTTTGTAGTTTGATTGGGCCTTATAGGGTACAGATTTAGCCGCAATCCAGCATCTTTTGCTACAAGTTCAAACACATGGGCGCGACGCCCTTCCAGTGCGGGTACTGCCCCCGAGGCGTAATGCTGTGACCTAAAGCCACAAGCGGACGCGCCAACTGACGACGTCATTTACTTATGGACCCTACAGCAATGATTTTAAGGTCCACAAACGCTCGCGACCGCTCGGACGTAGGTTAGGGATTCGTGAAGCGGATGCGTGTAGTGCCGCAGCGTCTGCTCGCTCCATAATTCCCCTTCTATTACTGTAATGATGCCTGTTAACACACCATTTCGTCTCAATGTATAACAATGCGTTCCTTGCATCAGCACCTGACTGTGATGACGTGTTTGACGAGGAATCGGCAGTTGTACACAGTAAGTCTGAGGTTTTTCGAGAGGAAGGATAGTTTTTATATTGTTTCACTTTTTTTTTTATAATATTTTATTTGTGTTATGTGTAAAGTATAATCATATCCGTTTAGTCTTATGGGGCGTTAGTTCAGTTTATGCGGTTAGACTTTCTATGACTAATTAATTACTTAATTAATTCTGCCCCGCAGTGAACCACGTCCGGCAACACACGGGCGAGTCTCCCCATAAATGTTCCTACTGCACCAAATCGTTCACCCGCAAGGAACACCTGACGAATCATGTGCGGCAACACACTGGCGAATCCCCGCACCGGTGTTCCTTCTGCGCCAAGTCCTTCACACGGAAAGAGCACCTCAACAATCACGTTCGGTGAGTCGATGTTACTAAAACGGCAAAAGACAACAGGGTAAGCCATTATTTGTTTCTCATGATTTTATTTGATGAGTTAACATTTTTGGTGATAACATAAACACCCAACTCAAATGTTGGAGGCTGGAACTGGAACTGTTAGAGGCTGATCCCAGAACGCATTAAGCCAGTTCACATAAAGTAGCCGTTAGTCGTTGACACGCGTACGCAATGCGGCAACCAAATACTTCGGCTTGTATTTATAATTTATAACTTTATTTCACTTAAAACATTACAAGAAAAAATTTTAATACATATTAAAAAACCAGCCAAGTGCATGTCGGGTCACGCGCAGTGTAGGGTTCCATAGACAAAGGCGATTTTATCTGCTTTACAGAACTAGCAAAACTTCATCAAGGTCATTTTCAATGGATTTTGTACGAAGTTTTCTTTTTATAAGTTGGTCGCCTATTACTCGTTAACTTGTGAAGCCTACTCAGCCGTGATAATTTTTCCTTTTATTATATGTGGTAATATCCTGAATTTGTTCACGTTTCTACAATTAACCGTTTAGCCAGGATAGGGTGGACGCCGTACTCGGACAAAATTTTTCGCTTTAAACCTTAACATATCGCAAACGGAAGCCTACATCAAAACTGATCTTCCTACATCCACAATATTTTTAAATAACCAATCCAACGATACCCTACACTATGGTGTATGCGAGAAAAAATGCATCCCTAATTTGTCGGCGTGTTTGTATGCCAAATTTCAGCTTTCTCTTCGTCTCTGAGCCAGGCCGCGGATAGTCCGACGGACGAACTATCTATCAACATGTCGACTACGGAACCCTAAAAAACCGGCCAAGTGCAAGTCGGCCTCGCGGGCGAAGTGATCCGAACCATTATCTATACAACATTAGACAAAGATCGACACAAGATAGATTAGGTAAATTGAGAACAGCGCCATCTATAGAAACCAACAAGAAGCGTTTAACATTGACATTTAACGACATGACATCGGCGCTGTGAAGGTTACATAGACGGCCGATGGCAAGCGCTGTCCTTAGACAACGTTTGTTGTATGGGAGCCCCCCTTAAATATTTATTTACAACGGCAACAGAAATACATCACCTGTGAAAATTTCAGCTGTCGAGCTATCACGGTTCATGAGATACAGCCTGGTGACAGATAGACAGACAGACAGACAGTAGTCTTAGTAATAGGGTCCCTTACCCCTTTCTGGTATGGAACCCTAAAAATGGTCTGTTATACATTAACATAACGAGCAGCCCGTGTTTTTTGCTTAATAGATTGATAGTGAAGCATGCTCGGTGTTATTGGTTTTATTGCACGAATTGTTAGTATTTCTCCTCTAGGAAATATCACCATAATTGCGTGTTGTTACGCTGACGGTCCTCAAGTCTGCCGATTTGTCGGTAAAGTATTAACTTTATTACTCTCACTCTATCGGACGGCACTTGTTTGACGTGTCTACTTCTAGAAGTTTTCTATTGGTGTGGCACAGCATGTGCATTCCGATTTGGTAAAAGTTATGTTAATTTAGAGATTCGCTTGATTCACGGTTTTTCGCGGCTCAGGAGGTATGTGAAACAGTTTATTTATCGATTAAGTAAATTCCCGTTTTTCACTATCGGTATGCAGAATTTAGCACCTTTCTTTACAATACAATATTGCAACCTTTGTTCCCCCGCGATATTTGTAGCCACAAATTAAATCGATCAGTCCACGCCCCTCGCAAGTGCACGCAGTGTAGACTAAAAAAACCAAGAGGTTAAATTCAAGCCCTTTCGATATATTTTACTATCATCTTTACATGTAATAGATAAACTACGATATAGTAATACTAGGTGTTGGCGATTCCTCGAGTATGCCTAATTACTACATTACTACTTGAACATAAAGAGCCATACTTTACGATTAAAATAAGACAAGCAGACCCTAAATTGAGCCACTTTTATTGCTTTGCAACTAAGTCCTATCCCTCGACAGCTTAATTAATTAATTTTGCGTGTATATACAGGAATATACAGCTGGTTATAATACGAAAGGGAGGGCCATAAATCCACTCGGTTACTTCCTCGCCCGCTGCGTGAATTTTCCAATGCTTATTTCGCTGCATGTGCCGGGAAGCCATCGCAATACCGCCTAATAAAATAAACCAATCGGAATGTACGTTCTGTGTCGCAGCCAGCACACGGGCGAGACGCCGCACAAGTGCACGTACTGCCCGAAAGCGTTCAGCCGGAAGGAGCACCTCAACAACCACATCCGGCAGCACACCGGTGACCTGCCCCACGCCTGTACGTTCTGCAGCAAAACGTTCAGCCGCAAGGAGCATCTCACCAACCACGTGCGGTGAGTCCCCTCTTGACTGTAATGAGAAAAGACAAGTAAGCTACGTAAGCATGAGGCTAAGTACGGAAATCTCACACGATCTGCCCCAAAGCGTTCAGCCAGAAGAAGCATCCACATATCACCAACCATGTGCGGTGAGTCGCCTCTTCACTGCACAGGAAAAGCTGAGCTGGCTGAATAATCTCGCTTTGCTACGTACGATGCCCAACTATGAGGCTAAGTGCGGAAAACTCAGTGCATGAACTGCCCCAAAGCGTTCAGGCGGAAGCAGTATCTCAACATCCACATCTCACCAACCACGTGCGTTGAGTCACCTCTTCACTGTAAAAGGAAAAGATAAGCTGGCTAGAGTAATCTCGCTTTTCTACGTACGATCGCCCAACTCTCATAGTTGGGCCATCGTAAGTGCGGAAGTCCCAGTGCATGAACTGCCCCATAGCGTTCAGCTGAAAGGAACATCTCAACAACCACACCGGCGACCTGCCCCTCACCTGCACATTCTGCAGCAAAACGTTCAGCCACGACGAGCATCTAACCAACCACGTGTGGTGGAGTCACCTCTTCACTGTAACGGGAATCGGTGCTTGTATTTACTTCGTTAGATACAAGCTCTGCTGGCTGTCTGGAAAGAGATACCCTGGCTGGAGTGGCAGCTTTGCTACGTGCAATGGCCAAACTATGAGGCTAAGAGCAGACAGACATCTCAGGTCGAACTAACTTTAATACGTTAGTGCAGCGACACACCAGCGTAACGTACGGCGTTGAACGTTCGGTTGAATACGCTCGCAGTGTTTTTCAAATCCCCTATGACACATCAGATTCGGCGTAGCGCCGAACCTTCCTTCGGGCGATTATGTCCGCTAATACGCATTCAATGTATTTTGCATAGCAAGCGACATATCATGCGACGCGTTAAACGACCGAGTGTTCGGCGCCCGTAGTTGCACCCAAAAGTCCTTTTTGTTCTTCTTCTAAGCCCTCTACAATAGCCAATATTGTAACAGAATCCATTATTGTGGGCAATTTAACACGTCACACAACCGCACACCACATGTACCGAAACCGACTGACGACGACGACACCACGTAACGTTCCGTCGCGTAGCGCGCTGAACAAGACGCAGCGTTCTGAGCGTTTGGTTTGTCATACTAACGGAACGTCACGACTGCAAGTTTAGCCGCCGAACGTTCGGCGCGGTACGTTCCGCAGGTGTGTCGCTACACTTAGATGCAACTGCTGATAGTTGAGCGACTGATCACAGGTAAAAGAGGAACACAAAAAAAGCTGCGACTATACTAGAATCAGCGAAAGAATGCAGGTGACACTCCTTAGAACGTGACTTTTTAAAATTTTGCGTAATGGTAATCACCTTAAAACCTGTGTCAATAAAATATTGTGTATCTCGTACATTTATACAGTTTCTTGTTGTACATTTCAATATTTTAATTATATTTTAGGGTTCCGTAGTCAAAAAGAAACCCTTATAGTTTCGCCATGTCCGTCCGTCTGTCTGTCTGTCCGCGGCTTAGCACAGAGATTATAAGTACTAGAAAGCAAATTTGGCATAGATATACATATTTAATTACGCCGACAAAACAGTAGAGTATTTATTTTTAGTGTACCTCCCCTCTAAGTTGCTTTTTAGGGTTCCGTAGTCCAACAAGGAGCCCTTATAGTTTCGCCATGTCCGTCTGTCGTCTGTCTGTCTGTCTATCCGTCCGCGGCTTAGCGCAAATACCGGTGGCACTAGAAAGCTGTAATTTGGTATGTATGTACATATGTATCACGCCGACAAAGTTAAATAATAAAATGTTGGATTTGTTTTTTCTGTACCTACCCCCCTAACATGAAAAGTGGACATGATTGTTTTTTTCTCGTCTACCTCATAATGTGGTATCGTTGGATTGGTAGTTAATAGTAGATTGTACGACAAGTGCATAAAACGCACCATTTTACTCGAGACGTTTATCCATCCGAGCGAGCTTGCGAGCGAGGATAGATATAAAGTCGAGTGTAAAATGGGTTTTATGGACGAGTTGTACACTCTACTTTTCACTTCGATTGCGAGGAAATGAAACAGCAACATGTAAATATAGTAAATGCTAATTTAATTAAAATTGAAAGTTACATTAGAGCAATGAGAAATATTTAAAGTAATCGTTTTTTCTGGCATATTTAATAAAATAAAGAGGTTGTTGTATGAAGTTAAAGATGTTCGTGTGGCTGTTGCAGCGATTGCCTTGGTCTTCGACGAAGATTTTACTTTATGCTCTAGAGCATAAAAAGCGACTTTATGTCGCCTACGCACGACATAAAGACGAACTTTTAGAGCATGAGAAGTGAAAAAAATATTATGGGTGTAGGACGACAATTTTTTTATTTAGGGTTCTGTTTGCGAAATATTAAGCTTTAAAGCGCAATTTTTTTGTCCGAGTAGTGTGTCGCGCACCCCCGCGGGCCCATGGTTAGGGAAAACCATGAGGGAGGCCGATGTACTGCAGTGGGCGTAAAGTGGCTGATGATGATGATGATAGCCTACTGGATACCGATAGCGCCACTGTCCTACCAGATCCCTCAGGATTCCACCTGAAGGAATATGTGACCATACGCTTGCAGAAAGTCATTATCACAAAAAATTATAAAAATCGGTGAAGCTGTTTCGGAGAAGTTTGATAACAAACACGAGATTTTTATATATTACACTAGCTGTTGCCCGCGACTTCGTTCGCGTGGTAATTTTGATGTTTATTTTTCCGGGTTAAAAAATTGCCAATGTGCTAATCCAGACTATAATCTATCTCTGTGCAAAATTTCATCCGGATCCGTTCAGCCGTTTTTGCGTGAAAGAGTAACAAACATCCATCCATACAAACTTTCGCGTTTATAATATTAGTAAGGATTAAGCTAGACAGTTCTCGTATAGGGATCGTTGACCTCTTAAACCTTGCATAGAAGTCCTCTGCTTTTGTTATTTTTCTCCCAATCCCTTTTAGATATATAAGCGAGCATAGTTTCAATCAGGATGTCCCGCACGCACAAAAAAAGCAAACACCAAAAGGTAAATGCCCTGAAGACAGGACATTCCGATTGAAACTGCCACCGAAAACTCTCGAAGCACCCGAATTTACACCTTGAACTCTAACGCACAAGTCTCAGAATCGGAATGTGCTGTGTTCGCAGGCAACACACCGGCGAGACACCGTTCAAGTGCACCTACTGCGCCAAGTCGTTTTCCCGAAAGGAGCATCTGACGAATCATATACACCTGCACACCGGAGAGACGCCACACAAGTGTCCCTTCTGTACCAAGACATTCTCCCGGAAGGAGCATCTCACCAATCATATCAGGTATATCTGGGACGGTGGGGGTTTTAGGAATGATAACAGCATTGACATGTCTCAGGATTGCAGCAACTTTTTTCCGCAGGCTTGGGTCTAATATTTTTTTATGGCTTATTTCGAGACTTTCTTTTTTCCCTTCGACACTCTGTCAGTTTTGCGTAGAAGGGTATGACATTCTTTTTTATAAAAGGGCGCGGAAAGAGTGAGATTTATTTATAATTTCTTGTTTCGTCCTTTTGAATAGTTTTGTAAGGAAAACATAATTGCGCTTGTCAGCTTGAAGTGTCATCATTATGTAATCGTAATGTCGATTGCGATTATCATGGGCAATCAGTTTGTTACTGTGAGACAGTCATTAGCCAAAGAACTAAGGTGACTGACATAGCCTATGAGATTAGTAAGTTGAAGTGGCGGTGGGCTGGTCACATGCTGAAGAACCGATGGTCGATTGGCTACAAAGGTTCTCGAGTGGAGACCACGAACTGGCAAAAGCAGCGTAGGACGTTCACCAGCTCGCTGGACCGACGAACTGAGGCAGATTGCTGGCAGCGGCTGAATGAGAATGATTGAGGACAGAAAGAAGCGGCGCGCCTTGGAGGAGGACTATGTCCAGCTGGGGATGAGTATGGACTGATTGATTGATTGAGGACAGTTGTCATCGGAAACGGTGTAGTGTAGATCAATAAATCATGACTAAAAGTTACTGAAACATAACCGTTGTTTGTTGCAGGATACACACGGGGGAGTCGCCGCACCGATGCGAGTTCTGCCAAAAGACATTCACACGCAAGGAACACTTAAACAACCATCAGAAACAACACACGGGCGACACACCGCACATGTGCAAAGTCTGCTCCAAGCCTTTCACCAGGAAGGAGCATCTCGTCTCACATATGAGGTAGCAGACAGATTGATCTGACACTTTTTGTTTATTTTTTCCATTGGTCGCGCAAGTGTTACTGCATGGAGTCCTTAAATATATTTTATGTTAACTTCTCCCTAGATCGCATAGTTGCGGCGAACGGCCGTTCAGTTGTGAACACTGCGGCAAGTCGTTCCCACTGAAGGGCAACCTTATGTTCCACGAGCGATCGCACTACAAAAGCGGCGCCGGCGCGCGCCCCTTTAGATGCGAGGTCTGCTCTAAAGATTTCATGTGCAAAGGTATGTTAATTAATCACGTGTCACAGTGTTTGTTATCGAACTCCTCCGAAACGGCTTCACCGATTTTTATGATTCTTTTTGTGTATATTTGGCCTGAGAATAGGTCGTAGGCTAATTAATATAGCAAAACAACGTTTGCCGAATATTTATTCATTAAAATAGCGGGCAGAAAGCATGCATTCACCGTTGGCGAGTGGTATTGCTACTATAACTTCACATATGTACATAACTTAGAAAAAAAGTCATAGGTACACGCCCGCACTTTGAATCGAACCTGGGTCTACCAACTAGGCTACCACGGCTTCATGCCGCATTTGCCGAAAGCATTAGAAACTATTCTAAAGAAAGATACAGAGTTCTAGTCTGTGGATTAGGATTAAAGAGGTGCATTTTGTCCTCCAACGAAATTGACTGGATGCGTAATTTTACTTTTTAACTACTGAAGTGAAATAAGCTGTGGTAACGAAAAGCTGGCCTCTCATTCGAGAGCTTGTGGGTTCGAATACCAGCGTATTTCAATTACCTTATGTTTTGTGAATGTATACTAGCAATATTACTTGCTAACTGTAGGAAGACATCATGAGGAAACGTTAGTGTCTGAGGTATTTACATACCTCAGCATTTAATAATAATAATTTTTAGTCCAACCAACAATAAGAATCATGCACTGGCGCTCCTTATCTACAAAAAATCGATTTGCAGTCCAACCGACAACAAACATGTATGCATGTTTGTCCCTCATTCTAACCGCAATCCCGCAGGCAACCTGAACACGCACCGTCAGACGTACGAGTACCACCCCGCATATAATATTTATAAACTAATTTTCTACCCTACTTTCATATGCACTAGGAATTGAATTGAATTACATAAACATAAACATTTACATACAGGCACATACATTGCTTCTGGCCCCACACTAGGGTACCCTGTGTCGTGGGAACCAGAAACAACGACAAATAATAATTGAAATAATTTATTCACTTAAAACACAGTGCAATGACAGAGTACAATTTTTAATTATAAATTAAAAATAAATATGCAAGGAAAGCCAATGCACTGCGTTTGTGAAAGGACCCGACTCAGCATTTGTCACAAAAGGGGTACCTTCTGTAACGCTGGTATTCTGTCGGCACCTAATAAGTAAAATAAATAAAAACAAAAGAAACGCACAATAGATATTAGGAAAAATAAAATAATTAAATAATAATTATAAATATGTAAATTTTCAAATATATAAGCAGATATTTTTAAATATAATATAATAAATTAAATAAAAAAGTAAATGATAAGATTAAATAGGTTAGTTTTACCAATCTTAAGCGAGTTATTGTAATTTATTATTTTGTTTTATTTTCTTTTTTCGTTGGCATAACCTACTAATAAGCGCACCACAGCAGCAAAACAAACTACAGATGACACATCTAATAGCGCAGAGCTATACAATTTCAATCATTCTGCTGGTCCTCCAACATCACTAACCTATAATGATTTTTTAATGATCCTAAAGTTGGTAATGAACGGATTGGTGGAGGAATATTATTCCAGCATTTAGTTGCTTGGTAGCGGAAACTGCCCTAAATGCTGCTGCTGTGTGTTGCGGGATGGTTATAAATGCGCAACACGCCTTACGCGTCGGTCTTTGGCGCCAGTTTTGTCAGTTGTCAGTTTTTCAAATAAATACTCCGGTTTACCTCAGTTGATAGTACCAAATAATAAACAGGCCATCTGAAATTTTAATCTATTTTTAATATTTTTGCGTTGTTCAGGATAGGTGTTACGTGGGTCCTACGTTGTTCAGGAAAGGTGTTACTATGCTGGTGCTCCTTATTTTCAGAAAACAAATTTACAGTGTAACTTACTAGATTTAGTTTTTTCATTGAATTCTAAACGATTTCTCATAAGGGTGTACAATTGTACATTGTACACGCATAAAAACATAATTTTACGAGATAAGTCAAATATTGATCAACCCTTCATTCATACATTATAAGGTGTTACGTGCAAGTTGTGACGTCATAGTTTGAACCCTATTTGTTTGGCGCGTCTTATATCTACTGTGCGACAGAGCGTGAGTCGCACACGCTTTCGTCTCTGCCCGTACATTCTCCATTAATAGGTACTAACAATCCCGCAGGCCACCTGAACACGCACCGCCGGACGCACGCGGACGGTGCGGCGAGCGGCGCGGCGGCGGCGGCGGCGCCCGACACCGAGGAGTGTACGAGTGCTTGCGCCAAGCTGGAGCCCGCCACCGAAGACGTCGCGCCCGCGGATCAGCCGCAGCGCTTGGAGCGGAAGATCGAGAGGTGAGGGCTGCTGACTCAACTGCAGGGTGACTTTGAAGTCGTTCACAGTATTTTGAGGAAATGTTCTTTTCATTGCGAAAAACGGTATTATATATTAATGATTCATCAGTAATGGTACAGTACTTACGATTAAAATCAGTTAACGATTCGGCCAACGTCGGTAATTGTCGTGAATCCCTCATCTCTCACATAGAGTTATCAATTTACAGATATGACCTTTAATTATATTACTCGTTGTCTTATTTTTAATACAATACAAGAACGAAATGAGCAACAAAACCTCCTTTGTAGCTCAAAACTAACACAACCTTTATATTGAAATACCTAAGAAAAATAATTGACTATTTTGACAGTGTCAATAAAAACAGTTTGACGTATATGATACATTTATGTTTATGAACGATAATTTCATTCGTGAAAATATTCGATTCTATCAAATTTTATCAAAATTAACTTACAATAGTTATGTATCATGGCTTCAACAAATTTAAAGCGTGGTAAAAAAATTGTTGCTCAATCTCGTGAAATTGTAAATAATGTATATAACTATTTTAGAAAAGAAGCTAATTTATTTAAAAAAGAAGAAAGTAATTATCATAAAAAAAAATTTGGACAGGGTTTGTGAAGCAACCGGAGTTTCGAAAAGCAATGGGTTAAACATTTTGAAGGAAAACGACAAGCTCAGATCGGTCACCTAAAGATCAACAATCCAAAGAAGTGCCCGGCAAAAAATATCGTTTAAAAATGGATGATTTTGATTATTGCATCATACGTTGAATGATATATAACTTTTATGAAAGATTTAAAGAGCTTCCTACGTTGCGATCACTTGTGCATAATCAATTTCTTAGGTCTACCGGTTAGTAATGTCATCTTGGCAGGTGCTATACATTGCGTTTATGGTACTTCAAATTGAATGCTACCTAAAAGAAATCGCGGTAATGTATTTCGTGTCATTTCCGTCTCGGGATTTAGGCGATGATATCCGAGAAAAGCCGAATCGTTAACTGATTTTAATCGTATTGTACAACATATTTGTAAATATTCGTGACTTCCGACCTTTGTCTCCAAACTGAACCCAAATTCGAAGTGGTAGGAAGTACCTTAGCGTTGAAAAATCTTTTCTATAATTTATGTTAAAAGTACTCGAAACCGGCGCGTGCATTCATGCAACGACTAATGAATGTTGAGGAACCGAAAGTGATCTGTCAGGACCGTGGCAATTGGCAGTCCCTGGTCTCTGCCTACCACTCTGGGATACATGCGTGAGTTTATGTATGTATGTATGTAAATGACGACGTCCGACTCGCGTGAACAATAAAAAAAATACAATTAAGTTGGCCGGCGCCATAAGTGGCTCAAAACATAGTTTCTTTTGTATTTTTTTTTTGGTCGCCGAAGCCCGTGTTGAAGGCTTTGTCGCCATCATACGGAAATGGGTTTCATGCTGAGTAGAGCGTGCGGCACTCCAAACAGCACTTAAGCACTAGGCAATAGGGCTGATAGCCCCTTTTGGAAGCATCATAGGTGCATGTAAAATAGTTTCCGGAATTGTTCTCTTAATTTCACTAACATAGTCTAAGTCATTTACTATTTATGGATATTTCATCTGAAATAAATAAATAATAATAATAACTTTTCGTCCCGATATTGTTTGTTTATGCTGAAATGAATGTAATATTGGCTAACAAAAAAACTTTCCCACGTATCTTTTTAAAAAACTAGCACCATTATGTTTCTAAATCATGGTTAGAATGTCCCCTTAAAATACGGTTTACGACACACACCTCTGCCTAAAGAAAGTCTAGCAAAACACCGAAGCACTATGACTTCTCTTAAGTGCGGAACTGGAGCCCGGCTCCGTAGGCGCGGCGCTCCCACCTCCTCCGCGCTCCCACCTCCTCCGCAGCGCTTGGAGAGGACGATTGAGAGGTGAGGGCTGCTAGCTTGACTAGAACAGCAATTCTTAAAGTGGAACAACACATAAACACACACCTCTGCCAAAAAGGACACAAAAGCGGGCGTAATGCTTCTGTGTCCTGATGTCAAACTGGAGCTCGGCATCAAAGACACGGCGTGCTCAGCCGCAGCGCTTGGAGAGGATGGTCAAGTGGTGAGGGCTACTCCATCATTGGGAAACGGATCAGGAGCCCCGAAGTGACATGAGAACACTGCTGGCTTCCTAGAAAGAATTAGGCCGGCTAGAGTTATCTCATAGGCTGGCTATGTTTATAGTTGGAACAAAACTATCAGGCTGAGTGCGGAAATCTCAGATGTAACTTATTGCACACCTCTACCCCAAAAACTTACGTCTAGAAGATACCACAGAACCACTACCCACTAACCTATCAGGGTGCAAACCGACCGGACCGAGGACGTGGCGCCCAAGGCTTAGCCGCAGCGGTTGGAAAGATAGATAAATAAAAAGTTTATTTGCTGTTCCCAAAAACACACACAATAAATATGAGAAAAAAACTTACTGTTAGCAGAAAGTAAGATTGAGAGATGATGACTGCTATATTGACTAGACAGCGCTGCCTAAATAGTCTAGAAGGACACAGGTACTGCGCCTGCTTCTGTGTGGAAGATTGAGTTGTAAGGCCTGATTAGTGTTATCAAAAGAATTTACGTCAAGAAGTACAATAAACTATCGATTCTGCTAGCTCATGCACGAGTCATAACAATGAAGCCTAGTACACTCTAGACACGCTAATAGTTACATACGTCCACAAGTACTGCAATGCAATATTTCAACAAAATGTGTTATTGCAGAAATTCTACTGAAAACAGGACCAGCGAAGCTACGGTAGCGCAGAATGTGCAAAACAACGCGACTGTGATGCAAATAACTAGCCAGGTACGTGAAGGAGTCCGTTCTTCGTCCTAATAAGTTATTATATTTTTGTCCCTTTTGGCGAAAGGCTCAGTAGTCTGCCCAATACGAGAGCGCGAAATAAAAAAAATCCGTTTTGTGTTGACATTCTGTCAACACTCTACACCAAGCGAATGTACAAGCAACATTTATGAATTGTTTCGCATTCCCGTGTGTATACTGTATTCCCGAGCATCGCAACTCATAAAAAATTACTGAACCGCGTAAGTTTCACCGGACCTTTCCGAAGTACCTAGTGCAAATTGAACCACAAGCAATCTTTACAAGCTATTCTATACTCCAGCAGGTCCGCGCGGGAGTGGCGACGAGCGGAGCCGACGCAGCCGCCAACGTAACGACGTATACGCACACGCCGGCGATCGCGCACCACCCCGTCACGGTCAACTATTAGCAGGAACCCCCCGCGCCGAAGGAATACGCTTGTCTGTGAACTGTGAACCGGCGCTGGGAACCTAAGAAATAGCGGACCTGGGCAGGAAAGTGATAAGTGATACGCGCTCGCGCACCACCCCGTCATGGTCAACTATTAGCAGGAACACCCCGCGCCGAAGGAATATGCGTATCTTCGAACTGTGAACCGGCCCTGGGAGCCGGAGCCATAGCGGACTGGCAAGCGCGGATCCACCTTATGGGCACGATGGGCACGCCCACAGCCCTAATTAAAGAGGTACCGAAGCGAATAAGATTTGAAGTTGAAATAATTTCGTCAAAATCGGTTCTGTAGTTAAATTGTGATGTGCAAACACATATTTACTTTTGTAATTTTTGTGAGCCAAGTAACATTTTACGGGTTTATTAACTTACTAGTGTTTGCTGTGTATTACGTACGCTGTGCAAAATCTTGTGCGAGTTCATACTCCGACTCGCACTTGGCCGGTTTTTGGGCGATTTTTCCTTTGAAGGCTGGATCCGCGCCAGGGACTGGGAAGGAAAGTGATACACGCTCGCGCACCATCCGCCACAATCACGGGCAACTATTAGCAGGAACCCTCCGCGCCGAAGGATACGCTTGTCTGTGAACTGGCCCTGGAAGCCGAAGCTGTAGCGGAGCTGGGAAGGAAAGTGATAAGGGATACACGCTCACGCACACTCCGTCACGGTTAATTATTAGCAGGAACTCGCTGCGCCATCCACTGCTACTCATTTTGTTACAATACATAATTTAAAATGTTTTGCGAGCGAGTCAGCGTGCTCCACGTTAGAACAGTCTTAAGGAGTCTCAACATTAAAACGGGGCGGCGACGTGCGATCGCAATTACACAAACTAAAATAAGCCCTATTTACTTTTTAGGTTAGAACCTACAATACTAGCGCAGGTAAAAGCCCGGCCTCGTTCGGACGAGGGGCCCTTGCATTTGTATTGTAGTTAGAACCTTAAGTGTATATGTTTTATCTTCGATTAAAATCGTGCCGCCCGCGCGTAGCCCCGGCCCGTTGTAACTTGGATAAAACTTTTTTCAACCGTGTTGAACAAGGATATTCATTATAATTGTTTTAGTAAGTCGTGGATTTTGACAAGCGTGAAGTATCACAAAACCCCCTGTAATTCAAAGCCTCTACGCCACAATAATTTGCGGTGGCGGGTAGCGCGGTCGGCAGAACAGTGTCTGAGGTGTTCATATACCTCAGCGCTTAAATTGCCAATCCGCGATGGGCACGCGCGGTGATTAAGCTCGTAATCTAAAAGGCCTGTGTCCTAATAAAATGGTATATAAATTCTCTCAGGGTTGGTAGGTAACTGATTAGTCACACGTTTAATTTTAATTTACTTTCCTAATTAAATTAAAATTAATCCCTCTAACTTCTTCCCAATAACCTAATGTTGACGCAATCCATTGCAGCAATCTAAGGTTGGATGCAATCAATTTATTGAATGAGTGTGAAAAGTTTTCCCAGGATTTTATTGAGTGCAAGCATAATGTTCTCAGCAAAGTTATATATTACTATATCATTGTTATGACCAAAGTGATTAAGGTCAATTTTCCTTTGAGAGGGATGTATTGTAAGCATATTGTGATGAGATTTTAAATGGTTCGAAGTTCTCGAAGTCTTTTTTGTAAATAGTGTGATCGAATTTGTTTTTATTTTTGTGATGCATACTTACCGTACGAACCTATCACAGCCATTTTAAAATGTTGTATTTATTTCTATTATTATGATAACTTATTTTCTATCTACCAATAAAGTAAGCTTTTTTAATTAAGTTTTATTATGGATGATCAGCCATTCCTTCTATGCTTATTTTGTATCTAGTTATGATTTAGTTTTAATTCTAGGAACAGTCAACATTACACTACAAGTTCCTTCTAAATATTGACTAAGTTGCAGGCAAGATAATTGTAGGCATTTGCATCCTAGTCGTTCTCATAATGACATGTGACTCAAGTTGACGAGCAAAACTAATTTTGCATAATTATATATTTTCATTAACCGAATACTTTTTTTAAGTCCATATTTTTTCATTCTGTCAAATTTACCATGTATATAAATTATAGGGACCATTTCAAAGCAAGAGTATTAAAATAATGATACCGAAATCTAGTCTCTTGCTGTTTCCCATGTTTTTGTAGAATTTTTGATTGATTTTTCACTGTAAATACTAATAAATTCATAACTATTCTGCTTTGTGTTGAAAAAGACTCCTTAGCACATTATACACGCGCGTCACACTGTAGCGCGGTATAGCACGGCGTAAAGTATAGCACTCGTGTGCGAAAAATCAGGATTTTGTATGAAAGCTATACAGAGATACAGTAAAGCGCGCGTGTATGATGCGCTTCATGTATTTTGATGATATTAGACTAGTGCCCTTTGCCATGTATAATGTACAGTACAAGTGTGATATTGATGAACTCATGTATCGATTTTACGGATAAATATTGTATAGAATAAAATTATGTAAGTGGTGGCATTATGGCTGTTAGTTTAGATTATCGAAGGTCTCCACCACAGCGATCGGAGTGGTGTTGTAATCACTTCGCGCCTTGTCCCGCTTGTAAAACAATATATTTATTGTATTTTCTTTTGTAAATACGTAGCTAAACTGTAAAGTTAGTTATTGGTAGCTACCAAAAGATTAACATTTGTTTATCAACACAGTAGAGATAAATGTTTGTATAGAGATGGCAGGTTAATCGATTCTGAATCGGCTGGTAGTCTGTAATGCTTTTCGTTTTTTCCGGTACCTACGATAACATATTGCAATCATTAATATCTTTTGGAAACGGGCAAGTTATTTTAAATGGTGCCACGCTATTTATATTTTTAGCCAATCTTAATTTTAGACAGAATAGTATGTACTAAATTATATTCCGTAATTTGATATGAATGAGATTAAAAAGCGAAATATATCAACCGTCGTTTTATTTTAGTTCAAACCATTAAAATGAAACAGTTCTCTTCATACCGGAAAAATATTCTTTAAATACATAGGTACTCATCAGCCAAGGTGACGGTGGTGGCAGAGAGCGGTAAAACGCCGACTTATCAATCGGGAGGTCGCGGGTTCAAAACCCGACATGTACCAATGACTGCTTTATAAGTTACATACATTTGTGCAAAACATGGTAAGGAAACCCTAGTAAGGGATTTACTTAGCGCTTGCTACGTACAATGGCACAACTATGAGGCTAGGGGCCGGTTTCTGAATTGAGAATTTCTACTTAAAATAAGTAATGTTCTGTCACGTTCTTTTCTGGGAAATTCGAAGAGAGCACTACAGTTAACTATTTACTTAGCGAAATTCTCAATTCAGAAACTGGCCCCTAGCCTGATAATTGGGCCATTGCTAAGCAATTGCCAATGTTGATAGACTAGGACCTTTCGCTCGTAAACAAAATTAATTAGACAGACACAGGATTTGTTTGGAAGGGGTGGAGAGCAAGTGTTGAATTACATTATATTATGTAATCTGTAGAATTCTAAATGACCCACCATAACAATGGTTTTTAATTGTTCTTTTTAAGGTCATAATCAAACAGGTTCCTCATAATGATTTCGTGAAATCAGTCGGCATTTAATGCATTTATTTATTTTCGTAGTTTACCCTATAGTATTTTTTTCATATTGACGAGTAGAACAACCTTTACGGGAATTTATTGCAACCTGTATATTTAAATTCGGAATCCTAAGCAATGGGGCCTTGCAAATTCGAGACTTAACTGAGCTCATAGATTTGCTGCTATAAGTTAGCTGAAACAATATTTAAAGCCCGAGTCCATTGATAAAACACAAATGTATAGCATATTATTAAAAATATATTGTGTACTTATCCCTAGTCATTTATAGTACAATACAATAGCTACAGAATGTTTAAAGCACATTTTTTTTATTAGGCTTCAATGGCAACTTTTTGTCGACCTTCCCGAACCTTCTTTGGCTTCTCGGCCACTTGTTCAGGGATCTCCGGCAGCTGGTCCGTAGGCACTTCTGGAAGCTCCTCCTGGGTGTCAACACCCAGAATGGCTTCGAGCTCTGCTTCCACGGCATCTTCATCCTCTTGAGTCAGCTCACCAGAGATGACAGCATCAATCTCTCTCTGTTTCTCAATGCCCTCTTTGGTTTCATCCAGTATTTGCTCGATTTCATCAATGCTTAGAACGTCATGGACCTTTTTCAATGCTTCATTGCCCGTCTTCAAGCCATCAATCACCTACAAAAGTAATTTGGGTTAGCTTATTATGAAATCTCTTACAGAGATAAGCTCACCTTTGTACATGCTAATATTGCCATGCCCTAGAGGCATCATGGATGATCCAAGTAATGTAATGATACCATTCTATGTACAACCTGACTGCTATAAGTGAATATGAATGCTATTTTTTTTGCATGTCCTGTTCAGTGTTTCGTGTGCAATAAAGTATATTATAAACAATGACATTGGTCCATTTCAAGCAATAATTAAGACAATTTATAAAAAACCAGTCAAGTACAATTTGGACATGTGCAACAAAGGTTCAGTTTCATCATAAATATATGGATAATTATAATACATTCAATTCAGTACCCTTAGGCCGCTTATCAAACTTACACTTGATTATTTTTATTATTTGTTGCTATTATCACCAGCTTTGACACTAGTTTATATAATCGTTTTTACGACAGCAAAAACAAGGTAAGCCTGCTGTCTCGCTCACACAATTTATAATTTTTTTGTGATTGCAACAAAATGAGTATCCTTTTGTGGTCTGAGGGTTTCATAGATAATAAAATTGCGAATATTCAAGGCATATATCTGTCCTAAGTTTTTGATTGAGAAAGTTTGATTCCAATATTAATAATTTGAGAAACAACTTTTTAATAAATTTGCAAGTATTCAAGGCATATATCTGTCCTAAGTTTTTGATTGAAAAAATTTGATTCCAAAATAAATAGTTTTGGAAACAACTTTTTATTAAAAACTTAGGAAAACAAAAATATACATTTTCAAAAGTTTACTCATACTATTTATTACAATATTAAAAAATTTTAATTTGTGCAAGCGAGACAGTATGCTCCACGTAAAAACAGCCTTTATGGAACAAAGTAAAAATAGGAGGGGAGAGTTTAAAGATTTTAAAAAGGTTTTTAGGGTTCTGTACCCGAAGGGTGCCATACGGACCCTATTACTTTACCTCTGCTGTCTGTCTGTCTGTCATCTGACTTTTGTTCTTTAAAGGGCTCTTTAGAACTGTAATAGGTAGCTAGTTGAAATTTTTACAGAATATGTGATATTACTGTGGATTACCAACAAATAATATTTAAAAAATAAGGAGGGTCTCCATACAACAACTTGTTTTTTTGCTGTCTTTTTGTTTATGCTCTACCGTAAAAACGGAATTACATACAGGCATCAAACTTGGTGTGATTGGGGACTTATTACGAGTATATTCTAAAGACAAATAGTAAAAAACGGCCAAGGGCGAGTACGGAACCCTCGGTGCGCGACTCCGACTCGCACTTAGCCAGTTTTTTATTATTTGTTAGCCAAATGCGCCTTTTACACCCTTTTGGAATCCAAATAAATGCTGAACAATTGAATTTATTACCTGGACTTCTATCTGGGCGAATTCGATGTCATGAGTAAGTTTTTCTAAGTTTTCTAATTGCGCATCCGTATTTTGCAGCAGTTGCTCTTGATACCTTTTCTTCCTCAGCAAAAGTTTCGCCCGGTCTCTTTTACCTTCATCGAGGAGTTTCTTCGCTAGTTGCCGATCCCTCTCAAGGTTGAGTTCTATCTTCTTTTGGTATTGCTTGAGCTTATCCCTCTGCTGTTTTAGCTGCAGCACAGCCTTGTCTTGTTCAGTCACCCTGCTGACTGGCTTCTTGTGTTTACCAAATAATCCACCCATTGGAGCCAGAAAAAATTCCACCGCTTAAATGTAATATAAAGATTTAACATTCAGTAAAGTAAATACTTCCACTACTGAAGTGTAGAAAACAAATTACAATTTTTATGAGGAATTCATAATTTTGTTTACGAAATCTTCTGTTCAACCTACTCTATGCAAGGCACAGATCATACAGACAGATGCAAGGCTTATTGACAGCTTACTTTTTTATTTTTGTCACAGAGTACCTCTTACTCTGTGACAGAGTACAGCAGACAGCTTATCTTTTACATGCGTGCGTGCCTACCTCTGTGGTATGTGCACTGTAATGTTTCGTTACGACTCAAAAAAAAAGTGCAGGTAATATTGAGACTAACGTATATGTTAGTCTCAATATTACCTGCACTTTTTTTTTTAACCTATAATATATTTATATAAATGTGTCGAAAGGTTGATGTGCTGTACAAAGGCAGTAAAACCACAAATAGTACCTACTGTGACCACAAAGACACACTGCGTCTTTTTTTCATGTTGACCTACGTTAGGGATGGATACACATAAAGTCGATTTTTTAATAATCGATTAATTCTGTTCTTATAAGTTCAATTCAATTCAAATATTTTTATTAATTGTAAAAACAGAATGTTTACTTAATGAACGTCAAAGTTGTTAGTTTCACAATTAATGGATTATGTGGAGAAGAAGCTAACAAAGAAACTCCACATTTATTCTTTTCAAAACACGTTTTAACTTAATTAACAGAGTTTTCAACTTAAAATATTAGTCATGAATGTGTTGAACACTAGTCACAATCGTCCTTTAAATAATATTAATCTACTGTTTAATGCCAAACATCTTTGTCTTCTAAATAATCCTTGATGTTCATCTATTTTACGTGTCCACTTACATAAATAATGCATTTACGGCTTTATTTTTGCAGTTAATTTACATCTTACGATGATTTAACTTTATTAAACAGAGCGTAATAAATGTGCATACTAAGGCAAATTTATTTTTGCAAATGAATGTGCCAAAAAAAACACTGCTGCTTTATAACGGGGCGCAAAAAACCTACATAACTTCGAGTGTTGGCTTTAAAAAATCAAAAAGTAGCTTATAATAGAAAAAAAAATCAATTAACAAAATATTTTTTTATAAAAATGTCCCAATTAAGCGGCGGAAAAAGCCGTTGTAGCCTAGTGGGTGGTAGAACATCGGACTCGGAAGCGAAGCGAGAGACGCAGGTTCGATCCCCAGTGCGGGCATGTACCTATGACTTTATTTTCTAAGTTATGTACATTTGTGAAGTTATACCTAGTAGCAATACCACTCGCTAACCGTGAAGGAAAATATCGTGAGGAAACCTGATTGAATGAGCTATTCACATACCTCAGCGCTTGAAATCGCCAATCCGCGGTGGGCACGCGTGGTAGTTAAGCCCATACTCTCTCCCTGAGAGAAGGCCTGTGCCCTACAGTAGGACGTAGGTATAAAGGCTGCTTATGATGTCCAAAATAAATCGATTTCTTTTTGCTTTAATCCCTAATCGCACGTTTAAAGCCGGCACCTCACTTGGCCACTCGTATTTGAGTATTTGGCAAATATTAACCATCCATTGCCGGGTTTTCTGACGAAACTTTAGCACTAATTTTGTTAAGCCTTCAATGTATTCTAAATCGTCGGCGAATAAGTCAACACGAATAGCCACGTGAAATGCCAGCATAATGTTCTGTGATTGGTACATATTGTTCTGTGGTGATCGCAACGCACCAGTGGTGCTACCTTAGTGGATTTTCCACTAAAACTGGTGGTTTCGACCCCCGATTCCGTGGTGAAATATTACTTTTAGTGGCTAGTCGATTTTTCTAGTGGTTTAGTAAAATTCACTTTCAATTGAATATACTATCACTCAATCGCTACTGAATATACTATCACTCAATCGCTAAGCCCCGTTTTAAAATATTTAGCGGTATTAATATAATAAAAAACAAATAGAGGAACAGAATGAAGTTACATCTCTTAACGCACACTATATTATAAATGTGAAAGTTTGTTTGTTTGGATTTTTAGATGGATCTTTTTTACTTCTTCACGTCAAAACTACAGAACGGTTCGGGCTGAAAGTTTGCATAGAGTTCTAAGCCTGGAACCAAACATAGATCTTATAACATAGATTTTATGACATATATCAGTTTCTATGTGATATAAATTAATAACCTTACACAACCGTGCGAGGCTGCGGGCAGAAACTAGTTAAAAATACGCTGTGGTTTGAGATTGGATTGGAAGGAAAATGCTGCAATGAATATACAATTACAATTATAGTTACATTTATCATCTGAAGAAGACGAATCACAATTCAATAATAGAAACAAATTCATCATCATCAACCCATTATGTCCCCACCGAGGGGCACGGGTCTCTTCCCTGAGGAAGGTATAGGCCATACTCCACCACGGGGGCCAAGTCCGGATTGGTGGAGGCTTGTAGACTAGTGGCTCGTCTACTGTCGGAAGTTGTCAAGCCGCCCTAAGGCCTCTGACTTGGCTTAGCGACTGCCATCTATCGACGGCAGCCGGCACCAACAGCTTAACGTGCCTTGCGAAGCACGGAACCGCTCGGAAAAATGCCACTAGCGTTAGGCATAGACGGCGACCCATCCATGCACTGAACGCGCCCTGTTGCTTAACCTTCGTGATCGTTTTAAGATCACTCAGGCAGCCGGGGCTACGAGCGATTCTACAAATTCATTATTATTAATACGTTTATTGCATATAAGTAAAAAATACAATGGCAATGTAGTGGACTTAATGCTATAAGCATTTTCTACCAGTCAACCACAGGTGGTGCAAGAAATTGACTGGTAGGCATACGAAGTAAACGGATAAAACGAATTACTTTAAGTAAAATTACATAAGAAGACGAATACTCAACAATAAATAAGTACCTAAATATTTATGCTATAGACTTATAATACATAATATAAGTAAACATAAATATATATATATAATATCCACATATAAACTGTAGCAACATAAGTAGATATAAATATATAAGGAAGAAAGATAGTAGTGAGATTGCAATTACACAGCCGAGATCCTCCTCGCGAGGGGCTCAGGGGGGCTCGGGGTAACACATGTCGAGAAAGTGTTTGCAGACAAGGACTTTGAAAGCATTTCGAGATGGGGCTTTACGAATGCTTTCAGGAAGGGCGTTCCAGAGTCGAACAGCTGTAACAGAAAATGAATTTGAGACAAAACCAGAGCGGTGAGAAGGGGTACTAAGGAGATGATTCTGAGAAGATCGGAGTGGTATGCTATGAGTGCTAGACAAGAAATCAAATTGGGACTTTAAGTATTGGTGGGCATTGGGATGATAGAGAATTGAGTATAGACTACAGAGAATCCTAACATTTCTCCGAACGCGAATGGGGAGCCATCTTAGCCTGGCGTGAAATGCCGACACATGGTCGTATTTGTGCCAGCCAAAGATGAAACGGATGCAGGTATTCTGCAAGCTCCTGTGAAAAGTCAAGATAACAAATATCGGCGTAGTCCAGAATCGGGAGGAGAAGGGAGTTGACAAGGGAAATCTTAATGTTAATCGGGAGAAAGTTTTTCAGACGGAGTAAGGAGTGGAGGGAAGCATAGAATTTCTGCGATACCACCTTATTCTGCGCATCCCAACAGAGCTTCTGATCGATGATGAGGCCGAGATCAGTTACCGTTGGCAGGAAAGGTATAGGGCACCCCATTGAAAACCAAAGGGTTGAAAGAAGTAGAATCCACCTTGGCAATCCGCCTCGAGCTCCCAACTATGATCGCTTGGCATTTAGAGAGGTTGACGGTGATGCCGAAACGATCAGACCACCTCTGAATCCGACTCAGATCTTCATTGAGATCCGAGACGGCTTGACAAAGATCGCTTGAACTGGACAACCTATAAAGTTGTAGGTCATCTGCGTACAGATGGTAGAGACAAGAGAGATTCGGAGTAATTAAATTTATGAATATTGAAAACAATAAGGGTGAGAGAATGCCGCCTTGCGGGACGCCAGCATTTGAGTCGATCCAGTCGGATTGGTCCTGGCCGAGTCGCAACGCCTGTCGGCGTCCCCGGAGATATAAAGAGAACCATTGCAGGGCAGTTTCAGACATATTAAGGCTACTGAGAGTAGCTAAGAGCAAGTCGTGGTCGACGGCATTGAAGGCATTACTGAAGTCGATTAAGACTAGGACAGTGACAAATGACTCCTCCATGCCAACCCTGATGTCCTCGGTAACCTCCAGTAGAGCAGTTGTGGTGCTATGACCTGCCCGGAATCCGGATTGGAAGGGGTTCAAGAGATCACCTGTGTATAGGAATTTGGATAATTGTTGGTTAACAAGTGACTCGAGGACTTTGGATAGGAAAGGGAGAATGGAAATTGAAACTAGTATTTAAAATTTAAACTTGAGCTGTCTGCAGACTGTTGTAAACAACCTACAGGTAGCTCAACTGATCCATATTAATACCAATTTGTTGTTGAATCATTTGATGTTCATGTTAATTTACTAATTGTTAGTATTTTACTAACGTAATAATAAAGGTTAGTTACTAAAATAAATACCTACTGTTTTCGTTCTTAAAAACTATAATTTGTTGTGGAAATTTTAGCGATCTTTACAGCAGGACCGTTTTTGTTAGTGGTTTTCTGGTGGTTTTAGGGGTTGCATCTGGTGAAGAGCTACTTTAACTGTTCGCAACACTACATCGAACCGATTCGGTTCAGGATACATTAATTATTGTTAATCTGTGTTCAGGATTTGCACATTTGTGGCAGATTTCTGCCATTTTGGCAGATTTGGCTCTAAAATTTGAGCTGTGGCAGATTATGCTGACGATTTACTAAAATGGCCGATTTTGGCAGATTTGAAAGATTCCAAGTGAACTTGTATTAGTTTTAATGTTCAATGAAGTCATCTTCAATCACCTTACAATTATTTTTAATTTTCCATATAAGTACCTAGGTATATTTGGCGTAAAATTATTTTACCAAACTGTCAATCAGAGGTATTCACGCCCAGATTATACGGGGATTCCCCACTTATTCAGTTTTTACACAGTTAAGTCATATGATTATGAACGGTAATATATTTCTTCTAAGTTTGCCGCTTTCAAACGCTTCATGTCCGAGAATATGGTAAATAAAATCAATACCTATAAAGAACGGGTTCATAAACAAACATGATATTGTATCGGCTATCACTACCACAAAAGAGGTGATAAAGGAACACAGAGACTGTATATCCTTTAACCAACTAAACACATGACTACAAAGATGTTATCAAAATCTATGTGTACGGAAAATGACAATGAAAATTTTGAGTCCAATGTACCTAGATACCTACAGTGTACTTACTTCATCATCATCATCAGCCATTTGACGCCCACTGCAGGACATAGGCCTCCTTCGTAGTTTTCATAACCATTAAGGGTTTTGCCATAATCGCCACGCTTGGCAGGCGGGTTGGCGATCGCAGTATGCGGTTGGAATCTCAGGAAGATGCTGCTGCCCGTCTCCTGGTAATGGATTTCCTTAGTCGCCTTCTACGACATCCACGGAAGGAAATGGAGTGACGCTATTCTTAATCCGGCGCCACACGGGCTTACTTATCGTATTGTAATTATCAATACAGAATAGATAATGTATCTCTCATCTCCTCTCAGATAGTCTGATGATGCCACAAATGACACGTAGACTGCTTTCAAATAATACTGATCAGGTGCGACTAGAACTTTTGTTGAGGGTTCCGCTCTATTCTGTTTTCAATGAGAATATACATGTGAGGTTGACTCTACACCACATTCACATTCATTGTTCGACCTATATATGCATGGATGGTTGACATACATGGTTGAGTAACCAGGAAGTAAAAAAAGTTTAGATTGTAAATTGTTTTTCCCGTAACGTCTGTGATGTGATTGTGATAGGTAGGTACTGATCTAAAAATCTTAAAATAATAATAAAAATAAAAAGCTTGAAGTATCAAGCAGATGCTGCAGTTTTCAGGTCCAATCAATCTGTGATAACTTTAGGTACTTATTGTATTTTTTTTATTAAAGAATGTTGATTAAAGCATTTACATAATATATTTGATTGTTTTCGTTTCCTTGAAGGCCTATTTTTGGCATTTTTTGGCGTCGTGTTTGGCAGATTTAGCAGATTTTTGGCGTCGTGTTTGGCAGATTTTGGCAGATTTTTGGCCCAGTGTGTGGCAGATTCTCCACTTTTGAGATGGTCACACTGGTTTCACATTCTCTTTGCTTATGCTTACATTCTCTCTGGATTCACATCGTAGTATCTCTATATAGTCTGTGCATCGCACGCAGTAATGGCTGCCTACTGAGATGTTTTGTTGAGAATTTCGGATTTTGCACGGATTTAGTCATTGAATTTTGGTGTTTTCCGTGTGAAAAGTATTGATTGTTGACAATTATTCTAAGAAAGTGCTCACTGTTTATTTAAAATGGCGGTGCTCGCAGCGGCTCAGCTACTCGACGAGTTGATGGGCAGGCATCGCAACGTAAACCCAAATGAAAAAATTAGGAAACCTAACTGGGAAGATCCCGAGGTAAACATTACAATATTGTCACACATCGTAGGATTAGCCGTCACTCAACCTGCTACCCCTTGTTAAACCTTAAAAACTCAACAAGGTTTTTCAAGCCAATTATTGGTTACAAAATGCTAGAAATTATATCTAAAACAGCATGGTCAATGACCCTGCTTTAATACGCCCGGACGAATTTGGATAGCCTTGAACACCAATACACTAGCACAGAGTAGTCTTGCTGATATCTGCTGTTTACTATAATGTCCGGTCTGGAGACAAACCAGTTACGTTATTAGGAGGTCCAAATGCACTATGTATTTAAAATAAGAAAAAAATTTAGAAATTTACTTCACGAACCCAAAACCCATCTCCATAGAAAGATAATGTGAATTTTGTTTTATAACACAGTACTGCAAATACTACATGGTGAAGTTCTGCCCACATGACTTGTTTGTGAACACACGGGCCGACCTTGGGGTCTGCTCTAAAGTCCATGATGATGAAGTCAAAGACCTCTTTGAGAAAGCAGACATGTCGTACAAGAAATCACAGTATGTGGAAGAGTTTCTTCGGTTCTGTCGACACATGATCAACGATGTTGAACGTAAGTGTATAAACTGGGTATATTGTTCTAAAAATGGATATAAATTATGTTACAAGAAGTTCCTAAATTCTCGAACTAATCTTTGTAATCTTAAAGAGTTATTTGATCTATCTATCTACACATTATTAAGTCCAGATTCACTTGTGGCCCAGGGCCCCATTTCATAGAACTGCAATTGATAGATTACTATGACAATTCATACATTGCATAGCCAATTAACCCACATATTAATAAGTAGGAAGACTTGCGTGTGCCGCTGGACAGTCTCCCACAGTCATTCTCCACTCACATGGGTGCTCTCGTCCCTCAACGGCCTCTTGAAGTCAGCACCAGAGTGTGATCTATTTGCTGACAGGCCTAGAAGTGTAGCTGAGGAATGTTTGAAATATTGTGAACATGATGAATGAAAGGACATCCTTATTATGGAATTATTTGATTTACTGCTCTTGTTTTTGTCCAATTCAATGTTCTTATTATTTTTCTGTGATGTTATTGTGAATTGAAGAACGAATTGTTTAAAATACTTGCATATATACTTCATATGTATGAATTGTTTAATGCATTGGTTTTCACTTTAATGTTATGCAATTTAAATAAATAAGTAATAATAATAATCAAAGTGGCGTAATAAAATATTAATTGTAATTTTATGAAACACAGTCATAGATTCGAACTAAATTACAAATGGATCAGATACAGGTGAATTTTTTTTAATTGAATTTATTGTTATATTGCAAAAAAAAAACAATAATAATAGTAATTATTACAATTATTATAGTACAATTATTATTTCAAAGTTTGCTGTTTCTATTCAAAATGGATTTCAAATAGCATTTACAGTCAAAATAAAAAAAATATTGGTAACACTGTATTAAAAGAATTAATCCTGTCTACAGTGTCCAATTGTATGAAAATCTTCACCTGAAAATTTTCCAGGAAAGATCCAAAAAGGCAAACAGCGCCTAGACTTGATGAACTCGAAACCGGAGGGCCCAGCAATGACACAAGCCCAGACAGAAAAGAACCAGGAACAAGTGAAGCTACTGTCAGAGAAAGTACTCTCTCTGATGCGAGAAGCTGAAGAAGCTGGCACGAGAGGGGACGTCGAGCAAGCACAGGGCCTGATGAAGCTTTGCGACCGTCTCAAAGAGGAAAAAGATTCACTGATCAAACAGCAAGAGAACAGGTATGTTCTAGTCTGTAAGAAGTCTAGCAATTATTCTTTAAGTAGTTCTTTGTGTTATAAATAGAGTGGCATAAGGAATGGATAACCTGAAAACCTTTATTTCATTATCAATAATTGATATGGAACAATTGTTTCCTTGTGCTCCCCTGATAAAATAAAAAATATATATTTTCCAATTTCAAAACTGAACTTAAATTTACATTTTATATTTAAATTCATCATCATCATCATCATTCAGCCACAAGAGGTCCACTGCTGGATTTCCAAAAAGACCGGTTGGAAGCGGCCTGCATCCAGCGCCTTCCTGGCACTTGGATGAGGTAATCTGTCCATCTTGTGGCTGGTCGTCCTACGCTGCGCTTGCCGATATGTGGTCTCCATTCGAGAACTTTTCGGCCCCATCGGCCATCAGTTCTGCATACTATGAGCCCCGCCTACTGCCACTTCAACTTACTAATCTGCTGGGCTATGTCGACGACTTTCGTTCGTCTACAAATCTCATCATTTCTGATTCGATCTCGTAGAGAAATTCCGAGCATAGCCCTTTCCTTAGCTCGTTGCGTGACCTTGAGCCTTCTTATGAGGCCCATAGTGAGAGACCACGTTTCAGTGCCATAAGTCATCACTGGTAACACACTGGTTGCATAATTTTGTCTTGAGCGATTGAGGTATATTAGACGAAAAGACTTCTAAGTTTCCCGAATGCTGCCCAGTCGAGTTGGATTCGACGATTGACCTCTGTCATGAAGTTGGACCGGCCTAGTTGGACTGTTTGTCCTAAGTAGACGTATTCGTCTACAACTTCGAGAGTCGTGTTCCTCAATGTTATTGGGGTGGGCACAACACGGGCGTTCGACATGACCTTCGTTTTGTCCATGTTCATTTTAAGGCCCACGCGTTGGGAAACTCGACTAAGGTCTTCGAGCATTATGCCGAGGTCTTCCATCGTTTCTGCCATGACTACTATATCGTCGGCAAATCGAAGGTGCGTGATGTACTCGCCATTGATATTGATGCCGCGTCCCTGCCATTCCAGAAGCTTGAAGGCATCTTCCAGTGCGTTCGTGAACAGTTTCATCTTCTCAATGGAATTGCCTCGGAATTCTGCTCCTGTACTCGCACCGACATGGTGGCGCTGTTGTACAAGCACATCAGCAACTCGATATACCGATAGTCAACACGGCAACGCTGGAGAGACTCGAGCACTGCCCATGTCTCGATCGAATCGAAGGCTTTCTCATAGTCCACAAACGCTAAGCAGAATGGCAAATTATACTCCTCAGTCTTCATATTTAGATTATGATTTGATATTTTACAGTTTTGTTAATTTTTTATTCAAATGGCTTCTGAGCAAAGGCCTCCTCCAGTATTCCCATTCTCTTCTGTTGGTAGTTTTTCCCGATCAAGTCGGTCCTGCTTCTTTTATTATATCCTCTATTCATCTTCTATTTGGTCTTCCGATGCTTCTTTTCCCATCTTGGATACCATTTCATTACATTTTTGTCCATCTATCATTCTCATAATGAGTACAGCTCATCTCCATTTTTGTTTTTGCATAAATTTGGTGCAGTCGATCACGTTTGTCTTATTTCTTACCAATTCATTTAAATTTTTTCTCTTTTTCATACTTATCATTTCTATAGCTCTTTCTATAGGCAGAAATTGAATTTACGTATGTGATTTGAGTTTAATGTCAACATTTGGGAGCTCTAAGTTAGACATGGTAAGATAAGAGGTATCAACTGGTAAACCAGTATTAATTAAAAGAAAATTTGTTTATCGTATAATTATCTACCTTTTCAAAATATATATGTTCAGAAGCATCTCACTCACTGTACCTACCTTGTATGAGTTGTGCACTGTGTAGGTACATATATTATTTTCGCGCTATGACGGTACTAAACCATGTGAGAAAAAAAACTGTCGGTATGGTGTCACCATCATGATGCATCATGTGATGGACTGTGACTAGTGTTCAACACATTCATGACTAATATTTTAAGTTGAAAACTCTGTTAATTAAGTTAAAACGTGTTTTGAAAAGAATAAATGTGGAGTTTCTTTGTTAGTTTGTTAGCCTATAAGCAAAGCAAATGCTTGATTTGCTTATAGGCTAATTCAGGACTGGCTGCTCCACCTACTCCCCCCTACAGAAGTTGGTTATGTCTATTTTAACTATTTGCAGCACATAATATTGAGATTTAGCCAATAATGCCAACAGATGACACTCGACATCAGTTAAAATGTTTTATGTGAAGCCAACATTAGTTAAGCTTTGTGATAAGCATAGAAAGAGAATTTTCCCAGAATCGAGGTGAAATCCGAATGGCTAAATGGTCAAGAGTGCTGGCACGGTATGCTAGAGGCGCAAGTTGAAATCCTACCTCAAGCCGGAATTTTTCCTTTCTTTTTGACGTTTGATTAACAAGCCTTACATGGGACTCAAGTTGAAAATCAATTAAAAACCTTCTCAATACTAGTGATACCAGGGTCTCTGCTGAACTGACAAGAAGTGGAAAGCTTTGCACAAGATTAGCCACCATGGCGAAGATTACCTCCTGCTCAGGCGTCTTGCTTAGGATGGAGTGATATGATGATGATCTATCTATCTATCTAATCAGCCCATGCACATTGCACAGAGCCCACAGAGCCCTAGACCTCTTCTCTTTTACGCCATCCAATTCAGTCCTTTGCTAGTCTCGTCCCATGTTTCCCAGCCGCGTTCACAATGTCGTCGTTGGCCCACCTGGCTGGTGATGTTGTTCAAAGTTGATAATATCTTATCCACAGCCACTGGTCGATAACAGCGGAGATGGCAGCGGCACAGGAGAAGCAGATGGAGGTTTGCCCGGTGTGCGGCGCGTTCCTCATTGTTGGCGATGCGCAGCAACGTATCGACGATCATTTGTCCGGAAAGCAGCATGTCGGGTCAGTCGCTGTGCTCTTTATAAACCGGAGAACGCAAGCACACTTACTTTTCGTGCCCGACATAAGTGCCTGGCACCTATGCGGCTACCTAGATTCATGTCTATGCATTTTAAAATGGGCTGGCTACGTGCGGGCGCAATGATACAAACTAAAACGAACCTCAAATACTTTAGATATAACTAGCTAGCTACTAGTAGCTTAGATATAACTAGCTAGCTACTAGTGGCTAGATATAACTAGCCAGCTACTAGCAAGAAAAAAAACAGTCTCTTGTGAGAGTACAAGCATTTCTATTTTTATTATGATTGGTCTAGATTGGTATTACATTTTAATGGAGGCCTCTTTTTCGAATCAGTGTTTACTGACCCGTAGCTTTTGTTTTGTTAAAATTAAAAGTCGCCCCTCACACTTCCACAGCTACTTCAAACTCCGCCAAGCCTATGAAGAGATGATCGAGTCGCGCGAAAAGGAAATGCAAGAAAAAGAGCGCAAACGACGCGAGGATCGCGAACGCGAGCGAAGCAGCCGCGGCGGCGGGCTCGGCTCTGATCGGCGCGATCGGGAGCGCATGGAAAGAGACAAGGACGGCAAGAGCGACAGGGGCGAGAGAGAGCGGGAGCGGAGCGAGAAGGGGGATAAGGAAGGCAAGGTCGACAGGGAGAGGGAGCGAAGCGAGAAGGGGGACAAGGAAGCCAAGGGTGACAGGGAGAGGGAGCGAAGCGAGAAGGGGGACAAGGAGCGCGACCGAAGTGACAGGCATCGGTGAGTCCAATTTCTCTATTTTCTCACTAAGTGGCAGCAGTTAAGTGTATCGCAGATAAACAAGGATGGCAAGAGCGGCCGGGGCGAGCGGGAGCGGGATCGGAGCGAAAACGGAGACAGGAGCGCGACAAAAGTGACCGGCATCGGTGAGTCCAATTTCTCTATTCTCTCACTAAGTGGCAGCAGTTGCGTCGCTTGGAGATGGCAAGGCTGGAACGAAGTGACCGGCATCGGTGAGTTCATTCCCTCTGTTCACTCATTGAGCAGCAGCACTTGCGCACGACACGAACATACGCGCCTCAGAGCAAAAGTACACAGAATGAACGTCGAATATGTGTGTCGACGGCAATATGTGTGATCGAGATGCAATGTTCTTTTTCATTTGTCTGTGTGGTATTAACATAAATGTTCACTGTCAGTATTGTCACCATGTCGTGTTATCGAGGAATTAAAAAAAATTAACGATGACTCGAGCGAATGTTATAATTGTTCCGAGTGAATCGTCTGAGATGCAATGTTTTTTTATTTGTATGTATGGTATTACAATAAATGTTCACAGTCAGTATTGTCACCATGTCGTGTTATCGAGGAATAAAACAAAATCATTAACGATGACTCGAGTGAATGCTCATAATTAATCCGATTGAATCGTCCCTCATGGTTATGAAAACCACGAGGGAGGCCTCTGCACTGCAGTGAGCGTCAAGTGGCTGATGATATGCTGAGATCGTCTGAGATCGCCTTAACGCCGTGTTCCGTCGGTCCACAGGTCGGGACGGCACGACGAGCGCGACCGCGAGCGCGAGCGCGACCGTCGCCACCGGAGGGAGAGACGTGAGTCGCCAAAAGTATTTTATCCGATGAAAAAAACTTTATCCGATGAAAAACCGCAATGGGCATTGCACTAAATATGGACGATAGTTACAAATTATACTTCATTTTAAAGGTATAAGGTCAGTAAATATGATGCTAAAATTATAAACTAATGATATATTCACTGATTTCTTGTATTTGTGTGAATAAGTGTGTGACTAATTCTACCTCTACCGTTCGTTACACACGTAAATTAAATTGGGTTCAATATTTTTGAACAGAAAACGCGAAGATATTGATATCTCGGTATTCAGTAAATAAACAGTTATAATACGTCTTTTACGCTTGTATAGATTAGGAGTCTTTTTAGTTTAGTTTTTTTTAAGAGTTCTTGTCAATGTTCTTATTCTTGTTATCACTGGAAACTGACAGCGCGTAGGATCTCAGTTGATGACGTGCTTCTGTGCAAGACGTAACTACGTTTTGTAGACTCTGCTTCTTTTCTTGATTTAAAAATTAATTAAAGTAGCCCAAATCGAAATATTCAGCCCAGGCTCTCCAACATGTCCTATTTTCTAGAAAAAAAACCGAACTAATTTTTTTAGGGCAATGCCCGTTGGAGCATTTCTTTCGCGAGTCCATGCAAACATCATTCAGTTTCATTGAAAGATACGAAAAAAATGCAGACAAGTTACCCCCCTGGTTTTCCGTACATTAACAATCTGATTGGCTGTTAACAGCTCTCAGTTGGCCAAAGTGCATCCAAACTAACAATATTCAACAGTCCGTTAGCAACTTGTCAGTTTACGAGAGATTGGGGGAGAGATAATTTTGATTTAGGTTTTTTTTTTCTGTGAAATTGCATGTCTTGAATACAATGAACTTACGAAACTACCCACAACTTAGCAGGAGCATTTTTTTGTGCGAGTTCTTCATTATACGGAGAAAAAATCTTTTATTAAATCCGGAGAGGTCATTGTGAAAGGGTAAATAAATGTGGTCATTTTTTTTCGTTACGACTAATACTTTTTATAATATAACCTGTCGAAAAGTCAATATAGTCTCAATGTATGACGTCACACGCAATATTGATAAACGCCTTATAATGTATGAAGCGTTTATCAATATTTGAGTTATCTCGTAAAATAATATCTTATGCATGTACCCTTATAAGAAAACGTTTAGAATTCAATGTATTTTTCGCATTTTTTGTGATCCCAAAAACCCTGAAAAAATATTTTTATAGTTTTATTTTTTTCATTTTCACAATAGTTTTATATGTCTTCTATAGTATAAAAGCAATTTCACTCCAATCTGAGTTAGACGCAAGTTCCCCATTGAAAACCAGAGTGTATTGTTGTCACATCGAAAGCCTGTAGATCCCGAAAGGCTGTATCATGGTTTTCAAATTTTTTGGAAGTGGCACAGCTGCTCTTGGATACCACAAACTTAAAAAGCTTGATATGTCCACCAGGATCTTCCAACGAGCGATCGCGACGGCGGTCTCGCGAGCGCGAGCGCCACTAGCGATTCTCTGAGGTATCACAATAGCGCCTGAACCCGGTAAGTACCTCTCAGTCGTCCCACACGCTAACTAGCCTTGGCGCAGAGAACGGCCGGCGATTCCTTTCCACACCCTGTAGACTCCTCACTCACACATCCTAACCACTTCGCCCTGATTTAGGCTCCGTCTCAAACGCGTAACCAATTCAAAACAACCCATAACTCCCTGATACGATGACAAGTAATAAAGTGAACACTATTATTTTACAGCTCTAATGTGTAGTACCAAAATAAGTACGCGGCGTATTGCCCATGTCGATTCAGTAGAATTGTCGTCTCGCCGACGGACTTGGCAGGTATTTGATTGGTATTTTGACTGGCTGACCTCGAAGTAAAGCAGGCATTGTTAGGAGCTCCGCCCGCCGTCGTTTCCGAGGTATTCCTAAGTCGACAATAATGTTTTATTATTGCTCTTTGTTCATCCTCGCCTCGTCGTTGTCGAGTGCCGTACGCGTAAGCTGCGACAGGTATTTGTTAGGGCCACCGCTAGGGCAATCCGAATCAACCGTTCATATTAAAACTTAAGTTAATTTAGGAATCTGTACAGCATAAACTACCAACACAAAATTAAATAAGAGAAACAAATGCAACACGATTCGATTTCAAAATTCGAACCATCCTCATTTTTTTCTACTGTCATTTGTTTATCCAAGAAGCAGCGAAAAACAGAGAGGAACACTGATGTTCATTGGTGGCACATCCACTCCCGTATTAGGAATCTTCTCGGAATTGTCAGGAGACGAATGACATCGACTGTGTGTTTCCAGGTACCTACCCATTGTTGTTTGCGTAGCAGCAAGTTTTGTATACGTTGCGACACATTTGCTCGTTGTGAATAACATTTTTCCATTCATTACTAGACTCTGGACGCCATGTTTTTGGTTTCTTCAATGCCATTCTGTACTAAGATCTCTTTATCTAATATTGAATGTATGATTTTAACATTTGCTTCGGATCTGCGGTGTCGCAACGTCCGAATTATTTAATCAATCGTACCATGAACAAATTATTCAACAAAAAAACTTGCTGCTTATTGATGTTGATAATATAAAATTGTCAACATTCTCTATCCCTATTTGGAACTGAAACAACTACGAGTGATAGTATTTTTTAATGACTCGCGATGCTCATATAAAGTTAAACATTTAACAGGTCTATACCCGTTTAGACCCGTTAAAAGTATAACTACGAGTGAACTCAAAAAACAGTGAACCTTCTTGTTCGTACTCATAGTTATTCAAACATTTAACAGGTCTATACCCGTTTAGACCCGTTAAAAGTATAACTACGAGTGAACTCAAAAAAAAGTGAACCTTCTTGTTCGTACTCATAGTTATTCCACTTCCTGGTAAACTCAGATAGGTGACCATTATTAGCCTCCTGTTATGGACTTTTCAGTTGCCAGCCCACAGAGGACACACCGTGCAGACCCGACGCCACTCACTCGAAGGTACCTTTGATTTAAGCAAAAACCAAGTCGGAGGAAAATCCAGCACACTGGCCCCGGTTTCGAGGTGACCTAGACCTGTAATCGCGCATAATGTTAAGGCATTTAATTGTTAGCTTATATGATTCCAAATAGATGATAATGTTGCATGTACACACTACAATGGACCTTCTGTTATTTAGGCGGTAACTACTTGTTAACTAAGCTACCTCCACATTGAATAATGTTGACCTAGGCTCTTCTGTTAGCCGGTACTCAATATCCAACGCGGAGTGATTTCAGGTATTTATCCAAGTTTTTTTTTCACTTTAAATTGTAATTTAGGCCTGTGACGAATTGATTTCGTTTTGTCTTCTTGCAAGTAATGAATTGCATATGTGTGTATCAGTAGGAAGATTTTGAAGATTACACTGATGAACATAATAATTTTGTATGTTTTATTTCAAATTCTTGTTTACAAATTTCTCTATACTGCCTATTTCTTATTTCTACACATAACTGCTGTACCTGAATAGAAAAAAACAGTACTTAAAAAAAGCATACTTAAGTGGGACGAGGGAACATAATTGTAATAAATCTGCTCACGTAAATGTAATACTTGAACGGCCCCTAAGTACAATTTTTAAGTATGTAGTCCCAAAGATGGTAAAACTCGGATTTCTTAGTTGTCGACTTGTATTAACTCTAATCTTTCCAGTTTAATAACGGCTTTGATCAAATTTACTAGTTTAGTTATAGGAAAAATCCACTCACTCGAGTGCCGAATAGTGGTGTAAGTGGCCCACCGACTTATAGAAAATGATAACGTTATTTCTCTTACTTTTACTTTACTTTTCCACTTAGTAGTTGTTTGTACGCGAAATGGGATACATTTCTCAAGCACTCGACTTCCGCGGCAGCGAATAAATACGATAGATAGTCAGTGTTAAGAGTTAAATAGGGTTTTACAATATTTATATGCACGAGATTATATTTACTACAATATTGTGTCATTGAAATAAGGCAAAACCCGAAAATCGTTTCATCAAAAACAGTTTCAAAAAACAAAATTTTATCTCTCCCAAAAATAGAGTCATGCAAAGCAAAAAGTTTGTTACTGCCTTACACTGCAAATTGTAGAGGCAAAATAAAAATTGGTAAGGTTCACGAGCTGTTTATTATGCGTCGGTTAGTTCTTCTGCTTCTACTTGTTATTTGTACCTCCTTTGTGTCGGCGAAAAAAACAGCTCGAGATAGAAATAAAAAACGAGCGAGCGAAAAATGTGGCATAACTAAAGAACAATAATTGTTTGTCACCGCAAATAAAAGCTGCCCCATTCCCTTGTTTTCCACTCGCCAATCTCCGTAAGTATAAAGTAAGTTATATAGCTACCTTTGCTGCTTATGAGATGAGATTTGAAGTCTCGGTGGTTGGCAGGTAGGTATATGACCGTCTTATTACTTAAAAAAACGGTCATATAATTGCCAATCACCGCTATTCAAAAACGGTCATATGTAGTTGACGGTACCTGTGACGGTACTTCCCCCAATCACAGGATCTTCAAATCCTGGGATTGGGGGAAGTACCGTCACATCATTACAAAGTAGCTACCTGTTTTCTACTTACGGGGATTGGCGCCTGGACAACAAGGGAATGGGGAACAAGTAAGTTGCGCTTATTAAAATTTAAGTAACAATAAATAACTTCCACATAACACAATTACCTGTCCCAGGGGCTTATTCTGTAAAGACAAGAGTTTACAAAACGAGTAGAATAAAACCGGCCAAGTGCGAGTCGGACTCGCGGACGAAGCGGAACCGTTCGTTATCTATACAACATTGAACACAAAGAAGAAAAAAACTGCAAAAAATCACGTATGTTGTATGGGAGCTCCCTTAAATATTTATTTTAATTTAATTATTAATTTTTGAAGCGAATATAGAACTAAATATTCTGAGAATATTCCAAGCATCTACCAGTTGCCGCGTTATTAATATCGAGCAAAAAACGGGCAAAAATAATTTGTTGTATGGGAGCCCCCCTTAAATATTTACTTTATTCTGTTTTTAATATTTGTTATAGCGGCTACAGAAATACATCATCTGTGAAAATTTCAAATGCCTAGCTATCACGGTTCATGAGATACAGGCTGGAGACCGACAGTCAGACAGACAGTGAAGTCTTAGTAATAGGGTCCCGTTTGGCACCCTTCGGGTACGGAATCCTAAAAACTACTGACTGACGGATGTTTTTGATACAATAATGGCACAAATTCTTAACGCGTTTGTGCAAGCAAACTTGAAGCGGCAATAGAATAAGACAACCAGTCAAAGAAAGAGGCCTGACAGAGGTTTCATGCGCTTCTGCATGAATATAATATAGGGTCTGGTCCCGAACTAGGATACCCTGCGCTATGGCCAGGCAAGTGTGATGTCTCAAACATGGAAATACATCAAACTGAGGGCATTTGTACAAATCATGTAGGCACGGCGACGTCAAGTTCAAAGCGTCAAGAATCGAACTCATGACCATTGTGGTAGTTAAGCGTTTTACCGCTAGACCAAAATGGCAGTAATTTATTATGGAAGAACTTTTTAACTGTTTGCAAGTTTATTATCACATATTATTATGTATCGCGGTGTTTATCACTAGTTCAGATGTCATCGTTTTTTCCTGTAATGTACATACGCATTACTAGCCTCAATATTATAGGGTAAGAGCACAGAACACAAAAACAAGGGTAAGAGTGTATTCTCTCCGTTCTAATTATTGAATTACAGTACAGTCGTACCTGCTAGCCCTCGCTTTTCTGTCCGCTGTCTTTTCTCTTCTGACATAATTATTATTATGCTGCATGATGCACGTTTGAGTAAAGATTACGTAAATTACGACAGAGGTAAAGAGCTTACTTGTAGTCGGTGGTTTAACGTACATTTGACGTCACATCAACCTTTACATGCGTTCACTTAATGTTCAATAAAGAAAGAAGAAGACATTCAAATAACTAGTCACAGAAACACAGACTAAACAAGTAGATAAACAAACAATACACGAAAATCCACAAAACAAAAATGTAAAGGTCGAGCTGCTGTCTACTCGATAGCACGTCGACTTTCTATTACGCTACGGCTATGGCTACGGGTGATTTTACAACAAAATGTGGAACTTGATTAGTTTCTGACTCTATTCCGGCTCTTTTACAGTAAAAAAAAGTTTACAAGACATGTAAAACAGTAGGCCTGCGTGTTTTTAATACCCACAGATGAAATGAAACTCAACGCGAACTTGTGTTCCAGAGCTGCGGAGTGAGAAAGATAAATAGATCTACAGACAGAAGAATCATTAACTTCCACGTAACAAATATAAACTTCATACGATATCAGACTAAAGACTTCAGACTAAAATAGTCTGGCGATAACTTATTTTGTCCTAAACTAGGATAATCAGACATGGACATCACATACATGCAAAATATCCAGGGCCACGTTTAGTAATTTCGTCGAATTGACTAATGGACGGTTTCACCTTGGATAACGTTATGGACCTTTTAGACGAGGCCAATAGACGAGACAATCGAGTAAGCCAGGCGAATATTGGCTTCGTGTGAATGGAACCAGGCGAATGCATTGGATTGTCCCAAGCTAATAGCTTATGCCAGTCGAGTGAATTAGAACGATTTCGAATTTGCTGGCGCTAGTGCTTCCCCCACTACTTTCCCATTGGATTGGCTTGTGTATTGGCTTCATGTGAAACGTGTTTCCGTCCCGGGCGAGTAAGCCAGTCCAATACATGTCATGTCGTACGTGTTGTTTTATTGAAGAGATTTTGTATATCCAAAATCTCTTCATGCATTAGCTTAATAACATTTTTGAACGTAGCTCTTAAAGCAATTTTACGTCTGTCCATCGTTAATAGAAATGAATTTTATTTACTTTACTTATTTATATCGGTATCGACTGGCTTGTGTGTGAACGACATGAAGAAAATTTTGCGTTTTTCACTGGATTGGCTTACTAGACTCGCTTATTGGATTGTCTCGCCTATTGGCCTCGTCTAAAAGGTCCATTAACGACGTCATCGGACTGTTATTTTCAAATATTTACTATGAACGTTGTGTCAACGTTTTATGAATACTAGTCCAACGGTGTCGTGTAATTGCGATTTTCGTGCAATGTGAAACCGTCCAATTGTGGAGCTAAATCAAGTAGGGCTAAGTTCATTACGAAATGGAATGGAATGAAATTGAGTAATTGAGCAATGGTAATTTACTACGCAGCATCATAAGCAGCCTATATACGTCCCACTGTAGGGCACAGGCCTTCTCTCAGGGAGAGAGAATAAATAATGAGAGCCCTGACCACACGCGGTTTTCTTTATGCACTTAGTGGGTGGAGTGAACGTGCAGCGCATGAAACGAAATCATGTGTGAATAACGATCAACCTATGTTTACGACTGAGTGGCCACTGGCACGGGCTGTTGCGAGGCGCTTACAAGCTATACATGGCGGACAGTGATAGGCGCTCGTGAAGGCCTAGGAGTGGATGTGAACTTAGATTTCTCCCATCGTGGATTCCGCGGGTCAGCCAGTCCAATCCAGTCAGTACTTGCTCTGCACTCCTGGCCGAAAACAGTCCAAATTTAAAGTGACTGACAAAACTGTTCTGGGATTTGATGTGAAAAGTCGCCTCATTGTTTTGTGTCGCATTTATATTAAAGATACTCTGGATAAGAGGCCGGGACAATACAGCACGCACCTAAAGACTGTCGTGATCGTCCCTTGTCTTGTAATTTATGGGTATGAAACAGAGCCTATGTTCAGCCCTTGTATCACGTAACTTTCCACTATCGGGTTACGAATTTAGAAGACTGTCAAAATATCAATCTTGCACGTTGATGGCCGAGCGAAGCTTCTGTTTTAGTGTCCGTAGAATTTCTGGCGAAACTGCAAGTCGAAATGGAAACGAAATCTCGGGATCGTTCCCGAAACTTGTCTAAGTGCTTTCACGGTTGTGTTTAAGTTTGTACCTCTCTCTCAGAACTCGTATGCAGACGTTATAAATATATCTAGGTACCTACCTGCCTACTTCAGTTTAGTTGAATGTTTTCTGTGGCTTTATTATACGTGATTGGGAAAATGGTCGCATTAGTTTTGAAAAAAATCAACTACGAGAAAGCAGGGGTTAGTCCGGTCACCGAACTTTCAGACTGTAGTCCAGCCAGTGATGACACTGTCAGAAACCTACCTACTTTCGGTGGTTTAGTCCGGTGACCGAACTTTCAGGCTTTAGTCCAGTTGTATTGATCGCCGAACTAGGTACAGCTAAGGAAAAGTCTCACCTGCTAGTTCGGCAAGCGCGGATCCAGCCCTCAAAAAAGTTTGTGGTAACAACCAACCACCCAAAAATCGGCCAAGTGCGAGTCGGAGTGTGAAGTCGCTCATGAATTCAAAGATGTTTACAAAATATATGACACGCTGACCATGATTTTTTACAGTGTATCGTTCCACGTGGGGAAAACGTAGGGCAAACACTAGTAAGTCAATAAACCTGTAACATAATCGTGTTTTTATAAATAAAACAGTTTTTCGATAGGTAGTTATTCTGTCGTAAAACTTAAACGTATGACAGTTTTGTATTTCCGGCTCTTGTTACTTTCGCGTGTTCCGGCTGCGGAAACTGCCCATACTTTGCTTTAACATTTTGACAGAAGAGCTCTCTCTGGCAACACTAGGGGTGTCCACTTAGAAAAAACATCGATGGTTTTATTCGATGCAATGCATCGAGGCTGTGCATCGATATTTTCCGATGCATCGGTTAGAAACATCGATGTTTTCTCAGAATCGAGTACTTTTTCTAACATTGTAAGAATAAAATAAACAAACCACAATTTTTTAATTCTACTACTCCTTCATCAATACTTTTCTTGTCCGCAGGCCTATTGTGAGTTAAACAAGGTTCAAGGAATCTATTTTACTACGAGAAAAAACGACATTTCATGCAAACATTCAGATGAGGTTTATTAAGAAAAATTAGGTAATCTGACAATATTCTTTGTTATAATTAATCACAAAAAGAACAAACAACTTACAAAACTTAGATTTTCGCGCGTGCTGTTCATTGAAATTACATAACTTTTGCCATGGCTGCAAAGGTGTCGAACCGTCGGAAAACCCCAAAAACACCGAAAAATGAATTACAAATAAATCCTGTAGCTACCCGTAAAAGTTGTATATTTTCATAGTAAACAAAAAATAAAAATCATCCACAGTTATAGAAATTCCGGTATTAAAGTCCTATATCCAGTGTTCTTTTGGAAGACTTTGCAAAAACAGAAGCTTATTTAAACGTTTTCATGCCAGTTCAGATATTGTTATTTTCTTTTTTTTAGCTTGGATACTTGCACGTTTCACTACAATTTGTCCTAAATAGCGATTTTCCTACTAAAATCTACTAAACTATTTTGAACTACCAAATAATAGTTTTCGAAACCTCAAATCTACTAAAAAGTAGAAATGTACTAAAGCGAACGAAGCTCGGTCAGAATTTTGAGGCAATCAGAACTGTTTGTCAGGGGGCTATAGAAGGATTATGGTTTTAAGGCCGATTGCTTTAATATAGTTTGATATTGTTGTCTGAATGAAATTTACCTATAATGTATACAAGAGGCGAATTTGCCTGGGAGAGGATAAGTTTAAGATTAGTAGGTCGGACAATGTTATCTCTTATCATCAAATCTCTTATCAAAAGAGAAAACCGGAGATTGAGGCGTTTTTTACCAAGTTAAGTTCACAACAGACCTAGACAAAACAAACGATTTTTTTTAGTTCTCTCTCGCGTAGTCAGTGTGGCCAATATCAATTTCTAGATTCTTCCAAACAGCCAAACAAAAAAAAGATGAAGGTTTAATTTTTGTAATAAATTGCTGATTATAAAGTAATAAATTGCTGATTACCGTTGTTTCGATGTTTAATGAAAATACATCGATACATCGAGTACATCAACAGTTTTTCAAAACATCGGATCGATCCGATGCATCGCATTATAAACATCGAGTGAATCCGATGCATCGATGTATATCGAATATCCCTAGGCAACACTGGGAATTACCAATTTTGATTTTTGATGGAAGCCGGTCGGCCTTGCGTTATTTTATTTGGAATATTTGGTCCTAAAATCTTGTGATATTGTTTGAATACGTGAATAATCTAGCTTAACCAAATAGTTTTTTGATGAAGAAATGACTTCCGGTGATGAGAATGAAACCAACGAACAGGAGATTCGAACTGAACTCAGGGACTTGTTTCTGCAGACTATTCGTGAGCTTATTGGTAAGATATCTGTAAAATAATTTAGATAACTGAGCCGAGCACCAAACGATCGTACGACAGAGAACATAACTCAATCACCATTATAATATATTGTCGACCCTCCAAAAATTGTTACCTTTTGTTTTTGTCTAAACTTTTGTTATGAGAAATAAAAATCCGGCTGGAACTCGTATGTATTTTGGAAAAAATTTCGTAGAAAACTTAGATAGGTAGGTACGATAATAAAAGACCACAAACTTTAAACAGTGAGCATACCTACATAAGTGTAGTGTGCAAGTAGGTCAGGTCGCTTTGACATTGTAGTGCTTGGAGAATTCTGTCATTTAGCTACTACCTGTAGGAATACTCTTTGTAACAGTATGTCCTGCTGCTCTTGTCAAAATAAATGATTTGATATGAAGTGCTGCCAAGCATATTCCCATGCACATCCTACCCACATTCACCATTGGATTCTTGGAACTGAACAGAAGGTACAGTTTTTGTGTGCCCTTTCAAAATAAAATATCATCCAAACATCCTTCACAGATCAACCCTGCAACATTCTCACATATGAGAGGTCAACATTGAAAGCGACCTTTGCCAGTTGGAAACCAGATGGGTCTGAGATTTTAGTGCGGGGCCTTCAAACTCCAGCAGCTGTTAAGATAGACACGGCTCTACTACGAACACCAGATGTCTTGGCTATACAGTTTGAGAGGCTACCATAAAGAACACTCATCGTTAATTTGAAAAAAATTGCTGGAGATCTATTTGCCTCTCCCTCATACTATATTGTGTTAACTGTAAGCAACAGATAACTTTATTAAGTTCCTTTCTTTAATTTACCATGCTAAGAGAATCCATAATAAGAGAATCATAATAATTATTAAATAATTATTACATAACATTAATTTATTTTGCTTACCTAAGTAATTTTTAACAAAAATATTATTTTTAATCCCCTATTTCTCATAGGTACGCTGAAAATCTTTTAATCTACTGGCAAGCTTTTTTTCTGTAGGCGCTTCAGCCAATTGATAGCTGTTAACAGTAGAATAACAGATTGTTACTGTACAAGAAACAGGGGTAAGTGGTAACTCCAGATGTTAAAGTTGATTTGGTTTCTTTCATTGTTATCTAGTACAGGGCTTCCCAAACTACCTACACACATTGCCAGTTGCAGTAATAAAGAGCAGTAATAATAGGTCGCAAATAGATGTAGAGAAGGAGATAAACTTGGCAATTTCGAAACTTGAGCCCCAATATGAGAAGTTTTGCTCAGAAAAGTAAGCACATTCAAATGAAATAGTTAAATATCTCTCTTTTATTTTTACTTATGTGTTTGGTCTTATTCGAGCCATAGATACCTACTTTGTGATTAGGTTGTATTTGAAATAAAAAATTTATAACATAGGTTAGAACTCCATACTGGTAGTCACTATTTGGCCAGATAGGTGCCACAAAGAAATGGGAAATTCCCAAGGACGTCGGAATCAAAATAATAATAATAACTTTATTGATAGTTAAAAGTTTGGGAATCCCTAAGCTAATAGTTAAGAGCTTTTACTACATATGCTCAGTGCCCTATTTATAGTTAGTAGGTAGGAAGGGATGTGATAGTGGTCGCCTCCTCGAGTGAGGTTGCCTGTTTGCACAGGATTATCTGATAGTCCTGTTCGTGAGCAGTCACCCTCTTGGCACATCCCGGGCAACGGCCCCAATCCTCTACTGAGGTGGGCAGCACGAGCTTTTCAGCTGCATGCTTCCTATTAAGGTTCAGCATTGGAGACGGCAAAGAACCACTCCCGAATCAGTGGCGGGATAACCACTAAGTAGGTCTGTGTTGGCCTTGGGAACTAAATACCCCCAAAAAGTGCACCAGCGTTGTGTTAGGAAAGCGACGCGAGTTATTACTAGTCCTAGCTATTCAAATGCTTATTTTTGAAAATACTATGAGTTCCGAGTGTAAACAGAATCTACCCCAGGAGGGTACCTGCTCCACAGGGGCAGGAGAATCCCTCCCCGGTGCCACCTCGGCGCCGGGCTGCCCCTCGTATTCTGGGGGGGGCACCACCGGAATATCCTTGAGCGGCAGCACACCGGCACAGCTCGGCAGCGCCACCTCAAGTGACTTCACCTTCGCTTGGCAGACGGTGACAAGCACTTTTGTTGCAAAGTCCAAGCGGTCTATGCGCAACAGAAATGCGAAGAAACCGCCTGCCCAAGAAAATAGGGACAACGCTCAGTCGCCAAGCGCCATGGCCGTAGCAGGGGACACCCAGCCCGGTCGGCAGCTAGCGACTGACTGTAGATACAACACTCAGTCGCAAAGCGCCATGGCCGTAGCAGGAGATATCCAGCCCGGTCGGCAGCTAGCGACTGACTGTAAATACAACCCTCAGTCGCAAAGCGCCATAGCCGTAGCAGGGGACACCCAGCCCGGTCGGCAGCTAGCGACTGACTGTAGACACAACAACGCTCAGTCGCAAAGCGCCATGGCCGTAGCAGGGGACACCCAGCCCGGTCGGCAGCTAGCGACTGACTGTAGATACAACACTCAGTCGCAAAGCGCCATGGCCGTAGCAGGAGATATCCAGCCCGGTCGGCAGCTAGCGACTGACTGTAAATATAACCCTCAGTCGCAAAGCGCCATAGCCGTAGCAGGGGACACCCAGCCCGGTTGGCAGCTAGCGACTGAGGGTAGGTACAACGCTCAGACGCAAAGCGCAATGATTCTTCCACAGGCTAGTCGGCAGCTAGCTACTAAACAAAAGAAAAAGAAACCACGAGGTTGCCGTGGAGGCCAGTTACGGAAAAGCCAGTTAGTCCAGAACAACCTTCAAAATGTAACTGAAGGTGCTGATGTCAAATGCGCCACAACAGCTACGGTCGGAACGCCGTACGGGCAGCCAGAGCCATCATTCAACCAATGCGCAAATACCACGAACGCAACCCCACAGGTTAGCCCGTCAGTGATGCAAGCTGAGTGCGCCTCTTCTACAGAGGTTCTATCTCACGACCGGTTGCAGGCTAAAGCAAAGACACTTACTCGGAAACAGCTGAAAGCAGAAAAGCGTATCAGTGCTGACAGTCTATCGCTGACGGCTCGCAAACGCCGAAGAATGGTACAGGGCGAAGACAAGCCGCTTAGCTACGGGAAACCGGCTCAGTCTCACCTGCACGTAGCCGTGACGACCATTCCGTCCAAAGATTTCACAGACGAGCAAGCGGAAGAGTTCAAGACTGCTCTGGAAGCAGCCACGTTGGACACTATATTGGCATCGTCAACGGCCGGCGCCGAGCCACTAATCTTTCAAGGAAAACCACACCTTAGTGACGGTGTTCTAAAAATCTGGTGTGGGAACGAAGCTGCACTTGCTTGGCTCCAAGAAACAGTAGCTACCATGCCTTCGCCGATCCAGAACACGACATTGACAATCATCTCGCAATCAGATATCACTAGAACGGTAAAGGCCGGCATGCTACTACCGACAACAGTAACGACTGACATGGATAAGATCTTTAGAGTTCTTATACATCAAAATCCTCAATACAACGTCCGAAGATGGAAACTGATTCGCGCCGAAGTCCAAGAAGGCAAAGGAATCTTTCTGATTCTGGGTATCCCAGAACAGGAGGTGCCTCGTATCCAGGAGGGAGGACGAAGGATAGCATACGTCATGGGAAGCGTATACATAAAGTTTTTCACTCCTCATGGTTTCAGCGGTTCTTCGAACTTTCCACCCAATGACGCGATTACAAAGGACGAGGGAAATAAGCACGACGAAACCACAGACGAAACTGTGCCTGACGCAGTCGAGCGAGCCCCAGAGGTCACTTTGGACGAGCCGTCTTGAGAAATAATAGCTAAACAAAAGTAACCACTTTTTTAATGCTCGTATCAGAGTACCTAGGTAACCAAGTAATCTGCCGGTGATCCAAACCTAAATCCAACGAATGTAACTACAAATTCGACTAAAAGTGGAGAAAGCAGGGAAAAACGATGCATGAATTAATTAAGACTCAAGAAAAAACACGATATCTCTTGTGAAAAAAAAAAAACATATCCAGTCATGAAGCCACATACAACCGAGGTAATGGACAAACCTCCGTAAGCAACGGCGGTGTACTTGCCAAGTTATCCTCAGAACGGAAAACCAGAAAATTTGTAGAACAACCAAATTGCAGATCCAGGATAAGTACTCCACCCGAATGCCACAGAAAGCAATCTACAAAACAGTAGCCATCATGACAATCCACTGCTTCCTGAACAAACGCGTAAAATTTGTATGATGCCTACACTTGACACAACGGGACCATTGACAGCATGGTTGCTGGGCTGCGTCAGATACCAGGGTTCATGTGACAACGCTCTGCTACGAGGGTAAAAAACAACAGACCGAACGAAAGATTAAAATATCTTCAAAGGCCATGTCGACGTCGCTGCTCGAAGTGCATAAAGCTCTAAAAATCTATAAGCAGGTAAACCAATAGATGGTGTGGCTTAGATAACAAATCCAGCTTCTTTGTTTTGTGCTTATAGTGAAAATGGTGTAAATTGGTCAATGTAAAAGTTAAAATTTCCAATAAATTGTAACTGTTTGAAACATTTTTTAATTATCCTTTTTTCTCCTGTTAAAGCCATGATTTATGATGTTTTTTTTTAAATAAACTCATTTACAGATTATGGCTTCTCAGGACCCACGACCGAGAACCTAGGAATGGGAAAACGTCCGTTTTTAGCATAAATGTTGTCTAGTCCCAGATTTCTGGCTTTAGGTCTCGGTCGTGGGTCCTAAAAATCACGAGTTTTGATGTGTCTATTCAAGAATTGCTATATTGAGACACGGAGGGTAATAATCGATACAAAATACACCCGCAGGTATCTTCAGTCAAAATTGTAAAAAAAAAAATTATACGATGTCAAATCACTATTGAAAACAAATAATAATAAATCATCATCATCATCATCAGCCATTTGACGCCCACTGCCTCCTTCGTGGTTTTCATAACCATGAGGGGTTTTGCCATAATCGCCACGCTTGGCAGGCCGGTTGGCGATCGCAGTATGCGGTTAGAATCTCAGGAAGACGCTGCTGCCTGTCTCCTGGTAATTGATTTCCTTAGTCACCTACGACATCCACGGAAGGAAATGGAGTGTCGTTATTCTTAATCCGGCACACACGCAATAAGTTTTCTTAGTCAATATGACACTAATTCACATAGTAATAAATAATATAACCTAACCAAATAAATCGCTCCCTGTATTACGTACAGGCAGCGACATCTGGCCGAAGTCATTTACACTTTGCAGTTAGGTGTTTACATCGGAATAATATCGCTGTACCTACATGATTATATTCTTTTTTTGCACTAACCCGTGCTGCGGACAATTTTAAAAACCTATTACCAGAGGTCGCGGGTTCAAGTCCCGGCATGGGTGGAATTTTTAGCCTCTAAATAAGTTTTTAAATATTTATGAGTGTTATTCCTTGGTGCTAGTTTTTTCCTCTGTGGTGCTAGAGACTTCATGAAATGTGTGCAGGTTAAAAGGTGATGGTAAATTCCTTTATAATTCATGGGTAGTCGAGCTAATACAAGCGTTGTATATAGCTATTAGATTAGTTTTTAAGTTTTAAGTAATCAATTATTATAAAATTGCAGGGCTTGTCATGGATCTATACCAACTCTATACCTTATTATTTAAGAACTTTTGTTGGTACAACATACACACATCCCCTATTTGGTCATTGTGTCCGCCTGGGACGTCCCTTACTGGCCGTTCCACCCACATTCGCTCGATATATTTGTTTCGTCAATTTTTCATCCTTCTAGTCACTACATCCTCTTTCAGTCCACAACGTTCTCTAATCAAACTATTGAGTATCGTGTCATTCAAAGTAACGTCAGACATACTTCTCAAGGGTCTCATTCTACTGCATTAAACCTACTTTCTTGCTTCTTTTGCCATACCCAAGTCTCTCTACGATACATAAGTGTTGGGACCTATTATGGATAGCCAATCTACCTCTTGAGATGTTTTGACCACTCAGCGAGTGTAAGGCACCGTTTACACAATTTCCCGCATTTACTCTTCTTTCTTTCTTGTGATATCACCTTCACACTTTACATCCCTCATAAAGAGACTCCCCAAATTGAAAAATTCTATTATAAATAAATGTTTTTAAATAATATGGTATAGATTTGGTTATAATCTGAATTTGAAAATTAATTACAGTGGACTTAACATCACCGGTTACCTAATTAGAAATCAAAGATACTCTATGTTAGAAATCTTATATAGTCAACAGCTGACCAACCTTCATTCAGTGCCGGAGATCTTTGTTACAGTTGGAGTCTCTGAGTAGAGTGCAGTACCTACGTGTGAAATGCTCGCCAAATCTTGTGGCCCAGCTGTGGCCTAATTATGCGTACCAAATCCTGAATGATTTCTAATTATTTTATTGTTCTTAATAATAATTATTAAGTTAGGAAATGAACCGGATTTAGTGCACATAATTTATAGGGGCGGAGGCGGACTAGCCCAGTTTTGACGAAGTTCGCGTTGTACCTAGTAGGTTCCTACTAGCAGCTGGCCCGGGTGAGCGTCAAGGATGAAACACACCAAACGCGGTCTCGGTGGCAGTCCGTAAATACGTCTGTAGGTATAAATACTGCAGCAGTAGGTACCTAAATGCGTGTGCTTCATTCTTTAGACAGAATAGCCGGTATCACATAGGACGATAACCGTAACAATACGGCTTCGGTAATAATTATCTACCTACTAATAACTTTCACACTGGTAGCCTAGTGGGTCGAATATTGGACTCGGAAGCGCCAGACCCAGGTTCGATTCCCAGTGTGGGCATGTACCTATGACTTTTCTTTCTAAGTTATATACATTTGTGAAGTTATAGTAGCAATACCACTCGCTAACGGTGAAGGAAAACATCGTGAGGAAACCTGGGTGTCTGAGCTATTGACATAGGTAGGTACCTCAGCGCTCGAAATCGCCAATCCGCGGCGGGCACGCGTGGTGATTAAGCTCATACTCTCTCTGAGAGAAGGCCTGTGCCCTACAGTGGGACGTATATAGGCTGCTTGTGAACTTTCACACAATACAATCACTTACCTATCCTAGTTCCAAACTTTAGCATAGAATACCCTGTGCTATGTTAACCATGCAAGGACATCATAAACATTGAAATCAATCAATCAATATATTTATTTCGGAACAAGTCCATAGTGCTAGTAATAATAATAATAATGGTCATGCATGTACAGCGTGGGAGGGTTGTAAATTCAACAAATTTACAACTTTCAGAGACAATGACTTTTAAATCCCTATCGGAGACGGAAACCTACAAGTACCTTCGTATATCACAGTCTTTGGGTATTGTGGATGGGGATATCAAACAGGCGATGAAAGAGCGCTTGTTTAGTCGCCTGACAAAAGTACTTAACAGTCTTTTGTCGGGAGGCAACAAGGTGCGCGCTTTCAACGCTTGGGTGATGCCCCTACTCATATACTCCTTTGGCATACTAAGGTGGACTCGAACTGGACAGGAGGGTCCGTCTCATGCTCACAACACGCCGTATGCTACACCCACGCTCATCTGTTATGAGACTATACATCCTGCGTAAGTGTGGAGGTCGCGGCTTTTTAAACGCCAAAAATCTCCACAACCGCGAGGTGTGTAGTCTCAGGGAATATTTCCTTAACAATGATTGTGGGTTGCATCGGGATGTTGTGTCAGTGGACAGGAGTCTCACGCCGCTCTCCTCGGCAAACGAGAACTGGCGCAAGCCAACGGTGCTCAGCATCGAGGATCGCAAGAACGTGTGGAAGAGCAAGGAGCTTCACGCGCGGTTCTATCGGGCCTTAACAGGGCCCGATGTGGACCTGCTCGCATCGGTGAACTGGCTACGTTTCGGTGACCTTTTTGGGGAAACCGAAGGTTTTGTCTGTGCAATTGCTGAAGTCATGATGACGAACAATTGTCGGAAATATATCCTGAAGGACGGTACGGTCGACATCTGTCGAGCATGCCGCCGTCCCGGGGAGTCACTCAGGCATATTATTTCCGGTTGTTCTCATCTGGCTAACGGTGAGTACTTGCACAAGCATAATCTAGTAGCCAAAATTATTCATCAGCAACTTGCTCTCCGATACGGTCTTGTCGAATCCGAGGTGCCGTACTATAAGTACACACCGGTGCCGGTTCTCGAAAATGGTCATGCTACGCTCTATTGGGATCGGTCTGTCATCATGGACAGGACTATTGTTGCCAATAAGCCTGACATCGTGCTGACAGATCGATTGATGCGCCAGACAGTGCTCGTCGACATCACCGTCCCGCATGACGAGAACCTCGTGAAGGCCGAGAAGGACAAGCTTAGCAAGTACCTTGATTTGGCCCACGAGGTTACCGCCTTATGGGATGTGGATTCGACAACCATTGTCCCGATAGTCGTATCGGCGAACGGTCTCATAGCGAAGTCTTGACCAACATAATAAGGCTCTCTCGCTAGATGGCTGGATCAAGAGGCGGATACAGAAGGCGGTGCTCTTGGACACGGCGCGCATCGTCCGGAGGTTTCTCTCTCTGCGGCCCTAACCACCGGTAGCTTGAGCCTAGCTCCGTTACCGGCGGCCAACTAGGATAGGTTTATATAAAGTTAATATATTTTGTATTTTTTTTATATTTTTTACTTCTTATATTGATTTTATAAACCTATAAAGAGAATAATAATATTACAGAGATTTCTTAAAGTAGGTAGGTGGTAAAAACCTAGTCTCGCAACTCGGTTCATTTACCGTAAAAAAATGTGAGATACACGTAATACCAAGTCGGTTAATTTATTCAATAAATAGATTCTTTTTCTCATCTCAGACATTTCTTTTTGTTAGTGTTCGTTCATGGCAATTTCGGGCATTAGTCAATAATACTTTGCGGGATTTTGGTACAACTTCATAAGACATGTCTATTCTTGCTTTTTCATTCCGTCGACCATTTTACAAGTTACCTTTGAACATAATCATATCTAGGTACCTATCTACACCTATTATTCCATTATAATATATAAATTATTATACAGGTACACTGATTCATTCACTGCAAATCATCATCATCTTCATCAGCCATTTGACGCCCACTGCAGTACATAGGCCTCCCTCATTTTTTTCATAACCATGAGGGGTTTTGCCATAATCGCCACGCTTGGCAGGCGGGTTGGCGATCGCAGTATGCGGTTGGAATCTCAGGAAGACGCTGCTGCCCATCTCCCGTTAATTTGTTCCCTTAGTCGCCTTCTACGACATCCACGGAAGGAAATGGAGTGACGCTATTCTTAGTCCGGCGCCGTGCCGGCGCCACGCGGCGAATCTTTACGGCGTAACTTTGTAATCCTATACAAGGTGGATTTTTGAGACGGTTCAGTAAGGGCAGGTGCCTTAATCGTTATAGTTATAGGAAAACGTTCCTAGGAGACCATCCCCAACTTTTTAAGATATTATGAACTGCATTCACAGATTTTGGAGAAAATGTACAGTCAGCGAAGAAAATGCTGAAATACAAAAAATAATATTTTTATGCCAATTGATCCTATTTCGTGGGGGATCAAAAGATCATTTAAGGTTTGAGTACTAAAATGACAGAAATCGCCAAATACCTACTTTTTTCATACATTTTGTACTGAAAAACGAAATTCAACTCCTTATTTTGGCAACCATATTTCTTATTGTGATTAAAAGATTCTTTAAGTCTAACTGAAATTTAAATACAAAAACTACGGCAAGTCACAACAACATCATGTATTTTTAAACACAAACTTAAAAATAGGTGATCTACGAAATAAACTGCTCAAAATGACCGCTGTTTTCGCGAAAAGGTACATAAGTTTACTCGTTTTTGTACTGAGCTATTAGCAGCCGATAATTTTCTTGGATGGATATTATTTAAATTCCTCGTTGTTTCAGCTTCTGAACACTGTCATAATTCCTTTTGTAGACTTCGTATTTAGGTGTCCCGACAAAAAAAAAAAAAAAATCGAAAGGCGTTAGATCGGGGTTGCGAGGTGGCCACTTAGTGTTATTGTGTTATTGAGTTACATACGTTCCAAAAATATTTAGTTCCTTAAATATTTGGAACGTAACTCAATAATTTCTGCCGAGGGTAGTAAACTAACAGTTAATACTTTCAAAAAGACGCCTGTCACCTCAGTCTACCGAGACCACGGCACTTGCAAAAGTGCCGAAACGTCGGTAAAATTGTAAAATGGAAAAGTAAACGAATTAATATCCGTTAAAAATCAGTTTTATATCAATGAAACTACCATTACCGTACTCTATTGAACATTTAACTAGCGCTTAAAAATGAGGGCTTGTCAATTGTGACACCAATAGGAGCGAGTTCCGTATTACCCGGCAAAATATCTGCCTCGTTGGTCTAGCCGTTAATTCGCTTAGCTACCAAACCAGAGGTCGTGGGTTCGATTCCCACTGGACGCCGCCGTACATTTGTACAATGGCCTCAGTCTGGGTGTATTTTCATGTTGCCATAGCACAGGGTATCCTAGTTTGGGACCGGTCAAGTGATTGTATTGTGTAGAAGTTATTATTATTATTACTACCTAGATATTTCGACGGATTATACAATTAAGTCAATGGTTTGAAGTTGTATATAAGCAATCATAAGTTACGCTGTCATTTACTATCGCCCAATCAACGTTCACGTCGTCACGCATGACGCACAGAATGAACCAATCACAGTGATTTACTCTGCAGCATAAGATGCGCTCATTTAATTGGTACAGACTAATCGAGAGGTCAGGAGCCGCTTTTGAGAGTGAATTTTGTAGGAAGAAATACTTCTATGGTTGTTTTATTCGTAGCTCGCCCCCCCTGTTCGCTTAAGATCCCTCGCACTGGGCTGCATGCGTCCGCGCTACCACCTATATAGCGAACTACGAACTTCTCCGAACGAGCCCTTTCTCTCGATGCGTCGCGATGCGGGCTCGCGCGTAGTGGTTGTGGTGCGCAATATCGCGCACCGTAGGAATCTACCCTAATAGAGATGCAAGCTCAGCCCCTATATTACGCTCACGAAATCCTGAGCGATTCCAATCGTCTAACTGTCAAAATAGTGTGGAATTTGACAGTTAGACGATTGGAATCGCTCAGGATTTGGTGCGCGTAATTAGGCCGCAGGCCCCCGGCCTTTTGATTACCTGTTGCTCAATCGATTCGCTCAAGCGTTGTGTACGCCTACTTGCACGCGAGTGTCAATTTAAAACGTACCCCTAGTTTGAAGTAGGCCTGTGTTGTGTAGTTCACTAGTAGGTATCATTGAATTTTAGGTAGGGAATTAAAACTCAATATTAATTAATTAGCAGTGGTTTTTAAATGCCTATTAAAAACGGTTCGGATTGATTAATCGTACGATCTAAATTTGATCTGGGCCGAGTTTCATAAAACTACAATTCGAAGTTTATTATGACAATTCGAGGTAGGTAGATTGCGTAGCAGAGTCTACTTGTTAATCTGTGGAATTGTCATAGTGAATCATGAACAGTAGTTCTATGCAACAGGCCTATGGTCTGCTTGACAAGCTCTTACCACCTAGTAGCTTGGCGTTGACATAAGATACGTACTTGGATTTTTTCTTTTAGCTATTTATTTGAAGTGGCTACTCTGACACTTTAGTCCCTGGGACATATTTCGCAATCTGATAGTTAATCTCAGTCAAGTGAGCCCACAGAGGCTTCTTCAAGATACTACCTACAGATAGGTATGTAGTTAGTCATAAAAACGCTAACAGGGGAACACACGCATACTATAGGTTTTAGGTGGCCTAAGTCAGCATAAAAGGCGCTGGTGCCAAGTATAACAAAAAACCTAGACTTCAAATACAAGGGAAATGTATCAATAGATTAGGCTAAATCAGGGCCGTACCCAGGGGTCCACCGAGGCCCTCGCAGAAAAATTCCAACCCACAATACGCGACTTGCCAGAAAAACGCCTTTTTTATGTATAAAATTGTGTTTAAAACCTATTTAGAGGCTAAAAATTCCACTCATGCCGGGACTTGAACCCGCGACCTCTGGCTCACCGTGCCAGCGCTCTCCCAACTGAGCTAATGGATAAGTGCAAGCATCGATGAAACGAGCCTCTTTACAAACTTTTTGGAACTTGTTCGAATTTTTCTGCGTAGGTAGATAAACGGTCTACTTCATGTTTTACTATGATATACATTGCACAGTCTGATCCTGACGTTAATATTATGCACACACATCTTTGATTTTTATTGGAGAATTTACAACTTTTTTCGTCGTTAGGTACTGGAAAACATACATAATGCCTAAAGACGTAATGTGCTCTGTAGACGCACGCAACATGCATGTGTTCGTTTTTCTTTAATCTGTGGTTTCATCCTACACAGCGGTGGTAGCCTATTAGGTAGAACATTGAATTCGGAAGCGAGAGACCCAGATTCGATTCCCAGTTCTAAGTTATGTACATTTCTGAAGTTATAGTAGCAATACCTACCACTCGCTAACGGCGAAGGAAAACATCGTGAGGAAACCTGATTGATTGAACTATTCACATTCCTCAGCACTTTAAATCGTCAATCCGCGGCGGGCACGCGTGGTGATTAAGCCCATACTCTCTCCCTGCGAGAAGGCCTGTGCCCTACAGTGCGACGTACCTATATATACCTACTGCTTATGAATGCGCACCAAATGCAAATTTATACTAATTGCTATCGCAAACGTCAGGACTCCGTCAGGATTTGGTGGGCGTAATATCTACGAATAAAAAATATTTCTGTCTACAAAATTCACTCTCAAAAACGGCCCCTGCCCTCTCGATTAGATCACTAAGCACAGGGGCTGAACACAGCACTGTTTTCCATTGCATGGTAACTACGCGACATGTTTTTTCATAGAACGCCATCCGAAGCCGTCAACAGCACATTAACTTTACATCCGTGCACTTTACCTCCTCAGTTCCGTTACGGGCGACTTTGTAACTTAATTTTCGACTTTGCTGGCGAATGTGCCAGGAGCGTAACGTCTGGCCAGACCCCCTACCTACCTCCCACAAAATTGCCTTAGGTACAGTCGACAGCACATCACCCTTTAAATACGTGCACTCTTATCAGTTACATTAAGGACGATTTTGCAATAAAAATGTCAAGGTTAACCTGTTGTCGACTGTGCAGTCCATAGCATATCAATCTTACCATAATATGGTAAGATTGATGTGCATATTATGCGCTACTGTAATCAGTTACAGTAAGAGAGAATTTGCAACAAGATGTAAAGGTTGGCCAGCTGTCGTAGTTTGTGTTTTCATAGTACGTAGGTAGATCACCTGGCTACGACCCTGGGCTCCATCGAGCCTCGGTTGAGCTTAGCGGATCACACCGGCTTGCCTACAGCGGTAATAGGGTTCCGTTTGTTTACCTAAGGGAATGTCTGCGAGATTTCCGTTTTTCGGGTTCAAAAGGCGTCCCGTTTTTAGGGTACCCCATCTTGCGAGGTACCTAGATATTTCGACGGGATACACTATGAAGTCAATGGTTTGACGTTATTGTATAAAACCAATCATAAATTACGCTGTCATTTACTATCGCCCATTCAACGTTCACGTCGTCACGCATGGCGCACAGAATGAACCAATCACAGAGTGATTTACTCTACAGCACATCTTGCGCTCATTTCAGTGGTAGGTACAGTACCTACAGACTAATCGAGAGAACAGGGGCCGTTTTTTTGAGAGTGAATTTTGTAGGAAGTAATACTTCCACGGTTATTTTTTACTCGTAGACTCTAGCTGACAAACAAGTTTGACACTTCGGAATATAGGGATAATTAAACCCAACACAGTAGAGACTTACATAATAGAGGCGTTACTTTTTAACCGACTTCAAAAAAGGAGGAGGTTATCAATTCGACGCGTATATTTTTTTTTGGTTATGTTCCTCCATAACTCCATCAAATCTTAACCGATATAACGTCCCATTTTAATTTGGTGAAGATCTGATGGAGACTTTCAGAGATGGAGAACGGAACTCTTCAATTCATCATCATCATCAGCCATTTGACGCCCTCTGCAGGACATAGGCCTCCTTCGTGGTTTTCATAACCATGAGGGGTTTTGCCATAATCGCCATGCTTGGCAGGCTTCTCTTCAATTGACAGCAGTAAATAAGCCCTAATGGGGCCCATCCTTTAGTAATATCCGTATGTTTCATAAAATAGCGTAAAAGTAGTCCCAAGTTAATTTGGTGATGTTCTAGTGAAGACGTTCGGAGATAGAAATTTAGAACATCAAATTTTAAAGCAACGAATTAAGTAGGGTAAATTATGGTTATAAGGGACTTATTTATTTTTCTCCCGCTCCCCCACTAAAAATAAAAAAATTGTAGAAGTATAATTTGGAGCCGGTGCCCAAAATATATGTGCTGGTCTTGAAACTGGGCACCGACTACAAATTATACTTCTACAATACCTACATGTATAAATACTTCTAATTATCTAAATTATTTCTAACTTTTTAGTGCTGTAGTGTTTCGTAGTCGGTTTTTATTTTTTATTTTATTTTTTTTATAAAATAGCGTAAATGTAGTCCCAAGTTAATTTGGTGATGTTCTGGTGAAGACTTTAGGAGATGGAAATTTAGAAATAAAATTTTAGAGCTACGAATTAAGTAGGGTACATTATGGTTCTATGGGACTTGTTTATTTTTCTCCCGCTACCCCACAAAAAATTAAAAAAAAAGTTTTTAAATAAAAGTCGGTTTTTATTTTTTATTAATTTTTTTGTAGTAATAGATAGTAGGTATTGAAAGTTAGCTTATTATAATGCAAACCTGTGAGTGCTGTGCGCACCTGAATTGGCACAAATACCAAACTTTAAGTTAACTTGTAATGCGTGTGTGCTGTTGGTGTGCCTTAATAAATACTTATAATAAAATCCCTGGGTTGAACTTCGGTTGTATTATTTGTTTGTGGCAGTCTTGGTAACTCGATAATCCGATGTCCCACCCTTTATTGGCTGCTTGTCCAAGTTAGTGATTTGATTTCATTACATAGTTTGTCAAATTGAATGGAGATTGTTTGATGGGTATTCCCGTGAAACCGTTCCACCAAACAAATTCGCTTTGATGACGCGAAAAGAGGATTTGCCAAACTGCTAAATTGATCCACAATTCAAACGATTTAAATTGAAGACTCGGCTAGGCAATGTACATCGAGTTGTCGTAACAAATATACGCTATATTACGCTCACCAAATCCTGAGCGATTCCAATCGTCTAACTGTCAAATTCGATACCAATTTGGTGCCCATAATTAGGCCATGAGCTTTGAATATAGGTATGTACCTATATAACTTTTGTGTGTCATCATCATCATCATCAGCCACTTGACGCCCACTGCAGGACATAGGCCTCCCTCATGGTTTTCCAAGCTTCCCGGTCTTGTGCCGCCCGCATCCAGCGACTCCCCGCAACCAGGTCGTCAGACCATCTGGTGGGGGGCCTTCCCACGCTGCGTCGTCCGGTCCACGATCGCAGGTCTGAACTTTTTCGCCTCAACGGCCATCGGTTCTCCGAGCTATGTGCCCCGCCCACTGCCACGTCAACTGAGCAATTCTTCGAGCTATACCTATCAGGAACTTTTGTGGGTGCAAACACGAAATTAAAAGCTGCTGGACTTTGTCGTACAATAGTAATTGGACTCAATATCACTGTAACTTACGTACCTCTGATTTGCACCGAAAGACGATATCCACTAAACCTATGTGATACCTACTCAATTCTAGGGTCGGCGGAACATAAGTCCAAAACATAAAATTTTGCGTCAGGAAAAAAACTTTTATTAAATCACTCCATAACATTTATATTACCTATCTTTATTACATTAACGGAGAGCTGTCATGAAATAATTATGTAATTGAATATACATGTTTCTTTACAAAAATTAAGCAAACTGCTATTTGAACTACTAATGTTTTATAGAACAATAATTTTATGTCAAATTGACTTATGGACGTTAGTCCGCCGACCCTAGAATTATTATGCCTCATACTATACGGCAGAGTTAAATCAACATTCCGCTTTCGCTCACATATGAATGAATGAATGAATTTATTTATTGCTAATAATATACCAAGTTACAATTGTATGTAATAACCTAAGTATTTCAATTATGGGATACATAGTTGACACAATTATATTACGCTGCTGGTTGTGCAATTACATAGTGTAAATGTAATTATTCTATGTATTTAACCATATTGTACAATTGTTTGTTTTCTTTCAATAAATAAAAATAAATAAAATAAATAAATTAACTGGTCTGTGGTAGATGAGAATCTGAATTACAGGTGTCAACGCCCTCTGAGATATGTTTACACAGTGGTATCGTAATAATATTACGGTTCTTATAATTGGTTCAGTTTGAATTTATGGTAATAATGGCAAATTTTAAATTGGTTAAAGTGATTAAATTATTAGTTAATTGAACATTGTTTACGTTAAAATGTACATGGCCCGTACTCGCCCACTGCTGGACATAGGTAGTATGTCCACGTACGTCCACGTGAGTAGGGACTGATTGATACCATAATCAAGGGCGCAGAAAAGATTACTAGGTATTTCGACACCCAAGCTCAGTGAAAACTCTCCTGTCACGGTCCGACTGTTGTTACTTCACGCTCCTTAATTTGAACGAGTTAACTCTGGACGGTTCAGTTTGCTAGTTAGTTTATGCTACTTTAAAATTCTCTGCAATTTGTTCCTTCCTTCTAATGAACTTTGTCAAGAGTCGCCGTTTTCCACTTCCAACTATTAATAAACTTCTGCAGTTTGTACAAAATTTAATTCAATGAAATGTACATTCTGACAGTAGGGCGCAGTAGGGGTTTTCCTTATCAATATACGAGCAATTTTTACAAAGGGGAAAATTTTAAAAATGAAAATAATATCAGTTGCTCCATAAAGCCGCGTGTGACAAACCTTAAATAAAAAATGACCAACAGCCAGACTGCTGAGGTAACTACTAAGTAGGCGGGACCAACCCAGGCACCTCACATTGAATTTGGGTCCCGCCTGCTTAGTAGTTACTGCTCAGCAGTCGGGTTACATATTGGTTATTTTTTACTTTTGTTTTTTATTTTTACCTTTTTAGTGATTTTTCATATCGTCGCCCTAATTCTAATAGGTAGTATCTCAATTTTGACGACTTTTGAGGAGGCTAAAATTACGGTTTTTTTCTTACAAGTTGTTAGAAAACACTAAAAGGTAAGTTCTGAACATGATATTAAAAAATAAATAGATGTCATAATTTGTTATGCAAAAAACATTAATTCTTACAGATAGTGAGATATATGAGATGAGCTTTATTAGCATAGCTATTTCACTGAGTTACTATTAATTCGCACTGAAAATTAAACACATGTTATCATTAAAATCTTTATTAAATTTAAAAAAAACAGCACTACATATTTATGTTTTAAAGTATTCTCTTCTTAATAATTCATCATCATCGTTCAGCCACAAGAAGTCCACTGCTGGACATAGGCCTCCTCTATGGATTTCCAAAAATACCGGTTAGAAGCGGCTTGCATCCAGCGTCTTCCTGCCACTTGGATGAGGTCATCTGTCCATCTTGTGGCTGGTCGTCCTACGCTGCGCTTGCCGATATGTGGTCTCCATTCGAGAACTTTCCGGTCCCATCGGCCATCAGTTCTGCGTGCTATGTGCCGCGCCCACTGCCACTTCAACTTACTAATCAGCTGGGCTATGTCGACGACTTACGTACGTCTACGGATCTCATCATTTCTGATTCGATCTCGTAGAAAAATTCCGAGCATAGCCCTTTCCATAGCTCGTTGCGTGACCTAGAGCTTTCTTATGAGACCCATGGTGAGAGATCAGTGCCATAAGTCATCACTGGTAACACACACTGGTTGTATAGATTTGTCTTGAGCGATTAAGGTATATTGGACAAAAAGACTTTTCTAAGTTTCCCGAATATTGCCCAGCCAAGTTAGATTCGACGATTGACCTCTTTCACGAAGTTGGACCGACCATGTATTCGTCTGCAACTTCGAGAGTTGAGTTCCCCAATGTTATTGGGGTGGGCACAAAACGGGCGTTCGACAATAACCTTCGTTTTGTCCATGTTCATTTTAAGGCCCACACGTTGGGAAACTCGACTGAGGTCGGATCTTCGAGCATTGTGCCGAGATCTTCCATCGTTTCTGCCATGACTACTACATCGTCGGCAAATTGAAGGTGCGTGATGTACTCGCCATTGATATTGATGTCGCGTCCCTGCCATTCCAGAAGATTGAAGGCATCTTCCAGTGCGTTCGTGAACAGTTTCGGAGAGATAACGTCTCCCTGTCTCACGCCTCTTCTCAATGGAATTGCCTCCGAATTTTGCTCCTGTACTCGGACCTAGATGGTGGCGCTGTTGTACAAGCACTTCAGCACCTCGATATACCGATAGTCAATACGGCAACGCTGGAGAGACTCGAGCACTGCCCATGTCTCGATCGAATCGAAGGCTTTATCATAGTCCACAAACGCTAAGCAGAGTGGCAAATTATACTCCTCAGTCTTCTGTATAATTTGCCGCAGCCTGTGGATGTGGTCTATGGTACTAAAGCCCTTTCGGAAACCGGCTTGTTCGGGAGGTTGGAAGTCATCAAATCTGCATTCGAGACGATTCGAAAACAGCTTATAAACATGGCTCAGAAGCGAGATGGGTCGGTAGTTCTTCAATAGAGAGTTATACCCTTTCTTGAAGAACAGCGTCACCACGCTTCTGTTCCATGCTTCTGGCGTTTTTCCTTCGAGCACGACGGAATTGAAGAGCTTCTGAAGGACTTTAAGTACTGGTGTTCCACCCGCTTTCAGGAGCTCTGATGTGATTCCGTCCTCTCCTGGTTATTCTTGAGCTATTTCCGGGCCATCCTAATCTTATACGCTGATGTCCGGGATGTTTTCGGTATAGATTACAACATCTTCTAAAATTTGTATACTGGATTTTTTCTTTATGATAGGTTTCTTCTTAGTGTCAGTCACTGTTACGCCACTCTCTCAATGCTTTTAAAATTTCCTGATCATCTTCGGAATCCGATTGAAAAATGTCCATTTTGATGACAATTAGACCTGCACATCTGAAAAGATTAAAAAGCAAAAAAAAGTAAAATTATACAAAGTTTAATATGAAAAAAATAATATTAACATATATAATGTTTAATTAAGACAAAATTTCGCGAAACTGAAAAAAACTAGAAACAAAATTTGTTCTTTTAAACACATTTTTTTACTCCATAAAGACAATGTTGTGCCTAAATAATATCAGAAAATATAGCTCAGAATATAAATTACAAATTACTATCTGTTACTTACCTTAAATGCTAATGAATCCAAATATAAAACACTTTTATGATGCAGCGATATGCAAAACGTCAATTAAGTATGGCGAATGATGAGTTACTGCATATTCGCACTAATAATTCCGTGATTCGAGATGCGACGTATTACGTCAAGTCTTTTATCTCTCTTTTTTTCATACAAAGCTTAAATAGTAACGAAAGAGAACGATGTAGTTTTGTCAACTCTATCCAAAACACCCAAAAAGTCAGTTTCGTCCAAAACTGAGATACTACCTATTAGAATTAGGGCGACGATATGTAGGTATGCTGATTTCGTGTAGCCTTTAACACTCGCGCAAATACGACGAACTGATTGAGGTCTTATTTGTCAAAATATGACCATTGGTTAAGGAGTTGAGGGGGAACATGGGAACAAGGGGGAATCGGACATACATACCTACATACGAGCCTTCTTATGGTCTCCGCCGCAGTCGGGTAAAAATGAACAGCTGTTCCAAAATACTTATATTTTGATAAGGAACAGCGTTTATTTTTCCGTAGTTTTCTCGATTGTAAAAGTTGTTACTATTGAAGAGTGTAGTATCCAAGCGTGGCGATTACGGCAAAACCCCTCATGGTTATGAAAACCACGAAGGAGGCCTATGTCCTGCATTGGGCGTTAAATGGCTGGTGATGATGATGATTAAAGAGTAGAAACACCCATTTTTTATGTGTATGAGGTCACTTGTCAGTCGACAATCGGAGCCTGAGGATGCCTCGTGTTAGAGGCGAAACGCGTCGCAACGCATTTTTTCACACAAGTATTGTTGTCGGTGGTGGTGTGTTTGTTTCTTGCTTCTGCTTGAAAAAGTGGGAGGCAGGGCGGTGCGCGGTGCTTGTGGGATTTTGGCGGAATTTAGCGAAGTAATTTACACATTTTAATGTAGCTCACACAATTTTTATTTGGAAGTAAAATGGGATTATTAGTTTTTTACGCATTGGCAACACTTGGATGTTGATAACCTTGGGTTTGAGGCTTGGCACATTCACGAAGACTTAATTTATTATCAAACATTCTGTTTTTTTCTTGGTTACGCGAATGTTCTTTCCCGTGATCTCTTGTGATCGGCAATTTTGGCTAGTTTTTCGAGTCCACATGAGTAGATACAACATGTGAAAGAGATTTCTATTGTCTAAAATAAAAGCCTTTTTTACTTTTGTTTTGATAACAGAGTTTTTTATTGGCATCTAAGATTTTATTGGATGGAACCTTAGATTTACGGCCGTCACAGACGACGGCATTTTTCCACAGAATATCCGTTAGAACAAGACATCGCGCGATATATTATTATTATTTCTGCCGTCTGTCACGACGTTTAAAAAATAAACTTGTTTTGATGTCCACATAGAGTACCTACGTCAAATGCCATGTGTCAAAGTGACAGTATTTTTTTATCGAATTAAAAACCAGACTTTATTATTTCGCAAAGGAATCCCTGAATTGAAAAATGATTTACTACACCCACAATATTTGTTAACAACCAATTCAACGATATCATACCCCATAAGCGGACTCTAGCGCTTTTTCTGTCCATGGCTAGACTAGGGCGTGGGGCACACAGGAAGGACGTGGGACGAGGGCGCGGAAAAGACGCAGCGTCCTTTCACTTTCATACAAACTGTACTGAAGCTATGGGAGGATATACAGTGATAGTTAAAAACATAAATGTCTAACTAGCGCTAAAAATTACCCCACGTTCAATTGTGGGAAGGCGGGCGGTGCTTCTATATTGTGTTACCAATCGGAGCGAGTTCAGTATTTTCCGGAAAAATATCTATGCACCTGCCACCGTCAGACCACCTTCTTGCGAGGTACCTAGATATTTCGTCGGGTTACACATCAATGAAGTTAAAATTTGACGTTTTTGTATAAAACCAACCACCAGTTCAGTCAGTCACACAGGTCAGTCACTTACTATCGTCCAATCAACGTTCACGTCGTCACGCATGGTGGACAGAATGAATCAATTAGAATGATTTACTGTACAGCACGTTTTGCGCTCATTTCATTGGTAAAGACTAATCGAGAGGACTGGGGCCGTTTTTTTAATTCATGTAGGAACTTCTATGGTTTTTTCATTCGTAGAGGACATAGCCCACACGGAAAAGACGGGGCGAGGGAGGACGCGAACTTTTTACAAGATAAAACTCGTTAGTTGCGTCTTTTCCGCGGCCTCGTCCCACGTCTAGCGCATATTATATTACACCGTAACGTTGTTAGCGCTGAATCGATTTTTTCATCTGGCAACTCTGGGGCAAGTAGCAGCACCATAGAGGGAATCCCCAAAATAAAAAAAAAGCGTTTGCTTCGTAAAGCCGGGCGAGCGGGCGAGTCTCCTGCTCGTGTTTAATATGGAAAATTACACTAAACAATCGGTTTTCAATGCTTGATAAATAAATACGAGCAGGAGACCCGTCTTTACAGCACGCGTTTCGTTTCGAGTAATAAGAGATACCTATTAGTTAGTTAGTGGTATTTATTAGACAGAAGTGAAGTAGTTTCTTTTGGCATAGGTGCAGCTGAGTGGCGCGGAAAATCTTTGATTTAATTGGTTGGAGGCTGGAGCTTTTCTGAGGCTGAAGCGCCTTCTGCTGCTTTCCAGGTACCGAAGGCTAAACCCCGACGTGGTACAAATGATAGCTGATGAACCTTTATGGTGGCACCCCCATGATGTAACGGAGTAGACTGCATGCTTGCTTATATTAACGACGACGGTAAGTCAGTAAAAATTATGTGCTGTCGAGGGACTCGGACCCCTTCGTCCCTGTCTACAGAAAAGGGATTCATTTCTCACCACTCGGTCTATCTATGCTCCGTTCTTCCCGATGTTGTAGTTGGTACAGTCATTAGACAACCTATCTTTTCTTTTTCTTTAAAGACTTGTTTGTTTCGTAATTATTATCACACGAAAAAGTCTAAAACACTGTCATAATTTTTCAATATAATGCCCGAATGTTACTTGTCGCTCTTTATATCGATTGAAAATGTATAGAGCAGTTACCGGTTCCTAACTAGTTTCACTTTCTTTGAACTAATGAACACACGCACGCGCAAGCGCACGCACGCACACACTGTGAAATGTAAAGACTGATCTGATGTGCTATGGACCGAACTTATGACTAGTTCATAGGTGTGTTATTTGCATACACATATATAACACTGTAAACTTGCCCTTATTCTTATTACATACTTCAATGGTTGCTATTCTCATTTCAGAAATATTGTAGGCAGCAGGGAATGCTTCTGGGGCATACAACAGCAGACTTCAGGCATCTACACTACAGGCTTTCTTTGGACGAGCTTTACTGAAAGATACTGATATGCTTCCGTTTGGCTGGCTTAAGGTAGAATGTGGTACAGCGAGAGGACCAGGTTGTCCCAGTGAATGCCAGGGTGCCACAGCTGTGGAGAATCAGCTCACTGTCGAAGGAACCACAGGTGTGCTTAGCATTTTGAGGGTTCCGTAGTCAACAAGGAACCATTATAGTTTTGCCATGTCCATCCATCCGTCTGTATGTCTGTCTGTCTGTCCGTGGTTAGCACAGAGATGACAAATACTGATTAATGATTACGACATACCACAGATAGACAGACTTAGTCTTAGATGATTTACACAGCGTCTAATGGCAACCCCTGAGACTACATAGATAGGTGAAGTGACCACTCAGATGCTGCACCACCAGAACACAGAACTAGATGAAATTCAATAACGAATAAAAAGCACTAACAAGTCATCTTTTTCAGCTAAAAAGAAGCCAACATGTCGCTGCCACATATGCGGCATTTCAGTTCCGCAACAGTTTTCCAAAGAACATAATCAGAGCAAACTCCATGTGACGTTGCTCCGATTAGCCAACGAGGCTGCCGGCAGACTGAACAAGTACACACAACAGCAGCTGAATAAAACTGAGACATGTTACTGCACTCCATGTAACAAAGAAGTAGAGTCTATAGAAGACCATGAGAAAGAATTGAAGCATCAAATGATGAAGAGGAAAGAAGAGGATCTGCTCTATGTGTACACCGATGAGCATCAGGCTTACACAGATGTCACCAAACTAGTTGAATACAGTCTGGAGTCTCGCATTGATAACCACGTTACGTCAAAGAAAGTACCTGACATCAGGCAAATAATAGAAGAAACAATACTGGCGCCGGATTTTATTGAAATTAGGACTGAGTGCGGCGATTGGTTAGTGGTTCCTCAGTACTTCTATCACGGCATTAGTTTTTCCAAGAATTTAAGGAATAACTCTAAATCTAAAATAAATTTAATGTGCTGCATGCTCTGCAAGGAAAACGGAATGACAGAGACTGAAGTTCAACAGCATATTAGTAATTCAATGCATCAGGACGGTGTAAAAAAACTTCTATTTAATAAACAAGGCATTAGAAGGGTAAGTTTATTAAGATAATTATGTTAGTTTGACTGCTTTATTGGAAAAGGGTTTAGCAATGGCCGCAACGGTGAAGTCGTAGGTTTGATTCCTACAAGAGGCCGCCGCATCCATATTTGATTTCTTTGTATGGCCATCGGGGCGTGTCTCATGTTTATGTCGAGTTTGCCTGGTTATCATTACGCTCGGTATCTTAGTGGAGAACTGGACACCACTCAGCCTAGCAAGTCAGGCTTTTTGTCTTCGCTTGCCCAGAGATATAACCTTTTATATCGTAGACAAAAACCGTGTCTATTCAGGGCACGCACGTTACTAGCATAGGACAGGTGATTTGAATTGAAAATTAAGTTTCGTACAACGGCGAGCTTAATAATAGTAGATCTTCAGTTGGGTAATATTGACTTAAATATGGGAGTGATTGTTATTTAATACCCGCAACACTGATTGAGGAGGAATTATTTACTCACTTGAAGTGTTTTTTTTCAGGTCAGCAAGTTTGGTTGGTCAGTTGGTCATTGCGTCGTTTGTAACTTCATCATCTACGACGCAGCCATACACGTAGCCTCGGTGGAACATCAGCATAAAATGAAGATTTCTCTTGCAGTGATACAAAGAAACTGTACAGTTCACAGCAAAGACAGAGATTTAAGAGGAAAATTGATACTAAATGCCATAACAGAAAAGCAGAAGTCCTCTGAACGTCAGATGCTAAGAGAGACTTCCTTCGCCGGCACGGCGCAGGATGTAGCTAGATTTCCTGCACCTAGATGTCAGACGGTCTCTAAAGCCGGCGACACGTTACTACAGAACACTACTACTCGTCAGGCTCTTAAGCAGTCTAATTTCGTTGCTTTGAAAGAAACAGTAATTTGTCAGACGATAAAGAGAATACCCTCTGTGAATTTATGCAAGCTGCAGGCAACAAGAAGCCAACAAACGGCCCGCAGGGTACATCTACATTATAGCCTGACGCCAACACATTCTACGCGTAAACTTGCCGACACCACGAAGTTTACAGATACTCGCCAGATACCAAAACCTAAGCTCGCCGACACCACGCTGGTTACAACTAGTAGCTTGACGCCAATACAGTCGCCTAAACTCACCGACACCAATCAGGTTACAGATATTAGCCAGACGCCAACACAGTCTAAGGCCACCGACATTACGCAGGTCCTAGCTACTTACCAGATACCAACGCAGTCTAAGTCTAAGGTCACTGACATCACGCAAGTTATAGCTAGTAGTCAGAGACCAACGGAGTCTCAGTCTAAGCACGCCGACACCAGACAGCTTACAGATACTAGCCATACACCAACACAGTTTAAGGTCACCGACATCACGCAGGTCACAGCTAGTAGCCGTCGCTAGAGCAGTCTCAGTCTAAGCACGATGACACCGTGAAGATCACAGGTACTAGCCAGATACTATCACAGTCTAAGGTCACCGACATCACGCAGGTCACTGCCAGTAGCCAGAAACCAACGCAGGTCACTGCTAGCAGCCAGACACGAACGCAGCCTCAGTCTAAGCACGCTGACATCGTGAAGATAACAGATACTTGCCAGATACCAACACAGTCTAAGGTCACTGACATCACGTAGGTCACAGCTAATCGCCAGACAACACAGTTTAAGGTACAAAAGGCAACGCAGTTGAAATGTAACCTCAAAATAAGTAAAAGGTTTCTAATGAAGAATTTAATAAAAGTTGTAGATGAAGAAAACATTCGTTGTCTTTTGTGTCTGAAAGCTATGCACATTAACTTTGCTTTGGAGCATGTTGAAGGTTTTGAGCACAGAATTATTCAACTTATGTACAAGAAAACATTTAACTCCTGAACTGCCCTCGCGGAACGCAACGTATAGGTGGCCCGTACTAAGTTGGACACAGATCTGTGTCGCGGCAGACGAGTGGTTAAGCAATTTCGGTTTCACAGATATATTGGTAAAAAATACTTATGTAACATTTGCACAGTTAAAGTGCGTACTAACGACATTCGTGCGCATCTTAATGACAGAGAACATCAAATGGTATGCTTACCCATAAACATCTGCTACGATTAACCCTCAGTCTCACCATTCAAACTAAACGAGGCTTGTAAACCAGAGTACTCACTGTAAACCATAGAGTAACTGCTGTAAACTATGTTTAGTGTGTAGAAACTTTTATACCTACTCGCCACTGTCTGTGTAATAGGTATGTTATACGAAATTCTTAACTAAAATAATTTTTCTCAATGAAACATGGAGAATTGTAAGATTAATTGTACGTGACTCATTGTTTTGTACACGTTTTTGGATAATATGATTCCGGGGTTATTTCCGGTATTTAGGTAGGTATTGCAAAACTTGATAAATCGTCAAAATTGAGTTAACTTTTTAAACAGTGCCTTAACATATTTTTTTTTAAATTGTCAATTTGACTACACTAAGATGCGGACTTCGCATCCCTGCCAATAATTCCACGCGCACTGCGCAGTCATAGTCATTTAGTCAAACTATGTGCCAGTCATTATAGCAGATTGTTAAATAATCTCTGATTCTATGTTCCCTCATAACACCTTTCATAACTAACCATTATTGTTGTCTTTTTAATCTGTGCCAATCAATATTGTCAGATTTTGGCAAATAAGATGTTATATAGGCATCAGCAAAAATCCGACAAAGAATTAAAATTTTAGAAAATTCCCGACCTGTTTTGTTTGATCAAGGTCCCTATTTAGTCACTAGATTGCACTATTCGCTGCGGTTATTGCTAAGATAAAAAGTCACTAAAAGACAACTAAAAAACTGCAATTTAAAATAAAAGAAACCGATTGCTGAGCATTAATTACTAAGCAGGCGGGACCCAAATTCAACCCTGTATCTCGTTCAACCTAGGTTGTTCCCATCTGCTGCTTAGTAGTTGATGCTCTGCAGTCGGGTTGTTTGTAATTTTTGTTTATCGGCGCGGCGGTTTGTGGCTTCATAACCACTTTAACACTTGGCCGCATATGGTTCCAGATCTGGAACACTTAAAAAAAATATTCTTAGCGCCAAACCAAATCTGTGGACAAATTAACGTCAATTTGTTAGCTGAGGGTATATTTAAAATATATCGACCCTTTGGGGTAGAAATTTTAATTTCAAAAGCCATTTTTGGTGAAAATGGACTATGAATGCAGTCATATCTAGGTACTCAGTTCGATCTGTATATTTAATTTCCTCAAATTCGCAAAAAATGGCCTTTACTACCTTGATTTTTAACAGGCACCACAGTTTTTTTTAATGAAAATATGCTGTGAAAGACACTGATGCTACTTATTCTTTGTAGTATTTAGTATGTACATGGTAGGACATTTTCTATGGCCAAATTATTTTATTTGTTGCTATCCAAATTTTTGGCAAAGTTCATACATTTTTCGTTGTAAAAGCCATTGGATGCAGGGTTTTTTGTAGTATAAGCTATGCTAACTTCTAAACTATCAAATATATTGAATTTAAAGTTGCATTAATATGCGGCATTTAAAAGAAAAAAAATATAAAGCATTTTTTTTTGTTTTCGCTCCTGTAAAATTCGTAAAATGGCTTTTACTATACTTCTTCCCCAAAGAAAGGGTCGAAATATTAACAGATATCGAATGTTAAACTGACATTTCAAAATCATTCGGGTCGACATTTTTGTAACATCTACGATTTGCAATTCTTTGTGGCGAGTTATTTATTGGTTTTATCGAAATAATTGAGAAAAATAAAAATTCCTTATGTAAAATATTATTTATGAATACTTTTAGATTTTTATTTTTATTTGTAATTTTTTCAAACATTTTAAAAAATCCATGCGGTAAAGGGTTATACCAAAATTTTTCAAACATTCTATTGGTCACTTGTGTGACATATAAGAGGTGGTGCAGTGGCGTAGCATGGGGGGGGCGGAGGGTGCGGTCCGCACCGGGCGGCACTTTGCCGGGGGCGGCGCTGCGGAGGTGGCAGTTAGAAAAAAAAATTAAAATAAAAAAAAAATTCTTTCAGTGTTTTTTTCGTCTTTTTTTTATGTTACCAAATACCCAGGTACCTATGCAGGTTCTACGCATGGGTGATGCAAGCGCAAGGTTTCTCAATAACTATTATTTAGGAAACTTATTTCGTTTCAATGTTATTTTAAATAAATATGTCTCCTTACGCATTCTTTGTACTTCACCGTAATACGGTAATGACAGACCGTCGTTTCACAAGGCATTGATGACTTTGAGTAAAAAGCAAGATATAAAAACAAACTTGCGGATTGTTGCCCCAATTTGTCGATTTCGCGGCTTCTCGTATGAAACTACGTACATATTGATATTCTGCGTATCTAGTTTGCAGTATAAATCCTTTGATGAATACTTAGGCAGTATATATTAATAATTGGTAAACGGCCTTTTGAGCTAAAAGCTACTGGTAAAAAAACAGCGAAGATACGCGTTACGCGTACATTGTTGCAACACGAATTACACCTTGGAGGCAATCGACAGCATTTTTTGCTTACCGAAAATAATGATTCAACGATTACCGATGACCGTTTCATTGGATATATTCACAAAGTTAGCGAGTGAAAAGATTTAAAAAAATTTTTTTATACGGTACATGGATTACAAAAATAAGAGGGCGGCAAATTTGGAATCCGCACCGGGTACTAGTGACCTATGCTACGCCACTGAGGTGGTGCAAGCCAGTATGACCAGTATCTGTTTATGTTTGCCTATTACACCTTTATCAAAGGCAGATAAAAAATCGTCAAAAAGAAAATTCTTAATTACATTTATTTATAAAAACACGATTCCTCTAAAACACTCGTCAGAGGCAGTTTAAACAATCTGTGATTACATCTTTCCCTCTACCACAGACTATTTAAACTGCCTCTGAGGAGTGTTTTAAGGGATCATGTTTTTTATATATAGGTATATAAGGCCGATCTGCCTCGAGTTTTCTTCCCCTCCACTTTGCCTGCTATCTATAAAAATTACCAGTCTGCCTATTTTTGTTTATTGTTAATAATAGGTAATAATAATTACGTGCCCGGGAAACCTCTGGCAAATTGATGCTGAAGTTTTTCAGGAGTGGAAATATTACCCGGCGTACATCACATGCTCCGTGAGGCGCCGGATTAAGAATAGCCTCACTCCATTTCGTTCCTGGATGTCGTAGAAGGCGACTAAGGAAATCAATTGCCAGGAGACGGGCAGCAGCGTCTTCCTGAGATTCCAACCGCATACTGAGATCGCCAACCCGCCTGCCGAGCGTGGCGATTATGGCAAAACCCCTCATGGTTATGAATGAGGGAGGCCCATGTCCTGCAGTGGGCGTCAAATGGCTGATGATGATGATGTACATCACATAAGTCGAGATAAGCTCGCGTTTGGACATGCTATTTGTTTGTCTCTTAAGAAATGTATATGTCGTAGCCATATCGTAGATTGTGCCATATCATGATGTGGTTAGCCATATCACGAAATGTGTCCTTTTCATGAAAAGGCCAAGTCAAACTGGCCGTATCGTTAAAGCATCAACGTTTGACGATATGGCAATCTACGTTTTGCCATATCATAATGTAGGCCCCCTGACTTCTCCATGCACCAACCTGATTTAAGTTTGACATATTTACTGCATTGAGCTGAAAAATAGATTGAAGATGCCTAACGTATTTAGTGTTTTGGTGCATCTGAACCTTACAGGTTGAATAAAATACCAATAAAAGAAGCAACAGTTCATATTTTATCACTCGTAAAATACAATGCGGTACAATGATTACAACAAAATGAGATTTCTGCCTTACTTTCCTCATTTTGCACAGTATTTACGGGAATATTGCCGTCACTAGAAATATTTTCTGTCGCCTCCATGGTAGAAATACACAACAAACTAACATCAGCGCTTCTAACGGTGGATAATGGAAGTATTTTACGATATGGCCGGTAACGTTTGGCCGCATCATGAAATAGTCATGCATTTCGCTATTCAAATCGTCAAACGTCGGTCGCTCATTGATCTGGCTAAGCCATTTCATGATACGGCCAGTTTGACTTGGCCTTTTCATGAAAAGGGTACATTTCGTGATATGGCTAACCACATCATAATATGGTCAATAAAATTGTATGATATGGCTACGATATATACAAAACTGGGGCAGTAGATGTCACTTGCGGAAGAAAATACAACGTTTTCAATTGCAGTAGTCCCTTCTATCATGACATGTAACTATCCACTCTTACACTCTTAAGCGTTTTGACGACTCCAAGGTGTCAAAATATGTATGAATTTCACGTACGATAAATCGGACAACTCCATAGAATAGATGACTTACGTGGTATAGTCCTGATCGTGCGTGCAACGTTATAGTTTATTGGATTGGAACCATTTGTCGCGGTGTGCAGTTTCGGTGGATTGGTAGATAAAACTGATACTGACTGAAAAGAGTTCAGAGCTCTGATTTTTTGAGCAAATCTGTGCCTATACTCGGTTCCAGACGAAAACTATAAAGCCAGATCACACATTAACTCTCGCCTGTATCCCGGATGGGTAGACCGAGACTAGCGTTTACCACTTCCCACAGTCCTGACAGATATATTGCTAGATATAATAAATAAATAACTTCCACATAACACAATCACTTTTCCTGTCCTGCCCTACGTGATACTACGTGATACACGTAACTTTCTACACTATCGGGTTAAGCATTTAGACGACTCCAGTGTCAAAATACATAGGTAAGTACCTATTATTTGACAGTTCGGAGTAGGCTAAATGAGAACTCCATACAGTGGAGGACTTACGTGGTCGCACCCCTGGTCCCAAACCAGGGTACCCTGTGTTATGGTAACTAGGCAAGAATATGACAAACATGGAAATACACCCAGATCGAGGCCATTTGTACAAATGTATGGCGGCCCCCAGTGGGAATCGTACCCACGACCTCCGGCAGTCGTACCCATGTCCTCCGCTGGACCAACGTGGCAGTCAACAATAAACAAATCATTCTTTGAAATACTATCAAACTCAAGAGGGGATGGGTATTTCTTGAACTCATGATGCCAATGAATGACCCAGGCCGAGCCAGATGTTTTTTTCGACAACGATTTCTTTATATGTAAAGAACTTTCATTAGATATCCAGATAACCTACCAATGAAGTTTTAGACTGGAAAATTCAGTTTTTACTTAACCGTATCGTATCAAAAGGGTAATTTTGAAATCGTTAGCAATATTTTAACGGAATGTTCTTTTCATTGTGAAAAACAGTATTATGAATGATTTATCAGTAATGGTATAACACATTTGTAAATATTCGTGATTTCGGACCTTTGGCTCCAAACCGAATCCATAAGTGGTAGGAAGTACCATAATAACGGTGAATATGTTTTCTAATAAGTATGTTCGTCCGATATCTGTAAACCATAAAAAAAAAAGAGTTGCCCGGCGCGCCGCGGCGCCGACTATAACACGCTCGAACCAATGTTTTATTTTTAATTTTTATTACATTTTGTTCTGATATTGTTTGTTAACCCATATTTTTTTCAAAACTAGCACCATCTGCTTCCAAACCATGGTCAGAATGTCCCCATAAAAACGGTAACTGAATTCAGTCACCTGTAGTAATATAACTACTCAAATAAATGCTTGCCTATCAGGCGCTGCAGTTGTAAGTTACTATGGTCACTGACTATGCAGTTATGGGTGTGAATATCTACTGTAGTATTGAAACAAATGAATTGAAAAACTAACAAGTTTATTTAAGAAGACAATAAACATATCAAACAGTTATTATCTTACATAAAAAGGTAACTTTGAAAAAAAAAAACAAAGCATTTGACATTTCGCTGGAGCGGTATGCGCTCCTTGTACGCGTGTGTAATGTTCTTAGGTAGAATCGCTCCTCTTAGATACGCGGAAATATCAAATATCTACAAAATTAGAAATAAGTCTGTAGTTCTTAATGCTATGTTTCAGTAAACTGAACTTGAGTATTTTTTACCATGTGAGTATTTTGTATTCTAGCTAGAACACATGAAACCTGAAACACATGAAAGCTAGGACTAATGAAACCTGAATATCTAGCTGCACTTACATATCTATAACAGTAGGTACTTTGGGAATGTAGTTACTGTAGAATGTAATTGAAAACATTTGGGAATGTATACCTACAGGTAATATCCCTATACCAAGCTGTGAAGTTGGTTTAATTTCGGACTAGACACCCCCCTTAAAAATTGTCGCCTACGTAACACATCACATAGCTCTCGCTGTCTCGCTTGGACTTTCGCTGAAAGGCCAATTAATCATCATTTATAAATCGATGATCATCATCTGCATGTCTATCGATGCATATACTGTAGGAGGAGAAAGCACTGTAACTGTGGAATTGTCATCATCTTATCACAGAAATTCACATGACACCGAAATCCTTGTCTAGTTGGCTAAACTGGCCACTAACGATTGGCTGCAAATGCGGTTTCTGTTTAACGGTGTGTACTTTATTTGTCTCACTTGCGGTCGCAGCGGTGACGGCACAGTCCCGTGTACGTTCCCAAAAGGTCTTTTCATCATATTGAGATGTCTCTGGTGCTCGGAAGAGGCTATGTGCAGCGCTGCATCGCAGATGATGAAATTGCAGACGACACAGTGGCCGAGTGACTGGCCGGCAAAGACCAGGTTGGTGACCTGAAACAAAAAAAAAACAATAAGAAAAATCGGAACAAAAAAAAAACAAAAGAAAAAAATCAGCGCTAAAATAAGAAAACAATGCGTTAAAAAACCAAGTTTTTTAAGCTGGAACTGTCTAATAAATGTTGATCTTTTTATAAACGCCATTGTTTTGTGCCTGTACAAACAATAAATGTAGATTTGTTTGGTAAGTGTGTGTATTAGCATACAATATGCTCAATACCGATACGGCTTTTAAAATCTCACCCGTAATATTTACGCGAACCCACTACTTTTATTTCTGGCATCCCTCATGTTCGTACATTCTAATATTATTAAAGTTAGCAAAATAATGAGAAACTTCTGACAAATTTCGGGCCAAGACAGCAAGAAACATTAAAATTACGTACATTTCATGCAAATTTTGCAGTTTCTTAGAGAAACAAGGCTTTAGTTTCTCTTGCCAATTTTCTCAATAAAATATCCGTAATTTTATTTTCTGCGTGTTTTTTTATAACCATTAAATATTTTAGAATGCCTGGTGCATGGATGAGAGTGATGATAGAAGTTATTGCACTATAACTTCAAATCATAACTTTAAATCACAAGAAAAATACATTCCCGTTTCTCAGAATTTAATCTATCAAGGCTACCAATATCAAGGAATAAGGAATAAGTCTATTTAATCTAATTTTTGCCATTAGAATCTAAGGAAATTAATAGAAAAATCCCGGCCAAGTGTGTGTCGAGCCCTGCGCAGTGTAGGGTTTCGCAGAAAGAGATCTGCTTTACTATACTAACAACTTCATCACACACAGTAACTTTCAATGGATTACCGACCAATCCAACAATACCCCCCACTACGGTGTAAGCGAGAAAAAAAAGTTGCACCCCTAATTTAGGTGATACCCAGGCGTAGCAAATATGTACCTTATGCCGAACAGCTCTCTGCGGACGGACATGGCGAAACCATAAGGGTTCCTTGTTGACTACGGAACACTAAAAAGACTGTTGTGAGAGAAGGTATTAGAAATTATAACATATACCTACTGACCTTTCTGATACCGTATTGATCTAATACAAGCTTTTGTATCAAGTCTGTATGTGTTGACGACTTTATATGCATCTGAACATGGGTCTCTGTCATTCCTCTTTTCTTACACAGCATGCAGCGCCACGCGTTGTCCTTGTTGAAACTTGAAGAAATACGAATACCATGGAAGTGATTCTGGGGTACCGTTAACAAGTCACCATTTCCTGTTCGTATTTCAATCAATTCTTGCGCTACGGGTTCTTTTTGCCTGTTAACATTGTTTCTGTCATCAGAAATTTTCTGTATCAGTGAAGGGTCAGAATCTTCTGTCTCATTTGAAGTTATTGCCCTTTTGTTACCAATTTTAAGGCTTAATTTAGGACAGGCGAGACTAGGAACTGTTGGTGACTTTGCTCGCAAAGACGTTTCAAGTTTGTCAGATTTGGCTTTAAATGACTCTTTTATGGGTGCGGTATCGTTCTTGAGGTCATATTTGTTGTGTTTGTTAACAATACATTTTTTCATCCTGTTGATGTGTTCAGGCGAAGCTATGTGCAGGCCTGTGTCACAGATGATGAAATTACAGACAACACAGTGCCCCAGGGGTTGCGCGGAGAAGATCAGGTTATCAATCTACAAAAAATTATAAATAAGTATCGGGAACGTTTCGTACGAATAAAAAAACCATGGAAGTATTTCTTCCTACAAAATTCACAATAAAAAAACGGCCCCAGTCCTTTCGATTAGTCTTTACCTACCAATGAAATGAGCGCAAGATATGCTGCAACTCTGTGATTGGTTAATTCTGTGCGCCATACGTGCCGACTTGAACGTTGATTGGGTGACAGCGTAACTGATGACTGGTGTTATACAAAAATGTCAAACCATTGACTTCATTAATGTATAACCCGTCAAAATATCTAGGTACCTCGCAAGATGGCGCTCTGACTGTGGCAGGTGCATATATATTTTGCTTGGTAATACTGAACTCGAACACCATTGACATGCCCCACCTAGGGTAATTTTTAGCGCTAGGTACTTAAATATCTATGTTTTTAACTATGGGCTGGTTTCTGAATTGATAATTTCACTAAGTAAATACTTAAGTAACGTTCTGTCACGCTCTTTTCTGAGAAATTCGCAAAGATAGCACTACATTTAACTATATACTTAGCGAAATTCTCAACTCAGAAACTGGCCCTATAACTGCCTAGGACAGATAATATAATTTGGTACTAAAAGGGTACTGCTATCAAAGCAGTCAGACAAAATAAAACAATAAAACAGACCAAGCGAATAAGAAAAACAACTGACAGCTGTAAACAGCAGATTAACAATTTGTTGGTGTACGAGAAACCGGGGGTATGCCTTTCTCAAAGTGGGCGACAACTTTCCCTGTGGGCGCCGCCGAAAGTTTAGAAGAGTTAGCATTAGGCGAAGAGAAAATTAGGAGGCGTTAAATCGGTCTACGGGGAAAACACGTTTTCTTTGAACTCAGAAAACCGGCCAAGTGCGAGTCGGACTCGCGCACGAAATGTATACAACATTATACAAAGATCGAGAAAAAACGGCAAAATATCACGTTTGTTATAATATCACTTAAATATTTGTTTTATTTTAATTGTATTATTTATTTTTGAAGTGAATATAGAACTTAATAATATTCTGTGAATATTTCAAGCGTCTACCTGTTGCCGTTATTAATATCGAGCAAAAAACGTCAAAATATTACGTTTGTTGTATGGGAGCCCCCCTTAAATATTTATTTTATTCTGTTTTTAGTAAGTATTTTTTGTTATAGAGGCAACAGAAATACATCATCTGTGAAAATGTCAACTGCCTAGCTATCACGGTTCATGAGATACAGCCTGGTGACAGACAGACAGTCGGACAGTGAAGTCTTAGTAATAGGGTCCCGTTTGGCACCCTTCGGGTACGGAACCCTAAAAAGAGCCAGTGCCATATCCGTACCCTTTCTACCCTATCCGTACAATAATTAAAATAATTTTTTAAATTTTTTAAGCTTGAGAACGTGTGCTGTTTGGCCGAATGATTCCGGTGGTTACCAACATAAACGCATAGGCTAGTCTATCCGCTCACCTTTCTGATGCCATGTTTGTCTGACGCTAGCTTTTGGATTAAATCCGTATGCATTGATGACTTTATATGCATCTCAACATGAGTTTCTGACATTCCTCTTTTCTTACAAAGCATGCAGCGCATCGCATTGGGGTTTGTAGTAGGCTTATTAGGGAAGTTAGTAGAAATTCCGATACCATGAAAGTGGTACTGAGGAACCATTAACAAGTCACCATTTTCGATACGCATTTCAATCAAATCTTGCGCCACTATTGCTTCGTCTGATTGTGTCTTTACAGGATTTTTGTCAGGAGTTTTCTCGGTATATGCGTTAGTTGGCAAGTTCAACTTCCGTGGGGTGTCAGAATCTTCTGATTTTTGTGTATCATATGTATTCGTAGGACTCTCAAGGGTCTTCTGATTGCCTTGAGATGCGAAACTAGAGGCTAAGCGACAATCGATGGTTTTCAGTGACATCATGAATTCGTCTTTGAGTGTACCACTTGTTGTTGTAGCACTGTTTCCGTTGACACAATTCTTCAGTTTGCTTTGAGAAGGGAAAGTGGCTTCTATTGGCGATTGATGATAAGCAGTAGTTTTCAGTGACTTGTGAAATTCTTCAGGTTTGTCTTTGAGTGTACCATTTGTTTTCGTAGGACTTTGTTGCAAAGCTATAGATTCAATAGAGATCCATGAACTAGCGACGCTCTGCGTGGATATGTCATATATATCAGGGTTTGTTTTGAGGTTCTCAATTGCAGTTGTGGAACTATTGTAATTGACTGCACAGTTTCCAAAAGATTTTTTCATTTTGTTGTATTGTTTTTGGTGCTCTGGTGATGCTATGTGCAAGATTGCGTCACAGATGACACAATTACAGACGACGCAATGGCCGAGGCTCTGGCCAAACAGATCGAGATTGATATTCTAAAAACAAACGTTTATTTAATCAAATTTGATTAGGTACAAATTAAACCCCTGGTTCATCAGGATACAAAATTTGTATCTCATTTAATGAGAAAGCGGATTTCCATGACACTTCCCACAAATTGCCAAAAACTTTTCTTTAGCAGAAAAAAAAAAATATAAGCTAGATAAATCAAGATTGACATTCTAAAAAAAAATTAGATGTATCAAATTACATTAACTACTTAATTGGAAAGAGAAATTCCGAGCCAAAGCGGGATTTGAACCAATGCATCTAGCATGTCGTGCCAGTGCTCTTACCAATTAAGCTATTCAGATATCGCCCCGACCTCAGAACTTGGAGACAGTTTAAATAGTCTGTGGCAAAGCGAAAGACGTAATCACAGATAATTTAAACTGACTCTGAGGAGTGGTTTAGAGTATTCGTGTTATTTAAATATGACCGTTAGTTTTTGGGAAATTATGGGAAATCAAGATTTTGGGAAATTGAAATTCTTTAGTTCCGTGTGGCGCCGGATTTAAAATAGCGTCACTCCATTTCCTTCCGTGGATGTCGTTGAAGGCGACTAAGGAAATAAATTACCAGGAGACGGGCAGCAGCGTCTTCCTGAGCTTCCAACTGCATACTGCGATCGCCAACCCGCCTGCCAAGCGTGGCGATTATGGCAAAACCCCTCATGGTTATGAAAACCACGAGGGAGGGAGGCCTGTGCCCTGCAGTGGGCGTCAAGTGGCTGATGATGATCCATGTGTAAGTTCTTGAGCCATGAGGAGGACAAGTAGTTTAATATGTAGTTAGGTAGTGAAGAGATATGTATTGTGTATAATGCTGGCTGACCTAGGTAGTAGTTAAACCTGAGCTTTCCGCACTTTAGCCTCATAGTTGTGTGAAAGTAATCATTATAAATGTGGAATGGAAAAGATCGTATTTTATGCTTGACGATATGTGATCTAATCATTGTTGATACTCACTTTTCTGATGCCACCTTTGTCGAACTCAAGCTTTTGCATATTTGCCATGTGGATAGAAGAATTAATATGCTGCTGAACTTCTCCCTCTGACATTTGAATTTCCTTACACAGCATGCAATACCTCATATATGAGGACACTCGAATACCATGAAAGTGGTGTTGTGGCACCACTAACACATCGCCACATTTAGTTTGGATTTCAATACAACCTTGTGCCAAAATAATTTCTTCTTCTACTTCCATTTCCTTGGGCTTTTCCTCACTCTTCACAAGTGGCCAGTCCAATTTTTGTGGACAGGCCTCAGTTTCTGCAGTGGTTGTGTCTGTATAATTGTCTATTATATTTTTTTCTTTCGGCACTTCAGTTTCATTCTTTTGTACATTTTTTGTACTAGAGCAGTTTTCTGTGAGAGACTCTATTTTGCATCTAACTAGTTCGGTGCGATTAGTGTAAGCCTCATGCTCCTCTGTGTACACATCCAGTAGAGTTGCCATCAGATCCTCTTTCCTCTTCATGATTTGATGTTTCATCTCTTTCTCATGGTTTTCTATAGACTCTACTTCTTTGTTACATGGTGTGCAGTAGTATGTCTCAGTTTCACTCAGTTGCTGTTGTGTGTACTTGTTCAGTCTGCCGGCAGCCTCGTTGGCTAATTGGAGCAACGTCACATGGAGTTTGCTCTGATTATGTTCTTTGGAAAACTGTTGCAGGACAGTAATGTTGCAGATGTGGCAGAAGACCATTGTTGTCTCATCTATTGCTGGAATAGACTAGTACGGTGTAAAGGGGAACTTAATCGTTTTTTTGATTGATTGATTTACAACAGGAACTCGGTTCATAGTTAGCTTTTGATAAGGGGGAATGCGGTTCGTAGTTGGATTTTGATAAGGGTTATGTAAACACCAAAGGGCACGATGATCTTCGCTTTGCTAAGCTTTGATGATGTGAGGATCTGAATAGTGATTTTTTCAGCACTATTTCTTTATTTATCTTATCTGATATTTTTGTAAAACTGTGTAGATTTTGATTTGAACACATAAGAATACTAGTTTGTGCTCAAAAGCGGAAAGCAATAATTACTTAAATTCTACTGATGGGTCATTCCACGGTAATCAATAACACAATATTTTTAAAATTTTTTTTTAGTTAAATTCGATTATATTATACATACACACATACATAAACTCACGCCTGTATTCCAGAGAGGTAGTCAGAGACCAGGGACTGCCACTTGCCACGATCCTTACAGCTCCTCAACATTTATGAGTCCTTGCATGCACACACACCAGTTTCATATTATACATACATACTAAAGATTTTTTTTCTCCTTTATTTTGTCTGTTATGTGTGGCAATGTTTACAATAATGGGCTATTTTGTTGTCGGTTCAATGTATTTTTCGTCAGAGAAAATTCATCCAGTGAGCCTCTCTCATATGCATATACTAAAAAATAGAAACAAAAAAAATAAAATCTATATGATATTTTTTAATGTTCACTAGTACTCGTCACACCCGTCACAATGTCAGGTCACGTGCGTCACTGTTGAATATTGTATGTAAAATATTTAAGAATATCAACTAATCGTTAAATATGATTATAGTGATGTAGGCAACTTACTTAACTATTCCACTAAATAAATATAATATACATATCATCATAATCATCAGCCACTTGCAGCCCAATGCAGGACATAGACCTCCCTCATGCTTTTCCAGGCTTCCCGGTCTTGTGCCGTTTCCTCACACTTCACACCCATCACAGAGATTAAAATCGTTGACAAATTTTAATAAAACAAATTTCGTGAACACTTGGTTTATATTTAATAAATATAATCGAAATCTATCATATTATGCTGGTAAAATTGTAAGGTATTTTCGAAATTAATAAGAATTATAGTTCAAAATGTAAGTTAAAATGTCACACCCGTCACCATGGAATGAATAATTTAATTTATTGAACAGACAATAAAGTTGAGTTTCTCAGGCCACCAAAAGTCAGAAGCCAAACCAGAAATAAGATAAGAAACTTTATTTATTTTTAAGGGAGAAATTACCTCACTTATTAAATACTGGTCACTGGACCAACCATCTGAGGCAGATTGCTGGCAGCGGCTCGATGAGTTACAAGTGTGCCAAACATAAAGTGAGTTTGAATTGGCTGCCTAATAGAATGACCAACCACATCTTAGTTTATGAAAATCTAATAATTACAAATGAATAGAAAACATACCTTCACTATTATCTTCAAGGCAACCAGGCTCTACTTTTCCAGCAGATACTTCAAACTCCACAACATCACTGTTAAACAGACCTTTGGGGAATGCATTGTTATAGCCCAGGGCTTGTGCGGCCTTATACTTGTCCATGAGCCTGCCCATTGGCAGCAGAGCTAGGTCTAGATTGTCCAGCGATAGTTTATAGTTGACAGTGTCAGATGGAATGTTAAGATATACTTCCTCAGAGAATTCCATGTTAGTGTATTGCTGAAAAATGTTCAGAGGATTATTATTACTGGGTAATAAGGTCCGAGATCTGTCAGGATTGTGGCAAACCCTACTTTCTACCTATCCCTCCGGGATGTAGGTGGGAGTTTATGTACTAAGTATGGACCTAACAACAATCATATTTAAAGTGCATTAATAATTTCAATGGTTTGTTATCACAACGTTAGACTTTTAAGGAATTTTAAGGCCACTTTATCTTATTAAAGTTATAAAGCACGAGTTTTATTTACAAAAAGGCAATCCCACTGAAACACCTAAGGAGTTAGTCAGTTATGAGAGGAATAACTGTCATAAGCCGGCTTTAACTCGGTCTTAAGTGTTTTAGAGGGATCGGTGTTTTGTGAATAAGATAGTATTTATGGTTGGTGAGTAAAGTTACCTACTTAGACTGGGAAGTTTTTGCAACTTTAGAGGATACAACCTGTTATCGGCTTGGTAAGAATAAAATGCGCTGCAAGTCTACAAGAAATAAAACTTCCTACAGGAGTGTTAAATATTATTTACCTAACAATAATGTATTATGTAGCAGCTGAATCAACTTACCTACGTAACAAATTAAAATTCAATGGATAAAATTAAAATTCACATTGGTTTGCAGTTTTTTGCCACCATACTTAGGTAATGCTGAATGAAGGAACGGATGTTGACCTAGCGGATTCATCGACGAATAATCAAACTTACAGTTTATAAAAGGTAAGTACAATACAAACGGTACCTACAACGAAGAAACAAAGTTACTTAGGTACTAAAGCAAAATTAGCCGTTACCGCCTGTGGTTTGAGATTAAAAAGAAAAAAAGAAAAGTATTACATACGATTCTGAAAAGAAAATCTTAGTGATGTAAAAACCGGTAAAAAACAGGTTATTTAAAAAACCGATAATAAACGGGTTTTTTATAAACTAATCGATTACTTTTTGTAGTGCCATCGATATAGGCAAGAGAAAATTCACATTATTTTTTGGGATATATAATATATAAGCAGCCTATATACGTCCCACTGTAGGGCACAGGCCTTCTCTCAGAGAGAGAGTATGGGCTTAATCACCACGCGTGATCACCGCGGATTGGCGATTTCAAGCGCTGAGGTATGTGAATAGCTCAGACACCCAGGTTTCCGTTAGCGAGTGGTATTGCTACTATAACTTCACAATGTACATAACTTAGAAAGAAAAGTCATAGGTACATGCCTGCACTGGGAATCGAACCTGGGTCTCCCGCTTCAGAGTCCAATGATCAACCCACTAGGCTACCACCGCTTATTTTTTGGGATGAATTAAATGATCGTTAAAAATAATTCAATCCATCTTATATCTATTTTAGGAACCTGTCCTGAAAATAATCGGTATTTTCAGGTTGAGCAGAACTGTTAGATGATATCATTAATCTATTTCTGAACCAAAATGATGATTTTACGATTTATTAGCCATCTACTTCATTTTGACATTTCGGTTTCATAATTCATAAGTTCTTAGCCATAAAAACAAAAACCTAAAACTACCAAAAGAACCGGTTCGCGTCACTAATCCGCATGTTCTAAGAAAAAGTTTGTGTACAAAAATAATGTTTTCCTTATCTGACACAGATTAGGAATTGATGTGATAAGATTTTTTTTGAAGAACAGATTAAGACTTTTTTTGACACTGGTGCACTTTGTTCTGTTTTCGAGAAAAATGAAATGTTTTAAGTTACCTACCTATTATCCAAAGAAATAATTAAACGATGGAGTGTTTCCAGTCCTCTCAACATACGCGGCTGATCATCGACCAACTCTACCACAGTTTGATATTCATTATCTGAAGGATGCGCTTGACCAAATGATTACTTAGAGCAAATAATACTTAGAAGACCGACAATTACAAGGTGTGACGATTTTATCACTTTCTAATGATTAAACAAGTTTCGTTTTTCGTGAACAGTATTTTGTTAATAAATAACTACAAGGTCGCTTTATCTACCTACGTCTCATAGATTACAATACGTACAGTCGACAGCACATCAACCTTTACACGCGTGCACTCTACTCAATTTCGTTAAAGGCGTCTGCAACAAAAATGTAAAGGTTGATATGCTGGTGACAGTACTTACTAACCTCAATATGGTAACTTTCAGCTTCTAAGGAACCATATGCGGGCAGTGCGACTATCTTGAATTTTTGCCTAATAGTTTGCTATTAGTATCTAAGTAGGTATATATGGTATGGTACGAGGGTCATTCAATAAATACTTAGCCTACAAAAAGTAAACGAAAATTTTGGAAAAGTGGCAATTTATTTTTCAACATAGTCTCCTTTTAGTTCGATACACTTAGCCCTGCGATGCTCCAACTTTTTAACCCGTCCGAAAAATAGTTTTTGTCAAACTCTGCAAAATAGGCCTCCGTGGCGGCGATGACCTCCTCATTTGATCCATAATATCTATTCCCGGCGAGAGATTTTTTCAGATTAGGAAACAGAAAGAAGTCACAAGGGGCTAAATCTGGAGAATACGGTGGATGGGGCAGCAATTCGTAGCGTAATTCGACCAATTTGGCCATGGCAACGGCAGACGTGTGAACCGGTGCGTTGTCGTGGTGAAACAGAACTTTTTTCTTGGCCAGATGGGGTCGTTTTTTCTTTAATTCGGCGTCGAATCGGCCCAATAAATCGGCATAGTAAAGCCCTATAATTGTTTTACCCTTCTCGAGGTAATCGATGTAGATCACACCTTGTGAATCCCAGAAAACGGTGGCCATAACTTTTCCGGCCGATTTTACAGTTTTCGCCTTCTTTGGAGCACGTTCCCCGGTCTGGATCCATTGTTTTGATTACTCCTTGGTCTCTGGTGTGTACCAGTGGATCCAAGTTTCATCGACGGTCACAAAACGACGCAAAAACTCCGCTGGATTCCGCTTAAACAGCGCCAAACACGTCTCCGATGTGGTCTCACGGTTGCACTTGTTTTCCGGTGTGAGTAAACGCGGCACCCATCGCGCCGACAGCTTTCTCATGCCGAGTTCCTCGTGAAGAATATGATGCACTGTTCCTTCTGAAATGCCTACAGTCTCAGCTAGCTCCCGAACCTTCAATCGGCGATCTGCCAATACGAGATCATGGATTTTTTTAATGTATTCCTCCGTAGCAGCTGTTTTCGGTGCACCTGGACGTGGTTCATCAAAAACCGACGTACGGCCACGTGCAAACTCGTTGAACCAATTCTTGACGGTGGCCATCGATGGAGAAGAGTCACCGTACACAGCATCCAAGCGCTCTTTGATTTCGATCCGATCGATACGTTCGCTTCCATAAGTTGTCAAATTAAAACAAATGAAGGGATTGGAATGAAAATTTGAAAAAAGAATGAAAAAAGAATGTGCTACACTGTGGTAAAACTCTTTTGAAACTACAGCGCCCTCTGGCGATGAGGCTAGGTACTTATTGAATGCACCTCGTATAATAGTATGATACAAGTGCGCTAAGTTGCTACACACGAGGCATTATCGTAAGCGCGAGCATTTTTCAACACAATCGCGAGGAAAAATACAAACTTGTATTGTTAACTTGAAGTAGACATTTTTGATAGTACCTACTTATGGCGCGTAAGTTTTGCTTTTTTCGCGCGCGGCACTTTCGATGCTCGCGCAGGTTCAATAAAGGCACAGGAAAAACCAGCTGTTCAGCCGGAGCAGCGGCAGCATAAAAAATAAAATTAACTATAAATTAGTCTGGCACGGTTAGCCAGAGGTCGCGGGTTCAAGTCCCGGCATGGGTGGAATTTTTAGCCTTTAAATAGGTTTCTATAAATTAATGTTTCTAAATACGATAGTTAAGTTAATTTGTGTTTATAAATAGGTACACAAGTTGATGAAATTAAATGTTTATTTGTCGTCTTAACTCTAAAATAATTTAATAAAAAATATTCAATGTTCTTACATAAAGTTTTGCTGAAATTTAAAAAAAAAGTTTATAGTACAGCACTTGTATCGTAAGGTAATGTTTTACAGCAGAAGTATGGTATTTTTGTGTTCTGAGGGTAATATGCTGAATTATGAAACTAAAAACGTTGTAATAAGAGTAAATTTACGAGGCACTGTGTGGAAAAATATTACCTACCGTCATTTCAGGTCCTTTTATAAAAGTGCACCAAACCAGCGTTCGAGGCACCATCTTCGATAGGTGGTTACGTTCCATTGTCGCTTTAGTTCCGCACAAACAAACTCGAGAAGAATTTTTAAATTTAGTTGATGACTAAAGCCGAATATTCAGCATCACCGACTCGAGCGTGATAATTCAGTTTCGTTGATTATTCATAAAAAGTGCGCAAAGGTTTCACTTCAAAAATAAAAGACTATCGCTGATATAGAGCACACATTACATCCCTGCTTGGTTGGTAGACAATCATCACTAATCGTAGTATTAATCATTCGCCTATGCGCCAACACTCGGGCGAATCGACTACGCTCAGGCCGCTCGATCGGATCGGCGAAATGACTCTCCATATTTCTTACAAATGATAATCTTTATTACAGCCCCCGTCGCGCACACCCCATGGCAAAGGTAGGTGAGTAGGTACGTACAGAAGTACACTCATTAGGTAGGTCAAATCAATGGGTCTTGAAAAAGGTGACTTGATGATAATCGATAACGCTTACCTAGATGCTTCCTAGCAAACTACTAGATAGATGATTATGATGACAGCTTACGTAGCGAAAAACGTAATAACAGGGCTGGCAGGTAGGTAAGGGGAGGAGCGTGAATATGTCCGGATTTGCTGTAAGTTAGCTTTGTGTTACATCTAAGTAGGTGGTTAGTTCAATAACTATTGGCAATAGGCAATAAACGTGTAATTAATTAAACGTAAAACATACGGAGAGACCCAGTGCTATCAATCCTCCCTACTGATATTATAAATGTGAAAGTTTGTGAAGATGTTTGGATGTTTGTTACTCAATCACGCAATAACGGCTGAACGGATTTACATGAAACTTGGCGTACAGATAGACAAAGATCTGAATTGAGACATAGCATACTTGATATCCCGGTAATGCGTTCCCGTGGGATAATATTAATTTTAAGTTTAAAATAGATGGCGTTGTGCGAGCGAACGTTGTGTTTTAAAAATAGATGGCGTTCTGCAAGAATCGTACAAATGGATTCTGTGCGAAGTTCGCCGGGGTAGCTAGTAGAAAATAATATTTTTTGCATAATGTGAACATTTATTTATCTATTAGTAGGGCAATATGGTGGATTTCCGTGTTGTGTATAGGTAGTTTATTGATTAGGCAACAAAATAATCAAATAGAGCAGCAGCAAATTCCAAATTGTTCAGCAGAAAATTCGAAACTTATCAGGATCCAAATTGTTGCATTAAAATAAAAAAGTGATCCTATAAGGGTTCCGTTTTTTTCCTCTAGAGGTATGGAACCCTAATAACTAATTTGTTGACCAGGTAGGTAATGCTGCTCGTTAACCGACTGCAAAAAATGAGGAGGTGATCAATTCGACGCGTTTTTTTTATGTTCCTCCATAACTCCGTCAAATCTTAACCGATTTCGACAATTCTTTTTTGTTCCAACAGGTATAACGTCCCATTGGTCCCATTTCAATTTGGTGAAGATCTGATGGAGACTTTCAGAGATGGAGAACGGAACTCTTCAATGGACAGCAGTAAATAAGGCCTAATGGGGCCCATCCTTTAGTAATATCCGTATGTTTCATAAAATAGCGTAAAAGTAGTCCCAAGTTAATTTGGTGATGTTCTGGTGAAGACTTTCGAGATGGAAATTTAGTACATCAAATTTTAAAGCAACGAATTAACTAGGGTAAATTATGGTTATAAGGGACTTATTTATTTTTCTCCCGCTCCCCCACTAAAAATTGATAAATTTTTAAATAAAAAATAAAAACCGACTTCGAAACACTACAGCACTAAAAAGTTAGAAATAATTTAAATAATTAGAAGTATTTATAGGTATTGCCAACCCATCCTAAATGGTCTGGAGCCCATCTTAGGGTGAGGAGGGCCCACCTTGAAAATAACATTTACTTACTCCATTTGTAACAGGCGACATTGCAATCAAAGTGTTAGTTACCGTCTGTAGGTATCCTTCTATGCAGGGCCCACGCCCCGCAAATTGCGTGCCGTTTAATTGAATATTGGAGCAGTTGTGTCGCTTCGAAATTGACATCGTTTATCGACAAGTGGAGAGAAGGGCTCGAGTTCAATAATTATAACAAGTTAAGAAAGAAAAGAATCTTAAATGTTGCTGAAGACTGAAATCTTGAATTACATACGTTGATAAGCAGTGTGAATCAGATCTACTCTATAATAAATTAGTGACAACTTTACTGTATGCTAAGAGTGTTAAAAACTAATGCCCGACCCGAAATGTACTGCAATATTGTATCTACACTCGAACAACTACTTTCCATAACTACGAGTATTTCTGGGAAATAAATTACCTACCTACATTTTTTGGGTGAATATTAAAAATATTAGAAGCATCGCCCGATGTTTAATCTTGTTCTCTAATAGAAATCTTGGAAATTTGTATAAGGTTCCTTGGGAAGATAATTATGTTCTTTATACGATGATAGATGCATTGCTGCAAAAATATGCAAAACAAAAGTGCGACTTTGAAGCTCAATAAGTAGTATGTCCTAAGCCGCTGATTTGCCAGGTGTGGCTGCTTTGGAAAGACACATTGTTATGCAGAAATTACGTGCAAAGAGCGGCAGTAAATTAACACCCTACCATTAAAATTCAATGACCACTTAATATATACCTAAATTTTGGAGAATTTTTTTTTGGTCGGTGGTTCGGTGGACCGACGACATTGTGAAAACGGCTGGGAACCATTTGACGAGACTAGCAAAGGTCCGGATTATTAGCGTGAAAGAGAAGAAGCCTATGCTCAACAGTGCTCTATGCTTATGAGCTGATTAGTTGGATACATGTCATATTATTTTTGGTGGTAATTTGAAAAGGTGCGATAAAAGGAACTTCACTGTTTTTTTAAATTATTTAGATATCGTTACCTACACAAAAAAATACGCAGATTTTTTTTGTTTTATCCAACTGTAACAATTACCTACAATCTATTTTATTAATTACTTCTTCTCTATTTTATTTTATTTTATTTAAACGATTATTTTGAAAGAACGAAAGATTTTTGGCTCTCAATAGTATCAGGCAGCTTTTTTAGGGTTCCGTAGTCGACAAGGAACCCTTATAGTTACGCCATGTCCGTCTGTCTGTCTGTCTGTCTGTGTGTCCGCGGCCGACCTCAGAGACGATTTGTACGAGAAAACTGAAATTTGGCATAGACATATATATTAACGTAGAATAAAAATTTTAATATTTTTTTTTTTTTTTTTTACTTTATTGTATGTATGTTATTGAATTTACTTAATTCTTTAACTGCACCACGGCACGCACTCCGTAGTACAATTATGGGTTACCGTAGGCACTGACTGAAAATCAGCGCTGAGGGATGACTTCCTCAGCACAACGCTGAGTCAGCTGCCTTTTGTGGCAATGTAGATACACCACAGGCTACATCTATAGTCCTGTTTTATTTATTCGTTTTGTCTGTTGTGTATTTAGTTTTCCTTCTGTGTTGTGCATATTATGTTACTTATGTGCTTATTTTGTTTCTGTGATGTATCTTGTTGGTATAATAAATGTCTTTCTTCTTCTTCTTCTTCTCTTCTAATGTTAAAAAAAATTTATCCACCTAAATTAGGGATGCATTCTTTTCCCGCATACACTACAGCGTGGGGTATCATTGGAATGATCGTTTAAAAATATTGTCATTTTTAATCACTTTTTAATTTAGGGTTCCGTTTACTAAATATTAAGCTTTAAAGCACAAATTTTTGTCCGAGTAGGGCGTCCCCCTCTCCTGGCTAAACGGTCGATAGTACAAACGTGAAAAAATCCAGGGTAGTAGTACATATATACACGTTAACGAGTAATAGGCGACCAACTTATAAAAGGAAAAGCTCGTACAAAATCCATTGAAAATTACGTTGATAAAGTTCTTAATTCTGTAAAGCACACAAAGGCTACAGAACCCTACACTGCGCGTGGCCCGACACGCACTTGGCCGGTTTTTTCTTATACAATGCTAGCCGATAGCTTTGCATCACAGAACAGAGAAAATAAGCCCTTATTTCTATGTTCTGTGCTTTGCATAATTATAATAAAACATGGTGTTCCCTTCAGGCCTCCCTACTGACACTTTGTTTAAGTACATACTAGGAAAAAAATATGAAAGTAAAACAAAAATATTCAGTGCCTGTGTTAGTTTCTTTAGTAGAGAAACGTGGGATTTGGCTTTTACTTACCCTCGGGGGATAAAACAGCTATCAGTTCAGGCATTTAAGCAAGTTTTTTGAACAGTTACATTTAGTGTGATATTTATTAGTGTGTTGACCAATCTCCTAATACCGGTGCTTTGAAAGAAAGTGAAAGTGAACAAAATTATTGAAAAACACACTTTGTACATTAATATAGACATAAGCTTACATAATTAAAACTTTTGTCTTTTATAAAAAATTACAACATAAAGGTGCTGTTTTATGGTGTGTACAACAAGGAGTATTCTTAGGCTATCTTGTTATCTGAAAGTTTTTGGCAAATGGACTCATGCTCAGCAATATGCCGCTGTTCGTGCAATTTGAGCAATTTGGAATGTAAAGAACCTTTTTATAGTTTCGATTTGCAGTTGCAGACTTAATCACTGTGAAGGGGCTTCATTGAATTAGGTTTATCAGACCATTTTGAGCGCTGTTCGTGCTCAACAGCTATGAATATTGGACAAAGCTAAGTGGAAATGGCCGCAGAGTACTTTCCAGATTCTAATAGTAATGAATGATTCGAGCTGTGCTGTAGGGTTTTCATTACATTACATAGCAGCCTATATACGTCCCACTGTAGGGCAGAGAGGCCTTCTCTCAGGGAGAGAGTATGGGCTTAATCACGACGCGTGACCACCGCGTATTGGCGATTTCAAGCGCCGAGGTATATGAATAGCTCTGACACTCGGGTTTTCTCACGATGTTTTCCTTCACGTTAGTGAGTGGTATTGCTACTATAACTTCAAAAATGTACATAACTTAGAAAACAAAGTCATAGGTACATGCCCGCACTGGGAATCGAACCTGGGTCTCTCGCTTCCGAGTCCAATGTTCTACCCATTAGGCTACCGCCGCTGTTTTCATTACCTAAGTACTTTTTGTGATTATTTAAGTGTGAGTTCTAGTTACACCAGAGTTTTCCGATATTGGGCTCATAGTTGGGCCATTGTACGTAGCAAGCGCTAAGGTAGGTATGTAAATACCTCTGACACTTTGAGTCTGGTTTCCTAACGACGTTTTCCTTCACAGTGAGCGAGTGGTATTGCTACTACAACTTTACAAATGTACGTGACTTAGATAACAAGGTCATTGGTACATGCCGGGATTCGAAACTAGGACTTCCGAATATGAGGTTCTACCGCTGAGCTACCACCGCTTATTTATAGTATGAGGTGGTATGACGTAAACTTAATTGGGGGAGGCCTTTGCCCAGCAATGGGGCACAAACGTAGAGACTGCGTAAAAAAACTTAATTACCTTAATTTACCTTAAATTATATACTTTTAAATTATTGCGACTTATTTCGGGTGTCATTGGCGGGGGACGCGGCGTGTGACTTAGAACTGCTCAGACTTTATATATATTTTGTATAACTTTTCTATGTTTTGTTCAAGTAAACTGCCAGGTATTATAGCTATGCAAAAATATTTATGCGAAAGTTTAAAATAATAACCTATAAAATTAAACATTATCACATTTTCGTGTTAAGATCCTCTATTATGCACTCAATGGATAGTATGACAGGGTCTATCTATATTTCAGTCGACAGTACAGAGCATTTGCTTAAGGAGAAAAATCACAGTTTTTTATCTGACTAGCAGGGGTTTTAATGCTTGACACTGTCATGAAAACACCCACCAAACAGAAGGCTACCTTGCTATTGGTCGGTTTATTAATTACCTATCGCGCCTTGCCCACGTTTCCCAACAGAGAGCCGTAACCACAGAACAGAGAAATGTTCTGTGGCCGTAACGTTGGAAAATTCGTACTAAATTGACGGACGAGATCGGGTGCAACGATACAAATTAAAATAAACCTTTAATACTTTAACGGTTAGAGACTATGAATCAACTAGCGTAAAAAAGCCCGGCTACGTGCGGCCGACGGGCATGTCGCGGGAACCAGTTTTTGCACTTTTATTGTTGTCTCTAACTTTGTAAGCATTTAAGGATTGTTTTAGATTGAAATCGTCCCGCTCGTGCGTCCGCAACCCGTTGTGACGACAAAACTCTCCTTAGCTTTCAGCCAGGAAAAAAACTAAGTACTCTGTACAGTTAATATAAAGATAGAGAGACGTTACTGGTTAGACTTGCAAAGTTCTTCTGCCTTCTATTCAATATCTTAGTCGTCGTTAGATCTATTTCAAAAAGAGCATTTTCACGTTGTAGTTCGGACCATTGAGGCCGGTAAAATGCCCGTAAACATTTTATGAGCCCTTCATTACAGCAGGGAGAGAGTAAAAATGTTAACTTTGTTTCTGAATTGGCCTTAAAATCCCGCTCTCGGGGTAGAAAAGCTTGTTAACGCGGTGTCTACTTGTCTATTTTCACCCTTACCGTACTTATAACGGAGAGATGCATCTATGAAAGTCGAGATTGCCAAACCGAAACAATTGCCACTATGAAATCTCTGCATTGCAGCCTGTACGTAACAGTTAGTCTTTTTTTCATAATTTTATTCTTTTATATTGTATTTTTATTCTTTGAATCGCTCGTAGCCCCGGCTGCCTGAGTGATCTTAAACGATCACGCAGGTTAAGCAACACAGGGCGCGTTCAGTGCATGGATGGGTCGCCGTCTAGTGGCATTTTTCCGAGCGGTTCCGTGCTTCGCAAGGCACGTTAAGCTGTTGGTGCCGGCTGCCGTCGATAGATGGCAGTCGTTAAGCCAAGTCAGAGGCCTTAGGGCGGCTTGACAACTTCTGACAGTAGACGAGCCACTAGTCTACAAGCCTCCACCAATCCGGACTTGGCCCCCGTGGTGGAGTATGGCCTATACCTTCCTCAGGGAAGAGACCCGTGCCCCTCGGTGGGGACAAAATGGGTTGATGATGATGATACAATTCCATGTTTGTGATGTTCTTGCCCAGTTACCATACCACAGGTATCCTAGTTTGGACTATATTAAGGGATTGTTTTGTGCGGAACTTATTGCAGTACTATTAATTTAGTTATAATTTGCTATACAGAAAAATTACACAGATCAATATTTTATGGTCCTATCTGTATGATTTTAATTTATGGCAATAAACTATTAAATTGAATTGAAATATGTATTACTATTAAATCGACTAAAAATGATAAAGTGTTCGTTATCATATTAGTAGTAATACGTACCTACTATAGCCATTCATATGCAAGCTTTTTAAAGAAAGAAAGTGTGCGAATATCACAGAGAAAAATTCATGATACATTTTGCGGAGTGGCTCGGTCGCTCGATAAAACTCGGAAATTCAATAAAGTCCAATATATTTTCTTTTCGGAATATTTTCCTGGAAAATATGCTGAAAACTAGTGAAAACGACATTTGTGCAGCCAGTTCAATCGCAACACGAAAAGTCTTGTTGTGGCATTACAGGAAAGTACTTTTTAGGGTTCCGTACCCAAAGGGTAAGGGACTCCATTACTAAGACTCCGCTGTCCGTCTGTCCGTCCGTCGGTCACCAGGCTGTACCTATCTCATTAACCGTGATAGTGCGGATAGTGATAGTGATAGCTGAAACAGAGTAAAATAAATATTTAAGGGGGGCTTCCATACAACAAACGTATTTTTTTTTGCTGTTTTTTGCTCGATATTAATAACGGCAACAGGTAGACGCTTGAAATATTCAAATTTTGTATAGATAATGGTACGGAACCCTTCGTGCGCGATTCCGACTCGCACTCGGCCGGTTTTTATCAACACTTTGTTTTTACATCGACTATTCCATGGAAACTGTTCATGTTAAATGGTTACTAATTTAAAAAAAAAACCTATTTAGAGGCTAAAAATTCCACCCATGCCGGGACTTGAACCCGCGACCTCTGGGTAACCGTGCCAGCGCTCTCGTAACTGAGCGACGACATGTCGCCGAAACAATTTACATCACTTGCAGCCCCGAGTAACCCGCTTTGTAGTTAGGTTTTTAACATCGGAATGATATCGCTGTACCTACATGATTATATCCTTTTTGTTGCACTAACCCGTGCTGAGGACAATTTTAAAAAACCTATTTAGAGGCTAAAAATTCCACCCATGCCGGGACTTGAACCCGCGACCTCTGGCTAACCGTGCCCAGCGCTCTCCCAACTGAGCTAATGGGCAAGTGCAGGCATCAGGTTACTAATTTGTTTTACTAGCTTTCTTTATTTATTTTGTTTTTAAATTAACAGAAAAGAACTTTATTATTTCCACAATAATGTAAAAATAATATAGTTCCATGTGGCACCGGATTAAGAATAGCGTCACTCCATTTGATTCCGTGGATGTCGTAGAAAGCGACTAAGGAAATCAATTACCAGGAGACGGGCAGCAGCGTCTTCCTGAGATTCCAACCGCATACTGCGATCGCCAATCCGCCTGCCAAGCGTGGCGATTATGGCAAAACCCCTCATTTTTATGAAAATCACGAAGAATGCATAGGTCCTACAGTGGGCGTCAAATGGCTGATGATGATGTAAAAATAGTAAAAATAACTCCCGTTATAGTCGTCGAAATGTAAGAAGCCCGTTTTGACAGCTACACAAAAATTCATTTTACTTTGGATTTACTCGATCAAATTCATAAAAAGACATACTCTGGCATATTATTTAACGCTCGAAAAAAAAAACAGATTTTGTAGTCCGAAAAGTGAGTCATAGTTTACATTTTTAATGTTTTTGATCTCAAACTAGGTTAGATTCTATTGTTTTTGTTTTTGAACGAAAATGAACAAGGTAATCAATCTGTCAACAGTCTTAAAATTCATGTAGGTATTGTAGAAGTATAATTTGGAGTCGGTGCCAAAAATGTATGTGCTGGTCATGAAACTGGGCACCGACTACAAATTATACTTCTATAATACCTACATGTACACATACTTCTAATTATTTAAATTATTTCGAACTTTCTAGTGCTGTAGTGTTTCGAAGTCAGTTTTTATTTAAAAATTTCTATTTTTTAATTTTTGGTGGGGGAGCGGGAGAAAAATGAACTATTCACTTATAACCATAATTTACCCTACTTAATTCGTTGCTTCAAAAGTAGTTGTTTCATGATTGTATGGAGCTCCGGCCAAGACAGTGAGCCACTAATTTAGATACACTCCGTGAATTGTAAAACAACTTCCACGCACCAATTTCTCTGTATCTTCAATAATTGATTAGCAATTCAACGTTTTCAGTTAGATTTATTGCAACACTGATAAAATGGCGAATCCACCACAGCTGTCAAATAAAGTACATAGATAACAAATGTCAAAAACAAACAAAACAAACAAACGACACCAGCCAACGACACAGAACTCGTATTTTTTACCTCCTAAACGGACGAAAGCACATTCAAAAACCACGCATAACGACAAGTTAAAAATAAATAAATGTGTAAAAACAGGATTTCATATGGCTGTCACATTAGAATGTTGCCACTCCTTACATTGTTTAGGTTTACAAAAAATATTTTTTTGCCAAAAAATACAGGGAAATAAGTCTATTTAGTAGTCACACAGTGTTATCTGTATTTTTCTCTTTTTCTATAGCAGGCGCATGGTCTTGGCCGAAAATGAAACAACTCCTTTGATGTTTTCAATTTCCATCTCCGAAAGTCTTCACCAGAACATCACCAACTTAACTTGGGACTACTTTTACGCTATTTTATGAAACATACGGATGTTACTAAAGGATGGACCCCATTAAGCCTTATTTACTGCTGTCCATTGAAGAGTTCCGTTCTCCATCTCTGAAAGTCTCCATCATATCTTCACCAAATTAAAATGGTACTAATAAGACGTTATATCTATTCGAACAAAAAAAGAATTGTCGAAATCGGTTAAAATTTAACGGATTTACGCGAAAACATAGCAAAAAAAAAACGCGTCGAATTGATAACCTCATCCTTTTTTGAAGTCGGTTAAAAATAGGGCCCTGCTATTTACTGTACCGTCTCCAGGTACCTACTCATTAAGCAGAACAATTTTGATCCAATTAGTAACTTAACTAATTACGACAGGATTAGTGAAATAGAAATTGGAATATTGGCTTTATTTAGGCCAAATTTTGATGAACAGATTCGCGGCTCTCCCGAGAACTGGCTTTATTAGCTCGATAGTACCCGGGACCTACTTAAGATATTCCTTAGGGTGCGACCTATTCCTGAGTTTTCACGAGCTCTACATAGATCAGACCGAATATTGGCTTATCGAAGATGCTAATTACGTTTCACCAACTACTAATCCTACTTATTTTATAAAATAAGAAAGTTTGGATGGATGGATGTTGGTTACTCAATTAGGTCAGAATGGCTGAACAGATCTGGATGAAATTTGGCACAGACATAGGTTATAGTCTAGAATGGCACATAGGCACATACTTATTATCCCAGAAAAATAAGCATCAAAATTTCCACGCGAAATAAGTCGCAGGCGACAAATAATCTGACATGAATAAGAGATTCATATCACAAACAAATTCAAGTTTATTTTGAACTCATAAAAATGTGTAAGGGCATAAAATCATAAAAGCCTTACTACAGAACTCTTTAAACAATGTAAATAAAATGTTTCCCTAGCTGCATAACTGCATTATACCACAACCTCAGAACACAACAACGTATACGTTTTACTTCCCCTGAACTTATGCTGCGACAAGCAGTCCTCGTCTTACGTCGCACAAAAAGGCTTGGTCTCTTTGGGCGAAGTTCTGGAAAATTTTAAAAGTTTGCGCTTTGGGTCGGATGCTATCCAAGTTTTATGATACCTCTGCCACGGAGAAGGTGTATCCTGCATCTCCCGAATCTTTCAAATTTTACTCACACAATTTTCCATTTACTCGAGAAACGCGAAAGTAAAAGAGTTATTGTCAATGTATGGTCGAAGGTAATTAAGGGGCTCCATAGAGCAGCACTACGCCAACGTCAAAACGGCCGTTTTTAGGGTTCCGTACCCAAAGGGTGCCAAGCGGGACTATTACTAGGACTTCACTGTCGGTCTGTCTGTTTGTATGTCTGTTCGTCTGTCTGTCTGTCTGTCACCAGGCTGTATCTCATCAGCTATCTCAGCTAGGCAGTTGAAATTTTCACAGATGATGTATTTTGTTGCCGCTATAACAAACATACTAAAAACAGAATAAAATAAATATTAAAATAAAATAAAAGGGGGGCTCCCGTATAACAAACGTTGTCTAAAGGCAGCGCTCGCCATCTATGTAACCTTTACACCGCCGATATCATGTCGTTAAATGTCAATGTTAAACGCTTCTATAGATGGCGCTGTTCTTAAATTCGATCTTTGTCTAATGTTGTATAGATAATGGTGCGCGAGTCCGACTCGCTCTTGGCCGGTTTTCTTCATAAATGTTATCTACTTCTTAGATAACATTTATGAAGAAAACCTCCGATATTAGGTTATCGGTCGTGCGTCCTAAAAATCACTATTAACATGATTGAGAGATTGTACTGACATTTTTTGCAAATGCGTGTTAGTGTACGAGAAACTGGGGGTCAGGCGACGACTTGAGTTCTACAATGAAAAAATTAATGTCTAACAAGTTATCTGTGAATCAGACGAGGAGGTTATTAAGCTGCTGGATGCTGACCCCGAGCTAAGATCGGGGAAGTTTTCAGCCCATTTCACGTTCAAGTGAAAATGAAACAAAAAAATGGTGCGACAGCAATTGCCGCTTCACCCAAAATTTCTCCAACAAAAGCAGCCAAAAACTCGTCCATTTTTAGTAGCACCGCACTCAAAGTGTCAAAAGTTTTTCAAAAGTTTCCAAATCTTACCTAACCTCTTTGGACTTTCCAATCAAGAAACATCAACTGGTTTCCTAGTGTGAGCGGTGCCAAAAAATACTAGGATTAAGTTACTGCAAATAAATACTTTTTATCTTAATATTTAAAATGTCTTGCGCCATGATGACAGCTATCCACGGATAAAGTGACTGACAACGCTGTCAATTAGATATTAATTTATGCGTTTATCCCTGGATCTAATTTACACTTTCCAGTGACTTGACGCAAACTACCCTTATGGGATGTTCATTTGTTACAAACGACAATGTTAACTACTTTCTGACCGCCCTTCCTCCCTACGTAAGATAAAATAAGCTTTCAATCTAAGGAATAAGTTGTTTCCACTCCCCCAGAAAACCCAATTCCCAAAAAATGTAGATCCTCCTTAGCTTATTGAGGTTAATTTAAATTGTCGTATTTTCATTCCACGGTGAAAGCCTTTGAGTGATCGCGGAATCGCCTAAGCTTAAGTAAGAGTTATCCTGGCACAAAGAGTGGCGCTAACCATTTTGTGTGTTGATCTCCCCGACCCTGCTCTGTTTGGGAAGAACCCTAAAGTTAAAGGGCGCGAATCAATATTTGTCAACGCCCTCGCCCGCCTTTTAATCCATGCTTATTTTCCTCTGTGTGCTTTTCGATAATCCCTCGGGAAAGAGAGTCGTGGGAATGTTGGGCGCGTGTTCCTGCTCCTAAATTAAGTTTTTACCTGGAAAAAATAACATACGCAACCTGTATACGTGCCACTTGTGGGCTTAATCACCGCGCATGCCCACCCCCGATTAGCGATTTCAAGCGCTGAAACGTAGGTGATTTATAAGTTGATAGGGAAGCAGCTAAACGGATGTGGATGAAATTTGGCTCATAACTAGAACGTTAAATAACCTCTTTAATTACTTAGACCACATCCTGAATTTGCTTATTATTGCCTTCGGTGATTTCTTTTACTTACAGATTATATCCAGGTGAAGCACTATTCAGGTGATTGCCTTCGTGACGTACCTTCGATATAAAATTATCCCATGCATATATGTCTCAGCGGAAAGAGAAAATGACGAGATTTTCCAGAGCGAAAAATGCGCGATGCTTTCAGCAAACTCCAAAATGCAAGATAAAACTCATTGTTTACCTGTTGAACCACGGGAAGAGATAGCATAATACAGAATATCGACCCGAGAGAGTTTGAGAACTGTCAGGGTCTCGATAAAGTAACTCCGACAGATAAATTGTACGAAAATCTCCGCGCAATCGGGACGAGTTTGCGGTGGACAAGTAATAGCTTTTCAGGGTTCCTTGTAGTCAACAAGAGACCCTTATAGTTTCGCCATGTCCGTCCGTCTGTCTGTTTGTCCGACAAGTATTAAAAATCTGAAATTTAGCATAAATATTAATATTAATCACGGCGACATAACGGTAGAATAAAATCTTTAAAAATATATTTTTTAGGGTAGGCCCCTACACCTAAATTAGGAATGCATTTTTTTCTCTCGCCTACACCATAATGCGGGACATCGTTGGATTGATCGTTTAAAAATATTGTAGGTGTAGGAGTATCTTTTTTTGAATTGGGGTTCCGTTTGCGAAAAAGCAAATTTTAGACCGAGTAGGGCGTCCCCCCCTCTCTCGGCCATACGGTTGATTGTAGAAACGTGAAAAAATTGTGGATAGTGGCACATATAATGAACTTAAAAAAAACTATCACGATTAAGTGGGCTTTACAAGATTACTAGTATAAGTGGCGACCAACTTTTAAAAGGAAAACTTCGTACAAAATCCATTCAAAATTACGTTTGATACTTTTGCAAAGCATATAAACCTCCCCTCTTTATACGGAACCCTACACTGGGCGTGGCACGACACGCACTTGGCCGGTTTTTTTAATGGTTGTTAACGTGACTAAACTTAAGTCTGAAAAATTCTCAGTCATATCTCGCGTTCCCCATCAATGAGACCTGGAATACATCCATGCGATGTAATTTGTTCAAGTAATTTGTCGGTCATTATATTAGAGGTTCTAAATTTTCTTGTGAAAATATTCTGAAATTGAGTAATTTGAAAATTTACTCAACGGCCACATCGTTACCCAAACTTATAAGGAGATAATCTACATGCTACTTAATAGGTAGATACATATGTACTATGCGCATAAAGTAGCTCTAGCTCAGTAAGTATGTTAAGTTACAAAAAATGTATTGGCTTGAGAATAAATTTATACGAGTATATTATGTAGGTAAACATCGGGTTCCCAAAAACAAGTAAAGGAAACACACTAACGCGGTGGCAATTCGCAGTCCGTAGATACGTCCAAATAAATACTACTGCAGTAAATGACGTATGTATGGACCGCCACCACCAAAGCCACCGTGTTGGTGTGTTTAATCCTTAACCTGGTAGCCTAATAGACCCTTTTCAAATGAAATACCTTAGACCGACTTCAAGAAGACCCTCTGCTACTACTTCTAAGCTGCGTCCCGTTTTGTGCTCTACAGCTCCGCGTACCGACGACACTCTCGAGAGACGAATAAAACGTTGAATAGTCTTCCTCCCTGAATAATGTCGAGAAATACGTTATGCCTCAAAGTTGGTGATAAAACATTAAAAAAAAACTACGAGAATAGGTACAAGAAGGACCAGAATACCAGAGGATTTTAAATGAATTTGTAAATGAGGCTGTATAATACAGAAGTCGTAGTTAAGTAAACATACCAGCATTTTATATTATAATGAATGGACATCATGCAGAAATTGTAATACGCAAGCTCGAACAGAAATAATTGGCAGAAAGTCTCGAGTCTCTCAATGCCTTCAGAGCGTCTCAAATACAGGCGTCCTAACAGGTCACCGTCATTATACTCGTAACAAAAATATTTTTACAATAATTGTCACAAACAGCCCATTACGCAGAGCATGGAAAAAAACGACATCCATGCACGGGTGTGGCCAGAAGATGGGTGGTACTTCTCGGAAAAACTTGAATACTTCGAAAGGGCTGCATCATCCCCGGACTGCTGTGCTGAACTGGTTGTGCGGGATTGGTTGTGCAGAAGCTGGGGTGGCAGGAAATGATTAAACCTTCATTAGATGTTGCAGTGCACAAACTCTCAAGGCCATAAATACCGAATCAATCAATCCCCCGTACTCGTCCACTGCTCGACATGGGCTTCTCCCAAGGCATGCCATTTCTGTCTCTCCTCGGCCATCCTTACCCCTTTTTCCCTGAATGGCAGATTATTTATGCGGCGGAATCTGGTGATGGCAGATTCTTAAAACGGCAGATGTACAATTTAAGTAATTTACTAAATTCGGTTCAAATTTTTCAACAGTTTATTTTGAATAAATAAATTAACATAACTAAGTACAAACTTAACAAAACTAACTTCAGTCGTTTGAAGACTGTCGCAGGTTTTCCAAATTTTTTTATTTACTTTGGTTATGCGACATAATCTTTTTAAACACTCTGTTGCTGAAATGTCGCCTTGTAATTTGCATAACTTTTTAAATTTTTTTAATCTTTTTCTGCTTCTATTCTCCTGCGTTTATTCCTTTCGCAAAAATTACGTTTTTTATTTATTTAACACTTAACCGTGTGGCGCCGGATTAAGAATAGCGTCACTCCGTCTCCTTCCGTGGATGTCGTAGAAGGCGACTAAGGAAGTCAATTACCAGGTAACGGGCAGCAACGTCTTCCTGAGATTCCAACTGCATACTGCGATCGCCAACCCGCCTGCCAAGCGTGGCGATTGTCAATGTCCTGCAGTGGGCGTCAAATGGCTGATGATGATGAACACCTTGAAAACGTGCTTTTTTTTAATTAATTGAATAAAAAAAATAGGGAGATGGCTTTTTAGGTATCAGACCTTTAATTAGGTGAAGCGACCCTTCAACAACATTAGTTGTCCGAAAGGTTTGGCCATTACAGCAAAATGTGTTGTAGGTTACTAATTCCATTCCTTGTCTAACAAAGTAATTTTTAAATTATTAAATTCATCTGTATCTGCAGCCTTCTCGCAAATTCCAAGAAATGCTTCTGGTGTCAATGTTTTCGGAAGGGCTAACTTCGCAAACAGTTTTGTGATATAAACACCTAGGATCCTAGATTTCCTAGACTGCTAGATCCTTATGACTTATTAATATCATAAGTGGCCAGAACATATCACAGAGACTTTAAAGTAGGTTGATAGAACGCATACTTGTTCTCACCTCATTAAACGTATTGTCGTTCGCTGCCTTAGAGCATTAGTGAACAAATTTTTCAGCCATTTTTAGCGAGGGCGAGGTAACACATATAGCACACTATGGATATAAGGTAAACGGCCCTGTGCTTGTCACTGTCCCAATAGTTGCCATCTTGAATGTTATATCATTAGCAATAGAGGTAACAGCATGGTGTCAATTATTAGGCATTAGCGTGTCCAGCACAGGGACGTTTACCTCATTCCTATTTGTAAAATCTAATTTTAGATTTTAGACAATAATCTAATTTTATTGTAAAATCTATCCTAAAATCACTTACAAACAAAATACCATTCACATAGTAACAGTTTATTGCATAAACAAACCGCGATTTTTGCGTATACTTTGGCTGAGGCGAATGCAATCGTATGGCACCTCCATAGTTATACTAAGTTCGCCGCTGTTGATCTTGGTACCTACCAATTCCAAGCTATGTATTTTGTAGGTAGCTGTGCAATATCTGCCGGTTTAAGAGTCTTATATTACCAGAATCTGCCGTTTAAATAATCTGCCATTTCAAAATCTGCCATTCAGGGAAAAAGGGATCCTTACTCCTTACGCAGTCGCTGCCAGCAATCTGCCACAGATCGTCGGCCCAGCGAGCTGGTGGGCGACGCGTCGTATGCTGCGTTTGCCAGTTCTTGGACCCGGGACCTTTGTATCCCATCTACTATCAGTTCTTCGGAAGATGTAAAAAAGAGACTGTTCCCACAGTCAAACCAAGCATTTGCTTTTGTGGGGCCTTATAACAAATGTAACATGTTCTTTTTATATTAAAAAATACAAAAAAAAGGGAAATCGTCTTTCTTTGGTGCTCCAATCAATGAAACAATATTTTTTCTACTTTATTATTCGCTGTATACACGGGGGACTTCAAAATTTTCTTGGCTTCAATAGATCGTTTCACAAGTTGAATAGAGTAGACGAGACTACTAAATTGGGTAAAGGTTCGCAAACGAAGCTGTATTCAGTGATGCAGACGACGTATTATTCGTTTATGCAACAGCCCCAACTCGTAGAGTTTCATTTATAATATATAAAACGATAAAAGAAATGCATTTTATCAGGATTATAATGAAAAATTTACAGGGGAAATCAGGAATAATCGGAACAAATTGGCACAGAACAAAGTGAACACACTGGGCTATTCAAACCGTCGGTCGTAGTTCTTACCAATTTTGTGACTTTTAAGACTTGTTGGATTATACCAGGAGGTTTTTTTTTCTAAATCAACTGGATAGCAGTTAGCCGACGTCAAAAAACTTATTAAGGTAACGAGGTAAATATGTTAATAAAAAGCATGCTTATGAACATGCTCTTTTATACATACGACGTACATTGTCTTGCGTAAATATTTATTTCTTTCTTTGTGTACAATCAAGTTTAAAGTAGGTAAGTAAGTAAGACATAAACTCACGCCTGTATCCTGGAGGGGTAGGCATGAGTAGTATTGATCTAGGTATATTAATTTGATTTAAATGGTTGGTCTGTGAAATCAGTGTAAATTATTTATTTAAAGTTGCGCGCAGTTAAACTACTCTGATAGGTTATCTGAAGGGGCGACATTGGCAAAGCATGATTCTATTGGAGGTTTGGCGCACGATGGTATCTCAGTGCCAAAACTCGAATAGTGTACCTTTTTTATGGTAGTGAATATTTTTTATGGCAGTTCTTGAACACTCATCGAAAGTAAGCTGGCGTGGACCACCCATTGGCCCAACATCCACAAGATGGCCCCTCATCCATTTCAGTATCCAATGTGAAAAAGGGGCTTAATGTCGGCTAGGCAGCTGCTGGTCATGTCCAGAGTGACACAAGTGATTAATGTGACTCCCGTGGGAGACAAAAAAGCCACACACGTTGTATTTAGGTCCTATGTTCGCGAGCTTTGCGAGAGAAATTGCTCTTTTTACCTGACTGCGAAACCCAAGGACGGTTATATTTTGCGCGCTTATTTATTTATGATGTTTCTTTATCACCATGTACATGCCAAACGGCTGGAGTGATTTTGACAAACTGTTTGTCAAATTAAAGGTATCGTGATACGAGTATTACAATAACTGTCTATATCACGTCACGAAAAAAACATAAGTAAACACATAAGAAAGTGGTGCACCACTTTCTTAAATGTGGCTTGAACAGCATTTAACTAAAATTTTTCATACAAAAGTCGATTTAAACGGCGACTGTGTAAAGTTTACACTCCTATATCGATATGGGTGTTTTTCCGTGTCAGTGATGTCCTTGTCAGGTTACTATAGCACAATATATCCTGGTTTCCAAAGCCTACACACATGATTGCGTTTAGGTGCGAACATGTTTTTATGTTGCCTATTCATGACTCACTGCAGGGCACACGCCTTCTATCAGAGAGAAGGGCTTAATTACTATGAGTGCCCACCGCGGCTTGGCAATTTCAAGCGCTGAGGTATGTAAACACCTCAGGCACTCAGAATTCTTCACGATTTTTTCCTTCACCGTTAGCGAGTGAACATTATTATCGTTATTTTTAAATTAACACTCGCAGTAGACCTCTCCTCTGCACCCTTGTCACAAAACTTTTTTACGGCAAACACAAATTATGTTACTTGTAAATTTATTAATTCGAATGAAAAAAAATATTGCTCAAAGTTTTCTCTTTTGCCGCGCGCGGTCTCGACTAATTGAAACAGAAGTACCTGTAGACAGGTCAACGTTTACATTTTTGTTGCAAAGTCTTCCGAAAGGCAATTGAGTAGAGGATGTAAAGGTTGATGTGTTGTTGACTTTTCCATTATTAATTTGCAAAGTATCCGCATAGGCTATCTATCTAGAGAGCGCATACATTGATAGAGGGATATGTGACGCCGTCTTGTCCTCGGTACACAGAAGAATGTCCATTCTATCTTATAATATGGTTTTAAACATTGCCCGTTAAGCAGTAACGGCCCTATCACACTAGTAATTTGCGAGCGATTTGAAAGCGATTGCGACGAGCTCGCGGCGTAAGATCCACGTTTTGGACACCCAGTAGCAAAATGCATTGATCTGACGAGAAAACACTACTGCTGGCTTTGTTACTTCGAAGATGCAGGAAACGATATCCGCGTAGGCTATCTATCTAGAGAGCGCATACATTGATAGAGGGATGTGACGCCGACTTGTCCTCGGTACATAGAAGAATGTCCATTCTATCTTATAATATGGTTTTAAACATTGCCCGTTAAGCAGTAACGGCCCTATCACACTAGTAATTTGCGAGTGATTTGAAAGCGATTGCGACGAGCTCGCGGCGTAAGATCCACGTTTTGGACACTCAGTAGCAAACTGCATTGATCTGACGAGAAAACACTACTGCTGGCTTTGTTACTTCGAAGATGCAGGAAACGAAAGTGAAAGCAGATACAACTGAGTGACGAATCTGGAAGGATTCATTATCAAGTAATCGACTGGGAGAGTGCGACTACTATGTATCCTATATAACGGGACGATTTAAAATTTTAGTCATAAATGTACACAGGTATGATATGAATCAAGTCGGGCGGGGTGGACAGGCGAACGCGATTGTACAAAATGGCATGGTGTCGAGCGGGGTAATCGCGGCGACACATCGCCGCAATCGCGGCAAGCTCGCTGCGCAATTGCCTCGCTCGCAAATCGCTAGTGTGATCGTGCTCTGAGTCACCTAAAAAGTAGAAAAACTAAAAAATATATTAATATATTGGAAAAATTTAAAAACCTAATAATTAAATACATTTTCTAAAGTCATAAAACGAAAGTTGTAAAATGACAACCTCCAAGGGCAAATGTTTATAGGAGTGTATGACACGCCACTTTTTTGAAATGGGATATTTCTGTCTTTTTGTTTTATTCGTAGGATTTGAGTCATTTAGCATGTTCTTTGTGCAATAGTGCATGTGGCTATCGCAGTCACTCCGCTATAACAATTATCCCTGCTCGAAGATTCGTGTCGGAGTATCTCGATAAAAACATTGTATTGACTAACGAGTTTAACTCAAATTAAGTACTCTAATTCACGATATCCTAGTGTAGCCGTAAATAAGAAAAAAAAAACGTATCAAAAATTACTATTTGTTTGTGTTAGCCTACTTAGTTACTTACACATCTTGAAGGCAGGGCAAGGCCGCAACGGTCCTTCTTTTAAAATTTATTTTGTGCCCCAAAGTAAGTGAAACTTATTTCGGGAGTCCACAAATTGAGCGGATTCGCCCCGCAAAATTGGACCTAACACGGTTAGAACTAAACGTAGCAGGCAAAGGGTAATCGGGAATCGATTTTATTGGACGCTCAACGCCAGTAGTAAGTAGTAGTAAGTAGTAATTTCGTTTATTTCCTTCTCACAGAGGTATCAAAACATATAGTAGGTACAATTTGAGTAATCAGGACTAATTCCTATGTGAGAGGCTGGAGTCCATACTAGGAAAGATCCTGTGTGACAGATCTCCAGGCCCTCACTAAACTTATGATGCATTGTTTTTCAATTGTATGTACATTTTTTAAAGTTCTTAAGTTTAACAGGAAATTATAACCGGCAGTGTTATCATAGACAATATAAATTTTAAAACACTGAATTAATGGAAACATAAGATGCATGCGTACTTAATGAGCGTATGCATCTTGAGTGAGTGTATGTGTGAGTATGTGTGTGTGCGTGTGTGTATGTGTGTATGAAGGAGCACCTTGTGCAATAAATGAAATACAATTTAATCTTATTGAGGTTGAGTTAGGAAATTATATTTAAGAGATCTTCAGTAGAATCATAGGGGAGTGTTAGCAACCAGTCTGTTACTTTTTTCTTGCAGCTGTTCTGCATGCTTTCTTAAGTAAGGTAAGTGAGTATATTGATAAAATAAGATTTGCTTTGTTATACAAATAGCTACCCAAAAAGCAGAAGAACTTATGAGAAAATTTGGTTTTTAGGGAAACTGTTGTGCAAACTGCATGCTTTCTTCTTTTGGTTTCAAGCTGAGGGTCATAGTAAATTTGGGAGTGTTTAAACAAAATTGTGTAAAGAATAAATAGCTGTCTTGCGGATAGAACCGAGCATTGCTTATATAATTCCACCGTTGGGTACAGTCGTGGGAGAAAATGGCTAACCTTTAGAACTGCCCTCAAAGCTCTCTCTAGAGGTAGCAAGGTAGTTTTGGGTGCTCCACCCCATGTAGTGATACAGTCGCCCCATCTCGCCGTGTTCACATGAAATTGGTTCTCTATATTGCGTCTCTTTTTCTCTTTAACTATTGCCGTGTTCCATTTACATATGTCCTATGCTGCTATTTAAATTGCACTAGGTACTTAAATTGCACTTTTGGAATAAAGCCAGTTATTTTAGCTTCGTTTCACCGATTATCTTGTCTTTAGTCCCCTACTGCAATTTTTCGATGACAATGGAGAAAACGCACAAAAAATCTTTTAATCTTGTGGGAGAGGCTGTGTTAAAAAATAAATGATAATCGTTATTTTTTTTCTCTACGTCTAATACTTTTCATAATATAATCTATCGAAAAATCATTCTAGTCACGTGGTACGAAAACGAATCACACAAATCGAGCTTAAACTATGACGTCACAACTTGTTTGTAACGCCTTATAAGCGTTTATGAATATTTGAGTTATTTCGTAAAATATTTTTTTTATCAGCGTCTTGGAATTCAAAGAAAAACAAAATCTAAGAACATTTTTTAGTTTTGGTGTACGTACTTAACATGATTTTTCGCATTTTTGGAGTCCTGCAAAATCCCGGAAAAATACTTTATGAGTTTTTTTTTTATGTCTTCTATGGTATAACAATGTTACTCCAATCTAAGTTTAAGTTTGAGGCAAGTTTCCCACGTTAATGGTGATAGTTAAACCTATGATAGTTAAAGACAGAAAGAAAACTTTTGTTTTAATAAAACCGCTACAGGCGTGGTGATTTTCTTTTTAATAAACACATCAGATTAAACCTCGATTTGTGTCCTCAAAACATATTGGCAAAGTTTGTTTGTTTATTAGGTACACTTTATTGCACAAAATACATAAGTTAGCACTTAAAAAAACAAGAAAAAGTTTCCTTGCGATCTGGCATAAAATACCTACATAATAGATATACTTACTTACTTATATCCTGTTATATCTCCACATGCTGCGGTCTTGAGCGACAACGTCGAGGTCTTCTCGTCTCAGCCCGAGTGTTTTCGCCTCAATGTCACTGATCAGCGCCAGGTGGTTTTTGCACGCCCCCTCTTTCACCTTCCCGGCCACGAGCTATATTATACGTCCCACTGCTTCTATCCAAGACAGAGAATAATACACCCGGATAGAGTGATTAGTGACGATTCGGTACAACGGTGGCCTCACATTTGAGAGGTCGTGTGTTCAAATCCCGATAACTACCAATGGCTTTGCTTTCTAAGTTACGTAGGTACATATATGTGAATTTGTAGTAGCCCTTCTAAATTACGTACATATGTGAATTTTTAGTAGCAATACCACTTCCTAACGTGTTGGAAAACATCGTGAGGAATCCCGAGTGGATGAAGTGGTCACTTACTTTAGCATACACTATCCTACACTCTACACTAATATTATAAAGAGGAAAAGTTTGTAAGTTCATGTCTTTGTATGTTTCTTTGTAGGGGGTAATCTTCAAACGACTTATTCGATTTAAAAAATATTTTACTGGCATTTAGAATGGTTCTACAAGATGAACATAATTTTTAAATTAAAAACAAACTACGTTTGTACGGGCGACTCCCTAGAGGTATATCCTGTTGAGTCAAATGAGTCCTTCGGCTTATTCCAGGACTTTTGAGCAAAAGTCGTTTTGTTTATCCATCCCTCGACACGAGGCGCGACATAAATCACCAACCGCTGCGCTTGAGCACGTATTTAAACAAATAACCATCTTTATTAAGGAAAGAAAAAGCGTTAGCCGCTGTAACGTACGAGTTCTTGTACAAATCCTAGGGCGCGATATATAAGTACAGATTGATCTGCCTGGTTCGTCTAGTGATGGCACGTTTGACATCAACGGTCTTGGGTTTGATACTCGCTGGGGCCGTATAAACAAAATAATGGAAAATAACTTCCACACAACACAATCACACGTTCTGATCCAAAACTAGGATAAGCTGTGCTATGATAACCAAGTAAATATATCACAAACATGGAAATACACCCAGAATGAGGTCATTTGTATAAATCAAGTACGCTAGCCTAGAAATATTCGTAGGATCCTATGTTATATCCATTGTGGGTTTCATTTAATCAGTATATACTGTAAAACTAGTGAAATATACAAGTTTACATTTAGTTTATTAAATTCGTTTCAAACAGTACAATGTGAAAAAGAGATTCCTAACTGAACCACGTAAATTGCTTTAAAGCATTTGAGGTTGCATTTAAGTTCATTATTATTGAAACTTTTGGTGAAGCGAAGGCCTTCTTGCTTGTAGAGATCTTTCTACTTTCAACTTGGAGTTAGTTTATAAGGCTAAGATACTTACCACCTCCATTGAAACTCTTCGTATCCTATCCAAGATCCCCTACTATCACAGCTGTTTGATCCACTATTTCAGTAATCTTATAAATCGGGTGCTTTTTGCGTTTAACCCGTCGGCACTCCCATTTTCCCAGAATTTTTAAAATAATAGAAGATCAAACTTCACATCAAAAGAAAAAAAAAAAGTGGATTGTTTTATTGCTATCCGAGGTTGGTTTATCAACCCTAACATGGGATTCATGTTGAAAAATCAATTGAGGAGCTTCGGAACAAAAACCGATAAATCACTTTCGTTACTTTTGTGGGAAATCGCGTAAACTGTCAAATATAAAAAATAAGGCCGCTTCACTCTATACATATTTTACAATTTTTGAGACTGAAACCTTATTTTAGGTAGATAATTCAAGTCATAAATACAAAGTACAAACTGTATGTGGAAGGGCCGGTAAGGGACGTCCCAGGCGGACATACTTCGATCGATAATAGGGGATGAATTAGCAATGGGAAGATAAAAAGTACTCGAAACCGGCGTACGTCCATGCAACGACTAATGAATGTTGATGAAGCGAAAGAGGTTGTCAGGATCGTGGCAATTGGCAAACTCTGGTCTCTGCCTACCCCTCCGGAATACAGGTATGAGTTTATGTAAACTAATATTATACATGTGAAAGTTTGTGAACATGTTTGGATGTTTGGAGGTTACGATGTTTGAATGTTTGGTACTCGATCACGCAATAACGGCTGAACGGATTTACATGAAACTTGGCGTACAGATAGACAAAGACCTGAATTGAGATATAGCTTACTTGATATCCCGTTAATGCGTTCCCTTGGGATAATATTTATTTTAAGTTTGAAATAGATGGAGTTGTGCGAGCGAACTTTATGTTTTAAAAATAGATGGCGTTGTGCAAGAACCGTATAAACGGATTTTGTGGCGGTACGAAGTTCGCCTGCTAGTGTATTTATATGTAAAGGCAAAGTAGTTGTGGTGTCACTAAGACGTTTCGTAGTAGCTCCCCGTCGCGGTGGAGTTACTAGCCACTTCACTAATGGATTACGGGCAAGCGGTCTGAAGTTCAAAGAACACGGGTACGAAAAGGGTTTGCGAAAACTAAACTCGGACTTTAAACTTCCAAAGTTTTGACGAGAAGTGGTCTTTGCGAGCTTTAGTCTAAATAAAAACAAATAATGTAGCCTATAAAAGTCCCAATGCAGGGTACAGTCCCTGTCACAGGAGAGAGTATGACTTATGAGCTTAATCGCGGCGAGCGGTTACGATCTTTTCATTCAATGTTAGCGAATGGTATTGCTACTATAAATTCATTTTATTTTAATTATATTTATTTATTCGTACAAAAAATCGTACAATGCGGCGGACGTAATGCTATAAGCATTTTCTACCAGTCAACCGCAGGAGGTGGGGGAAAGAGTTGGTTGGCGTGCAAATAAATACAATAAAGCCTTTTAATGTATTTTGTTTTCTGGTGTGTACAGTAAAGTGTTATCTAATCTAAAATCAAATTTAAATCATACTTAAGGTGTAATTATTAGTATTTTGTTTTACTATAAAATACAATTGTTGGTGTGTTTCAGTTTTATAATCATATTCCTTTTGTTATTCTTTTCCCAGTACTATAGTTGTGACGTGCGCGAAAGTTTAAATTTCTCTTATTTTAATTTAATTATTTATTTTTGATGCGAATATAGAACTAAATATTCTGTGAATATTTCAAACGTCGACCTGTCGCCGTTATTAATATCGAGCAAAAAACGGCATAAAAATTACGTTTGTTGTATGGGGCCCCCCTTAAATACTTATTTTATTCTGTTTTTAGTATTTGTTGTTATAGCGGCAACAGAAATACATCATCTGTCAAAATTTCAACTATCACGCTTCATGAGATACAGCCTGGTGACAGACAGGCAGAGAGACAGACGGACAGAAAAACAGACAGACGGACAGTGAAGTCTTAGTAATAGGGTCCCGTTTGGCACCCTTCGGTACGGTACCCTAAAAAGAACCGTATTTGTTTCTAGATTCGAGTGAACTGTCGGGCTCAAGCGCAACGTTAAAGACCTTTCCGAACATATTGCTGCTTCATAATATGATGGTTCTAGGCCCTAGAACCATCATATTATGGTCCCAGGCCCTAGATACTTTAATGCAAAAGTGCAGAAAACCGTTAACTTTGACAAACAATTTTATTGTATTGACTTTCAAACTCATCCGCAGGCCGCAACTATCTGTCAAAATTTCAACTATCACGCTTCATGAGATACAGCCTGGTGACAGACAGGCATAGTTTATCAAAATTTCACCCAAGTTACCATGGTTTTCAGGCGCCTGAAACATGTTTTCAGTCCGTTTCAGGCCACCCTCTGTCCGATGACGCCATAACCTGAAAACCCGTTTTCAGGCATTTTCAAGACCCCTTATGGGCCCTTGAAGTACATTTCAGTGTATGACGAAATTTTCAATAGAAGTGAAAGAGATAGCACTGTTAGAGAGGGATAGCTATAGTCCGAATATTCCGGAAAGATGGGACAGAGACATCACGATCGAGCAAGACGGCAGAACCTTCCACGACTTGATGGAGTTTTCGAGAACATCTCAAACGATATATAAGTTTTTATTTTGGAAGCGGAAGTGAAGCGAAGTACAAGCGAAGGAAGAAGTACTACGAGTATTATCGGATCAGTGCAGTGTGATTAAGTGTTTGTTTAGGGAAAAGTGTTGTGTGCAAATAAATACTACTCTTATTCATCGGTGTATAAAGTGCTTTTTCGATTACGAACCCACCCCTAGAATGTAACATTATTTATTAATATTTGTTTTATTATTTACGTTTTTTATTATAATGAATTATGTATTATTTTAACACATATCTTTTAGGCTATCCGGTACTGTCACTCTGGCAGGCTGGCCTGGCCGGGTGGCCATGTAATGAGGCTATTGGTTGGTGATGTTTAATGAGAGGCGTGCGTACAGTTTGATGTCGTATTTTGGACTCCCTACATAAGGATGCAATCAGTAGTTAACATGTCCGTTGATGCGTTGGGACTTGAGCTCGTCGTAAGTAGCTCGTAGTTAGCGTTCGGCAAGCACTCGGGAGGGTGTAAGTAATTGTTGTAGTGGGAACAGTATTTGAAGTGGTTCGTTGAGCGTGAGTCACTTTAAGCCTCTTTAAGTGTAAAATAATCCTTTGGGACTTCCAAGATAATGATTTTACACAAAAACTCGATGGGGCTTGTAGGTGTCACCACACTACAATATTATCTAATTTTATCTTTGACACTGGGCTATTCTTTGATGTTGCACAGCCGTATCTGGACAACAAAACCCTAAAAAGTGTCCAAATAAATTGCCCATCGAGGTAACTGAAAAAGGGTTTCCGCTTGACAGCTGGAAAATAGATTAGGGCCCTTCTGGGTCCACAGAGGTGTAGGTACTCCTCCGGGTCCTCTGGAATCCTCCAAACCGCACTCGAATTTGGAGTGTCTATTTTTCGCGACATTGTGTTTCTCCTTTTGTAGTTTTTCGTTTGGCTGGAAGCAAGGAAGAAAAGTTATTGTAGTCGGCACAGATCTTTTTGGCGGTAAAGTAAATATAATCACAGATCGTTTGCATATCGCTTACTATCTTTACAGTATATGTGTAACTTATTGACGTGGTGTGATGCGTAGTTATGTGCAAAGTAGAAAAGATTTAATCGATCGATTAATAATTTCCGGCTGATGCAAGAATAACAAATAAAATTTGTTAATCTAATATATAAAAATCTCGTATGTTTGTAATCGAACTCCTCTGAAACGGCTTGACCGATTTTTATGAAATTTGTGGTGTATATTTGGTAGGCCTGAGAATAGGTCGTAGGCTAATTAATATAGCAAACTGTTCGTTTTATAGCTAAAGAACTAAAGATTTCAATAGGGAGTGTTCATAACATAATACATGGCTATTTGGGAATGAAAAAATCTCAGCGTGTTGAGTGCCTAGAACATAAACGAAGCAATTTCACAAAGCGGTTTGGAACTGTTACAACAAGATCCTGACCGCTCTTTGGCTCGATTTCTAACTATGGATGAAACATGGCTTTACCGTTACGACCCTGAAACAAAAACAATCCCTGACTTTTAAGAGACCATCATCATCGACCCGCCGGCAAGATCATGGGTTTTCTTTTCTGGGACAGCCAAGCGGTGGTGATAATTGAATACCTCAGTCATGGGGAATAAGCAGAAGAAATCAAAAAGTTGCATGACGAAATACGCGAAAAACGGCGTGGCAAACTCGCTAAAGTGGTTTTGTTTCATCATGATAACGCCCCAGCGCACAAGTTCAAAGTTGCAATGGCTGCCATCTATGATGCTGGCTTCGAATTGGTAGAACATCCTCCATATTCTCCAGACCTTGCTCCTAGTCACTTTTATCTATTTCCGAGAGTGAAAGAATCTAAGTTTCTTAGAGAATCGAGATGAAGATTTTTTTAAGAAAGAAGTTTTACGTTTAGATAGAAAGATATGCTAAGTGTATACGACTAAAAAGTGACTATGTTGAAACAAAAAACGTTTGACAAAAGTTAATTGCATATTATTAATTCTCACTACTTATTGAACCCTCCCAGTAGGCTGCCATATGTATACAGAGTATAGTAAAAACAAAGTAGAAAATAATGTGGTACTCGTATTGTTATTAATAAATCGGGAAAAAAGACTTATTACTGTGTAGAGGAGCTTACAAATTGATACAGTACTTACCTATGATATATAGTAACGATCTGTATTGCGCCTCTTACTTATTTATTATATTAAGTATTACCTATCTGGGAAATGCTGAGGAATTGGCAAAATGTACTATATTGACTCCAATATTTTTTTATGATATAAGTTTGTCAATTCTGTTTTTTCTCCTTAAATAAATAAATAAATCTCTCCAACCACTTGACGAAGACTGACGTGTGATAAGATTTTTCAACAGTGTTACATCCCTAGTGACCCCCCCGCGCAGCTCCCATTTGACACCTAAAATTAGATATTGCGTAGGAGTTGACGAATTTCACTCAACCGCTAAAAAGATTTACGCGGATTATACATTGATTTTTGTTTTAAGGTTTGAAGGTTAGGTTCACCATATTGACAGTTGTATTTCAAAATGCAATAAGTTGAACCTACTTGGAAAATAGCAAATGAATAACTCAATTACTTTTATTGTTTTATTATTACAAAACATGACTTAGGCCCACCACTTTTTTAAATGTGGCTTATACAGCATTTAACTAAAAATCTCTATACAAAAGTCTATTTGAATGGCCAAAGTGACATTTAAGAAGTGGTGCAAGTCGCCATTAAAACAAAAAAAAAAATTTGTACAAATTGTATATGTGCTTACGTAGTGTCTACCCCAAACTAACTAGATTTGAAATTACCATTATGTCCACCACCGCGAGGACACTTCGCTACACCTGCGTCTAGTGTTGCCAGAACGGTTTTTCCAAATACCGGGACTTAATGAAAACGGGAACGTCTAAAATGTCCCTGATTTTAGCCATTGGTGTCGCCTTAAACAACCTTTGTCAAAAGAATACTACCTATTGTACAATGATTGTGTTAGAATGTGTGAGCAAATGGGATGGATGGGCGTAAACGTTCTTAAAGAATCTAGAGACAGGCTTAGGCCCTCAGAACGCAATTTTGTGTTCTGTGCTTAGGCCCTAAAACGAAAAAAATCTACTAAAGGAATGACACCTCTTTAGAAAAGTATGAAAATCCTCCTTCGTCCCGTGCCTGAGTCTTAGGCTACATTATACTATTTATATGGTTGGAACAGTTTGCCTAGCTTACTTTTATTGTACTCGATAGAGCAGCGATAGAGATTCGCGCCACTTTTCTCGTTACAGTGCGCAAAGCAAGCTATCGTTATTTTTATCGTACCTGTGCTGAGCTCGATATAAAAATCAAGTTAGCTAGTTCAAATGCAAAATAAGAGTGAACTTAATAATTTGTATTTACAAGCACAGCGCCGCCCACCCGGCGACTTAATGAGACGACCAGAAGAGGTATTCGAGGTTGCATAATTCCTCATTAAGCTTGCAAGCCTCTTGTCTCCGTGGTGTAGCAGTAGAGGGTTATGTCTTCCGAAAAGAGGGAGAGAGAGAGAGAGAGAGATAAAAAAGAAAGACATGGACTTGGTCACCGAATGCTGAATGATGATTTCAACGGCTAGCTCAGGCTTCCTCATCTTAAAATAGTTTCATCGTGTTGTGGTCCTCATGAATACGCGTTACGTGTTGTGTCGTGTTATGTTATGGCTGGTGTTGTGTCTCACGACGCCTCTCTGTTCCTCTTGATCAGATAATGTTCTGGTGCAGTCATGAAGCGGTCTGCCCACAGTGGACATAATTTGGTCGTTCCATCGTATTGGTACCGTAAGCTCTAGTGCCCACTACCTTTCCCTGTACCACCATGCACTCGATGAAGGTGCATGGTGGTACAGGGTTTTGGAGATTGTAAATCAATGAACAATGAAATCATTGTGAAAGTGACAATGTTTGAAGAGTACCCAATGTTTCTTTGTACTCAATTTATCTCCTTATATATTCAGATGAAAAGAAGTGGCACTTCTCGCAGTCCCAACCTACTTTCGGTCAAATTACGTGGATCTAATCAGCGGCGTTTGTGCCGGGAAGTGGGAAAGGTAACTCCCTTTTCCACCTAGATTTGATACTCAATAAGTACGTTAATTACATGTAAGGGAAATCCAACCAATCCAATATCAGCCCACATTCGCCTACTATTGCATAAAGTAAAAAATTATGTAAAAAATTCATGGGGTTGGCTGCATAAAAAAATAACGTCTTAACTTTGACTGAAATTCTTCTGACTCTGATTTACTTCTACTTTTACTATTTAGTAAAATGACCGACTATGTAATCGCATCAATTAAATCATAGGCCACCATATACCTAGATAATTCCACCGGGTTATACAGTGCGCGGGACGCTGTACGAAATAGTTTCTCTTTATGTGTGTCTGTTTATTGATTTACTTACATGCATTATAAAAATAAACCGCTGATGCAATATAAGTAAAATTAATATAGCACATATTTAAAATTTATTATGTATTAAGTACTAAGTTATTATAGTTAGTATTAAGTTAATTTCCGGATTTTTTTAAGGCCAATGTTTTTTTTGAAGGGTAGGCAAACATCTTTAAACGTACAGCCTCATACTATGTAAACTTTTTACGTGTCTGTAGAAAAAAATCAATGCAGACAACATAACAAAACAAAACTACCGATCACTGCGTTCCGAAACGTAATAAGACTTTGGGACAACAAATAAAAATAAAATTTGTTGTGCAGCGTACGTACGTCGTTCACTGTGCGGAACAGGATTCAAGATAATTTCTCTTTTAGTATGTCTGATGATTGTTATACTTACTTACAAGCATTATAACAATAAACTTCGAATGCAATATGAGTGAGTTGTATAGTGCAAATTTAAACGTGATAAAGGAACAAAATTAATTATTCAAAAAAAGGATCTGAATTAACTATTAACCTTGGATCTTAATTTATTATTTAGAATTCAGTTCTGATTAATTCTTTTCTAAACGCCATTGTTTTCGCTGAAGGGTAAGCCTGGGACTAAAAAAATATATTTTGTGTACTAATAATGCAGTACTGCGTGCATACCTACAAATGATATTTCTTGATAGAGTACCTACGTAAGTAAAGGAAACACACCAACGCGGTAGCGGCGGCGTTGGCCGTCCATACATAAGTCCATATAAATACTACTGCAGTAAATGACGTGTGTATGGATTGCCACCGCCACCGAATTGGTGTGTTTTATCCTTCAGAGTTGTCTAAAAAAAGTAAAACTTTAATATGTTCGTGTGGCTCCATCTAATCTAATCTAACGAATATTCGTGTTGGGAATAAGCTGTTCCAATGCACGCCACATCATTCTGTTCTCGAACATCCTCATCCAGCCGATACCAGAAATCTGCGTTAGATCGTCGGTCCAGTGAGCTGGTGCTCGCTTATGCTGCGTTTGGCAATATTTTGCAAACAGATCTGATTGGCAAGTCACTGTATTATGGAAAATTCTATTTCACCTGAAATGAGTTTGAGCAGGTGGCAAGCTGCGCCTATAGGAGACGGCACGGTTTTGTAGAATAATACAATACTAAATTTAATACAACCCCGAAATGGGACAAGAGACGAAATTTAGAACGGAAACAGAACTTGACCGGGATTAAGGGGTACTTCATATTCTAATCCAATGCGAGCGAAGTCGGATGCATAGCTAGTTTTGTCACTCATTATGCAATGATAATGAGTGACAAGTCGTCATTCACCAAACCTAGCCTTTTAGCAAAGTAGGTAGGTTGTAAAACTAATAATTATTTAGGAAATATAATCAGCGAAAGATCTGAAAGGATTAACGTGGAGCGGAGCCGAGCGCAAATAAAAGAGGCGTTTATTTAAATTTTTAATAAAGCAACTGCTGCGCGCCGATTGCCTTGAATAAGTAATATCTTTGTAATAGGACTACCACAGAAGGTTGAATCTTGGGCACCATATTATCTGCATATCTATATTAAAAAATATCTAATCAAATATTATTTATTCAAACAACAGATTCCAGTGTTGTGTGACAGCGATAGTAATATACTAACTATTATTATGTAACATCTGTAAAAAGTACATAAAATATTCTATCTATCTATCTGTAGATGTACTACTACTTTTTATTTTTATTTTATTTTTATTTTATTGAGTCTACAAAACAGAATACAGTCGATTGTTGTACAAAATAAACTTAGAAATAAACTATTTGTGTTCTGGACTGTAGTCCAAGGTATGTAAACATAGAAGTTTGCCAAAATGGAAGTGGGATATGCAGTACTTAATCTAAAACATTAAGCCTAAAATTGAACATAAAGTAGATAATTTAGAACTGAAGCAGCTTTAATTATTTAATTAATGGGTAAAGCGTTGGACGAAGACGGGTTAGATATTATAAAACAAATAATTTTGATGAATTTTGAAGGCCTTGGTTCAAATATGTCAATACCAGGAAATTCGGCGAAGAGGTTGTTATATAGACGACACATTCTAGAAATAGGGTTGTAATACGAGGTGAGGAGACTAACCAAGAAGGGAGAATCTATCTTAGAATGTAGGATCTTGTGAAATAGTTTGAGATCAAGAATTTTTCTGCGATTTTCTAAGGAAACAAGGTTAAATTTTCTCAGGCGTTGTTCATAATTTAATAGCGTGCGTCCCATACCATTCCGATACGATAATATTTTTAGCATTTTGTTTTGAATACTGTCAATGTTATTGATGTGAACGGCATAAAAGGGGGACCATATTTGGCATCCATATTCAAGCACACTTCTTATAAGAGTCTGGAAGAGATAAATGAGACTCCGAGACTTTTTGAAACCTTTTGTATTTCGAATTAAAAAGCCAAGTAGTTGACGAGATCTCTTGGTTATATGCTCATAATGCTATCGAAACGAAAGTTCTGAATCAAATAGTACACCGAGGTCCTTAGCGACAGTCTTTCGGTCCAGGGGGACGCCATCCAACGTATAGCTGTATAAAATTTTATTAACGCGTTTTTTGTAAACGAGATAACAAAGCATTTGCTTACGTTGAGGCTCATTTTGTTAATTGCACACCAGTTCAACAGGTGACGGAGGTCGTTTTGTAGCACTAGACAGTCTTTATCATTCTTTACCTCGGCATAAATCTTTAGATCATCAGCATATAAGAAACACTGGCTCGATATCCGATCAACTAAGTCGTTTATGAACATTATAAAAAATAAGGGTCCAAGATGGGAACCTTGTGGAACCCCCGATAATATAGAAACAGGTGAAGAAAGATAGCCCTTAATTGCCACCAGCTGGCTTCTGTTCTGCAGATATGAGTCAACCCAGCGCAATAAGCAGCCGTGTATTCCAAAGGACCTTATCTTACGACCTAAGATGACGTGATTAACTTTATCGAACGCCTTACAGAAATCAGTATAGATCGCGTCAACTTGTCCACCTGAAGCAAAAGAGGAACACAAAAATTGTTTATACTCTAAAAGATTAGTAATTGTGGACCTATTTTTTACGAATCCGTGCTGTTTGTCAGAGAGCTGCGGTTTAACTTGATTAAATATGTGTTTGTAAATAAATGATTCAAAAAGTTTAGCTGTGCATGAAAGGATACTGATTGGCCTATAATTCTCGCACCTGGACTTATCCCCACTTTTCAGTATAGGTATGATGTGTGCCGTCTTCCATGCATTCGGAAAGGAGCCAGAAGTTAAGGATTTATTGAATATGATGGACAGTGGTTCGCTAAGTTCTTCTCCACACGCTTTGATAAAAAACGGGAGAATACCATCAGGCCCCGCTCCTTTCCTGGCATCGAGTTGTTTTATTTTTATGATAATTTCATCTCTTCCTATTGCTATATGTGCAAGTGTATTATTACAGGCTATGGTATTAACATAATTCTCAACCGACTCGTCACGGGAGTTTATGTCATTCTTGACTAGTACTGAACCAAAATATCTGGAAAACAACTCGCAGATACCCGTCCCTGCCGAAGACGACTCTTGCCCAAATGTCACGGTTTGAGGAATAGAAGCCTGCCCTTTTTTGCTATTTATGAACCGCCAGAAGCCCTTGATGTTGTTTTCCAGTGAGTCTTCCACGGACTTTACGAAGATTTGGTAGCATTGGGTTGTAAGTTTCTTGCACCTAGCACGAAGAAGAGAAAAAGTGTCGTAATCTCGGGGATTGCTATACATTCTGAATAATTTATGATATTTATTTTTTTCATCTAGACAATTCCTGAGAGCAGGACTGTACCAGACCGGACAGCTATGAGGATTTGATTTAGTCATTGGAGTATGTGATTTGATGATTTTTCTAATCGTTTCATAAAACACATACACATTCATCTATATCTGCAGACGATAGAATGACTGGCCAGTTGGTGTGTAGTATTTCAGCTTTTATTTTATTATAATCCGACTTATAGAAGTTTAGATGTTTTTTACTTTTGTTGCGCAAGGATTTTTGAATAACTATCTGAGAAGCATCTATGACTACAGCGGGGTGGTGTCTATCAAGGCGAGAAAGAGGGTCTGCACCATAAACCTGTATGGAACTTGATGTAGAAAATATCAGGTCCAGAAATCTATTGTTTATATTGGGAACATTTTGATACTGTATCAAATTACAAGTTGACATTGTTTCCAGTAAAAGATTTGCTCTAAGGTCTAGGGGGTCACTTGGGACCATAGCGGTTGAGTTGGCAGACTTTGTCCACGTAATGTTTCTTGTGTTGAAGTCGCCAATTACGAAAAATTCTTCACTTGATCGGGCTCTGAGTATGTTCGCCTGAATATTTTCATAAAAGAGTGACAGATCGTCGGTCGTTAAATGTTGAGGGAGATAACAGACACAGAAATTTGTAGTGGGAGTTTTTGGATCGCTACTAACGATGCTTATCCACACATCTTCGACATTGCTATCCCAAGAGGATTGCTGGACTACATTCAGATGTTTTTTTGTGGCGATGAGGACACCACCACCTTCCTTTTTACTAATAGTAGCCTCCTGGCGATCGCGACGGAAAATATTATAACGATCGTCCAACACTTCACCGTCCAGTACACTCGAGTTAAAATTTGTCTCTGTCAAGCAAATAATATCATAATTTGAGGTGGTTACATTTAAAAATAGCTCCGTTAGTTTGGAGCGAATTCTATTAACATTTTGGTAAAAAATGTGCAACATAATGGAATTATTATAGTATTACCGGGTGAAAAATACAGTAAAAGAGAGCTATTACTAAGTAATAAAGGGCAAGTATAACTATTCCAACTTCTTTAGAACATCCAAATTCTTCACATGGATGTGACCCATGTCGTCGGCCCTGCGCAGGTAAACCTGTCCATGTCGCACCCAAACGTATTTGTAATTCTTAGCTTACTTGAAATCGCGAGCTGCGGCATGAATTTGTTTAGTTTCCGGGGAGAGATGTTCCTTCAAATAAACGCGAGTTGCTGTTGCTTCATTAAGTCAAAGGTGGGTGCTATTTAGCATGTTATTAGGATTAGATTTATTGAAACGATAAGCTGCCGAAAGTACGGTATCCCGAAGACGAAATGATGTGAGCGTCACGAGTATGTTTCTGGGGTGAGGCGAGGCAGCATTAGCCCTTGCCACACGTCGACAGGCTCTAATATCGTTGTCTGGCATAGCTGTATCAATTGATTGGCATAGCTCTTTGAACATCTTAAGTACATTCTCATTAAGATGTTCGAGGACGGCTTGGATCTCTATATTGAGGTCACGGGAAATTTTTTCCATAGTAGCAAGACGGACACTTAAGCGATGAATCTCAGTCTGCAGCTCTGCCTTATCAGCCTCAAGGTCCTTAATTTTTCTTTCATTTTCCAAAATTTTATCCTTGGAGTCTTTTTGGTCAGCGGACAGAAAATCAGTAGTAGCCGTAAAATCATCTTTAATCTCCTGAATAGCCACTCCAATTTCTTTAGAAATCATAGACTTTCATTCAGATCTTAATGTCTCGCGCAAGTTGACCATAAATGATGAGGAAGGTGAGAGCTTGCTGTCTAATAGTTCGCTGATTTGATCAAGAGAAAGCGGGCCAGTCCCTGGCGTAGGCGGAGAGTCGGTATTTGAACGCTGGCGTTTTTTTCTAGCGGCGTGCGTAGGTGTGTGGGTGGAAAGCTGCGCCGGGGAGGAACGGATTTGACTAGTAGTTGGAGCATTAGTTAATGGTGGCGAGCATTGGACTTGGGGCATTATGAAGCTTAGTGTCAGACCGCCCAGTAGGATGCACGCTAAATATTAAAAACAGCGAAGCAAAGGCGTCAGAAACCAGTACTATGTAAGATTGTAAACCGAAGCTTGTGATAGTCCGTGCGCGTAGTAAGTTAGTAGCGCGTAGCTCGTAGCTCGTTCTTGCTCGTAGCTCATCGATGTTGTGCAGCGTGTATGAATGGCCGTAGCGTGCGTAGATAGCGGAGCGAAGTTTTGCACTCGTCCTACTAGTCACAATGGCTGGACGGTGGCGATGGCCGGCCGGCGTTCAGTTGAATGCAGGATCGAATCACGGTGGGGGAGCCGGCCAATCAGCTTACATTAATTTTTATTAAACAACACACAAATCTATCCGTTTCACTCTTGTACAACCCACTGGGAGGGGCCAGTACATAAGACGCACACAAGAGGAACAAGGAATTGAAATATCGTAAGTTAGCCAATCACAAATTAAGTTAAGTGAATTTTCGAAAACAGTTCAACTTGAATTCTCTGCACGTCCACACTGTTCCGCGTCCACACGGCTTGTATTCTACTAAGTGGAAACAGTCCCTATATAAGTACAATTACCAACTTAGCCTTCCAGTGCACTTTTTAACTACCTGGCCTTCTCCTGTCACCCCAAGGTCGTTAGGTCGCTATCTCCGTCCTGGTCGGTCTTGGGTTTCTATATGTAGTTGTTACTTAATTAATACTCATACCAATCATGAGAGACTTCTGTACCGAGTTGCAATGTCGCGGAGTGAAGAAAAGCAATAGGTTACCTTATCTATCTTTGATGAAGACTTCTCAAGATCTATTTAACCGTTATTCTCCAGTTTGTCTCCGTCACTTTCAGTGATTGTAGTAAAATTAAGAACCTCGCAATCCTTATCCAAGAGCGATAATTCAATTAGGTAGTAGAAATAATAAAATATTTTTAGCTCTCAAAAATATCAGATTTTATGAAGTGGGCACATGTCAATGCGGCCTAAGAGGTAGGTTTTCTAATCTTTCAACGCCCTAAGGCTTCTCCTTCTTAAAATATCACACAGCCATCTGACACCAAATTATTATTCTATTCTGAATTTATTTTTTATTAAAAAAAATATTAATGTGAAACAATTGGCATGTTACAGGAATGCAATATAATAAAAATAATAAAAACAGTTTAATTGCATCATCGATTTAACATGAACAGAACTTCATACCAGTACCATGACGCTGATACATGCCTTCATAAGTAGGATGACATTTTCCTCTATCATCAAACTGCGATTTTCCGTAGTCAAGCTGGCGGAGTCACGGTAATCCGTTTGCCTATCGCCGATATCTCGATATCTCGTCGACCTAAGGGCTTGTCCTAATACGAGTCGGAGCGAACAAGCGAGCGATACGAGCGAAATGTGCGAAATAACACTATCCTACAGTGTATGTACAGGGCCTAGAGTCAAATAAACGCATCTTTGTTCAATAGAGTGATATTAACTCAACAATGGCTGTTTTTTGACGATATTTCGTAGTCTTTGTACTTAGCAATAGCATGACGATGTCATTCCATTGGTATATAACACGCGCAAATTACATAGGCATCTCTCGCGAAGGCGATCGAATCGCGTGAGGTGCCGAGTTAAGTTGCACGGGTTATACCATTGGAATGCGGTTGGTTAGTAGACTATCGATAGTGTCAATGAAATAACCATTGACGCACTAATATAATTCCATCGAACAACTATGCATTTAAGAGACTCACCCTCCAGGCCTTCTTTCAGGGAAATATTATGCCCACCACGGATTTGTGATTTCAAGTGCTGAAGTACAGAGAATGCAAACCTTTAATCGCCTCCGGCCGTGTGCAGAGCTGAAGAGTCGGCGTGTGCCTTCATTCACTACCGTTCGTTTGATCTACTCTAAAGGATTCCTAACGTCTATGGCAAGATTTGGTGCGCATAATTGGTACACAATATCAGACAGTTATGTTTTATACGTCAGCGAATGCAATATTATGACTCATTGTGACGTTCCTAGGTAGGTCCGATCGCATCGCTCACTCAGGTTGTTCGCTCAAGACGCGTTCAATTAGGACGAGCCCCAAGGGGTCGGCTTTATGAGATATAATTTCCGGGTCGAGAGGCGTTAATCGCAATCGACGCGAAGGGCGTGTAATGGATTCGTTGCTCGAACATCTGATACCTACACTACCCAAGGCCTACGTGAGATAAATTGGAGCGTAAAAGATTCTGTGTTGTTTACTCGAGATATCTCACTAATAATAAAAGAAAAACTCGATAATGCAAAAGCGGCTGAAAATTTGATATTTTTTGTTTTTTACGCCCCACTGCAGGGCACAGGCCTTTTCTCAGAGAGAGAGAGAGAGAGAGAGAGAGAGAGAGTATGGGCTTATTCACCACGCGTGCCCACCGCGGATTGGAAATTTTAAGCGCTGAGGATATTTTTGTAGTTTTGTAATAGGGGTGTTTCAGGAATTGCGCAGTTTTTAATATTATTCCAAAATGAGTACAAAATATTCCACTTTCGCACGAATGTATAAGTAAAACTTTATATACCAAGGCGAGTGTTATATAATCAAGCAAAAACGAGTTTAATACGTGATTTTGAGTTAGCCATATTTGAGGGATTTTTTTACGCGCAATTTTTTTTAAACTGGCGCCACGTAGCAAGGTTGTGAGACTCCAGCCAGCCTACCTATGTATAGTATTTTGATGTTACTGCAGACCTGAAGGGATCCCGATTCCTAATGAGAGCGGTCCGTTGGTTTTCCATATTCTCAAACTGAATGGATAAATAGGCAGGTGTTTCCTCTTCCTCGAGGCATCCCTGGTTTAGCGTCGGCTAGTGTCATACGAAAAGTGTTTGTTTAAGCATGGAAAATAATTTAATTGTATCTAAGATTCCTCGGCTTATTTAAATTTAATTTCGAGTTTGAAATTAGAATTAGAAAAGGTCATTTTGATCTATACTTTTATTTGACTTAGATTTTAAAATATTTTTTTAATAGGTAAGCTTACGGCCCTCTTATAAAATACATATGCCCGTTTTCACTAACGACGAACAAAGAAACGCCTTACTAGATATCTCCTAACGTAGGGCAATGCCTATCATAAAGTTCCGTTTCACCAATCGATTTTCATTAGGTTGGTCCTATCTTATGGCTAGCCTAGTTTTTTGACAGTTGTCCATGGTTTTTTCGTCAATCTATTATCTTATCTGTGGTTAAGTTGTCTGTCTGTGTTATTGTGTTCTGTGGTCTGTTTTGTTTTGACGTTTCACATGCAGCTAATTCAAACAAACTTACAACAAAATTTTATAATTTTCTTCGAAAAACTTAATACCTATTCTGCAAAGAAATACTTTTACATATATCTTTTGAAAAGTCCAGGGAGCCGATTCTCACGTATGCCGGTCAGGCGTATGACTTGAATTCTACATAAAAAAGTCGAACGACAGCTAAAATCTGTATTCTGAACGCCATTCTACATTGAATTCGAATGAAAAAATAAATGTCTAACGACTTAAAACAGTTATCTGTGAATCATACGTTCCATTTTCTCGATTGTAAATTGAAAGTTAGTCGAATTTTATAACATTTACAATTTCACTTTTAAATTGATACATTTTGCGGCAAAATTTTAATTTATGTGTCATTTTATAGACTAAAAAAACCATTTAGGTATAAAATACATGGTATTAAAAGTTTAATAAAATTAACTCTCAAAATTTTCAAATGAAATGTAACCTATAACGAAACGTCAACTGATCGTCGACTTGTGTGTGGTGTTTGTTTACAAATCACAAACTTTTCATGCAAAAACAAGAAATCAGAGCAAGTCAAGGAGTAAAGAAACAATGGTTAAAGGGGCTTATAAAAAAGGAAAGCTGGCTATGCTTCGGCCAGTCAGACGAGGAGGCTCACTGAGCTGCTGGATGCCGACCCCGAGCTAAGATCGGGGAAGTTTTCCGCCCATTAAATAAACTCACGTTGGTTTTCAAATCAATTTCCTTTTGTGGGACGAGAGGTTCTACTATACTTATGAGATTCCTTGCTAAGTAGGTATTTCGAGAACCGAAAGCTCTTTAAAATCAGCGTCGCTCATATCAAATGGCTCTACCCTTCATGTAGCACGGCGCCTTGGTGTCGCTGAAGCTATTGCCGCTTCACTCAAAATTTTTTCAACAAAAGCAGCTACAAACTTGTTCATTTTTAGTAGCACCACACTCCAAAAGTTTTTCAAAAGTTTCCAAATCTAACCTAACCTCTTTCTTCTTTGAACATTCCAATCAAGAAACGTCAACTATCAATGAATGCGTTCAAATTTCATACGCCTTTTGCCAGTCGCATGGTAATTACCATGCGACAAGATGACATCTCAAAGCGAGCGAAATTTATTAGCAAATGCGCATACGACTTTGTCAGAATACGTGAAACTGATTTTTATGCGACAAAATGTCTAATCCTTCGAATATTTTGCGTGTACGCTTTCAATTCGCATGGGCGAGAATCAGCCCCCTGATCATCATAATTCTGAAAATTGTTGATCCTCGGCCGAATGACCCGTGGTCTGGTGTTAGGACGCATGTCCATATCATTTACATCTTCTAAAAACTCAAATAACCTTCATTATTCATGATGAAATCGTAATAAACATTTACTAGATAACCTCAATATTAGAGCGTGAGAGACTGTTAGTGTCAGATTGTGTCAGTTTAGGGGCACCTAAGCACTACGCCCTCCCAAATCGGTGTCGTAACTTTAGATGATGCCTAACGACGTTAGTCGTTTCCTAAGGGTTAGTGAAACGTATTTTTCTTTAGGCAACTCCTAAATATTTAGGCATCTGATTTAGGCGTGTCCTATGGTTAGTGAAAACGGGTATTACTTAATTATTATTAGAATATTAGATTTTTAGCCTTATAATAAAGTTGCCCATTAAAGGCTCACACAACATTCGTCTATAATTCTAGTGAACACTATTAGTACCTAATTAAACATGCATTAAGCAGATATGACGACTTAGTATAAGAAACACTTTCACGGCTTGAGCCAACCTTTCTTGTGTTCCCGTGTGTTTCTCGTATGTTGCAGATTAATCCTCGTGGGTAGACAATTGTTCTCTGCGATTTCTTTTGTACGGGCGTGCGTGGAATCGATTTTATTGGAATTAGGCTGTTTCCTGTCTATCGCACATTCAATTATCTTGGCATCTCGGTTCTCGGAATTTTCCGGGTTGTATTATAAGTAACAATAAGGGTTTTTCACACACATTTTCTCCACATTTTTGTTGGAAAATCGCCGGTAACTACCTACTACAAGCTTTAAAAATGATCATCATCAGAACGTCATGTATAAGTAGGCACGTTTCTCTTTTACTTAAATTATTGTGCTCTTTGCAAATTAAGGTTACCAGAATAAGAACAAATGTTAATTATGGCAGTCAGTGGTATTGTGGTCGATAGCGATAACTGGTGTGCAATACAGAGTTATCTATCTATCTATCTATCTATTTTTACAATGTCCATCTGAATTTGATGCCTGTAATATGACAACGGTCAAGAGACACATAGTATATTAACAAAATCCATCTAAACATAAAAAAATGGTGGGTTTATCAATACGAACAAATTTTACTATAGGTAGCGTAATAAAAATCAGTTGTTCCATACATTTTAATACCGCAGGAGGTAACTTTAGTATAAAAAAAGGTACATATTTTTTCACGATTTTGAAGTTTTCCTCATTAAAATTTCTGCGTGTTGACGAGTAAACCTCCCATTTTTAGGGTTCCGTACCCAACGGGTAAGGGATCCTATTTCTAAGGCTCCGCTGTCCATCCGTCCGTCCGTCCGTCTGTCACCAGGCTGTATCTCATGAAATTTTCACAGATGATGTGTTTCTGTTGCCACTATAACAAAAAATACTAAAAACAGAATAAAACAAATATTTAAGGGCGGCTCCCATACAACAAACGTATTTTTTTTGCCGTTTTTGCTCGATATTAATGACGGCAACTGGTAGACGCTTGAAATATTCAAATGTTGTATAGATAATGGTACGGAACCCTTCGTGCGCGAGTCCGACTCGCACTTGGCCGGTTTTAGACGTATATGGAGGATTGTACCCGTACCTTGTTTGCATTGGCAGCTTCGAAAAGCAAGATAGCCGAATTGGTGGCCAACCTCCGTTAGAAGACTGCACATAAAGAAGATTGTTTTTAGTTTTATTTTTATTTACCTTCCCTATTTTTGTAGTTTTACAGTTATATATTGAATTTTAGAATAAATGTGATCAACATTTCGTATTTTAATTAAGTGAACAGTAATAAGTTAGTATTTTTACCAAAAGTACAATTACGCTTGTTGTGTTCACATCCAGTAGAGCGTACATACCTACCTCAACTATTGTGTAATGTGAACCACCAAAAAAAGATGGAGGATTCGTTACAACCTGTTTAAAGGTCGATCGGCTGCCGTTGGTACGTTTTGCAGTCTAGTTTGACATCCTCGTATACAGCACGTAGGTACGTAATTTCTTTCGACAATTGAACGGAGAGAGGGCTGTATGGTCTCGCTGCAAGGAATAAGTAATGAGGCGCTTTCACTTGGGCTCTTTTTAACTTTCTGTACAAAAAGGAAAAAATCCTTGATAAAATAAATATAATTAAGACCGCTCCGGTCAGTCAGCCGCCCGTGCGGGAAATAAACCCTATTCACAATCAGAGCCGTTCCTTGTTACCTATTCAAGCTTTTTAAAACACACGACAACAACGATATTACAGGCTAGATGTCAAAACTCAAAATATAAAGGTTTTTTTGTCGTGTTTTCTTATCTATCCCATGCCATCTCATTCTATCCTATTTCCTATACCATCCCACTAATATTGAAAATGTGACAGTTTTAATCTGCCAAGCAAAAAAACCCAAAAAGATTGCTGGGACACTGCCTCTTTGCCTCAAATGTCCGTGGAGATATTAAATAGCACCCAGAACGGATGGCCGATGGGGCCGAAAAGTTCTCGAACGGAGACCACATATCGGCAAGCGCAGCGTAGGACGACCAGCCACAAGATGGACAGATGACCTCAACCAAGTGGCAGGGAGGCGCTGGATGCAGGCCGCTTCCAACCGGTCTTTTTGGAAATCCATGGAGGAGGAGGCCTATGTCCAGCAGTGGACTTCTTGTGGCTGAATGATGATGATGATATTAATTGTGGACTTTGTCCGTTACGTTGTTATGTTTTTTATTTTCAGCATTTCTGTTGTATTATTGCATAAAAAATGTTTATATAATTTTGCGAGTATCCGTAAGTTATTATTCATGGTGTAAATACATTTTCAGATCTATCAGAAAAGGGTGCTCTACCGAATGATACAAACAACTTCTTCATCATCATTAGCCGTTCGACGCCCACTGCAGGACATAGGCCTCCCTCATGTTTTTATAACCATGAGGGGTTTTGCCATAATCGCCACACTTGGCAGGCGGGTTGGCGATCGCAGTATGTGATTGGAATCTCAGGAAGACGCTGCTGCCCATTTCCTGGTAATTTATTTCCTTAGTCGCCTTCTACGACATCCACGGGAGGAAATGGAGTGACGCTATTCTTAATCCGGCGCCACACGGATACAAACAACTTCTAAATAATTATATTATTTTTGTCGCCAATTAGAAGAAGAAATACATTATTTCTTTGCAACAACGGTCATTCACATAAAAGTACAATGAAATAAACATAACAACAAAAACCAATAAGAAAATATACGGACATAAATTAGATAACCATAAGCAGCCTATATACGTCCCACTGTAGGGCACAGGCCTTCTCTCAGGAAGAGAGTATGGGCTTAATCACCACGCGTGCCCACTGCGGTTTGGCGATTTCAAGCGCTGAGATATGTGAATAGCTGAGACATTCAGGTTTCCTCACGACGACGTTTACCTTCACAGTTAGGGAGTGGTATTGCTACTATAATTCGACCAATGTACATAACTTAGAAAACAAAGTTATACATGGTACATGTGGGGCACACTAGGAATCGACCCTGGGTCTCTCGCTTATTAATAGATAGAAAGACATTCATCATCATCATCATTCAGCCACAAGAAGTCCACTGCTGGACATAGGCCTCCTCCATGGATTTCCAAAAAGACCGGTTGGAAGCGGCCTGCATCCAGAAAGACATTAATCCAAATTAATTAATTCTAAAATAAATAAGCAACAAAATGGTCGCGGTGTGTCTACTACTGCAAAAGGCAGCTAACTCAGCGGTGTTCTAAGGGTTTGCTTTTTAGGGTTCCGTACCCGAAGGGGACCCTATTCCTAAGACTTCACTGTCCGTCTGTCTGTCTGTCACCAGGCTGTATCTCATGAACCGTGATAGCTAGGCAGTCGAAATTTTCACAGATGATGTATTTCTGTTGCCGTTATAACGGCAAAACAAACACTAAAAACAAAATAAAAAAAATATTTAAGGGGGGCTCCCATACAACAAACGTTGTCTAAAGAAGCGCACGCCATCTAGCGGCCACCTAAGTAACCTTCACAGCGCCCATGTCATGTCGTTAGGTAGATTTAAAAAAAATGTCGTTAAATGTCAATTTAAACGCTTCTTGGTTTCTATAGATGGCGCTGTTCTCAAATCTGAGCTTTGTCTAATGTTGTATAAATAATGGTACGGAACCCTTCGTGCGCGAGTCCGACTAGCACTTGGGCGGTTTTTAGTGTTCCGTACCCGGAGGGTGCTAAACGCGACCCTATTACTAATACTTCACTGTCCGTCTGTCTGTCTGTCTGACCGTCCGTCTGTCTGGCGAGCTTATATCAGCAGAAATCTCTTCCAGCCGACCCTTGATGTGGTGATACGAACATTGTAAACGAGGGGGGAAAAGTGAACAATAATAATTATTAAATTTATTGATGAAGCGAAAGTGATCTGTCAGGATCGTGGTCTCTGCCTACCTCTCTGGGATATAGGCGTGAGTTTCTGTTATGTTATACTCATATTATGTACTATATGTATAGTATATATCTACTTAAATATTTATTGGTTAAGAATATTTTATCTGAGTAGGTATCTGTATTATTTTCGTGGTAAAAGTGGTTCTTACTGACGAGTAGATTTCTAAACACCTTAAATAGACTCTATTAGCTTTGATGCCATTTTGTCCGAAAAATATCGAGCTCCAATTTCACTACCTATTGATTTAGCTTTGTAAAAAACATCTGACTTTGGATTCGTTCACCACTTTTAAGAGGTCATTCTAACAATAATTTAGAAACATGGCGCATTTTTTTGTTACCCTATATTATATAACTGGGCATAAACAAACAATGTCAGGTATAATATGACAAAAGGTAATAAAAATCGAAAAAAAAACTATGGTGCGAGAAGCTTTTTGGTCTGCGCCGGCCAAACTCTACTGTTCTTTCATTTTACGCATATTGAACGATACTCTGACGGCTCCGACATCTCTGTCAGCAATACGTTGACCTACTAACAGATGTACGTTGCTAGCTCGTACACTCTTACAAACTTAACGTAAAAAAACATTTTACAACGCTAAGGACTTCCTACCACTTCGAATTTTTGTTCAAAGTATGTTATACCATAACTGTTAAATCATTTAAATCTAAAATTTAAATCGTTTATTATAAAAACAACATTCCCTCAAAATATTGTTAACTATTTCAAAGTCACGCTGCAGTTGCTTTGGGTTTTGTCGAGAATTCAATACGATGCCATAGCGTTTTATATCACATGCCAAACAAAGAGTCTATGTGGCCAGCCTCTCGTAAATGAAAGGATTTTTCTGCACCTACATCAAAGAATTCAAACTTATTCGTGGAAAATATGATTTCAGTTCAATATCGTCCGCCTCGCACGATTGGAAAACTAATAAAACGCGCACCTTATATGCGAAATGAAATCTTTACGGCAATGTTTACGACATCACAGAAGAAGTGTCATACGCAAGTGAAGTCTGCAGTTGTTTTGGCCATAAACTCTCTGCGCTGTGTTGGATATAGATGTTCTAAATCCTGGGTTCCGAACCTGAGGATAATACCCCTACACCGGGGTAAAATAGTTATTATAGGCCAACAAAATTGGTACGTGACTGACAAACGCCACATGCGTTCAGGTGCATAATGTCCCTTTCCCAAAATGTCCCCTGGTTTGAGAATGTCCCTTTCCTAAAATGTTCCTTTCCTGGATTGAGCGCACTGAAATATTACGTGGCTAACACTGTGTGTATTAATGGGGGTAAAAGCCGTTTCAATAATAGGTTTTTGGGGTGACCAGATCTGAAAAGCTAGGAACTATTGTTCTAAATAGAAGGTAAATACTGACCACATTTTCTTTCATAGTAGCCACTTCCGCCGTATAACAGAATTGAGAATTTCACTAACTACTTAAGTATCTCATCAAATACAGGTGCGTCTTTTATTCCTTGCATACATATGCATTGTATGCGAAAGATTAGATTTATGGAGTAGCTTATACAACAACTTGCTCAAGCAAATGAGAACCCATAGGAAGAACACTATTTAAAACTGCTATAAAAATATCATCTGCTCCATTTTGAGGACTTATTTGAGGAATTATCTCAGTACAAAAGCAATCCAACTGGCCAGTCAGTTTAACTGATGATCACAAAATGTAATAGCGCGAAAAAAGGAGGTAGGTACTAAGAGATACGCAGAATGCTCAATTCTTACAATTACATTAAAATACATACTCAAGGGAAGTTTTCCAAATGGCAAATTCTACTAATGTTTTATTGGAAAAATGCCCAATTCTATGCCTAAATATCAAAATGGCAAACGGAGAGACAGTCAAACTTTACCCACGTACAAACATTACATAAACTCAAGCATGTTTATCGGAGGGCTAGGCAAAGACCAGGTTTTGCCACTTGCCACGATCCTGACAGACGCTTCATCAACATTCATTAGTCGTCGCACGCGCTCACGTCGGGTACTTTATACGCAAGTGCATTCTTATATCTATTATTTACCTTTATTAAAATAATTTAGAGGACAACCTTTTTATGTTATTTTGTATCTATTCTACCTTCCGCTGACAACACCAACCCAATCAACATTTAGAGTGTCCCTAAATCAAACAAAGCGAACTGGCCACTTGACTTGAAACAAAAGAATTCCGCCTTCTTTTCCGTTTCGCACAAAATTCACGAAATAGGTGGCAGTGATAAGTGCCGATGGAGTGGAAGGCCTTGAGTAGGAAAGAATAGAAAGTCGTCTTGTTTCTTTACTGGAATCTGAAACTACTGATGGGTATAACGACTACACAGATTTGATATAAGTCTGTTTAATCATTGAACCCATCAATACAATTCGAACAATACAATTTTCTCAGCTCGAAGCAAAAATCATGACTTAGGTTATATCTTTTTGTTGCACTAATCCGTGCTGAGGACAATTTTAAAAACCTATTTAAACCCGCGACCTCTGGCTAACCGTGCCAGAGACCGCTGGCACAGTTAGCCAGAGGTCGCGGGTTCAAGTCCCAGCATGGGTGGAATTTTTAGAATCTAAATAGGTTTTCAAAATCATGACTTAGTGTTCAAGTTGGTCAATGGCGCTGAACTGAACTGCTTAAGTCTTGTGTCAGCAAAGCTCTTTCGCTTAAGTGTATTTTTTATCAATATTTCTAATTTAAAGTAATTTTAGAGTAACACTTACGTATGTTGTGGTTATTTCTAATTAAGAGAACAGCTTTTTAGAATGTGTCATTTAAAAAAAATTAATCAATGAATTTTGTATTTGTATTTATTTATTATTTATAAAGCGTGAGGGAAAGCATCGTCGGGAAACCTGAGTGCCTGAGGTGTTCACAATCCTCAGCGCTTAAAATTGCCAATCCGCGGTCGGCACGCACGCGGCGTGATTAAGCCTTCTTTCTCTGAGAGAAGGCTTTGGCCATTAGGCTCGGCTGAATTATAACATTATAATTATAAGAAATAATATTTTCTACCTCATCCAAGTGGCGGGAAGGCGCTGGATGCAGGCCGCTTCCAACCGGTCTTTTTGGAAATCCATGGAGGAGGCCTATGTCCAGCAGTGGACTTCTTGTGGCTGAATGATGATGATGATGATTTTCTATGTAATTTCTATGTAACTCTTGTCGGTGATTTTTTAATAAAATAAAAAATGTGATAACACAAAACCTAAAAAAAGCAATGTGTATATGGTCGATAATTAAACAAATTTTCTTACAAATTGTCCGCATCAAGAACATTATTTGTAAATTATGGAAATAAAATTGTGATTTAACTATAAACCTTATAGCCTTTTGAATGAAAGTGCTTTAATTAAATAAATACACCCGACTTTTTACTCGGCTTCTATTTGGCCAAATATTAACTACGGATTAACGCACAAAAGATACCCAACAAAAGGGCTTGGAAGAATCCTTTCCCTAAACTCAATAGATAGAGACCATCATTATACGTTTGCACAAAGGGCGGTTGAACATCGACATTGGACGCTAATATATTATTATCTCAATACGGCACAAAGAGCTACTGTGGAGTCCGACTTTCCTCGGTGCGTAAGAGAAGGGTTCTCGTTGAGAAATTACTATTAACATCATCATCAGCCATTTGACGCCCACTGAGGGACATGCCTATAATAAGTACTTTTACTGGCTATAAGTTACAGAGACATATCACATTTTAAAAGTTACATATTAAGTTAAACACTAACGTAAGTCCCTGACTCCTAAACTAACTAACTCCTAACCTGTCTATTTGGAGACAGCGCTTTCATTTTTACATTTAGCACTTTTTATTTTTCGTGGTTTTACTTTATCTCTCTGCTAAAGAAAATGTAATGAAGAATTTAAAAAAGAAACCAAAAAAAATAAATTAAATAACTGCCTGCAGAAAGTTTGTGTGTGTGTTCGCGTGTTTGTGAATGTGTGTATGTATGTGTGTGTGTGTGCGTGCGTGCGTGCGTGCGTGTGTGTGTGTATGCGTGAGTGCGTGCGTGCGTGCGTGCGTGCGTGCGTGCGTGCGTGCGTGCGTGCGTGCGTGTGTGTGTGTGTGTGTGTGTGTATGTTTGTATGTGATTGTCGAGTGCTCGTATAGTAAGGTAAGCCCGTTTTACAAGTATGCATGTCCTGTACAAGTATTTATTTAAAACCACACAAAAAATAAAAAATATTGTGTTCACTTGGTGCAAAACTTATATCTATGGTCACATAATGATATGGAAAAATGGTAAAAATTACAGCGGATTCCACGCTAGACTAGAGTCTGTGTTGTGGTAATCCAGTAGTATTCCTAAACATGTGTAAATGTTAAATATGACTGCTGCAGATCCACCATTTTTACTGCCCAAAAGCAATTTTGCAGCTTATGAATTTACCCCTATTCCGACGCAAAGTTAGTGTTGCTTGAATATAAAACCAATTTCATCATTAGTCATTTGACGCCCACTGCGTGATATAGGCCTCCCTCATGGTTTTCCAAGCTTCCCGGTCTAGTGCCGCTCGCATCCAGCGACTCCCCGCCACGGTAACCAGGTCGTCAGACCATCTAGTGGGGCGCCTGGCCACGCTGCGTCGTCCGGCCGCGGTCGAACTTTTTCGCCCCAACGGCCATCAGTTCTCCGAGCTATGTAGGTACTGCTGCCACTTCACTTCAACTGAGCAATTCTTCGAGATATATTAGTAACTCGAGTTCTTCTGCAGATCTCCTCATTCCTGATTCGATTACGCAGTGGAACTCCTAACATAGCTCTCTCCATTGCTCGTCTCCAGTGCTTCCATACATAAATAATTTACGGCAGTAGTATTTTGTATGGACCGCCACCGCCACTGCCACCGCGTTGGTGTGCTTTATTCTTTATACAGCGTCCAGTGGCGCCTTCACTCACACTAGATGGGTGAAGGGACCACTCGGACGCTGCAGTGCCTGGGACAGTGTTTTTTTAGATGGAGTAGGCTTGCCCATCCTGACAGCTCAGTCGGCCTAGCCCACAGTAAAGACAAGTCAATACTTGTGGAGCTAACCAAGCCACGGGTTTCCTCACGATGTTTTCCTTCACAGTTAGCGTATGTTATAGCTACTGCCAATTTGCACATGTACGTAACTTTGGAAATAAACAAAGTCATAGGTTCATGCCCGCACTGGGAATCGAACCTGGGTTGTCCTTCCGAGTCCATTTTTCTACCCACTGGGCTACCACCGCCAACAGTTGTTAGTATTGATGTGAAAGTCACTGCAGAATTCAAACAGCATGCTACAGAAAATCCTTACCCTTTCAAACGTGGGTCGTTTAAATTGGTGAGTATTAACTCCCTAAATCTTTAGCGAAAGAGGACATCCTCGATACTAACACCAGCATTTTTGTTTTGTTTTTATTTGCTCTGAAATTTTGCAATCACCAATAAAAAATGACTTAAATTTGTATCAGAAGTGTCCAATGGACGATATTTTATGTAGGGGGCACCTTGTCTGTTTTCGTTTTATGAGATGTCTCATCGTGCCTGTCTTTCGATCAGATAGAGGCTGCCTTGTGAAATGAAATGGTAATTTAGGCAACGGTATTGGAAATTAGAATACTTTTTATATGCCTCTCAATAAGGCTATAAATCATTTGAAGTTTTGATCACAGCGTTCAGATTTTTGCGAGTTTAAAATAGGTCAATGTTATCTATCATATGAAAAATAACGCCCTGTTAAATTTAATCCCGTGAAGGTTTCAAACAATACAAACGAGAATTATTTTTTTCGAAAATCGCCTCGTTGGTCTTGCGGTTAACACGCTTGAATACCATAGAGGTTGTGGGTACGATTCCCATTGGAGGCCACCGTACTTAATTTATACAAATGGCCTCAGTCCGGGTGTATTTCCATGTTTTTGATGTCCTTGCCTGGTTACCATAGCACAGGGTATGCTAGTTTGGGCCCAGTACAAGTGATTGTGTTCTGTAGAAATTAGTAACTATTACCAACGATATTACTATTACCGTTTTGCTCAGAATATATAATCTTAGAATGAGTTATCGATATAACGCAAACTCTGGAAACCATTTATTCAGTATCTATAAATAAAACCACTTTAAAATTATTATTTTGTATTAAGCTTACCATGTAAAAAATTCTTTCTTTCCTCACCTTGCTACTAAGTAAAACTGAAAACTTGCTGAGAAAATACTCTTATGTAAAAACTCCGCCTAACCTCAGTCGATACTTTTTTCCTAAGTCTTGTTTAATCCGTAGAGATTATTGAAAAGTCAATTAAAAAAGAAACCCACCAAGCCCAAACAAAATCCTTACGTACCCACATTAATAAAGTATCCAAAACTTCAAAATATATCGGAGCTACATAGAAATCGGTATTACCCGTGGCATGTTACTTGAGACAAAAGGTATAAAAGGCCAAAATTTAATGAGTGAAGCGGTGTTCATTACAAACGCTTTCCAATAATGAATGGAGCCGCACGGGATGTTCCTGTTAGGCCCCACTAATTGATCCAACTTAAGAAGAGTCGAGCAAAACTTTGGAAGGTTCTAAAAAAAGACAAAATATTAAAAAGATAGTATTCCCAAACATGGGTGAATTTCAAATATCACTGCTGTAGATCCACGATTTTCACTGCTCAACGAACACCAAAAGCAATTTTTGAACTTATGAATTTACTCCTATTGTGACGCAAAGTTAGTGTTGCTATATAGAAGCCATTTGAAATCCAAAAATTCATAATTGTAGCGTTTCACTAGTAAATAGTATATATATATGTTTTTTTTTCTCATTTATAATCATTGTGACAGAAAACATCTTAGGAAACTGACTGACTGTTTTGCTGACAAAACCTCGAGGACTCAAACTAATACGATTCTCGTAGGACACGTAAGAGCGAGGGCGCTACATTCAAACATCAATATTTTGTTTTGATTAAAAGAAAATAGGTTAACATGTTTGTTATGCGTATGCTGGTTTTCATCTCAAAATAATAAAGTGTGTTTAGATTTAAATTTGCCGGAAGTGATTGAATAGACTTGGTACAAAAACATTGCCTGTGGTTTTCTGTCAAAATTAAGACGATGTTGTTTAGGCAACGTTTCTCTCGTTCAGAATATCAATCTCCTTTACTATAACAGGATGGTGACATATTGTGATTTCCCAGGTCTTGAAATATATATATCTCTAAAAAATAATCAAAACAAAGCAGACTATATACGTCCCACTTTAGGGCACAGGCTTTCTCTCAGAGAGAGAATATGGGCGTAATTACCACCCGTGCCTACCACGGATTGACCATTTAAAGTCCTGAGGTGTGTGAACACCTGATACAAATTAATTTAATAAATAAAATATTAAAATAAATAAATAACTTCCACACAACACAATCGCTTGACCTGGTTCCAAACTAGGATACCCTGTGCTATGGTAACCAGGCAAGGACATCACAAACATGGAGATACACCCAGACTGAGATACGATAATTGTGAAATAATTTATTCGCTCAGCAACAGCAGCAGCAGTAAACCCCAATTATTTATATAAAGACAGCCCAGAGCATTAAGGTACAAAAATTGCTGACTAACCAAAGATAATATTCTGTGTGTAGAGAATGTGGGCGATAAAATTGGTTTAAAATGTGGGATGTAAAGGGAAAATACGAGCATACGGCTCGGTCTGTGGGAAGATAAGTTAAAATGTGATCCTCGATTCAATCTCGACGCCAATTAATTTAGAAACCTTCACCGCGTTTGTGGATTAAAAGAAATGGGCATACCTACTGCTTTGAGACCGTGATTTCTGAAAAAAATACATTTATTTGTTTGGACAGGGTGTAATCATTATACAGAGTGCAATAATTTTCCAATATACATCCAGGGTTGTTATCGTCAATACGAACAATTTTTACAATGGGAAAGACTTCGAAATCACAATAAAAGTATCAGCTGTTCCAAACTAAATTTGCCATAATTCAAAAATAAGACGCTGTTCTACACAAAAACAGCTTCATATTTTTTCGAAATTTCATAGTTTTCTGCACCGTAAAAGTTGTTTGTATTCAAATTGAAATTGAATTATTGGATGTTTTATAAAAACGATTTACTTAATGAACGTCAGTTTGATAGTTTCGATTAATAAATCACGTGGAGAAGATTTTGATATGGAGATTTTGTTTTAATTATTTTAATTTTCTGCAACTTTTATTATAAGAATTTAATAAAAGTTGCAGAAAATGAAAATGAGCGGCGTTTGTTCTTTTTAAAAAAGACAAGGATTATGTAGTTTTTTCGACAATAAAATGCACAGATTAGTATAGGCATGTAAATTTTTAACACATTTAAATCAGTCAATCAATCAGCTTGCACTCGTCTACTTAAAAATTGTTCGTGTTGACGATGAAAAATATGTTAAAGCATATAACATTAAGGATTATTTGGAAGGCAAATATGTCTGGTATTTAAATAGTGTTAACGGGGACGATTGTAGGTATCTAGTAACTTTAAATTGAAAACTCTGTTATTAATTAACAACCAAACAAGCAAACCTGTTTTGAAAAGAATAAATGTGGAGTTTCGATGTTGGCTTATTCTCCGCATAATCTTTTAATTGTGAAACTAACAGCTTTGACAGTTGCTGCCAGCTCTGCCTCTGCCTCAGAACGTCGGTCCAGCGAGCTGACGGGCGTCTCACGCTGCGTTAGCCAGTTCGGGGTCTCCACTTGAGAACCTGTGCATCCCGTTGAGATCAGAGGCCTAATTACGCGCACCAAATCCTGTCGATATCCTGACGTTTGCGATAGTAGTCAGTATGGAATTTGACAGTTAGACGATTGGAATAGTTCAGGATTTGGTGCGCTTAATAAAGGAGCTGAGTACTATCAATCACATAGCGCCAACACAAAGAACGTAAGTAAGAACATAGTAGGTACTATGTTACGGAAATAGAACCATTACGTATATATTACCTATTATACGTAATGGTTCTATTTCACAACTCTCTTAACAAATAATAATAGAGATCTCTTTTAGCGGTAATACCGCTAGTGGTATACTATGTAAATCAGATATTTAAGATTTTTCATGTATCTTTATAATGTATGGTATGCAATAAAGAGTATTAATCTAATGTAATCTAATACACGACACAAAAATAGATTTTTAGCTGTCTTTACCACATACCACACGACTTATGTTTCCTGGAGAACATTATTATTCTGAGAGCATCGTATATTATTTTACGTGTCTAATAAAAGTCACTAGCGTGGCAGCAAGAAAGAGAAACGTGATAATTTTTAAACATATCGACTATCTAAGGAGTCGAGCAGCCATAGTGAGGTGTTTCAAATAAGTAAGTGAAAAAAGTATGTGATGTAGAATTTTGCCTTTGGACAGTTATCCTTAAATTAGGTACCTAGTAGTGTGACAACGAATAACGTAATTTGTAATTTTGCTTTATTTTCCAAATTTCGAACTTGATTGGATTAAGCTTTGTGAGTATGGTAACAGTAGTGTGGCCAGTAGTGTGACAATAAATAACGTAATTTGTAATTTTGTTTTATTTTCCAAATTTCGACCTTGATTGGATTAAACTTTGTGAGTAAATTATGGTGACACATGACAGGGTTTCAAGATGGTTTTAGTGTTGAAAGAATTCTCAGAAAAATACGGAGAGAATTTTCGTTTTTAAGTCAAAAAATTATATTTTGACTATATTCTTTTTGTTGCACTAACCCGTGCTGAGGACGTTTTTAAAAACCTATTTAGAGGCTAAAAACCGACAAAGACTGACAAAGTTTTATTAAAATATCGTATTGTGAACAAGGCAAAAACATGTATAACTTACTTGAGGCTAAAATTCAATGCGCATTGTCGTGAAAGAATAAAACATGAACACACGTATTGTTATTTTTGCTCGCACAAATAGCGGCCCTTTGTCTCCGAGGTGGCTTTGTAATGGCTTTAATGCTATAGTGTCGTGAAATAATACTGCAAAGGTATTTTCAGGACCGACATAAAAATCTAGTTTTCTTCTTCTTTTCAAAAGAAAGCAATAGTAATAATAATATTTGCCTACCTGAGTACTATCTGCTGACAGAGCAAATAAAAAATACAAATTCAACTGTTTTATCAATTTTAAAAGCAAAATGAACGTCATAGCTGTTAGTTTTAAAATTAATAGATTGTGTAGGGAAGAAACTTGGAAACGACATATATTTGTAATGTATGGTTTTACTATCATCCACACGGGTATAAACATCAAATAAAAGAATTATTAGCAAAACTTACACTGTTGTAAGATTTCGTACATAGAAGTGCAGTTGTAAAAGTTATTTTTGTTACCTGAATGAATAAGAGACCACACATAACTGTAAAATTCGGCATAGTCACCTTTTCACCTCGTAAAAATTACTTTAATGGAACAATTTAATTTTACTAAGGTACAAGGCTTACATAGCACCTAAAAATGATGAAAAGAATGAAAAGACGGGGCATGGATGACCATTTCGAAGTTAACTAAAAATAGTTACGATTTTGTACCGTTCAAAGTTACTAGGAATTTTGTTGAAAGAGTTTACCAGACCCTAGTGTCTAATACACACATATTTTTCAATGAGCACAACAACAGTACCTAGTTATTTGCCTCTATTTGGTAGTCTACTTAGTAATAGCAATACAATGTCATTCGGAATAATCCGCGCAAATTAAATAGGCATCTCTCGCGAAGAAGATCGAATCTCGCAAGGCGCCGCGTTGAGTTGCAAAAATTATGGGCCCCATTCGAATGTCCGACAGTTATTAAACAAATTTTTAGGCAACAAGCAACGTAATGCAAATGTGTAATTTCACAACTAGAAATTCCATATAAAAATGTTTCGCAAATCTTAAGTTTTCTTAACATAAATACATTGAATCGGCAAAATTCTACTAGTATGACTTAAGATATACACTTTACGCACGGGGGGTGCAGGGGAGCGGAGCCCCACGCATTAAAAAAATCATGCTCAGAACAGTAGGTCAGCTTGGGTTAGGCTAGAGCATCTCGCTAAGCGGAGAGAGCGAAGCGAGCGGAGTTTCCTGTCGGTTATCAATAAGCGCTTCTGACAAAACAAAATCAGTTTCTTATAGGTTACTTTAAACAGAGAATTAAATTGGTATTGCAAAATGCATTATTTGTTATCTGTAAAATGTTAACATGTAGGTTTGTCCTTTAAACATATAATAAATAAGGCATTTCCAAAATGTCTGCTTATCAAATGAATCTTTGTATTTAGATGTCATTGTTAAAACAATAGTTTGAAAAAGGAAACTTTGACAAATATTGCTTGTGAAATGATACTTTGATAATGAATTGTAGGTAAAACATTACAGACCCTTTCACCCAAATTTTGACGACTTTACATAATTTTATAATATAATTTTTAATGTATTGCATGTTATTAATGTCTAAAATAGTTACTTTTTAATTTAAATGCTTAGTTATGTAAAGATTTAATTTGGAAATAAATACTTATTTTATTTCTTTATTTATTTTAATGCTTTTTTGCATCATGATTTAAGAACAACAAGGACCTTGCTTGTTGAGATGTACGCTACTAAATACTCGGGGGAGTTTTTGTGTTGATTTAAATTTTAGAAAAATCACCTTCGCAACATAAATACTTTCAACCAATCATAGATAGATTTATTGAACGATAGTAATTAAGAAAGATAAGGTATTGATGTACTGTGCCTGGCAACACTGACAATATGGCAATAAAAAAGCGCGCTAGCTATTTTTGTAACAATACGCCGTTTGTGTGTTTGCTGCACTAGCGCGACACGATTGGGATTATTCCCGGAAACGGTACATAACGAGATGATAAAGTATATAAAAAAACAAAGCCATACATTTTTATTGGGCGTAACAACATTGAATAAAAAAAATTAAAACTCTGCAGCTGGCACCCTTCGGGTTCGGAAACCTAAAAATCAAGTCCCTTATAAACATAATTTACCCTACTTAACTCTTTGCTTTAAAACTTGAAGTTCTCATATTTCTATCTCCGAAAGTTTTCACCAGAACGGCACCAAATTATCCTGGTATTTTATGATATTACTAAAGGATGGGCCCCATTAGGCTTTATTTACTGCTGTCCATTGAAGAGTTCCTTTCTCCATCTCTGACAGTCTTCATCAGATCTTCACCAAATTAAAATGGGGCCAATGGGGACAAAGAAAGAATTGTCGAAATCCGTTAAGATTTGACGGAGTTATTAAGGTTAAAAAAAACGCATCGAATTAGGAACATCCTTCTTTTTCGAAGTCGGTTAAAAATATAATATAATGTAACTCTCAACCCCAAACTAAACTAAATTGTGTCTTGGGGCACAGTGATCGATTCAGGGTGAACTTAAGTATGCAATAACAGTGTTTGAATTTCAGCCGAGCTCATAATCTAAGCTAACCTAAGTTAACGTCGCGATTGGATCCACGTATTAAGTGACTTCTGTTTCTCAGGTACCTTTTACACTGTATATTTAGGTCATGGCCCGCGAGGCTCCACGGTGGCGGGAGGCTGTGCTTTACACACACCAGGAGAAGATCTCTCGCGTCAAATTAACAGTGAGCCATTGGAGGTCAGCGCCGCTAGTGAGTCCGCTAGTGAGACGGCGCAAACGCAAATGAAGCTTATGAAAATGTCAAGGGCATAGGCCGGAAGCGGTTACTTGTGGTAGGTTCTATATTGAGAACTGATCCACGCACTAGACGCTCGGTCTCTGTATTTTGAGAACTCTATACAATGTGTTTGCAAAAGAAAGCAAAACCTCTAAAAAGTTTCTTTACTACCGTAATATAATGGGGAACTTGCGTCTAACATAGATTGGACTGACAAGGCTTTTATAGCTTATAGGAGACTCATATAAACTTAGGAAACAAAACTATGAAATTTGAAAATAAAACTATAAAAATATTTTTTCTTTGGGTTTTCGGGGTCTCAAAAATTGCGAAAAACCAAGTTACTGTAATAATAAAAAACTGATTACATTTTGTCCTTTTATTGAATTCAAAATGTTTTCTATTTCTAATAAGGGTGTAGATTTTGGAAATAACTCAAATATTTATAAACGCTTCATATTTTATAAGGCGTTACATGCAATTTTGACGTCATAGTTTGAACTATTGACTTTTCGGCAGGTCACATTATGAAAAGTATTAGTCGTAGAGAAAAAAAAAACCACGTTTATTTATATTTGGGTGCAAGTTCTCCATTAAAGTACTTCTAATATTTTAAAAAAGATTGAGATTCCAAATTAAATTTTTTTTCGTACTTACAGTGTATGAAAAATAATAAGTAATAATTAAGAATTTCAATATTTTGCTGACCGCATTAATTTCAAGATTGTATGAAAAATAAAACTGAGAATGTTAAACTTTTTCAATTTACTTTTTTACTTTGCCCCTTTTATGTGCCACTGCTTAGTAACAAACTCTTTCAAATTATCAAATAATTTATCAACACTTACTGACGAAACGGTTTTCCGGTTCTGTGTTATTTAAATAACAACGTGTACAATTCGGGCAGTATATTTTTTATTTTGATCTTATTTTATATTTTTTTCTTAAAGCAGAAGTAATTTCTAGAGACTAATTTCATTTTTTCAGCGATTTGTTAAGTTTATTATTATAAATTATTTATTTAAAATATTTGAAAGCGTGACGTCATATTTTTCGAGTGCACACGCCGAAACGTCGCGCAAACTGTCACACTTTGTTTCTGTCATTTGCTGTCACAGACGTTTTTTTCACAGACAAGGAAATGATATGCATATGACAGTTATGACAGCAAGTCTTTTTTTTAAGTAACGTAGTGTTGCCATATGTTATGTTTATTTTAAAATGTGACGTCATCAGAAGGTCAAATGAAGGTTATTGTTTTTTGGCAAAAATAACGCTCATCTTCCTTAATATTTATCTTAAATATAGAAAATATGGTTACTTAGATGTTAATTTCGAAATGGTTTTTGATTCAGCCCTCAAGAAAAAAAATAGTCTTTGCGAATTACATTGCAGTTGTACTAATGAAAGTGTACTACGAAAACACTGCTTAACCATACAGACTTTTTTTATAGCGCGTTTGGGAAAAACATGTGGGGCGCAAAATTTTAGAAACTGGGGTGGTAACAAGAAAAAAATATGGACAGTTTCGACACAAAAAAGTAGTACGTAAGGATTAAGCGGTGATATTAAGCGAGATTGGGGCGGGGCCATGTTCGTTTGAGCTGCTACGACTCAACTCATAGCGACGTAGCAAGCAAATCCCGCATCGCTACGCGCCGTTGCGTAGCAGTGCTACGGTTTTGCGTAGCGGATGCCCTCAGACAATAAGGCTACTCCATAAAAAATCTCACATTCGGAACTATGATGACAACCCGTGCGATGTATTCTTATAGTTACTTACGAGCATAGGAACTGCAGAAAACCAGCACTGAAAACCACGCACTTCTTACATAACTTTCCTTTTGAAGTTGTAAAATTATGATATACCCAATTGCAATTTGAACTGCGGGTACAAAAAAACAACACAGTTCCTTCCTTATGCAGCGGAAAACAGCTTGGGAAACAGCGTATTTTTTATATCATTAGCAATATTTTAAGGGACTTTTTTTCGTAAAAATATAAGTGGTAAAGATTTAAAAGAAGTAGTATAAAACTGTTGTAGGTACATAATCATGATGTCTCAAGTTTTTTTTTTGTAAAGTGAAGAGTTTTTCACTTGACTTTCTTCTAGAGATTACTTTCAATAGATTAGTGTTAACTCAACAAAGTATAGCAAAACTAAATATTTTTCTGTTAGTTTTTTGACGAACACAACTTAATTAATTCTAATTAAATCAGGTTATAAGTATCACCAAGAAAGAGATTTTCTATCTTTGTTATGAGTTTTAAAAGGATTTCTTAACTTTTACTGACAAATTAGCAAAATTGTAAAAAGGCCAACGATGTCGTGTAGACAGCAAGACAACGAATTACGTAGGTAACAATATTTTATACCGAAATTTTTTGAAATTCTTAAAGTACATAAAAATGTTTTACTCTCCATAATACCATATAATATATTAAGTCATTTAAATAAAATTTTAAGCAACTAGATTTTACTTAAAAAAATCTGTAATATTTCGGTTTTGATAATAGAAAAGTCGTCTATGCCTTCAACTATCATAAATGATCAGATGATGTTAAAATGACTTTTTTAGTGGTAGGAGGTATCGTAACCTTAAAACAGTTTTCTTAACTGTTACTGCTGAATGTGTAACCCATGTGGAAGCTACCAATATTCTTGATTTTTGATAAGAATTTGTCGTACGATACGCGTACCTAAATAAGTTGAAAAACAATACAGTTATCAACAAACCATAGATTTTTGGATTTTTATTACTGTTCGTACCGATATGTTGGCTTATGATTCAGTGAATTTTATTTAACATAACATAAACTCACGCCTGTATCCCAGAGGGGTAGGCAGAGACCAGGGACTGCCACTTGCTACGATCCTGACAGATCACTTTCGCTTCCTCAACAATCGTTAGTCGTTGCATGCACATGAATTTTATTAAACGCATCATATTTTTACAAAATACTGCCTTAGGTTTCTAAGTCATTGTTAGATTGTTTTCTTAACGCTAACTAATCCAATATCATTCTGTAAAGTGGGAGTTGAGTTAATAATTTTATAGGTACACTCGCAAGCTCCATTCATTTGACGGGGGAAATTTGTTGTAAATTTTTGCAAGAGGCATTATGTTGTTCAACATGATAAAGAAGCCATTAAAATTCGTTTTGACGAATTATGCAAATTGGGTTGTAAGCGCTCGCATAACAAGATAGGACTCTCGCAAAGATTGTTGCTAAACTCAATTCTGCTCGCCTGTTGCGCCCCTTTGTGACCGAGTTTGTGAATTTGCGCCGTCGCGTCGACGCGTCCTTGTTTCGTCGCCCGCAAAAACGCGAAAACTCACTTGATTCCATTCCTTGTTTTTCTTCGCCTCGTATTTGAACGGTTTTTTTAGGGTTCCGTATCCGAAGGGTGTCAACGGGAACCTATTGGTATGTCTACGAAGTCTGTCTGTTTGTATGACTTAAAAAAGAACTAGGTATATCTCTTGCTTCCTCAGGGAAGAGACCCGTGCCCCTCGGTGGGGACATAATGGGTTGATGATGATGATGATGATGATGATATCTCTTGCAGCCTTATTACGAATTTCTACAATTTTTTTTCACAAATATATGTATTGACCTTACTGGTCAATCTCGCGATTTTTATACTTTTTGCATTTTTCTGCAGTGAAAAATGCAAAAAGTATAAAAAGGGTGTCCCTATACAGAAAATGCTTTTTCGTTTCTGCTCTATCGTAAATCATACCCACACTTGGTGTAATTATGGTGCAGTCTATAACAAAAAATAATAAAAACTGGCCAAGTGTGTGTCGGGCACCCATTAAAGGTGAACGAAAGAAAACACATATTGGGACGTAATATTATATTTATTGTAGTAAAGCAACGAGATCGTGGGCGAGTCCAGCTCGCAATTGGCCGGTTTTTTTTTCAGCCATTCGTAGATTGCTGCCTTTTATAGTTCAAAACATTCAAACGTTTCTGCGTTAACAATGGTGCTGGTAATTCAAGAGATAGGTAATTAATACGTATTTAATAAAAAAGCCTTCAGTTTCAGACGAGCCCGAAAGTTCGTAGTGAAACTTTCTCTTGTTGAACTTGATACTTAGGGGAAGTTCCGATGATAATAAAAGGCGGATGAAATTTCATTTTATATTTTTTTTCAACCTAACATTTTTGTAACTCGACAGATCACCAGCTAAGTTTAACAGGTGTACTCAACTAATGAACATTGTTCATACCCCTTAAAAATTATAATCAATTCATACAATCAGTACCGAGAAAACAATTTTTATCACGAAATTTTTACTTTTTATCACGAAAACGCTTGGTTTTATAATTCCTCTCATTCAATTCTTTTGAACGAGATGGCGGTGATGCTTTTAATGATAGCTTTAATGCACACTCAACTACTTAATTATAAACATTATAAGGTTTAACTTACGAGAAATCAATACGACGTTTGTAATATTACAGCTGATGGCTTTTAACTCATTTTTACCTACAGCAAAGATGGAAGACACACAAGAATTATCATACGCTGGAAGGATTAAAGTAACAGAAGCGGTTACTTATAAGGAACTTTTCAATTTGAAGCTAATTTTAACTCAGTACTCAAGCAATAAATTATATTAAAGTCTTTAACGAACAAACTTATTTTAAGAGTTGAATAAAATACCGTTTACAAATCAACGATGCAGACACTTTTAACCTTTACAGTATACACAATCTACCAATAACATGTTAGAAATAGGAAAGGCACAGTCGAAGTATAAAATTTATTGCTGACTTTCCTAACTACAATACAATTCTATCGTTATAAACTCGATGAAACTAATTAACCACATGTCCCACTTTGTTAATAAAGCTGCGAAGACGCTCTAAATAACGATCCGAGTCTCAGATTGCAAACTTCATTTGGCAACGGATACGATCTATTGCCCCTGGGCTTTTCGAAAATCTACTCTGTTTAGAATCAAGACGACAATGTCATAAACAGCAAGGTTGGATTGTGATAGCTTCTAACGTACATAGTGAAAGATCGCTCTAATTAGAATCAATTTTATAAGCGCAGAGCTGTAAATTTGGCACGGCTTGTCTTGACGACTGCTTTGGAAACACAACAGTAAACATTACACTATTAAAATCTTCTATCATCACGGTCATATTCGAAATACCTATTTGTTTTAATTTAGTAGAGTTTTTTTTATAACTAAGTTCCACTACGCTTGTCTATCGTTCTCTAAGGTTTATGTGCGTATGGCCAGTACTCTACCAATTAGTTATTATTTCGTCTCTGTAAGAAAATAGGATTCATTTTATATTCAGAAAATACTATTAGCACTCTTAAAGAGATATTCAATTCACGAATGTTTGGTTCCGCATTTTTAAAGATTAGTTATTATAATATTTTTATCTACACTTTACATTAGAGTCGTTGACTAGAAGTTTTGTTTCGAAGTAAAATTTAACAAACTATGTTATGACTTAAAAGCTAACACGTAGTACGTCATCTAACAGTGTCTAGGCTTATTAGTCGTTGGATTTTTTTACTGTGAACGCGTTTACATTACTCCTTTGTCTTTAAAAGCTATCATGGAATTGACACTTTGAATTAGTGGATGTAATTTCTAAGTACAAGAAACATTTGTAACTTCTAGAGTCTGATTGATTACTAAAGCCCCAATTTTCTTGTGGATCTTAGAAAAAGATAAAAAGAACTGTAATTTCATGAGTATAACGAACAATAATTCTTTAACAATGTAAGCACCGTAAATTACAATAATAAATGTTATAATTACGAAGTGAACAGTAACTTTTCGTAGAAAAAAATCCCACCAGAACAAATTGACTAGTTCTATAACCTATCTAAAGTAAGTTCTTACATCTTATGCTTAAAATTTAATCAAAGTCTCTTTTCGTTTTATTTGAACCGGCCGCAATTAGAAACGCAAGGACAGTGTTTGAGTGTGGCAGATAAGAGGTAGGAAATCATTCTCAGCACAAAATCTTCACTTCACGGTTGAGTAGAGTCAGAACACACGAAAAAGTCAACAACACATTGTAAAGTTTCACTGTTATGTCCCGCAACCGAGTTCAAGTCTTCAACTGTTCCCTGAACGCATCTTAGAAGAGGAGGGGAAGCGAGGAGATAAGAAGGTAAAGTTAGAGGTCTAGATGTAGACCTCGTGGTGATATTGCAGCCGGCGTCGCCTGGACTAGGAGCCCGTCTCCGCGAGTTCCACGCCCTCGCTGGCTTCAGGCCGGCTCACGTCCATCTTTCGCCTCTCCGCTATCACTATACGGATTTCCTCCTCCTCAGTTATAGCTTGCTCCGACTCAGGAGTCAAATGGGACTTGGGCGTCGCCTGGCTGACGTCGCTCGCAGCATTGGACTCGGTAGACTGCCTCCTTATTACAGGCTTGTTCCTCGAAGACGGTACGGCTAGTAAAACTGGTCGCAGGAGTCTGGTTTCTTCACCGCGGAACGAGTTGCGCTTGTCGACGCGTTGCCTCCTATTCTGCGCGAAAGAGTCACGCCGGGGCGGGCTACCGGGGTCCAGCTCTTCGATGTCATCGGCGTCGATGAAGCGCGCATCTTCCTCGTAGAGCGCTGGCGTCTCTGAGCTCGAGTCCTGCCGACGGCGCCCGAAGGCGTGGGGGGATAGAGAGGCCCGTCTCGGTGGCAGACTCGCCGGCAACAAAGCGTGGTGCGAGTGAAGCGTGCGACGACGACAAGCCAGGCGTGCGGGCGACGGTGTCGGCTGTTTCGGCTCGCTATATACAAAGTTAGCGGGAAGCGACGGTACCTTGTTCAAGGGTCTGGGTGGTGACGTACATTGCTCTAAGGCGCGGCATAGAGCGCGGTCCTCCTCGTCGTCGGCTTCCCGCTCCAGTTCGCGTTCTAGCTCGACGTCCATATCGTTCTCATCCTCCATTTGCTTGTGGGATTCCTCTAGGTGTTTCATCAGGACCTGGGGAGGAATACATGGATGCAAAAGAAGCTATTTACAAGGTTAGTACGACGAGGTGCGTTTTAGAGAGGTTATATTTTTGTGCAATCTCAGTGCTCGAGTGTTGCAAAATTTGTGTCTTTCGGAGTAGTGAAGGAGGAATATTTTAAACAATGGTTTATAGTACCCAGTATCAACTACTTGTACCTAACAGTGTATACATCGTGGAATAATATCCAAAATTCGAATACTTACAGCGACAACAACATTGACCAGCACGAACTGGGCCATCAGGACGAAGATAACGAAGAATATCGGTGCGATGATTGTGGAGACGCAACAGTTTCTCACGCAGTCCACTGAGCTGTCGCAGTCTTCCCTTAGGGTATCCTTCATTATGCCGTTCCAGTTGTCACCCGTAGCGACCCGGAAGAGGGTCAGGAATGCCATGCCGAAGTTGGCGAAATGGGCGTGCTCTCCGAGACCTGATAGAAAGGTGTCACTTACATAAGCAGCCTTACACATTAAACAACAGGGAATGTTTTCCTTTACGGACTTCCTTTAGGGTGTGGTTTTACCAGTATTAAATCACAAATATTCGTAAAACAAAGTAGTACTGAACCCAGAACCTTTCGAATGTGAGGCCAGCGCTCTACCGATGCACTACCACTGCCATAAGCGTGGTCAATTTTGACAAATATTTGACTTTGGGTGCATATTTAAGAAGCAACGTAAGACACATGGGTTAAACTGGAATTAAATGCAATGGACTGTAGACATATCGACAACTCGATAGTCAGATAGAAATTACTTAGAATCCGTATCCGCAGGACAATGCTGACATTCTTTGCTAGTCTTGCTAACAATAATAAAAGATTCTTACCTTGACAAGGTATTTCATCTGAGCATTCCAGTCGGCCAAATAGCTCGACGCCCAAAGCGGCAAAGATGAAAAATAGTAGAAAAAACAGCAGGCCCAAGTTGCCCACTTGAGGCAACGCCTGCATCACTGTGTCCAGCAGTGCCCTTATACCCTTCGCCATCTTTAGGAGCTTCAGCACTCTAGCTATTCGTAGTACCCTCATTACTCTCATTATTGTAGGATTAATTGGTATTATATTGCTTTCTAGTTCCTCTAGAACTATGCCCACTATGGACAGTTTAACAATTATTACGTCCAGTTGATTCCACTTGTCTTTTAAGTAAATTTTAAACCCTAACGCTATGAGTTTCATTAAAGCTTCTAGGATAAAGACGGCTGTGAAGAAGTAGTTGAATATTTTGAGAGCGTATGAGAGTGCTGGAGGCATTCTGTAGTACTCTATAGCCATGGTGACTACGTTTAGGCCAATGACCCCGGCAATTGCCAGGTCAAAGTATTTGGAAGTGACTACGTTGTGGATGAATAGGCGAGCCTGGGAGTAGTCGGCGTAGTATGGGCGCTCGTGCATTTCTGGAACAAGGTATTTTCTGTTACTTCCTTAGACATAAAATTTTTTTTTTTTTGTTAAAGTGTAACTAAATCCCCTCACTATAAATCTGAAAATGGAGGTAGGAAGGTTCTACTTACGAACACTCATAACTTTCACTCGTCTACCTTTTTGCGATTTCGAAGTTTTTCCCTCAAAGCTGTTTGTATTGACGAGTAAAAAACCTTTTCTCGGATGTATTAGTGTATGAGAATTTAAACCTTTTCAAATGTGTATAGCCATTTTGTTACACCATGTATATCTAAAGTTCTAAATATCTAAAGGCACACTGATATTCCAGCTTTCTTCGTGTAAATAAATATTTATTACAGGCTACGAAGCATACAATTTATATATTATATAACAACTCTTCTGGAGGTATCCAGAAGAGTTGTTTTTCGCGGGCCTACATTTTAAAACTCTCTCTAGCATAAAATATGCACTGCCGTAAGATAGATTAACGATATCATTAATCTGCGACAACTCTGTCCTGTGTAAGTAGTCATATTACTAAATGTATACTATTTAACAAAGTATACTACACTAGATGATAAACATGTTTATTCTTTGATTTGTAAGTTAAAAGTTTGAAAAGGCACTGATTTTTGGCGTGAAAATGTAATTTGAGATAAGATACATCTTCCTAGAACTAAGTTAAGCTGGGTTGTAGTGATCTAAATAATTTATGTTAATAAAGCACTTTAAAAACAAACAAACAACAAATCTGTGAGACAGAATCAATAGCATTCAAGGTCATTTTACAAGATCAGGTTCTTCAGCAACCCATTCACTGTAAGAGCGGTCCGGCTGTGGAATGATCTGCCGATCTCAATAAGGCGTTCCCCATCTCCAGCAATCTTCAAAAATAGGGTAAAAGAACTGTATCTTTCTCTGTAAATTAAGTTTTTAATAAGTACATGTTTGCTTTTTTTCTATGTAGGTATATTATATTCATTATATCCTCCTCTTACATATAATTATGTAGTAGTATATAACAATTATTTAAGTAAGATTTATGTAAGTTTATTATTAAGTTTAAGTATGTACTATTCATATTTGCACCAACTACCCGTCTCCCTTTCTCCTTCGGAAACCTTTCCGTCACAAGGTTGTCTGGAAGAAATTGCTGTTAGCAATAAGGCCGCTCATTGTACTTTTTCATTGTAACTTTCATATTTTATGTCTCGCTTCTTGTGTGCAATAAAGAATATTCTTATCTTATCTTATCTTAACATAAAATGTTGTAAAAGGATGTGGCGTTTTTTAGTATTCGTTCTAGATCGTGAAGCTACTTGCTTAGTGTGAAGACCACTGTTGAAATGCATAACTGTGTTCCTATTTTATTTATTAATAAAAACTATTCTTATTATGAGATTTAAGGCGTGGGCTACACAGACGCGACGCTTTTCATAGAGTCACAGACCACAGAGCAACCACAGAGCAGGGGCTGTGGTCTGTGACTCTATACTCGCCCCACGTCATTTCTGTGTGGCCCACGCCTTAAATCTCATAATACTTAGGGAAAACAACATACTCCGCCTCTTTTTTTCCATCTGCAGTGCGCGTTTAGCTGCCCTCCTCACTCGCTCCTCCTTCTCCTGCTCCTCACGGCACCGATGGAAGTTCTCTACCACGACTCCGACGAACATGTTCAGGACAAAGAAACCCACGAGCAGTATGAACGCGATGAAGTACAGCAGACGCCACTCGGAGTAATTTACTATTGGCTGAAAGGAAAAGGGGTAGCTGAATAATTCAGGTAAGAAATTAATAAGGAATAAGTAAACAGCGGTGGTCATTTTATATTTTTATAGAGAGTACGTAAACAACAAGTGAAGAAGGTACATTTAGTTATGTATAAGAAAGGAATATATAACTGAATCCGGCCAAGTGCGAGTCGGACTCACGCAGCGAGGGTTCCGTAATCGCGCTTAGCCGTTTTTTTATTATTTCGTCTTTAGCATAAATAGTAAGTCCCACAATTACACCAAGTTTGATGCCTGTATGTATTACCATCTTTACGATAGAGCATAAAAAACAGCCAAGTGCGAGTCGGACTCGCCCACAAAGGGCTCTGTACCATTATCTATACAACGTTAGACAAAGAACGAATTTGAGAACAACGTGATCTATAGAAACCAACAAAAAGCGTTTAATATTAACATTTAAGGACATGACGTCGGCGTTGTAAAGGTTACATAGATGGCCGCTAGAGAGCGAGCGCTGTCTTTAGACAACGTTTGTTGGGGGCCCCCTTAAATATTTATTTTATTCTGTTTTTAATATTTGTTGTTACGGCGGCAACAGAAATACATGATCTGCGAAAATTTCAACTGCCTAGCTATCACGGTTCATGAGATACAGCCTGGTGACAGACAGACAGACAGCCGGACAGACAGACAGATGTACAGTGAAGTCTTAGTAATAGGGTCCCGTTTGGCACCCTTCGGGTACGGAACCCTAAAAACGGCAAAAAACATTATTTTTTTATTATTTTTTTATTTTATTATTTGTTTGGTAAGTTGGAAAAAGAAAGTTCACCACTGCCATTATACCATATTAAATAACTAGGTAACTCTTTCTTAAATAACTCTCCAAGGAGAATACTCCTCGTTCACGCGTCAGGAAGGTATGGATTAGTCCTTAATACGTTACTAAGCTTCGCTCAGAATAGAAAAGTTGAGTTGGCGCACCTGTTGATCGACCCCAACAGCGTCTAAGCCCGTGTACATAATGTTGACCCAGCCATCTCTCGAGCTTAGTACAAAAAGAGACATCAATGCCTTCCCTAAATCGTCGAAGTTATATTTCCGATTAACCCACGCGTTCCCTTCGATGGCCAAGCAGTCTGTCTTGTTTTTGACGTGCTTAACGTTGGCGCCTTCACAGAAGAAAAAGGCGCCTTTGAAGAGCTGTGGAAAAAATACTTCCTTGAGTGCAAATTTGCAGCACAACGCGATTGCTGTAAGCAATTTAGGTACCTATCTCTCTCATCAATATTACAATAGTACATTGTTCACCGAGAGGAGAAAGTGACCGATCGTTCGTGCGCCCGAGCCGTAGGCGAGGGCTTTAAAACACCCGAGATCGGGAATCGCAGTTTCTCTCGAGTGATACATAGTGCTTTATACTACACCTGCCTATCACTACTTATCATTTTGATAGTTTTATTTTACTTTCTACGAAAACTGAATCCTCAAACAACACACAAATTGGAAATGGCGCCAATGGCGTCTGCAATTTTCACATGTTCTTTTTTCAAATTGTTTAACCTGTCGCCGCAGGGTCGCACTGCCAGCCCGACACCATCCAACACACAGCTAGTGGCCAGTGTCATTTTACGAACTTGGAGATAAAAACTCACTGTAAAAACTTTTTTTTGATATTTAGGTTACCGGCGCATAGTCTTACCCAAAATTAAAAAAGAAAAACCACGTAAGAAATGGATTTTCATACACTTTTCTCTCCCGCTCAGATGCGTTTTCTCCGCTCAGATGCGTTTTTGTTCGATATGCAATGACGTACTTTCTACCGTAAATTTGATAAAGTATCAAGGTACTTTCCAAGCAGGTGTAGTATAAATAGCTATTTCCATCCAACTTGATAAGGATATCTCTCTATTCTATTCAAAGTAAAAATATTTGACCGCATGGTTTTATTGCGTCCTGTTCTTTTAGGAAATAGTTAGACTTGGACTACAAATGATCGGAGTCTCGTCCAAAATTTTATTCATCCGATGAAAAGAGACATCAGACAAATCCGGACACAATGCGTCATTCAAACGACCGATTACACTAAAAAAGTTCGTTGCGTAGTTCTAACGTGGAAGTTCGAGGTTTTTGGTGATAAAATCCATAATATTTTTAGTGTATAGTACCAACATACTGCAAAATATGTTCGACAGAATCTATAGACTTGTAGACCATCTAGTTATCTAACAACTGGGTGGTCAACAGCTCACTTAATTGAGATAAAAAAGTCGACCATGATCTTTACCTTTATTGCAAAGTCACCCGTAACGTAACTGAGTAGAGTATACTTGTGTGGATTGAAGTTTGATGTGTTTTCGACCGTATGTGTGGATCGAATAACCATTACCTCGTTGGAAACGTTTACCGATAGGATTGGTTTGGAAAGGGTTTGCTTGCGAGCGTGTTGTGTATAGCTGTTTTTAAACCTCTTTGTATTCAACGTGTCGGATTAAATTATTTTCGATCCAATATCACAAAATAAGCTCCATGATATCATCTCCATGACAGGTTTAGTTGATAGCAGATTCTTTTTTAAATAATTATGATTGACTCCCACTTAGCCTCTGTCTCGTGTGACGGTAATTGAAGACGAGGCCGCACGTTAAGCCGCAATACGATGGATGGATTGCTGAGCGACGTAGCTTTATCCGGTGGATGGTTATTAGCCGCAGCAGTCTTTCAAGCAGTCGTTATTTATAGAAACACGATTGCTTAAAGCACTCCTTAAATGCAGTTTGTGTACTCTGTGGTATAGGGAAAGACTTTACCACTGACTATTTAAACTACATTGGAGTAGTTATTTCAAGGAACCATGGTTTTATAAAGAACACTAAGTAAGTAAGTCTTAGTAAGTAGTATACTAGTCAACACTGCGTTGCTCTTTAAATCGCCAATCCGCAGGAGTCAAGCATGGTGATTAAGCTCATACTCTCTCTCTCTGAGTGAAGGCGCCGGTGCTTTGTAGTCGTATGTATGTAGCAATAAGACCGCCAATTCGGTATTTGACACGATCAACAATAAATTATTTCATATGCTCGGTTAAAACAAAAATTACAAAATATCTCGGAAGATGTATCTCTTTTAGTCAATTACTAGTTATTACAATTTTTTAAAAAGATTAAAAATAAAAAGAGTGCTCTGAAATATGACGTCATAAGCCAGTATTTTCACATAAAATTCCATTTTAAAAGTAACTCATTTGATATTTTGTCAAATACCCAATTGTACTGCATTTTTGTAAACATTTCATGTTTGTGTTTTTCCTGGTACAATAAAGAATATTCTTATCTTATCTTATCTTATGTAGAGTGCTTATGTAGGTATGTTATAGAACTCAGCGTTCAGCTCACTAATATTTACTCCAGAGAAAAGACTAAAGTGCAAAAGAAACTGCTTCAGGCCCTTTGGACGTTGGTAAAGGAAAGGTACTTAATCCTAGTTTGGGATCTGTAATCTGTCGTAAGTACCTATAAAATTCTCTGTAAGGTACTCTGTAATGATTTTCGGATACGTTGTTCCCTTTTGTAAGTAAGATACATTGCCCTGTTTCACTCACTTGGGGAAAGTAATTCAAGGATGCATGTAAGTAAGGAAATAAGCCTAATCCACTGCCCGTTTGTACGGAGACCGTCACATTATAGTGAATTAAAATGTTGTTTTATACAATGTTTTTTCTAAGATGCGTAATTCATGAGACACTCCAATTATACCTTGTGTTTTGGCAACAACTCTTGTTACTTTTGTTTTTTCATAGATTTTAACATACATACATAAACTCACGCCAGTATCCCAGAGGGGTAGGCAGAGACCAGGGACTGTCACTTGCCACGATCCTGACAGATCACTTTCGCAGATTTTAATTTTTCTAAATACTTAAGGGTTTATGTAATCTTACTAAATTTGTACTTTGAGTGCTCTGCTAATGTCGCAACCCTTAGCAAGTCATTTTCCATTCTATTTAACATATGTAATTGAAGCATTAAAAATAAAGATTATTGTCCATAAGAAGAGTTTACATAATGGCTTAGGCTTAGTTTACTCGATTTATATGCTAATAATAAAGTAGGGGTCGTTGATCATCATCATCAGCCACTTGACGCCACAGGGCACAGGCCTCCCTCGTGGTTTTCATAACTATGGGGGGTTTTGCCATAATCGCCACGCTTGGCAGGCGGATTGGCGATCGCAGTATGCGGTTGGAGTCTCAGGAAGACGCTGCTGGCGGTCTCCTGGTAATGTATTTTCTTCTGCCTTCTACGATATCCACGGAAGGAAATAGAGTGACGCTATTCCTAATCCGGCGCCACACGGAACTGTTTCATTGCATGCACGCACGCTGGTTTCGGGTACTTTTTATCTATTTAGTCGAAGTATGTCCACCTGGGTCGTCCCTTACCGGCCCTTCCACCCACATTACCCGATATATTTGTTGATACATGTACTAGTTTTATTTCTTTAAGTGCCGTCTCCTATCGGAGGTTGGCAACCAATTCGGCTGTCTTCCTTTTCGAGGCTGCCAATACAAACAAGGAACTGGTACTCTGTTTAAACCACTGTCGTAAGTGGTGTAGCCATGATGTCTTTCGTGCTAGTAAAAAACTGTATTACTTAAACTGTGTAAACTGTGCTACTACGAAATAGGTAAACCATTTATTTACACTTTCACACACCCACATACCCGTTACCCAGAGAAGACGAAACAAAAGGAAACAGGAAAACCTTAAACAATCATAAAAATGGAAATTGAACAAAACATTTTCCAAAGTCGTTGAATTACGCATATTAGAAGTAAGCAAATATGAAACCTCTTTAAAAATTAAAACCGAGCCGATTTTAATGAAGGAAATACCTCCAAAGTTTACATTTTGGACCGATTTTTTCACAAAATCAAAGAGTGGAATTACTATTGGAAAGTAAAGGTAGATGTAGTATCGATTGTGCAAAAAATTTTTAAGATTTTTTCTTTGGATTCACTTGTATACAGTGTCCGATAAAAGGGTTCAATCCCGTTACATAACCTGAAAAAATATCTAGTAGGCAGAGCGTACTTACTTGAACCCCGAGTATTCCGAAAATGATGAAAAACGTGCAACAAATCAGCACAATGTTCCCGATGGGCCTTAGAGACGACAGAAGGGTCTGAACGACCAACTTGAGGCCGGGAGCTCGGTTGATAACCCTCAGCGGCCTCAGAGACCTTAGCAGCCGAAACACCTGAAAGGTCAAGGAGTTTTACAAAACCAACTCTAAACAGTACAAAAGCTTGCAATTTCTTACTCGATTGCACTTTGTTTGTATTAACACATAAGGGTAAATTAAATTAAACTTCTATATGAATCGCTTCAAGTCATCAGTAATTGTAGATATAAAGTTCAAACCATAAATACAGGACTAGATTATTATCTTTAGAATAGCATCTTCGAACGTAAATATTTCTGTAGAAATACCTTGCTATGAACGTGCGTGTTAGTAGTGAACGATAGATAGTTTTTGATAGCAAAAACAAAGCATCTTACCCTAAGAATGCCGAATATCCTTGGACTAGACTCGGAGACTAACGACATCAGTAGATCGATAATGGATATAATGACGAGCGACCCGTCCATTATGTTCCAACCGGAGGTAAAGTAAGCGTCCACCCCGTAGAACATTCCTGATGCCACCACCTGTGATGTCATTATGAATATAACAAAAAAAAAGTCAAAGTACGAGTCGGACTCGCATACGAAGGGCTTCGTACCATTATCTATACAACATTTGATATTCAAGCTTCTACCTGTTGCCGTTATTAATATCGAGCAAAAAACGGCAAAAAATCACGTTTGTTGTATGGGAGCCGCCTTCAAATATTTATTTTATTCTGTTTTTTGTATTTGTTGTTATAGCGGCAAGAAAAATACATCATCTGTGAAAATTTCAACTGTATAACTATCACAGTTCATGAGATACAGCCTGGTGATAGACGGACGGCCGGACGGACAGCGGAGTCTTAGTAATAGGGTAAAACCCTGAAAATCCCTAAAAACCCAAAAAAATTATTTCTGTTCCTGTAGATAGCTGGCAGCGGCTGGATGAGGAATATGAGGATGGCCGAGGGCAGATAGAAGTGGCGCGCCTTGGGGGAGGCCTATGTCCAGCAGTAGAGGATTACGGGCTGATTACCTAATTGATAAAATTTGCTAATTTCTTATGCTCTGTAAGCACCAAGTCTAATATAAATTCAGCATACCTTGATGAACATCTCAATCGCAAAAACTCCAGTGAAAACATAGTTAGCAGTGGACAAAAATGATCTCTCCTTAGAGTCGGGTGGTATATTCGGGCGCTCCATAGCCAAAGTTATGCAGTTAAGAGCGATAAATAGAAGAATTATATTGTCGAACCAACTCCGCGTTACCATCCACGTACAAAACCTCCGCATACTGAAAGAGATTTAATTTTAACGTAAACTTGTGACAAATTTCTCATACTTTTGAATTAACGAGTTGTTTAAATTGTAGTCATCATGCATACATTATAATTTTCTTGTAGAAACTGCTGGATTTTAGTGTGTGTAATGCTATACTGAAAATAATACTTTAACCTTTAGGATATTAGGTTCATAATGCTGAAACACTCCCTTCTCTCTGTTAAAACGCCTTACGCCTTGCGCTAAGTAGGCGTATTATGGAAATTAAGTAGGAAAATATGTACGTGTTAAATTAAATAAGTAATCGTACTAGTTATTAGGAGCGAATATATATAAAGAGAAGTCTTCTTTCTCTTTTAGACAACCCGTCGGCTCCATGAACCGAAACAAGTCTTTGAATCTGAATCTCCGTCTGTCGAAACAGCTTTGCACTATAGTCACGTTGTTCGTCATTGCCACCTGCAAAGCAAGATTTTTCTATAGAAAATAAACATACTCTAATGTGGATTAAGACGACTAAGCTGAGAGGATGGTATGTAGGCTTGCCCAGCACCGAAGAAAAGAAAGAAAGAAGAAGAAGAAAGACTATTCTTTATTGCACACAAGAAACAAGAGACATAAAATATGAAAGTTACAATGAAAAATGGGCGGCCTTATTGCTAATAGCAACCGAAGTTGCTTTTAGACGTTGTACAAATCATCTAGCATAGATGTAAAATTAAGTTTATATTATATTAACTTTGGGTGTATTTTACAAAATAAGGTAACATATATATTGACCTGATATCGATAGCACAATCAAAACGTTTCAAAAGAAAGTTTCCTTTTAATGCATCACACGTGTCCCACTGCTGGGCAAAGGTCTCACTTTTAGTGTTTCACTCCTGTACATCCCTGATCACCTTCTGTCATTCCGAAAGAAATGTGGTTAGGTCATCCCACCATCTCCGTCTTGATCGAAGAAAGTTTGTATTGAATCATTTCATTTTGTCAGAGTTTTCTGTGGTAGCCAAGGACCTAATATGTTCGGATAATAATGCTCACTTACTTCTTCATTGATCTGCTTTATAAGAGGCAACGGTTGGTTGTTAGGTCTCGTAGCTATAGTCACGGATTGTGGAGGTTTCGGGATGACTTGAGAAGACAACTGTGTTGCTACCGGAGATGTAAGATTACTGGCCTTTACTTCCGATACTGTTGTCACTAAAAACCAAAGGTCAGTATATTAAATTCACAAACTGATTTTTATCGTTACAAAAATACCAATACATATAAACAACATCAGCACAATTCCGGCCAAATAGGTATCTATTCATTTACATTATATTGTCACACAAACTCGTTTTTTCTCTACGTAAATCAAGCGTTGCAGAGATTTTATCATATTTGACGAATCGTTATACAACAATCCTATTGTGAGGAGAACCATTGATAAGTTTTCCATTGATTTCGAGGTTGAGCAGTTGACATCTGCCATCTGTAAACATCGATATAATAATGTTACGTATACTTACCAGTTAAGTATACTTACCAGTTAAGTATTCATTAGTCAAAGACAATCTATGTGGAGGCCCCTTCGCTTTGTCCAATTTGACTGTTGAATCTGTTGAGAAGCCGGCTTCGGGTGCTTTCCATGACACCTGAAAAAAACGCATATATTAGATAAGGTACAATTACCGTGATCAAGGACCATCCCCGGTTCAATTCCACTTTAAAGTGTCACTACAGTATTTTTACTCGTATTCATCGTTAATACTCGGATTTGCCCGAAAGCACGTGAGTAATTTACAGTTTACTTTCTTATCTCCGTGATTCAGATCATGGCTGGTGAAGGAAACCCTATCTAAATCCTGTGGCTCTTCGGCTAATTTTGTATTTCCTTTGGATGATGAAGACGGAATAACGTTGTACGTGCTGGGCAAGCCCACGCCATTTTAAGATTAAACCCTACAGATCTCCTCACATTTGTTCCGTGGACTTTATGACCTCAAATTTGCAGGCCTGTGTTTTCAGTCGGGTTCAAACTGTAGTTAGCAATTCAATTCATTTATTTCAAATAAAAAAATTCATATAAAGTTGTTAGTGATCTTGTCCAAGTGTTAGTGCATTCTTATTCTAGTATTTAGAGCGCACTGTCATTGGTCGCCACTTGAAGATAGCAATAATGGTTTTTGTACTGGTAATTATTGTAGCACTCACATCAGGTAACAAGGGAGCCGTATGTGCAGATACTCGTCTGGCGGGCGGCGCCAATACCCTCGGCGCAGGCAATTGAGACTTACTCCTATTGCTTGTGAGCTCCGACTGTGTATCGTTCTTTATCACTATTGACGATGATAAGAGCAACTCGTTTTTGCGGACACTTGACCCTTGAAAAAAAGAACCAGTTGATGCTAGCTTTTCAGTTTCTCTACCATAGACAGGGTTGGCAAGTTTAAAAGTGTTTATTTAAAAAGTGTACATAAATTCCCTAGACTAACCCCTGTAATGGTTAAAAAGTTCTGTATCTTTTAAGTGTCGAAAAATCTAAATACTCGAAAGATCTAAGGATAATGGGTAATTATTGGCTTATTGGCAACTTTACTTATCTAGTGTAAGCAGGTTTTGCCTTCAGACGCTTATTATTAAGCGGAAAATGCCTACGTTTTTATAATACTACTGGTATCCACTTAAGATGTATATTTCAGTGGTGTCCTAAAAATGGAAAACATTATACAAAAGAAATCTATTCCGTGCGCAAAAAAAAAATCCGTTGCTAGGTGAGAGAAAGTAAAAACAATATTTTGCGTATTGAACAAGTACATTTCATGAAAAATAGGAACGGAGATAGAGATACGGCTTAATAATCTTACCATTACAAGTTGCATGATCTCTCCCATTGTTCAAAATGATCGCGTCCGAATCTGAACCAGTCCTGTGTTTTGGTTTCCGCCGCAAACTTGGCCGTGACAGCCGCCAACTATACCCCCTTTGGACTCTACAACGGTCCTCGTTGATGCTTGGCACTTCGGCTATGCTTACACTTCTAGAAAATAGAAGAACATAATATGTTTAAGAACATAAGAGATTTAGAGAAGCAAACTAAGGTCAATTCAATAGAATAAAAAAACAATCAATCAGTAGAAAAAAAATCGAAATATACAGGATTATTTGTAAATTGCGCAATTCCTTTGATACCCTGATTAAATTTTGTGTTTGGCAAAAAATTTTGTTCTATGAGTTTTATTTCAGATTTATATTTTTTGAAATATCGAGGTTTATATTATTTTATTAAATTCACATTCTACGCGCTCTACCAATGTAAATAATTTTGATAGATAGAAGAAAAAGTTTTAAGCAAGATCTATCAAACAGCGCCATCCAAAGCAGAAAGACAACATTTTTTTATAAATTGAACAAAGAAAATTTCAAGAGTTGTAGAACAAAAGTTGGTGTAAATGACAAACTGCAACTGACATGTTTCAGAAATTTTGCATTTTAGAAATAACCCAGTCTAATAAGAAATATCAACGTAACAATAAAAAATTGCCGATTTACATTTTAAATTAAAACACTTACTTCTGCGTACTCAGGAGGCTGGACTTGTCACTAGTATTCAAGCAATTTTCATCCTTAGCTATCGTGACATGCAGACTCTTCTCCGGCATTATAGGCGAGGGCATTGACTTAGGTGTAGTGGGCGATGGAGGCACCAGGGATGAAGATTTTAAAGGAGGTGGGGCTAAGGATAAGGGTGGCGGTGCCAGGGACATGGGAGGTAGTCGGGCTTTCTCAGCGCGCAGCTGCGAAGATGCTGAGCTTAGAGTGAGGGTGTAACTGTTTGGTGGTTTGAGCAATCCTGGTATGCTTGAGCACTGAAAAAAAAAACATCTTATTACCTATTTTCATGTTATAGGGAGGCGAGTGGTATTTAATTATAGCAGTACTTCTGGTGCCCTATTTATACAGCCGACGAAAAGCGCTCACCGCGTACACCGCTTCCTTTCTACATTTCGGGGGTGTGTCAGTAACGTATATGCGTTACTATTGGTCTATTAGCAACTCTACTAACCGAAGTCCGATCGATGGAGTCTAAACTAGACATCATAGATGACCGCTCCAGACTCAAGGCGACGTTGAATTCCTTGAACGAAGCCCCTGGCTCTAAGGTGGTCGATGGGGAGTCTTGAGGCGTGGCGGCGGTGGTGGTGATCATTGGTAGCGCTGCCAGCTCTGAGCCGGCATTGCTTGCCAGCATTTTGGACTCCTGTACGAAAGAGAAGTAATGTAAAGTAAGGTAAAAAAAATTGTTAAGAACCACAACACTGACAGAAAAATGTAAGGTATATAATACAGATAAAAATCCTGGTAGAGAAACCTTCGGGACTAGACTGAAGTCTCAACCTACGGGAGTACAAGTAAAGTATTCCAGTTCGCGAGTTACAGATATAAATGTGCGGAGCAGAGGCCTAATTATGAGCACCAAATCCTGTAGCAATTAGTAAGCAATTTGAAAGTTAAACGATGGGAATCGTGTAGGATATAGGGCCTTGCTGGCAGTGGCTGATGAAGATGGCCGACAGAAGGAAGTGGCGTACTTTGGGGTTGCCATGTCCAGCAGTGGACGAGTACAGGCTGACTGATTGATTTAATATAGGGTCTGAACGTGGCACGCCTCGAGAAAGGCGAGAATAGCCTCGCCATCCCGCTCTTATCTGCTACGTAAGCGCGGGATGGGGCGATTCTTATCTAGAGAGAAGTCTTCCTCGACGTGTGTATGCGAATTGATTGCCAACTTTCGCTAGTCGGACAGACACCATAAGAAAAATACAGACATACATTTTTGGTTCTGTTCAACTGCAGATTCCACATTAGACTAGACCTTGTGCTGTGATAATTCAGGAAATACATTGTTTTATTATCACGAAAACTTTGTAATTGGAACGACTAAGAATAGTAACAAATAATGCAGAAATCTTAAAAGCAGTGCAAATCTGTAATTAATACACCTTTCAACAATGTGATTGAGTAGTAGTAGTTGTGATTGTAGTATTTACATTGTAAGTCTGGTAAAGAAATAATATTTTAAACTACGAGTATGTACCTGAATACGCAAAAATTGCGGAAAGTAATTGTTAAATTCATCTGTTTGAATCTAATAAAAATACATTACAAAATCTCACAGCGGAAAATAATATGTAGAGTTTAGAGGAATTGCATAATTCCGCCTCATTTACCAATGATTTTGTTACACACACGGTTCGTTACCTTTTGCAGATTACACTTGTTCGACTGAGCGCAGTCTTTACAGAGCGTCGGGTGATGCGCCGATGCCTTGGCTTTTCTTCGGGACTTCATCAACTTCTCTTTGTTTCCATTGACGTAATCCTTGCCTCGCCTAACGTCGTCGGCAGATTTCCAAAAATTCTTTATCTCGTTCTGCTAGGGCGAAATCATGTGGATTTATTGGATTTCCGTCGAAAGGATATACAAATACCAATCTCCGGTGAAACGTCTGATTTTTTTATACATTACCTGAGAGAAACTGTCACTCGAATGGGACCCCGAATTGGATTCGGCGTACATGTCATTGTTATCGGAAAATATTTCACTCGACAATTTTGATTTAGCCAATTCGCGCTGCTCGCGTTCCCTCCGTTCGTTTCTCTACAAAGACAAAGCGGATATATCATCGAGTTTCATTTGACGTGACAAATTGGACATTTTCCCGTTGAGTCGATTCCCGGGCTCACCTCTGAGCTAAATCCTTCCACCAAAATGGCTACTAACAAATTGAAGAGGACGTAATTCCCGAATGTCATGAGCGCGACAAAGTAGAGTGCTGCCCAGTGGCTCGTCTTCTCCATACCGTTAAACAACACTACATTCCAATCTTCTTGTGTCAAAACCTGAAATAATTTATGAGGCATTCAGAAAATTCACCGCGAACACGTAAAATCGACTACTACACCAAATATTTCGAAATCTCGGAAGTGAACTCGTTAAGAAATCATAATAAGCGAGGTGTGCTGGCTTAGTGTTAGAGTGTAAAGTTAATAGTTTGTAAAACATTAGTTACATTGTGTTAGAGAAATTAATTTAATTAAAACAGATATTATTTGAACAACGGATAGCGTGTTAGGTAATTGTAGGTGTCGATTGGTCGTGTTAGTGTTGGTACGCAAATATAAACGGTAATGACAGGGAACACAGACGGCCATTTCGAGTACACAAGCAGCTAATAACTAGTGTCGACTAAAGCGCATGCACTAACTACGGAGCGCTCCTTAGCTAACTACTTGAAAGTGCTTCAGCAGATTTCTCGTCCGGACCCATTTTGTCTTTTTTCACAATTCTCTTTTACACGCGAAGGTCAAAGAAGACAAAAATCGCGGCAACAACGAGAAATGCGCGGCGACTATGAAATAATCGGGATCGCAAATTAACTGTCTATAGTGTACGTTCTAACACCCGTGGTTGTCGTGGCTTACCTGGAAGACGGTCACCGTCGCCCACAGGATGTTATTAAAATGCTTTCTGTCGCACTCGCATTTCGGGTGGCGCGAGACGATTTCGGGACACGTGCAATCGCGCTCGGCGCCATTGTCCTCCACGAACTTGCAAAACTTACCCCCGAACAGATACATGCCCAGAATACTGCGCCGTGCCGATGGGAAATGAAAGAAAAACATAACGCTATGCGCACAAGAAGCGTGACGCGCGTGACGTCACGCTGTGCTCGTGGCCAACACCGAGGCACGTCTAACGTTGTACAAGCTTCATTGTTAGCCAGGTTATCGTCGACCGAGCGACTCCCACGCATTTTGTCTCGTTATTTATTAATTAATCACTAAAGTTACAGACTAACAATTTTAAAGTCATCGTGTTATTTATGTGCAATTTATTTGCCAAATTTAATTTAGAAATCTTTGAAGGTTTAAAGTAGGTAGGTAAAATATAAAATTGATTATTTGGAAGAAAATAGGTGAATAGGCGAACAAAAAATGCATAAAAAAGTATACTTAATAAATGATCCATTCATCATAAAATTACTTATAACAAGTAGACCGGTAAAATAATGTTGCTCTTGGTAAACAACTCATTCATATTAAATGCATTAATCAAATCACCTGAAGATAGATGCAGAAGAAAAAGGTAAGTAAGTAATAAGAAACATAAACAGAGTGAGCCAATCTCTAAAGCGTAGAAAATTGGAAGTGAGAAACGGGGAAGTTATCGAATAATCGAGTGAAAATTTGATTATGCTATCAAAGTTAAAAAGAAATATGCTGGGGGTTAGCGCGAAACGAGTGGAGCTCGCAAAAAATGACCCAAGATCGAGGTAACTAATTAGAAATGCAAAGAGACAAAAGGAACGACATCTCCATCAGATTTATCCACTAGTTTCGCCTTTAGTTATACAAAAAGTAAGTAATAATAGAAGCGGCATGCAAGGTGATAGAGATACCGTATCGAATTGAGTGCATCTGATGGAGCCCAACGAAGGTATCCCGCAACTCAGCACCGATCGACCTCAAGCTAACCTACTACTTAACAAGCTCTCAGACTAATGTGCTCTCGACAAATTCTGCATGAGTACGGCACAGTGGTGAACGTGATCTCTAGATAATGTTGGAACTGTTACGGATGGATCTAGATCTGTTACTTTACTACTAGGGTAGCGGTTACGCGACTGAACGGCTTGACATCGCACAGTGCTGCAAGTTAGTGAAATTGAGAGATTGAGAGACAGAATTGAACTGTGGATCGCTTGCAGCAGTGAACTGTCGTAGTGTACTCGCGGTGGTTAGTCGAGAAGCCGTCACAGGACATGTTTGTTACTGAGGTCATACTGTCATGAGTGGCGACGGACAAGTCGAAGCGTTTAGTAATGTTGCAAGTTCAGTCTGTTTCTGGATTGTCTGTTAGGTTTCATTTTAATTTGAAAATGTTGAATACCTGAAACACCGTGACAAATGCCCACAAGAGCGTATCAAAGTTTTTTCTGTCGCAATCCGGATCGCCGTCTTTGTCTTTCTCGCAGAATTTGCACCCGAAGAGGTTCATACCGAGGATGCTGAACGTTGCCACGCAATACGATTAGACAAATATAGAGTTACTACACACCTCTCAATAATAACTTAGGTAGAGCGAGACATTTAAATAAATATATACAAAGTACATTTATGAGGAAGTTATATGACAAACACATATAGATACTAGTGATGAAAAACCGTAATGAGGTGCAGGTATAAAGAAACCGAAAGTGGACGCAAAGCACAAAAGCATGAAAGACACTCACTATTGCGAATAAGAAAAATATAGAAGAGAAAAAGTTGTGAAGAGTGTGGACAGTGACTGTGTATAGTGGGTATAAAAATGTCAGAAACAAGGCGGGAGGAATAGTTCGGATAGAAAAAGGGAACTCACTCACATTAGTACGGGGGTAAGGGATGCGGGGTGACAGTTTAGTACAGACATTCAGAGTACATTAGAATGGTAGGGCGTGGGTCGCCGTAGTCTACGGAGAAATGAAAAATTGAATGAGATAAGGGGTACGCGTGAAACATGAAGACAAACAAGAGACAGAAATATAGTTCATATTGCTTTGAAAATTCAATTGTTACACTGATATAACATTTTTGATCTGCTCTAGTTTCAGTATAAATTAAAAAAAAATCATAAGTACTGACTTCTTTAAAATTTAAGACATAAAATAATATGCGTGAAAAGGTACATAATACAGGAAATCAGAGTCTTAAAATGTTAGATAATAGTTTCGGGAAAGTTAGATATCTTTTAAAACTCAAAATGGAGGAACTGATTAATTTTAACTTTTCCTTTTTAATACATGCATTTTATATCGAGTTTTTACTTAAAACTCAAATTCTCGTTACTTTTCATCTTCTCGATATTTTTCAATAACAACAAAAAGCAAAAATAATTACCTGAATATGAAAATGAAAAGGACAAGTAGTGAAAAGAAGACGGCAACATTATCCATTGTCCGAAGCATTACGAACAGTTGCCGACGCAAGTTTGGCATGAATCGGACTAACTTTAGTATTCGCAGGAGTCGGAATGTGCGCAATACTGATAAGCCCGAGTTACCGGCGAGCTCTCTCTCATCTCCATAGCTTTGGGTCAGTTCAAATGCGCTGTACAGAAAATATTCAAAGTTAGTGTAAAATATGTCAAAATAAATATGCGTTGAATGGTACGAAATAACTTACCTCAAAATGACGATGACCCCGTCGAAGACGTTGAACCCATTAGAAATGTACTTGAAGGGGCCCTCGGATATAATTTTCAGGATCATTTCAATGCCGAATATGATTGAGAATACAACGTTGCTTATCTCGACTATGACGGTCAATTCTTCAGGCTGATTGTGATATTCTATACCCATGGATAAAGTATTGATAAGAATGGCTAGTAAAATAGCTGCAAAAGAAAAATGTTGCTTAAAAATACACGAAAAATGCTTTGTACCTATTTCTACAGTTTTCCGTTAAATTCGAGTAAAGGGAAAATATTATCGTTTACAAATATGTAAGAAACATCTTTTAAAAAGAAAACTTTCAAAGCACTATCATTATTTTAAGTTCACTCAATTGATGGATCAATTGCTTTGTTAGCTTCATCTCCACATAATCTACATTGTCATACTAAAAACTTTGACGTTCATTAAGTAAACATTTTGTTTTTATAATGAATAAAAATATTTGAATGGAATTGAATTGAATTGAATAAAATAATCAAATTGTCACAGAAACACAGAGTAAACAAGTAGGTGAACGGACAAAATACACGAAAGCCAGCATAAAAGAAAACAAAACAATCGTGAAGAGAACATGTGAGGCATATGGGGTCGAAGGCAGCCGGGTATCATACAATAATGTACGGCACCCAGCCACCTTCGACTCCAAATGCCTCAGGTGTTTCCGTGACAACAAAAATAGAAGAACATTAGAACACAATACGTAAAGTGTGTTAAAAGTTCTATGTTTATCATTACATCATACAATCAGTACATCTTACCCTGTTGAAAGTACTTGTGGTTCACGACATTCTTGACGTGTTTCCTGAGCCGCGAGAAGCATCGGTTTATATTCCGCCATATGATGGAGCACCCTTTGCTGAAGCGGTTCTTCCGCGCCTCCGCCGCGGCAGCCTCTGCCGCTAGCAAGTCGGCGCAGCATGAAAAGTCTTCTATTTCGAGGATCTAAAATATAAATAACTTGTTGGTTGGTTGGTTACACCGTATGGTATTTTATACTGTATAACAATCAATGTATTCTGCATGGCTTGGGTAGCAAAATTCGTCGCTGCTACAATATCTTATATGGCTTGTCCTTTTTTATTTTATTATAAATTTTATATTTATCTCATAAATAAAAATCTCGTGTCACAGTGTTTGTTATCGAACTCCTCCGAAACAGCTTTATCGATTTTTATGAAATCTGTGATTTGTGTACATTTGGTAGGTCTGAGAATAGGTCCTAGGCTAATTAATTTGGCAACAAAAACGTTTGTCGAGTCAGCTAGTAGGTCAATAAATTATATAAAAAGCACAATCTAAAACAAATAAATCCAAATCCATTTAAGTTGATCTGGATCGATAACAGCGATTGGTCCATAGAAAAGTGACAATAGTAAAAGTTTACATTCAAGAAGTAAAAACGATTTGTTTTTTAAGTTAGGAGCTCTTTCGAAATTGCTACCGTCAATGGTTGTCTGGAAGAAACTACTTTAAGTAATAAGGCCGCCTGTTGTACTGTAATATATTACATTTTAAGCTGGAATTGTAATTCCTACCAGGAACAGTAAAGAATCATATACCTATATATATTTGAACCGTTCTGTAATTAAATTGCCTCTTGAATAGATAAAACCATGCTAAAAGAAAAAAGCTCTACCTTAGATTCATTCTTCTCGTCGCCAGCCCTCTTGCTGATTCCCTTAGTCAGTTCCTCAAAGAACGTGTCTAGGGCCACTTGGCCTGTGGGCAGGGCTGCGGATAGGGCTCCGGACAAGGCCAGGAGCTCCTGACAAGACATGGTGCCTCCCGCTGCAGCACGGTCCTCCGCTGTGTCCCCTGCCGGTAGATCGAACTCTACCACAAAACAGCATGTGTTATTAAAACATTTTGGTAAAAAAAGATCATTATTACCTGATGAATATTCTCTAGATGTTGATGAAAGTTGTTTAAATATAAAATCTTTGAATGTTTGCATAGGTTTATTATATATTATTTGCCATATTTTGGCTGTCTTGACTTTGATCGTATTTTATTTAAAGTAATTACTCATATTTATAGACATCTGGAAACGTCCATTTGATACGTAATTACGTCTACTAGTGACGTGACGTGGTATGTTGCTTTACCCATTTGTATTCCTTTTTGTACCCACTCGTTGATTAGTTTTTTGCGCTGAACCAGCATGGCAATGAATACAAGTATTTTTGCTATGCTACTCGGTGACAAGTTAAATCAGCTAGGGGAGCATAAAGGTCAAGATTAAACTTTTATCCCACTATTGGGTAGCGGCATCTCGCTTTACGCGTTGAAATAAAGTAAGATGGCGCTAGCCGGTAATGAGAGAAAACTTTTATTGTAACGTTGTGCTTCCCTAGCTGGACTATTTTCGAGTTGAGTGTTGAAAATAAATGTAGAGTAGGATGAGACAGGAAAAACCGAGTGGGTTGAATCAATCTACAACGCACTTATCCCAAGTTTATCGTACACTAACACGCTGTTAATCTACTGTTAACAGCTGTCAATTGACCAAAGTTCATACAAAAAAAACCACTGACAACTGTTAACAGTAGATTAACACCTCGTTAGTGTACGAGAAACCGGGGGTTACTGTAAGTAAGTACTATTATTTACTTGAAGCTGTCATAACCTCGTACTTACATGTGCAAATAAATTGATAAGCTATTTTAAGTTGACCTAGATAGAGCTTTGTTTAGAATTTCGTGAGCTCAATTATTTTGATTGAAGTCACCTTCCCAAATAATAGTAATAATACTATAATATAGGGATTAACAAAAAGCCAATTTTCCCCAGACTATTGATTTTAAAAGAAATGTAGGTAGACCAGCCAGTGGGGACTAATAAGCAACGCTACGGTAAACGATTTACTATCCGATCGCATGTCTAACATTTAGATAGGTAGGTTGGTATATAGGTACCTCGAAAGTATCTTCACTCAATTTTCGTAATGCTGTTATTAGGGTATCGTCTCTGGGGCACGAGAAACGGAAGGTGGTATGATGCTTTCGAGGTTAGTATAAATAAATTAAATAGAAGGCAAAGATCTATAAGGTGTAACAAAATCCGCATATCTATCTGAAAATGGGGGTTCTAATCGTCAATACGAACAAATATTCAACTACAAGAAATCTCTTAGAGTAAAGTGGCACTTGCGCTCGGTCCAGGGAAGGACATCACAAACATGGAAATCCTCCAGACTGAGGCCATTTGTGCGAATAGCATTAAAATTTTGTCATATTTTTTCTAATTTTTGAATGTATTCCGAGATAGTAAAAAAGTCATCTGTTCTAACGATTTAATTCCACAAATGGTTTCATAATAAAAGTTTGAAAATCTCCATAGTAAAAACTGTTCATATGGAAGAGTAGAATCGCAATGTTCGTAATACGTAGGAGACTTTCAGGAGATTTTATTACACCCTGTATAGAAACATCAGTTGGTGAAAGACAGATTGAAATTGTTAAAAAACACTTAAGTCCTAAAGTAAAGCCTACATTTGAATCAATTTCGTTTATTTAGCCCTTCTTCAAAATTGATTACGCTTTCTAAGAGGTTAGAGTTGAAATATTGAAGAGAGTTATACCGGAGTTAAATTAATCTTAGCTCGTGAAGAAGTAAATCAGTAAAAATTGAGAATATTTCTTGTCAACGTACAAAATAAGCAAGTGGGCATTCAAATGCCCCTTAAAAAGAGCCGATTATATGTGACGCATGTCTTTCTACATGTGTCACTGATAATAATCGCTTCTTTTTAGAGGTCAGTGAAGAAACCACAATTTTTGTTCATTCAAATCCAGTAGTATTTTTTTTACTGCTATTTTTAAATTCCTCGCTTGTTTACGAGCTTAGGTAAGTGAAACTTCCGGTATTAGAGAGAAAAGAAGTACATGCCCTTCTAATAGTCTAGCTCTACAACTCTAGACTCACCACTTTGAGACTTAAGCCAGTCGCGTTGGCACAATGAATCTACAATGTAAGTAGGTATCATTCATTTTAGTAAAATCCCTTTTGCTTTCGTAGCGTCTAATTAGGGAAACTAAGATTTTCATAAAGTCAAGAGATCCGTTGGAAGTTTATTAAGATCGGAAGCGGTTGAATAAATATTGAATTAGGCCAAGGAGTGAAAATTAAGGAAAGCTGAACGGAGTAGGTAATTTAATAAAGCAGTGTCGAGTGTCAGAAAACTTTCAGAGACAATAGAATCTCAGTATACAGTTGGCAGTGGACAGCCTTTTGTTAGTCGTGGACAAACACTTAGGTACAAAGGGAAACCTCTTCAAGCTTTATCTTCCAACTTACAAAGCCTGTCTTAGACACATCTATGTTTGATTCAGTTGAATCTATTCCCGCTAGCTGGTAATATTGTTTCTTTATTTTAACCTCCTTACATTTATTATGAATACAGCTTTAATAAACTTTTCGCACCGTCATATCTTTTAAACTGCAAATACTATAAAGCAACCTCTTTGCAACCGTAAAAGGGTGATTGTATTGCTCGAAAACTAGAGGGGATATTCCAAGTTCTCGTAATGGAATGCTTGGGGACTAGCCAGTTCGGTTGAACTTTCGTACTTAAACAATAGTATATTTCATTACAAGTGTGGAAAGGCTGTCATTGCAAAGAGTTCCGACAAATGTCTACCCGAGCCGAGGCGCAGCCGAAGGCGAGGGTTGACAGTCGGAACAAGTTGCAATGACGGTTCCGCACGTGTACTGAACGACTATTTTTAATACAGTTGCGAAAAAATGAAAAACTATTTGCTTTTTTCTCTTCTCGCCACGCAATAAATTCGTCGTATGTAGATATGTAGCGACTTTTTGACTTTTCCGGTAAAATGTTCTCCGAAGTATTTTGTGCAATTATACTGAGTTCCGGTGGTGTTAATTCAAAAAAACTAGGGTCGAAATTACTCATTTTGTGCAACAAACAACTAAACTTGCAAAGAAAATTTCTGAAAAATGGCGCCAACCGTAGAATATATGCAGTTTTTTTTTCTTCTTCACCCATTCTGGTAGGCAAAGGAAACTATGCCCATACAGCCAAGTCTTCAGTAGAAGTTTTTTATTGATATGAAATGAAAATGAAATTTAATGAGATGAAATGAAATGAAACCCAACCAAACTCATTCAATCAAATAATTAAATCTGATATTGAAACAAATTTGTAGCTTCTTTTTAGAAATATACGTATCTGCATGAATCATAAAAACTTCTATGATTTTTTTAGTAAAAACTTCATGGTTGGTTATTCTTTTTAATAGACATTATTTTGACAGTTGGGAAAGAGAACGCACGAGTGCGGGAAAGGTAAAAAAAAAGCACGAGTGTGTAATAGCCCACATCCCGAACGCTATACGTCCCTGCAATACGCCACTTTTTGAGCAACTGTATTAAAAAGTATTTTAAGACATAAAGCTTGCTTATTTGATCATTTTTACGGGTAAACTGCCAGACAAAACTTGGCATTATGTTATGTATAGAAAGGGATACAACCTTATATCTTTTTCTGGTGTTCAATAAGGTATGAATATACTATATATAGATAGAATTATCTAGCTAGTAGTTATGCTATTTAAAGTCTATTCAGGCCTTTTATACAATCATATCCAAATACACGAAATACTTTAAAAAAATCTTATAAATGTAATTCCCAACCCATTTATCGAGTTAGGAAACCTGGTCAGATACTTCCGAATGTGGTTCGGTGCGTTCTGGTTCGAAAATTATTAACTTTGGCTTCCTTTTTTCGAGATGAAAAGTACGGCATCCACGTAAAAAAAACATGATAGAGTCACTGCAGCATAAATCCATATAATGCAGTGTCTGAATCATGTTTTTGAATGGCTTTCGCTACTTTTGAAAATGTCGACGTTTTATCATAAGGTCTCGAATTTAACGAGGACCGAAACTCGTGGATTCCTTACCTGTCTGCGTCATCTTTTCCGAGGAGCAGACGTTGTGAGGAGCGTGTGGCGGGCTCGCCGTGTGCAGAAGGACTGTGTCGCTGAACATGACTGAAGACCGGCGCCGGGACAGCGACGGCGGTGACAGGAGGGACAGGTTTGATGCGTTCTGTTGGCGAGTTGCAAATCGGGTAAAAATATTGGACCTTTATTGTTCCTTTACATTCAGGACCGTTTCACTAATAGTAGATTGTTAACCAAGGGCTGTATGACATCAATTGCATACGAGGTTTTTGGCTAATTAGCCCGAGTATGCAATTTATGCTTACACCCGAGGTAAACACTCTGCTTTACATATCGATTATGAGGTAAGTAAAAAAACAAGAAAGCAGGACTTTTGAGAAAGAACTCCAAAACACGAAAAAAATTTACTTTCGCACCTAGCTAGTCGACTGACTTTTTTACTCTTCACGATTTTATGGCACGCAAGCGAGTCAAATCGTGCTGGCCAGTTTGATTTTTAAATCGATTTCAATTAACAAATAGTTCGATATTTAAAATAAAATCTTCATAAATTCTAATATAAATTGTCTCGATTCAAATAAATAAAAAAATATTAACTTTTAAAAAATATTCTTCTTGCGGTATGAGTATGACAGTTCTTTTTTTAAATTCCAAAACCTATGCTGTAATGTTAACATTAAGTACATGGTATGTTTTGAAACCTATGCTGTAATGATATCCATACACCCCGGCATTCAGGGAAGTAAGTGACTACTTACAGAGCAAGAGATATGTAAAAATACTAAATACAGGGACGAGAGAGACAAGTTGGATGCGTTCTGTTGGCGAGTTACAACTAAATGAAAATGTTAGATAATTATTATTCGAGAGACCGACAACCGACGACGCGAGCTCCGTTCCTACTCACCACCACAAGCTCGTCAAATAAGAGCGAACCTGGTCGGACTCTTCCAACAAAAATTCAAGTACTTAAGTAATTCCGAAATTGTTAATACATTATTATTCGGCAGTAGCCTGGCTACCCACAGCACAGGGAATCCTAGTTTGGGAGCCATGACACAAATGTAACACGTTGAATTAAATAAAATTTCTTTATTCTATAAATAATGTTTCTTTACATCAGGACTGTTTCGCTAAACGTGTCTAAATACCGGGCGCCGGGACATCTATGGCGGCGACGGGAGAGACAGGTTTGATGTGTGTTGTTGGCGACTTACAGTTGCGTTAAAAACACAAATGTAACACGCCAACAAAAGTTAGATCTTAATGATCATACAGCGATATACGACGTCTAGACGTTGTTTAATCGTCTGAGGTCTTTACACTTCGCAGAACTTGTACAGGGTGTAACAAAATTCCCATACATACGAACTACTCGTCAATACGAACAACTTTTGCTATGGGGATAACTTACAAATCGCAAAAAAAAAAGCTATTCCATAATAAAGTTACCCCTTTCGGCATTAACATGTATGGAACGTAACACGCGTGACTAAGTAAAGACGCACGATGTTGCTTATTAAGCCTTTCAGTAATTTTATTTTAGTATAGGGTGTAAACCCTTACATAATTCAAAATGATCCAGCAATGGTAAACTATGTAATAATAAATTAAAGTCTCCTTTTGGATATACTAGAAAAGTATACGTTCAGATCCAAATTACACCTCTTCAATATAACACCCCCGTCTCTGTCAACGCACAAAGTACATTCGGCAGCACATCAAACTGTACTTTGTTGTAGCAAAAACGCCAGTAATGTAATGTACTATAGTGCACGAGTGTAAATGTTTACGTGTGTTCGACTGTACGACCGAATACGTGACGAAGAAGCCAATAAATATTCTGCACCCAAAAACATCCACCATTCCCAACTCACTCAAACATTAGGCAAAAACGTTTCTTGGGGACTCCTACCGATCAATCAATCAATTAACTCTTCAAACAGCGAAACAGCTGAAACTTTTAGAAGTTCTCGTTGCGCGTGGAATGATAACAGAGGCTTGGTTTCACAGAGAGCGGTTTCACAGCAGAAAATAACATTCACACAATACAATCACTTGTCGTGGTTTTTAACCAGGCAATAATATGTTAACCAGACGAGGACATCACAATGGCAATACATCCAGAATTAGGCCATTTGTATATAAGACAGTACGGTGGCAAGCAGCGGGAATCAAACGTACGACTTACGACTTTTGGCATGTTACCGCTAGATCGACAAGGCAGTCAACGAATAGAAATGTATAAAGGGTGTTTTTAGGGTTCCGTAGTCGACAAGGAACCCTTATAGCTTCGCCATGTCCGTCCGCGGCTTAGCACAGATACCATAAGTACTCTCTAGAGCTGTCCGTCTGTTAGGGTTCCGTTTACGAAATATTAAGCTTTAAAGCGCAAATTTTTGTCCGAGTATAGCGTCCCCCCCACTCCTGGCTAAACGGTTGATTGTAGAAACGTGAAAAAATTCCGAGTAGCAGCACATTAAATGAAAACTATCACGGCTAAGTAGACTTTACAAGTTAACAATAGGCGACCAACTTATAAAAGGAAAACTTCGTACAAAATCCATTGAAAATGACGTCGATGAAGTTGTTAATTCTGTAAAGCAGACAAAATCCCCTCTTTCTACGGAACCCTACACTGCGCGTTTTTTTACGTATGATCTCTCTCAAATTACTGAAAATCTAGACGAGGTCTATGACGGAAGACGACCAATCGCTCGGCGGCGTGACTTCGTCAGATGGTTGGATACTAACCGCAGCCTAAGCCTCCCACCATTGATACGTCACGTGTTTGCTAACACGTGTAACCTACGGCCGCGAATAAATTCAACCCCGACGCGATTTCCAAGAATTGCCCTGAGATAAAGAAATTCCGTTTAATATAAATTTTTTTAATACGTTAAATTCTCATATGTAATCCCTGGTGTACATGCAATAAAGAATGTTCTATCTATCTATCTATTCCTTTAGAACTTATTTCAATATTTCTTTATACTTAAGTCTTTCGAGAAATGTATAACTGAATACGGCCCCGCTGGCCTGACGCACATACGCGCCGGTTGCTCGGTGGGCAGTCGCATTGTACAACTTATTATTAGACTACCTACCTACATATTAATATTTTTGTGAACTTAAAAAAATAATTTGTAGAATTGTATTTAAACAGATTATTATTTACTGAGAGTGTCTGCCGTTAAACTGCGATAACGTTTGGCAGAAGGGAATATATTGTGTTACTTTGTCACTTTACATTAAAAAAAAAATAGAACAAAAAGAAAAACACCGTATAACCATCCCTTTTTGGAACGGTAAAGGGATTATGTTACACCTTTATAGCGTGTGTAGCATTTAGTGTACCTGTTTGATAAATAAATCTATGTTTGCTAACGACACCCGTCCACTAATGGGCAGTACTAAGCGGCACTATACCCTTTTTTGTTCCATACTGACCATTTACCCAAATGTTTCCGGCACTCCCGACGCTCACGAATGCTCCAAATAATGGGCATAAACTAGGTCTATTTATTTTTCTGCCTCTCAAAGAAAGGTATGTTTTTTGAATGTTAATCTTTTATGTACTGTGAAAAGCTTATTTTACAGCTCAATCATAAAACATCCGAAGTTTAGGGATCTATAGATCTCAACTATCCGAAATAATCAGAAGTGGGATAATCAGCGCTATGTTATTCAACGTCACTTTCAAACGACTTCTTTTGAACACATACATATTTAAGCTATATTAAAATCTTACCAAATATCGTTTAAATAGAATAAAACCACGATTAACCAATTTTTTATTTTCTTCTTCTGTTTTTGGTGCCATCCCCTATCGGAGGTCGGCTATCATTGTGGTGATGTTGCGGCTCGGAAGAGTTCTATATTTGTCGTGATAAGCCACTATGCAAGATTTTGGAGCCACGATGTTTTTCTACGGCCAGGTCTTCTTCATCCTTGGATTTTGCCTTGCAGAATGAGTTGCAGCCAATTTTTTTCGAGAAATCTAAAATGGGGGAAGAAGACCATCCACATCTCATATTGTCATTATTTGACGTTTTACGATATTGAAATGTAATAATGAATTCTGATTATGCTGCCTAGAACTGAAATTTTACTTTCACTGTGTATTTTTTTTTTGTAGGTACCTATTATTAATTTTCAGACAAAAATGTCTGTTTAATACACCAGTTAAATGTTTAATATACCAAAGTTATTCCGCGTTGACTGGTACCAATAGTCATAAATAGAATCTGTGTCTCAACAATGAGGAAAAGCGGTCTAAGCTGAAGAAAAAACTACTCTTATTGGAAATCCTCTTAGCAATATGTGTGGCAGCAGCATTGGTGTTTTCCTACTTTTGTAAAAAATCACTAACGTTTTAGCATTGCATGTGGTTGTTTGCACTCATGGGATCTTATTAGGTTGGTACTCGTGCCAGATAATTTAATATACTTACGTAACATGACTAGAGAAAAATATAGTCAGAGTGGAGTTTTTGTCGCCGCTCCACTACAAAATCGACACTAAGGCAACGGCAACATTGTACATTGACATTCAACAAACAGAATGTAAATTGCTTACGTAATATTTTTTTTATTTCTAATTTCTGAATTGCGTGACACCGTGTCCTTCAACTTAACTTAAAGAAGTACAAAGGGGAGACCAGATATCAAGGCTACACAATTAACGACAGTGGTTTGAACAGAGTACCAGTTCCTGTTTTGTATGGGCAGCCTCGAAGAGCAAGATAGCCAAATTGGTTGCCAACCTCCAATAGAGACGGCACGTAAAGAAGTAGAAAAATTTCTGAATCTGGCGCTAAGTTTTCCCTAAAGTGGGGCTTCTAAGCCTTTGGTCTCATGTCTCACCTCCAGATCGGCGGCGGATAGGGAAGGCACGCGCAACAGGCTCGGCCGGCCCGTCGGCTCCTCGCCCCCCTCCTCCACGCACTTCCCGCCCCCGTACGCCTGCTGACAAGAGGGTTGGTGAGTGGCTCCATTCGGATAGGTAGATTAAGTAGCGTAAGCAGCCTACGCAGTGTGTCACGAAATCTCTACGTACATCTGAAAATAGGGGGGTTCTGTGAATAGGAATGAATTTGTTCTTTAAGTTTTGAATGGGAGGTTTTCTTTTTGACTATTAAAAAAAAGTAGTTCCCAAGGACTCTGTAGATGGCGCTGAACTGACTACGTTACCAGCCGAACGTTCCAATTTGCGACCGTGGGCAAACCTGAACGCACTGCAGATCGCTTACATACTCAGATTAAGTAATAGAAAACGTTTAAATTATAAGACTTCAATGAGGAAGACGTTAAAGTCGTATGTTCTTGCTAATTTCGCATACGAATCTTCGATATGAACAAAAGAGAGGAAGTAATGCTGTCAGTACGTTTCGTTTTATGATCTCAAACTACATCCAAGTGAATTAATCAAAAAATAATGTGACGTTCCCTTCCTTGCAGTAACATACTAAGTGCAGCGCCATCTATCCAGCGACTAGGCAAGAAATTAAAAAATAAATAAAAAGAAAATCCCTCGCTGCTCTATTATAATATAGTGATTGGTAGGTGGTAACTTTAGTGTAGAGTAGCAGAAATATTTTTTTATTGATATATTTTTGGGTTGTTCGTATTAACGAGTATAGAACCCTCTACTCTCAGATGTTTTGGGGGATTTTGTAACAAAGGCACAGGGCATTTGTCCAAGAAAGAGTATGGGCTTAATTACCACGCGTGTCCACTGTGGGTTAGTAATTTATATGTGACCTACTCAGATGCTCATGATGTTTTCCTTGACGGTTAGTGAGTGCTACTGTTAGGTATTAGCAATTTATAAATTTCTGGGATTCGAACCAGGGACTTCACGCATCTAAAGAAACGAGTCTATCTATTAAGCTAGCACCGCTCTATGAGATGAGGTAGAGCAGCCGTTATTCAAGAGAAAATAACAAGACTTTCTCAAACAAAGATCTTATGTAAGCTAGTAAAAACTGGCAAGGATGGAGCTTTGAACTTGGCCTGTTTTGGCAGGATGCTAAATGGTTCCAAGGAGAAAGGGGCCCTCCCTGTCCTTAGAAGTGGCAGCAATTCAGATTTTGTCTGGTCGAACAGATGTAGTAAGGTAATAGCATTAACAAACAAGTTGTTAAATGCTATGTATAACAGAACGTGCATAGTGTTCTGAGAGGGGAACTAAAGGGGAAACATATTTATGCTTTCAAGCTCTTTAAGAACTTTCATCATAAAAGATTCAGATGAAATGTAACAAAAGGAATAAACAATACGTTTGCTTAGTTTCGAGTGTGGGTTGTAGCGAGAGATATTTGGTAGACACCCAACTCAATCACGGCTTTAATCATAGATATAATAAAAGTTTGATATTTATGATTGATGCGAAAAATTGTATTCCAGCTGGAGATCAGAGGCCAAAATACCACACCAAATGTGCTCCTGGCAGATTCTTGCTCTAAAACAAATGTTGATGTTTATGATTGATGCGAGAAATAGAATTGGAGCTGGAGATCTGTCGCAAAACTACCATACCATATAGGCACCTGGCGGAATATTGTTCTTCAGTCAACCAATCAGTGGTGTGCTTAGGAGGAAGGACTGCTGGACTTCCCCCAAGGCACACAACTTGTTTCTTTCCTAGGCTATCCTCATCCATCTCAGATCATCGGTCTAGCGAGCTGGTGTACGTCCGATGCTGCGTTTGCCAGTCCATGGTCTCCACTCGAGAACCTTTTTATCCCATCGACTGACGGTTCTTCAGCAGACCCACTGCCACTTTAACTTGCTAATCTTATAGACTATGTAGTAAATCACATTAGTTTTTTGGCGAATTGTGTCATTTCTCATATGATTTTTCAAAGAGACTCCGAGCTTAGCTCCTTCCATAGCGCGGAATATTGTGACTTAATAAATGAAATGAAATGATGTAAGTATAGAAATACAATGGTATGCTGTAATTGTAACCTGAGGATGTATTCTTGGGCAGCAAGGGTGATGTTGCTTTGGCTTGGATGTCGGAAGCTGAAGCGTCTCACGGCTGGTCCGCCAGCGGACTTGCGCGCGCTGGTAGCGGTACACCCTAGAAAAGCGATGACTTTTACATATACGGGATTATTTATAATATGCGCAATTCCTGAATTACCCAAATTATGTAGAGTTTAACGAAAAATGCTTTTGTTATACGAGTTATTTTGTCGGATTTTATTCAGAGTTATCAGATTTGTATTTCTTTTATTATAAGATTTTACAAAATTGTATTAAATTCGCGCTTAAATCATTGTCCCACGAAGAAAAAATACTATCCTATTTCCCACGGGTTTTTTAAACCACATTTTTCTATCGCATTATCTATCGAACGACCCCACTAAGAAGATGAAAATGTTTTTCCAAACAAATGGTAAAATGTGTACAATAGTGGTAAAGTAAGGTTTAATTATCACAAGACATATGCCTCATGTGGATTGGCGTTTTCATGCGCTGAGATATGTACTAAACAAAAAGATTTGGTTAATATACAATATCTTCATATTGTAACGGTTCGCAGAAACATACACCGCATTAATATAAAATTACTCTGCTGACTCGGCAAACGTTGTTTTGTCATATTAATTAGCCTACGACCTATTCTCAGACCCACCAAATATACACAAAAAAAAATTAATAAAAATCAGTGAAGCCGTTTCGGAGGATAGATAGACAGAGATCACTTTATTGTACACATAAAAGTAAGGAGGAGTATTGAACTCCTCCTTACCAACCAACACTGTGATACGAGACTTTTGTATATTAGATTAATAGTAACGACACACGCTTTCTTTCTGGAATTATATGATGATCCTGATATGACGATTAAAGTTGATTACATCACGACCAAAGAAAAAAGACCAAAGAAATAAGTTTTCTATTAAAGTAAAAGTTGTAAAAAACTTACCTGATCTTCTTGGCCATTCTTCGCTTGAACCGTCTCCACAAATGCGCGACATACTTCACGATTTCCGCGTAGCACGTCGCCGGCTCACTGTTGTTGGTCGACGAGGCTAAAGTCGAAGTAGATGTGAACCGAGCCCTTTCGGCCCTCATGCGCTCCATTTCTCGCTTTTTTGTCTCAGCAAATTGTGTTGCTATGACGACCAGGCAGAGGTTGATCATGAAGAATGAGCCAATCTAGGAATGAAAAGCACAATGAATAAGTGGTACTGTTTGTACATAAGACCATGCAAACTGATCGTGACCACGCTAATCTGTAGATAGCATCTACGTATTTGTCATACACACTGTACTTAGATAGAGATAGCTTGAGAACACTTTATTGTCCATAAAAAAGGAAATTACAGACATATTTGCAGACTAAAAAAACCTGATTAGAAAATTTTCTCTTCACTCTTCGCAATGGAAACAAGCATCTAGACTGGTATAAATCATCTTTAAATTATATACACTAGAATTCCTCCAGAAGCTCTAAGAAGTGTCACAGCCGTCACTTTTTATTTCGGATAGCCATTTCACATTATTTTGCAAACTATCCTAGAAGACTAGTCTAGGACAAGGGAGGAGAAAGGTATCGCCTGGAATATAAGCCTTAGTGTGTGAACGACATGATACTTACCACTATTAATAATACGAAGTATATCCAATCCCAAAAGCTGTGCGCATCTTGCACGTAATACATTATGTCTGTCCAGCCTTCCAGAGAGATCACCTGCGAGAGATAACAGTTATGGAAAATAAACACATTAAAACAAATTATGTAGAGGAAATATTTTAAAGATATTCTCCTTGAACTAATAATAATAAATGATAAAAATAGTTATTTATTCCAGGCATAGGGAACCATATACAAATCGTTATTACAAATTACTGAACGATCCCTACCAGCAGTAGAAACCTACAATTATAACTATCTATCATTATAACTATGTAGATTTTTTCCCGATTATATATTTTCTTAAATCTGAAGCTGAGATCTCCTAAGAACTTTTTCCAGATGCTACACGGGTTCAAATTACGAGAACTACCCTGTATGACTGGGCAAAAGGCAGACTGGTGTAAAGGAAAAAATACGGTCATTTCAAAGACGGACGCACAAAGACACGCATTTTACGGTATTATATTCAAAGTCACAACTTACGAGAAATATCGCGACCCAAGCCAGTCCAATGTTGTCGAACGAAATCGTCCCTTGAAAGGGATTCGACCCCCTCTGGGTGCAGTTCGTGTAATATTGATTCCAGTTCACGCAGGATGTATTCGTCGGTTGGTTGTACGAGAAAGCTTTTGCCGTCTCGTTGCAAACTAGAGCTCCGTATCTGTATGGAGGGAAGTCACCGCACTGATGCATCCCATTGTCCTGCGGCGTCGTGCAAATGTAGTCCAGCTCTTTGGAAAATTCGTAGTAGAACGACACGCTGCGAATGAGATTATAGTTGGTTAGCTTCTGAACGTTTGTGGGAGAACTTGCGTACAGTGTGAAGTATCAAGGCTTAGTGCTTAAAATGTGGCTTTCCTGGAACTATGATTCACAATAATTTTTCATTTTGATTCTTTTTCTATTAATAATCTTTTGTGTCTGATCTTGCCATAGATTTTTAATACAAAATTCCGAAAAACAGACCTTTGCTTACCTTTCATAATGTATATAAGATTATATCCCCACATCTATCGGTACATACTTTTAGTTTTCTTACTTATTCTACCTACGTTTTAACTATGGCCAGATCACTTAATATATCCGTTTCGACTAGATATTAATTAAATGGAAAGCCATGATGATGAGGTGCTTGTAAAATTCATAAAGTTATTTTGCACAGCTCTATGATTTCAGACTAACTAATTTGCATATTATTCAAACTATCGTTTCGACACATGCAGCAATGTTACGAACATTAATAAGCACATTAACATCCATCACAAACCAGGTAGTAAACCAATGATCAGCTTCTTATGACCGCAAATAATGCTTCAGTTTGGCTCTTTGGCCAACAATGTTTAAGAAAGAACGAAATTCAGAGATTCAGAGCGAAACCAGGTCGGACTCTTTCGACAAAAAACCAAGAAAATTTATCCGGTATTAAGTTAGTAATGTAGTGCTTACGAAAATTTTAGTTTGAAAAAAGAACAAAATAGATATTTTTAATTGAACATTTTAGGAAAGTCTTATAAATTCACAAAACATGCCATTTACTGACACAGTTATCAAGAGACAGGTTGGCACAATGTTCCTCGATTTAATGCCACAGTAATCCCCTTATTTATTTAACTGGAAGATAATACTTTTGGCATTAATTTCGCCCTTGTACTTTTATTTTTATAAGTGCAATAAAGAATTTTAATAAAAATAATAATAATATTTATGGTGTTTTAATTTTAGAACTAGTCCTGGCGGTATCAGAAGTGTCGCTCTCAAATCACCGTCATGTCAATGTTGTGATTACGGGTAATCAAATTCAGCAAAGCTCAGACCTCCATTAACTTCCTGTTTCGTGGTGACATGCTGACACATGCAAAGTAGGTATGAAAGGGAAGTGAGGGTCGGGCTAACAATTTACAATCTATGAGCAAATCAGGCATTGAATCAAAGTGCTAACAAGGGCGGATTTAATTTGAAGTCAGGTCAAGGGAGCGAAAGTCGGTGGCTGTGCCACGTCATTCCCAGTTTAATGTCAGCCGTGACGGATCTTAAATGCGATACTAACCCACATCGTTAGGCGTTGGTCCGTTACAGGCCCTTTTACCTTAATGTTGGTCGTAAAGGATTTTATTCCGCCGTGCTTCGCTTTGAAAATGTATTTCAAACCGAGAAAATGTCTTTTGTGGGATTAGATCAAACAATTTTGATCAAAACATGATCTGGCTGAAGAATGAAATGAAGCTTAGTTAATTTGTTAATGACAAGCTTAAAACAGACAGCATTAAATGTGGCTGTCTTGTGAATAATATGCATTCAGTATTTCTGTTGAAATGGTAATTTGGTATGTACAATGAGACCATTTTCTTTGTGAGTCTTAACTGTGCAGGTAGTGTAATAAAGGATCCACTGAATATATCGCTCCCTAAAAGCAGTGGTACATGCCAGAAATATTGTTTTTAATATTTGTTTTTGAAAAATGTAGTGTGCAGAGAGTTGAGAGTTGAACGTTTTGGATCGGTCCAACTATTGGACCATTCGAAACATATTTTTTTATTAACTATAGACTTAACGGTGTATTGCAATTTGCAACAAGTAGTCGATTGAAACCTTTATATTAGCAGATTGATCTGATAAAAAAAAATTCAGGAAAAGTTTCTTGAACAAGAAAAGTTTCTCATCTACGAGAAACGAGGAAATACAGCAAAAACAATCTCTTAATTCGGCGGGTACGGCATAGTTTATGAAACCGTGTAGTCATTGTCCCCAGTCAATGGCAAAAAGATGTTCGCCGTTCCGTGCTGGGTCGTGTAGTAACTTGCCAAGCTGTGGGAACCGGCCAAATAAAAGAAATCACTCTTCATGTAAAATCTCGTCTACGAATAACAGTTGTCGTACAACGTAGCTCTGCAGTTTATATGTGACGATTATGGTTAAGAAAAGGTTTCAATAGAATTGCTGGATTGCAGAAAGGAGGAAACAAGTTCGATAGGACATCTGGCTGGCAGACGTGAAAGGTACACGATACAACAGATTGGCATAATATTCTCAATAGAAATACATTCAGATATCATTATCATCTTACGAGCTGATTCTGACGCGCACTCTGTACCATTCGGACAGGTCTCTGGAAAACAAGGAATCGGTGACAGGTGTTATGAATGTATCCAGAAGTATGGTACACATAGACGAGTAGTTTTCTTCCCATACTGGTCGGTAGGTATATTATATATCTGCTTGGTCCAATCAGTCTTGGTTCAGCTACTATGCAAGTATTTTGTTAGTTCAGTTGTATTTTTCTATAGATTGCATGATATAGTATAATGACGGAACTTTAATAAGTGGATGATTATTTCTCGTCTCCTTGAACCAAGCTTAGGGATAAAAACCATTTATCTATTCAAGTCTTAGAACTAACTATTGGAGTGAAATAAAAAATTGTAACTGGAAGAAAACTCCTCGTTTCTGTATACTGAACCCTGGTGTTAGTCTAAAGGCTACACTGTTACTCTGGGTACTACAAAGGGATAAAGAGTGATTCAAAGTTGATTTCCATTCAACGGAAAGTTGTATTCAATATTGAGTTACGACGCGCGCAGCTGGGACACTGTTGCATAACTTTATTGTCACTGGAATCACCCTTTTAGTTATTTGTTAAATTGAAAGTACCTATTTTATTTTTATTCACATTTTATCTTCTTTTACTTATAATAATAATTATTAAATCTAAGGTTAGTGTTACTAATGGATCATTACGTTAGGGCTGTTTATCTAAAATGTATTTGTAAATTATATGCTACGATTTCGTGGTCTGTACAATAATACACGTTTCTGTAGTGTAGGGGAAGTGTGTATTGACGGAATGCAATATTTACGTCGGTGTTGGTTAATAATAACGCAGGCACGGAAAGCATCAACGTTCATGCGCGTCCAAGAAAACATTTACATCTCCACAAAATGTGTGTATAAAACTGTTATGGTATATATTTTTAGCCGAGATGTGAGCTTCGCATATGTATGATCTAAGAGGATTTCGATGTCTATGCAAACAGGTGCATAGCTGACTTGACGGCCAAAAACCTATAAATGCAGCAATGCAGCGAGAGTATTAGAATGACCACTACCTGACATTACAGGGATCTTGCTGCTGTAGGAGTATAACTCTGCGAGTTAAAAACAATATTCTCCCTGACTAGAGATAACGGCAGTAAGTCTACATTTCTGGTAGGTATACTGGTATTTACCAAAATATACACACCCTACTGCCGATATTGCTAGTACGGTAGAACTTCGATGTAACATTTAAGGGATCTATCTAATCGCGATTATTTATTAAAAAACCGGCCAAGTGCACGTCGGCCCACGCGCAATATAGGGTTCCGTAGAAATAGGTTTTTTTTTAATCTGCTTTACAGAACTAACAACTTCATCGAAGTCATTTTCAACAGATTTTGTACGAAATTTTACTTTTATAAGTTGGTTGCCTATACTCGTCAACTAGGAAAGGGCTCCCTACTCGGACAAAAAAATGCGCTTTAACGCTTAATATTTCGCAAAGGGAACCCTAAATAAAAAAAATTAGTCTTACACCCACAATATTTTTCAAAGACCAATCCAACGATATTCCACACTATGGGTGAAGGCGAGAAAAAAAATTGCATCCCTAATTTAGGCGTAGGGGATGTACCCTAAAATATTTTTTTTTTTGAGTTTTTTTCTATCGTTTTTCAGCGTTATAAATAAGTACATCCAAGCCAAATTTCAGCTCTCTAGAACTTAGTGTCTCCGCGGACGGACAGACAGACAGACGGACGGGCAAGGCGAAACTATAAGGGTTCCTTGTCCACTACGGAACCTTAAAAACGAGTCTAATTGTGATTATTCATTAGGTATGATTTAATGCCTCATTGGTCTAGTCGATAAGGCGCTTAACTACCAAAACACAGGTCGCGGGTTCGATTCCCACTGGAAGCCGCCGTACATTAGTACAAATGCCCTCAGTCTGGGTATATCTCCTTGTTTGTGATGTCCTTGCCTGGTACCATGGCACAGGGTATCCTAGTATTAATTACTTTCATTTCCGACGTTTTGCATCGCGAGTCATTAAAAATACTAATCGCGATTGTTTAATAGGCAAACTTAGGGCCGGTTTCTGACTTGAGAATTTCACTAAGTAAATAGGTACTTAAGTAACGTTTTGTCACGCTCTTCTCTGAGAAATTCGAAGAGGCAGCACTACAGTTAACTATTTACTTAGCGAATTGCATTAATATCGGATATTTTGGCAACGTTGCAGTTGACGAGTAGTTGCTGTTTCAAGCAACAACGGAATACCGTTGAAAAAATAAGTTTACCTTCTCTTGAATCTACCTTAAACCACGCCACCTGTATGTGTTTTTAGGGTTCCGTATCCAAAGGATAAGGGAACCTATTACTAAGTCCGTCCGGCGTCCGTCCGTCTATCACCAGGGTGTATCTCATGAACCATGATAGTTAGACAGTTGAAATTTTCACAGATGACGTATTTCTGTAGCCGTTATAACAACAAATACTGAAATAGAATAAAATTAATATTTAAGGGGGACTACCACACAACAAACGTGCAAACCGATTTTTTGCTCGATATTAATAACGGCAACAGGTAGACGCTGGAAATAGTCATAGAATATTTAGTTCTATATTCGCTTTGAAAATAAATAGTTAAATCAAAGTGAATAACTAAGGCCCCCCCTTAAAGGATTCCCATACATTAAAAAATGCCGTTTTTAGGGTTCCGTACCTCAAAAGGAAAAAACGGAACCCTTATAGGATCACTTTGTTGTCCGTCTGTCCGTCCGTCCGTCCGTCTGTCAAGACCCTTTTTCTCAGGAACGCGTGGAGGTATGAAGCTGAAATTTATATCAATTACTCAGGTCTACTGTCCCTTGAAGCTGTGAAAAAATCAAACTTCTAAGCCAACGCAATCAAAAGATACAGCCGTTTATGCCGCAAATTTTCGACACTTGCAAGGGAATCAAAACCTACAGGGTGCTTCCCGTGAACTCAGAATCTTGAAATTTGGTACGAAGCAACGTCTTATAGCATAGATAAAGGAAAAATTACGAAAACCATAAATTTTTAGTTACATCACATAATATATTTTTTTTTAATAATTTTAAACTTACTACCCATTTCCTCATAAACGCGTAGAGGTATTAAATTGAAATTCATACCAAATACTCAGGTCTATAATACCTTTAAGCTGTAACAAAATCTAACTTCTATGTCAACGCAATTAAAAGAAACAGCAATTTAAGCTGCATATTTTGAAACTCGCAAGTACTCGCAAGGGAATCAAAACCTAAAAGGTACTTCCAGTCGACCTAGAATCTTGAAATTTGGCATGAAGCAACGTTTTATAGCACACATAAAGGAAAAATTCCGAAAACCTTAAATTTTTAGTTACATTACAAAATATATATTTTTTAATAAATATAAACTTATTACTTTTTTCCTCATGTTTTGCAATAAAAATACCATAGTTATGACTCGATTGTCGTAATGAACGAACTTTGTAAACCTTGCAGGTTTGTACGGAACCCTCGGTGCGCGAGTCCGACTCGCACTTGGCCGGTTTTTTTTTCTCTTTGTGTGTAATGTTCTATAGATAATGGTACGGAACCCTTTGTGCGTGAGTCCTACTCGCTCTTGGCCGGTTTTTTTATACGACATTAAACAATTAGTTTCAATGCGCGAAACATTATTTTTATTTTGGTTCTCCTAGCCACGAAATTATTTTGCGCATGGAAATCGAATTAAGAAAAAAATGCAACACAATCACTAGTTCTGTATAATGATTGTATGATTGTTTGGTGTAATGTTTTTAGCAAGAGGCGCATTTTTATAGTTCTCAGAATTTTAAGTTGACGAATCGCACTACCTGCTACTTGTACGAGTATGTTTTCAAGGCTAACGAAAAAAATATTGTTCGAGAGCACCAGCAGAGTTTTGTTCTCCATCAGCCGAAAGAGCACTAAAAAGTCAGGATGTATAATAAATAATATGGAGCAGCAATGAGTATGCACGGTCGAAAGGTGAAAGCGTCAAATATTGCATGCAGTCAACGTTAGCAATGGGACGTGCCGCTAAGACGAGCGCTTTTGAGCAAATGGAAAGAAAAAACAATGGTCTCCTGGATTTCCTTGTTACTTGACTTCGAATGCCATCGTATTAAAAGCTGAGCTAATGTTTTGTGGAACTACTTGGGAATCGAGAACTAATTAATTAAATTACTTCTCCATAGAACGTGTTGGCATCCCCAACAGATTATTGTAATATGGTAACATTTTATATGCTATCTCTCTCTCTTCTACCACCTACGACGCCATTAAAACGTGTACCTTGTGCTCCGCAATAAAATATTATAATATTCTACGCAACAAGTGTTTTCACTCTCGGCCAGCGCTGCTCCACGTCCACAATAAGGCCAGGGATTGTAATCAACGACCCCTACAAATGGTCCTTCGGCGAAAAGAAAACAGCGGCCTCTAAACATCTCGACAAAAGGGCGGCCAACGTCGAGCTTCGAGATCACACAGTTGCAGCGATCATTGTGGCGAATTCCAGTACATAGGCGATTATAAAAATACACGGTCTCCAAGGCGCTATAATCAAAATCGAGGTGCGAAGCAAAATCAAGAGCAACCTACCAAAAAGAAGATCTCATCATCAAGCATACAAGCAAGTAAAATCGAACAAAGCAAAGTCGGCCATCTTTCAAGTTCCGGTGACAAAAAACGTACACTGCTGCGCACTTCACTCGCATGCAGAAGCAAGAAAACGTCGCTGATTCGTTAGTTCAAAGGTTCGCGCTCTCGGCATCTGCCATCAAGCTAAGCCCGGGCCAATCAGCGTGCGCCGTTTCCCGCTCGGTTCTACGAAAGAAGAAAGAAAGGTTGTCTATGTGCGGCGTCTCCAAGCAAGCAAGCAAGCAAGTAGCGTTAACGTTCGCCATTTTGTAGACATTTTTGTGTTGCGCATTTTGCATGCGCAGAGTAAAATAGTATTTGTCGATTAGTTAAGCCGATCTTTATAATTAGCATTGCGCTAAAGTGTATTCTAGCTACCTTGATACAGTTGTAAATAAGTGCCAGCATGTCTGACTCAGAGGAAGACGTAGGGAAATCGTTGGGTAAAGCGATCGCGAAGCGAGGTTACGTAAAGGGAACCCTAACAAGGCTTCACAATGAATTAGCAGAGCAGGATCTGTCCGAATGGGCGCCGGAAATGTTGATTGTCCGTAAAAATAGGTGTATTACTGCTTTCGAGCAGTACGAAGCATTCAATTATGAAATATTGTGCTTGAATAATGACGACCAGGAAAAGCCAGGTGAGTTTGAATCTAAGTACTTTGCAATTATTGCTAAGCTAGATAGTGAAATAAACAAAAGAACACCTACAAGCGTGAACAGCCCGCAACAGGCAAAACACATGAAATTGCCAGTAATTCAAATCACCCCATTTTCGGGCAAATATGCGGAATACACCACTTTCAAGGAAATGTTTCAATCTGTAGTAGAAAATGACAGCTCCCTGGAAGAAGTTCAAAGGTTGCACTATTTACGAACATTCTTAACAGGCGAACCCTTTGATCTTGTGAAAAACCTTCCCTTGATAGGCGCTAGTTTCAAGGAAGCAATGAAGCTGCTTGATGAGAGATATAACAATCAATATAAAATAAAAAATGAGTTAATAACAAGTTTGTTAGATTTATGTGTCATCACGAAGCCTTCACCTACACACATTAGACACTTTGTGTCAACAGTAAAGCAGGCATTGGCTGCTCTAAAGAATTTAGGTGCAAAAGTACATGAATGGGACCCTATACTAATGTGTATTCTTACCCGCAAACTAGATGTACAGACGGCCCATGCTTACCAGCTAGAAAGGGACGCTAAAGTTGAACCCACAGTGGTTGACTTTCTGGCATTTATGGAGAAGAAGGCACTAGCAATGGAAAACACAGGGGCCTTGCCATCTACAAGCAAGGCTATCGTTGCAGTGACTACGAGCAAGGCAAAGGAGGCTCAAGGATGTCAGTACTGTAAGTATGATGATCACAAAATTTACAACTGTAAAACTTTTAAAATACTGCCTTCAGCAGAAAGAATATCCTTTGTGCGATCGAGCAAGCTGTGCATTAAATGCTTAAATAAGCATCCTGGACAATGCAGGTTCCATTTCCGCTGCAACGAATGTAAAATGGGGCATCACACCTTATTGCACGCGGAAAAGCAAAAAACTGAACCAGTGATTATGTTGTCAGGCGATAATAATAATGTTTTAATCCCCACAGCCCGAGTAAAATTGTACGCAAAGGACGGCAGAGAGGTACATGTAAAGGCTATACTGGACTCCGCCTCTCAAGCCTCGTTAATTACAACCAAAGCCATTAGAGTCCTTGGTCTGACACCCACAGAAAATAATACTAGTATTACTGGTGTCACAAACAACAAAAACAAAATTAAGTACTCCGTTCCATTAGAGATCCATTCTTTGAAATCTCCATTCAAGGCATCTGTTAACTGTCATGTAGTAGATGATATTACATGCAAGTTGCCGCAAACAATGATTGACACAAGTTCAATTAAAATTCCTCCAAATACAGTGCTAGCAGATGATGAGTACTACAAGCCATCTGAGATTAATTTGCTAATCGGTGCCGATATATTTTTCCAGGCACTGCTGCCGGCGCAATCAGCCTGTGGCTCTACACCGTCACGGCTAGCCGGCGCTCGCGCAGAGCAGACATGCAGAGAGCAGCTGCAGCAGCCTAGACAGCCCCAGCCAGCAGCGGCCCAGAGAGACTCCGGTCCAAGTATTATCAACACCGAGTTTGGCTATATCATTGGAGGTGGTCTACCTTCACAAGACGAGGTAACAAAGATTGTATTACATTGCGCAACCTGCAAAGCTAGCATTGACGCTTCTATTTCAAAATTTTGGGATGTAGAAAAGGTTCCAGAGGTCTTTAAAGAGGAACCTGAACAAGAAATCGTTGAAAGTCATTTCCAGGCAACAACAGTTCAACTACCTAACAAAAAATTCCAAGTTGACCTGCCCTTAAAGGTACCGTTAGATGAGGTTAATGCGACATTAGGAGAGTCCTTTGATTTGGCTATGTATAGATTTTTGAGCTTGGAGAAAAAATTACACAAAAATATTAATTTATTAACGGAGTACGCAAACTTCATTCATGAGTATGAAGCTATGGGCCACGCCCACTGTATTGATATCAAGGAATACAATTTTCAAACAGATCCCATTTATTTCTTACCACACCATGCGGTGCTTAATAAAAATAGTAAAACCACCCCAACACGTGTTGTGTTCGATGCTTCAATGAAAACCAAGGATAAAAAAATATCCCTAAATGATATATTAGCAAACGGAGCAGGGGTGCAAAGGGACCTTTTTGACATTATCATGCTGTATCGATTGGGTGACTTTACATTCAATAGCGACATTAAGAAGATGTTTAGGAATGTCTTGGTTAATCCTAGCCAGACATCGCTTCAAAATATTTTGTGGCGCGACAATCCTAATGAACCAATACAAATACTGCGCTTAAATACAGTAACATATGGAATGAAAAGCTCGAGTTATCTCGCAACTCGATGCCTGCTTGAACTAGCAATATTGCATGAAACTGAATTCCCATTGGCTTCATTCATAATAAAAAATTGTGTGTATATGGATGACATATTATATTCTAATTCTGATTTGCCTACGTTGCTAAATGCTAAGGAGCAACTAGCAATTTTGCTAAGCTTGGGAGGCTTCGAGTTGCACAAGTGGTCTTCTAATTGTGACCAAGTTTTAAATAATGTTCCTGCAAAGGAAAGACAAATAGGAAATATAGAGCTTCAAAAGGAAAACTGCAACATCAAGGCCTTGGGTCTAACTATTGATGCGCAGAAAGATTGCTTTGTAATAGAATGTCCAAATAAAACTAAATCTCAGTCAGCTACTAAAAGAGAGATATTGAGTCAGATAGCTAGCTTCTATGATCCTATGGGCTTTGCTAGCCCTATTGTTGTAAAAGCAAAGGCAATAATGCAGAAACTGTGGTGCGAGGAAGTAGATTGGGATTCCAATCCATCACAGACGTTGCGAAACGAATGGGCCGAATTTGCTAATAACCTAAGTAACATGAAACCTATTTACTTGCCTCGAAACATTCAAGTGCCCGGCGATGCTGAGAAGGTGCAGCTAATTGGCTTCGCAGATGCTTCCAGCACCACAGGTTACGGAGCTTGTTTGTACTTGCGAGTGGTCGATAAATTAGGTAAAGTGACTATGTCATTACTTTGCTCGAAATCGCGAATTAACCCCTGCAGTAAGGCACAGACGATACCTCGCTTAGAGTTGAATGCTTGCTTACTATTAGCACGGCTAGCACAAAGGGTTTACCATACATTAAGAGTAAAAATCTGCATACATGAAACTATTTTATTTACCGATTCACAGATTGCATTAGCGTGGATTGAGACAGATATAGTTAAATTACAAGCTTATATTTCGAACAGAGTACGGGTCATACATCAGAGTACAGAAGGATGGCAGTGGAGGTATGTCAGCTCCCATGAAAATCCCGCAGATTTCCTTAGTAGAGGTCTAAGCCCGGGTGAGCTCTCTGACTGCAGGATGTGGTGGAGTGGTCCAGAGTTCCTGAAAGAAAGGGAGTATAATTTCAATAACAGCTTACCTAAGGTGATTAAGAACTTACCCGAATTAAAAGTACTGCCTACAGCCGCTGCCAACCATGATGTCGTGCTCCTTACTCTGAAAGAAAAAGAAATCTCACAATTAGTAGAAAAATATTCAGATTTAAACAAGATGAAGCGTGTGTTAGCATACATTTTACGCTTTGGTAAAAATTGTAAACCAGGAAATAACAAAATACTAACCAATTACATTTCGCACAAGGAGTTACAAAACGCTTCTGATTTATTGGTTAAGCATGAGCAACAATTTTATTTCAGGGAAGAATTAAAATTGCTACAAGAAGGTGAAAATGTAAAGGGCCCTCTTAAACCTTTGCACCCCTTTATAGACCAAAACGGCTTGTTGCGTGTGGGGGGAAGGCTTCAGAATTCGGCAATTTCATACAATCAAAAACATCCCCTTATTCTGCCAAAGGGTTCCAAATTAACTGAGCTTATTATCTCTCATGAGCACCTTCGATTGCTTCACGCTGGTCCGAGGCTTTTATTGTCTCAATTAAATCAAAATTATTATTTAGTAAATGGTTTACGTCAAGTAAAAAAAATAACGCATAAATGCATAACCTGTTTCAGATTGAAGGCTGCCTGTGCAAAGCAGCTAATGGGATCGCTGCCTAAGCCGCGTGTCACAGCTTCCAGAGCTTTTCATGTGGTCGGTATAGATTTTTGTGGGCCGATTGATTTAAAAAATTCACGCGTAAGACGAGCACTAATTACCAAAGGCTACGTTTGTGTCTTTGTATGCTTCAATACAAAAGCTATTCATTTAGAATTAGCGTCGGATCTCTCGACAGAAACCTTTCTAGCGTGCTTTAAAAGATTCATTTCACGAAGAGCAATGCCCACTGAAGTCTATTGCAACAATGGAGGTGCTTTCCGAGGCGCAGCTAACCATTTGGCTGATTTGTACAAGCTGCAGAGCTCTGAGGGCCACCAAACACTGGTGCAAGATTTCTCATCACAGCATGGGATTAAATTCAATTTTATACCTAGTTATTCACCAGTGTTCGCAGGCCTTGCAGAAGCTGGGGTTAAAAGCATGAAATTTCACTTAAAGAGAACTATTCAAAAGAACGTACTTACTTATGAACAACTGAACACAGTTTTGTGTCAGATCGAGTCGATTTTAAACTCTAGGCCATTAATGCCTGTTAACTCTTCGGACGTTAACGATTTTAGTTACCTCAGCCCTGGTCATTTTTTGGTAGGCTGTCCACTCACAACTTATCCTGAGCCAGACATTTCAGAACTTCCAAGTAATAGGCTTAAGTTCTGGCGGTTAGTAGAAAATATGAAGCAGTCATTCTGGAAGGTCTGGCACAGACAATACTTAAATATTTTACAATGTAGACCTAAGTGGCGCGACGCTTTACCCAATGTTTCCGTAGGTGATTTAGTCCTATTGAAGCAGCCAAACTCGCCTCCTCTTTATTGGCCTTTAGCTAGGATTTCAAAGGTTTTTACAGGTGGTGATAGTAAAGTCAGAGCCTTTGAGGTCACTGCGCCTAGTGGCAAGGTATATACACGTTCTTTATCGGGTATATGTCCATTACCCATGTAATAAAAGTAACAAAAAATTAGAAATTAAGTAAGAAAAAATGTTATGTTAATTTGCCTCTTAAATTTGAATTTAATTTAACACTGAAGTTACTGAGTAAATATATTGGTAAGTTAACTATGTGGCTTAGATAGTAATAATAACTAAACTTGCATTTTATTCAGAAATCTGATTTAGTTAAGAAAACCAAGTTAGTGTTTCCTTTGTTATTAAGTTTTATTGTACATGCCTAGAAAGAGACAGGCATTATTTTAACAGGGAAGTTAATGTTAGTTAAGTTAAACATGTTATTTAAGCTTTAGCAGGCTCTCTAGGAGCCAAATTGCATATTTCAAGCGTTCTCACGCTAGGGGCGCAGCCTGTTGGCATCCCCAACAGATTATTGTAATATGGTAACATTTTATATGCTATCTCTCTCTCTTCTACCACCTACGACGCCATTAAAACGTGTACCTTGTGCTCCGCAATAAAATATTATAATATTCTACGCAACAAGTGTTTTCACTCTCGGCCAGCGCTGCTCCACGTCCACAATAAGGCCAGGGATTGTAATCAACGACCCCTACAGAACGCATCGTTCCGAAAGCGCCGAAGTGAGTCAACTAACTGCGATATCATGTCAAATAACTTAGTTTTTCATTATCGCTGTAATCTTAAACTTGCGATGTAGCGGGCTTTGATGTGATGGCATGCGAAGACAATAATTAAACCGGGCCTCGATTGCGCTTCTTCGTCTTACTTTCATACAAACTTCAAAACACCTCGCAATATCGATCACATTCTGCAACCACATAAAAACAATTGACGATCAAAGGAACCACAAACAAGTCAATGAGAATTGTGACCGAATTTTCAGTGAGCTGCAAACAAGGAATTCCAAACCTATTCCTGCATTGACGTGCTCGTGATCTGCCTTTTTAAAAGTCTTTCGATAGTACCTTGAGACATGAGTTGGCGACAATAAAGTGTGTACGTTTATAGCTTAGAGAGAGCAAGGAAAGTATCTAAGAAAATTTACGCCATGGTTACGGAATGGGTAGCCTCAAACAGCAGAACTTGTACAGGTGGTGAGAGGTTCCGGCTCATTCGATTGTACTTATTAAATTCAGATTAAGAAACTGACTCCGATATAAAACTGTACATTAGGCAGGCATCAACACTGCCCCATAACCCAATTAACCATGAACATTTGTATCGGGTGGCGTATAATCAGGACTAGCGTTTAATCCCTCTTCCTCTTAAGGCTGCTTTTAGGTCTGGCATCTCTCTCGGTCGCACATTCTTACTTTTAGATAGACAGATAGAATATGTTTTTTTTGTAATATCACCAGGAATTACATTTGAACCTTGAACAATATAATAAAGTACAAAATAATCGGTGGCGGATTCAATGATTGTAAAATAAAATAAATGTACTTTTGACAAAGTGATGTAAGCGGTGCTAGAAAGTAAAATCAGGGATCTTTTAGATATATTTTTACTATCTTTTAATTTTTATTTTCGTTAAAGAAAATTAAATAAAAAAATCATATAAAACTATTTTTGTTTTACAATTAATAGATAACGTGGATTAATTAATTGATATACACTCCTTATACCATGTTGCTCGGTCAAAAACTAGGTGTATATAATAATTTAAACATGTTTAAAATATCCGAAACTCCTCATACTCCTCCGAGATGCCTCTGTCCATATTTGTCAAACGTATACTAATTATTTTGCAATAAAATAAATACGTTAGAATGTGTATGGGATGTGGATTGTGGATGGGTGAGGATTGCGCGGCGAAGAGGGGCTACCACGCAGCCAAAGATATCGCTGGAAGGATAAAACCGGCGTGAGCTTCAGGCAGGCGACAGGCAAGAGACCGCGCAGGACAGAGAAAAGTGGCGGCTTCTTATGTCGTAGGCAGTAAGTAAGTACATAAGTAAGAATGTGTATGCCGGGGGAAAGCAGCTTAATGTGCCATTAGGTACGGTCTCTATCTTATGTCTCAAATTACACCCAATACCTACTTTAGATGTCTCTTTCAACCATCATCAATCATCATGAACTCAATAGGAAAACCAGGGCTGTACAGGGTTGTTTCCAAAATTCACAATTCCTGAAACACCCCAATTAGAGTTTGTGTTTTACAGCAATTTTTCTTCTGTGAGGTTTTCCTCGGGTTCATATTATTTGAAATATCAGGGCTTACATAATTTCGTTAAGTATAATTTTTCCATTTCTATAACCATTGTCCCACACAGAACGGTTTGAAGCGTTTCTGTCGAACAACGCCACAAAGCAAAAAATAAAACCGCGGTTTTCTTTTTCAAAATAAAAAGTGAAACAAAACGAATTAAAAAGTGGAGGAACAAAAGTTATTAACATGTTTTAGTATTGCGCATTTTAGAAATAACCCTGCAGGTGTGCGTCCCACTGCAGGATATAGGCTTTCTTACAGAGGGAGAGGATGGGCTTAATCACCACGCGTGCCCACTACGGACTAGCGATATCAAGCGCTTAGGTGTGTGAACACTTCAGATACTCGTATTTCCATGGATTCAAGTTAAGCCAGAACCATAAATTTGTGCTGGACATTCTAATTACTGGGCCTCATTTCATAGAACAATCACAATTTCATATGCTCGATGTTGAGCCAATTAATACAGATTAACAAGTAGGAAGACTAATTTTACTAATGGGCTACGCAATAATGTACAATGCGCGCAATGATGTAGCCCATTAGTAGCATAGTTTATAATGAATTGTCATAATAAACTATGAATTGTAGTTTTATGAAAGGCGGCCCTGATTGTCACGTGTTATACTCACTCAATAAATGAGATAAAAAAATCACTATATACGTACTTAGGTCGGACAATGTTTGGCGGGAGGACCAACTCGCACCGTTGCCGTAGAATCCCTTCCCAGAGCTGAACGCCGACGATGCCGAAGATGAAAAATACGAAGAAACACAGCAACAGGACGTTGCCCAACATCGGTAGAGTGTCTAGCAGTAGCATCACAAGGATTCTCATACCTGAGGAAAGAAAAGCGAGGCTTCAGGACATTATTAGTGTTAAGCTCGCCTATGTACAAATGTTTTTTATTGTGCAAAAAAGGTTTCTTTTTTAATTTATTTAAATTCCGGATGCACTTGGAATGTTGTTGGGAGAGTCTGACCTGCGCTGCGGCTCTATGTTACTCTGGCGTAAAAAAAAAATCCTTAAAATCACCTGTCAAATACGTACCTACGTAACTATTTTGATATTTTGGAAACGTTTAGATGTATAATTCAACACATCCGAGACTTACATATTAGAGGCGCTGTAAGATGGAAGGCGTACACTCTACTTTTGCCTACTTCTAAAGTTCCATAGGCTAGAAAGGGATATAAAATCAGCGTAAGAATATAAGTGGAGATAACAGCCATGTCTCCGCCTGTCATCATAGCCTGACAGGTTATCTGTAATGACATATTTTAATTAAAAAATCCGACCAAGTGTGTGTAATCAATATTAACTTTTAAAACTTGAATCTGAATTATACGTACCCCCGGTTTCTGGTACACTAACAGTCTGTTAATTAACTGTTGACAACTGTTAGTTGTTTCTTTTCATTGCACTTTAGACAACTGTTTACAGTAGATGTTAATCTAACACTGTTAACAGCTTGTTAGATTAACATCTTAACATAAATAACATAAATAAGTAAGTAGCTGGTGACTAATAAATAAGTAGCTGGTGACTAAAACGTCAAATATTGTACAGGGTGTATCAAAATACCCACATAGGTATCTACATTTCTTTATTGGAAAATCGAGGGGTTAACCTGTCAATACGACCAACTTTTATGATGAAGAAGTATATTCGAAGCACACTTCAGGTTTCCCTTTTATGAGTCTCTACATTTAAGTCAAACTTGGGAAGTGTACTCAAGGAGATTAATATATCCATCATCTTCCCAGCCCCGTAAAATCTATTACGTCCTAAAGCAGTACGGAAGCTTGGAACACATTTTCAGTTTAGGTGTTGGTTTACACTTACATGACTTGTTGGCAAATGTTTTTTTTTATGTAAATAAAATATTATTACCTATCTGTGGGAAATGCCGAGGAATTGGCAAAATGTACTATATTGACTCTAATATTTTTTATCCTATAAGTTTGTTGATTCGGTTTTTTCTCCTCAAATGAATAATAAATAAGTAAATAAAGAAGAAATAATACATTTAGAAATAGAAATAGAAAATGTTTATTTGTCTTCAATATAGTAAGGCACAATAATCACTTATACTATAAAGCAATGATGACAGTTTAGTGAGTAATTTATTTTAAAGCATTTTAGATTTATTTAGATTGCCACAAAAGCACACACGTAAAAATTAAATAATGGAGAACTTGCACTAAAAATATATTAATGTAATCGGATAGACCATGTTAAAAGAAAAATAAACGTGGCTTTTTTTCTCTTCCACTGATCCTTTTTTATAATAAAACCTGTTGAAAAGTCAATATAGTCAATAAAATGATGTTTTTATTCATATACACTCTTATAAGAAAACGTTTAGGATTCAATGAATAAACTAAATCTAATAAGTTTTTTATTATTAGAGTAAATTTTTTAACATCTTTTGAGATCCCGAAAACCCCGGTTTTTTAAGGATTTACGTTTGAATTATGTAGACATTATATAAATCTATTAAGGTGCGACCCGGTGCTAAGTAGCTCAACTAACGGAGAAAATCATGACTATCTCCTTTTATAATGCACCAAAGTCCTAAGTTTGCTCCTATGTTTTAAAAATAGCTATTAAAATCTATGTTGCTCACATTTAAGCAAAAACGTATTCTAAAAGAAGATATGATTTTTTTCATTGAGCTACCTGGAGCCTTTTAAGGAGAGATTTTGGGCATAATCAGCCCACGCGTCTCCACCACGGATTGGTAATTTTTGCGAAAATAGTAAAAATGACATCAGTCAGTACATCAATAATTTTTGCATAGGTTTCAGTGCGCAGCAGATGTGTACGATTTTACAAATCCAACAAACGAATCGAATATTGCATTCATCAGATATAAAATTAAATCCACGCCCGCCACTATTGTATAATCCGCTCCGCTTTGTGGACTCTCGTTTATTGCTGATTCAAAAGAGACCTCCAAATAGTTTTACGAGAGCGAATGGTGAATTTAATTGGTGTTCTATTCCAGTGGTTTGCGGTATCTTTATTACGGCGCATTCTTTCGACAGCTTTTGTATAAAAAACAACGTGGAAATTGTTTCTTCTTCCAAGTTTAAACGAAGTTTGTCCAAGAAAAGCTGTTACACCGACGTTTGCACATTTTAGTTACAAGCGGATATGCTGTCATGGATCCTTCTGGGAACTACTGAAAATAGACTGAAAGTCTTTTTCGCGAAGAAACTTGAATATGCGAGGAATTCTCATTTCAGCGACGCAGACTATGGCGTAATCAAATTAAAAAGAATCTGGAAGAATATTAACAGAGAAAGTGACTCATATTTCAAATTCACGAAATGTTCACATTATGAAGTCGTCAGTAAAATTAAGATAAATCTATACATTCTCACCAACGAAAGCCTGACGCTCTAATTATTTAATAACACGTACGGCCACAACTTCACGTGCCCGTATTACATAGCCCGTAAATCATAATTTCCATTTGCAAACGTCAACTTTATATCCCGTTCCTTGTGTGGCTTTTCTGTGTAAAACCCTCGCACTCAATTCCTAAATTGAACGTTATTGAACCATATTGTATGACGATAGTTCTTATTGACTTCGTTTACGTGAATATCATAAATAAAATGTAATTATTGTCAAATGTGGACAAATTATACATGATCAACGACGGCTACCCTGATTGTAAAAAAAATCTATTTAGAGGCTAAAAATTCCACCCATGCCGGGACTTGATCCCGCGACCTCTGGCTAACCGTGCCAGCGCTCTCCCAACTGAGCTAATGGGCAAGTGAAGGCATCAGTGAAATTTCGAGCCTCTTTACAAACTTATCTGTATTACGTACAGGCAGCGACATCTGGCCCAAACGATTTACATCACTTGCAGCCCCGAGCAACCCACTTTGCAGTTAGGTTATTACATCGGAATGATATCGCTGTACCTACATGATTATATTGTTTTTGTTGCACTAACCCGTACCGAGGACAATTTTAAAAACCTCGCGGCGGTCGCGGGTTCAAGTCCCGGCATGGGTGGAATTTTTATCCTCTAAATAGGTTTTTAAAATTGTCCTCAGCACGGCTTAGTGCAACAAAAAGATTATATTACCTTAGTTGTTCTTCTCGATTTAGCAGAGTTCTTAACTAAATCAAAAGTCATTGAGGTAAGAACTCTGGCTCTATTTCAGAATAGATTTTTATAGCGAATCGATAGCAAACGAGATTAGTCATCATAGTGTAGGGATTTGGCAATCAGCATTGTTGCCCGGGGTGCTTTTGGAGTCATAGTAGTTTTTTTTATTCTTTACTATACCTACTTTTCATAAGATAGGCACTTGGTACAAAAACACGCCAAACAAATCGGGCTCAAACAATGACATCACAACCTGCTCGGAACGCCTTCTAGTGTTTGAAGCGTTTATCAATATTTGTGTTATCTCGTAAAATAATGTTTTTATGAGTCTACGCCCTTGTCAGTAAATGTTTAGAATTTAATAAAATAATGAAATCTAAAAAGATTTTTTAATTGTTAGAGAAATTTGATTCTTCTAGTTAAGTCTTTTCGACGTCTTTTAAAAGCCCGAAAAAATATTTTTACAATTTTATTAAGTTTATTTGAAGTTTTCTATGTCACTCCAATCTCAGTTTGAGGCAACTTCCCCATTTTATTTTATTTTATTTTATAAGAAGGTGAAGAAACATATACAATTAAACATTTGAAAACAAACAGATACAAATAAAACGTAGAGTAGGTACTGCATTCTTAGACCTTCACACTGACAAATATATAATATAAACATTGAAAAGATGACGCTAAAACAACAGGTGCTGTACTTAAATTAATAATAATTAGCAAAAGGTTGCCCTACAACTTGACTTAAGAGATAATTGAACTTGAGTGAACCTACAAGTTCTTGAGGTGGCTTCTGTGGTGACTTCTTCATTGTGGTGACTTCTCACAATACCGCTCACTTCAGTCGCAGAGACGTAAACTACCGTAACGAAATAAAAACAAGTCATCGCACAGTGGGCGTCATAAATTGCGGTGGGCATATTAGTGCCGATGTTGGCCCTAACCCCGGTTCGATTTAATTTGTGGCGCAGTGTTGCACTGGCCCAGATGCTGCGCCAGATGAGGTTGGGAACACAGACGCCGGTTGCTCTTTTGTACGAACAACGTCCGACCATTGTCCGTGACAATTTTCTCTAGTGGAATATCGCGATTACGTGGTGGTTTTGATTCTCCGGTCTATTGTGCTGCGGGAAATAAACGAGAATATTATTTTTGTGCGAAACGCTGTGTTGACAAGCGAGTGCGCTCGAGCGCGTCTTGGGGTTTTCATTTTCTCGTCAGTTTTTATTGCTGCAGCTTATGTTGTTGTTTAAATCACCTGTGACGGCAATAATTTTAATTAAGCCGTGTGTTCGCAGCGTGTTTAATTAACGGGCTCCACGCGTGTGAGCGCTGATGGGGTACTTGTTGCTCGACAAATCGATTAGTTATACAGACACGGACCAATAAAGCTCGCGGTTTCAACTCACATTTTAAAGAATGATCACTGCACCTAATATGGTAACATTTGATAGATAGAAGGATAATACTACTGGCCCTCATTTACTCCGTTAACAATCTGTTAATCTACTGTTAACAGCTGACAGATGTCCAAAGTAAACATTTAAAAAATCACTTAAGTAACAAAATAACATTCTCTACGGCCTATCTCTACACGTGACTGGCTACAAATTGTGATTTAAGAAATGTATTTATCAATAAGAATACAATGATTTACTTACCTACTTGAGACACAATAATTATGTTTGTTAGTAGTTATTATATAAGGTAACGCGCCGCGGTAATTCGCGTATAATTCTTAAAAGTAAGCACACATAAGATTTGTTTTGTGTTTGTTAGTGTAATAATAAAAGATTGCGATAAAAACGAACATAAGATTGCGTTCACACTGTTGAAAGTTAAAAGAAAGGAGTTTCAAAATCTTAAATTTAAAGTCTTAAAAACTTATTTAGCCAGAGGTCGCGGGTTCAAGTCCCGGCATGGGTGGAATTTTTAGCCCCTAAGTAGGTTTTTTAAAATTGTCTTCAGCACGGGTTAGTGCAGCAAAAAGAATATTCTCAGTAGTCCTTTATAGATAGGCAATGATTTAGTTTCCTTGATATCATTTGCTAAGTTGTTATACATGTGGGCTCCTTGAGCCACTATACTACTATTCCCATAGTTAGTTCTTTGCATCTGTACCTATGTGGATATTATTGGTAATTGAAATCGCTGAAATTTCTTCAGTTCTCTTTGCTACGATTTGTCGTCACTGTCAAGCAGGGAAAAGGAAAATCCCACCAAAACATAAATTTAAAAGATAACTGGCCAAATTCTCGTGCAAATAAAACTTGATATATAAGAACTTGCCAAGTTACGTGTCGTCGCGGAATTAGCAGTGTTGTAATAAAGAAGGAAATATTGTGTAACTTTTCAATCTTCACATCTTCTAAACTCCTATTATTATTATTATTATTTAATACTTTTATTTTACAAAGCCTAATGAACAATACGGCGGACTTAATGCCATAAGCATTTTCTAGCTGGCTGGAAAATGAAATGAAATGGAATGAAAGAACTCTAGCTGGAAGTATAAAATTTAGAATACCTTTCACAGATTTGCAGTCATGTGACAACTGGCTTTAAAGACAGAGGGGGTCGAAATGTGCTCGAATGGCTTAATTTATTTTATTTTTTATATACAGTGTGGACGGCCGAATACTTGGCCTGGCGCACCTTGATAGTGTCGAGGAGAGGAAACAATATAGTTTAATTTGTATGGACTAGCGTTTTTATGCAGCATTTGCAGCCTAAACTTTGAGTTTAGAATTGGCGAGAAACCTCAGTTATAAAAAATATATATATTAATAACTATTATTGACTCATAAAGTGAAGATTGCAAGATATCGGATAATTCTCATTTGTTAAGGGAGAACTGTATATTAATAACTCGAGTTACGGTTTGTAAGTTCGCCTGAGTTTGAGATTGGCTCAGGTGTTCTTTCACGGAAACCAATTATGGCAAATAGTCGAGGAACTCCATAACTTTTGGTTGAGTTCATGTTCAGTTTCTGAAGTTATAGTTGCTAAAACATCGTACCTATTATTAAAAAATATAGGCTATAAACAAAATTCTCCATAAACGACTAAGTGGCTTTATTTCACTTGAGTACTGATCCATTAAATTCAGTAAAAAAAGGAATAATGATTTCATTTTGTCTATTTTCTAACGAAAAATATTAATAAGCCTACAGCTTAAATATAGCAGCCTACATTTATCTATTCTCAATCTAAGCTCGTTCAAACTGAGGCCAACTCAGGTCTAATGAAACATAATTAACCCCCGTAGAAAACCACTATTTCTATGTTTCGTGGGTAATCCGTTTGTATTCCCAACTTGTGCAATTAAGAATTGAGGTTCTAAGCGTGTAAAAGGGGGATATGTAAGCACCAAATAAAAAGAAAAAGGGGAGATTTGGTTTCGACGGAGTGAATTTGGCTGTACACGCAAATGAATCTGAACAAAAAACATTTTATACATAGATAATATCTATTGTAAATATGTAAATATGAATTTTGTTGCAACACTAAAATATTTTTATGCAATTACTAGCTGACTCGGCAAAATGAAATGTTGTTTTGCCATATCGATTAGCCTACGACCTATTGTCAGACCTACCAAATACAGCCAAAAAAGTCACGAAAATCGGTGAAGCCGTCCCGGAGGAGTTCGATATCAAACACTGTGACACGAGATTTTTATATATTGGATTAAGGCTGGGTTCTCCAAGCGCACGGATTTGTATGGAACTTATTACGCTGCGCGAGCGAAAAGTTGGGGGAAAATTTTTTAAATTAGAGAAATACAAATCCTCTTAATCGTCGTTCTAGCTATAGACGCTACTTACATAAATACGAGTATAAGTTTAAAATGTACTAACCAAATATGAATCTTGTTCGAAGCAAATAAATACTTATTATTAATATAATTTTTGCCCTAGATAGGACATTAAAAAGTAACACATATTTTTTTCAGATTTTAAATACTTACCATTACAGAGTAAAATTTATTTAAAACACCTGATTTAGCGGTAGGTAATGTCGGAGAACCCAGCCTATTTGCCTCTCACTCATACAATATTGCCATCTATGTTGTGTGAGCGAGAGGCTAATGGTCGTCCAGTCCCTTTCTTAAATGAACAGTGCTATATTGTTAAATCTCACTATAATTTATATTAATTATTGGAAACCATTTAACAATTATAATTTAGATAATATTCGGCTGTGTCAGTTTTTTGGCCACAGCAGAAAATCAGATGAATTTTATTATTGTTCAATTACTCATATAATTAGAAAACTTACAAACATATAAGGTTATTAACTTTGCTTATAAAATAAGTGTAGATCAGAGGTTCCCAAACTTATTTCGTCTAACGCCCATTTTGAAAATCAGTTACTTTGTAGCGCCCCCCATATTTTTTTTTTCACCTTAAAAACCACAATAACATATGAGTCTCGCCTGGAGTTAAATGAAACCTATATTCTAAAGGAGACTTTTCGGAGAGAGCAATAATAATGTAACTTTACAATATTAAGAGTATATTTTATTCAAAAGTAACAATATTTGTTCGCGCCGAACGTGCATTATAATTGAACCTTTTAATGTCAATTTTATTTTTTTCTTTATTTTTACTAGATTAGTTACATAAAAAATAGCGCATTCGCTAAGTGCTCATCTAGGCCGCAACCATAGATATACCTATTTTTAATACGTGTCTTCGGAGGTTACGTCCGGGGATTCGAACCCACGAACTCTCAAATGCGAGGCCAGCGACCTACCGTTACCTACACTACCAGCGCTTTTTTTTTTATAAAAATCGTGAAAATGTTGAATTCTCCGGTTTTATTTATCGATAGTGTTTTTTTCTGCTTGTTGTACTTCTGCCCGTATTTATCACACCTCCCCGGGAAATCTGCAGGAGCTACCTACAAGGACCGTTTCCTGACGACAACGTTTGCGGCCTCCGCGCTCACTTGTTGCTGCTTATCGATCCACCGACCTCGCTCCGTAGAGCCTCTACATTGCTTTCCCTAGATAAAAACTCCACCAGGCCAATCTGGAGTCTATATCCAATGAAGTAAGGTCGATTGTACGCCGGTCCCGCCATAAGTGGAGAGCCGTTTGGGTTTTATTTAGAAAATTGTTTACAATGCTGAAATGAACTTCGATTTTTACTTTGTGCTGCTCAGAAGGAAATGTTTTGTTAGGCAAAGCCTCGGAACTGTATAACCGTAGATGTGTGTAAGTACTACAAATAAACACAAACTTTATTGGTTTTAGTGAAAGACTTATGACTTCTAAGTCTTTCGTTTGCCAACTTAAAGGTTGGGGGTTCGACCTTGGTTTGGATGTGTTTCTATGTTACATTTCCTGCTTTAAATAACAGCTATAGGAGCTGTTATTTTTGCGCAAGCAATTTGTCTAACATCCTTTTTTTTGCTGGACTTTTACGACGGATCTAGGAGAGAAAGCGCGAGATGGCCGCGAGCAACTATTTGTTAATTAGTTAATTAGCCCAGTTAAGAAAAACAATTCCGACTCCTTAAAAGCATTTACACAGTCGGTGCTGAAAACGATCGTAGCAATGTTTTGCGTGGTTGACGTCAGTGTTGAGAAAACTTTTAGCAACGTTCCAGCATCTATTGCGTAATATGACATTTGATGAGCAGCAGCTAAATCTGTTAGAAAAGGCCTAATTGAGTCCATTATATCTTAAGCATCAGAGACCTCTCGTTGCGGTTCTTGTAGGTAAGTTTGGCCCAGCTGCTGGGATTTTAGATTAAATGGACTCATTTAGGCTATGTTTAAGACTTTTTGGGAGTCAGGATTTTTGGTTTACATTTTTTTTTATGAAGTTCTTACTAACAATCAGGTGACGTTTGAAATTTTGTTTTTTTTTCGTTACTTCGATTGACACTCTTGTTGTCAATATTCAATTTCACTGAATGTCAAAATCAATCCAACCTTCAACCGTAAAGAAGCATCATACATTCATACAAATAGAGATGGGCGGAGGAAATTGTTCTCGCACGACGAGAACTTGAAATTAAAAAAATGTAACTTATCTTTATTGAAATAGTTTACAATAAACACAATATTATGTGGATTGCATTAAATAACTGAGCAGAATTAATTGAACGAAACATCATTAATCAATGTACAAGTATAAGGTCTCGTCAAGCGAGAAAATTCTCGAAGAAAATTCTTTCCGGTATGATATGACGTCATTGGGCTTACAAAGAGCCATGAATTTCTAGCGTTCATTACTCAGTGGTAAGAAATTTCGAAAATATTCAAAAAAGAACCGTATTTGTCGCTAGATTCGAGTGAATTGTCGGGCTCAAGTGCGACGTTGACGACCCTTCCGAACATTATCGCTGTTTCATAATAAGAGCCCAGCTATCAAATCCATAGGTACATATTTTAAGACTTCAGAAACGTTAAGATGGACAACCCAACGCAGTAAACAGTTACATAATAGGGGGGCAGGGCATTCTCTATCTACTTACTCGGTATCCGGTTGATAGCTCTCAGGGGTCGCAGCACGCGGATCGTTCTGATCGCAGAAAGGTTAATATTCTCCACGTTCAGAGCATACTCCAGTGCCCTGCAACAAAAAAACGCCAGCTTGAGTAGTTGTAGGCTTTTCAATATATAGTAAACTTTTACGGTGTTTTTAGGGTTCCGCACCCAAAGGGCAAGTGACCCTATTACTAAGAATCCACTGTCCGTCTGTTTGTCACCAGGCTGTAACTGACGAACGGTGATGGCTAGAAAGTTGAAATTTTCACAGACGATGTATTTTTGTTGCCGCTGTAACAAAAATACTAAAAACTGAATAAAATAGATATTTAAGTGGGGCTCCCACACAACCAATGTGATTTTTTTTGCCGTTTTGTGCTCGATATCAATAAATGTTGTATAGATAATGGTACGGAACCCTTCGTGCGCGAGTCCATCTCGCACTTGGCCGGTTTTATGAAAGCACTGTACCCCTAAGAGCCTGTTTAAATAGTCTGTGGTAAAGGGAAAGACGTAATCACAGATTATTTAAACTCTCTCTCTAAGGATGTCTTACAGTAATTATGTTTTTATAAATAATACCGTTATACTGTGACTATAAGGGCGCTATTTCAATGATCAGCTGTCAACTGTATCTACAAAGGCACTCAGCTCTTATTTCTTAGAGGTGCTGGGTTGAAAATGTTTTTCAATGCCAAAGGGAGTACAAATTGGTATTTTAAGAGCCTGGGCGTGTTTAAAAGTATATACGCACTGTACAATGCATCAGGTCTTATCATATATAAACAATGTCCATAATGCACTGGTTTGTCAAATCCCTGTAAGTGCGCACGTTCGTCTCATTAAGTGCTGCTGCTGGTTTAATCAAAGGGTATTTGGTATGTGATTATGTCATTAAGTGTAGTGTGTGGTACAGAACGAGCTTGGCGTTTCTATGTTGGGTCGATAGGTCTAGTATTTTCCTTTCTCTCGTATTTCCACGCCACCGAAGCCACGGGCAGCGGCGGTGCTTAATAAAATTACATTTTCTCGAAATGGCGGGCACCAACTTCTTTCAAATTCATTTCACGTTTTTCCCGCGTATCGATGGATTAAATCAAGGACCGGCTCGATCTTTTTTGCGTTGCTTGAGAGCAATTCGCAGGAATGATGATAGAAATATAGCTTAGTTACGCAAAGAGAGCCTTCGTCCATTGCTATAGTTTCCACCGCCCTATTCTCGTTCGTTTTTAATGATAAACACTTTGCCGTTTAATAACTGTGTAAAATTTTTAAAAAGTCAAGATGCGGTGATGCGGTAACTAATTCTTTTGGTACATTTATTTGTTTCAATTTATTTATTAGCGATCTGAGATCTGAGCTTGTTTGATCTGAGAGGTCATATATTCAATTATAATTTAAAAAAAAACTATTCTATGTAACAGATGGTTTTCTTGTTTTCATCGTATGTTGATTTTTGGAAAAAAACCTGATTCTTTCTTATAATAATATAGACGGGTTAAATATGTTAGGTACTCTGTTAATTGGAGAAAGGGATTAAACAACTTTTTGCCTCTCGCTCATATAATATTTCTGTCTATTACGTGTGAGCGAGAGGCAAATAGTTATTCTGTCCCTTTCCTGCATTAACCGAACTATAATTTTTTGTTAGCAATGGCTTTATAATAACACCATTCTGCCGGTCTAAAACACTTGACGTTGGTTTTATGTATAAGCATAACTAGGGACCTTTTTTCACTGTAATTTATAGTATGAATCGAATTTAATAAGAAGGGAGCACCGTTTGTTAATAAATCTTTATTCTCTGCTGTACTTACAGCGTATACAGTGTGTTAAATTCTATTCGTCAGTATAATTACGTTCGTATGAGATTTAAAGGGTCTAGCGTACTCCTAAGATTCATAGCTGATCACATGATACGTTGGGGTACTGATGATTAGGCGTATCTAAAATAACTACAGCTCCTGCAAGAATACAATTCACAAAACGTTGCAATAAATGGGCGTGGCTGTACTCAGATATTGAACTTCTTTCGTTCTTCACGGATAAACCGAAAAATGGTTGATGATCCACAGATATTACGGTTGTATACTATGTAACTTAGATATTTAAGATTTTTCATGTATTTTTATAATGTATGGTGTGCAATAAAGAGTATTAATCTAATTAATCAATTCTATTACATACCATAACAATAGTTTTAGTATCAATAATCTGTGGGCCAGATTTAAATAGTTGCAAAGTCGAGACCAACGTGAGTAACACGTAACTACAGTGATGTTGTACTGTTTTCCAAAAGTTCAAACAAATCAACTGACAACTGATTTCTCCATTATAAAAACAAATATGTGTGCTTTGTACACCAATACCAATGCGTTTGTAGACAACCCATTTACTGCACCGTTTGACGAAAAACACGAGCAGGATATGTGGCTTCATTTAGGCATGTTTACATTCCCTAGTTGCACGGTTACGACTAAATATAAGTAGTAAAATGAAACTAACCCAGCCAAGACGATGAAGAAGTCCAACCTGTTCCAGGAGTCGGCCAAGTAAGTGCTGTGTCCGTAAATGCCCATAGCAACCATCTTTATTGACATCTCCAGCGTAAAGAACGCGAAGATTATGTCGTCGAATACCTGAAACAATGCGACTTATAATTTCTATCATATTATGGGGTCTACGATGTTTTACCTACAATTCATAATAAAAATATCTCTTCACAAGCAAAATTTGTCAATGTTTCATTGTTTTGTTTTTAGACTCTAAATAGGTTTTTATAATGTTTCGTTTTACAAACTACTGTTTTGACAATGACTTCAAACTACAAAGGTTCATTTAATATGCAGTAATTTTGAAAATGCATTGTTTATTATATATTTAAAAGACAAACATACATGTCAACATTTTACAGATAACCTATAACAAAATAATTTTGTTTTGTCAGAAGCATTTATTGGTAACGAATAGAGAGCTCCACTCGCTTTGCTCGCTCCGCGTAGCGAGATCACAAGCCTGACCTAACCTCTGTTCTCGGGTGAGCATGATTTTTTTAATGCGGGGGCTTTGCCCCCCGAGCCCCCCTGCACCCCTCGTGCCCTATTTTCTGATTTACGTGAACTGTATATCTTAAATCATATTAGTGGAACTTTGCCGATTTAATGCATTATGTGTTAAGAAAACTTAGCTAATGTTCTGTTGCCAAATGACGTTATAAGAAAGAATTACTTTATGAGACGTAAGTTTTGTAAAACATTTTTATATGGAATGTTGAGTTGTGAAATGATATATTTGCATTACGTTGCTTGTTATCTGAAAATTGGTTTAATAACTGTCGGACATTTGAAGGGGACCCCATATTATGTTACATAATTAATAATATTATTACAAGCATGTAGACCAGGCACAGAAGATTGAGTGACAACGCTGCCCTGTCTGTTCCACCATGAAGGGAAAACGCAAGTCAGCGCGATACGGTGCATCTACATTACGACCTGCCGGCGATGTGGGTACCACAATTTTAATGTACAAAAATCATTAAACATGAAGTTAGAGACTACTAGGCGACAACTCACAGCCCAACGGGTGTGCTTTTCTGCACTTGTCTTGTGATTTTTTAAAGTTGTAACGGACTATTTTCCTTCTTATCATTGCGCTCGCAACCTTTCAAGTTCCCAGCGTAGTCCGGCTATACCGTGCAAAATAGCGATCAGCTATACAGCTGCAAAGTGCTGATGTGATTGCTTGGACACACCGCGTCTACCGTCTCACGACTTAAAGACCCCTTTTTTGTAGCTAACTAATTGTCCCAATGCAGGGCAAAGGCCTCCCTTTACCCTTCTACTATAAATATTTAAGTAAATAAGATTGGAATAGAAAGTAGGTACATAGTGCTAGGGTGCTGTACACTGTGCTGTGCTGTCCTCTTTACAACAACCTAAAGCTTTGCTGAGCGAGTATGGCTGGTTTCTAATAAAACCACAACGGCGACGAGAATCATTAATAGTTACTGTTGGTAGAGTTGAACGTCCCGGGTCGCACTTCACCCCCGGACTCGCCCGTCACGGTCGAGATCGAGGGTGAAGTGTGACGTGGGACGTTCCTCCGGGGTGCCTAGATATTTCCAACCAGTTGTAGTGTACAACTGGTCTCCCTGGTCTCTACCTACCCCTCCGGCATAAAGGCGTGAGTTTATGTTATGTTTTTTGTAGTGTACCTACCTGTAAAATCTTGCAGCGGTTAGTGATGCACTGATCGTCCACGCAGGGCTGGTACATGCCGAGGGTCACGCAGTTGAGCAGAATCACCAGCATGGATATTCGCTCGAACCATGTGCGGCGCGAGTTAAGGAAATAATGCGCAAGGAGGTTCAACTTTTGAAGAAATTAGACTACGGCTGGCTTGCAGCACTTCTTAAATATCACTTAAGTCGCCATTTAAATCAACTTTTGTATGAAAAAATTTAGTTATATGCTGTTTATGCTATATTTAAGAAAGTGGTTCAACTCGATCTAAGACTAATATTATAATCTCTGAAATTGGATTGTATTCCGTAACGATCATAACTTAAGCTATAAAACGATCAAACAATTACTTTTTATATAATATCTAATTGATTCAGTATGCAATTTTAGTATGCATATAAGAAAAAAACCAAATCAAATCTCTCAGTATGGATCACAGCAATAAATAGTAGATTGTACAACAAGTGCATAAAACGCACCATTTTACTCGAGACGTTTATCCATCCGAGCGAGCTTGCGAGCGAGGATAGATATAAAGTCGAGTGTAAAATGGGTTTTATGGACGAGTTGTACACTCTACTTTTCACTTCGATTGCGAGGAAATGAAACAGCAACATGTAAAAATAATTATGGTTCCCGCCAATTAACTTTTTTTTTTTTTTTTCTGTAGGGACGTGACACCTGACTTAAGGTCGTTACATACTGCTCAGTTATAAAAACATTTTCTTTTTATAACTATGATAAGTTGTTGTTATGGCTTAAATACTATACTGATCTACTAAATTGAAAAATAAACAAATATAAAAAATAATAAATGAGACGAAATACAAATTATAAGTTTATTTCATGAAGTTTTATTGTGTACTTTGGCTGTTGGTATCTTTGCCTTGGTCTTAGAATACGAACGAAACGAAATAAAATAAAGAGGTTGTTGTATGAAGTTAAAGATGTTCGTGTGGCTGTTGCAGCGATTGCCTTGGTCTTCGACGAAGATTTTACTTTATGCTCTAGAGCATAAAAAGCGACTTTATGTCGCCTACGCACGACATAAAGACGAACTTTTAGAGCATGAGAAGTGAAAATAATATTTATCAGAGATGGATTACAAATTTATTATGCAACAGTTCATAAAAATTTGGTTACATACGTCCTTATACTGTATAATATAGATATTTATGGATTTTTTATTCGTAAATTTAGGTAGTTAGGTACATAGGTAATAAGTACGTAGCGGACCAAACTTACACAAAAGCGCACAACACAGACTAAATGACTAAATAGCTAGATGACTAAACTATGACTAAATGGATAGGTACCAATGCACAATTTAATTTTATCAATGAATGTTGCAACTAGGACAGAAAGACTGCTTTAAAGAAAAACAAATGAATCACAACTTCAATCACTTTTTTTAAATTCTATCCGACGTATAACCAAACCAGCCAGTGTCAGATTCAGATCATAACCTTTTTACATAAAACCTTTTTTCGGTGCAGGTAATGATGATTTTCTTTTTTTTTGCACGAAATTGTAGAATTTCAAGCCAGCAATATTATAGCCGACTGATTAAAAATTGTCTGCTATGAATTGGGTACCTTTTTGACAAAATATCAAATGAGTTACTTTTAAAACGGAATTTTGTACGAAAATACTGGTTTATGACGTCACATTTCAGAGCACTCTTTTTATGTTTAATCTATTTCAAAATTGTAATAACTAGTAATTGAAAGAGATACATTTTCCGAGATAATTTGTAATTTTTGTTTTAATCGAGCATATGAAATAATTTTTTGTTGATCGTGTCAAATACCGAATTGTAAAATAATGTAATTATACTTTATTAGTCTAAAATTAAAAGCTCCTTAAAAGGACAGGTTTGAAAATGCGAATTTTGAAGTTTGGAGATTTTTCTTCATTTCTTTTCCAAAATTAGGTAGATGTTGAAAAGGACACCTAGTTTTACTTGTAAGGTTCATTAAGTCACAGTTTCTGTGTTATTTTAAAACATCAAATCATGATGAAGTTCTGGACCGCGTTTCACAAAACTACAATTCATAGTTTAGTATGAAGATTCGATGTACATTGCGCAGATGAGTCTTCCTACTTTTTAATCTGCAGAATAATTGACTTTGCGATGTGCATCGAATTGTCATAGTACACCAGCTACGAGTAATTCACGCTAAAATTACGGCACCAAAGAGCACCAAATATAACAACCATCTATTAGACAATATAGTAATCTAAGTTTAAATAGGTAAGTGCCTTACAGCTGGCCTTTTAATTTGGTTTAAATACAATCAATTTATAAAACTAATTGCCAATTTTGTTATTGATTATTAGACTCCGGCACGTGCTGTTCATGTCCATGCAAACTGTTGGCGATTGGCCAAATAGCAGCACCTTGCTGCAACAGAATGTTCGGAAGATTTCTCTATGATCATATTTTACTAAAGAGAAGTCGTAGCAGAGCATACGCAGCAGAGGAGCTAATGCCATCTCCCAGACTAAGACAGCGAGAATATAATATACGTCCAAAATTATGGGCTCTATCTGATAAAATGCTCATAATATGGGTTATTATAACCCATTTAGCTCTGATTCGCAGATCAAGCTCTGCGAATCAGAGCTAAACCACGAAAAATGGTTGTAGAACTTATTACTACCGATGTTCCATAGGGCAGATGACTTATGCCCAATATTGTAAAACATAAAATATTTATTATCAGTGCCTGTATTTTCTCCAAATATGTTAATGGTTGTTTTATTGATACTATTGATGGTCTAGTAACCAATCGGCTTATAATGCTCTAAACTCGGCGCCTCGCGCGATTTTATTTTCTTCGCCGGAGATGGCTATTTAGTTTGCGCGACATTGGAGACATTGGATTGGAGGGACATTGTACTGTTACTACTCAGTAGAAATAGAAATAGAGAATGTTTATTTGTCTTCAATATAGTAAGGCACAATAATCACTACCAAACAGACAGACAGACTACAGACTACCGAATAAAGGTAAATTATCGTACTTGTATAATTCTATTGAAAAACGATGTGTGTATTAGACTCTAGGCCCTGGTCAGACGCTTCAGACAAAACAATCAAGTAAGTGAATCCGGAATTAAGCTAATGATGATTAATGCTAACACTAATGGACATAGCCCATCGTGGATTGGCGATTTCAGGAAGCATGAAGATATCCTCACGATGTCTTGCTTAAGAGTAGTTAAGGTAAGGTAAGATATAATAGCATTATCAGCCTATTTGTGGGGACGGGCCTTCTCTCAAACAGACAAATAAGAATAAGAATATTTATTTGCTGAAGCATGGTAGTTACAAATAGAGGCAGTAAAGGCTTTATCACCACGCGTGCTCATTGCTCATTGGCGATTTTGATTGGCCTCAGTCTGGGTGTATTTTCATGTTTGTACGTCCTTGCCTGGTTACCATAGCACAGGGTATCCTAGTTTGGGACCAGGTCAAGGGATTGTTTTGAGTGGAAGTTATTATTATTATTATTATTTTATTTAGGACACAAACACTCATACAGAAACAAAAGTATGTGTATACAAAAATAGAGCTGGAGGTCCCTTAAGTAAAAAAATGTGATTATAAAAGCATGCAATCTTAACTGGTTACAAAAATTTTATTCTTAGTATTGCATATACTTAAGATAGGTACGTACTTCGTTTAGATTGGCGATGTTAAGAAAGGTATGTGAATACCTCAGGTACAAAATGAGAATCCGCTAGTAGCATAAGATGGTCAGCTTGGGCACGGGCCGTCTCTCAGAGAGAGAGTACATGTTTTATTATCACGCGTGGCCAAAGCCCATTGGCGATGTCAAGAAAGTTATGTGGTAAATAAACCCTTGAGGTACAAAAAAAGTAAAATAAAAAGTTCAGCAAAAAGGAACAGCAATCTTGTGAGAAAAAGTGAAAACACCTTTTACAATATTACGAATTCACGGAAGAGTTTTGTTTTTAACTCTACATAGAACTTTCCTTTTTATTTTCTTTACATTGTGAAAAGTTTTCCGTTTCTTTCCTCGAATCCGTTAAGAAAAACACAAAGCAGTCGGTTACAAAAGGTGCATTCAATAAATATTGTCACGACAGATTTCTAAGAATCTTGCCCATATTGTCCCGTTAAGTAAGTACGAAGTAAATAATGAGGCAGAAGTAACTCTAAGAATTTCCCCGTAAGAAAATTATCATCGTTCCCAATCTTCTAAGAAACATTTATAAGCGCAATGACAAGCTAAATTTAAGCTAACTTCCTTCTGAACAATATTCGAAACTCGACGTTGGCTTAAATCATCTTTTGTTACACACGTGAATAGTAATATTACCGAAAACAAGTTGTATGTACACAACAGCGAATATGTTACTTATGTACATTTGTGAAGTGGCAGTAGCAATGCCACTCGCAAATTGTGAAGGAAAATATCGTGAGGAAACCTGAGTGTCTGAGATGTTCACTACCTCAGCGCTTGAAATTGCCGATCCGTGGTGGGCACGCATGGTAATGAGGCCCGAATTCTCTTTCTGAGAGAAGGCCTGTTCCCTGCAGTGGGACGCATATTTTATAGGCAACATAAAAAACAAAAATAAACCCGGTCACCATTTTAGGTAACATAGGTTGCCTGGGATGTTTTAAATTGCTTCAGACAATTGGAATAATTATGTACATATGAAGTCTGAATTATATTAATATTACACCCTTTCTTGTTTGTCCTATAAATGATGGACAAAACCGCGCCCGCCTTAGATAAGATAAGATAAGAACCAGAGCACATGACAAAATATTTAATAGCAATTTCTTCCAGACATTCCTATAATGGAAAATTACTGATGGAAAGAGAGCTAGGTAGTCGGTGAAAATATGAATATTACTTACATAAATAACAATGTATATAGATAGACAGTTAATAGTTGGCTACGTTAGTTTCATTTTAATAAGTTTTTATTAAGTATAGTGATTTCGAACCTCACGTTATTTAAATAAAACGTCGTCGTATTAAAAATGACATGACTTGGGACCGTTCTCATCGGAAAGGCATAGAAGTAAATTCAATTGTCGGTGTAGATAAAGGTTTGTTTAAATTGTCGATGATGAAAATATGATAAAATAAAAAGTGCCAAGGTAAATCCAAATGAAATAGACATATTTTTTTCAAAATCCGTTAAATAGGCAGGCCCTAGAATAGCACCAGAAGTGTGTTTACGGATAGTAACTTTTCAAGAATAACGCACCAACTTTTCGGAATAAACCTTCGGGCCTTCTTTCGCCCGGAAAGACGTTAATAAGGTGGAGATCTTGACACCGATCGTATCTTAAGGACTCACGCTAAATAACGATCGGGGTAAAGGAACCAAATTGACTTGCCTACCTGGCTTCCGACCGGATTACACGCAAAAATAGAAGGGTAGAATTTGCCTTTTGTTTTAACTTCCCCGACATAAAATACGAGTAGCGTGAATATACCGAAATGATTATTCCATTTTCAAACGAGAAAAGTTATACGTTTTTTCAATCGTATAGGTACTCAAACAAATGAGTAACGGATAATGTAAACGAACAATATTAACCGACGGCGTTATAATTTATTTTCTTATTCAACCTAGGCAACAAAACACGGTATTCATCAGTGTTTGAATAAAGGGGTCTGCTTATTTAAGGAGGCCCTTTTGGCCGTGCTATTATTTCACCTGAAATAATGGCTGGCTATCACAATGGTCCCCGTCATTAGCTGTAGCATCTCGTATTACTGCCGCTCCTTCGGTAATATTGAGAAAAGCCTTGCGCTTTATGGGATATCTTCCGTATTTTCGGCTCTTGAAAATGTGTTAACTTATTAGAATAACGTAAAAGCTGAAGTATCTTCCAGTACATCTGGAAGATATATTTGATTTCCAGTATGTCACAAGGAAAACATCGTGAGGAAAACTGAGTGTCTGAGCTACTCACATACCTCAGCGCTTGAAATCGCCAATCCGCGGTGGGTACGAGTGGTGATTAAGCCCATACTCTCTGTCTGAGGAAAGGCCTGTGCCCTACTGTGTATAGGCTGCTTATGTTATATCTTCCAGTATGGGAGTAGGTACCATAAGAATTCGCTTTGGTGTACCTAATTACTGTCATGTTGCAATATTTGTGTAAATAAAATAAAGAAGAATATTGACACATTTTTTTTTAAAACCAAACTCATTGACTCAGATCTTGGTGGAGCAGCAACCACAGTGTAACTATATTTTGCAAATCACTGTCTCTTTCTTGTTAGCATTACAATTCATCATCATCATCATCATCAGCCACTTGATGCCCACTGCAAGGCACAGGCCTCCCTCGTGGTTATCAAAACCATGAGGGGTTTTGCCATATAATCGCCACGCTTGGAGATCGTAGTATGCAGTTGGAATCTCAGGAAGTCGCTGCTGGCCGTCTCCTGGTAATTTATTTCCTTATTCGCCTTCTACGACATCCAATTATTACTATTAAACTATAGAACATCACCTTCCGCAACCGTTGTTTGATTGATCAGAACCTTACTGCTCTACCGCTGTGGCCGCCAGGCTACATGCCTTCTACATTGGCCCCCGCAGAAGCAGTAGCCCAAATAGGCGCACTTAGGAGCCAAACAGCTTAAAGTTAATCCCTTCTAGTCGAAGATAAGTCTTGTTGAGATTAAGTGCGATCAAGAGCTTTGATTGGACAACCTTTGTGGAATAAACAAGCAGAGATATTGACCGTTGGCTTATACCCGAGAGCGCTGGCTTAAACATTCTTGCTTATACCCAACTAAGTATCAATTAACTTTAGCAATAGAAGATTACGAAAAGGTGTCGTATGAATACAAAACAAAAATCGGGTTAGTGATACTTCTTCAGTCAGTCAACAAGTCACTAAGTGAAATGTTAGCATTTACTTAAGCAGACTATGCACTTAGAGAATTTAATATTTATTTACACCTTCGTTTATTAAAATGCAGCGAATAATTGACTAATAAGAAAGTATATTTCAAAGCAAGAATCGATCACTGTGCTCATGTACGTTCAGGCGTCGCACATTACATTTTGATTACGTGTTTATTGTAGTTTTACCTAATTTCTTTAGTATTGACATTAGGCACGTTAAGCATTTTCAATTGTTAGGGAACCTCGTGTGATTAAGTTACTCTAGCGTTTACTGTACTAGAGAGAGGAACCGTCAATATTCCACCTATCTGTTGATTTACCAATATACTTGTTCTTCTTGGTCTGCCTCGTTGGTCTGGCGGTATCACTTCTCATTACCACGCCGTAGGTCGTGGGTTCGATTCCCACTGGGGGCTGCCGTACATTTGTACAAATGGCCTCAGTCTCGATGTATTTCCATGTTTTTGATGTCCTTGCTTGGTTACCAGCAGAGTACGAGCACGGGACCTACAAGCCAAGTACTGTACAGTCACTGGACGCAAAAACCTCGCAAGTCAAACGCCTACCCATCTCCTAACCCCTCGGGTTTTGTCAAGTATAGCGCTACATTTTTTTTTCAGCAGACGACGTGCGTCGTTTAGTCCGACAGGCTCCGTTCTGTCATAAAAAAGTCGTTAAACCTCAACAATTGCTTGTAATATCCAACCCTCGAGGAGCCTGATTCTGGCAAATGAAATGACTTGAATCTGTTGAAAGTTTAAAATTTTACAGTGTAATTTATTAAAAATCGATTTATAAGAGGAAATCCGGCCGTAAATCGACTTGTGTTTTTAGTGGCATCGACTTCTTATATATAAGACCGTTAGACTTTATCTTTATATGTTCTGTCTCTTCTTCCAGTTCTCTGCCTGCCCCTCCGGGATACTGGCGGAAGTTTGTGTAATGTAATTTTCTCGTTCAATTAAAGTTTTTTGTCAATTGGTATAAGTAAGTACCTAAATAGTTAACTTCATTACTTAGGGCCAATTTGACCACAGTCGTGTGAAACGACTTTGCTAAAATCTATCTTTAAGCTTGGAGTGTTTACGACCACGCAACTTTTACTTCGAGAAAGTAATTCTGGAACCTGTCTTATCTCAAGGGAATTAAGTTTGTATTTCGCTGAATCGGATCATGTTATGGTTCTACTTTCTCTAAACTCGTAATAAAATAGTGGAATAGGAGCGGCGCGTCTAGTCAACACGCCTCCTGTCCTTGCCTCTACAAGAGTTTGCCACATTCACCCTCTCGCAGTTTTTTTTATCCGACTGCGAAAGCAAAGGAGCGTTATGTTTTCCGAGCGTTTGTACATGTAGGTACGTAAGTATTTTTCTTTATGTCCCAGGGGCCAAAAAGCGTTACCGATTTTGATACGTGAGATATTAGACGAAAATTACTAAAGACGCTAGTGTCACTAGCTGTATAACGCCGCCGCTGTATAAGAGTGGATGCCAGTTGTCATATTATTGGTAATAGTTCACTAAAAAGTATCAAACAAATAAAAGTTATTAAGACTTCGGAAAAACTGACAGCTAAAAAGTCTTGAACAAAAGCTAGATGAGTCTGTTGAATTTTCAACAGCGGGAGGTGGAGCAAAAAAAAAATCCCTATAGAGGTCCCGCCTGATAAGGTTGAAAATTCAACAAAATCACCTAGGCCTTGTTCAAGACTTCTGCAACCCAACTTTTAAGGTCTTAATTTTTAGAACTTGGGTTTTTGCTTTTTTGCTTTGCACGACGTCGGCCCCGCTTCATGTAAATTTTGTGGACGAGTGACATTGCTGCCCAGGTAGGAGTCCCAATGGGGCTCTGAAAACACTTTGAAGCTGTAATAGGTAGTAGAAGTGCGCAGTTCTTGTGCCCAAGTATACGAATCGGTTAGGATAGTTTATTTTAGTAGTAAACATAACCTAACATAAACGCACGCCTGTATCCCGAGGGGTTGCCAGAGAACAAGGTCTGCCACTAGTCACGATCCTGACAGACCTTTTTCGCTTCATCAACATTCATTTCAGAAGTCGTTGCATTTACGCAGGCCGGTATCTGATACATTTTATCTTGCCCTTTGCTAACTCATCCCCTATTTGGTCGAAGTATTTCGGTAGTGATGTCTTTGGACCAACGAAGCAGTAAAAATTGAGAAATCAAAATATACAGAATATAGTGCGACCATTGGCTGCCTTATTACGACGAGTTTTTTTCTTCTAGGTGACAGAGCACTGAAAATGTATGTGTATTTGTTGAAATAAATGAGTTTACAGATACATTTCGTTTCATAAAGGATCGGTCTAAGTGCGAAAAGAAAAAACCGCGGGTTGATATTTTTTTAACTAACGAGATGAATGAATGAACTAAGATGAGCAAACAACTTGAAAGACATTATTAATTCTCATTTTTCATGTGTGTCAACAGTTTGCACAAGACACAAGAGCTGTAAATAAATATAAAAAACTTCCAGGCTCAATATTGCTGGAAAAGCTGTAAGTAATAAAAAGTATTCCGGTAACAGACCCGAGGGCTTTTTAACCTACTTTTGAAAGAGGAAGTTGTTTGTTTGATTGTACAGACGAGACGTGCACCTGAATTTATATTAAACATTTAATGGCGCACTTATTAGTACAAGCATCTTCTAATACAAGAGGGAGAACATGAATGTACCTACCTACTTAATATATAATTTGTTTTTTAGTTATGAAGAAAATTGCACACGTTTTGTTTTTAGTTGAGTTATATACCTATTACGTAAATTATTGTGCTTGAAATTGTTGCAAACATCATCATCATCATCATCATCATTCAGCCACAAGAAGTCCACTGCTGGACATAGGCCTCCTCCATGGATTTCCGAAAAGACCGCTTGGAAGCGGCTTGCATCCAGCGTCTGTCTGCCACTTGGATGCAATTGTTGCAATAATCATGACATATTAAAATATATTAATGTTTTAAATTTTTTTACAATATCCACAGCCACAGAATCCATTTATACGATTCTTGCACAACGCCATCTATTTTTAAAACACAACGTTCGCTCGCACAACGCCATCTATTTTACACTTAAAATAAATATTATCCTAGGGGAATGCATTACCGGGATATCAAGTATGCTATGTCTCAATTCAGGTCTATCTGTACGCCAAGTTTCATATAAATCCGTTCAGCCGTTATTGTGTGATTGAGTAACAAATATCCAAACATCTTCACAAACTTTCACATTTATAATATTAGTAGGATTACAACTAATTGCGATAGGATCCGTTTAATTTATAACTATGTATGAGCAACGCGACTCAATAAAAAAATACGGTCAGCACCTATATTAGGCGTTCCAAATCCTGGGGCCGGTTTCATAAAACTACATAGTTTATTATGACAATTCGATGTACATTTCGTAGCTTCCTACTTGTCAATCTGTAGGTTGATCGACTTTTCGATCGAATTTTCACAGTAAACCACGAATCGTAGTTCTATGCAACTGGCCCCTAAACGATTCCAATCGTGTCACTGCCATCAAAAATGCCCTTATTATGAAAAATGCGAAATTACCGGAAGTAGTGAGATGGTCGCAAATCCGTATCTCAAGATATGATATAACGTCATTGGGCTAACAAAGAGCCATGCATTACTAGCGTTCAGTACACAGTGGCAGGAAATTTCGAAACTATTCAAAAAAAGAACTGTATTCGTCGCTAGATTTAAGTGAATTGTCGGGCTGAAGCGTGACGTTGACGACCCTTCCGAACATATCGTTGCTTCATAATAAGGGCCCTTGATTGCGACAGGATTTGAAGCGCATAATTAGACCTTAGCGCCAGAGGCCTAATTATGCGCGCAAAATCCTGAGCGATTTCAATCGTCTAACTGTCAAATTCCACCCTAATTTGTAAGATAAACGATTGGAATCATTCAGGATTTGGGGGCGTAATATAGGAGCAGTAGCCCGATGGTCAGACGATATCGTTGAGGCGGCGGGAGGTTCGTGGATGCGCATAGCAAGGGAGCATGTGAGATGACATTTGGGGATAAGGCCTATACCTAACAGTGGGCAACATAATGATGATGATGAGTCGATATGGTGAAAGTTTAAGTTAACAAAAATTACAATTAATTTGCCTTTTAGAATTAGAATTGCGAAATAATTACGCCGAAATAACGAACAATTAGTCCATCGGGTGAAAATTTCAGTAATTTCCAAAACACCCACGGCTCAACCGTCCGTTATGGGAGGAAGTTTACTTTACGCCGCGCTTGTTTACCAGCAGACCGAGTCTAGGTATTGCTTAGGCCTGGACACAATATATCGGTGTCCGAAAATACCGCCATTTTATTGAAATAATAATAATTAAAAATATAATTAAAAAATACTAAAAAAAATAATCAAAGAATAATTAAAAAATACGATTATAGCATTATATTTACTGATTTTATAATTTTAAAATGGCGCATAGTTTATACTATTTTCAATAATTAGGACAATGCCTACTGCTGGTTTTGGGCCAAAATATCGAAATATGTATAAAAAAATTGGGGTAAATATTCATATTATTATGAATGTTATTCCGGGCATGCTTACTCACTCACTTATAGTGTTTTCGAAAGTATTAATTCGAAAATAACGATACAAACAAACTCACGCCTTTCTCTCGGAGGAGTAGGCGGAGACCAAGTTTTTCCACTTGCCTTGATTTTGACAATCCTCTTTCGATTCATCAAAGTTTATTTAGAAATATCGATATCAAACTTTTTGTCACTTTCCCATCCCTAGTATTGCGGATTCGAAAGTAGCGTCATCGGAGCGATTTTAATACTGACCATGAAATACTTTAGTATCATAATAACATCATGTTGGACATTAACGTCTGGCGAAAACATCGTAGGTACCAACTTTCCATTACTTTCTTATTTTGAACTAGCTTCTGTCCGCAACTTCATCCGGATGAAAATTAACATGATGCCGTCTTTTTTAAGCGTACAGATTTATTCTTAGGACTTTATCAAAGCTTTTAAACATAACAAAATTCATCAAAAGCGGTCAATTAGTTTTTTCACAATACTCGAACAAGTCGGACTATATGGTGAAGGTAAATGGCAAGGGATGGTGAGAGATGCTATTTAAGGGAGGGAGTGGATATCGGTGGGCTGATGATGATGATGATGATGATGATGAATAGAGAGCAAGGACACTAATGCATCACGGGTAAATGGTCAGGGTGCCTGCACCCTAAAGGTACTGGCGTCAGTCCGTAACTCTACTCACAACCCCATCATTTGCAAAATAAGTCAACATTGAGCACCTAAATAAGTTATTATTCATGACGTCTTCGGTTTGAATCTCAGCATGTGCCAATAACATTGTTTTCCACGGGTAAGTTTCGTATTCTTGTGAATTTGTAGTAGCAGTACCACTCGCTAATGAAGGATAATATCCTGAGGAAACCTTAGTATTTGATCCGGGGCAACGAAGGTAAATGAGATACAAAAAGGGTATGTTATACAAACGTAATCCATAAACGGGTCAACAGTTCTGGGGGCATGAGTCTACAAAATGTATGGTTGTTCGACTGCCTCCTTGGACTAGACATTAAGGCGCTTAACTATCAAGACAGAGGTCGTGGGTTCGATTCCCACTGGGGTCCGCCGTAAATTTGTACAAATGGCCTCAGTCTATGTGTATTTCCATGTTTGTGATGTCCTTGCCTGCTTACCATAGCACAAGGTATCCTGGTTTGGGACCAGGTCAAGTTATTGTGTTGTGTGGGAGTTATTAGTTATTCAATAAAGTGGTAGTATCGTGGCAATGGCGGTTTTGTTAACAACTGAGCTATTCACATACCTCAACCCTTGAAATCGCCAATCCGCGGTGATTAAGCCCAAACTCTCTCTCTCTCTGAGAGAAGGCCTGTGCCTAACAGTGAGACGTATATAGGCTTGTGATGAATTGTGTTTAGTAAATTCTAGTCCCTGATGTCCAGTTGATGTTTCTGAAACCTACTCGGTTCAGAGGTGTCATTGTGTAACTAATAAGCCTTGAGTCAATACACATCCTGAACCCTTGGCACCCGCACTCATTCACCAGATATTAAAAGTGTCGGACAAAACAAACAAAAGTTCACCCTATCTCCGAGACGACAAAGTTGGGATTGAAACGGCTGGGGTCTCTTGCAAATTTCGTTTACCCTTTCAACACTAATGACCCGTTAAGAGTAGCTACACGCCCCCACTTAAACCTTTAATGGGGCCATAAATTAATATATTTTCAGTGACCCTTAAGTTTTGTCACCAGATAAGATGTTTTTTTTTTGTACAAGGTTTCGTTGAACTAACGTGAAAACTTAAAACCGAACCGTCAGTATGGATAATATAGTTTTTAGGTTTCCGTACCCGAAGGAACCCTATTAGTATGACTTCACTGTCCGTCTGTCCGTCCGTCCGTCCGTCCGCCCGCCCTGTCTGTCTGTCTGTCTGTCTCTCTGTCTGTCTGTCTCTTACCGGAAGCCTCTTCTTATTCTTGGGCACTTAAAATAAAATAAATGGGACTTTATTCATTACTCAAGTCCAAATACAGAAGTTTTTATGTAAATAGGTACGTTAAGTGCACTTAAAAAGGATGCGTGGTGAAAAGGACAGAGGCCCAGCATAATTGCTGACTCTCTTACACACTCTGCCTGGGTATGATAGCACAAACCGAGAATTAGAATAATAGTTTAGTAAGTTAAGTGGTCACTGTTTAACTGGTAAGTAATAATTTCTAGGTAGTATAAAGTATCAAGTGAAAAGCATAGGTACCTTACTATTTACAGTTTATACAGACTTTCCACTAGGAATATGGTACAGACTACGGCCGAATGCTGTTTCCAGATAGACGCGCTTTGTAATGCGGCCCGCGCTTTGTTGAAACAGAAGCGAAATCGTGCCATTTTAATTCCATTAGCAAGTTCGTGGGATTATAGTCATAACGCTGTGGTGTTACGGGCGCCGTAGTTTGTCGTCAAATTGGTATTGAGTGTTAGCTGTGTGACGTTTTGTTTTCTTTCCAACCAGCGTTTCAGAGTCAATGTGGGATATGTAAGCTACAAAGACATCTCTAGAGAATAGCTGTGCAAAACGCGTTTTCATCAATGAACATTCAACTTTGGATATTGTGCAAATTGTGTTCGGTACACAGTGTCTTCTTGGGGCGCTTATCCTCAATGATTTTGGCCATATTATTAAGCGCACAGAATGTTACTCCGCGCTTGGATATTTTAGGATTTGTTGACTGACTCCAAAATGCTGCGAAGATAATATTATAAAATGTAGTAATGCTAAGCGAAAAAATTAAGTTGAAATTGAAAATTTAATTTTAGCCTAAGTACCTATTAGTGGTATGAAAAAAATATTTGTTGAATTTGTAGTTGCAGACTTGATAATTATAACATTCGTACCTATTGACAATGAAATATTTTTGTAATTTTTTTGTGATACCGGAATAAAGAAATATCCTTCAATAGAAACAATTCTGAAGTGCCTCCTCCGCAACTTTTTCATGATGTTTTTTATAAGTTTACAAATATACTACATTTTTATGAGTGTTTACGCCATGATGCGTGAAACATTTATTAAAATGGAACGCAGCCGAAGTTGGTCACCCCGCGCCCCTCGCCCCGCGCGCCCCGCTGCGCTCTCTGCTCCTGCGCGTCGAACGAGACGATACTTACGCGCTCTGTTCAATAAGAATTAATTACTTAAATAGTGTCAAACTTTAATGTAACGTGCTTAAATAAATAAGTGATATTAGCACAGTGGTTTTCCTCATAAAAACCACCAACGTCGAGAACAATCTTCGACATTTGGCGACCGTCTAGACTCGAACCACGCCGCCGTCGCCGCCATCTTTTGCAAAAGCCCTGTGGGTGTGCGCTGCCTGCGACATTGGCGACCGTCTAAACTCGAACCACGCCGCCGTCGCCGCCATCTTTTGCAAGAAAAAAACGCCCTGTGCGTGTGCACTGCCTGCGACATCAGAATAGAAAGAAGATTTTTCCTATCTACGACGGCCCAGTATCCTCGTGAGTTACCTCTTTGTGGCCCACCCAGCAATTTATCAAGCTCGAAGAGCATCGTGAGTCGCCTCATCGTGACCCACCCAGCAAAGATCGTCCTACTAAGTGCATGTGAGCCCTCTCAACGGACCTCACCTAGCAAGACAAAGCACTAAGTACATGTGGGCTCTCCCTACGAACCCCACCCAGCAAGATTTAACGTACAAAGTGCATGTGAGCCCTCTCAACGGACCTCACCTAGCAAGACAAAGCACTAAGTACATGTGGGCTCTCCCTACGAACCCCACCCAGCAAGATTTAACGTACAAAGTGCATGTGAGCCCTCTCAACGGACCTCACCTAGCAAGACAAAGCACGGAGTACAAGTGGACTCTCCCTACGGACCCCACCCAGCAAGATTCAAGATACAGACAAGCAGCGAGCAGAGCAGCAAAGAAGGACAAGAAAGAGGTCAGCCAGCGCGGTGTGGTCAGTCTGCGGGACAATATCGCCGCCTCACACGCACCCAGCCAGGCCAATCAAAGCTAAGTTCATTTCAACCGCCCTATTCTTCCTGTCCTTCCTATAACCTATAATCCACCTGTCAAGCAAAGGTGGCACCCATCAAATTAGGGTGTAAAACATTTAATAAGCCAAATCTATCTGCTACTGTGTGTGTGGTTTGTGCAATTCACCTTAAGGTGGATTTTATTCTATAATATTAGCACAGCCTCTCTATTTTACACGCCTATACAAGTATCCTTTTCTATTTTGTGCATCTTCCCCATTTACATTCATCGCAGTGCCTGTCAACTACTACTTTCAGCCTTACCTGCAGTGTACACTTGTTGAGTATTTACTCACAAGCACTAATTTTTGAGCATTCCTAACAATAATTTCGAGCAATTTTCCCTATATTTGCAAGTGTTTGCCCAAGTTTTGGTTTTGCAAGCATTTGTCCATCTATCTATTCTTGCAACTTCTCTGCCTGGTGTGTGAGCTTTGGTGTGTGCTTGGTATAAACTTCGCCTCGGGCCGACCATTTCAGCCTGACGTCGCCCGGCGCCCGCTCCTGAGCACTCGCGCCCCCCAGCATCTCCCTGCGCCCCATGCTCTGCCCCCTTCACTTCGCTTGGCAGACAGCGTACCGGTGACCGTAAGCCAGAGGAGGAGCGTGAGAAATTTCCATTATTATTGTTATTTCAATTCCGTTTACTTGACTGCAGTACTGATTCGCCATGTCTGACATTAAAACACTAAAATCCAAGCGAAGCTCAATTAAGGGTCGACTGACCAAATTCAGAAGTTACTTAGAGCTGGTAAAATCAGTACCGAATCTAACAAGCACTCAGGTAAACGAATTAACCATAAAGCTCGATAAAATCAAATTACTCTCTACAGAATTTGACACACTGCAGGACGATATTGAGGCAGCATTGGGACAAGATATAGACTTAATCAAGGAGCTAGATGAGAGGGACGAGACTGAGTCTAGTTTTACAAACGCTATAGCAGTTGCTCAAACCATTCTTGAGAATAACTTACAAGATAAAGGAATAGCTACCTCTGCCAACAGCTGTAGCTCCCAGTCTCATCACTCTCATCCCAGTTACAATTCAAACCCTGTAGGATTTAAACTACCTACAATCCAAGTTGGCAAATTTGATGGCACGTATTCTAAATGGCTAGAATTCCGCGACATGTACAAGTCCCTCATCCATGACAATGACGTCTTGATGCCCATCCACAAGTTCCACTATCTAAACTCCTATCTAGAGGGAGAGGCCAAGCGAGTCATCCTCAATTTAGAGGTGTCCTCAGTAAACTATTTGAAAGCGTGGGACATATTATGCAAACGATACGATAATAAAAAACAACTCATTAATAATCATCTGAACGCGCTGTTAAATGTTGAACATATAAACCGTGAATCTGAAGGTTCACTGAGGTCGCTAGTTGACCATACAAGGAAAAACCAACGGGCTCTTGCTAGTTTGGGACAACCTACAGAAAATTGGGACACCATTATCATACACATAATCGCACAAAAGCTAGAAAATTCTACAAGTTTGCGGTGGGAAGAGTACAAAAGCTCGCTAGAAGAGATGCCGACTCTTGAGCAATTTAACCAATTTCTACAGAAACGAGCAGATGTCCTTGAGACACACAATCAAAACAAAGCAGAAAAGTTTAAAAATAAACCTAGCTATTCTTCAAACGGTTATAAACCATTAGAAAAACTTCATTCAAAGTCCTTTTCATGTACTACACAAGAAGATAGTACCCCAGCTAGTACTCACTTTCAAATAAAGTGCCATTACTGCAAAGGTGGTCATGCAATTTATAATTGCCAAAGTTTTCTATCCAAAACACCAAACGAGCGCTCATCTGAAGCAGCCAAGCTAATGCTCTGCATTAACTGTTTGAGGTCTGGCCACAATGTGAAGAAATGTCGTATGGGTCCCTGTCGTATATGCAGAAAACGACACAATTCATTGCTGCACAGTAAACCTTGCTCAAAGCCCGCAATGCCCAGCGTTTCTTCCCAACCTGCTGTCACCAGCACCGTTGATACTAGTGCCGAACCTCTACAGAATCCAGTCCAGATTGCTGTAAACTTCACCGCACAGCCTGTCAACCATGTCATGCTGTCTACCGCTATGATTCAAGTCACCAATCCTTCCACCGGTAGCACTGAAGCAGTCCGAGCTCTTTTGGACTGTGGAAGTCAAGCGAGTTTTATGACTACCGATCTCAAAAGAAGACTAGGCTTACAGTCAATACCGACTGAAATCACAAAGATAGTAGGCATAGGAAACACGTCTTGCAAGCACGTTTCAGAACGGTGTGTGATGTTTGTGAAGTCGTTACACAGCAATTTCAATGCTACAATGACATGTTCTGTCTTGCCTGAGCTTACTGGAAATATTCCAAAGACTCGCATCGATTTAAAGCATTTCAATATCCCGCCACATATGCCATTGGCTGACCCCAAATTTAACGAATCTGGTCCCATTGACTTATTAATTGGCGCCGACTTGTTCTGGCAAATCATCGGCCCCGACCAGATCCCTCTCGGTGACAATCGTCCCTATCTGATTAGCTCAAAGTTAGGCTGGCTCATTTCAGGCCCCATTCTAATTAAACATGGACCGAGAGCGAGAGACATTCAATGCAATTTCACCATGAACGAGTTTGAAAAACCTGATCCACTGGATTCAATATCAAGGTTTTGGGAGCTTGAAGAGGTGCCAAACAAGAAGCCACTATTGAGTGACAGCGAGAAGGAATGTGAGGAGTTATTCAAGGCCCACACCACTCGCCTAGATTCTGGTCGCTTTTGTGTCAGGCTCCCACTTAAAGACACCCCTGATTGTCTGGGTGACTCTTACTACGTAGCAAAAGGACAATTTCTGAGTCTAGAGAAACGACTTCGCAAGCAACCAGAACTCAAGAAAGATTATTCCAACTTCATTTCAGAATACACCAACTTGGGTCACTGCTCAGAGTCGCCTATCCCTCGTCCAGATCTCGCCTATTTTTTGTGCCATCATGCTGTCTTGCGTGAGCACAGCGAGTCTACCAAACTTCGCGTGGTCTTCAATGGATCACAGCCAACTGCGTCCGGGTTCTCCGCAAACGACCTTCATCTAGTAGGCCCCATTGTACAAGAATCGCTCTTTGCTATTCTCCTTCGGTTTCGTCAGTATAAATTCGTGCTCACGGGAGACATCGAGAAGATGTACCGACAAGTTTTAGTTCACGAAGACGACCGCAATTTGCAACTAATATTGTGGAGAGAAGACGAATCACAACCCATAAAAACCTTGCGACTTAACACCGTGACGTATGGCCTAGCTAGCTCTAGCTACCTAAGCACAAGGTGCTTATTCCAATTAGGAGAGGAATGTGGTGACGAGCCCATTAAAACTATAATCCAAAGGGATTTCTACTGTGATGACCTTCTCACTGGCTCAGATTCAGAGCCCGAGCTGGTAAAAATTCTAAACTCTGTAACTGCTGCCATGCAGTCAGCATGTTTCAATCTACGCAAGTTCAGATCAAACTCACCATCAATATTTCAGTCATCAAATGTCAATTTGCAGGATGAACTGAGCCTGAGCGACTCGTCAAGTGCTCTGGGCCTTGGATGGGACCCCAAGTCTGACAAGTTTCAATTTACTATTGACATTCCAAGCAACGATGAGGTAACAAAACGCAATATTTTAGCCTCATCGTGTAAGATTTTTGACCCGCTTGGACTACTGTGTCCAAGCACAATCCAAGCCAAAATGCTTATGCAGCAACTATGGCTTCACAAACTTGATTGGGACGAAGCTGTTCCTAATGATTTAAAGAAGAAGTGGCTCCAAATCAAATCCGGTCTTCTTAGTCTCGCTACACTGCAGCTTCCAAGACGCGTTCTATGCGACGATCCCAAGTCAATTGAAATGCATTCATTTTGTGACAGTTCGATGTTAGCATATGGTGCTTGTATCTACCTAAGATCGATTGACAGTCAAGGTAACATACTAGTCAAGCTCCTCTGTGCCAAGTCGAGAGTGGCTCCCACTAAGCCAGCACTCACCATACCAAGACTAGAGCTTTTAGGCGCTCTGCTAGCATCCAATCTTTGTAAGTCGGTCCTCGAGGCACTGCGATGCCCTATATCTCGCTGCGTGCACTGGTCTGATTCTAGTGTTGTGCTAGCCTGGCTTAATAGCAGCCCGAGCCGCCTAAAAAGTTTTATAGGCAACAAAGTAGTTGAGATTTGCGAAAATACCAATAAATCTGACTGGCGACATGTACCAACCACGTCTAACCCCGCTGATTACATTTCTAGAGGTGTGTCAGCCGAGAAAATGCCCACCCTCGATATGTGGTGGTCTGGCCCATCTTTCCTCTCCCAGGATGAGGCCCATTGGCCGACGTCGCTTGCTCGGAAGGACGACCCTGAGGCGATTTCCTTAATCGTTCCAAGTGAAGCCGAGCCTATAATACAATTCGATAAATATTCAAGTCTCAATAGAGCTAAGCGAGTATTTGCCTGGATTTTTAGATTTGCTAACAACACAAGGTACCCTTCTGCGAGGATCAAAGGTCCATTAGGAGCTGACGAACTTGAACGTTCATTCTCGCTACTAGCCAAACAGGCTCAAATAGACTCTTTTCAAAAAGAGTATAATACTCTCTCTAAAGGTCAGTGTATTGCCCCTAAAAGCAAGATTTTATCTCTCAGTCCCTTTTTAGACAAAGAAAATGTAATGAGAGTAGGTGGTAGACTGGAAAGGTCTGACTATGATTTCAACAAGAAGCACCCAATAATACTTTCTTCCAGTCACTATTTAACAAAGCTGATTTTCCAGCACGAGCATTTGCGCCACCTTCATGCCGGTCCGCAACTACTACTAGGCACCATTCGCGAATCAATTTGGCCTGTGACCGGCAGAAAACTAGCAAGAAGCACAGTGCGTAACTGTGTCGTTTGTAAACGGCACCAAGGTCAAACACTCTCTCCTATGATGGGTGATTTACCGCCCGAAAGAATCACGCCTGCTTTTCCTTTCCAGTCCATTGGTATGGATATGGCTGGACCATTCAATATTATAAATAAAAAAGGTCGCGGTGCACGTACTTCCAAGTGCTACCTTTGCTTGTTCATTTGTTTTAGGTACAAATGTGTTCATCTCGAAGTGTAAGCGATCTCAGTAAGGAAGCATATCTATCTTGTTTACGACGATTTATTTCCCGTAGAGGCAAGCCTTATGAAATTTTCTCAGACAATGGTCGTAATTTTGTAGGTGCCGCTAAAGAGTTAGGCCGTTTTCTCTTGTCCAATGTTGACTCAATTACCGAATACGCAGCCACCGAGCAAATAAAGTTCAACTTTCATCCAGCTTACGCACCTCACTTCTCTGGTCTCGCGGAAGCCGGTATCAAGTCTGCCAAGCACCACGTTAAACGCGTGCTAGGCAACGCCAACTTAACGTTCGAAGAACTGTCAACTTTATTCACGCAGGTTGAGGCTGTTTTGAACAGCCGCCCTTTGTATCCCCTTTCCTCCTGCCCTCAAGATTTCCTTGCTCTCACCCCAGGACATTTCCTGATTGGCCGGCCGCTCACCGCCCTACCTACACCTGACCGCACCGCGCACACCGCCCGCTATGAAGTCCTCGAGAAACTAAGAAAGTCCTTCTGCACCAGATGGCAAAGAGACTACATAAATGAGCTTCAGCAGAGAACCAAATGGAAATCCAACACCGAAAAGCTCAAGTTGGGCGATCTCGTCATTATCCAGGAGGATAATATACCACCCCTGTGTTGGAAAATGGGGCGTGTCACAAAACTTTACCCAGGCCATGATGGCACTTCACGCGTCGCTGACATTGCCACAGCTCGAAGCACAATCCGCCGCGCCCTCACACGGCTCTGCCCGCTGCTGCCTTACGAAGCCGGGCCCGGAGGATGTTTACGCCATGATGCGTGAAACATTTATTAAAATGGAACGCAGCCGAAGTTGGTCACCCCGCGCCCCTCGCCCCGCGCGCCCCGCTGCGCTCTCTGCTCCTGCGCGTCGAACGAGACGATACTTACGCGCTCTGTTCAATAAGAATTAATTACTTAAATAGTGTCAAACTTTAATGTAACGTGCTTAAATAAATAAGTGATATTAGCACAGTGGTTTTCCTCATAAAAACCACCAACGTCGAGAACAATCTTCGACAATGAGAAAAGTACAAACAAACATTGCCAATAAATACAAACATAAGTAGTTTTTAGGGGTTACCGTAGGCACTGACTGAAAATCACCGCTGAGGGATCGCTTCCTCAGCACAACGCTGAGTCAGCTGCCTTTTGTGGCAATGTAGATACACCACAGGCTACATCTATGGTCCTGTTTTATTTATTCGTTTTGTCTGTTGTGTATTTAGTTTTCTTTCTGTTGTTGTGCATATTATGTTACTTATGTGCTTATTTTGTTTCTGTGATGTATCTTGTTGGTATAATAAATGTCTTTCTTCTTCTTCTTCTTCAATAGTTCTTAGGGCTTCTATGCTTGGAAAAGTGGGTTGGCTCTTTTTACGGCCTAATACGAACCTGAAATGCCGAACCCTTTGCTGTACGTCAAGCTCGCACTTGCCCATTTACTCGACGTAGCTTGAAGCTGCTGGCTGGCTGAATAAAAAAAGTTTCCTGTCTCTTATCAACAGACTGTGCTGTGAGGTCGTGCGTATTTTTTTTCAGGAAAACTTTTTAATGAGTACTCGAGAGTGCTGCCGCTAGCAATTTTAACGGATAAACGTTTAGCCTTTGTCGTTCGGAAATATAAGTTAACCACGGATTTCTTAGGTTTTATTTGTCTAAAGGGGCTGAACGTACTTGCAGGCACCCATCCATAACATGATGAGGGTACGAGTGAATGAAATGAAAAGTCGTATGACGATTTTAAGAAACTGTTTAGAGGATGCCTGTACTTGCCCGTTAGCTCAGTTGGAAGAGCGCTAGCACGGTTAGCCAGAGGTCGCGGGTTCAAGTCCCGGCATGGGTGGAATTTTTAGCCTCTAAATAGGTTTTTAAAATTGTCCTCAGCAGGGGTTAGTGCAGCAAAAAGAATATAATCGTATGACGGGTTCAGTATATATTTGTACATTCCATAACTGCGGACACTGGACCGAATCCTAAGTAAACGCTAGTACATTTTAGCCTTCAGTTATTGTCAATTTTTGCTGAAAGAGTACCTGCAAAAAGAGAGCCGACTTCCTTGCCTAATAATTTTTTGGACTTTCGCCGGATATCCCTAATTAGATTCTGCGTAAATTACGTCTCACAAACATGAGGGCGGGTGAAAATGTGCAAAATGATATGCGAAAAAGAACCATTGTAAAAAGCGCCCGCAGAAATATTTGAAATGGAGCTCTTTGAATATAACAATGCATTTCAGCCGGCCTGGATGGAGGGTCCTTGGTACTCAAACAGAATACTTTTGGGGACTCGCGCCTACCCACATTTTTAATGAACAACTTTCGCTCAGTCGTAAATCATAACCGTACGACAGGATCATTATGCCAGCATTAATTTTATGAAAACGCGCATCTTCCTGTCTGGATAGTAGTTTTTTTTTTCTTTTTGTAGAAATGGCTACAAATAGAAGACAATTGAAGGATATAGTTATATTTTAAACGAGTTCAATCGCGATCATTTATTAGGTAAAATGTGAATACCTTAATTTCCGACATTTCACCAACGTTGCAGTTGCCGTGGTCACGGGTAGACTGGAGTGGCGAGCATAGTCAATTAGGGCCACTTGCACCATCCCACTAACCCGGGGTTAATCGGTTAAACCTGGAGTTATCATGGTTACCAGTACAATTTGACACTGGGTTAACCCGCTAAACCCGGGTTAGTGGGATGGTGCAAGTGGCGCTTAGTGTGTGTAGTAGCAATTCCACTCGCTGTCAGTGAAGGAAAATCTCGAGAGGAAACCTGAGTGCTTGAGTGGGACGTATATAGGGTACATGGGCCGTATTATTTTTATAAATCTCAACACAATGAAATTATAGTTCATTGGAATTCCGGCAAGGAACGGGGGTGGCTGCTATCGGGGTTCAAGCTACTGCTCGGCACGCGTCCAAAAATGCTCTCCACTCCAGTCAAGGTCGAATTATTGGAATAATTGGCTGCAGCATGGTGCGCGCATAATTTCATTCGAACGAAATATATCCGTATCTACTTGGCAATATGTGTTCTGTCTGTTAGTAATTGAATGGATTACATAACACAAGCGGTGGTAGCCTAGTGGGTAGAACATTGGACTCGGAAGCGGGAGACCCAGGTTCGATTCCCAGTGCGGGCATGTACCTATGACTTTCCTTTTAAGTTATGTACATTTGTGGAGTTATAGTAGCAATACCACTCGCTAACGGTGAAGGAAAACATCGTGAGGAAACCTGGGTGACAGAGCTATTCACATACCTCAGCGCTTGAAATCGCCAATCCGCGGTGGGCACGCGTGGTGATTAAGCCCATACTCTCTCTCTGAGAGAAGGCCTGTGCCCTACAGTGGGACGTATATAGGCTGTTTATATATATATATATATATATATATATATATATATATATATATATATATATATATATATATATATATATATATATATACATAACACAGCATAAACTCACGCCTGTATCCCGGAGGGGTAGGCAGATTCTTCCATTGAATGGATTATAATAATAATAATTTTAATAATACGTGTAGTAACAATTTTTATTTGCAATATTAATTAACCTAAACACATGCAATGTATATTTTCCCAACAATATGCAATATAACACATTTGTAAAATAATTATTTGGTTATTTGTACAAACTATTGATATAACCGAGATCCTTTACTAGGTGATAATCTGTTATAGGTGATGGTTTCACCGCACACGGTGCCTTTAATGATAGTTACAATGGAGGTAGAGAACTTGTACTGAAAAATGTTTTAATATATAGGAGATTCCATGTATTTTTTTTTCTCTACGACTAACTTTTCATAACATTACCTGTTCAAAAGTCCATATAGTCACGTGGTACAAAACACGTGCCATACAAATCGGCCTCAAACTACGACGTCACAAGTTGGATGTAATGCCTTATAATGTATAAAGTGTTTAGCGTCCGTCTGTCTATCAAGACTCTCTGTCTCGAGAACTCGTGGAGATATCGAGTTAAAATTAAAACCATATACTCGGGTCCCTTGAAGCTGTGAAAAAATAAAACTTGTTAGCTAAGATAAAAGAGTTACGGTCGTTTATGCCTAGAACGTTTATCAAAATTTATAAGGTACTTTACGTTGACCTAGAACTAAGAAATTTGTCGTATACCTATTACAAGTACACGGAAAAATCTGAAAACTATACATTTGTCATTAAATCATAAAAAAAAAATTGTCTAAGAAGTTCGCGAAAAGCTTGGAAAACAATTTAAGTTAGACGCAAGTAGGTACTTGCTCAAAAGTAAGTAGAAGAACATTTTAAGACAAAATTATACATTTTAAGACGTCTTGCTTATAGTTACTGTTCGTAAAACTAAGTGAAAACTATGTATTTTAACCCTACGTTATAGTTGGAAGCCTCTTTTTACAAATAAATTAAAGTATAATATACACAATTATTTTGTCATTACTGTACCCGTAAGTGAGTTTTAGCTCCAGAAAGATTATTACCAAAGAAATGTAGTGACACCGTCACTCACGTTTTTTAGGGTTCGGAAGTCCAACAAGGAACCCTTATAGTTTTGCCATGTCCGTCTGTCTGTTTGTCTGCCCGTCCGTCTGCGGCCTAGAGCAAAGACCGGTGGTACTAGAAAGCTGTAATTTAGTATGTGTACATATTTATCACGGCGACAAAGTTAAAGATTAAAATTAAAAAAAAAAAATAATTACGGTACCTCCCCCAACATGAAAAGTGGGGATGATTTTTTTTCTCTCGTCTACACCATTATGTAGCATCTTTGAATTGGTCATTAAAAATATTGTGGGTAGAAAGACCATTTTTTGATGTAGGGTTCCGTTTGCGAAATATTAAGCTTTAAAGCGCAAAATTTTGTCCGAGTGGGGCGTTCCCCCCTTTTCTGGCTAAACGGTTGATTTTAGAAACGTGAAAAAAATCAGGGCAATAGCACATATAATGAACTCAAAAGAAAAAGTATTAGGGCTAAGCATGCCTTACTAGTTAACGAGTAACAGGTAACCAACCAACCAGGTATTAAGATGACTTCGATGAAGTAGCAGATAAAAAGAAACCCTCTTTCTACGGAACCCTACATTGCGCGCAGCCCGACACGCACTTGGCCGGTTTTTTTTTATTTTGCCTCTATACGTCCCACTGCAGGGCCCAGGCCTTCTCTCACAAAGAGAATGGGCTTAATTACCACGCGTCTCCACCGGGCATTGACAGTTCGAAGCGCTGCGGTATGTGAACTATACTTATTATTGTTTTAAAATTAACCCACGAACGACACCTACGTACTCAAAAATCACGACTCGATACTCTCTTTATGTATAATATAACATAAGCAGCCTATATACGTCCCACTGTAGGGCACAGGCCTTCTCTTAGGGAGAAGGTATGAGCTTAATCACCACGCGTGCCCACCGCGGATTGGCGATTTCAAGCGCTGAGGTATGTGAATAGCTCAGACACTTAGGTTTCCTCACGATGTTTTCCTTCACTTTCAGCGAGTGGTATTGCTACTATAACTTCACAAATGTACATAACTTAGAAAACCAAGTCATAGGTACATGCCCGCACTGGGGATCGAACCTGGGTCTCCCACTTCCGAGTCCGAGGTTCTACCCACTAGGCTACCACCGCCGTTATGTTTATGTATGCTTTTGTCTTATCTATTTTTACCCTGTGCTGTTACTTTGTGACTTTATATGCGATGCTTTGTATACGTGTATGTGTGTGTCTTGTGTAAATAAATCACATGTTATCTGTCCAAAATAACGTTGAAAACTACCTTTAGCGTGCCGGTATTGGTAATCTTTGTTATTTATCCCTAAGTACATAACTAGTTGAGTGAAAATTATTCATACCTTGTTTGTTCGAAAGGCTTTCATTTGCATTTCTCGTTGCTGCCGGTACAACCACAAGCCGAGGGTAGGTAAGTGAGTCGAGACAATTTGTGTTTAACTTGTTCGGACGACAGCGATGGGCTTATAACGTTAAACATTACGCAGTAACTCATATCTATTAAGTAAATATTTAATTTTAGATCATAAAAACATTAAATAAACTCGCAGAATTTTTGTCTGTCATTTTCTGTTCTTTGATCTGTACTCTGTGATGATAGAGCAAAATTCGCTACAGTAAAACATTTTTCTATATGGAGCCTATACACGTCTCACTGCATGGTACAGACCCTCTCTCAGAGAGAGAGAGAAAGAAAGAGAGAGAGAGAGAGAGAGAGAGAGAGAGAGAGAGAGATAGTATGGGCTTAATTACCAAGTGTGCCCACCGTGGATTGCAATTTCAAGCGCTGCGCATACCTCAGATACTCAGATTTCTTCACGATGTTTTCCTTCACGGTTAGCGAGTGATTTGTTACTACAACTTCACAAATGTACGTAACTTAGAAAATAAATTCATTGGTACATGTTGGGATTCGAACCCACGACCTCCTAAATGTGAGGCCGGCCCGCTACCACCGCAAATGAAACTTATTCTGTAAAAAATCCACTGGATATCTATTACGGTTCAACATGTAAAGCCTGTTATAGGTCAAACAGACAGACGTCGTGGACATATAAATAAGGTTCCTTTTAGCATCCTTCGAATACGGAACATTAAGTTATTGAGTACTTTGAGAAAATATACAAAAACTAGCTGACCCTGCAAACGTTGTTTAGCCATATTAATTAGCCTAAGACCAATTCTCAGATCTTCCAAATATACACAAGCCGTTTCGGAGGAGTTCGATAACAAACACTGTGACATGAGATTTTTATATTTTAGATTAAGGCTGAGTTCTCCAAGCGCACGGATTTGCATGGAAGTTATTGCGCTGCGCGAGTGAAAATTTGGGAGAAAAGTAGGAATTTTTGAAATTACAGAAATACCACAATACTCAACAAAATAGTGTGCTATCCCGGAATACCGTGGAAACGATCCAAGGTCGAGTCTAGCTATTGAAAGGCAACTTCCGTTTCATGATGACACGATGCGGTATCGTAAAATATATTCGCGAGATGAATGTTGGAGGGGAATTGTGTAGTGACAACTTATTTTCAATTTACAATTTTCTTGGCTAGGTCAAGGTGATCTGCGACTATACGTCTATTAGATAGAAATATGAAAACAATTTTGTAATTCACACTGAATTATTTGGCGATGATTATTATACTTTATTGCACACAAGACATTTAACAGGACATTACATAAGAAATTACATGTACAAAGGCGAGCTTATCTCTGTAAGAGATTTCTTCCAGCAAACCTTCGGGTATAGGAGAAGCAGTAGAAAAACGGGTCTATATATGTACACAAAATAAACTACAAAAAGCCTAAATAACACAAAGTAAAAAGGAAAACAAAAACTAAATAAACTAGATATCAGAATAAAAATACAAACATACATAATATATATAATATATATATAGCTCAATGTCATTACAGGGATAGATAATGCTCTTTCAACCGCTTCTTGAAGGTACCAATAGTGGGACTGGTGCATATGTTCTGTGGCAGTGCGTTCCACAGCCTAACCGACTGGACCGTGAAGCAGTCACCGTAAGCTCCAGTATTGTGAGCAGGAATTTTAAGAAGATGGGAGTTCAGAGATCTTTTTGATCTTTCTTCTTTATAATACTGGTATTAAAAATAAGTGGTTGTCACGAAACCGTCTTTTAAATAACAACTGTATTTTGTAAACGCTGCCTGTTGCAGGTCCGTTGAAACTTATGAGTCAAGAGCAAATCTTGCCAAGTTCCGTAAAACTCAAAACTTACTTGTTAAGAGAAAAAAATCATGGGCCTGTGCCCTACAGTGAGACGTACATAGGCTGAATACAAGAAAAAAAAATCGAGCCTGTAGTTTGAATCAGCACGTTGTGAGAAGTTATAAAGTGAAATAAAGGGCAGTCATTATTTTCCATCGAGAAAATGTTTGAATTGTCGACTTAGTAATAAAATAATTAGAAGTGTTCCTCGGAGAATCCTCATTCGCCCGGTATCTGGGGTATAAGGTGCTATACAATTTTGTTTTATGCAGCCTATATACGTCTTACTGCAGGGCACAGGCCTTCTCACAGAGAGAGAGAGCATACGGGCTTAATCACCACGCTTACCTACCGCAGATTGCCGATCTCAAGCGAAATACAAATTACTTTATAGTATGGCTAACGATTTCAAAAACACGCTGAAGTTTTATAAAACCCTTACATAGGACTAGCAAAGTAAGTTAAGTTTAATAATAATGTGCCCCATAATTTTCCTACAATATCGAATTCCGTAGCATATCGCTGGTAGTTTTTTCTTGGAATTACGCCAATGACGCGTCTGTTTATTTGTTTGAATACAATTTTTATGAACCAACCGAGACTCGTGTAAAAATAATATAAGACATAAATCAAATGCCAGTACGCCAGAAGAAATATGATGTATTCAATTGTTGTTACAGATGATAATGTTTTTATCGGTTTTACAGTAAATTGTCTTAACTAATCATTTGATTGCGGTGTCGGCTATTATTTTCATAATTTATGGCCGTCGGCAGGTAAATGGAAAAAAATTATGAACGAATGTGGGTGGAGGGGCGTATGAGACGTTCTAGGCGGACGTAAGAGCAAAGGACACGATAAAAAGTACCCGAACCGTGCATACATGGAACGACTAATGTATGTTAATGAAGCGAAAGAGGTCTGTCAGGGTCGTGACCCTGTCTGTCAGGTAGTGCCAAGCCCTGGTATCTGCCTACCCCTCCGGGATACGGGCGTGAGTTTATATAAGGTACAAGGTAAATTTGGCATCTTTTGCTTAGTAAATTATGGGTTTAAAAATCTAGCCACGCATATGTATAACTAACAGTATTTCTGATTTGTGATAATTTAACTTGTTACCTTTAAAAAAAAATAAGCCCCTATAGGTTAGAAGGACAAACAGGCAGAAATCTTCATAGGCATATTAATACGGTCCTGTTGGCACCCTTGGGTTCAGTATCCTCAAACTTAAAAGAAACCTAGGAAAATTAAACCTTAACGCAAAAGTGATTGACATGCCAGCACAGTAAAACCACTGAGAAGTGGTTCGAAAGCCAGTAATTATAACTTACACTCATACTTTTTAATGGGAAGTAGGTCGTTGGAAGCGGAATCTATTTTCTACGTAATGTTGTGTAATTTATAGTTCCTAGTATTTACTATATATCCATGCGAATGGCATTAAGCTACGCCAGTTTTCATTTCTTACACTCTAAAATTTAATGGCTATTTGCTTCGAAAACAGGTAAATAGGTGGAATGTTAGGGTTTGTATAATGAACGGCGCGTGCATGTTCAAGAGATGCAAAAAAATTCCATCTGTGATTTTTTTAATGAAACGGAATGTGACATCATCATCATCATCAGCCCACCGCTGCCCACTGCTGGGTATAGAACTTTTCCCCCAAATGTCATCTTTCACTATCCCTTCCCATCCACAACTATTAAATTTAACTGGAATTAAACGAATTGATTAATTGACTAAGGACACTGGTGGAAAGCAGCAGGAGACCTTTGCCCAGCAGTGAGATAGATTCAAGCTAAAAAAGATGTTATAGTTTCTTATATCTTGCACCACATTATCAGCCGTCTGTTTTATTACAAGAACATCACTACATGTGCCGCCCGCTGCACGCTCACCGCGCAGCGCACGAAACAAAGCAGACTCTTTCGCAGTAAATAAATAATTTACAGTATAGATAATTGAGTATGTCGGCGGATGCAGCGCTTTTGCACTACGGGTGGTAGGTATTTGTTTGTCTATAATCTGAATGTCAAGTATTATCGGTTAGAGCACTGTACGTACTCTGATCAATTCTTCGTAGGTACCTTTTAATTTACTATTTGACGAAAAACTAAAGTCGCCTCGCACCACTTCTTAAATGTCTGAATTTTGTATCATCATCATTATTAGCCATTTGACGCCCACTGCAGGACACAGGCCTCCCTCGTGGCTTTTATGACCATGAGGGGTTTTCCCATAATCGCCACGCTTGGCAGGCGGGTTGGCGATCGCAGTATACGGTTGATATCTCAGGAAGACGCTGCTGCCCGTCTCCTAGTAATTTATTTCCTTAGTTGCCTTCTACGACTTCCACGGGAGGAAATGGAGTAACGCTATTCTTAGTCCGGTGCCACACGGATTGTATAAAGAATGTCAAATAAGATAGAATAAAATTATAGTAGGTATATATACAGGTATAACTTTTTTCTGGTATACCTTTCGTCAGCAATTAGCCGAACTGAACAATGTACAGTATAAAAGCTTGATCGGTCGCAAAATGCGGTAGGCAAATTGTAAATACGTTCAATTCTATAACGTGCATTGTAATTTTCAACGTGATTCAACGACCATAATTCGATAAGAATGAACAATGACATACTGATTTGTCAAAGTACTCACCTACTCACTTCGACTAAACAAGGGATGTATTAGCGAAGGGCAAGATAAAAAGGAACCGGTACGCACCTGGCGTGCGTGCATGCAGTGACTAATTAATGTTGAAGAGGCGGAAGAGGTTTGTGAGGATCGTGGCAAACCCTGGTCGTGGCAACCTTACCCCCGGGATATAGATAGATAAATAGATAGAATATTCTTTATTTTATGTACACCCACCAAATTACATATTATTAGAATTAAAAAATAACATTACTGTACTGTACAGAATAGCCGATACAGTAGAGTAGCCGAGGACCGTGCTCAGTGACGTGCAAGAGGAGAGGCCTATGTCCAGCAGTGGACAAGCACAGGCTGATGATGATGATAATACAATAAAATTGGCGGCCTTATTACTAAAAGTAATTTCTTCCAGACAACCATTGACGTCAAAAAATTTGAGAAGCTAAATGACGCGTAGTTGGTGCAACTAAATAATACATAACAAGTTATTTCTATATTTATATATACTCGTAAACGGTACCTACCTATGAAAGAAATAAATATAGAATACACAGACATAAATAAAAATTGTCATATAGAAGGAGGAGATGAACGAAAAATATACCCAGAGATTTTATCAAAAATAAAAAAGAGAAACCAAACTTAAACTAAGGCAAAATAATGTTTCTGCACTCTGCTCTTAAATATTAAAATATAGCTCTTAAATATATTACAATAATTAAAAATGTGAGGGTTAGAGCCAGTTTCCGAATTGAGAATTTCTCTAAGTAAATAGTTAACTGTAGTGCTGTCTCTTCGAATTTCTTCGACTGCCTCGTTGGTCTAGCCATTAAGGCGCTTAGCTACCAAAACAGAGGTCGTGGGTTCGATTCCCACTGGAGGCCGCCATACATATTGTACAAATGGCCTCAGTCTGGGTGTATTTTCACGTTTGTAACGTCCTTGCCTGGTTACCGTAGCACAGGTTATCCTAGTTTGGGACCAGGTCAAGTGATTGTACCTACTGTGTGGAAGTTATTATTATAATATTAATTTCTCAGAAAATAGCGTGACAGAACGTTACTTAAGCATTCACTTAGTAAATTTCTCAATTCAGAAACCGGCCCTTAGTGAGGGAAGGCGGACGTTGTAAACGCTCTCAAGTTCTCGTTCATAAGAAAACAAGAATCTAGGCTCGGGCGATTAATTAAATTTCGTTTCGGGGCGAAAAGTGCTTGCCGTATTAATTTGCGCTGATTGCTTATTAAATGTCAAACGAAATCTCGGAGACTGAATGGGACTTGGGCTCGAGCAGTCAACAGACCTCGCCTGTTTCGGAACGTTCTGGCTAGAAAGGGTACAGTCGCAGAAGGTCAACCTTAATATTTTCATAATATGTAATTGGTTGAAATAGTATAAGTTAGGACTTAAGTTTCATACATGGTCCTGTAAAAAAAAAGATATTAAAAAAAAAAAATTCAACCTTAATATTTTTGGTAGTCTAAAATACTGATCGGTTGTCTGGAAGAAATCACTTTTAGTGATAAGGTTGCCGTCTGTACTTTTAGGTTAGGAAATATCTGTGTGATTTCCTTTTTTATATACAATAAAGAGTTCTCTGTCTATCAGACCTCGCCTGTTTCGGGACGTTCTGGCTAAAGAGGGTACAGTAGGCAGAAGGTCAAGCTTAATATTTTTGGTAGCCTAAAATACAGATCGGTTGTCTGGAAGAGATCACTTAGATAAGATCGCCGTCTGTTCTCTTATGTTAGGAAATATCTGTGTGATTTCCTTTTTTATGTACAATAAAGTGATCTCTTAGATCTATTTATCACTAATCTAATTTAGGCGGTAGAGGAACGTATACGCATCTACTATCTGGGGCCTGTTTCATAGAACTACAAATTATGGTTTACTACGATAATTCGTTGTAAATTATGTAGCCAATTAATCCACAGGCTCACTGAATTTTAATTATTGTAATAGAATGAGCATACTTACATAGGTACATATACGAATGCCTATATCGCGGAGGGTTTAGCGTCACTCCATTTCCTTCCGTGGAAGTCGTAGAAGGCGACTAAGGAAATCATATACCAGGAGACGGGCAGCAGCGTCTTCCTGAGAATCCAACCGCATAATGCGATCGCCAGCTCGCCTGCCAAGCGTGACGAATAAGGCAAAACCCCTCATGGTTATGAAAACCATGAGGGAGGCCTATGTCTTGCAGTGGGCGTCAAATAGCTGATGATGATGATGAAGGCAGAGACCAGGGTTTGCCACGATCGTCACAAACCTCTTCCGCCTCTTCAACATTAATTAGCATGCACGCACGCTAGGTACGTACCGGTTCCTTTTTATCTTGCCCTTCGTTGATACATATCTTATTTAGTCAAAGCGAGTAGATGTACTTTTGAGAAATTAGTATGTGATTGTTCATCCTTATCGAACCATGGTCGCTGAATCACGTTGAACAATCACAGTGCACGTTATAGAATTGAATGCATTTACCCTTATTAAAAAATATGCGACATTTCCGGAAGTAGCGAGAGTTTCGAAACGGTTCAAAAAAAGAACCGTATTTGTCGCTAGATTCGAATGAATTGTCGGGCTCAAGCGCGACTCTTCCTAACATATCACTGCTTCATAATAAGGGCCCTGTATAATTATATAAGTCCCACTGCAGGGAACAGGCCTTCTCGCAAAGAGAGAGTAGAGGGTACTGGTAGAAGTGAGAGAAGTGGTACAACCTTTTAACAAATGTACGTAACTTAGAAAACCCGGGATTCGAACCCACGAACTCGCTGAGGCCAGCGTTCTACCACTACACTACCATCTCGTACGATGAGAACATGAAATTGGGGAAAAGTTAACTCAGCGTGTACATTTGTGGACTACACTGTATAACTGAGCGGAAATAATGGGGAACTTGCGTCTAGCCATCGATAAAATATTACTAACTTAGATTGGAGTGACATTGCTTTTATACCATAGAAACCATATGAAAACGTAGGAATTTTTTTAAAATAAAACAATAAAAATATTTTTTTCGGGGTCACAAAATATGCGAAAAATAAAGTTTTTTCATTGAATTCTGAACGTTTTCTTATAAGGGTGTACATGCATAAAACACTATTTTACGTAACTCAAATATTGATAAACGCTTCATATATATAAGGCGTTACGTTAGGGAGTGACGTCATAGTCTAAGGTCGATTTGTATGGCATGATTTAGTACCACGTGACTATATTGACTTTTCGACTGGTTATATTACAAAAAGTATTAGTCGCAGAGAAAAAAATACCACGTTTATTTATCTTTTAACTTGTCCTCTCCTAATTCCTATTCTATAAAAAAATTTTTTAGTGCATGTCCTCCATTGAACGAAGACATCGTTTTCAATTTCTGAGTTCTCGTCATGCGAGAATAATCTCGAGGAACATTCTTCCTGGCCCTTTTTTAGTCACAGGGAGCGTAAAAATGGATTGTGAAATATCAGTAGGATTTTTTACCTAGTATTTTACCAAATAAATAATCTCGGTTAGAACCGTTCAATTTATTACTACAAATCTCAATAATTAAAACTGGGAAGATCTACCATGTTGGCAAATGTACAATATCGGTCTGTGTAATTAATTGGTCAAAAAAATCTAATAACAACGCTAAGCATGTAACAAAATAAGAACAGAAACGGTATAACGAAATTGTGTTTATTTTTTGTGCCAGCTTTGCTGGAATTATACTGAAGAGGGAGCAATTTTAATAAAAGAAATAGGTATATTTTTTTTTATTGAAACAACGCAAAACGTTAAAACCGTTTCTTAAGTATTGATAAAATACTTACACCACTGCCAATAAGCATTTAGAATTTTTAATAAATGCTTAGTAGGCAACATTGTCAATGAAACAGAGATCACTCTATAGTACCTACTGTCGACAGCCTTCCTCAACCTCATACCTTTACATTATTGTTACAAAAGCCACCCTCACCATAACTGATTAAAGTGCACGTAAAGGTTCATGTGCTGTCGACTGTTCGACTATGCATTTAATTGAGTCGTCCCCTTGCTCACTGGGCAGTTTTACAGAATGATTTGGTCGAAACACAACCGTACCCTTCGGGATACAGGGTGGATATCTATTTATAAGAACCACTTTACAAAGGCTTTTTGAGTAGCCTAAATTCATCCTGCTGTAGGGAACAGGCCTTCTCTCAGAGATACCTAATTAATTACCACGCGTGCCCACTGCGAATTGGCTATTTCAAGCGCTGAGGTAGGTATGAGCCTGAAAGCCTGGATAAAGATAATTCAATATTATCTTTCACCTAAAAAAACGGACATCGCGCGGGACACCTTTTGGCGATATTTGTTCAAGGTTGTCAAAGCGACCACTGAAATACAAGACAAACATCGTTCGGTAGTGTTGCTTTTAGTCTATAATATACAGTAAATATTTCATAATGCCGCGATGCTCTAGAGCTGGGATGGCGAAGCTTTGTGGGAATATGTACCAATTTTGATTTAAAATGAAGTGTAGTCATTTTAAACCTAGATTTAGCTACTTACGAATACTACTCTATTGAGATAGTCTTAACTGAGCAACGGCGACTTTAATTCATTTCCCTAATGCTCCACCCTAGATGGCGACGCGGCCTTGTTTGGACCTGCACATGCGCGAGCGCAGTGTGTGGCAAGTTGAGATAACTACGCACAATTATTTAATTTAAACGCGATTATATTGCGATAATGCGAACGAGAGTGGCTCAGCATGTCTTTCTTTAGAGTACTCGGCTGCGCCAATGACCTCTTCAAGACCATTGACGATAAGATCGGCACGGAATACATACATAAACAATGTTTATGAATGTCTGTTTATTAAACATACGCTTGTATCCCGGGAGGATAGGCAGAGGCCAGGGTTTGCCGCTTGCCACGACCCTGGCAAACCCTTTTGCTTCATCAACATTCATATAATAGTATATTTTTTTAATGAATTTTAGTATTTTTATTAATTATTGTTAACTGACATTTTAAATGGTATTTTTTATTGACTTTTTAATTTATGATCATTTCAATTGACTTTAAAAATTGTATAAAAAATGTAATAAATCTGTACGAAACCAGGCATCTCTGATAAAAATAATTTCCTTTATTTATTATAAAATTCGCGAGGATAAAAATCGCAGGAGTTAAAGAAGACACTTTAATTAAAAATTCAAAACCATAATTGTTCTCAATCACTAATATACTTATGAGTCACAAATATAAAGCATAATACATACTCGAAATTAAATACATCATAAGAAGTCTAACTTATTACTGATTAGGCCTTTGGTCTACGACGTGCTATAAACCATATTGTTCAATAATGCCTATACAAACAACTTTAAATACAATATTTCGTCTAGATTTCAGAGTTGATCCGTAATAAGTTATTTGTATTGATGAGACTGTTAAGCACGTAGTAAAATCTGGTAATTGAACTACTTTGGCCGACCTATCCCCCTGCCCAGCGTCTGATGTTATGTGTTATTGCGTTTCAGCAAACTTTTGCATAATTCATCGTTCCACCAACCCGCTGAGATTTGGCGGGCTCAAAGCTTGGATATTGTTGCGAGCGAGAAGCGAAAGCGTCGCGGGCAGTGCATAGTATTTAATGGCAACAGCAGGTCAACCATTACATTTTGTTGCAAAGTCGTCCTTAACCTAACTGCTTAGAGTGCACGTATGTGTCAACCGTACCTTACTTTGCGCAAGAGTTTGGTGAAGTTATTCTAATTCGTTTCCGCACTTATTTACACGATCCTGTGACAAGCGTAAGTTTATGTTTTCATCAGTGGTGTACAATTTACCAGTGAATACAATACATACTTTCCGTGTGGCGCCGGATTAAGAATAGCGTCACTCCATTTCCTTCCGTGGATGTCGTAGAAGGCGATTAAGGAAATCAATTACCAGGAGACGGGCAGCAGCGTCTTCCTGAGATCCCAACCGCATACTGCGATCGCCAACCCGCCTGCCAAGCGTGGCGATTATGCCAAAACCCCTCATGGTTATGAAAACTACGAAGGAGGCCTATGTCCTGCAGTGGGCGTCAAATGGCTGATGATAATGATGATGAGAATACTTACTTACTTACTTATATTCTGTTGTCCCTCAACAGGGACATAGGGCCTTTAAAAAAGATCTCCACTTGCTGCGGTCTTGAGCGGTCTTCGAGGACTTCCCATCCTAAGCCAAGTGTATTCGCCTCTGACGTAACTGATGGGCGCCAGGATCATTCTTTTTGGACACCCCTCTTTCTTTGAATACAATAGACAGTGTTTAATTGTTGCAGCTCAAACGAGAATAACGCATCGAACAATCCAAAGGAAACGAGTTTTAGTATTAGTAACCTCGCGCCGATTCAGATTGGCGGATTGATGGAAAATTTTGAAAGGATCCAAATTTTTCAGCTCGAATAAAAGCAGTTCAATGACGACATAAAATTGTTCATTCACTATCTCTAGTAACAAGTTAAAGAGCATTTTCCTCTACAGCAAATTGGAAAACATACCGCGGGAGCATAAACATCACCTGTTAGCTACGCGATCGCTGTCGCTTGCGCTCACAGTTCAACGTTCTCGAGGAGGGCTTAGAATGAAATTGGCGCACCGCGCCGGATACGTCAAAGGCATGATTATGTAGGATGTTATTTTGTAATAATTCATACGGCATCTTGAGACCTGCTCGTATATTACGCGCACCAAACCCTGAACGATTCCAATCATTTAACTGTCAAATTCCAGGGCAATCTAACTGTCAAATTCAAATTCCACGAATTGCTATCGCAAACGTCAGAGTTCCGACACGATTTGGTGCGCAAAATTAGGCCTCTGATGTCGTTAACTCGGTAAATGTTGGCTGCTTAACGTAACCACGTTCTAAGGTTAGAGTTGCTGAATGATCCTCGCCAAGACCCAAAGTAACGTGATGCACTGACTTCATTACTGAATTACCCATGATTTTCATCTGTGATGCCAGTAAGCCAGGTATAGTCGCGAGATCGAACGCGCGCACACAACAGTGATGGTGGTTGCACTATTTACGAGGATTATTCATGAGGTAAGAATGGTATGATCTACCTACTCGTATTACATTGTTAGTTGGTAAACACACAAGTCAAGGGTTGATTCCGTTTGCCGCCAGTGGCCGCCGTAGAATATGAATAATGTGAAGCTACAAATGGCATCAGTTTAGTCGTATTTGTTTCAATAAAAAAAACTCAACTCTTAAAGAAACTGCCCTATAGAACATTGCTCACTTATAGTTCGAAACAAAACCGCCCTATCACAGCTACCAGTTTGGCACCAGTGAAACTACTCTGAACTCTCAAATACATACATATTGTTTGACTCGTCGGAAACGTGAAAATGGATAACCCAATACAGTTGATAGTCACGGATTAGGCTGGCACAGCAAGGTATTGTATAGTGTAGATGTTTATATCAACTCAAAAAAGTAATTTTGGTCATCAATCTTTTGGATAATGTTGTTAGGTTTCCTAAATCTATCAAAACGGAGTTTTGTTAATGAGGAGCTTATACTTGATTAATTGTACATAAACATAAACATTTACATACAGGCACATACATTGGTTCTGGCCCCACACTAGGATACCCTGTGTCGTGGGAACCAGAAACAACGACATCACAAACATGTAAACATCCAAGACCTGGGGTTTTTTTTTTGTTCCCAGCCGGGATTCGAACCCGGGACCTCTCGCATGGTATGCAGATGCACTACCACTGCGCCACGAGGTCGTCGATATAAATAATGGATTATGTCGTCACTTCAAGTTACATATTATTTTTTTATCCAACTGACGTTCTAATATACTATTATTATTATATATTATTTCAAAAAACTTATTGAACCTTTGTTGAAGTATGGATATTCAGCTTTATATTTGCATATAAAAAGTTGTGGATTCAGCGAACCGAATAAATATACATGGTGCTAGTCGCAGATGGGTGAACAATGCAAATTTTATGGATAACATTGACGGCTGTAGAAAATTTTGTAACCGTGTGCGGTTTTACTAAGTAAAATCAGTTTGTTTTAAAATATAAAATAAAACGTAAAAACAATAAACTAAGGCTCATGTTAGTTTATCCTGTGAATGTGACAAGAATATCCTACATAATCTTTTATTTTATCTGGCTCCCAAAGCTATAAAACGTTGTCGTAAAAAAGGATTTACAAGCTACAAAATGTACATTAAGGTACATTTAGTTAGCCCATTTGTTCCGGAAGGGCAATTGATTTAACTGTAATATAGATTTATTGTAAATTAATGGTTAAAATAAATCACGTTATTTTGTTTGGTAGATATAATCAACTATAGTAATTGTGTGTTGTGTATTTTCATATATTCCATAAACTAAATCTAATATAAGTACTTGTTGTTTTATTTCAGTAACTGAAAACTTAACAGGTAGGTAGATGTGTAAAATAATAGTCTACATACATATCTATTTTATCTAACGCACCGTTTGTTTTCCAAATAAATGAAATAATCTCGTGCACTCTAGAGCTGTGATATGTATATACACAAGAACACTCATCAGAAATCATTCGTAAAGTTGACAGCTGATCACTTTTAGTGATAAGGCCACCATGTTTACTTTTATTTGTGTATTTTTTATGTACAATAAATTGTTCTATCTATCAATCTTCACACCTCATCAATCTCAATAGTTCCCCGGGGTCGTAACATAACCGAGTAAAGTGCACACGGGTTAGCTTAATGTGATGCCGAATTTGCCTGTCATTAGATATACCTACCTAACTCTGACCGCAATCAAGCCACAAAGTTCATGTAAACAAAACCATTTCCACAAAAATATCTTCAACTTCTACCTCTTACGTAAGAAAAAAAGTTGTAGGTACTTACATCACCAGTCCACAGTCAGTTGCGATGGCGGCCGGAAGGGTGTTTTTAACGTTTTTACGCATCTGCTCCCTTATTAGAAACTGTTTAAATTCGATTTTTCAGAATGTTTTTTGAAAAATGTTTTTTTTTTTTGTTTAGAAATGGTCTAATTTACAGTATTTTTCCTGCGTTTTTTATGACTTCTATTGTATAAAAGCAATATCTGCTCGAACCTAAATTAGATGCAAGTTTCCTATTATGCTCTTTGTCACTTTGAGTGAATTTTTAATATTTACCATCCTTCCGCTTTATTTTATTGAGTAACCTAAGTAATTTGTGTATCGCTTAGCTATTTTTCTTTTCCTGTGGTTATGCAATGCACAACCGATCCCAAGCCAAAGCGTAGGGCGAGACAGGCGAGTGTAAACAAGGCTTGAATAATTCTAGGCTTATTTTTGTTTATCACTAAAGTAGGGAAATAAATATCTACTAATTGTGAATTATCTACTTGTTTCCACAACCCAAGCGCTTTTGCTTTCTTGCTGTTGTTGTTCTACCCACTTCCAAAAGATTTGGTAATTTTGAGTTAAAACTTAGATATCTGGGGCCTAATTGCGCTCACCAAATCCTGTCGGAATCCTGACATTTGCGATATAAATTTGTAGTGGATTTGGTAATTGGAACCGTTTAGGATTTGGTACGCGTGATACAGGATCAGATTGTTATTGTAAAAAGAATAATAATGTAGTTTTCACTAGATTTGCTGTATTTATTTGGTAATCAATTTTCTTGACTTAACGGTATCTGATGGGGGGCGTTGGAAACCATAGTTTCCAGTTTGGTTTCTAACGTGATAAATAAATTACGTATACTTAACATCTAAGTCAACTTGTTAATTAGTCATAACTTTACATGTATACCGATGATTGTTTCTCAGAATTTCCGTAGGTTTTTATACTAGTGCTAAACTAGAGAACTAAACAATAATAATGTTTATTTATTTCAATACACTGAGTTCTAAGTGTAAACATAAAGAACCTAAACTGTTTGGTAGGTTATAATTACTTGTGCTCATTTTTGTCACGCGTTTTAACGCGACATCGTGGCTGAAAACAATCTCGCATTTACAGTAAACTCGTTTATAGTGAATTGAAGTGTAGTTAGAGATTTGTGGTTAATAACCGAGCGGAATTAATTGAACGAAGCCATAATTTATCAAATAAGGCCTCGTCATGAGTGAAAATTTATGGAGAACATCTCCCCGGGTTCTCTCCACATCACATCACCTAAAATCACTTAAATCAAAAATTTAAAAACCCCCCGACCCAAAAAACTATCTCTTAAAAAGTAAAACCGCATCAATGTCGCTCATTTCAGCCAAATAAAGCAACAACATTTTTGGCGGCCATTATTTCATGATGTTGGTTTTTTTAGTACACATAAATTTGCCCACAGTGTACGTTGTTTTAGTCAAAGCACCAACCCTATATTTCTTACCGTATTGTCAGACAGTTGACCATGTCGATAAACGGGTGGACTGAGTGGATTTCCATCAAACATGGCTAAGAACCATCTCGATTAATCTAGCTTTCAATTTTAAAAAAAAAACCATCGAAATCGCTTGATCCGTCTAGGCGCTACGACGGAACGACATACACACAGACATCGGCTTCAAACTTATAACACCCCTCTTTGCGTTCCGTCGGGGGTAAAAAAGCGTGACAAAGTCACGCGTTGTCGTGCTACGAGCACTGGTAAACTTGCTATGCACACTGAACTTGAAGAGCCATATGATTTTGGTATGAAAAACTTTCATTACTCTAGTACTCTGTGCTTAAGAGTTTGTATCTATGACCACTTTATTTATTTATTTATTTATTTATTGAGTTTTAGGAAAACCATCGACTAAAAATAACATGATAAAAAGGTAAAAAGGTACATTGTACATTATAGAAACTGAGAGTCATTAAAAGGTTTTCACTTATAGCGACACTGCAGTTCAGAGCACACAAAGATTTACAATATCGAAAACAAATCCATACTTAAATAAGTTTAGCAAAACAGTCAAATCTAACCATCACCTATGTAATAAACAAACAATGTAAAAGAACCAAGCCCATCACCCAGTAGCAGGCAACTCGCTACCGAAGAAGTTTGCAGCCAACCTTCGCCTAACTGAAGTAACGGAGTCGTGGTTGACATCAAAGTCAGCATTGTATATTGAAAAGGATATGGATTGGTGATCAGCTTCAGGCACCAGCTCCTGGGCCGCGTGTCCTGCGTCAGGTATCGCAGCGCCACAGGGGTGAACCCAGGGAACGGGAGCCCCTGCCCCCCCGAGCTCTCCGTGCTGAGCCCCCCCTCTGAGTCCGACTCCCCCCCGTCGGACCCCGAGCACCCCCCACTAGAGTCCGACGCTGGCAACCCCCCATCCCGGTACCCGTAGTAAGGCATCCTGACTTATTAACTTATTAAGCTCATTGTATCACTATTATTTTAGTCTAGTTTTATTTCACCATCTTCGTTGGCTCAACTGTACAGGTAGGTATCGGGGTTGGGGAGTTTTTTCCGCTTCAGCTCGCGATGCACGCTCAGAGGCAGCTCCATGGTTCCAGAATGATATCTGAAACAAAACAGAGCGATCGTTAGTGATATCGATCGCTGTAATGAGAGGAAAATTAAAGGTGTCTGGAGGCGGCCAGTCATATAAACAACTAGGCACAAAGTGTGTAAATTATTTACGCGCGTCCGTCGCGTGCCTGTAATCCATTTCGTGGCTCGTAAGTGGTTACTCGATAAAAATAGAGGCCCTCTATTGAAAACATTATTTCTCATCAAAGCTTCCCTTAAATGTTTTATGATTTCAATTCATTCGTCTTTCCCCGAGTATCTCGCTCATCAATCATAAAAAGGTTGACCAGCTTAGGTCAAAACATTCAATAAGGAACGTCGTCAGGGTCGCCATGTCGTCTATTCCGTTCTAATTTCATTTGAATCTAGAGCGATGTAGTAAACGGCTGAATTTCTGAACCTATCGTTAGTACGTACCAACTACTAACTATAATTAACAAAGTACGATCTCATTAAAACGAAACTTCAGCGGGCGTGTACCGAAATCCACCGAAAGCAAACAAACGACGCTGCATTGTTGCGTCAAGTCGGTTGACCCGGTTGCTGCAGGAGGTACTACTGCGAAACAAATTATAGAATGGCCGCTTTCACATTGGACGATACCATAACTGTATCTGCATCATTATCATTCGATTAGTACCTATACAAACATAAAATGTTTTGAAAGAAAAAGCAGAAGCGCGTGCGCTGAGGCTACTAGGTACCCTATTCGCCGAGGTACCAGCGTGTGATGTGTTTGTGGATGGGGTTGGAACTGTGGTGGAGATATGTAAGAGAATGCTAGAAGATTGTTTAACAGGTAGTGCACAGTTTTTCAAGGTTTAATATCACTGTTATGTTCCAATATTTGGTATGTAAATAAAATGAATAAATAATAAATACGACGTTCCAACAACGTAACGCAGTGGCATTAGTAAACGTATGAAACTACCAATCCGACAATGTCGTGCAGTTACAATTATCGTCCAATGTGAAACCTGCTAATGGAAGCTCCCTCACAATTTATGTGACTACCGAGGCTTACCGATAATGGACTGAAACATAACACGCCATAACGCATGCCCTTGTGCGTGCCCCAAGTACTGATGTTCGGAAACTAGCAACTAGGTACAAACACAGCGGAAAATAATAATAATAATAACTTCCACAGAACACAATCACTTGAACTGGTCCCAAACTAGGATAGCCCGTGCTATTATAACCAGGCAAGGACATCACAAACATGGAAATACACCCAGACTGTGGCCATTTGTACAAATATGCGGCGGCCCCCAGTGGGAATCGAACCCACGACCTCTATCTTGGTAGTAAGCACGTTAACGGCTAGTCCAATGAGGCAGTCGTTAAAGTTTTATCATAAGGTGGCTCATCAGCTCTACAATACACGGTTTTTTAACAAGGGGCCGGCTATTCCAAACATAAGCCAGGGTTACCACTAAAATTCACAATTTGAGAATTTTACGTGTTTTCAACAATTTTTTTACGATCTGTTTCTCATATTTTTTGAAATATCGGTATTTCAACAATTCAATTTAACTTGTGTTTAATAGAATAATTACACACTTTACCCTCTCTACCAATATAGCAGCCTCCAATAAATCATAGTCCTAATGAAGAGTGTCTATTTCATTCACCTACATATTTTTGATGTCATGCGCTCTGGTGTACAATAAAGAATATTCTTATCCTATCTTACCTAACACATAGTTTTAAGCATCATATATCAAACAGCAGTGTCACTACAAAAGAACTGTAAAACCACATTATTGAGAAAATTAACATTTATATTTTCATTCTAACTAGATGACGTGTTTTACAACATCTTTTGTTTGTGAGCTTTTTTTCGTCATTTTCAAAATATCGGGATTTAAAAAAAAGCTAGGCCTCAACAACACAGATCAAAATCTAGCGTGGAGACCAACGGATAACTCTGCTTTCATCTATCTGTGCTACCACTACTTTTATATTGTAACTTTCTTATCTGTACCTTTCAAATTGTGATTATTTGAATAAATACTTTTTATTATATCTCCATTTCCTTCCGTGGATGCCGTAGAAGGTGACTAAGGAAATACGTTACTAGGAGACGGGTAGCAACGTCTTCCTGAGATTCCAACCGCATAGGTACTGCGATCGCCAACCCGCCTGCCAAGCGAGGCGATTATGGCAAAACCCTTCATGGTTAGGAAAACTATGAGGGAAACTTAGGGAAACTATGTCCTGCAGTGGGCGTCAAATGGCAGATGATGATCTTATCTTATCTTATCTTACATTATTTCATTAAGTTTACGCTTTACGCGCTCTACCAATAACGCGGCCTCCAGTATATCATTGTCCTATATAAGATTGACTCATTGTCCTCTGTGAAGATCCAGCACGAAAGCCCAATATTAAATTACTACGTAAACTGACGGCTGTATGCCAAAGGGCAAGCAGAGACCAGGGTTCGCCCTTGCCATGATCTTAGGAAATTTCTTTCGCTTCATCAACTTATATTGGCCGTTTCATGGCCGCTCGCTGGTTCCACATTTTTAACATGCAGTTTTCGTTTCGTTTACCAACACTACTGGATAGTAACGTCAATCTGTGCCTACTTATGCAAGTTAGAGTATAATTATGTTTCAGAAGTTATACGGATGTTTATGTGGCCTGCAATTCTGCGTGGCGGTCTTGTCGGTGGCTGCAGCGATTGCGGCCCTCGGTTAGCGCCGGAAGCCTAGTCACCGGACGCAAACAACATTTTTACAACCGGCAATTAAGACACGGCGTCTCCAGGCCAGACGCCGTGCCAGGGACAGGTACTATCGTGAACCAATCGATATTTAAGAATCTTAGGCACGTTGTTAGCGAATCCCTATTAGCTAACGCTTATACTCCACTATATACTTGATCCGAAAGCAGCTGCTAACATTGTAGATTAACTTTCAACAAGGGAATGTGAATACTTTACGTTGAAATAAATTCCTGATATAAGAAAGGTTCTCGAGTGGAGACTACGAACTGGAAAACGCAACGCAGGGCGCCTGCCAAATCGTTGGAACGATGATCTGAGGTAGATTGCCGAAAGCGGCTAGGTGAGGATTGCCAAAGTGAGAACAAAATGAAGAAAAAAAGCCTCTCGAAGGACTAATTTAGCTGCTACACGTCTAGATACTCAAAGGACACTATTGGCAATGTCGTTAGCAATTAGGGTCTCCGCCCACCGTATAGTTGTTATGTGACCTCAATTGATATGGACTTTATCATCATCATAACCACTTCTGAACTCAGTTAGATGGATGCAAATAATTCGCGGCATCGTCCAAATAAAGAAAATAGATTCCAGAAAGCTCTTAGTCATGACCGGGAGTCCTCTAAGTCCATATTATTAAAATGCTCTTGTCCCACTTTTGTTTAGAACTAAATCTGGATTGCGTACCCAGACTGAGCTTAGCTGTACGAGAGTTTTATAAGCAAGCACTTACACATTTTCTAAAATGGTTCTTGATAAGGCTGCCGCCACGCCACAGGCCGCACGCCTTCTGCCAAATTACGCCGCTTTAATTTTATACCTACTTACCAACTCAACCGAGAGGCAAACCGACGGCAACTTTACCGCTCCGTCTTCATTAAAACGATGTTGAACTTGAGAGTTTATTAACTCGTGGCTTGACTCCACGTTGCCATTGAGATATTGATGTGTTCCGTCCGCCCTGTTTTACATGTCAAGTCTAGCCATATTTTTCTTACGACTCTACAATAAGCTCCATCCCAGCCGTGCTCCCAATTTTTTCTCTGCGAGATTTCTTGCAAAGAGATACAGGTCTTCAATGCAATTTTTTCTGAGCCACGACTTCCTTCTTTTACCAATAAGCCTTTTCCTCTTAATCTAGACATATGTACATCTATCTAGTCCATGAAAAAAGCCCACTGTCGGGCTTCCCTGTCCTCGTCCATAAGAATCGTCTGTAGTCTGGGCCAAAATCCTGTTAATGCATTGTAGTACAGTGACAATTGCTTGAACGCGTCGATTTTGTTTTATTGCCGCTTTGAGTCTACGCACTAGTACGTGTGCGCTTGAAGACACGGTACTTTAACACAATCTAGGCTTTATAGTTGTCTACTATCAGGACTATCAGAGAGAGAAACTTACTATGCCCATTTATAAGTGCACTTTGTAGGTATCTGGTTTTTTCACTGAATAAACCTAAAAAACTGGATCCTCAACTGGCAGCACTAACGTCAAACAAACATCTTCGAATCACTCTTGGGCATTTAATAATCGAATCGCAGTTATCGAAAATAGACACAATTTGTAAGCGCTTCGTATGATACACAGAATTATTAACGGCGTGTACTGAAAGCGCTGCTTTGAATTACGATTACGGTCTTCGTAATATTTCTCAATGTAATTCATGAGATTTACTGGGCAGCGTGAAAAATCATAAAAACCGACTGTTAAAAAATCGTTGCAACATTAAGGTTGTCCGTGTCTTTCCCACTACTCCAGCATCAAAATTACTTTAGAACCGTGTTTTATGAGTCTATCTAAGGTACAGCTCCCTAAACTAACAGTATGTGGTTACAGTCGACAGGATAGCAAATTACCTAACCTATATCTTTAAGGTACAAAGTAGTCCTTAAGGTAACTAAATAGAGTGTATGCGTGTAAAGGTTGAATGGTCAGAGGCCTGATTGTGCGCACCAAATCTTGTCGAAATCCTGAATATATCGATAGCAACTAGTATATAGTATATGAATCGCTCGTAGCTCCGGCTGCTTGAGTGATCTTAAACGATCACGAAGGTTAAGCAACACAGGGCGCGTTCAGTGCATGGATGGGTCGCCGTCTATGCCTAACGCTAGTGGCATTTTTTCGAGCGGTTCCATGCTTCGCAAGGCACGTTAAGCTGTTGGTGCCGGCTGCCGTCGATAGACGGCAGTCGTTAAGCCAAGTCAGAGGCCTTAGGGCGGCTTGACAACTTCTGACAGTAGACGAGCCACTAGTCTACAAGCCTCCACCTATCCGGACTTGGCCCCCGTGGTGGAGTATGCCCTAAACCTTCCTCAGGGAAGAGACCCGTGCCCCTCGGTGGGGACATAATGGGTTGATGATGATGATGATGATGAACTAGTATATAATTTGAAATTTACGCTTCTTTGTTGATGCAGAGCCTAGAGTCTAATAAACACACAGTTATTCAATACACATTTGTGCACGACTATAGTAGTTACTTGCATGTATTTCAAGCAATACCAGTAAAATGTCATTCCAACGGTATAACCCTCGCAAATTCAATAGGCATCTTTCGCAAAGAACATCAAATCGCGCGAGTCGCCAAGTTAAGTTACATGGGTTATACCATTGAAAAGCGAGTGGTTAGTAGACTACCAATAGTGTTAATGTAACAACAGCAATGCATTTAAGAGAATCGGTCCCCAGGTCAAAACTTTTTTGCGTCTTTGCTTACGGAGTCGGCTAAAAGGCAGCAATTCGCAGCCCAATAAAATGTAGTAGGCCATAACAGAGTCCACATGTGTGTCGGATCATATTTATTCGGCGTTATCTTTTATGCATAGCTCATATTCCGGGCTTTTCCTATACAACGAGTTTCGCGTGGAAATTCAGGCTCAGAACATACACAGAACGACAGAACTGCCTTCCAGCCTTTTTACTAATGGTAGAAATAATGTTATCTAACAGCAGCCAAATTACATTTTCTACTACCTAGTTTAAAAAATAACAAGTCTAAACATATTTCAGATTACTAATCTCTAGAATAAAGCCCTTCATATAATTATGACAGAAGTTCACGCACAGCTCGTTTTATCACCTTTATCAGCCCACCTCTGCCCACTGCTGGGTTTAGGGGCCCTTTCTCCCTTAAGCCATCTTTCGCGGTCTCTCGCCACTCGCATCCACGGGCCCTTTGACAACACTCACATCGTCCGTCGCTCGTCCGAAGTTCGTTTAATCATAAAATATAATTTAAAAAGGAAGACGTTGAAGTTGTACTTCTGGTATTTGGATCTGCAGTAAAAACCTGTGTTGATGTTTCATCCGACGAACGTTAGAAGGTAAGAGAAGCTGAAATAGCTAACTTTTTGGTCCAAAAATAATATTAACCATGAATTGGTCCGCGCTCCGTTTTTATGGAGGTAAGTGCCGATATTTTCACGAAATCTTGAGGGGAGACCGTACATAAAAGTTAGGAGTATTTAAGTGCATGACAATAGCAGTATCCTTCCAGCTTACAGACCTGAATATATCTATGTACCTATTAGGAAATTTTCTTGTCAAACATTATGTAAATTCAAGTAAATGGGTAGAAAATAAGTGACATCTCTAATTCAAAGTGATGAATGATGATAGTCCCGACTGATTTCGGTCACGGCGACTAGGTACTTCATTGCGGGTTTTGGTGGCGTTGGTGCGCTCACATATGGCTCGGATAATCAACATTTTTTAAAACGGTTTTGCCACATTGCAGAAATACGAGCACGGCGTCAATGTATGTGTAATTAGTCGCAGCAGGTGGACGGGCTTTAAAGTCGTCCTTTTTTCCACTCTCCACTCTTTGCGTCCAGCTCGGATCGCCGAAGAACTTCAAAGTCAAGGACTTTGGTGTTGATCAGAGCCCTCCATTACAGTCTATTTGCCGCTTGTTGCTCCCGTTTCAGCACATCTTTATAACTAAGGACCGCCTTGCTTACGCTTGCCCTCCATAAGTTCCGAGTAGAAAATGCGCTTTGTTCTTCTGCCATTCGTGACACGTGACCGCGACATCGTAGCAGCCAACGCATGAGGTACTCCTCAATGCCACCCATTTTGGCTCTACGCAGCGCTTCTGTGTTGCGCACTTGTGATCGGACCATAGGATCTTTAATATTTTCGTGAGACATTTTAGGTGTAAATGGCGCTTATGTGACCGCGGCAGTACACGGTTCATGTAATAGTATATTTAATACAAAATGAATAGAATGTATGCAAAATCACTGTTTGAACGTGACCGTATTTAATTAAAGACAAATTCAATACTCATCCTAAATTCTCATCAGTGCCGCGAAATTCTGCAGAAAGCGCCCTCGGGAAACCAGAAAGACGGGAATTAAATTTTCTCGACCATCAACGGTCTATTTTATTATTCTTTAAGTAGGTTGGTACTTTTATTAGTCTTTGTCAAACATTCAGAATCGTTCAAGTAGCATCTAAAAGCGGCTTATGAAACGCGGCGAAGGGCTCTTTTTCTTTTCCATTTTTCTTAATTTTATTCCGGATTCACTTACTTGGTTTTTTGCGGGACGTGCCCGACTAGGTTTTGCTCTGATCCGCAGAGCTTAATAATGTGCACTACATATTACGAAACTTTTAGTTCGAAAAAAGTATTTTTCTTTTTAATCTGTGGGTACTTACTACCTGCTCGTAGTTTCTTTTATGTAAACTAATTTGACCATCATTTCTAAAAGCGGATGTTAGTATAGTTAGAAACAAGTGACATTTAAATCAAAACAAATTGAAATGTTTTATTTAAATTAAAGTAACACAGAAACTGCGGCTTAATAGACGTTACAAGCATAAGTTAAACTAGGTGTCTATATCTAAATTTAGATCATTTTGGAGAAACAATGGACAAAAACTGCTAGGTAAGTTAGTCTTTTGAAATGTTGTACTGAATTAATAGAGTTAACATATTATTCTAGACGATAGAACTCATGCATTTAATTGGCTTTGATATCAGGCTTGGCTTTAATTCAACATAAGATTCGAAAAATTACCATAGCACCAATCGAAACTACCGAATTCTATTTCAAGTCTGACAGCTTGAAGTTTTCACAACTTCCGTATGGTCCCACCCAACTGTCACGAATACGAAGTTTTCACTTTCGAACTCTAATCTTAAATTTAAAATCGTGACTGGACTCTACATTTGACACATGATTATTATGCTGCGTACTATAAGAGTGGTAGCCCAGTGGGTAGAAAATTGGACTCGAAAGCGGGAAACCCAGGTTCGATTCCCAGTGCGGCATGTGCCTATGTCTTTGTTTTCTAAGTTATGTACATTTGTAAAGTTATAGTAGCAATACCACTCGCTAACGGTGAAGGAAAACATCGCGAGGAAACCTGAGTGTCTGAGCTATTCACATACCTCAGCGCTTGAAATCGCCAATCCGGGGTGGGCACGCGTGGTAATTAAGCCCATTCTCTCCCTGAGAGAGGGATACTATAGGCTGTATAGGCTGCTTATGTACTATAAGAGTTGTAGAATTAAAAAAACCACTAATAAAATTTATATATTTCATTTCAATACACACCAAATTTCCACGCGAACGAAGTTGCAGGCTATATAATAGCTATATGTTGTATATGTACAGTAGTATGGATTTACTAGCATGGATGTACTCTATAGAGGCTAGAGAATGTGTGAGTTTGACAGCTGCAACGCCGCTGTTAACGCAATTTAACATGTATTTACTAATTTATAAAATATTCATCTCACATTTCATTACTGGTAACGCCATCTATGATCAGTTTGAGTCAATTAATATCGGTGTTACCAACTAATCAATATATTGCTGTTGTGGGTGAAAATACAGCGATTTCATTCAATGTTTGTAATTATTTCTAATTTAGATGGGGTCACACTGCGGACCACACTAAGAATTTTTGTTGCTTCATCGTCCATTAGTCAAGGCGAAACATGTAATTTTTAGGTTAGATTGTTTCTAAGTTTAATAAACGTTGTCTCTGAAAGTGCTCGACGTATTTATAAAGGAGGGACCTGGGGAGGGAATTTCCCTATCAATTCAAGCACGCGCAGGAAGGCGTGTGTCTGCGGGTTCCAAGGAGTGGAGCCGTTGATTTCCCAAGGTAGCCGGCCGGGACGCTGGATCTTGGATTCCGGTGGCAAGTGCAACGGTGCGGTTGTTGTCGGTGGTGGCCCATGCTGGTCTCCGGCAGGACGCCGGAGGCGACGGATTGGTGACTGGGTGGTGAGTCTCGTCAGGACGGCGAGGCGGTGCCTCTCGTCACTTCGGGAAGAAGGTGCGGTCACTGGTGGCCCATGAGGGGAACCAACTGGCTACCGATTTCTCGAACATTTTTTGGTGGCCCATGAGGGGAACCAACTGGCTACCGATTTCTCGAACATTTTTGGTGGCCCATGAGGGGACAGAGCCGTACGATAGACATCAAGAATCTTCAGGGTGTTTCGTTTCATAAGTAAAATCAGTTCAGTGAAGTGAAGTTCAGTGCTCAATTTAGGTTATATTCATTTCAAGTCAATATTGCATCATCCGGAACATGTGGTGAGAAAATTTGTCGGTCAAGGTTGGTAGTACCTTTCACTTCCAGCAGAGCAAAGACAATATTCAATCATTCATTCGATCCTCACGTCAAATACGTCAACTGTCAGTGGTGACAGTTCAATGTCAACGAATCAATAACAAACTGTTTGTGGACGATTTTGCGATTTTAAAAGACTAGTGTGTTAATTTTAGTTGCGAATTCGATTTAATTACTTAATTAGAGTTAATTGTTTAAGGAAGGTCATTGTTTACAAAGTAATCAGATCATTTACTTGCATTTGCATAAGTAGGCATAAGCGGCATTATAGTGTTTACGTAGTACAGGAGTACGGGATACTTATGTGCGGAACCGCCATTCATTCAGTAGTTATGTGAGTAGGTATTTATGCAAGGGCTATTTAGTACTTAAAGTAGACCTAGACTTCGTGTCATATTAATAATAGGGAGGGTTATTGTGTGACTACGAGACAGCAAATATAGTGGAATATTTCATCATGTCGCTCAAAAGTGCCAAGGTTCAATTTAAATCAAAGTACCGCATGCTTTGTGACTATGCAAGTACTGCGATTGGGACAACGTCCATTTCTGCCACGGTGGCAAAGCGTCATTTTAACACCTACTATCCTCAGTTTGTGTTGGCATACGAAACCATCATGGGTGCCGACACTTCAGACATCTCCGAGGCGGACTTGGAGAATTATAACCAACAGTTCACCGAGATCAACCGGCTGTTGGTAGAACTGGATCAGGCGACAGAGCCTGACACAGGAAGTGCAGCTCTGGATCGTAAGGGACCTATTGGCCAGGTGAGTCATGCCAAGCTACCGTCAATTGAACTACCCAAATTTGCAGGGGCCATTGAAGACTGGTTGCCATTCTTCGATCTATTTATATCATTAGTAGATAGTAGGGACATTTCGGATGCGGAAAAGCACTATTATCTGCGGTCTTCACTTACTGGGGAGGCGCTGTCGGTTGTCAGGCAGCTGCCTATGGACGAGGCCAATTATTCAGTAGCATTAGGGCTTCTGAAATCAAGATACCAGAACAGCAGGCTCCTTCTGGACACCTACATAGGGCGAATTGTCAATTTGCCCACAGTTACTGCCAGTGTTGGCACACTGCGCTCAGTGTTTTATGATCCGCTAAGTGAGAGCTTGCGGGCCTTGGAGAAACTGGGGCAGCCAGTACGTGAGTGGTCGTACTTCGTCCTGTACATCGTGTTACAGAAGCTGCCGATCCACATCAGAACCACCTTTGAGGAGCGCTTCGGAAGGGATCCGGAGAGGCTGCCAACCATCTATCAGCTTCTGGAGGTGCTGGACGACCACTGCAGGATGCAGCTGGCAGTCACGAGCACTCCAGAGACAGCTCAGCAGCAGAGGCGGTCACCACAGCTGCGAGGACGTTCAGGACCAGCCCGTATGGTACGAGCTCAAACCGAGCAACCATCATTACCAGGACAACAGGTGAGATCATTCTTGTGCTCATTCTGCAGCTCTCGAGCCCACACTCTATACAAATGTGAAGGCTTCACAAAACTGAACCCCGTGGGGCGAAAGCGGTGGGCGAATAAGTCGGGCCACTGCTTCAAGTGCTTGCGGAAGCACTTTGCGAGGGATTGTACCGCCCACAGCTGGTGTGCTCACTGCAGGTCACAGGAGCACAATTCTCTCCTGTGCACAACAGAGGACGTGCCTAGGGTTAGGAGCCCACAGATGCAGGTGAGTATTCAGCAGGCGGGGCCATCAGGGTTGCCGCGCCAGCGTACTCCACCGCGCACGCGGACGCCACCGCGCACGCGGACGCCACCGCGTCCACGTCAGTCGCCGGAACGACGCACCTCGGTGCAGGCAGTGTCAAGTTTACCATGCGAGGACCGTAGCGGCAACCCAACTTCAACACTGGCTTCAGGGGACCTGATGACGGTACAACCAGAGCGGATGGCGGCTGCTGGTCATCAACCGAGACCTCCAGTGGGGGATCGTGTCCGATGGGCAGGTCAAGCATTCGAGACACTTCGATTCGGCAGGAGGTCGGATCATCAAGAGCCCTACTGAGATGGAGGTACTGTTGATGCAGAAGTGGGGCATCTACCAGTCACCATATGTCCCACAGCACTGCTTAGGATCAGAGCAGCAAACGGTAAATATATCAGGGTCAGATCGCTTTTAGACACAGGAGCTTGTGTCACCGTTGTCAAACAATCATTAGTTGAAAAATTGAATTTGCATCAACAGCCTACCAAAATTAATATTTATGGAATAAATCATCACAAGGTCAAAACTCCAGGGTCAGTTGTAAAATTGGTAATTAAACCAGTAGGTAAACAGTTACCCATCATTAGTACCACAGCGGTGGTCATGTACCAGCTATCTGGTACTACTCTCGCATTTAATTCTCAGGTTAGGAACCAGTTGCGGAATTCAAATCTAGAATTTGCCGATAGTGAGTTTGATCAGGATCAAGACATAGATATTATCCTAGGTACGGATGTACTGGACTATGTATTCGATGGTTCAAAGGTTTCAATAAATGTTCCAGGCTTGTCGGCCTACGGGACGTGTTTTGGCTATGTCATCATGGGGGTGGCCACAGCTCATCCGACTGAGGGGACGTCAGTCGATGACTATGGACTCCACGCGACCAGGCTGGAGGATGTATTGGAGCGCTTCTGGAGGACAGAGGAGCCGCCTTCAGAACCAGCGGTGCATCCAGATCACTTGGAATGTGAAAGGTTGTACACTTCCACTACTCAACGTCTGCCAGATGGCAAATATATGGTCAGATTACCCTTATTGTCCAAGAGGCCGTCGTTGGGCGAGTCCAGAGGCTTAGCCGTGCAACGACTCCTGTCACTAGAAAAGAAAATGGCAAAGAACCAAGTATTTGCGGAAAATTACATTGCCTTCATGAGAGAGTATGAGCAACTGGGTCATATGTCTCGGTCAGACTTTCAATTCAATTCAGAACATTTTGTTATACCACATCATGGTATATTCAAGAAAGGCACAGAGAAGATAAGGGTGGTTTTTGATGGATCAGGAAAATCCACGAGCGGAGTATCACTCAATGAATGTTTGCACTCAGGCGAACCACTTCAAAACGATATTACTACAATATTACTAAACTTCAGACGCCATCAAGTGGTCTTCACATCGGATGTGAGGATGATGTTCAGACAAACCTGGATTCATCCTGAGGACAGGAGGTACCAGCTCATCTTATGGAGGGAGAGTCCCGCCGAGGAAATAAAGGTATATGAACTGAATACTAATACCTACGGCTTGCGGTCTAGTCCATTCATCGCGATCAGAACGATCTTACGCCTCGCCGACGACTGGGAGGCGGTTCACCCTCAGTCTGCCGCAGCACATGTCATGCGCAAAGATATCTTCGTTGATGATATTCTCACGGGAGCAGAGTCCCTATCAGAGGCTAAGGAGTTGAAAGGGGAGCTTCTCCAGCTCGCAGGGACTGCGGGCTATGAGTTAAGGAAATGGTCGTCAAACTGTCCAGAACTGCTGCAGGACTTGCCTCAAGAGCATTGCGAGTTGCCTCATCAGTTTGACACGGACAACAAGAGTTTCATCAAGGTCTTGGGTATACAGTGGAATCCGGTTTCAGACACGATGTCGTACCAGATAAATATCCCACTCGGTCAGGCTATCTCAAAGAGAAGCGTGCTCAGCACGATCGCAAGGCTGTACGATCCGTGTGGATACTGCGCGCCGGTCGTCTTCAGGTTTAAGGTATTTCTACAATCACTGTTCTCAGACGGCGTACACTGGGACGAGCCGCTGAATGACACTCTACAAGGTCAGTGGGGCAATCTAATTCAAGATTTACATAACTTATCAAGGTTGGAAATCTCAAGATGTGTAGCGTTACCGGGAGCGGTATCGTACACTCTTCATGGGTTCGGAGACGCTTCAGAACTAGGATACGCAGCGAGCGTGTACCTCAGGACAGAGGATTCATCAGGAAATGTCAAGATATGTTTAATTATTTCAAAATCACGGGTGGCGCCGACAAAAACAAAACAAACGATACCTAAGTTAGAGCTGAGCGCAGCTCATTTAGCTTTCAAGCTGCTCAATCACGTAGCGGGGTCATACGAGGACTCTATCCAGCTGGACAGCATCAACGCTTGGTCGGACAGTACCATCGTGTTGTCGTGGTTGAACACACGGCCTCACATGCTTCAAACATTTGAATGCAACAGGGTGCAGGATATTCAAGGATCAACACGTCCAATGACGTGGCGCCATATCAGGTCAGAGCTAAACCCAGCAGATGTCGCTTCTCGAGGGACAACGGCGAAAGATCTCCTTGGAAATAACCTGTGGTGGTCACCTAGCTGGCTTCTCAAGGATGAGCATCAGTGGCCCAGCTTACCAGTTACCATACCACAGGATCTACCAGGATTCAAGAAACTGGTACGCTCAGTAACGCCAGTGGAGGCATGGGAAGATACACTCATATCACGAGTAAGTTCGTTCAACAAACTTATCAATGTCACTGCTTTCATTCTCAGATTTCGCAGGAATATAAGATTGCCCAAGGAGCAACGGAATCTTGAGCCTGTGCTGTCACTGGAGGAGATCAGGGCAGCAACAAAATATTGGATACAGAAAATTCAACTTGACTCGTACAGGGACGAGATCATCCTCATCAAGAAAGGAAAACTTATCTGTAAATCATTACAGAAGCTCAGTGTGTTCGTAGATGACGAACAGTTCATTAGAGTCGGGGGACGATTGAAAAAATCAGCTCTATCATATGGAGCGAAGCATCAATACATTATACCTAAGGATCATAGGTGGACCAGATTGTTGATAGAACATTACCACAAGGCTTATTGTCACGCGCCTACCACAGCGCTCATCAGCATAATCAGACGTGAATACTGGATTCCGTCGATAAAGCGGCAAGTTTCGAAGGTCATCAGGAACTGCCTGTCTTGTATCAGATTCGACGCCGCAGTCAAGGCGCCGTTCATGGCTGATCTGCCCGCGGACAGGGTCACCGCCGCGCGAGTATTTGCAGGGGTTGCAACGGACTTTGCGGGTCCATATTTAGTCAAGAGCAGCCTTCTCAGAAATGCTAAATCGGTTAAGGCTTACCTGTGTGTCTTTGTATGTTTAGGTACAAAAGCGGTACATGTCGAGTTGGTGTCATCGCTGAGCACTGAGGCGTTCATCGCAGCTTTCACGAGGTTCGTCAGCCGTCGTGGGCTGCCGTCTATCATCAGGTCAGATTGCGGCACCAATTTCGTCGGAGCGAGTGCATATCTTAATGAGGTCGGTCAATTTTTACTAAGCTCCAAGGTCACCATACAAGAGGCGTTTTGTCGACGAAACATACGCTGGGAGTTTAACCCCCCTGGCGCACCTCACATGTCGGGACTTGTTGAAGCCGCAGTTAAAAGCACTAAGAATCTACTCAAGAGAGAGCTTGGAGAAACCATACTCACTTTCGAAGAGCTCTCCACTCTACTTACGAAGGTAGAGTCAATTCTTAACTCTCGGCCGTTGGTTCCTATGTCTGAGGACCCAAACGATTTGGAGGTCCTAACACCCGGTCATTTCATAACTGGGCAACCATTGGTTGCGTTGCCAGAACCGAACTGGTCAGATACTAAAATGTCACGCTTGTCACGATTTCAATATATTCAAAAGGTTTCTCAATCAATTTGGACACGATGGCAGCAGGAATATTTAACTACTTTGCAGTCTCGTAACAAATGGTATAATCATATCGAAGGGGTAGAGATTGGTGATTTAGTTCTGATCATAAACGAAAATACACCGCCTCTCGAATGGCGTAGAGGGCGGGTTATAGAGCTTCATAAGGGTTCAGATGGGGTGGTTAGGTCAGTTAAATTAAAAACTCAAAATGGGGATCTGGTTAGGCCTGTTGTCAAGCTTTGTAAATTACCTTTAGAACCTAATGTGTTATAATTAATCATAAGATCTAATCATGTCATTGTCACTATTTCGAAGTTACTAATAGAAAACATAATTCAATGTACTAAACCTATTTATATTTTCATTAATGTGCAATACTTGTTAAGATAGAGGCTTCAAGTGTTCAGCTCACCTCCCTCTGGGGGTGGGGCAGGAATGTTAACGCAATTTAACATGTATTTACTAATTTATAAAATATTCATCTCACATTTCATTACTGGTAACGCCATCTATGATCAGTTTGAGTCAATTAATATCGGTGTTACCAACTAATCAATATATTGCTGTTGTGGGTGAAAATACAGCGATTTCATTCAATGTTTGTAATTATTTCTAATTTAGATGGGGTCACACTGCGGACCACACTAAGAATTTTTGTTGCTTCATCGTCCATTAGTCAAGGCGAAACATGTAATTTTTAGGTTAGATTGTTTCTAAGTTTAATAAACGTTGTCTCTGAAAGTGCTCGACGTATTTATAAAGGAGGGACCTGGGGAGGGAATTTCCCTATCAATTCAAGCACGCGCAGGAAGGCGTGTGTCTGCGGGTTCCAAGGAGTGGAGCCGTTGATTTCCCAAGGTAGCCGGCCGGGACGCTGGATCTTGGATTCCGGTGGCAAGTGCAACGGTGCGGTTGTTGTCGGTGGTGGCCCATGCTGGTCTCCGGCAGGACGCCGGAGGCGACGGATTGGTGACTGGGTGGTGAGTCTCGTCAGGACGGCGAGGCGGTGCCTCTCGTCACTTCGGGAAGAAGGTGCGGTCACTGGTGGCCCATGAGGGGAACCAACTGGCTACCGATTTCTCGAACATTTTTTGGTGGCCCATGAGGGGAACCAACTGGCTACCGATTTCTCGAACAGCCGCAACAAAGTCCAACATTGGTTAAAAGATTTTAACAAAGTTTTCCAACGTTGTAGGGAATCAATTTTAAACTAATAACTGTCCGATTTTTAGGGTTCCGTACCCCAAAAAGAAAAAATGGCACCCTTATAGAACCATTAAAATGTGATTTTGGCTACATTTTGGCGGAATTTAGCAAAGTAATTTTCACATTTTAATGCTATTATGGATTTCCGCAAAGTAACGGCTGATTCCATACAATACCCTTATAGAATCACTTTGTTGTCCGTCCGTCTGTCAGTCAAGACCTTTTATCTCGGAAACACGTGGAGGTGTCGAGTTTAAATTAAAACTATGTACTCAAGGCTACAGTCCCTTGAAAATGTGAAAAAATCAAACTTCCAAGTTAACGCAAAAAAGATACTGCCGTTTATGCCGCAAAAAACGTATATTTTAACACTCAAGGGAATCAAAATTTAGGTATAGGGTACTTTCCGTTGACTTAGAACTGTAAAATTTGGCAAGTAATGTACTACAAGTACAAGAAAAAGTCTGAAAACTGTACATTTATAATTAAAGCATAAAAAAATTGTCTTTGAAGTTCGGGAAACGCTCGAACAAGACTGCGAGACTCGATTCCTGAACTATATATAATATGTAAGTACCTACAAATTTGTACGGAACCCTTGGTGGGAGTCCGACTCACACTTCTCCACACTTTTATATAAATATTACAATACAGATTCTATAATAAAAAAACGGCTAAGTACAAATCGGACTCGCGCGTAAATATACTAGTAAAGTTAAATATAGGCACTATATTTGTCTTTCGTACATGTATTATACAGCGTTATTTATAAAAACACGATTCCTCTAAAACACTGCAACTGCAGTTTAAATAGTTTACCGTAATGGGAAAGGTCAACTTGAAGGGTGTTGTAAGGCATAGTGTTCTTACAAATAAGACTGATACTATATTTGTCTTATCAAAACGGTGTATAATTTTCATTCAGCTTGAGACCCTTTTCTGACTCACACCGAGCTAGTTTTTAGTAGGTATGTATTTGTTGTTAAATATACTGTTTATAAACATAGGTAGTTTTTTATTTTATTTTAAGTCATAGGTATAGTAATAGTCTGACACATGTTGGCACCATCCTAAAAAATATGGGCCAGAGAAATCATCATCATCATCATCATCAGCCCACTGCAGGACATAGGCCTCCCTCATGGTTTTCCAAGCTTCCCGATCTTGTGCCGCCCGCATCCAGCGACTCCCCGCCACCGTAAACAGGCCAGAGAAATACATGAAAGCAATAGATACTGACATCTCAACGGTCCCGAATAAACATCGGTCGCCAATACTATTGCAATTTATCGGGAGAAATTGATTGTGGTCGCTACGCAAGGTATCTTATTATGTCACAGACATATCACAGAAATGTTAAACAAACAGAGGCGCAATAGAGGCTTATTTTACGGAACGATACTTAAATAATAACAGAATGCGTCAGTGATCAGTATGGCCTGTTATCAAAATACTCATAATACATACATAGGTACATGAACTCATGCGTGAATCCCGAGGGGTAGGCAAAGACCAAGTTTACCTTTTGCCCAATCCTGAAAAACCTCTTTCGCTTGATCGACAGAAATATATAACAGTGACCCCTAGACGAGCCTGTATAGCGGGTACTCTGGGATAGTTTACATATTTTAACAGTGGAATAAAACTATGTACAATATTACAAAGGTGGACTACTTATCATAGCCTCCTAAGTCCTGACCTTGAAAATAACAATTTTCGAGATAAAACTTTCGTCAGGACTACACATCAGAGCGAAACCTGGTCGGACCCCTCCGACAAAAAAACCAAGTAAGTTTATCCGGTATTAATTAATTAATTATCCTTTATTGCACACACAAGAATAGAGTACAGGAAAGGTAACAAAAGAAAGTACATGTACAAAGGCGAGCTTATCTCTGTAAGAGATTTCTTCCAGCAAACCTTGCGGGGTCGGAGCGGCTTAAGTTAATAATTGAAAATAAAAATTGTTTTCGTACTAAATTTAGCACACTAGGTCTTAGGAGGATAAGCATATTTAAAGTTTCTCGCTCTATCTGTAACAGAGCTATGCCAGAATGATGCCAGTCTCTTCTTGACACTTAGCACATTCATCCCTAGCGAGATGTTATGCCATGTACCAGCGGCGTTAGGTAACAGCATGTAATTTTTAATAGGTATAAAGAATGATAATTTTCTGATAATGATAACCTAAATTTTACAAAGTATCACCGTCTGCTGAGTATAAGTATAACCTAATTAAAAATTGTTAAAAATGAGGCAAAGGACCGAGACAAACCGTTTAGGTGGATCAAAATAATCTGGAGTAAGTTGCTTGGTTCTTATATAAAAAAAGGTTCATTACAAAGAGTTTGATGAAAATAACGGCTGGATTTTGGAAGTGTTTCGCGGATATTTTTTTTGGGCGGTAGGCAACAAAAAGTAAACACTTAACTGACTTTGCTCCTGAATACTTTAATTTAATTAAACAGTAATTAAAGATAATTTAGTTGTCAGTGTTCAATCCTATGCCAGTTAGCAGCTAAGAATTGTTTTTGGGCTAACCTGCTGGCTGCAACTTCAACCGCCTGCAAATTCACATTCAACACCACTAGTTTCCACTAACGCACAACACTATGTCCAAGCTGGATGAAGTTTTGGATGTTCAAAAATCCATCGAGTCTACCCTGGCAGCCCGGATGGAAGCCTTTGAGAGAAGGCTCTCCCAACCCTACTCCAGTCAACAGTCTCCGGACCTGGATAGCTTGTCGCGTGAGTTCCGTGAGTTTAGAGAATCAGTGGGGTGCATTCTGAGCCTACTCCGTGCCCAGGTTGCTTCGTTAGCTGCACAAACAGATGAGCTGGATAACTACAACCGTAGAAATGCACTGCTTTTCTGTGGCATCGAGGAGAAGGAGTCTGAAGATGTTGAGGCTATTGTAACGCTGATCATTCGTGAGAAGCTGGGCCTTGGCAAATTTGAGCCATCCTCAATTCTGCTGGCCCACAGACTGGGGTCTAAAGGAGGCCGGAGACCTCGTCCATTACTAGTCCGTTTCGTCTCACTACACCAACGGAATGACATCTGGCGCTCCAAGAAGTCTCTGAAATCATCAGGTACTGTGATCCGTGAATTTCTTACAAAGACCCGCCAGACTGTCTTTTTATCTGCACGACGCCACTTCGGCATGACGGCCTGCTGGACCAAGGACGGGGCTGTATTCGTCAAGTTGCCGGGGAAAGACGCGCTGAGAGTATCTACAGTGACGGAGTTGGATGAACTTTGCCTCCATCACCCTGCGGTTGCTGGTCAGATTGCAAAGAATGTGTCCATCCCTGCCTCGCAGAAGTCCAACCCCAGGCCGCCGTCGGTGAAGACTCGCAGCCAAACAACCACTGCGTCTAAGGTCAAGCCTAAAGTGTGATACTGTTCTACTTCCTTCGCACCCGCTTTCTTAACATTTTGCATCTTTTACTTCCTTCATATCCTGAGCTTTTGCTTGTCGGTAGTTGCATTTTGTTGTTAAATTTATCATTTTTTCTTACACTCAGATTTTTGCTTTTCATCAAATTGTATTATTGACACAGAACATCAGTCAAACAATGTTACTTTTTTTTTTTTTCTCTCGAACCATAGATCAAGGCGGGTGCGTTCTAAAACCATTTTGTGATTTGCATTTTTGTCAATTCATACCACTCACCACTCAACCCAGCAGGAGCTCAATAAGTGCGCGTTTTTATAAAAAAAATTTATGATTAATTTTTATGTTACGTATTTAACTTCGGGATATTTATTTAATACTTTTATCTTATTAATATTATTACTTTATATATTATTATATCTATGATACCTAGTGATGATTCATATCACACAGCTGAATCCGATTCGTCATCTGCCAGCATCGACGCTGGTCCTCTTAGCATAGGTGACAGCCTATGCAGAGAGTTTTCGTCTTTTCAGAAAAACTTTAATGTTTGTCACATTAATGCCCAAAGTGTCCCAAGTCACTACAATGACCTGCTAGCCTCCTTCTCTTCATGCAACCTGCAAGCTTTGCTCATCTCTGAGAGTTGGCTCAAGCCGTCGCTTCCCTCTACGGCCTTCTCTTTACCTGGTTACGTCTTGATTCGTCACGACCGGGTCGGGAGGAGAGGTGGCGGCGTGGCCATTTACCTCAAAAGCAATTTGAGCTTCAAGGTCATTGCTAGATCCCCCACCGCTTCGGCCCCCGCTGAATTTCTGTTTCTGGAAATCAATCTAGGGGTTAAGCTTCTACTTGGCGTAGTCTATTGTCCTCCCACCAACGACTACTTTTCTGCTTTTGAGCTCTGCCTTGAGGACCTTACGTCAAACTACCCCCACCAATTGATTATGGGTGATTTCAACACCAACCTTCTTTCCGTCGACCGCCGTTCCTGCAAGCTCCGATCCTTGATTGAATCTTTCAACCTTATCTTTCTTCCTCTTACGGCTACTCACCACTCTCAAACCTCGGACACTTTATTAGATCTTATTATTACTTCGGATGACTCCCTTGTTGCTTCTCACGGCCAACTCCCTGCTCCAGCTTTTTCTCTTCATGACTTAATTTTCTGTTCCCTTAAACTGAGACCCCCCAAACCCAAACCCATCGTCGTTTTTCAACGAAGTTTTGGGCGTATGGACGTGGAAAAGCTTAGAGGTGATGCGTCTGTGGTCTGCTGGCATGATATGCAGGATCTTCCTATCGTTGATGACAAAGTTTCCTTCTTGTGTGCCGAGATTATTCGCCTGTTTGACAAACACGCTCCAATTAGGCCGGTCAAACTGAAGCATCGGCCTACTCCATGGATTACGAACTCTGTTCGTATGGCGATGCGGAAGAGAGACCGAGCCTTCCGCAAGTATAAGCGAGACAGATCCGACGACAACTGGACGGGGTATAAAGTTGCTAGGAATAGATGCAACCAGATGTGTCGAAATGCAAAACGCCGGTATATATCTGAGCAGATAACACTATCTACGCCTGCGGGTCTGTGGAAGTTTCTAAGGTCCCTGGGTGTGGGTAAGCCCACTTACTCTGAGACTAAAATAAATTTCAATCTCAACGATCTCAATAAACACTTTACTACTGTCCCACTGTTAGACCCCCAGATTAAATCCGATTCACTATTTGAGATCAGTCAAATCCCAAAACCCTGCTCAGATCCCTTTATTTTCTTACCAGCGGACAGTGAAGACATAAAAAAGCTCATTCTTTCCCTCAAGTCAAAGGCAGTCGGCTGCGACGGTATTGGTCGTGCTATGATCTCCCATCTCCTTGACATAATTCTCCCAGCAATCACCCACATCGTAAACTCTTCGCTGACCTCTGGTCAATTTCCTGACCTTTGGCGCAAAGCCTATGTCCTTCCCCTCCCTAAAATACCCAATCCCACATCGCCAACCCAATACCGTCCCATTTCCATTCTCCCTTTCCTATCCAAAGTCCTCGAGTCACTTGTTAACCAACAATTATCCAAATTCCTATACACAGGTGATCTCTTGAACCCCTTCCAATCCGGATTCCGGGCAGGTCATAGCACCACAACTGCTCTACTGAAGGTTACCGAGGACATCAGGGTTGGCATGGAGGAGTCATTTGTCACTGTCCTAGTCTTAATCGACTTCAGTAATGCCTTCAATGCCGTCGACCACGACTTGCTCTTGGCCACTCTCAGTAGCCTTAATATGTCTGACACTGCCCTGCAATGGTTCTCTTCATATCTCCGGGGACGCCGACAGGCGGTGCGACTCGGCCAGGACCAATCCGACTGGATCGACTCAAATGCTGGCGTCCCGCAAGGCGGCATTCTCTCACCCTTATTGTTTTCAATATTTATAAATTTAATTACTCCGAATCTCTCTTGTCTCTACCATCTATACGCAGATGACCTGCAACTTTATAGGCTGTCCAGTTCACGCGATCTTTGTCAAGCCGTCACGGGTCTCAACGAAGATCTGAGTCGGATTCAGAGGTGGTCTGATCGTTTCGGCATCGCCGTCAACCCCTCTAAATGCCAAGCGATCATAGTTGGGAGCTCGGGGCAGCTTGCCAAGGTGGATTCTACTTCTCTCAACCCTTTGGTTTTTAATGGGTGCCCTATACCATTCCTGCCAACGGTAACTGATCTCGGCCTCGTCATCGATCAGAGGCTCTGTTGGGATGCGCAGATTAAGGCGGTATCGCAGAAATTCTATGCTTCCCTCCACCCCTTACTCCGTCTGAAAAACTTTCTCCCGATTGACATTAAGATTTCCCTTGTCAACTCCCTTCTCCTCCCGATTCTGGACTACGCCGATATTTGTTATCTTGACCTTTCACAGGAGTATCTTAACAAACTCGATCGCTTGCAGAATACCTGCATCCGTTTCATCTTTGGCTTGCGCAAATACGACCATGTGTCGGCATTTCGCGCCAGGCTAAGATGGCTCCCCATTCGCGTTCGGAGAAATGTTAGGATTCTCTGTAGTCTATACTCAATTCTCTATCATCCTAATGCCCCCCAATACTTAAAGTCCCAATTTGATTTCTTGTCTAGCACTCATAGCAGACCACTCCGATCTTCTCAGAATCATCTCCTTAGTACCCCTTCTCACCGCTCTGGTTTTGTCTCAAATTCATTTTCTGTTACAGCTGTTCGACTCTGGAACGCCCTTCCTGAAAGCATTCGTAAAGCCCCATCTCGGATTGCTTTCAAAGTCCTTGTCCGAAAACACTTTCTCGACGTGTGTTACCCCGAGCCCCCCTGAGCCCTCGCGAGGAGGATCTCGGCTGTGTAATTGCAATCTCACTACTATCTTTCTTCCTTACATATTTATATCTACTTATGTTGCTACAGTTTATATGTGTATATTATATATATATATATATTATATGTTTATTTATATTATGTATTATATGTTTATAGTATAAATATTTACTTATTTATTGTTGAGTATTCGTCTTCTTATGTAATTTTAGTTAAAGTTATTCGTTTTATCCATCTACTTCGTATGCCTACCAGTTAATTTCTTGCACCTCCTGTGGTTGACTGGTAGAAAATGCTTATAGCATTAAGTCCGCCACATTGCCATTGTATTTTTTACTTATGTGCAATAAACGTATTAATAATAATAATGATATTAAGCCATGTCGTGTTTGTCTGTTGCTCGTGGTAAAAGGGTAATTTACGATAGTCGATACAATTTCAATGAGGATACTTTCCGAAAGTGTGTATTATATGAAAGTGTTTATTACGGATCCAACTATGAAATCGCGAAAAACATATCACTGGCATGGGTAGCATGATGGTGTGTGTTTAGTGGTGCTAAAATCTCAAACGTTGCTACTTTCCAGTACACTATTTTGTCACGCGTGACTCCTCCGAAATTATTTCCAAAATTATTTACAGATCCATTTATATACGGAGGAGTAGCGGCGAAGTAACTCCAGGGACCATCTTTCCAAACTAGGATAGATTTATACTGTGTGCTTTGGTAACCACGCAAAAACAACACAAACAACACGAATAACAACCGGACTGACGCTGTTTGTATAAAAATCAATGCACATAACTGTATAATTTTTTTTATAAAAAAATGTCAAAGTCGAATAATTGATGAGAGGTTGATATTTCTTGAATTAATGAGATGCATGAATGACCTAGAACGACCGTGAGCAAACAACTTTATAGTCATTATTGCTTCGCCTATTTTGACGATTTCCATCAACGGTTTGTTTACATTGTAAACTTGAATGAAATGAAATATACGGTGGTAGATAAATAGGTAGATAACACTTTAATGCACAACCAGAAGAAAGCATTCTCTGCTCTCTGCTTGATGTCCCTATACCTAGCGATTGAATATGTTCTATAGGATAACGAGCTTATGGAGGCTTTAGAGCTGTCTCTTTTGATTTGTTCAGTCCTCTGTTCCAGAATAATCGGCTTTCAAATATAACCTTCAGCCTGCGACGTACTTTTTAATTACAAAGTTTAGATACAAAACTGGCACGCTGTTTGAAAGCTGATCTCTGCTGGTGATCTCTGCGTTAGGTTGTTAGGTCGCCACGCTAACAAGTCAGCCAAAGTCACATGATACACTCACGTGGTTATTAAACCATTTGTAATAAAATTGTTATTACTGTAAATGGAGTCAATAAAGCGGGCCTATCTACGTTTATGGTGGCGCGGTATATTTTATTACGTCTTCAGGGAGCTACATCCTGTAATAATCTTTATGTGCTTTACATAAAGCTGAACTTTGATTGCACTCTATAAGTACCGCAGGATTTATCGACTAATTTGAATATTATTAATACCTATTGCTCTTAGCCGAAGTAATATTTGTGATCAAATACCGGCAGGGCAAAAGCCACAGCGTTCTTGATGAGAAAAGTTACCTCGGGGCAACTGATTGGCGTAGTACCTATGTAGTATGTGTTACGCATCAGACTTAAGTTCTCGTTAAGTAGGTAAATAATCTTATTTTATTCACAAATACAAACGCAAACAGCGACAATTAGACATACATACGTAAACTCACACCTGTATCCTGGAGAGGTGGCGGAGACCAGGGTTGGCCACTTGCAACGATAAAGAGAAAATAACTAAATAACACAGAGCAAAAACCAGTAACAGATGATCTAGATTTTGAAATGGACACCTAGTTTGACTTGTAACGTTCATTAAGTCGCAGTTTCTGTGCTACTTCGAATAAAAAAAAATTGATTTGATTTGATTTGGTAACTTATTAATATTATATTTGCCTGCGAAAAACAACACTATCAAGGAAACAACAGCGAACAATCCTCAGTTTTCCCGCCAATGTCACCTTTATCGCGCTCGCGACTATGCTAGTTAGGCACTTTGTCGAGAGGTGATCATAATTATGTGGAATTATGTACATTATTAATATGTTTCTTGGCCATTTAGGTAAATCTTAGCGTGTTGTCACTTTTTACTAGTGAAATAATGACAGGCTACTGGAATTGAATTCGGGAAGACATTGTTTCTATTTAAAATGGCGTAGGAAAAGTGTCGATCAGAATTTCATGTGAATAACGCCACGTAGGCACGTAGGCAGAACATTAAAGATTGTGCAACTATCATCATTTTCATCAGTCATTAGACGCCTACTGCAGGACATAGGCCTCGCTCATGGTTTTCTAAGCTTCCCGGTCTCGTGCCGCCCGCATCCAGCAAGTATACAATAAGGCAATGTTTGTAAAGTTGCAGTTTCTGTGTTATTTAGAATAAAAGTACTTTGATTTGATGTAAAAAAATATATTTCAACTACAGTAATGCATGGGAAGCACGCCGACCTCACATTGGAGAGACCTGGGTTCGTTCGGCAATGACAATTGGTAGTAACAATACGACTCACTAACCGTAAAAGAAAACATCGTGAGGAATCCTGAGTGTTTGAGGTGTTCAAAGCTGAGGTTAACTTGAAGTATAATGCCCGACAAATAACTTGAACAAACTCTCGTCGTCGTCGTAGTCTTTGACTTCGCATGGACATATTTCAGGCCTCATTGGTAGGGAAGCTCCCGCCTTACTCCCGTTACTTAGAATTCTTCGGACTCAAGTCTCATATATCGCTAACTCATCCCGACTGCGCGGAATTTTGTTCATGTTATCTGTCGGACATTATATCAGCGCTTAAATCGCCAATGAGTTGAAAATAAAACAAGTGCAGGTTTCAACGCAGGTTTCTTGTTTTTATAATATAAGTTTTTTATTTGATATCTTGTTTTAAGTGACTTTCAGCAAAATTCTGACAGTTTGACGTCCGCCATTTTTGTTCTTTCCGTGTCGTCATCTCGGATTAATAAATAACATAGATACAACCTTGTTGGTTTCGACTGATACAGACCAAACAAACTATCATTTCTCCTTCTCTAACCGACCAAATTAAGGTTACAGTTTTACTTATTACAGTGTCAGCATTTGGGAGGCTTTTTAGTTCAGTCGACTTCAATCTTATTAATTTCATGAAGTCTGGCACGGGCTTCTCAAAGTGCTGGTGATATTAGAGATAAATAAATAGAATATGTTGTGCATTTCGCAAGTGTGACATTAAAGCCCAGGACATAAAGTACAAAACAAAGGTATAAGATCATGTTTTCTCGGGTAAATAAACCGCACAACATCAACGTGCCAACGTTTTATATGAGTTATTTTCCGATACTAACGAAAATATAGGCGTTAAATTGAAAAATCACAATAAAATCGGGAAAATAAACAGTTTTTGTTGCTACTGTAGTAATGTGAGAAGCCAATAAAGGTCAATATCGATAAACGCGTATCCCTTAAAATTATAAATGTGTACTGCTTGACTAGCATATGGAGGGTTACCTAGAAACGCACCTAAAATGCGTCAATTATAGTCAATGTCTTTCAACAACTTTCGATGAATTTTTTGTCAAATATCACGGTTAACATAATTTTAAATAATTTGCACTTCGATAACGGATTCTCCTTTAGGCCGCCGATTCTACAATTATTCATCTAGGTTCGACGACTAACAGACGACAAGGATGTAATTTACATGTTCCTTGTTATACCGTAGAAAAAACTGCATATGATACAATAATATAAAAGAGTGCGGACGAGTTTATTTTTCTTTCCATCGACATTGCTATCAATATCGATTAAATTCTGTATTTGCTATCGGCACAGCCCTGTGAGACAGAATTGGGAACACAGATAAAGAAAAAATAATTACTGGAGGAAAATAGATACGTGATTTGACAACACGGATTGACCTAAACATACTGGATTATGAAGTTAAAGAATAAATACGTTAGACAAGGCTTTGTGCCTCGAATATACAATAAAGATTAAAGAAAATACCTACGGAAAGACATCAATATGAAGAGAAGAAAAGAAATTAAAATAGGTAAGACCAGGCGGTATAGGCTTAAGCTCTTAGCCTTTTCCATAAAGGAAAAAATATTACAAAAAAAAGAAAAAGAAAAAATAATAAAATTGACAGGTTGAGTTGTAACAAGCTGGAAATTGGGGTACTGACAACATAACTTTGTCTCTTTTTCTCATATCGAAGATTCGTGTGCGGGAATAGGACCACCTTAGATTCGTAGGTTCTTGCTAAGTTCGACTGAGGTCGTCATATAGTGACACTCGCATCGTCAATACTTTTAATTTGATACATCAGAAATACACATACATACTTACATACCTGATTACGCATATTTTTACATGCGTAACCCCTTTTTGCTTTCGCAGCCGGGTAAAAATAAGAGCCGACTTCTTGGAAAAACGTCTATAATATGTAGATTAAGTAGGTACGTGCTCATGGCAAAGGGCGTGAAGGTACGGCAATTAAGATTACAGCCACTTCCGACTACGGTTTATGGAAGGAAACCACGCTAATGCATTAGGCAAAATGACGGTTGTAAAGTCACCCCTCCTAACTTTTTGTTACTTTACAGAAGCGACATTTGCTGTGAAGCGACATTATGAAGTAGACAAGTATTGTTGGATTCGAATTGAGATTGACACATTGTAAAATTCGGTGAGCCTTCAGTCGATCGATTGTACATTCTACAGCACATCAAACTGTTACATCCGTGCAGTCTACTTAATTGCGTTACTGGTGACCTTGCAAGTTACACGTTAATGTTGAATTGCTGTCGAATGCTGCTGCCCTAGTTTATTTTGTGTGCGTATATAGACCAGTTTTTTACTGCTTCTCCGACCCTCTAAGGTTTGCTGGAAGAAATCGCTTACAGAGATAGGAAGATAGATAGATAGAAGATATAATATGTTTTATTGTACACGAAGATTACATTAATAGAAATTCAATAAATCGCAGTACAATTGGCGGCCTTATTACTACAAGCAATTTCTTCCAGGCAACCATAGACGAAGACAAGAAATAAGTTAGAGACGGGTAGTCGGTGCAATTAATAAATATGAGTTGAAAAGTAAATAAACTTACTTAAACTATAAATAAATATTTAAACAAATAGCTGTGTCTATTCATACTCGTACATACATACTAATAATCAAATTAAATCAAATAAGCTGTCTTTTGTACATGTTACCTATTTCTTATGTAACGTCGTGTTCGATGTTAAGTGTCGAAAAAGTACTTTTAGTTACTGTTTAATCATTTAGGTACTTACTTCTGGATGGAACGACTTCATTTACTTAATGAACCCTTTCCATTATCGATATCAATATCATAATTATGTAGTACGTGTCATAGTCGTGAACCACGCGTCATTGAATTCAACGAAAGCTGTCACACGTCACGTTCGAACATCAATCATGCGACTTCATATTTATAGGCTCCTTCACACCATAAAGGAATTTGCGTTCGCGTAATAAAATAAGATGACAGTTCAATGCGCAATGACCTTAACAGAGCTTCCAACAGAGTGGGTCTTAACATGGACGTGGATAAGACTAAGATAATGTCGAACTCCCATGTGGCACCCACTCCTGTAATCGTTGGCGGCTCTGACCTCTGGGACAAACAGTTCAGTTAGGTAAGTCCAACTTCGAACCCAAGTCGTATGGGCAGCGTTCGGGAAACTGAAACACATTTTCGCGTCCAAAATACCTCAGTGTCTCAAGACAAAGGTGTATAACACATGTGTGTTGCCAGTGGTGACTTATGGATGTGAGAACTGGTCGCTGACTATGGGCCTCATAAGAAGGCTCAAGGTCGCGACGAGCAATGGAGAGAGCTATGTTAGGTGTTCACTGCGTGATCGAACCAGAAATGAGGAAATCCGCAGAAGAATCCAATGGTGTACATAGAGTCTATGGCCACTAACATAAACGCTAATGTTCTTCAGTTTTTATTTTCGAAAACTATGTCAGTTTAATATTTGGTGGGCAGTTATAATTAAAAAACAAATTATTTTGATTTATCCTAAGTACTATGAAATCGTAGTCCCCTAATTGTTTTGAGCAGCGTATTATAATTTATTATTTAGTTATCTGTCGTGTATACGTAGTGTATATTGTGCACGTCCATCTCCACCCTGACTCCCCAAGCTTTTCGGGAAGAAATCCCCCACAAGGATAAGCTCGCTTTTGTACGGGTATTTTCTTATGTCATATTTCCTCTGTTGTATTTTTGTGTGCAATACAGCATAATAGGTATAAGTTAGAGCGGACATGTGGAGTGACGTGCAAACCTCTGGGTCGAGTTTCACAAAACTACAATGTCATATTTCCTCTATTGTGTTTTCGTGTGTGTATACCATAGTATAAGTTGGAGTGGACAAGCGGAGTGATGTGCAAACCTCTGGGCCGAGTTTCATAAAATTGCAATTGAAAAATGAAGAAGAAATACACATTTATTTATCGCCACACAGACATAATAGGAAATCATAGGAAACAAGAAAAAACAGACAAGGTAAAATACTAGATAAAAAATAAAAACAACAAGAAAAGACACTACGGGCCTATGTCCGTGCGGCGGAAAAACGGCCTCCGGCTCAGTATTTGCTGTTGCTGCAGGTTTATTACCCACAGCACTGATTTTCTGCCAGGGCCTGGTCTAGTGATTCACGGCAATTCAACATACATTGCGTAGCGCAGTCTCGCTCCTTATTGATATGTGGGTTAATGGACTCTGCAATTTATATCAAGTTGGAAAAGTAAACCATGAATTTTATTGTAGTTCTATGAAACAGGCCCGGATTGTCTGTATGGGCCTTAGTAGGTACTTACGAAGTTTGCTCAAACGCTGCTCTGCTGGTTCATAAATCACGCAATTTCCAGACACTTGTTCCAGATGTCGATGCTAATGTCAAAGCAATGAAATAGAAAGACCAGAAGGCTCTCGTTCTGTGGTCTTACAGTTAACCGGGCATTTCATATTCACGAATTAAAACCAGTTTGCCATTGAACGAAAATTGAAGCTTCTTATTGGGACCAGCGACGTAATCAATCATACGTTCAAATCGGGTGTACTTATCCTGGTCCCAAACTAGGATAACCTGTGTCATAGTAACCAGGTAAGGACATCACAAACATGAAAATAGTTACACCCATTCTGACGCTATTTGTACAAATCAAGCGTGTTAACCACTGGACCAACGAGGCAGTGGTGTGCTTACTTCAGGTGATTTTTTGGGTTCCGTAGTCGACAAGGAACCTTATAGTTTCACCATGTCCATCCGTCTGTGTGTCTGTCTGTCTGTCTGTCTGTCCGCCTGTTTGTTCGCGGCCTAGCTCAGAGATGATTATTACGAGAAAGCTGAAATCTGGCATAGACATACATATTAATCACGCAATGTAGGGTGTCATTGGATTGGTTGTTTAAAAATATTGTGGGTGTAGCAAAGATCATTTTTTCAAATTTAATCAATCAAAATCACAATTACGTTGATTGTCAGTTCTGTAAGGCGGATAAAACACCCTCTTTTTACGGAACCCTACACTGCGCGTGGCCCAAAACGCACTTGGCCGGTTTTTTATATCTGCTGTTGACTGAACATAGACAGGTAGGTAGGCAGGGCTGGCATGTTTAAAAAAGGTGTTTCTAACTTTTTTTTAATTTTTGAAATCGCGTTTAATCGATGTTTTTTTAACTACTGTTTCTGTAATTGTTTTCTTCAATAAACAATCTTTTCATCTTATTATATATTTTTCTTAAAACTCGTGAAAAACAATTTTTTACGATTTTCATAGTTTGGTGTAACTCCCTGAAAAGGCAAACTCCTTGAAAAAGGCGGTTAACTTCTGTTCTCTTCTATGAGCGATATTTTATTCATAGCGTTTCACAACAGTCGATAAAGATCACCGGTGCCAGTCACAGACCCGATAGGGGACGTAAAATGGCTCTTATTTGAAACATTACCTTCAGACAAAGAAAAGAAGAAATTGTTCGCATGTCTCATAGTTCAATAACGGCGAATATGCCTTCTGACCATTTTTATATCGCAAATACCAATGGCATGGCAGTTCAAAAAGCGCTATCAAAAAACTTTCGTCGGCTTTATTTCTAAACGAGATGATAATTTTTCACTGTTGTTCGTTCGGCTTGATGTTTTCGACACCTATTTTATTTTCTCTTTGATGAAATAATATTTCAAAGGAACTTACCGAGCGATCTATTTTAATTGAGTTTAACATTTAAACCCACGCCGATTCTTGGGCTATTCACCTTGGTATTACTTACCTATAAATATCACTTTCGACACTAAAAATTATGTGTAAACAAAATACAATTGAAATTATTAAAATGCGATGTGAAACGTCTTCGGAATAAGCGGCTTTGGAAATACTACATCTCAGTCTCAGAATTTAATTTAGAAGAACCGAAACCAAGTATTGGTTTTTAATTAACACACCCACATGGAACGTTGGACCGAAACTTGGAACACAAAAGCAATTGGACGCACGCGCCGAGCGTCTGTCTGAGTACAAAGAGACTTCAAATGCTCTGCGAATGGCATTCCAGATCGCTCAATTACCTATGTACCTTGCCTGGGCCCCTTTTCATAGACCTAGAATTCATGGTTTACTGTGATGATTCCACGTAAGTATATTGCGTAGCCGATTAACCCACATATTAATAAATAGGAAGACTACTTACTTATTATATCCTGTTGTCCCTCATCAGGGACATAGGGCCTATAAAAGATCTCCACATGGTGCGGTAGGAAAACCAAATGTATTTATTAGCTACGCAAAGTAATGTACATCGAATTGTCATTATAAACTATGCATTGTAGTTCAAGAAGACGTAGGAAGAAACCAGTTTTTGCGTGGGTTTCTATGTAATGTGTGTATATGTATGATTTGTAGTTTTAAGAAACGCGGCCCTAAAGGTGCGTGAGGTTATGTTAGATCACCAGCCAAGTGGTTTTTAATTCAAACGTAGATCACACAATAACGCAGTAACGCAAATATGTAGTGTAATTGGCGTATAATAATAGATAATAATCAATAAAACTTTTGTTTTATTAATTATTCTTATTAACATTTTACGAGCTAGAATGTTGTTGAAAACAATGTTTGGGTCTTTCCGGTAAACTTATTCGTTTTAATCTATGATCCATCCTGTCATTCTGTAATATAGTTTTTTGTTTTTCTTGTCACGAATTTACGATGATTTATACGAAAATGCATACTATTACGTTTCTCCCTTAGAAATGTATATATATATATATATTTTTTATTGAAAGCTCATGCTCAAGAAGTGTAAGTTGAAACAGTTCGGGCAGAATTCAAAGAAAAAGCTTCTTAACCGAAAATCTTGCCGCGATCGTATCAATGACTTCTCCGTTGACTCATCACAATAATGGACAGTATATCAACAAGCGTAGCCGACACGAGCACTATCCCGCCATATTGTTAGTGCCTAGGTTCACTCAAGTTCAGGCACTAACACTCGACTGACATACGGAATCGATTAGTTACACACAGCGGAGCGGTTAGGTAATTCAACCGTGGCTCGATAGGGTAGGGGCGTTATTTCTGTACGGACAGAACGCGATGTATACTAGTTTATTATAGGTCGAGTTCTAGAATCGGAGAAGCCGGAACTAGAATGCAGATAGTAGAGATTAGTCATGAAATAATTCGCGAACATTCTCATAAGATAATAGATGGGATTTTTTATCAATTTCTTTTCTAGCACTACACATTAATGCACATGTACACATGTTCCGTGTGGCGCCGGAAAGAATAACGTCACTCCATTTCCTTCCGTGGATGTCGTAGAAGGAAACTAAGGAAATTAATTACCAGGAGACGGGCAGCAGCGTCTTCCTGAGATTCCAACCGCATACTGCGATCGCCAACCCGCCTGCCAAGCGTGGCGATTATGGCAAAACCCCTCATGGTTATGAAAACTGCGAAGGAGGCCTATGTCCTGCAGTGGGCGTCAGATGGCTGATTATGACTACACATTATTAACTTAATTCCGGAATTACTTATTTCATATTTGTTTTTTTTTTCGGAAGAGTCCGACCAGGCTTTTAGAGTATATGGTTTCTGACTTTCGTCACTTTTCGTCAAACCCACCCAGAGACGAACAACCGACGACGCGAGCTCTGTCTCTACTCACCATGATTAAGCTCTTCAAATAAGAGTGGAACTCTTCCGACAAAAATTTACAAGTGATTCCGGAATTAAGTTAATAGTTTTTTTCTATTCGATTTTCTTAAAAGGAGCAGCATCGATTGACATCTTCTAATATACAAAAATCTCGTGTAACAGTGTTTGTTATCGAAGTCCTCCGAATCGGCTTCATCGATTTTTATGTTTTTTTTGTGTATATTTGGCAGGTCTGAAAATAGATTGATGGATAATTAATATGGCAAAACAACGTTTGCCGAGTCAGCTAGTAATAAAATAATGTGTGAGATATAGCACTTCTCTATAATTGCTCCAAATGTTAAACGTGGTCTCCTAAGAACGTTTTCTAGATGCTGCAAAAGTTCACGAAATCTGATAAAATATTGCTCTGGGAAGTCGTAATACACACTCATATATTCTGTCTACAAAAGCATGGACCTCCAATATTCTCTTTGAAAGGAAAAGAAAACTGACACCTCAGTGCCTCCGTGATACTACGATTGGAAATTGCTCTCACGTTCTGAGCTGATTGGCGGGAAATGTAATCTCGACGCAGAGTGTGGTAGGAAGAGTATAAAATTCTCTAAACCTCTTTTTATTAATAAAAGAAGCTGGCATTTGATGACGATTTTTATTGCAAAAACCTAATTATTTAATTTCTAGTTTAATGAAACCTATTCTTTATATTTTATATCAGTGTCGTGTATGAAGACAGCCCTGAGTCAGGCGTCACTTTACAAAACCACAGTCTGTATATAAAGAAAAGTCGGATAAGTTAAGTACACCACTTATAACTCAAGAACGGCTAATAATCCGATTTTTCTCATCTTTGATTTTTTAAATGTGTCTCCGTCCCATAAAAGCAGAATACCTATTAAAACATAAGAAACGAAAAAAAATTAAATATGAAAATTAATTTACATAAGTTAATACAACATTAACTGGTTCTGGGGACGGACGGTACTAAGTTCTCCGGGTCAGCTGTAAGTTCATAAACTCGTATCATATTATAATAAAATGTGATTCGTGGTGCATCGGAGGTACCTAAGCCATTATTATCGGTTGCATCCCTAAAATGTTTAAATTGTAAAATATTTATTCTATTGTCAACAGCACATCAACTTTTACATTCGTGCTCTCTTCTTAGTTACGGACGACATCGGAACTTTTTTTTGCTGATATGGTTTGTAAGTGAAATAATTATTTTCGTACTAAAACTTTCGTAAGCACTACACATTATTAACTTGACCTCCATCTCTACTCACCATGATTAAGCTCTGCAAATCAGAGCGAAACCTGGTCGGACTATTCCGACAAAAAACCAAGTAAGTGAATCCGGAATTTATTTAGTAATGAAATAACGTCGAAAACGAAACGTCGAAAAATTGTAAAATGTAAAAGTAAACGAGTTAATATCCGTTAAAAATCAGTTTTATTATGTCTAGTGCTCGTGTTAATCTCAAAAAATACAATGAAATAATTATTAATAAAACAAAAAAATAGCCTCTCCATTTGTTTTAAGGCTTGTTCCATGGTGATCTAAACCACGGTGAGAATGCTTAAAAGTTTAAATACACGATCATTGCAAAGAGCACGTCTGGTATTTCAACGGATCAAAACTTGCTCAACTTGTTCGGGCCAATCTAGGTTGTTTCAGGCATAAGACCGTTGTCAGTCACACTAATCTCAAATGAAATAGACTAAAATCTCAGTTTATGATAATTAAGTTTAGGAAGTTAGGACGCTTTGGCAAGCGGCCCATGCTCGCGCTCATGCTGTTTGATATGATGTGATCTTACATTTTGATCCTAGTTTGCGAAAAAGACAGTCAGCTTTGCGCATATCAGAACAATCACTCAATCAGCGCGTATTCGTCCATTGCTGGACATGGGCCTCCCCCAGGGCATGCCACTTCTTTCTGTCCTCGGCCATTCTCATATAGCCACTACCAGCAAATAGATCATATAGCTACCTACAAATATATATACTATCTTTTCTTCTTCTATGACTCTACTGAGAGTTTCAGAAAGGTCCGGTGAAACTAAGGGAGTTATTCTACTCAACATCTTTGATTAGAACACCAACTCCGAAACATAATAAATGTTCGATATTACACTCACGATTACAGTTGTTTGTATTGATGAGCAAAACAACCTCTTTACGGGACATTTTTCTCAGTATATATGCTAGTTATGGTAAATATGCAGTTTTGGTATGGTATGGAGAGCACTCTACACCCATCCTCGTCATAGCGGCCACTATCTTCAGTATTGAGGGAAAGACTGATTGGATTGGATATATACGAGTATATTATGCAGTTACTTCGTCAACCATGTCCCACTCAGCGGGACTAGACTTAGGTGTTGAAATTCCATATTGTACAGATGTTTTGTAATTCTTCACTTAGCAATTATTTGTGGTGTTTAAATTTGCTGAAATTACTTAAAGGATTTTGACACTTCAGCAACGACCGAGATGAGGTAAAAATACGGGACCTAAAGGTAATAATCCCCTCGTACGGGAAAACTAATGGCGCAGGACTATTCCAAACGGTTTTGTATAACTAGTTTTATTGTTGCGCGGCTTTATTAGTTATTTGTACAACCACTACTGTACGCTATTATCCGAAATAGAATTGCTAGACAATATAATAACAATATTCACAGTTTGCCTGCCCCTCTGTGTTAAAGGCAACAGTTTACGTATATATCGGGACAGTATTAAGTAAATAGTGCTACAGGCAATAAGTCAATCTTAATAACTGTAGGGATGTTTAGATTCACAAAAATTGTTACGCTAGGATTAGCAAAAAAATATACAGCAATCAAGCAATCACGATGATACCCAGAGTAAATAGATCGAAAATACATTGCAAGGCCCGGAGCATTAACTTTACTCATTGTCTCATTCACATACCTAAGTATGATACATCACCGCGAAAACATCAACACAGCATGTTGTTCCATAGGAAAGTCCAGTGCCACATTCTGCCGTGCTATTTTTCCCGGTAAATTATTTACAACTGCTTTGTTCTCATCCTCTATCTCGACGGAGCACGATTGTTATGCTACGGAGCTTGATTTATTGGGTGCGAACACTGGAGCGGCGAAAATCGGGGAGCGAGAACCAATGAATCATAGTAACGACTGACTTTTTGATAAACAAAAAAAGGTCAAGTCTACGCTTGAATCTTCTTTGGAAATAGACTGAGTGAACCATACCTGCGTTAGTTCATGCGGCTTTTCGTTCGTCTCTCCTGAAGTGCGGCGTGGAAACCTTTATTATTTATCATGCTTAAATGCTGTTTTTAATTCGAGGGTACATTTGATTGAAACTGACTAGGCTTATCAGCTGTTACGAATTGAGTTCCATATTTGAAATTTTGTTCTTCGGTTTGTGACAAACCGCCTAAGTGTCTATGTAACACTGCCATGCACACTTTGGACATTATACCGTATTATTGTAAATAAATAGAGTAGAATTGAGGTCAGAAGCTCGACGTATAATGTTGCGTGTACTTATATATACTCACCCGGAAACTGTACGGCAGTTGGTATGCCGCGTACAGGCACAAACCTAAGTGTGGACGTTACAGCAAAATCATTAAGAATTCAACTGAAAACCATTTACCTCCACTTTGTTTATCTATCGTACACTAGTAATTAAAATTAAAGCTCCGCATATTATGGAGTTCATAAACGGGGGCCTTCGGTAACAATAATATAAAAAATAGTGAACATAAATTTAACATTTTGAAAATGTCACCGAAACTCTAAGTAGATGAAAGTGCTGGAATAGATGTTGTGCTATAAACCTATATGTATATAGTAAATGATCTTCATACCTAGGAGATCAACATCAACATCAGCCGTTTGACGTCCACTGCAAGACATAGGCCTCCCTCATGGTTCTCCCTAACCATGAAGGGTTTTGCCATAATCGCCACGCTTGGCAGGCGGGTTGGCGATCGCAGTATGCGGTTGGAATTTCAGGAAGACGCTGCTGCCTGTATCCTGGTTATTGATTTCCTTAGTCGCCTTTTACGACATCCACGGAAGGAAATGGAGTGACGCTATTCTTAATCCGGCGCCACACGGGAGATAATTTGACTTAATACATCGAACAAAGAGTGACGTGTAAGGTTTACACCGCAACTAAGACAAAACATCAAGAAATACAGAGATAAATCACAGACGATTACAAAGATATTAGCTTACCTCTTTAACGAGGCATAAATTATGACCATTTTATGATATGGAACGCCAGAACCATAAACTGGAGTTCCGTTGCCAACCTATGCAATCATAATTCCCTTTTAAACAGCCATCAAAGAACACTTGGAAATACCAACGCTTTACCCTAATCAGCTGTGTTTCACGTACATCAAGGCCAACACTTGTCGATTCGAAATCGTACATGACCGAGATCCAAGCAGCAAGGTTGGTGAAATATTAAATCATGCTCCGGATATAGACGGCAGAGCAGCGAATCTCTGAAAGTGAATCGTTCTGGATCAGATATAGGATACTACGGTCATAATGGATAGAAATATTTCTGCTGAATACCAAAGTGGAAAGTCACTCTTTTGCTGGGCATACGTATATTTTTAAATCAGTGTTCCGCAAAGTGTGTACTGCGGCACACTAGTGTACCTTGGTGGGTGGTGCTGTTCCTCGGAAAAATGACAAGTTTTAGCGAAAAAGTCAAAGTCAAAGCCAAAAATGTTTATTCACTATAAAAACAAAATGTTTACTTAATTAAAGCTGCTAGTTTCATGCAATATTGTACTCGGTAATTGGCTCTAGAATTGGCCCTTTAGACATTAAGTTCTAAAACCAGCAGATAATAATAATGAGATTTCTCGTTTGCATTTTCTTAGAAAATTGTATTACAATACAATTTTTTACCCCTTAAATGCCTGTTGAACTTTTTACTAAATACAATTATTTAACGATGTACCCCCCAAATCTCCTGATTTTGTAGGTGTACCTTGAACATAAAAAGTTTGCGGAACACTGGTGTGACACTGGCTTAAGGGACAATTTGCAAATGGGTGGGTTTTATATGTTGGTTTAAAGGTTTCACTTACTTTTATTAACGTCGGGAAAGCCGACTAGTTTCGACCTCGTCCGGAAGTCTTAAACCAAACCAAACCGTTAAACCAACCTACTCGTATAAAATGTGCAGTGCTTACGAAAATTTAAGTTGTAAAATGGGTGGGTGTAGTAAAAACCCACGCTTTTCAATTTCTCCAACTTGTCCTTTTTATTCATTTCTTTGGAAGTCATTCCTTCGCACGGTAAGTTATTTCAATTCCAATTTCAGCGCTAAAATTGGCCTCACTCAAGTATTTTTGATTAACAATGCTGTGAATACTTCGAACAGCACAGGGTGAAAGCTTTGCTGGAAGAGAATGCTTCTTGCATTAAGTACGCTCTTGTATATTTACAATGTAATTAGTGCAATAGATAAATAAAATAATAATAAAGCTGATCCTAAATCACCTAGATAATTTATTCGGTTGTTGAGATTATAAGGCTAAGCGTTACCCTCCTACCTACTTCCCAATATTTATTCAACCAGGATACGAGCAGCAAACCAAAATTAACTACTAGCCACATAACAATATAACATAATGCTACGTTGCACAGGAAACCCTAATTTGTAAACGATGGAATTTCCTAAACATATTCAACTGGCATTATTGCATTCCGGCCACTGAATACGTTTGTGTTAGTGCAAAATGGCTTGTTCAACAGATGTACAGGGACACCACAACAATAGCTAAGACTTGCACCAGTTTCTTAAATTAAACTAGGTCTTAAGTTGTTCTAAAAGAAATATTGGATTTTCTCGGAGTGATCTGTCAGGGTCGTGGTAAATGGCATTCCCTGGTCTCTGCCTACAGGCATGTATGTATGTATCATAAGCAGCCTATATACGAGTACGTCTCACTGTGGGGTACAGGTCTTCTCTCAAAGAGAGAGTATGGGCTTAATCACCACGCGTGCCCACCGCGGATTGGCGATTTTAAGTGCTGAGGTATGTGAATAGCTCAGACATTCAGGTTTTCTCACGATGTAAACCTTCACAGTTAGCGAGCGGTATAGCTACTATAACTTCACAAATGTACATAACTTGAAACAAAGTCATAGGTACATGCCCGCACTGGGAAACGAATCTGGGTCTCTCGCTTCCGAGTCCAATGTTCTACCTACTAGGCTACCACCGAACTTTATGTAGATATGTACTAGGGGGGTTCAATAAGTAGTGAGAATGAATAAGATGCAATGAAATTTTTTCAAATTTTATTTTATTTTTCAACATAGTCATGTTTTAGTTGTACACTCAGCATATCGTTTTCCTAAACCTAAAATTCCTTTTTAGGGTCCCGTAGTCCGACAAGGAACCCTTATAGTTTCGCCATGTCTGTCTGTCTGTCTGTCCATCAGCAGCCCAGCTTAAAGACCAGAGGAACTAGAAATGTAATTTGATGTGTGTATACATATTTATCACGCCGACAAAATTAAACAACAAAATGTGGGGATGTGAAAAGCTTTTTTTCTCGTCTACCCCATGATGTGGGATATCGTGAGATTGGTCGTTAAAAAATATTGTGGGTGTGGGAAGACCATTTTTCGATGTAGGGTTCCGTTTGCGAAATATTAAGCTTGAAAGCGCAAATTTTTGTCCGAGTAGGGTGGCCCAAGGCTAAACGGTTGATTGTAGAAACGTGAAAAAATTCAGGATAGTAGCACATATAATTAACTTGAAAGGAAAAGTATCGCGGCTAAGTAGGCTTTATTAGTTAATCAGTAAGAGGCAACCAACTTATAAAAGTAAAAATTCATTTCGTACAAAATTCATTGAAAATGATTTCGATGAAGTTGTTAGTTAAAAAAAAAACCTCTTTCTATGGAACCCTTCGTTGCATTTGTTTGTTTTTTAAAAAAATCTTCATCTTGATTCTCTAAAAAACCTTGTACTGCGGCGATCACTGCGCAATCATCGTCGTGGCGTTTTAGATATTCTTTCAATCTCGAAAATAGATAAAAGTCAGTAGGAGCAAGGTCTGAAGAATATCAATGATGTTCCACCAATTCAAAGCTAGCATTGATGGTAGCCATCGCAACTTTGGACTTGTGTGCTGGTACGTTGTCTTGTTGAGACAAGACAACTTTAGCGAGTTTGCCACGCCGTTTTTCGCGTATTTCACGTAAATTTTTGATTTGTTCTCAGTACATATTCTCCATACTAGGCTCCATGACTGAGGTATTCAATCATCACCTCCCCTTGGCTGTCCCAAAAAAGAGAACCCATGATCTTGCCGGCGGATGTGACGGCGTTGAATTTCTTAGGGGTCGGTGATGATGGTCTCTTCTAAGTCATGGATTGTTTTTTTGGTTTCAGATTCGTAATGGTGAAGCCATGTTTCATCCATAGCGTGCGTACACGTAACGACTAATGAATGTTGAGGAAGCGAAAGTGATCTATCAGGATCGTGGCAAGTGGCAATCCTTGGTAGAGACCAGAGGCAGAGGCCTACCCCTCTGCATTGCAGGAGTGAGGTTATATGTATGCATGTATGAAATTACTTTTTTCGGAAACCAATTTTGACAGTCTCATGCTCAGCCTTATGTCAGGGAACATGGTATACTTTTTTCACCTCTTCGATTCAAGCGTGAGATGGTTCAGAACCTATAAGATTAAATAGTTCTCGCACAGGAAAGTTTAGTCATTGATTTTCGGATATTCATTCTTCCATCACGTTCCGAGAAATTCGAAAAAATATGGTTTTGAAAGTCTTAGGTTGGCCTGCGCCAATACTATCTGACAACACTGTCTATCTGTTTATCCATGGTAGGCTCTATGCAGTGAATAAGTGCAAAAACGTCTTGCAGCTTGACATTTGCAGAGCTATCCATATATAAATTGTATGACTGACAACCTTGTCAATCAGATTTTTATTCGTTTATCCCTGCATACGTATTTATGTATTTACTTAGCTACTTATCCAGTGACTTGGCGCAAGTCACCCTTTGTTTGTTAAATTGCTTTGGGGCGCAGTAGAAGGAGTACAACTTTGGCCTTTGAATCAACGTAATGAGATGATTTATACAGCGTCCAGTGGCACCTTCACTCACACTAGATGGGTGAAGGGACCACTCGGACGCTGTCCGAGTCCATAATCTCTCTCTCGCTGTGACGGACCAAGCTCCGTACAAGTGCTCACGATCGTTAATATCATGTTGAATTGTGTTCTGCACGAGAAGATTAAGGATGGAAGCTAAAATAAACCGAGAAATGATAATCGTATACTTATATAGGGATTGTAAAACATTTAAAGAGCGTATTATAGAATCGGATAAAGCGCCGAAACGTTTTTGGTTCCTCGACATAAAATACAGCTAGGTATATTTTGTTTGTATCATTTGTAAATATTTAAGCAGTTCTTGTGAGATATTGCGTTGTCTTTTATAGATTAAATTTTTACGATAATTGAGATTAATTACAACGGCATCTATTTTGCGAGATGGCACAACTAATGAATTATGGATTGAAGAAAGTTTTTCACCTAAAACCTGTTACAATACATGACAGTTCATCGCTTTGTTCGTAGGTGACGCTACCGGTCTAAACGCGTGGGTCTGAATTCATTCTCTAAAACAAAAACAAAAAAAAAAGTGCATCCGAAAAGCTTTTGTTTTGTAGCATTTGTAAACATTTAAACAGTTCTTGTGAAATACTTATTGCGTTGTCTTTTGTAGATTAAATTATGCAACTTGTTTTAGGGATGGTTTACGATAATTGAGATTAATTACAATGACATCTCTCTTGCGAAATAGCACAACTAATAAATTTTGGATTGAAGAAAGTCTGTCACCTAAATCTAATACAGTACATGGCAGTTCATTATTTTGTTCATAGATGACGCTTTTTTAATTCATTCTCTAAAACAAAACAAAAAATTGCATCCGAAAAGCTCGGTCATTCAGGTACTAAATAAATAGGGAACTTAAATCATATAAAACTTTAACAAAACAACATAGACTCACGCCTGTGTCCCAGAGGGGTAGGCGAATGTCGGGGACTGCCACTTGTTGCGATCTTGACGGATCGCTGTCGCTTTCTCAACATTCATTGGTCGTTGCTTGCGCGCGCGCCGGTTTCGGGTGCTTTTGTCTTGCCCTTTGCTAATGCATCCCCTGTTTGGTCGAGGTGTGTCCGTATGGGTCATCCCTTGCCGGCCCTTCCACCCACATTTGTTCGATGGATTTGTTTCCTCCTCTCCACATGTCCAAACGAACTCAACATTCCTTTCTCAATTTTAGTCACTGCATCCTCTTTTAGTCCACAACGTTTTCTAGTCACACGGTTATGTGTCCGGTCATTCAAAGTAACACCAGACATACTTCTCAAGGACCCCATTTCTACTTAAAAACGTAGAATTTAGTTTTTCATTGAACTCTGAACGTTTTCTTAGAAACATTATTTTACGAGATGACTCATATATATTGATAAACACTTCATATATTGTAGGCGTTGCGTTCATACGTTGGGGAGTGACGTCATGGTCTGAGGTCGAGTTGTATGCCGCGTTGTAGTGCCGCGTGATTGTATTGACTTTTTGACTGTTTGTATCGTAGGGAGTGTATGGTCGCGGAAGAAAGAGATACCACGTTTGTTTGCCTTTGGACGTGTCCTCTCATACTTTATTAAAGTTTTTCTTAGTGCAAGTCCCCATTATCGAATATCTTCGCATAAGCTCTAGAGTTAGCTCCATCTAGGAGTGAGTAGCGTATCAGTATTAGTTCTTTGTTAATACGATATAAACCGTTTGAGTGGGGGGGCGCCACTGTTATTTCCGTCCGGTTGACGCCAACCAAATAAATCATTATAACGCTTCAAATCCCAATTGTAGATAAAGTAGAGTATGTTTAGATGAATATAGACTGAATTAAAGAGATGTTGTTCTATATACGAGATACGAAACTTTGTTATTAACAGAAACTAGTTTTTCGAAAACACCACCGCGTCATTCAAATGTGCGTTGAATAAATTGATAAAAGGATTGTAGAAAAATAAATCAATCGGGAAATATCGAGATAAATAAATAGAAACTTAATTGACAATATAATTGCAGACATTAAATATTAATTTATAAAATAGCATAATATTAAAGTTCTGAAATTGATTGAGAAGATAGTGGCGCGATGTGGTACGAGTTTGACGAACAAAAATAGAATTACCAATGTTGAAGTCCTTAAATTAATAGCAATAAGGAATAAAATTCTTAGTTGGCGGGATTTCGTTATTGGTTTCGCGAGCGGGAGAAGTGGCATCATATTAGGAGGGGGCCGCGAGATTATAAAAGCGGGGTTCGGGAACTATTCGCGGCTTTTCCGGAACAGAAAATTGAACAGTAAATACGTCTGCTGCGCTCGTAGGCAAATTCGCCATTTTGTGAATTTACTATTAGGGAGTTTCGTTTGCATTTAAATTCGAAAGTAGGAGAGTGGTTTTGGATTTGTAACCTAACATCACCTGTGGGCATTGCGTCCCAGACTATCAGCTCTGGTGTGAAGTTTCAGGTTCTGAATTACTTTCTTAGCTAGGGAATGAGATTTGAAAGTGAAAGTGTAAGGTTAGAAGCGCCCTTCGATTCCTAAACCGTTTGTATATTTAGCTAGAAGTTTTCCGCGTAAAATAGGGTTTTCAGCCTTAGTAATTAGGGTAGCTCTCGCGAAATAAAAGTTTACTAATCCTTTTCCTCCACAGTACTACGTTTATGCGGAAATAAATTTGTGCAAAGGATAACTCACGGTGACAAAGGTATGCTATGGATAATCCGTGTGTCTAGCCTTTGTCAAATAACCAAGGCTCGGCGGGGGCACACGTGATGATCGATATCATTCTTGCGTCATAGCTTTCTGAGCCTTTGCAGACATTTAATTCCACTTATTACTTTAGCTTAATTCCACTAGCTAGTGGTAATTGAGTTTCAGTATACAAACGTGTGAATTTAGAGCGAATTCACTTGGGAGCCTTAAGAAGTTTAAATTAATGGACTAAGGAACCCAAAATCTAGCTCTGCTTACTATGCTACGGCTGAATCTGAGTCTGCTTGGGTTGAAAGGTTTAAAGAATCCCTTCACCGGAGGCATTCCCAATTTAATTTAATAATAAAAAAGTAATACTAACAATAATTTTGAATTGAGATAATTACATTAATTATCTTGTTTGAAGATTGGGATAAAATGCTTCTTGTGAATGCGGTGTTAGATCTTCTTCCGTTAGCATACGTGGTGTAGCAATTTTCCCCCTGCTTACCCTGAGTGACAGACGATTCTAGCCCTCTGGCACTTTGCACCCATAACATATTTATGTATTATATTCCGAATATTCTTACCTTGCGGGTGGTTACCGAACCCATAAAACCACCTGCGCATACACATCCTAGGCTACACACTCTGGCCGGCCAGAAAGTCTGAAAGCTAACTGAGTCAAGTTACCAAGTAATTTGAAACAGTCTGGTTTTCCGGAGTTAGGGAAGATAGAAGTAGGAAATAGCTGTGACTAGGGAGACACCTTAGGCACTCACGCATACACACGATTAAATGTAAATGGGGTTTGTTTTGCTGAAACAATAATAATTTTGATGGGTGGTTAAATATATTAGCTTACGGGGTTGGGAAGAATTAGGCAGGCTCCCCCTTTTCTTTCAGGGTATCCAGTTGTATGATGAGAGTAAGTATTTCCCCAAGTCCCCACCATAACAATGCGGTCATTAGATGCTTTAAGGTTCATTTAATAAAACTAAAATAAGTTAAATTGGTGCTTCTACAATGTTTTGTAGTGTAGCGATATTGTAATCAATATGTCGCAATAGGTTTAGTGTTCAATAAATCTGTTTCCAAACCCGTCTGTAAATGATAGCGTTAAGTAATTCTCTTATCACCTACTCATAAGGATGTAGATGTAACCCCGCAAAATTCCGCGCCGCGCTAATGTAAACCTGCAAAGCTCTGTTGGACTAAAAGATTGTATTCGTTATTTAATTGTGCGAGTCTTGAATTAGTAGCTACTAAACTTACTGCTTATCTATGTCTCTGGTCCTTACCTTAAAACTAGACGTAAACGTTGGTGCGTTTCATCCACACGGTGATCATTTGAAACTAAGGAATAGGTAAAACGAAACGAAAATATTAGCTTCATAGGTACTTATCTTTTGACCTTCGGACGGGTCATTCCACTATTGCAGAGGTAGGAACAATTTATGTAGGTGCGTAGATACTTTTCCTTCCGACCGTTGTTTCTTTAGTATTATTGCATTTTAGGCGCAATATAGGGTGAATAATATATAGGGTGGTCAAAACTCGGATTATTGTTAGGAATTGAAAGACGTTATGGGACGTTAGAGAGTAGTTAAGAGCCACTATAGGCTTTGTAGTAGTAATGCTATATGCATTTTAAGTATATTGGCTTAATACTCTGCTTAATCTCATAGTTGCGTGAGCGCGGCTGGATTGTTTCAGTGTTGGTAAGCTTCGATGAAGTCTTATTCCAACGTACTTTGTGCATTTGGTTATTACCTCTCTCACACTCTCGTCAGCCAATGCATTGTACTGCTGAACATCCCTTTGCCGTTTCTTGCGTTAATTGTGTGAAGCGTCTTGAGTCTTAAGATCTCTATACTTGCTTAAAGCTTTTATTATGTTTGACTTGTCCTTGAGTGGCATCTCATAGTTGCGTGAGCTCGGCTGGATTGTTTCAGTGTTGGTAAGCTTCGATGAAGTCTTATTCCAACGTACTTTGTGCATTTGGTTATTACCTCTCTCACACTTTCGTCTGCCAATGCATAGTACTGCTGAACATCCCTTTGCCGTTTCTTGCGTTAATTGTGTGAAGTGACTTGAGTCTTAATATATCTCTGCCTGCTCAAAGCTTTTATTGCTTCTATTAAATTTATTTGTATGACTTATGTCTTTGGGTGACATTTCATGGTTGCGTGGGTTTGGCCGGACTGTTTCAGTGTTGGTAAGCTTCGATGAAGTCTTATTCCAACGTACTTTGTGCATTTGGTTTTTTTACCTCTCTCACTCTCGTCTGCCAATGCATTGTACTGCTGAACGTCTCTTTGCCAATTCTTGCGTTAATCATGTATGTTTTCTTAAGGCATAGACTCGGAATAATGAATCATTGTATTCTTATTTCTAGTCAGTCATAGTTTTATTATTTCTAAGTATATATTAACAGTATAACGTAGTGGTGGCCAATCCCCATCCACGGTTGATATAATTAGCACTATCGGCTAGTAGATAATTGAGTATTGCACTCACTTCTTCTTATCCAATATTATCTACTTAGCTGGCTAATAATGTCTGCCTTAACCGGCCTTTGGTAGGGGACGTTATACTAAAACACTCACATGTGTAGTAGTATGACAAGTAGTTATTTCAAATATTTTGCTACTATAATCTTATTTTATTTACATGGAATTTATTTTATTTAACCTTTAATTTATTGTCTTCTAAACTTAACTTCTTTATTTAAATTTTCCTTCTTTATCCCAATCTTGTCTCGCTTCTGCTTATTTAATGTTGCTTTAATGCTATTTTAGTTTCTTCGAATCTTTCTAAAATTTACCTTTTCTAATAAACATTTGGTTTGAACTGAATGTTCTTAGTTCCACTTTTATTATTTTAACGGATCTCTTACATGCACTCATTACTCAATCTCATATCCTAAAAGTTCTTGGGTTATTAATACGTTCACAATGAAGGGTCCTCACTAGACTAGACGATCACAGTTGGCCATTGGAGTGTTTTGCATCATAGTAACTTTTCTCCTTTACTATCGGGGTCATACGTTTAATATTCAGGTATGGGGGTTACAATATGGTGTGCCGTGACCATGATATTTTAATACGAGTTTGAGTAGGTTGTTTGTATGTTTTATGATGCAGAATATTCTTATTTTTAATTATTATCGTTGGCTTTATGCCACAATTTGATGTTCGTGAAATGGAAAGGTTTGAGATTGACGATGAGGGTATGATTGAGATCCGTTAATTTTGCTTTCGCATAGATTTATGGATGTATGCACGGGTAAAAATAAATATTTAATTCGGATCTATTTATCTAATTGTTTACGTGTAATCACGTTATTTTAACTAACGTTCCATAACTTCTTGGTAATTTCTATTCAAATTACGTTACTTTACAGTAAACCTTTAGTTGATTCAGTGCTTTCGTGTCGGATTTTAATAATAGTCTGTAGAGGTTATACTGTTCGATCGTTTTTAAGTAGGTACGTTTTACAGTTTTTTATTCAGGGGGTTGTATCAAATTATGTTTTACGTCAGAAGTTGCTTTCATAGGTAAACTAAGGTCAATAATAATTCCAGTTTAAGTAATTAAGAAAATAATTAGGGAATTATAAAAAAAAAAACTAATGTCATCAGGTTACATTAATTAGTCAAAGGTCTGCTTTATGGGGGGTTGTCAAAATATCGGTTTTCTTTTACGCGATTTAAAATTCTTAAATATTTTAATACTTGTTTTGCTTATTAATTAATAGTTATTATTGTGAAAGATTTTTGTTATTTTATTTTGTTGATGTAATTCATTTTAATTATTTTTATGCTGGGGTTTGATATCCTTCTTACTTTCGGTTTAGCATTCCATTACGCGGAAACTTGTCTTTTATTTGGGGGGTTGTGGGGTTGTAAAAGAAAAAAAAAGCAACATAATTAACAAAAGTTTTCTCGACGGGGGGTTGCTATTATTACAGTATTGCTAGGAATTTAGTATTGCGTAATTCGGTAGTTTCGTATAGTGGTGGCGCAAATAAATTCAAGAATTCTAAATTATTCCATTAGACTCGAGATTAATTTTAATTAGCTAAAATATCAATATGTCAAATAAATTTAGTATATTTTATTCTCATCGATTTGTAAATTTCTTCATAGACATAAAAAAAAACTAATTTATTAAAAAAAAAAAAAAAAGAAAATTTTTATTTTATTTTTGTAATCCGCGTACCTATAATAAATTATAAATAATAGAGAAAACAACACATTTTGTTTTATTTTAACAATCCGCGTACAGTAAACGATAAAAGTATATAATCGAATATTCTTAAACCAAACTTTGGATTTAAATGTACCTTAACATAATTTACGTCTTACCCAAATACTATTTTTAATAAAATACGGACGCGAGTTAATCTAATCGGGATTTACACTTGATTATTTAATTTTCGTCGTTGACTGTACTTCTTAAACCAGGTAATTGAAACGGTTTTGAAAGGTAATCTGGTAATTGAAATTGAGGTATTGTGTACGGTAATCAAGGTAATTCGTGTGGTACTGTGTAAGGTAAAACAAATTTATTTTAAAAATTTTACTTGCGTCTCATAACGTCTATCACTAGGTTTTATTGCGATCGCGGGCTCTGGTTCAAATTATTTTATTCCTCATATTGGATAGGGTTGTCAAATTTATAATAAAATTAGTAGTTTATTTTATATCGCGGTAATCAAAATCATATCTGCGAAGAGTTCATTCGCTAAATTCTCAGGCTTCATATATCTGTATGTAAGCAAGTAAGAGTAAGCTTGGAAATGATTCAATGAATGGAGAAGGAATTAGTTGGAGTATTTAGAAAGAGAATGAAAAGGGGCTTGAATGAAAGTTCTAGAGTTCGGTGAATCGGTTTTACGCAGATAACTTGTTTTATTTAGTTTCCGAATACAGCACACACCTCAAGCGGATATAAATACTTCTTTTGATTTTCATTTTAAATTAAGTTAAACTGTATTTGTATCCCGGACTCCACAAGAAGCTAAGAACTAGTTTCGGCAACTGAGCAGGCTCCAGAAGCGAAGATGTTGTCGATTGGGGATTTTCATTGATTAATATCGTTTGTTTGATAGCTTCCCGTAGTGATTTCGCAGCTGATTGTTATTTGAGGCTATTGTAAGGGTCGGTTCTACTACCGGTGCACGTTTGCTCTTGGGGAGGCCTCCCCTTTGGAGTTTAAGCGAGTGTATCTGGTACTTAGCAGTCGGTGCCTTCGGGCTGTTCTGCCTCACAACCAGGATCCCTTTATCAAGGTCTTAAATGATAGGCTGTGTTAAAAGCTGCTAAGCGATCCGAATTAAACGGTGTCGATTGAAATTTCACATAGGCAATTATCCGAAGAGTCTGGTTGAAAAACACAACTCACTCATTTCGTCATTTCTGGAAAATAGTGAAACAAGTAATTAGTAACTTATAGAGCAAGACCACTCTCGTGATCACTTATGTTTTATTGAAAATTTGATAACGACAGGTCTTATCCAAATTTTGGGGGTTGATTGTGACGGACCAAGCTCCGTACAAGTGCTCACGATCGTTAATATCATGTTGAATTGTGTTCTGCACGAGAAGATTAAGGATGGAAGCTAAAATAAACCGAGAAATGATAATCGTATACTTATATAGGGATTGTAAAACATTTAAAGAGCGTATTATAGAATCGGATAAAGCGCCGAAACGTTTTTGGTTCCTCGACATAAAATACAGCTAGGTATATTTTGTTTGTATCATTTGTAAATATTTAAGCAGTTCTTGTGAGATATTGCGTTGTCTTTTATAGATTAAATTTTTACGATAATTGAGATTAATTACAACGGCATCTATTTTGCGAGATGGCACAACTAATGAATTATGGATTGAAGAAAGTTTTTCACCTAAAACCTGTTACAATACATGACAGTTCATCGCTTTGTTCGTAGGTGACGCTACCGGTCTAAACGCGTGGGTCTGAATTCATTCTCTAAAACAAAAACAAAAAAAAAAGTGCATCCGAAAAGCTTTTGTTTTGTAGCATTTGTAAACATTTAAACAGTTCTTGTGAAATACTTATTGCGTTGTCTTTTGTAGATTAAATTATGCAACTTGTTTTAGGGATGGTTTACGATAATTGAGATTAATTACAATGACATCTCTCTTGCGAAATAGCACAACTAATAAATTTTGGATTGAAGAAAGTCTGTCACCTAAATCTAATACAGTACATGGCAGTTCATTATTTTGTTCATAGATGACGCTTTTTTAATTCATTCTCTAAAACAAAACAAAAAATTGCATCCGAAAAGCTCGGTCATTCAGGTACTAAATAAATAGGGAACTTAAATCATATAAAACTTTAACAAAACAACATAGACTCACGCCTGTGTCCCAGAGGGGTAGGCGAATGTCGGGGACTGCCACTTGTTGCGATCTTGACGGATCGCTGTCGCTTTCTCAACATTCATTGGTCGTTGCTTGCGCGCGCGCCGGTTTCGGGTGCTTTTGTCTTGCCCTTTGCTAATGCATCCCCTGTTTGGTCGAGGTGTGTCCGTATGGGTCATCCCTTGCCGGCCCTTCCACCCACATTTGTTCGATGGATTTGTTTCCTCCTCTCCACATGTCCAAACGAACTCAACATTCCTTTCTCAATTTTAGTCACTGCATCCTCTTTTAGTCCACAACGTTTTCTAGTCACACGGTTATGTGTCCGGTCATTCAAAGTAACACCAGACATACTTCTCAAGGACCCCATTTCTACTTAAAAACGTAGAATTTAGTTTTTCATTGAACTCTGAACGTTTTCTTAGAAACATTATTTTACGAGATGACTCATATATATTGATAAACACTTCATATATTGTAGGCGTTGCGTTCATACGTTGGGGAGTGACGTCATGGTCTGAGGTCGAGTTGTATGCCGCGTTGTAGTGCCGCGTGATTGTATTGACTTTTTGACTGTTTGTATCGTAGGGAGTGTATGGTCGCGGAAGAAAGAGATACCACGTTTGTTTGCCTTTGGACGTGTCCTCTCATACTTTATTAAAGTTTTTCTTAGTGCAAGTCCCCATTATCGAATATCTTCGCATAAGCTCTAGAGTTAGCTCCATCTAGGAGTGAGTAGCGTATCAGTATTAGTTCTTTGTTAATACGATATAAACCGTTTGAGTGGGGGGGCGCCACTGTTATTTCCGTCCGGTTGACGCCAACCAAATAAATCATTATAACGCTTCAAATCCCAATTGTAGATAAAGTAGAGTATGTTTAGATGAATATAGACTGAATTAAAGAGATGTTGTTCTATATACGAGATACGAAACTTTGTTATTAACAGAAACTAGTTTTTCGAAAACACCACCGCGTCATTCAAATGTGCGTTGAATAAATTGATAAAAGGATTGTAGAAAAATAAATCAATCGGGAAATATCGAGATAAATAAATAGAAACTTAATTGACAATATAATTGCAGACATTAAATATTAATTTATAAAATAGCATAATATTAAAGTTCTGAAATTGATTGAGAAGATAGTGGCGCGATGTGGTACGAGTTTGACGAACAAAAATAGAATTACCAATGTTGAAGTCCTTAAATTAATAGCAATAAGGAATAAAATTCTTAGTTGGCGGGATTTCGTTATTGGTTTCGCGAGCGGGAGAAGTGGCATCATATTAGGAGGGGGCCGCGAGATTATAAAAGCGGGGTTCGGGAACTATTCGCGGCTTTTCCGGAACAGAAAATTGAACAGTAAATACGTCTGCTGCGCTCGTAGGCAAATTCGCCATTTTGTGAATTTACTATTAGGGAGTTTCGTTTGCATTTAAATTCGAAAGTAGGAGAGTGGTTTTGGATTTGTAACCTAACATCACCTGTGGGCATTGCGTCCCAGACTATCAGCTCTGGTGTGAAGTTTCAGGTTCTGAATTACTTTCTTAGCTAGGGAATGAGATTTGAAAGTGAAAGTGTAAGGTTAGAAGCGCCCTTCGATTCCTAAACCGTTTGTATATTTAGCTAGAAGTTTTCCGCGTAAAATAGGGTTTTCAGCCTTAGTAATTAGGGTAGCTCTCGCGAAATAAAAGTTTACTAATCCTTTTCCTCCACAGTACTACGTTTATGCGGAAATAAATTTGTGCAAAGGATAACTCACGGTGACAAAGGTATGCTATGGATAATCCGTGTGTCTAGCCTTTGTCAAATAACCAAGGCTCGGCGGGGGCACACGTGATGATCGATATCATTCTTGCGTCATAGCTTTCTGAGCCTTTGCAGACATTTAATTCCACTTATTACTTTAGCTTAATTCCACTAGCTAGTGGTAATTGAGTTTCAGTATACAAACGTGTGAATTTAGAGCGAATTCACTTGGGAGCCTTAAGAAGTTTAAATTAATGGACTAAGGAACCCAAAATCTAGCTCTGCTTACTATGCTACGGCTGAATCTGAGTCTGCTTGGGTTGAAAGGTTTAAAGAATCCCTTCACCGGAGGCATTCCCAATTTAATTTAATAATAAAAAAGTAATACTAACAATAATTTTGAATTGAGATAATTACATTAATTATCTTGTTTGAAGATTGGGATAAAATGCTTCTTGTGAATGCGGTGTTAGATCTTCTTCCGTTAGCATACGTGGTGTAGCAATTTTCCCCCTGCTTACCCTGAGTGACAGACGATTCTAGCCCTCTGGCACTTTGCACCCATAACATATTTATGTATTATATTCCGAATATTCTTACCTTGCGGGTGGTTACCGAACCCATAAAACCACCTGCGCATACACATCCTAGGCTACACACTCTGGCCGGCCAGAAAGTCTGAAAGCTAACTGAGTCAAGTTACCAAGTAATTTGAAACAGTCTGGTTTTCCGGAGTTAGGGAAGATAGAAGTAGGAAATAGCTGTGACTAGGGAGACACCTTAGGCACTCACGCATACACACGATTAAATGTAAATGGGGTTTGTTTTGCTGAAACAATAATAATTTTGATGGGTGGTTAAATATATTAGCTTACGGGGTTGGGAAGAATTAGGCAGGCTCCCCCTTTTCTTTCAGGGTATCCAGTTGTATGATGAGAGTAAGTATTTCCCCAAGTCCCCACCATAACAATGCGGTCATTAGATGCTTTAAGGTTCATTTAATAAAACTAAAATAAGTGAAATTGGTGCTTCTACAATGTTTTGTAGTGTAGCGATATTGTAATCAATATGTCGCAATAGGTTTAGTGTTCAATAAATCTGTTTCCAAACCCGTCTGTAAATGATAGCGTTAAGTAATTCTCTTATCACCTACTCATAAGGATGTAGATGTAACCCCGCAAAATTCCGCGCCGCGCTAATGTAAACCTGCAAAGCTCTGTTGGACTAAAAGATTGTATTCGTTATTTAATTGTGCGAGTCTTGAATTAGTAGCTACTAAACTTACTGCTTATCTATGTCTCTGGTCCTTACCTTAAAACTAGACGTAAACGTTGGTGCGTTTCATCCACACGGTGATCATTTGAAACTAAGGAATAGGTAAAACGAAACGAAAATATTAGCTTCATAGGTACTTATCTTTTGACCTTCGGACGGGTCATTCCACTATTGCAGAGGTAGGAACAATTTATGTAGGTGCGTAGATACTTTTCCTTCCGACCGTTGTTTCTTTAGTATTATTGCATTTTAGGCGCAATATAGGGTGAATAATATATAGGGTGGTCAAAACTCGGATTATTGTTAGGAATTGAAAGACGTTATGGGACGTTAGAGAGTAGTTAAGAGCCACTATAGGCTTTGTAGTAGTAATGCTATATGCATTTTAAGTATATTGGCTTAATACTCTGCTTAATCTCATAGTTGCGTGAGCGCGGCTGGATTGTTTCAGTGTTGGTAAGCTTCGATGAAGTCTTATTCCAACGTACTTTGTGCATTTGGTTATTACCTCTCTCACACTCTCGTCAGCCAATGCATTGTACTGCTGAACATCCCTTTGCCGTTTCTTGCGTTAATTGTGTGAAGCGTCTTGAGTCTTAAGATCTCTATACTTGCTTAAAGCTTTTATTATGTTTGACTTGTCCTTGAGTGGCATCTCATAGTTGCGTGAGCTCGGCTGGATTGTTTCAGTGTTGGTAAGCTTCGATGAAGTCTTATTCCAACGTACTTTGTGCATTTGGTTATTACCTCTCTCACACTTTCGTCTGCCAATGCATAGTACTGCTGAACATCCCTTTGCCGTTTCTTGCGTTAATTGTGTGAAGTGACTTGAGTCTTAATATATCTCTGCCTGCTCAAAGCTTTTATTGCTTCTATTAAATTTATTTGTATGACTTATGTCTTTGGGTGACATTTCATGGTTGCGTGGGTTTGGCCGGACTGTTTCAGTGTTGGTAAGCTTCGATGAAGTCTTATTCCAACGTACTTTGTGCATTTGGTTTTTTTACCTCTCTCACTCTCGTCTGCCAATGCATTGTACTGCTGAACGTCTCTTTGCCAATTCTTGCGTTAATCATGTATGTTTTCTTAAGGCATAGACTCGGAATAATGAATCATTGTATTCTTATTTCTAGTCAGTCATAGTTTTATTATTTCTAAGTATATATTAACAGTATAACGTAGTGGTGGCCAATCCCCATCCACGGTTGATATAATTAGCACTATCGGCTAGTAGATAATTGAGTATTGCACTCACTTCTTCTTATCCAATATTATCTACTTAGCTGGCTAATAATGTCTGCCTTAACCGGCCTTTGGTAGGGGACGTTATACTAAAACACTCACATGTGTAGTAGTATGACAAGTAGTTATTTCAAATATTTTGCTACTATAATCTTATTTTATTTACATGGAATTTATTTTATTTAACCTTTAATTTATTGTCTTCTAAACTTAACTTCTTTATTTAAATTTTCCTTCTTTATCCCAATCTTGTCTCGCTTCTGCTTATTTAATGTTGCTTTAATGCTATTTTAGTTTCTTCGAATCTTTCTAAAATTTACCTTTTCTAATAAACATTTGGTTTGAACTGAATGTTCTTAGTTCCACTTTTATTATTTTAACGGATCTCTTACATGCACTCATTACTCAATCTCATATCCTAAAAGTTCTTGGGTTATTAATACGTTCACAATGAAGGGTCCTCACTAGACTAGACGATCACAGTTGGCCATTGGAGTGTTTTGCATCATAGTAACTTTTCTCCTTTACTATCGGGGTCATACGTTTAATATTCAGGTATGGGGGTTACATCGCTCTCTCTGAAAGAATTCCGTGCATAAAACATTTTAAAGACTGTCGATGTTTTACTGTTTGTAATAGAAACTTCTTACCACCTTCTTACCATCATTTATGTAATAATAATAATAACTTACACAGAGTGAGGAGGAGTCGACGCTTTCGAAACAAAAGAAGACGAAGACTACACAACACAATCACTTGTTCTGGTTCCAAGCTGGATACCCTATGCTACGGTAACCAGGCAAGGATATCACAAACATGGAAATACACCAAGACTGAGTATATGATTCATACCTCTCCACCCCCCTCCCATTCTGATAAATAAGTAGGAAAGGCTGGGTAAGAAGCCCGGTCCTTTTACTGAAAACCTCAATTAAAAAAAAAAAATTAAACTGTTTATTTCAAAAAAAAGAACTACACATAAATCCATCTCTGGAAGTTGAATCTTCCAAATGAGATTATATTGCTTCCAGAGGTTGCTCTAAGATGATGAGTGATCTAAAATTAGTGTTTTACAATAACTTTTACTCCAGAAGATCCTTTTTCAGATTTTAATTTTTTAAATAGCAGGTTTACATAATTTTATTTTATTTACGCGCTCTATCATATGTCAACCTATGCACCTTCAGTAAATAATTTTCCTGCGCAGAACAATATATATTTTGTGAGCTTGTCTATGTAATACATAGCATTTTATTTATCAAACTATGCCATACACGGCAGGCAGAAGGCAGAAAAATAGCATCAAACATATTTTAAAAATCTGATTGATTATATCAACAAGTTTCAGGGATTAGGCGTTTAGAGTAAACACTCTATCATCATCATCATCGTCAGCTATTTGACGCCCACTGCAGGACATAGGCCTCCTTCGTGGTTTTCATAACCATGAAGGGTTTTGCCATAATCGCCACGCTTGGCAGGCGAGTGGGCGATCGCAGTATGCGGTTGGAATCTCAGGAAGACGCTGCTGCCCGTCTCCTGGTAATTGATTTTCTTAGTCGCCTTCTACGACATCCACGAAAGGAAATGGAGTGACGCTGTTCTTAATCCGGCGCCACATGGAACACTCTATAAAGCTTTGAAAATAAAAAAAACTTAGTATCAGTTACATGAAAATGTAGAGCAGTTATAATTCACTGTACTAATTTTATTCAGTGGCAGTAGTGCATCAATGGGCCAGCCACGGCCAGAAATAGAAGCGTTAGTGGAAACAAATACACCGGTTTGTAGTATATTCAGAGAACCCAGCATCTTGATCTTGAAAGAATGACATGACACGTAGCTATAGAAAAGACAGTTTTTTTTTAAATATAATTCCTATATACGTCCCACTGCAGGTCACAGGCCTTCTCTCAGAGATAGAGAGAGAGAGAGAGAGAGTATGGGCTTAATTATCACGCGTGCCCACCGCGGATTGGCAATTTCAAGTGCTGAGGTATGCAAACCTCAGATACTCAGGTTTCCTCACGATGTTTTCCTTCACGGTTAGTGGGTGGTATTTTCACTATTAATTCACAAATGTACGTAACTTAGACAACACAGTCATTGGTACATGCTGGGATTTGAACCGCACCGCTACCACGCACCGCTCCAAATCGGTTTTTAAATATAAATTCAAAAATATTATTCATTACTAGCTGACTCGGTAAGGGACGTCCCAGGCGGACTTACTTCGACCAAATAGGGGATGTATTAGCAAAGGGCAAGATAAAAAGTACCCGAAACCGGCGTGCGTGCATGCAACGACTAATGAATGTTAAGGAAGCAAAGTTGATCTGTCAGGATCGTGGCAAGTGGCAGTCCCTGGTCTCTGGGATACAGGCGTGATTTTATGTATGTATTTACCTACTACAAAGCAGACAAACCATGAAAACCACATAACAGAATAAAAATGTCATTTTTCATAAAATTGTATTCTCTAAGTCGCACCGTTTTCGAAATACCAGTGAATAAGCAAATAGTGGGACTTTTCTTTGACTCTTCTTCACCCTCTAAGCGTCTTGAACCAGTTTCTGAAGGAAGCTTAGGTCTCTGTTCACGCAGCCCACAACTCATTTATTGACCATATTTATTGAATCATCATCATCATCATCAGCCATTTGACGCCCACTGCAGGACATAGGCCTCCCTCGTGGTTTTCATAACCAGGGGTTTTGCCATAATCGCCACGCTTGGCAGGCGGGTTGGCGATCGCAGGATGCGGTTGGAATCTCAGGAAGACGCTGCTGCCCGTCTGCTGGTAATTGATTTCCTTAGTCCTATTTATTTAATAAGAAATTTCAATAATTTCCTAATAAATCCGAACATAATAGAAAATGTTGTGGCAAACCTATATTTCTATCACTTGTACCGCTCTTTTAGTCACCAAACTAATGTTCCACAAAGTAGCTACTCAACTTGAACAAATCCTGTTCAATAATTGGGTAAAAGAAACGTCCGTTCAACCTCAAATTGACCGTGAGTCTGAGCAACCTCTACATCGAAAGCAAATTTGCCGCTCTCTAAACAAATGCGGCAACTTTATTCAACCCAATGAAGTTCTTTCAGCGTCGGAATAAAGACCGCAAATATCTGCCGGGCAGCCAGTTCTGCTTTTTTCTGTAGAGTAGATAGGGTAGAAGCAGGACTTGTAGACTAAACGTTTATTTTTCACCTTCGGAAAGATTTGCAGCATGATATTGATAAGAGGCCATGTTAATTCAATATTTTTATTTCGGACAAGTCCATAGTGTTAGTAATAATAATAATAATATTAATAATACAGAGATTTCAAGTAGGTTTAGTTAGCACATTATTATTTTATTTCATATTATTATTTTACATGAACTGAGATCCAGTGCCTCAGCATAGGGATGTCATTTGTAATGACATTAATGAGACTGTTGACGCTGCCGCTAGCCCTGCGCATCAGGGAGGCACTCCTGTTGCGTACTATGACATAAAACTCTTGAGTATGCGCCTCGACAAACATTGCTGATATGGTATTGCCATAGCGTCATCAGTATCAGTATGTACTTTCTTTGGTTACCTTTCCTGTACTCTATTCTTATGTGTGCAATAAAGTATAATAATAATATCCGGAAAGCATTATGTTAAAAGATAAATAAACGTTCTATTTTTTTTTTCTGTACAACTAATACGTTTCATAATACTATCATCATCATCATCATCATCATAATCAGCGATTTGACGCCCCCTGCAGGACATAGGCCTCCTTCGTGGTTTTCATAACCATGAGGGGTTTTTTCATAATCGCCACGCTTGGCAGGCGGGTTGGCGATCGCAGTGTGCGGTTGGAATCACAGGAAGACGCTGGTGCCCGTCTCCTGGTAATTGATTTTCTTAGTCGCCTTCTATGACGTCCACGGAAGGAAATATATCCTGTACGACTAATACGTTTCACAATATATCCTGTTGAAAATTCAATACCGCCGCCAATTGTACTGTGTATTTTTCAAATTTTTATGTCATGTGCTCTAGTGTACAATAAGGAATATTCTTATCTTATCTCCTAGTCACGTGCTACAAAAACGCGCCATACTAATCAGGCTCAAACTATGACGTCACAACTTGCACGTAACGCAACTTGAAACTGAAAGTGGTTTATTGATACAAGAATAATTCACAATCAAATCATATCATAACATAATTACAGCATGACATTTAGTTGACTTAAATATTTAATACATCTAATTATAGTAAATTTTATCACTATTAATCACTTCAGAAGACTCTCAAGCCTATGGTAGATAAAAATCTGTGATACAGGCGTCAGTGACAATATAACAGATGTTCACATAATTAATCCACAGTGACAATCGATAGATATACGATTAGCTTTGGTGAATAAATATAATTGACTTTCAATTCAATTCAATTGAATATTATTATTTCGTAACAAGTCCATTATGGTCAAATAAAAATAAAAATATTGAGGTTTTATACTGAGGAACGGTAGGACACTATGATAGTGTCACTGAACTTCTAATCTTATCTCCCACTGTACTTCTAATCGTATCCATTCCCTGACTGTGCACTCGCTGCCCGAGAGGTTGTCTGCCCCAGTACAGTGGCGTGCACGTAAACACCAGCTAACAATGCCCAGATGATGGACAGCTAAAATAGAACTGAACGTAAACAGTTCGCGTCGATACTACGCCAGCGGTTGTTGAGTCTTGCATTTTGCGCGTGCAGGGTAATAGTATTAGCCCAGCTATCTGGGCCATGCATAAATTCCGCTGTTAGGCACAGGATTTCGGGCTGCGAGGCCTTTCGGCCCGCTGGAAAACAAAGTGGGGGTGTTATTGGAAATGGAATGGCGGCTGACAGTCGGTAGAATTTGGCCTCGGAAAGCTTTCATTTAGAAAGAGGGGATCAAACAGCTACAATTTATTATTTCAAAATATCATCATTATCCTTCAGTAACGTTTCTACGGGCTAATTTTAATACGACTCATCTGACAAAAATCAGTCTTAAGTTGTAAAGGTTGGTCAGCTCTTGGGTTTTTTTTGTCGTGTGCAACAAAGAATATCATTTTCTTTCAGCCGTATACATCTTAAGGTTGTATGGAAGAGGTCGCTTTTAGCGATAAGTCCCCCAATTGTATACTGTAAAGAACCGCCAGCACGTCTACAGAAGAGAGTGATTAACTCTTGTAATGAGTGAAATTAATAATTCTAATAATATTATTATTATACACAATTCAGTAAATTACTAATATCTGTTAATATCTATTAAGTACCTTAGATCTCTATAAGTTACTGGTGGCGGTAATACTAAACATAATTACAATAAATTTTTTAGGTCATGATGTAACATAATTGAAAGATTCACATCTTCTCGAACGTGGCTTAACACAGTCTGGATATTAGTTCCATATTGGTGATATGATATCATAGGATATCCTAGTTGGATACCCAATAAAGATCTATAATTAGACTGTGACAAGATGGTAGGTACTGTGAGTGATTTAGTTTGTATAAGCCAATAGACAGGCCTCCAGAATTTTTGTGTTCGTGTCTTTTGTTATACATACAGGAAACGTTTAGTAAGAATTTGTAGCTACTTTGTAGCGTAGTCTTAAGGAAACTGGAATCATCGTGTCACCAAATACATTCATTACACTACAAGAACAGCTTTTGGATATTAGGAACTGTAGTTTTATTTTTTCACTATGGATATTAAACTGATGGCCGATAGGGCCGAAAAGTTCTCGAATGGAGACCACATATCGGCAAGCGCAGCGTAGGAAGACCAGCCAGATGACCTCACCCAAGTGGCAGGAAGACGCTGGATGCAAGCCGCTTCCAACCGGTCTTTTTGGAAATCCATCGAGGAGGCCTAGGTCCAGCAGCGGACTTCTTGTGGCTGAATGATGATGATGATGAGTTAGCTGTGTTGTGAATAAATTATTTCTCCCAGCACCATATGACTGAATATCTTCGTTCTAGCCTCAAGTAGAGACTAAATAAAGAACTAGAAGTTCAAATCGACTGTTCTTCTAACTTTGTTCCGTCTGCGTATTGATGCATATATGAGAGACAAACTTTATATGACACCCAGTTTCCCAGTTTAACGTTCCTTTGCAGTATGCACCTACTTACTGAAATTATCCTTTGCTATTTTGAGCTCAGTTCCAAACTCTGCAGTTGAACGTGGGTCAAAGTTTAGAGTCTGCACAGTTCGCGTAGTGTTTGTTCAAAAGCGATGCATGGTGTTTTATATCGACGTTTGTCACTTACAGTCACTTTTCTATTCAAATTTAACTCGCTTCTCCCCCTTTCAAATATCCCAGTAATATTAATCTGGTTCGGAGCATACGAGTTATCTTCTCAAGCTGGCTTCTCATTCGGGAGATCATGGGTTCGAATCCTGGGATGTACCAATGACTTGTTTTGTAAGTTAAGTACATTTTTGAAGCTAAAGTAGCTATACCACTCGCTAAGGGTGAAGAAAACATCGTGAGTGAACCCTAGTGTCTGAGGTATTTACGTACCTTAGCGATTGCCACGTACAATGGCCCAATTTATTATGAGGGTAAAGGCCGGTTTCTGAATTGAGAATTACACTAAGTAAATACCTAAGTAACTTTCTGTCAAAATTTGAAGAGACAGCACTACAGTTCGCTGTTTACTTAGCGAAATTCTCAGTCCAGAAACTGACCCTAAGTGCGGAAATCTCATGTCAAACTAGAACATGCACTTAATTACAGTGTGTGTTGTGTGCACAATACCTTCTGCTTTAAGAGTTTCTTCTCAGATTTATATTTCTAGAAAACACCGGGCCTTATAAAATGTATGAAAATCGCGCTGTACGCGCTTTGGCAATGTCGCAACCTTCGGCAGATCATTGTTTTACATGCAAGAATTCTATTAAACTCATATGGTCTTAATAATAATAATAAACCATATTTTATTTCGGGCAAAAAAGTCTAATATTTGTAGACGTTACGAAACGAATTAAAATTACTAATTATCAATTAAATTAAGTTAAATTAAATTGAATATTAAAAACTTTACATTAATTTTAATACGTTAAGCATTATCAAACTTTTTCTTCTACTTACGTCAGATAAAGTTAGGTAGGTGTTTGACAGTATGTCTAATTTCGCACCAAGCCTTTGTACATATTCTATTTTTTTATGCTTTTTAACTGTCCATTTTGGCGTGCGAGTGAGCAAGTGAGCAAGTGAGTGAGTGAGTGAAGTGAGCTAAAATAAAACACCATATTTATCCTGCTTTTGCTTTGCAATATCTCGGAATATTTTCCTTTAAATATTGATAAAATAAATATAGTAGAACATAAGGAAAATAAAGAAGTTAACTTCTTTTAATCACAAAAATGATACAATGATTTGTGTTAACTCCATGGTGTGTGTGACACCGTGGCATCCAAGAAGGTCACTATAATCTTTGCCATCTGCGAAGGTGCAGTTAATCTGAGGTGTTCATTTTTGGCGGGAAGACATTGACCTTTGGAGGGCTTTTTGAAACCAGTTATAGAGGAGAATAAAAGTCTTAACTTGAGCTCTATTGTTTTTCCTTTGTTAATATTTGCGTCGCATCTATCGGCTATCGATGTTACAGAAAAGTGAACACAGTGCGGGCGCGCGAGGTATTTTTAAGATACGCAGTTTTAGATGTACCAGTTAGGTTTACGCTTATGAATTTTAGTTGTTCCAAAGAACCTATTTACTGTTTGGGTAAAATATCTAAATAGTAATTTGTGTATCTACTACGTACATTTGGTCTCATGTAAATATTTGAATTCTTTCAACCTTACAATTCGTGCCCATGTAGTAAACTACGGAAATTATTTTTTTTTCCTGATATTTCATGTATAAAAATCACGTGTCTCAGTGCTTGTTATCGAACTCCTCCGAAACTGCTTTACCGATTTTTATGAAATGTTTTGCGTATATTTTGTAGGTCTGATAATAGGTCGTAAATTAATATGGCATAACAGCGTTTATTTTGTTATAATTTAGTAGAACTGCATGAATTCTAAAGGCAAACTCCAATAGAAAACCGTATTCACTACGTCACACGCCAATATGCGTAGTGTTGCTCAGTGCATATTCCTTTGTTTCTCATTTGAAGCATTTCGCTTCATAGCCGCCGCTACATTCATATGGGGGGTGAATTTATCAGCGTCTGATCGATAATGCTAACTCGACTGAATAGTGTATGTGTGTAACAATAAAAGCCAGGCTTCATTGATTATATTGTACCGTACGATTGGAATGCGGTTGATTAGTAGACTATAAAGTGTCAATTAGGCAGCTATTTGGCGTGCTAGTAGTAGTAGCAGTAGCACTAGTAGTATAATAAAGAGTGCTACTAGAGCACTCTTTATTATAATACATACTTACTTTTTTACTTTTAATTTTTTAAATTTAATGTTTTAATAAGCAAGGGCCAGATGGGGTGGCGTGAAAGAAAGAGGCCTATGCCCAACAGTGGGCTTTGTTTGTGGGCTGATTAGATAGATTATACTTTATTGCACACGACATTTTTTACAACGAAATAACATGTAGAAAGGCGAGCTTATCTCTCTAAGAGATTTCTTCCATCAAATCATTCACTCACTCTATCGAACATGGATGCATTTATAGTAGACTATATTCAAGTCTGTTAGTAGACTCTGCAAACGTTGTTTTTCCATATTACAACCTATTCTTTGACCTACCGTTTTGGAGGCGTTCGATAAGAAACACTGTGACACGAGATTTTTATATATTAGAATAGTCACGCGAGGAAATTAACCTCTAGTTTCTAGTACACTAACAATCTGTTTATCTACTGTTAAGAGCCTGTGAGTTAACTTAAGTACAAAAAAACCGGCCAAGTGCTAGTCGGACTTGTGCACCGAGGGTTCCAGTCTTGATGTTTTTGCGAGCTTTTCCCGAACTTAAAAGACAATTTTGTTTTATTATTTAATTACAAATGCACAGAAGTCCGTGCGGCGCCGGATTAAGAATAGCGTCACTCCATTTCCTTCCGTGGATGTCGTAGAAGGCGACTAAGGAATTAATTACCAGACGGGTAGCAGCATTTTCCTGAGATTCCAACCACATACTCCGATCGCCAACCCGAGTGCCAAGTAAGGCGATTATTCCAAAACCCTTCATGGCTTTGAAAACTACGAAGGAGGCCTGTGTCCTGCAGTAAGCATCAAATGGCTGATGATGATGATGATGATGCACAGATTTAAGATTTTTCCCTGTATTTTTTGTAGTATAAGACGATATTACTTGCCAAATTTCATAGTTCTAGGTCAACGGAAAGTGCCCTATAAATTTTGATTACCTTGACTGTCGAAATATATTTTTTTTTGCGACATAAACGGCCATACCTTTTTTTATGTTAACTTAAACTTTGATTTTTTCACAGCTTCAAGGGGCTGTAGACTTGAGTATATGGTTTTAATTTCAACTCGATAGCTCCACGGGAGATAAAGTGTCTCGACAGACAGACGTACGGACGGGAGATAAAGTGTCTCGACTACGGACGGACGGACGGACAACAAAGTGATCCAATAAGGGTTCAGTTTTTCTTTTTGAGGTACTGAACCCTAAAAATAACTGGCAGCGTTAATAGTAAATTAACAGGCAGATTACGAGGAACAGGGGTTAGATTATATACTCTGAATGAAACTAAGTTTCGAAACAAACACATTTGGTGACTCTAATTCTGTATTTTGGGAGTCAAAATAATGCAAAAACCTTTTAATATTTTTGTAATATTCACAAAAGAGCTAAACATTCTCGGGGCTTTTGACTGTAGGCTATATTCATAGTTCGGCTAGATACCTAAACCATCACCATCAGCTTGCCATCAGCCCACAGCTGGGCATACGTCTTTCCCCCAAATGCCATCTTTCACGGTTTCTTGCCATCTGCATTCACATATCCTCCACTCATCCACAGACTCAACCATATCGTCCAATCATCGGGCTGCTGGTCTCCTCCCTGACCGATAGATAGAAATATCGAGGCAATTTCGAACGAGTAATTTGCCGCATGTGGACACGTTTCTAGTGGAGACTTGTTGAATGTGGAAAGCTATTCACGCGAGCCAACCTTCGTAATTGCCGTTCGTGTCTGTCACTGATACCATACTACAGTGGACTTGATTGCCACCTCTTAAAACCATTGTAAATACACATTTTTCAGGTTATTTTCTTATTGGCTAGATTTTTATGACACATTTACAACTTTCTTTCACACTTCGCGTTTCAATGGTAGCCAGGCAAGGACATCACATACACCAAGGCCGAGGCAAATTGTACAAATCAAGTACGGAGGTCTCCAGAGGGAATAGAACCTTGGACCTCTTTTTTGATAGTCTAACGTGTTACCGCTAGATCAGCAAGGCAGTCAGTCTCTTTCTAATCTGCATGCATGTAATAACTTCAAGGATCTTGAATAAATCACGTTTTGGAGAGAATACCTCTCGAACTCAGTCTGGGTGTATTTCCATGTTTGTCCTTGTATGTTTACTATAGCACAGGTCATTCTAGTTTAGGACCAGGACAAGTGATTGTGTACTGTGGAAGTTATTATTATTATTATTCGAGCAAGAAGTAGAACGCTTAGTCCAAAGCATCAGTGTCCGGGCAACCGGTTAGTTTTTATGGTGCAATTGCACCACGTTGAAACATCAAAAGGTAAAAGCTTACATAATATAAAACCCAATGGTTTCGATAACGCTGGCAGCATCCCCCTCTACCTTTTAGTTGCAAAATCACCCGTTACGTACCTAACTGAGTAGAGAGCTAAGGTTTACGTGCTGCCGACTGTATTTCCTATAGCTGTGGAAATACTATGATTCTAAATGCAACTCGTTTCTGACCACGATTTTTAATTCTACTATTCAATTTGTGTTAGTCGACAAGCGACCATAGTGCCTGCAATAGAGCTGAAACAATAATTACAATTATGTCCATGTACAACGACGAAAGTTTTATAACGTACATTTATTACCTGTGGGGCAATTCTATAATTATCCTGTAATATTCTTGTTAAGAATACGCATATGTAAAATTAAACATGTGTTGAAAATATTTCCTTATATTTTCGGTTTCACCATGAAAGCAGAAATCTCTTTCTGTAGCAGACACATATCAAAAGAAGTACACAAACTGCAAGCCAGTAAAAGGAAATAAATCTGTGTCAAAAACCTTCACTGAAAGGATGTAAACTGTAAGCCAATGTGTAATGAAACATAATGAAGAGTAGCCCTTATGTAAAGTCGCTCAATAGTTCCAGGCAGACAGAGCGAGTGAGGCACAAAAAGTTGTGTAAAATGTTCCCGAACTCTGAAAAGGGGCTCCATACAGTTGCACGCGAACAGCGAAATGGTTTTTGCGTTTTTTTATTCGCACGGCTTACTCCATTAATGCTCAAAATGTAAACACCACACGCATTGAATATTTCACTTGGGTTTATGCTTTGGTGTATCTAAAACTTTTTTTAAACTTTACTGCATAAAAAAAATCGCGAACATGAGTCTAAATTTATAACTAGATATGTTTTTATTTGAACTGTACTGAGTTTTATACCAAAATGTTCGACATGGAATGAGTCAATGACGTCGGTCGTCAAAAAAACAAAACCGAAAAAAGGCTATGGTTCTAAAACAAACAGGGAGGTTCGCAATGGGGGCTTGTGGGGCAAACCCCTCCCATAAAAAAAAACTTAGTCCCAAAACCTGTAGTTAGGTTATTTGATATATTATAATTGTATCGGATAGGAACCCTACAAAGCCATTTTTGGTCGCTCCACCCGTATTTAATGTTCTTTTTAGCGAATGTCGGTTTAATTGCTTTTACTTTGTCACGATGTGGACCGTAATCGGGTTGTGCGCTAATTGAATCAAATAAGAGTCGTGACCTCAAACCTGAGAGCTATATAACATTACATAAACTCACGCCTGTATCCCGGAGGGTCTGCAGGGTTTGCTACTTGCCATGATCCTGACAGATCTCTGTCGCTTCATCAATTTCATGAGTCGTTGCATGCACGCACGCGCCGTTTTCGGGTATTTTTATCTTGTCCTTTGCTACTAATATATCGCCTATTCGTCCCCATTTTTTGTTGGTTTTTTTCCCCCCTATTTGTTTTGATTGTTTTTTAGATGGCTTGCCCAGCACTTATACCATCCAGACAGCTTAGTCGGCCAAGCCCCCAGGAAAGATAAGTCAATACGTGCGGAGGCAACCAAGCCGCGGGTTTAGTCACGATGTTTTCCTTCAGCGTTAGCGTGTGGTATTGCTACTACGAATTCGCAGATATACGTAACCTTGAAAATAAATAAAGTCCTAGGTACATGCGTGCAAAACCAATGACCCAGGCACTGCAGCGTCCGAGTGGTCCCTTCACCCATCTAGTGTGAGTGAAGGTGCAACTGGAAGCTGTATAATTATCCGATTACGTAGATGCAAAGGCCAAAGTTTTGTTTTGATTACTCTAGTATAATATTTTTTAATATATTGTTACGTTCTAGGGGTGGGTTCGTGATCGGAATAGCACTTTATACACCGATGAATAAGAGTAGGATTTATTTACGCACTATTTCTTAACGTCACAACACTTTAACAACAAACACTTAATCACACTGCACTGTTCCGATAATACTCGTAGTGGGTACTTCTTCCTTCGCTTGTACTTCGTTTCGCTTCCGCTTCCAAAGTAAAACTGACTCGCGGCACGCGTCGTCCCCGCTTATATACTGTTTAAGATGTTCTCGAAAACTCCATCAAGTCGTGGAAGGTTCTGCAGTCTCGCTCGATCGTGATGTCTCTGTCACACTTTTCCGGAATGTTCGGACTATAGCAATCCCTCTCTAACAGTGCTATCTCTTTCACTCCTACTGAAAATTTCGTCATATACTGAAATGTACTTCAAGGGCCCATTAGGGGTCCTGAAAATGCCTGAAAACGGGTTTTCAGGTTATGGCTTCATCGGATAGAGGGTGGCCTGAAACGGACTGAAAACATGTTTCAGGCGCCTGAAAACCATGGTAAGTTGGGTGAAATTTTGATAAACTAGTATGTGACAGAGCACCCTCTGAAACGGCCTGAAACGGTATTTCAGCCTGCTGAAAACGCCTCCAAGGCACGGAAAAACGCGTTCAAAGTTTTACCTCCTATCCACCGTCGTAACAATATCATCAGCTGTCTTCTCAAACTTAACCTGACTTAAACTTACTCTCAAACCTGTCAAACTTCTCTGTGTTACGTAATGTACGTGTATTGTATTGTGCTTAAGAGGTTGTAATCTGTAAGTTTACCTATTAAATAAAATAAAATAAAGAGGCTCGAAATTTCTCCGATGCCTGCACTTGCCCATTAGCTTAGTTGGGAGAGCACTGGCACGGTTATCGAGAGGTGGCGGGTTCAAGTGCCGGCGTGGGTGGAATTTTTAGCCTCTAAATAGGTTTTGATAAGAATTTATATTAACTCCTACATTTCCATGTGACCCTAGAACTTTTTTGCGGCTGCTACAGATACATCTGATTTTGTCTCTATTATCTAATCAAACGCAAAATATTCTATAAGTCTATAAAATGTGTGACGACACGTCCATTCGATAGCGACACAACTTACGGATGAATTGTCACCTAATAGTTTGCAACGGGTGACGTTTCATCCAAGAATGAAATATTTTTAGGATGAATTGTCGCATATGATTTCATGTGGTCATGTTGATTCGCAAAACCACTCTGACGAACCTCGTTTGCCATCGATACGCGAAGAATAACTGAGTTTCATTAAAAGCTACAAAGTAATCAGAGGCATATATCGTAGATTTTTTCCGTCCATATGATGTCAAGCCGGTTGATCCTCTACTGTGCAAAAGATTTTCACTCCAGCAACAAAAAGGGTTCTGTACTTAGATATAACTCTTTTCTTATGACCCACTTTTAAATGACACGCGCTGCGAATGAAAATTCCGGCCAAGACCGTGTTGCCAGCCTTGCACGTGCAATATTTTTTGTACAATCAGTTTTTTACCATCGAATTAAAATTTGAACGAGTAAACGAAACTATTTTAACAGAAAATTCCAACATTGGGTGGATATCATTCATCATCATCATCAGCTATTTGACGCCCACTGCAAGACATAAGCCTGTCTCGTGGTTTTCCAAGCCTCAGGGTATCATTCAGATTTTCTTTATTAGGCATGAAAACATTTCTACATCATGGTAGAAGCTTCAGTGGTTACGCGACCGACCCAGGTGGCCAGATGAACTAACCACATACATTTTGCTAGAATGGCACGAAGGGGACGAAATGCCCGACGTAACAGCAGCCTTAAAGAACGGAACCCTAAAACCTCATATAAAACCGATAAAAGAACCCTTCAGTATGCAGCAAATAGGAAGCTCAAACTGTTGCTCCCGCCTTACTGATGACTCGTTCACTTATCAACAATAGCAAAAGGTACAGGGCACAAGAGATACGGTAGAAACGGAAGCGTTGAGTATAGAAGATACGTGGCCGTAGATAGCAACAAAACAAATAGTTGAAAAAGAACGTCCCGACCACTATACCTTTGACGCCAAACACACAAAAAATACTTATCTAGCTCATTAAAGCGAAATACCGTCATAATAGTTATTTATATACCTATGTAATGGTTTATCTAGGTATATTGTTATTTATATACGTAAGTGTTGAATGACTAATGAATGTTGAGGAAGCGAAAGTGATCTGTCAGGATCGTAGCAAGTGGCAGTCCCTGGTCTCTGCCTACCCCTCTGGGATACAGGCGTGTGTTTATGTTTTGTTATGTTATATAAGTATATATTCATATTCATATTTGCACCGACTACCCGTCTCATTTTCCATTCAGCAACTTTCTATCATAGGGGTGTCTGGAAGAAATTGCTTTTAGCAATAAGGCCGCCAATTGTACTGTGCACTTCTGTTTAAGTAACTATTTTTTCCGGTATACAATAAAGAATCTTATCTTACAACATCTATAGCGCTTCTACTATTATCCCACAACGGGGCACAGGCCCCCTGTAATGAGTGATTTCAAGCGCTGAGGTTTTCTCACGATGTTTCCTTTCACGTTTAGCAAGTGTCTCGAATCGAACCCACAATCACCTCAACCGCAACTTACTAATCTTGAAATGTTCTAGAGAATCTAAAGAATTGTAAGTCACAACCCGCATCCCCCGCCAATGATACCCGAAATACGTTTACGCGAAGCCAAAGTCATTTAGCCAAGTTATTGGTTGGCCATTGTAACAAGCCAATCCGCAGTGGGCACGCGTGGTGATTAAGCCCATACTCTCTCCCTGAGAGAAGGCCTGTGCCCTATAGTGGGACGCATATAGGCCGATTATGCGTTGTAACTAGACTGACGCCCGGTTTCTTATACACTAATAGTTTGTCCATCTCGTACTTTAAAAATAGGTAACCATCATGTTCCTAACAAATCCGTCAAGTATCTGGGGCGGATCCTGGATAAAAAATTGGCCAGGAAAGATCATGTCACATACATCAAACTTGAAGCCCCGAAAGCTTTTGGTGCGGTCAGCAGACTCCTAAATTGGCGGTCTAGACTGAGTAGTCGAACTAAAATGTTCATTTATATCATCCTAGTTCGACCTCGCATTACATATGGTAGTCTTATATGGAGCAACACTAGCCAAACGAACTATAACAAGTTACAAGTGGTTAAAAATCGAGCCCTCAAAATATCTTGTAACACACCAATAAATCGTATAATAAAATTAATTTTCCGAGAATTTTTTACTTTTTTTATAAAACTTATGAAAAAAAAATTACCGTTATCCAATGAAAACCACAACGACAAGTTAATCTCAAACGTAGGTACAACACGACCACACGATTGCAAGTATCGATAGATATTAAATACGTGATAAGGCTGCCCTATCACTACGTGCTGGCAAGGAGTATTAAGTCCTTGGTGCTGGATACTAGTTCAACTTCGCGTATTGCCAGTTTCCGTGGCCCTTAATTTGTATACAACTACGTACTATATAAGCAGCCTATATACGTCCCACTGTAGGGCACTGGCCTTCTCTCAGGGAGAATTTTTTTGTATGCACTTCAGCCAACTAATATCTGTTAACAGTAGAATATCAGTTTATTAATGTTCTGATTTCTGGGTGGTTTGAAAGTCACAGTTACGTTAATAGTAATTAAAATGGCGTCTATTTAAGGCCTATTACTTAAGACTATTTCTTTTAAGTATAAACTTAAATTTAAAAAACACATACCTAGTTAAGAAATCTTCATTCGAGTTGAGAAATCTTGTTCTTGTGAAATCTGGAGAAAAAATTAGTACCGCTTCTCCGTCTAACAGAACGATGACCCGCGGACTCGCGCCACGCACGCACTGCTCTGGATGGCTACTAAGAGATTCGTGTTTGTGTCGAGATATTTTTGAAAAAATGCGTTGTTTTTTTTTTCAAAATAACGTGTTTGATAGCTATTGTCAGGCTCGTTCATTTTGCTATGTCTTTCAAACCACCTAAAATTCACGGTGTATATACCTACTATTTGTTTCACCACCCGACTCTAGCTTGATTCTCCCCTTGATTCGCCCTACATTTATAGACATGGCTTCAGTCTGGGTGTGTTTCCATGTCTATCTTGTCCTTGCCTGGTTACCACAGCACAGGGTATCCTAGTTTGGAACCAAGGCAAGTGATTGTGTTGTGTGGGAGTTATTATTATTATTAACCCCTTCTCAGCAAACAAAGCTTCTGTGCTTCCTCGTTCTAAGCTGTGAGCTTGTTTACCCTCCCCTGGATAATGGTTGGCTATCGGCTCTTAGCGTATCATTGTAAGGTGTAGGTAGACGGAATAGCTGATGCGACATTGGTGCCAGAGTGTTCGATCAAGCGATTGTACGTAGTTTTGCCGTGTTTGGAATTGATGTACTGTCGCCTATGTTTAAGTTAGTGCGAGTAGACTCCAGGCTGACATTGAATTCGATTGAAAAATTTTAAGGGGATATTCAAACTATGATTTAGAATCATATGGCCCTAGTTTTGAAATAAAAAAAATGGGGCGACAAAAAAAAATTTTACACCCAAAATTACTTCACTTAAGCATAGACAAACAATATGAGGACGAAAAGTTATAAAAATGGAAAAATAGGTATGGGTCGAGCGTCTTATGGTCAGCGCCGGCCAACTCAGTTGTTTTTTTAATTGTTCACACATATCGAAGGTCAGACTTCTATACATTTAACACATTAGGAAACATTTTTCAACATCATGGTACATACTTCCTACCACTTTCGGTAGGAAGTACCATGCTCAGTGTTGAGCGAAAGGTCTGTAATCACGAATATTTACCAAAACGTTATGCCATTACCGATAAATCATTAATAATACAATGAATGTTTTTCACAATGAAAAGAAAATTCTCTGAAAATATAGCTAACGAATTAAAAATAATCCTGTAGTTCAGTATGCTGGGTATAAGTAGATAGATATATACAGGGTAGAATCTTTCAGTGGGGCATTAAGAGAAAGTTCCTTATCCATTGCAGCTACACAAAAATGGTCTTAGGAGACTATCCATAAGTCTTCATGAAATTTTGATACCCATTCACATAATTAAAAAAATGTACAGTTAGCAAGAAAATGGCCATATTACATAAAATTTTTTATTATATTTTAGATTCTTTTTTTTGTACATCCATCTACCGACTATATTCTTGCTGCAATCCACTCCATCCAAAGGTTGTCTGGAAGAGATCACTCTAAGCGATAAGACCGCCAATTGTATACAACTATTTAGATATAATAAACTATTTGTAAAATCTTTCACCTGGTTGTGCAATAAAGTGTTCTCTATCTATCTACTATCTCTATGCCTCAAATGCCTCTATGATCAAAAATTCTATTGAAATAACTATCGTTGGAGTACTACAAGGGTCAGAAATCTCAAAAAACTTTTCTCATACATTTTGTACCAAAATTATACACATTTTTTTTCATGTGAGTTGATCCTGTTTCTAATACAGATCAAAAACTTCTATTGGACTTACCTTCGTTGGAGTACAAAAAAAGTAAGAAGACATCTTTTAAGAGGGCCAACTTACCTCTTTTATTTTTGATAAACAAAATATCTGATAAATAAAAGATCTTTTTGTTGACTGAATAAAAAGATAAGTTTAAAAAAAATTCAAATTTCGAACTCGTTATTATTTTATTTTCAAACAAAAACCAATCTTTCTCTGTGTGTGTTTGACACGGTTTTACAGTGTAGGAATTTTACAAGTAGGTGCATTATTTAACAGCAATCGTATTAAGAGATAAATGAGCTCCAATTTAGAACGATCAGACTTGCTAAAAGCATATTACGTAGTTAGTTAGTTAGTTAGACCTGAGATTTCCGCACTTAGCCTCATGGTTGGGCCATTGTACGTAGCATAGCTGTGAGCTCACTCCAGCCAGCCTATCTCTTTCCAGAAGGCCAGCAGTGCTCTGATGTCACTACAGGCCTCCTGAAGGGATCCCAGCTTCCCAATGATGGCGGTCCGTTGCTCCTCCACGCCTTCACAGTGAATGGTCACGTGGGCGGGTGTTTCCTCTTCTTTGAGGCATCCCCGGCAAAGCGGGCTGTCGGTTAGTCCCATGTTGTGGAAATGTCTATTTAGTGAACAGTGCCCTGTTAGGATTGCCACAACTTTGCGCAGATTATCCCTTCTCAGACGCAGCAGGCTACGTGAAAGACGTTTCGAAATCGTCGGTAGAGCCTCCTTGGCTTGTCTGCATTTGGTTTCCGTTCTCCAAAGTTCAGCATGCTGGCTTTCTGTTCGTGACCTCAGCCATTTCCTAAGCTGGTTGTATGGGAGTGGGATCAGGGGTTCGGGTCCTTCCACTGTAGTTTCCGAGCCTCTTCTAGCGAGTTCATCCGCAGCATCATTGCCCAAGGAGCCGCTATGGCCCTTTATCCACTGTAAGGTGACTCGGTTGTTTATTGACAGTTTTTCCAACTCATGGTGACACTCTAGTATCAGGCTGTTGTTAGTGAGATTGCTGTTAAGTGCTTGTAGGACTGAGGCACTGTCCGAGACTATTCGTATAGCATATTACGTAAATAAAAAAAATACATCGGCTGCATTGGTATGGTATAGGATCAAATATCCAAATCGGCATGTGCCAAACAGAAAGCTTATTATATATTTTTTTAAGAAATCTCGCAGAAGGTTATTTTATCAAGAAAAAATCTGTACCACCCTTCTGTTCTTACAGTTGTCGAAGCTTATCCCGAAATAGCATCAAGAGCAGTCGCTGAAGAAGTTCCTAGGTACATCGTTTCGTACTACAGATATGGAAGAAGTATGGTTGCACTGAAATAAAATAAGATAAAAATACATCACACTACAAAATAATTTCTGTCGCTAGAAACTAATAAACAACTTGAATGTAAAGTTTTAACTATATAATTAACCTTTAATGTCTATTCGCACCTAGTCTAGTGGCCTTAAAATTTGTTGCTTAATTTCACCGATGTCTCATGTCTTAATAGCTCACAGATATATGTCAAGATCTTTATACGGAGGATCCGGATTCGTTCCGTTATTATTGATTTTATGATTTTATGTTAACAGATGATTTTTTAAGCTAAGAGTAGCAATTCTGAAGATGGCTTGTTTACAGTTAATATCTTTTTAACATCATCGGTCTTATTTAAAAAACACTGTTCCTCTAAAACATTCCTCAGAGGCAGTTTAAATTATCTGTTGTGTATTTCCCTTTACCACGGACTATTTAAATTGCATCTATGGAGTATTTTAAGGAATCGTGTTTTTAGCGAAAGAGGTCAGTCAGGATCGTAGCCAGTGGCAAACCCTGGTCTCTGCTCTACCATATATCGGCAGCACCTCATCCAAGTGGCAGGAAGGTGCTGGATGCAGGCCGCTTCCAACCGGTCTTTTTGGAAATCCATAGAGGAGGCCTATGTCCAGCAGTGGACTTCTTGTGGCTGAATGATGACGATGATGATGAGTTTTCAGATACTTTATAATGGGACGTGTGAAGGGACCACTCGGACGCTGCAGTACCTGGGACATTGTTTTTTAGATGGAGTAGGCTTGCCCAGCACCTATACCATCCTTACAGCTTAGTCGGCTTAGCTCACAGGAAAGGCAAGTCAATACGTGCGGAGCCAACCAAGCCAAGGGTTTGTAACAAAAAACTTGAAATAAAACTGCAAACAAAACATCGAACAGGGGGCCGTTTCATAAAACTACAATTCATGGTTTATAAGGACAATTTGACGTACATTATATAGCTGATCAATCTACCAATCAACAAGCAGGAATCGGTTACGCAATGAAAATCGAATTGGCATAATATAATAATAAATAATAAAATAAAAATTCTTTATTTCAGGCAGTACCCATATATTGTTAGTAACAATGGCGACTTAAGAACTATGTTAGTAACAGTAATAAAAATTAAAATTTTTGCGGTGCTACTTTTTATACGTAATTTTACAGAGACTTTTGTGTCTCTCGGCCCACATTTCTGTGTATCGGCTATCCACCCTATCCGCTATCATAGTCAGGATGCTATTGGTGCTGGCGCGGAGCCTCCAGAGCGCTGCGGCAGATCGGTTGCGGAGCGTAGCATAAAATCCATCCACCTGTGCATCCGCAAACATGCCAGACGCGCTGCAAGCCCGCGGCAGCCCCAGTAGCACCCTGAAAGCGTTATTATACTGGACTCTTAGTGCATTCAGCGTCTTCCGCCAATATACAGCCCACAGATTACAAGCATACAATGAGGTACAGTATGATCGGAACAGTGTTATTTTAACCTGTGCTGTGCAGTATCTAAATCTGTTAACTATCATATTTGCTCTAACGCACAATGCCCTGCGCTCTCTTTCAATGTCGGCATCGTCTCGTAAATCTTCAGTGACAATATGACCCAAATACTTAAAAGACGATACCCTAGCCAAAGGTTTACCATTTAAAGCTACTACAGGTACATTTGAAGGGACCTTTGTACCGGACTTGAAAATCATGAGTTCACTTTTAGTTGTATTATATCTAAGTCCATGTTGAGTAGCATAGCTTTCACACATTCGTAAAAGTATTCTAAGTCCACTGACAGAGGGACTCAACAACACCATGTCATCCGCATAGCTAATGTTATTGACACAGGTTCCGTCAACATGGCAGCCAACATGGATGCTGCTGAGACCCTCAATCAGTTCGTTTACATAGAGGTTAAAAAGAGTAGGGGATGTGAGCCCACCCTGTCTCACTCCACACTTCAAACCATACGACTCAGATACAACATTACCCCATTTAACTACATTTATTTGGCTTGAGTACCAATACTTCAGAATTACAATAATCTCTGTAGGAAGTTTACATTTTTCTAGCTTATTCCATAAAACATTATATTGCACAAGGTCAAATGCCTTAGATAAATCTAAGAAACATGCATATACAGGCGTCAGTCTAGATACATAGTATTCTACAGTATGCTTCAAAGTTAGAATAGCATTTTCTGTCGACAATCCCGGGCGGAAGCCAAACTGTGCATCGTGAAGTACTACATATTTATTTAATTCACCATTAATTAAACCATCAAATGTTTTTGCAATAGTTGTAGCCAAGGAAATTGGTCTGTAATTCAATTTTGATGATATATCACCTGTCTTACTTTTAACAATAGGTACCACTACCGTTCTAGTCATTTCGGCGGGCAAATACGCGTGTCCAATAGACAAATTAAACAACATGCTTAACACCCTTGGAAGATGGACTCCAGCATGCGTGAGGTGCTCAACACTGAGACCGTCATGGCCGGGTGACTTACCTCTCTTCATTTGACTGATTACTTTGGCAATTTGTTTAGCCGAGAATTTAGTTTTGCAGTCCCCGTCCATGCTAGCCCCATCACCGAGCGTACCCACAGATTCACTCGGCTCAGGATTCACTGTAAAATGATCTTTAAACAGATTTGCAATTCTGATGGGATCAGTAATTCCATCTATATTAGTAGGTAAACCCTGACGAGTATTTAGCTTATTTGTGCTCTTCCAGAAGCTACGAAAGTCCTTTTTTGCATGGTGTGCAGCTAACACTTGCATCTTTATTTGCTCCTGGTGCTGCTGGCACCATTTTAATCTAGACTTAAACAACCTCCGGCTAGCCGACATTTCTTCATAGATAGGCCCTGTAGGTGGCCGATTGTGCAAGACCCAGACTCGAAAACGAAGCCTGGCCTCCTTGTGGGCACCACTAACATGTTTATTCCATCCTAATAAGGGTCTCTTTTTATTTTTAATTCTGTGTGTTTCACAACTTGCCTCTGAGGCTTCACTTAACGCTTTGACAATGCTAGAATATAATTTATCTATTATTACTTTATGCTTCGTATTACTACAATATTTATCACAACATTCACTCAGTTCAATTGGAAAATCAATAGTTTTTAACAGCTCATGACATTTATTTGAGTATTTAAATATTTGTTCCTCATATCTTTCACCCCAAATAACACGATTGGGCGTTATAGTACTAATCTGAACTTTAGACTTTATTATATCTAAATTACATGTAACAAATAGCGGGTAGTGGTCCGACCAGTAGGTATCGTGTTTTACATAAGTGCAAACAATAGTCTGCATGGCAGCATTCGTAACAACACAGTGGTCTAACCACCGATTACATCCATGACTCTCGCTGGTGTAAGTGTACTCACCCGAGTTTACACCCAATTTATTGATATCTGCACAGTACCAATCGTGATCCATACAAAAATACATCAGTTCAGTGTAAAAACTTTCACCCGGATGCGCATTAAAATCACCTAAAATGTATGAGTTTGCAACATTACAATTTTCCGTAATAACCTGTATAGTACTAACAATTTCTGTGAACTCTGTAAGATTATCTATTTTGTCGACAGGCATATAAACACAGAATACGAGTAATGTTTTATTGCACGTAGATATTTGAATACAACTAACACGAGGGTTATCGCACTGTATCACTGAGACAGATGGAAATATACTTTTCCTCCATAACAATGCTGTTCCGCCGTGGGGACGGCCGCGCAGCACACTGCTATGAACATCTACCGCAGATGTACCTGTGCAGCCGAAGTCATCGCTAATAGTCGATAGGTATGGTAAGTCATGAGGTAGTAGCCAAGTTTCTTGTAGGGCTATTATGTCGGCTTTCTTACACAACTCTCGGACTCCGTCGATGCTACGGAATAAACTAAGTCCTGGTATTAATTAATAGAATGTAGAATGTAGTACTCATAGAATGATGTTAACGGTCATTTAAAGGACAATTGTGTCTAGTATTCAATACAAGCATGAGTAATAATTTTGAGTTAAAAACTGTGTTAATTAATACAAAAATATTTTCTAAAAATAAAAGGAGTTTCTCTGTTTGTTCTTTCTTGCATTATATTATTGTTACGTTCTAGGGGTGGGTTCGTGATGGGAATAGCACTTTGTCCTGAAAACCTTGGTAACTTGGGTAAAATTTTGATTAACTGGTATGTGACAGAGCACCCTCTGAAACGGCCTGAAACGGTATTTCAGCCTGCTGAAAATGCCTCCAAGGCACGGAAAAACGCGTTCAAAGTTTTACCTCCTATCCACCGTTGTAACATTATTAATTCTCAAACTAAGAACTGTGACTTTGAGTAATTATTTTGTTTTGATAATGAATATTTTATAAATATTGCCACATAGCCTTTGTATACTGTCAATTCGGTGTATAAAAGTAACTCTACTTTGTCCATTACTTGCAATTTATGTAGCTAAGGAGATCGTCCTGAGGTCCTGGCTCTACGTAATTTACGATGTCGCTGAGAGTACTTCAAACGTAAGGCCTCGTAACATTCTTAAGCACTCGGGGAACTATTCAGTATGTGCCGTTAAAGCCGAAATTGCTTACTTACCAAACTGTCTTCTTTGTATAACTACAATGTAATGCCGCTTGCACTGGTTAGTTGCTTGCACTGGTACTAGGCGTAAGTACGTTTCCAGCGTATAAATGTTGTAGAGGCATAAAGCTAGTCATCATTAGCCATTTGATGCCCACTGCAGGACACAGGCCTCCTTCGTGGTTTTCATAACCATGGGGGGTTTTGCCATAATCGCCACGCTTGGGAGGCGGGTTGGCCATCGCAGTATGCGGTTGAAATCTCAGGAAGACGCTGCTGCCCGCCTCCTGGTAATTGATTTCCTTAGTCGTCTTCTACGACATCCACGGAAGGAAATGGAGTGACGCTATTCTTAATCCGGCGCCACACGGAAGGTAGTATTACAATTATATTAAAATTGTACATTTATTCGTATATTTGTGATATTGTAGTAGCAATACCACTCGCTAACGGTGCAGAAAAACTTTGTGAGGAAACTTGAGTGCCGAGGAGTTCATATAGCTCGGCGCTTGTGATGTCCAATCCGCTGTGGGCACGCGTGGTAATTAAGCCCATACTATCCCTCTGACGGAAGGCCTGTGCCCTGCAGTGGGGCATACTTATATAGGCTACATAAAAAGGATGTATTAGTAAAGCACTCTCTTAAGGTCGATAACGTTACAACGGGCTTGCGACGTACAGGCAGCACGATTTCAATGTAAAATAATCCTTAAATAATTACAAAATTAGAAACAATATTACAAGTACAAGAAAGCCCGTGTCATGCTCATCGGCCACACGTAGCCGGGCATTTTTTGCATTCGTATTGTGGTCTCTAAACCTTAATAGCATTTAGGTTTATTTTAGTTTGTAACGATGCGCCCGCACGTCGCCGGAGTTTTACAACGTGGAGTCCCTTTTTTACCACGATAAGACTGGCGGTCTTATTTATTAAAACAAGATTCCTAAAAATAGTCGATGAACTTCGATTAAAATAGTCTGTGGCAGAGACTTTACAAATAAAAGGCGTAACCACAGATTAAATAAAGTGCATCTGAGGTGTGCTTTAGAGGAATTGTGTTATAATAAATAAGTCTTTAACTAGTAGGGCAAGCAAGGCACTCGTGGACTTGGCCTTTGTACTAGTAATCTGTCGTCTAAGGTTTTTAAAAGCTCATTTTTGTCTTGTGAGACTAGGTGAAGTCTTCGAAGATATTTTGAACGTGGACTCTAAATTAGAACCTTGTTTAAGGGCACTAAAGTCCAATAAAAATTGCGTTAAAAATATTGAAAAATTACTCAGCGAGTTCGGGAATTAATGAAAAGAATAAAACCGGTACTACATATATGTCTCTATTGGAATGGACATACAATTCAACAATAAATTGCCCACAATAACGATATTCTAATGGAGTTTTCAGTGCCTCGTTGGTCTAGCGTTCTTGGCTACACATTTGATTGCCATGGCAGAGGTCGTGGATTCGATTCCCACTAGAGGCCGCTTTGGTATGTGCAAATAGCTTAGTCTGAGTGTTTTTCCACGTTATTGATGTCCTGACCTAGTTGCTATGTACGGTAACTATATGACAATATAAATGACAGAATATCCTAGTTTACGATCAAGTAATTGTGTTTTGTGTATGTCATTATTATCCTTACGAATCAACTAAAAAGTACCCATAACCGGCGTGCGTGCATGAGCGAAAGAGATCAGCTGTCAGTATCGTGGCCAGTGGCAGAACGTGGTCTCTGCCTACCTTTCCGAGACACAGGCGTTAATCTCACGCCTGTGTCTGTTGTGTTTATCAACTTTTGTAGACTCTTTTCTGTAAGTAGACGTGAGTTTTATCGTGCATGTTAGCTCCTAAGAATACATTCTAAAGCCTAGAGTTTATTAAAACTGAGTGAATACGCTTTACAAAGTAATAGAATTTTGTTGCGCACTCACATTTTCTATCTACCAGACCAATTTCCGGTCCCCGTTTAGAAGTTACGCAGTGTTTATGCTTCCGCTTGAGTTAGCTCTATTTTGTATTTTCTGTAACAAAATTACCTAAAACGTAAGCAATCCCTTTAGTAGCATAAGCCATGGAATCCTTACTAATATTATAAACGTGAAAGTTTGTATGTATGGATGGATGTTTGTTACTCTTTCACGCAAAAACAGCTGAACGGATCCGGATGAAATTTTGTACAGGGACAACTAGCACATAGACAATTTTTTATCCCGGAAAAATACACATCAAAATTACCACGCGAACGAAGTCGCGGGCAACAGCTAGTATATCATAATAAATAAGCACTCTAATTATATTATATACAATAAGACTTTTCTCACACATTGGACGAGACTTGCAAAGGAGCGGATGGGTTGGCGTGAAAGAGAAGAAACCTATACCCAACAGTGGACTCTGTTTATGGGCTGATTAAATAGATAGAAGAGTTTCTCGCCGATTTCTCCGACAGAGAGAGAGAGAGAGAGAGATATGAAAAAGAGCGAGAGATCTCTCTCTTGTACTGAGAAAACTTTTATTTACAAGTCTCATTGTCCACCACGCGATTTCAAGCGCTAAGTTATAGTTAGTTAGACTTGAGATGTCCTCACTAAAGGACTATTCACATAACAACGGGACAGCGACAAACGGGCGCAACGATACAAACTAAAAGTACAGTATATTTTAAAAGTGGAATATTTTGACATTGTACATATTATTTTAATTTAATTCAATTTTTGCATGCCTAAGAAGGTGAATTGTGAAGATAATTATTTATATCTTACCAGCTTTAACTATGTACCACTTGTCGTGCAAATAAACTATTTCATTTCATTTCAAAATAAACCTTGAGGCTGTTCTTACGTGAAGCACGCTGTCTCGCTCGCACAATGTAACATTTTTAATTATTGTAATAAAAAGAGTAAACTTTTGATAAATGTGGTCTAAGGATACGTAATTAAATTACGGACATTTTAAATATATTTTCGTTTTCCCATATAGGTATACCTACATTGTTTTTAATAAAGAAAAGTTTTCAAAATTATTAATCTTGGGATCAAATTTTCTCAATCAAAAACTTAGTACAGAATATGAAAAATATGCCTTGAATGTCCGCAATTTAATTAATTCATCCATCAAACCCTTCATCAAAAGGATACTCATTTTATTACAATCACCAAAAATGTTAAATAGAGCGAGCGAGACCGCATGCTCCATGTAAGAACCGCCTCAAATATTGTTAAAGTTAGAGACTATAGTACCAGCGTAAAGAATGGCCCGTGCGGCGACGGCCACGTCACGGGAACGGGCTTTTTTCACTTGCATTGTAGTATCTAGGGTATTTAAGGTTTATTTTAGATTGAAATCGTACCTGCACATTGCCGGCCTGTTGCGACGATTGCGTGAAAGGGCAAAGGACTCTTATACCTAGAGTATAACTACCGGTCTATTATAGTGACCACAAAGGGGTATTTATCATTATCTGCATTAATGATCAAAGCTGATTCAGCTGAGCTATACACTTGAACAAAACGGAATCTGGTAATAATATAATATCTATGCCACAGGTAACAATTCCCACTGGGGTTCGCCCTAAATTTGTACAAATGGCCTCAGTCTGGGTGTATTTCCATGTTTGTGGTGTCCTTGCCTGGTTACCATAGCACAGGGTATCGTAGTCATTACAAGTTATTATTAAATAGCCAAAATTTGTACTACAAGCCGCAGAGGAGAGACCTACAAAAAGCTATATAGCTCGGTTAAGAAAGAGACTGAATAACATGTTTCTTTATTTTATGTAGCCTGTATACGTCTTTCTTGTCATTAGCGTATCATCTGTGTTAAATATTGGGTTATAATAAGGTTGCTAGACCTCCAATTACTGAGGTTAAGAAAATCTAATGTATTCTTGTGTCTTCTTTGGAATGTGATTGGTACATGCCGGGGTTCGAACCACCGACCTCTTGAATGAGAGGCAAGCATTCTACCAATAGCGCTACCATTGCTTGTTCGTCCATCCAATTATGCGGTCTTGTATGCGGGCTAGGCTTTCAGCTTACCTTTGGTAAGCTGAAGAGAAGATCTGCACCAATGAGTCTATCTTCGTAATTCGGACTATTTTCATAAGCAGCCTATATACGTCCCACTGTAGGGCACATGCCTTCTCTCAGAGAGAGAGTATGGGCTTAATCACCACGCGTGCCCAGTGGTAGCCTAGTGGGTTGGATTGGACTCGGAAGCGGGAGACCCAGGTTTGATTCCCAGTGCGGGCATGTGCCTATGACTTTGTTTCCTAAGTTATGTACATTTGTGAAGTTATAGTAGCAATACAAGCTGTTCATATACCTCAGGGCTGGAAATCGCCACCCGCGGTAGGCACGCGTGGTAATTAAGCTTATACTCGCTTTCATAGACCTTCTCTGGCCTTCTCTACAATGGGACGTATATCTTCTAATATATAAATATCTCGTGTTACAGAGTTTGTTATCGAACTCCTCCAAATCGAATTTTTGGTGTATATTTTGGTAGGTCTGAGAATAGGTCATAGGCTAATTAATACGGCAGAACAACGTTTGCCAGGTCGGTTAGTATGCCATATAAAATAATAAAATAAAAGCCTAACATCAATTTTAACATAATTTTTAAACGAACAATCTCGAAACCTCGGTACCCGTCTAAAAAGGTCCGCAGAATAATTTCTCCCTATAAAGTTTCAGTTACTTTACAGTCAGCGTGACTAGCATTCTTAACTGATTCGGGGTGGAAACTGCCAGCAAATTCTTTCAGGGATTTTGTTTAAAAGCAACATTTCTGCACGTCTGGGTTCAGTATAAGCTTACTTTAGACTGGCATGCGAGAACACTATCGTACAAAACCTGATCTACTATCTATTTGTTTCATCATCATCACTGACAACCCTATCAATCAGCTGTTAATTCGTTTATCCCTGAATAAATATTTATCTATTTACTTACTTATCCGGTGAATTGGCGGAAGTCACCCTGAGTTACTTATTTCGTGGGCCAGCAAATTGGCCGTGGTCCCTTGCTAACGTTTTGGCTGCGTTTTGGTCATTTCCGATGCTATAGCGTTGCCAAATATCCTTTTAGCTGCGTAGCCGATATTACAAACTTGGAGCACGACTTGACAGCATTGAATTATCAGTAACTATTACTTGTAAATAGTTACAGAACTCTTTGTCTCCAAGGTATGTGGACACTATGTAAAATTAATATTGGACGTAGGTAATGGTAGGTCAAAGTGTTTTTGTTGGTCTGATGTTGGTTTGTCGTACCTTCGTGACATAGCAACGGACTGACGTATTTTTTTACATAAATATAAGCAGTTTACCTACTTGCCGCTTTCTGAATGGAAAAAATCACTAAGTAAATAATAGGGGTTAAAGTATGAAATTGCCGTTTTATTGCAATAGGTTCTTTAAATTGACATAGAATCTTCATGGTTTGAGGTTTTCGAATGAAACTTTTTTCAAATGGTTTCTATGATGTTCTTTTTTTAAAAAATGTGAAACATTTGAATATCGACTTTCAATTGTTTTTGTTATTCAATTTAGACAAGAAAGATGAATACTGCGAAAATTCGAGTGATTTTTTAATACGAGTTCCGACGCGGAACTAACGCGGCAGAAACAGCCCCCGCAATATAATATTAAATTCTTTCTTGAGAAATTTTCTTTTTTCCGGAGGTGAGGACTGAATTATTTACCTCTCAATTCCGAAACCGGCAATTTACTTTTTAAATGAATCGCACTTTTGGAAACAAAAGTCAAACATAATATAACATGCTATTGAAATAACGCAAAACCTGAAAACTGTGTCGATGACATAAACACCACTTTCAATCAGTGAAAGTTTAAAACTCACAATTTTAAATTTCTTATTTTCCGTACCTACAATCTTGAATCTAGACGGCAATTTAAAAAAAAGGAATTAAAAATAAATAGAAAGTTTCAATTTTTTTTCTTTATTACTGGTGGTTTAATTGTCCATAGAGAAGACAGTTGTCAGGTTCTGCCTTATTTATAGCAAAGTAAAGGTCAGAATGAGCGATGGCAGCAGCGTAGCGGTAGAAATCCGACCCCGCGTTCGGGAGATAGACAGATAGATACTAGCTGACACGGCAAACGCTGTGTTGCCATATTAATTAGCCTACGACCTATTCGTTTTGTCTGTTGCGTATTTAGTTTTCTTTATGTTGTTGTGTATATTATGTTACTTGTCTGCTTATTGTGTTTCTGTGATGTATCTTGTTGTATCGGTGGAGTTCGACAACGAACACTATGACATGAGATTTTCATATGTTAGATATAGAGATAAAAAGCAACACAAAAAAGGAAACCACACAGATATTTCTTAACCTAAGAGTACAGACGACAGCCTTGTCATCTCTTGCAGCCAACCTTTGGAGGTCGTGGGTTCGAATCCCGGCAACGACTTTGTTCTCTAAGCTACGTGCATTTGTAAAGTTGTAGTGGTATCACTCGCTAACTGTGAAGGAAAACATCGTGAGGAAACCTGAGTAAATGATGTTCAAAAGCTCAGCCCTTGCAATTCCCAATCTGCGGTGGGCACACGTGGTAATTAAGCCCATACGTGATACCGTGATCTCAGCTGCCACCCGATTCAATAAGAGGAACAAGGAAAAGTTAAATACCACTCACCTTGGTTTCACCGGCGAAACTCAAAGAATTTACATAACTGAATATCTCTCTCCTGAAATGAAACACCTTCATGCGGCAACCAGAAAAGTGTCCAAGGAAAAAAACTATAAATATGTATGGGTTAGGTTCGGGCAAATATATGTTCGTAAGGATGATGGTGCTGATGCCATTCGCATTGTAAATGTTGATACACTGAACAATTTGCATTAACCTCACATTTTCCACATTATATACAGATATTTGGATCTTACATAGGTTTAAAATGGTTTTAATCTTCTATCAGAATGTAAACAGAATCCGCTCTAAAACTAACGAACTCTATCTTAACATATTGAATAGTTCTTACGATGTTATTTGCCTCACCGAAACAAATTTGAATGCGGGTGTCTTTGATAGTGAGATTTTCGATTCTCGCTATAATGTATTTCGTAGAGACCGCAGCAGCACTTGTTCTAGGAAGAAGGAGGGTGGAGGAGTTTTATTGGCTACTAAAAAGCATCTTAATATTATACGCCAGTGTTCCTGGGATAGTGCATATGAGGACCTCTGGATTACTATCATAGACCATAAAAGCTCATGTCGTCCACTCAATTTATGCCTTTGTTATTTGCCACCAGATATGTCAATATTGAATTTAACACACTTTCATAATAACTGTCAAAAAATTATGTTGAATTCTCAGGAAAACAATCATTTTGTCCTGATAGGTGACTTTAATACTCCTGAGATTTGCTGGGTTCGAAGTTCAAACTCGAACCTAATGATACCTGCGTCAAATTTAACTACCAAATCAAATATTCTTTTGGAAACTGCTAATATATGCAATTTATCTCAACTTAATCACATAACAAATGAAAACGGCAGGTCTCTAGACCTAGTATTTACAACACTGGATAACATCCTAAGCGTACACAGCGCTGAACCACTCAGTCGAATGGATAAACACCACCCCTCTCTAGTGATTAAGATTGAACAGACAATGCAAACTAACATAATGAAACCAAAAAGAGCCAGGAGGCTAAACTATAATAAATGTGACTTACCCAGAATTAAATCTGAGCTCTCGAAACTAAACTGGAATGAACTTTTAGCACCTCTTGAGGTCAACCATGCCGTAAAATTATTTCATGAAACTTTAGATATTATAATAAAGAAATTTACCCCACTAACTAGAAACGACGCGCATCTTTACCCAATTTGGTACACCCCCGCTTTAAAACGATGTCTAACTGAAAAACTTAAATTTCACAAGCGATTTAAAAAGTTTCGCAATCCACGTGACTACGATGTATTTGCTGAATTACGCAGGAGATGTAAAATAATGATCGATGATTGCTACACTTGCTTCATATCAGATATAGAGGACTCGTTGGTATCTAACATGAAATCATTCTGGTCATTTGTCAAAAGTAAAAAAGGTGGTAGTTCAATACCCCAAACAATGAGGTATGGCGACCGAACCACCTCTAACGGTCAAGAGATAAGTGAGCTATATTCAAAATATTTCAGTTCTGTTTTTGAGATGTCTGCAGATTGCACGCTGGATCATGATTTTTGTGAATCCCCATACACAGACTATATAAATAATCTTAGCATCTCTGAAGATGCGATAGTTAAAGCTATAAAACAGTTGGATGGAAATAAAGGCGCTGGGCCCGATGGGATACCACCTAGATTTATCAAATCCTGCGTAACAGAGTTATCAATTCCATTGCATTTGATATTTAACAAGTCTCTCTGTTCTGGTATCTTCCCTTCTTACTGGAAAACAGCTCTAATTATTCCTATATATAAATCCGGAGACAAATCTGACTGTAGTAACTACAGACCAATAAGTATCTTGTCATGCGTAGGTAAACTATTTGAGTCTCTAGTGTGTGGTGACATTTACAATCATGTGAAACCAATCCTGTCACCGCAACAACACGGATTTGTGAGGAAAAAATCTACCGTCACAAACTTGTTAGAGTATAAAACATATCTTTGTTCGGCCTTTGCCCGGGTACAGCAGGTAGACTCGATATATACAGACTTCAGCAAGGCCTTCGATAAGGTAAATCATAGGTTACTATGTGTAAAGTTGGCTTACTATGGAATTCACGGAAGTCTACTCCGCTGGCTTCAATCTTACTTAACAAAAAGAAGTCAACTTGTGGCTGTAAAAGGGTTTACATCTTCTCCTATCGAAATAACATCAGGAATACCGCAAGGGTCTCATTTGGGACCTTTGTTCTTCATTATCTTCATCAACGACCTTGTGCAACATCTTTCGAGCCCTTGCCTGCTCTACGCCGATGATCTAAAGATCTATAGAACCGTTACTGAGCCCTGTGATTGCAAAGCTCTGCAAGAAGATTTGGACACATTGTGCAGGTGGTGTGATCGTAATTTCATGTTCCTTAACGTAGGCAAATGTTTCGTCATTTCTTTCACCTCAAAAAGAAATAAAATATACTTTGACTACAAAATAGAAAACCAAACTTTAGAAAGAAAAACTACTGCTAGAGACCTTGGAGTATTGTTTGATGACAAATTGTCATTCAGAGACCATTATGAACATATTCTTAAAAAAGCCAACCAACTACTAGGATTCATTGTAAGAATAACGAAGCACTTCAAGCGACCTTATAGCTTGTTGCACTTATATCTCAGCCTTGTCAGAAGCACCCTTGAATATGGATCGGTTATATGGTCCCCTTACTACGATATACATGTAAAAAGACTTGAAAGTGTGCAAGCAAAATGCCTCCGAATAATCTACCATAGGTTCAATGTGAGTTGTAGGAGAATGCCAGAATACACGGAGAGACTCAAAAAGTTCCGCTTGCAATCTCTTGAAACTAGACGTAAACAGACTGAGCTTATCTACTTGCACAAGCTCCTACACTCGTCTATTGACTCACCATCACTGCTGGCAGCATTTAATCTCAACACAAAACTAGTTAAACGCTCGGTTCGCTCCCGAAATACTTTTACATTAGATACTTATAAAAACAATACCTCTTATTTCAATCCCATAACAAGAATGTGTCGCTCATATAATGAAATAACAAAAATCAATAAGAATATAGACATATTTAATCCGTGTATGGGATTGTTAAAGTCGGAATTTCGGAAAAGTTTATCCAGCCCGAAAAAATAGCCGCCTCCTTCTTCTTATCTTCTTTCTTATCTTCTTTTTAATGATTGTTTTGTTTGTTTGGTTTCTGGCTTGATTGAGCTTGATCAAGCCTTGATTGAATGAAAAAATACATAATAATGTGTTAGCTGAGTGACTCGTTCAAGTTTAATGTCGTAGACTGTGATCATGCTGTGTACACATGTTTTGGATATTAGTTTAGATTTTACATAGTAATTGATGTTGTCTTGATGATATGCTGGCTAATGTCTGTTTTGTGTGCCTAATAAATAAAAATAAAAAAAAATACTCTCTATCTCTGAGAGAAGGCCTGAGTCCTGTAGTGGGGCGTATATAAGCTACAGAAAAAAAGAAAGATTTATTAATAAAAAGATTACTTACGTAACTTAATAAATAACACAACGTAATTATATGTGTTTCATCCGTGCGTTAGACAAATTCCATCTGAGGTCTCTCCGCTCCGCAACATTCTGAACGTCCATTTGACGTCGGACCGTGTCAGAAACACAGAAATACTGCGACGCTGAGATGTTGGTGGGATCAAGCCTTACCTGATGAGGCGTCAACTGCGCTGGTGTGGCCACGTTCAACGGATGCCCAAGGAGAGAATGGCGAAACGCATCCTTTATTGTGAACTCTTCAATAGAAAACGCAAGAAAGGCGGGTAGTTCCTTAGGTTTAGGGACAAGCAGAAACGCCACATGAAACGATGAGAAATTGATCACTTGACATGGGAACAGAAGGCACAAGACCGAGCCGTGTGGCACCATATAGTTGAAACTAACATCTTTGATTTCGAGGCCAAACGAAGAGCTGCTCCTGTGTAGACCATCAGCTGCCATACAATACCACTACTCAAACGGGAAACTTACTTGTCGTCGGGGCAACCGCACCTTTAAAGCCAAGATAAGCTACATCAGTTATATGAGAGCACATGGCCGACGCTCTTCCCAGCCGCATCAGTCGCCGTGACCGAACCCGGTCGGAAAGAATCATCTTCCTTATCATCATCATATGTGTATGCGTTGAATACACGCGAATAGACAGAACTTAAAATAAATCAAACAATCCGGTATATTCAGTGAACAAACACAGATATAAATTGAAATATCGCAGGCATTTGTATAATCTAACTATCTGTTATACACTCGGGAAGTTTTCCGGACGAGCGGAGAGGTTATATTATGTGGAATCCTCCTTAATATTATAAATGAGTAGGTCAGCTGTTTGTTTGTTTAGGACTACGCTTGGCGACATTCCGGTTTAAAAAAAAAAGTTGTATTACACAACTTGTTGAATTAACATAGAGCGTCAAACCAATAGGTTTCCGAGAGTGTCTAAATAATTGATGAAATTACTTATTAAAAATATGTATATTATGTGATTAAGAATGTTCTTTTTTCACAGAAGGCATTTGATTCTTCTTCAGAATTGTCCAAATTTTCCTCAATTAGCAAAGTGAAACGGTGAAGGGGTGGGGCTAGCACTTCTTGATGTGCCATGAAAGATTGCCGGGAGCATTCTCGATATGTCATAACACGTGTAAAACTATCTCGTCGCGGTTAACACGTTTGACTACCAAAACAGAGGTTGTGGATTCCATTCCCTCTGAGGCAGCCGTTCTTGATCTTAGCCTCAGTCAGGTTGTTTCAGACCATGTTTGTGATCTGCTTGTTACCAGAGCACACAGTATCCTAGTTGGGACTAAGACAAGTGATGTGTTGTGCGAAAGTCATTTATGAATTTCAACACCAACGAAAGCTATCGCCGACCTAGATGGTTGGACGCCTCTCGCGTAATGTTAGAAACATGGCTAAACTATAAAGGTACTTGTTGACTACGGAGCTCTAGTGCTAGCACACTTTTGTTGTTACATTCATGCGCAGGCGTATACTCCCATTGCGGGGCACAGTACAGTCGACAGCAGGTCCACATTAAAATTTTTGTTACAAAGTCGTCCTTAACGTAAGTGATTAAAGTACACGCTCGTAAAGGTTGATGTGCTGTCGATAGTACCGTGCCTGGCAACACCTATGTTGTGTGATCCAATGACTTACATACATAAACTCATCTTATCCCAGAAGGGTAGGCAGAGACCAGGGACTGCCACTTGCCACGATCCTGACATGTCACATTCGCTTCCTGAACATTCATTATTCGTTGCATGCACGCAAGCCGGTTTCGGGTACTGGTACGTATTTCTCACACGTATTTCGGTATTTGACAGTCCGCAAAAGCTAAAACGCGCGTTACCTACTCTTTTATATCTCGAGATTTTGTACGCTCACGCAAGTGATGCGAGTGAAACCGCGGGAAAAAGCTTGTAAGGCAAACTTTCTTCCTTCACCGTTGTAAAATACTGTGCGATCATTCTTTGTAGAGAATACATTACGCGCGCGTGGAGATTCTATTATCTACCATTATGTACTAACTTGGAACGTACCCGGCACAAAGGATAACCTTGGTTGGGAAAGAATAACTTTCGAAGATAATACCTCGCTATACATGTATGTTTATAACCGTTTCGGGTACAGTCGACAGCAGATCAACCTTTGCATTTTTGTTGAAAAATCGCCCTTTTTTGCCTCAATTTCTTTCTTTAGATCATTTAATCACTAAAGAAAGAAATTGAGGCAAAAAAGTTCAACGACAGAAATTTCAGGAGATGAACGAATAATAAACCTATAAATACAACCTAAAAATATGCTCCATCCGTTTAGAAAAGCGAATTAAACAAACCCATTTTCATAATCCACCCTCCGAAAAGATATTTCGATTAAGGACAAAAGATTCCAATTAATAATAAACAATTCCACAAAGAGGACTTCTGAAACAAAGGCCCCCAGGACCTCCGATCCAGCTCTCTGATAAATAATTTAATGACAGGTCGAATCGAAGCTCAAGTTTTGTCTTGGCTTGCTGCATCCGTTATTCCCCCTCTTCCGTCTAAAATTTCTGGATTATTTAGGTGACAAAGGTGTCTGAAATTAAGGCCAGTTCAATGCATGAGTTTTGGTTTTTAGAAATTTGAAAGGTCTTGTTTTTGTCCGCTTTTTCACCAAAATGATCTAGATTTTAAAATGGACACCTAGTTTAACTTTTAACGTCCATTAAGTCACAGTTTCTGTGTTAGTTTGAAAAACATTTTTATTTTGGTTTTATTTTTTTGATTGGGACAACAAACAACTACATATTAAAATATTACTAAAAATAAACAGATTGTAGGATTAATAAACATGTCGTCCATTACGTTATCTACAGTTAACTAATAAGCAAATTGTAAACTAAACTTAATTCATTAAAAAAGCACCAATGTTTAAATAATTTACAATAAAATAATATTACAAATAATATAATTATGCTGTATTAGCCGATGCGGGTCGACGCCCAGTAGACGCACATACTGACGTTGTTTTAGCTGCAAGTCTCTTGTTTTATATTCATTGTGTTTGTGTATAGTTATTTACTAGATTTGTATATATTTACCAGATAGTAACACCCGACGCCTTGTACATTCCTAGGCACTATATAATACAGGTTGTTCGTTAGCTCGTTTTCATTGCTCTCATTACAGAACCGAACATTTGGTACAATTCGCTATCTGATATATGCGGAACGAGCCAGGTTTCAATTATTACATCATAGGAGTGTGATAATATGTTCCTATACAGTGTATTAAGATTAGTACGCACTCCTCTGAAGTTCTGGTAATAAACACTTGTTGTACTTACTTGCCACATAAGATAGGATGAAAAATTAGATTTATTACTATGGATGGCAAAGGACCAGACAAAAAGTACCCGAACCAACCACCAATAAATTTAATGCTGTTGAAGCAAAAGAGGTCCGTCAGGATCGTGGTAAGCGGTGAACACCGGTCTTTGCCCATCCCTCCAGGATACAGGCGTGAGTTTATGTATTGCAATGTAACTATTCAGAATAGGTTGTTTCTAAAAATGACCGTTTTCGGAAATTGCAGCAGAAATGCAGTCACTTTTGAGGCTCTCCCACATAGGAGCGTTATTATCGCTCGATAATACCGGATGAATTATTGCGATATCTGTTTCTAGCACATTTTGTATTAGGACGGCCACGAAGTTACACACTGCTGCGATAATAACGACGCAATAGAAGTAGGACGCTTGCGTTCTTCCGTCCTGCGATATTCCGATGTGAGTTCTTAGAACATTTGTATTGGGACGCATGCGATCCCACACACAGCCGCGAGATCGATATTACGTCAGGGACAAAATTTGGTTTTACCGACGGTTACGAGTGTTCTAAAAATCTATAATATGGATGTTGAAATTGAAATTGAAATTGAAATTGAAAAACGTTTATTCAAATACCACAAATACCATCATCAGACGAAAAATTTTTATCACTAAAAACAGCTTGCACTTGCATGAGCGGGCTTCTTTCGCGTAGTCGGAGGTGTAATGCGGGAGCGCGGCGGGGACCGGTAGGGGATTTATACTGTACAGTGTGACCTTCACAAAAATGTCGAATCTGCCCGACATTATTGCCCGGACGATAAAGTTGTATGCAATGAATTGGGACGCATTATCGCAATAACGCATCCGCTATTATAGACCGATAATAAAGCACGTCTACGTGGGAGACCCTTTAAGTTCTAAAAATCGCTGATATTTTTAGTTTACTCTTTGCCAAAACGAGCAACGAAAGTCCCTAATAGTACGTTCGAAACAGAGAAGCTTTTTATCATTCCAACAACGTGTTGCGAGGACTCAAATCTCGGTCGCTCAACCACAACAGCTTTATTACATAGCAAGGTTTCTTGTTACACACCCGATGCCCCATGTAGTAGCTGAGCCTGCTAAGCGAGATTAGCATCAGCGCTGGTAGGCATCAGTAGGTCATCGAGATACCGGTCCACTCGTCGGGTAATCGCGCCGGAACTCCCCATCTGGATACCGCTGGCGCTGAGTGGGTGCAGTGGGTTTCGCCCCGACGATGCGTATCATTTATTTCGACCAATGGGGATCACAACATTATAAAACTTATAGAAAATCCAGTACTGTTAGTAAGTGAACCGATAATCTTAAACTATTATTAGTAGTATAGGCAAACGTCACATCACATCACATATTTTTATTGTGCAGCATATGAACCTTGAGCAATGGTACATGTAATACAAATCGAACCTGCTGTCAAACATATTCAGGATTCCATTACCTCTTTTCCGCACCCTACGCACAAGGGATGCACACCGTTTGCGCTCATAAATTACTAAAAATAATCGTGCAAATACTAAAGATCTCCTATCCAAAATCTAGCAACAACGCTGAACATTGGATTTTTACCGAACAAAACAGATCAAAAAAGGATTAAAGGTGGTGATAACAAAAAAAAAAAAAAAAAAAACTGAAATGGTGCGGGGTGCCGGCCGAAACAAGACTTCTTAGTACCGCGGCGAAAATGAAGCGGCCACGTTGAAAATCTGTTTCGCAAACACCTGTTGAATAATATAGGATCTGATGGTGACGATGATGTTGAATTAGACAAATGTTTATTGTTTGTTATTTTGAATACATACTCACATTTTGAATTGAAATGTCACTTCATTTTCTTCAGAGTAATTAAATATTTTTTTTATTTTTAAGCAAATTGTCAAAGCTCGGCAAATGCTCGAGATTGAATACTATTGTATACAATGGCTCAAGTAAGATTTAATCGACACATAGTATGGAAAGGTTGAAAGGTACTAGGAAATATTTAGAGTCGCCGCCAAGCAATAACAAATTTTAGCCTCGGGGCGCAAAACACCGTGTAGATAGCCGGAGATTACGACATCGGAACTAAATGCCCCGCTCCAGTTGCCGAGAGTTAAGCGCAAATTGACCCATTGAGTGTGTTGCTTACATTACTGCACTGATCGTTGAGGGTGAGGGTGTGTGTGTGGAGGGTATTTCTGTACTTAGTGTGGTTGCCTGAAATCAAACTGATGTAGTAAATAATTAAGTATTCAATCACGTACTCAGCAAAAGCTTAATAAAACTTTCCACTATCAGGGAGAGATATTGTGGATCGGTTTACTATAATAAATAAACCGATGCCAACGGCTTAGTGAAAAAAAAACACGCAACTGGTCTAGCGGTATCACGTCTGATTGCCATGCCGGAGATCGTGGGTTCGATTCTCACTAGGGGTAGGTTAAATAGATCTGGGTGTATTTCCATGTTTGTGATGCCCTTGCTTGGTTAACATAGCACAGGGTATCCTAATTTGAGACCAGGATAAGTGTGGAAGTTATTATTATTATTGGTTACCTTTGTAAATCAATTGTCAAATGGGAAAGAATTATTGTTGATCTTAAATCTGCGGAATACTAAAATAACATTTCTTGTTTTCAGTCCATGTTCCGCCGTTTCTCGGAAAAGTAATAACTTGAGCAGTTTAACAGCAGATCATAGTAGAGGCCATTTATTAAAACTACAGTCGGAGCCCGATTTATCATTTTAAAACGAGTCCCTTGTAAATATTCAGTACGGCGAGCGAAGTCTGACGATTTATAGCGCCAGATCTAGGGTTTTCTTGGGGCAGGACACCACATAGACTGTAATTTTAACGCTGATACTTCCGCATACAGTATACATCGGAAATATTTCACCCATTTAAGTAAATTAGTTTAATATATAAATTACGCCTTGTTCTTTGTTAATTTTGGCACTCAAGACTGTAAAATACTTTAAAGGGTTTCAAATTTGACTAAGCTGCAAGTCAGATAAGTGACATGTATCAAGCGTCAAATCCATCCGGATTCAGCGGAAATTTTTCTGAAGGTCATTTAGTCCTTTCAACTCACAATGTTGAATTCTTAAAATGTTGAATTCCTGAGATGTTGAATTCGCAAAATGTTGAATCCCAAAATGTTGAATTCGCAAAATGTTGAATTCATTGTAATCCCAAAATGTTGAACTCGCAAAATGTTGAATTCGTAGCAATCCCAAAATGCTGAATTCGCCAAATGTTGAATTTGAATTCCCAAAAGTTAGTCAAAAGGCCTAAATTCTGTTAATGCTTTGTAGTTTAATGACAACTGTAGGTACACTTTTTTCATTTTGTAAATTTCTGTTTTCTGTATGTCTTTTTTGTGTGCAATAAAGTATAAAGTAGTAGAAGAGACACGCCATATGACCGTGTAACTATAATTTGTACCAACAGAATTGAGGCCCTGTTTGACGTACTCAAAGGAGCACTGGAGGCTGTGCACTGTAGAAGTTCGGTTTCTTTACTTTATTAAGTATAACATGGTATAACCGAAGCTTTGAACCCTATCCTACGGTCACTGAATCCACCTAATCAAAACAGCTGTCAGCGAACTGTTCCAAGTGCTCAAAGAAGCCCTGGAAACTATGCGTTGAAGAAGCAGTTCTTCACTTTATTAAGTAGGTATAACCGAAACTTTAACCCCTGTCATAAGTTCACTAGGTCCGTCCCTGCCTGCCAGTCACTCTAACAGTGCGCTAGAAAACGCGCTGTGGTGTAAACTGGGGCAACCGTTCTCCTATCTTGCGCTGCGTCGGTCCCATCTTTTGTTGCTTAGGCTATTTAGCTTTTGCCGCGAGGAACTCTCACTATTAGCAGTTGCTTAGAAAGGGTTTCTGTATTCTATTTTTTAGGGTTTAAAGGGTGCTGAACAGTACACTTATAATGTGCCGACAAAGTCTGTCTGTCCGTCCATTTTTGACTCATTATAGGTAGCTAGTTGAAATATTTACATAATCGTAATATTTACATAGCGTTATTGTGGCGAATTCTCTGATAACTTAATAATTATGTGTCCCCTTATACTCGTATGGGTACTCTTATTTTTTAATTTTAAGAAAATTATACATTGTACGTATACATTGAAATAATTTATTTTATGGTATAATGAAATATCAGTTATTTTAATGCATACTATTAGAATTTATTTGTTTATTACTTCGTTAGCTCGAATTATGTCATTTTTATATATAATATTACTATAATTTTGTGTTATTTCTTTTCTATACATTTCCGAATCGATGCCACCTATATTTTTCCGAGCCCTGCGCGCCACTGTCTTACCATCGGGTACTGGCATAATAACAGCGCTGAGGTGGTCGCCCACTCCAGCACATGCTGAGTCAGAACCTTTTTACGTTTGCCACTCCCGCAATTCTCTGTTGTCTTATTGTACGTAAATTTTTCCATGTATACATTGTTTCTTCTTTCTGTGCATTGTTTACTGTATTAGTTATTTATTTTTTCTTTGTATGATGTATGTACACTGTGCTTATCTTTTGTGTTGTTCCTGTACATGTGTGTGTGCAGAATTTTTTTATCTATCTATCTATCTAAAATGTCTTTCATGATATGATTTTCATATAAAGTGTTTTTAAGGATATTTTGTTTTAGCTATATCTCTGTAGTGGCAATTTTTATAATTTTATTATAAAAATTGTCGTGGCCACAATTATTATTATTAAATTCTTTATTGCATAGAAAACGTTTTTCATACAAAGACGTACTTAAATAGCATTTTCTTCCAGTCAACCTTGGGTTTGTGGATAGTGTGGCTTGGGCAATGCACGATACATACTATAAGTACATAAATTACATAAATACAAGAAAAATTAAAAAATAAAACTAGGGGGGGGCGGGGGGGGAGTCATAATTATATACATGGTCAATAAATAAATACATACATATATTTACCTAACAGACACGTACAATAAATTTACTAAAATACAATAACGGGACAACCTCACTAAGTTGCTCGAAATTAAATTATGAAGAATGATAACTGGCACAGAGCAAAGACCAATTAAATTAGACGAACTGTTTAAGACCAGCGAAAGGAATATAATTTATTTTATAACAGGGAAGGGCTCTTTGCAACGTCGTCCAGACGAATTAAAGCTCCCTTCACACTGACCGATGAACCATCACAGGACGACTTAATGATAATATTTATTTTTTATATTTTGTAATTTATTCTTGTAACCTCTAGAATCTTTTACTACAATTCTTAACGCTCTTGTAAAGACGAGCGCAAAACATTATTTATTTACTTATTGACCAAACTACATTTAAAAGAACTTATTGAAAACAGGCGGCAGGAAAGGGAAACAAAATGAATTAATAGAAATTCTGTTTGGGAATAACAGTCATTACTATAGTTACTATTACTCCACTGACAAATCTTACGAAAAAAGAAACCATTTAGGTGGGTAATGCGTATAATTTCATGCATAAATTAAATATGTCATATCACTCTGTCAGTATCGCAACTTGATATTGAATCACTGGTTGTCAACCAGTGCTTACGGTAGCCTTTGTTTCCTAAACTGTTAGAGTGAGTATTAAGTGCTTATTATATCTAATCACGCGGGAAGCGTGTGAACGCTGTACTTGCCGTCGGGCGAAGCAAAGAGGAAACGGGCCCGACGTCGCCCCACCTATAGCAACTTGCAAATAAAAGCGAGAACGAATATGTCATGTAAAATTAATATCCAAAATTCATTGTAAAACCACGTACTTAAAGCAGTATTTAAATTGAAAGCAGTCTCTTCTCATGTTATACTCGAGCTAGTCATAGCTAGTAATAGATTGTAAGTCAAGTTATTAAGTTTATACCATAGCCACTCAGAAAGTGTCCCGTTGCTCGTTCATAAACGGGTTACAAAGTTCGTCATTTCTGCCTTAAGTTATATGGAAAGTCATTCCTGCCCTCCATAGCAGGGCAGGAATTTTGTATGAAAATCAACTCCTTAATTGCTAGCGTTCTTTTGTTTTTCAGCAGCGATCATTAAAAAAAATACAAACCTCTAAAGGTTTTATATCAAATAATTAGAAAAAAGAGGTGGGATTTTTTGTAGTCGATTTTCAATGAAAGGAGGCTAGCATCCTTTTTCTGCTAATTAGAAACAAGAGATGGGAATTTGATTTTGTACTCGATTTTCAATGAAAGAATGAAAATAATGAAATGAAAGGAATAAAAGGAAAAAAGTTTTTTACTAAATTGATAATTTAACAGTACGCTTTTAATTATTCTAAATAATTTTATTTTCCTCGTAGGTGTAGTATAAAGCACTATGTATCACTCGGGAGAAAGTTCTATTTCTGTTCCTTTCCTTTCCTTTCCTAGTTTCCTTTAACAAATTAAGATACTCTCGAACAGAAATAGATGCATGGTTTTCTCACGTCGGTGTACAATGAACTTGTCTTGTGTGGGAGTTATTTAATTATATTTCCGTTCTCACTTTCAAATGGTTTCATGGATTTATCAAACATTTTTTTATTATTATAGACCTTTTATCTATTTGAAACCATTTGTGCAAGTGTTGTCGTCCCCTTATACTGAAAAGCGGCTTATTTCGCTGAAGTCTGACTCAAAAACAGAATAACCGAGCGCTAATTTTACATTAAGAATGCTTTAGGTTAAGATAATAAGTAATTTAGTCACGTAGTTGCGCAAAAATTGGTGTAAGTCCGGGCTTACAGCAGGCGCTTCTTGAAAACGAATTTACCCGTAAATGAATTAGTTATGCTAACCTGCTGTTATAATATCCATGTACTATGGAAAACCGGCCACATTCGAGTCGGAGTCGCTTGTCGAGGATTTCGTATTACCACATACCTATTACTGGCCTTATTAAGCCATAAAAAATACGTTGTATTTTCATGCGATGGTCAAGTCAATCTATTAATTTAAGACATAAAAGATTTTTAATCAATATATGGTCATTATAAGATGTTGTTCGGTTAGCTAACTACGTAATAACTTAAAACTGAAGAACCCTTAAGTAGGGACTGAATAAATTAACCGACTTGGTATTACCTACATGGATCTCACAACTTTTTATGGTAGAAGAACTGAGTTGCGAGCCTTGGTTTTTTTACAAGTTATGTTTTTAATGGCTTCTCATCTCTTTTTATAGATAGTCCTACCTTTTTTCCTTGACCATTTTACAAGTTATATGTGAATATAATTATATCTAGGTAGGTACCTGTCTATACCTATTATTCCAGTATATTATACATAAAACAAGTACATTGATTCATTCACTGCAAATGTAACTATGTAATTAGGTATATTTATATGGGATTACCAAGTTATTCATTTAGTTGATGTATCTAGAAAACTGGACCGAAATTGTAAAATATTTTAGTTTTTTTCTTGATTTATACACTAAACACTAATTATATTCTAAATTTGAAGCGTCTATGTCTGATAGAAGTGCCTTAGAAATTTATCACCAAAAATCTAAGGCACTTCTAGCAGACATACCCGCGGTTTCTTGTTCACTAACAAGCTGTTAATCTACTGTTAACAGCTGTCAGTTGACCAAAGTGCATACAAAAAAACACTGACAGCTGTTAACAGTAGAGTAATAGCTTGTAAGTGTACGAGAAACCAGAGGATAGAAGCTTCAAATGCAGTCAGTCAGTTAGTCAGTGAGTGAGTTAGTAACAAAATTAAGAAACTTTATCTAGTTATAATTCTTAAACTACTGGTTTAAATTAAATGGCATTTGATATATACCGTGTTTATACAATGCCTGCTTGGTTACTGATTCAGGCTTCTAGTTTTATCCACAACGAAGTTCGGATAGGGTAGGGGGATAGGGGGCCGGAAATGGCCTGAACTGCTTCAAGAAAAGAATGGTACGGCTGCCGTGCCTCTTATTTGTTTGACTTGGCGGGGGCACTGCCGTTCCCCCAGATAAAAACATGATTCTTCTAAAGCACTCCTCATTTGTGGTTACGTATTTTTCTACCTAAAATCACAGAGGAAAAAAAATCTCCACCACCGACTAATTCAATCGGCGTCTATCGAGTGTTTCTTAAAAAAGAATTCTTAAGAATTCCCGATTCCTTAGAATCATGTTTTTATAAATAAGACCCTACTACGAGTTTAGCAAAAACGTCTTTCCTTTTATTCAATACGAAACCCTCAGAGGCCAATTTTTGTTATTTGTCGTTAGACTATAGATTGCGCTATAATAATACTACTTGTGTAAGGGAAACTTCGTACAAATTTCATTGAAAATTACTTCGATGAAGTTGTCAGTTCTATAAAGCTGATAAAAACCCCTCCTTCTCCGGAACCCAACACTGCGCGTGGCCCGACACGCACTTGGCTAGTTTTTTTTATATACAGCGAAATCAAAAAAGACATAAGAACATGGATGCATGGTAAACCCTCCTTATTTAATTATTCTGTTGCACACCCTCTTATTTAATACACATTCTACAAAATGTCCAACTGGCAACGGCTCAAGAGATAAAGCCTTTCGTTGTAAACGAAAACAACACGCCAATTAAAAATATACAATTGAAAATCGTAATCGCTTAACCAACCCTGACCCAATGAAACATAATTCCGCCCTCGAACATCCTCAAATTGAAGCAAACAAGTGCACATCATCGATGCGAACAAACTCTGTGCACGTTTCGCCGACCTTTTTAAATTTATAACGTAGATAACAATAAAAATAATAATACAGCCTATATACGTCTCACTGTAGGGCACTGGCCTTCTGTCAGATAGGCTTAATCACCGCGCGTGCCCACCGCGGATTGCAATTTAAAGCAACGTAGATAGTAATTTTTCTTTTCTTTCTTTGTGATGCCATAATCACACTTGACTGTTTGTAACAAGATGCGCGTAGGTCGAGATTATTGTAGATCAATTTACATAAAGCTATGATCTGTCATCAGGATACATAATAGCTTTACGTTATGTATCAGCTATCAGGCAGGATCTCATTTTAGGCATTTTAGGTCAAGTACGAGTATCCCTGCTGGTGCTTATTTATTTTATGTAAATAAATGGTAATCAAAAGACTGACTAGGACCCTGTTCACTTTCAAAATAAACTATTGATTGTAGTTGTATAAAACGCGGCCTAGCCAAATATTTTTTCAGTGAGGCCCATAAAGTGTGTCTCATAGGTTCTGATTAACCGCCAACAAACCGTCGCTGTCATTTTAAAAGGTCGTATGTTAAATGTGTGTTTTTTTTCTTAGCTGTATGCGTAGTACGAAACGTGATCTTTCATGTTTCAAAATGTCATAGTAAGTTATGTTACACGATATTAGACTTTAATAACATAAAGAAAAAAACACACATTTAAAATACGACTTTTTGAAATGACAGCGACGAAATGCAAAACAGTAACTTATACAAATACATAACTTAACCAATCTGTATGTTATCCCACTTTACACGCGGCGCCGCAATACCTAGACCGAATTTATTAAGCCGTTTCGCTTTAGATATTTCCAAAATGCAAAGATAAACTCCCACCGCCCAAATCAAACACGCGCGGCTAATGCAAATTCCGTGATAACTAAAAGCTTTGCTACGTCATTCATTACGTGAGTTTGAAGTGTGTATCGACATCCGTTATAAATGTTAAATTCCGAAATAGAAAGAACTTAGAACATCACACAATTATTGATGATTGCAAACCATTATTTATGTGTAAACGTTTGTTAAAAGAGTGTTTGAAGTTTAAAGCAAGCGAGAATGTTTGAGCAAGGTCAATTTCTTAACTAATTTGTTTTGTAAATTGTAAGTATAGTTTGGTTTTTCGAAATCACGTAAATAGTTCAGCTGTAATATTTTTGTGCATCTAACTTTTGCACCGATTCTAGAGCCAGAATTTATCCAGAAATTGCCAATCCGCGGCGGGGACGCGTGGTGATTAAGCCCATACTCTCTCCCTGAGAGAAGACCTGTGCCCTACAGTGGGACATATGTAGGCTGCTTATGTATGTACATATGTACCTATGTTTTTTTTGTGCCATCTATTTAATTGCTTGTATTTTGTTCCGCAGAAACATAACTTTGAATCAAAGAGAGATTCGAAACCGGACCAGCTTACTGCGGAAAACTACAAAGATATACAAATAGAGCAAATAGTAGCAGGTAAGTACTATTAACGGAGTCTCAATCTCGTCGACTAACAATTCTCCACTCAATCATCACTAGGGATACTAACGCCCAAAATAACAAGCGGCACTGAAGAGTTAATTAACATTCAACATTGCTTCAGCATTCAGTAGAACGACTGCTTGATACCGAGATTAAAGCTCGACACACGATCGTGCGACGGAGATCGTCAGAGAACGCACAAACTGAAGCGGTCGCGGTCACGGTCGCGGTCACCGTCGCGGTCGCGTTCGCGGTCATCTACTTCAGCAGTATTTGTATGGACGTATTCAAACCAACGCGTTCTGACAGCGATTGTTTGATTGATCGCTAAACATGAATGAATGAATGATTTATTGCCACAAACAAACATGCTTACAAACAATAATTAAAAAATAAAGGAGTGTGCGTGTGACAATGATACTATTTCAGCGTTTGCTGTTTCTATTTGATGTCATGCAGGTAGGGCTTACCGCTAAAAAAGAACTTAAAACCATTAATTAAAAATAAATAAATAGATATATTTGTGCCAATTAACAAAATTATACAGATTGGAATATAAATAAAGTTTATGTCAATTTAGGACAATATTTTTTATGCTTATCAATTGCTTGTGAATTGTGATTGCTGGGATCGTGGTAAAAACCCGTTAAACACTTACATTATGAACCAGAACGTCCACCTAAGAGGCCACCAACTTAGACCAAACATCCAAATATCCGCACAAACTTTCACATTTATAATATTATATAGTAGGATTATTATTGTTGGTACACTAGCAGCTTAGAGCTGATGCGTCTTATCATCGTCATCTTATCACTGCACTTGATTGTTTTGGTTTTTTAGGGTTCCATACTCGAAGGGTGCCAAACGGGACCCTATTACTAACACTTCACTGTCTGTCTCTCTATCTGTTTGTGTGTCTGTCTGTCACCAGGCTGTATCTCATGAACCGTGATAGCTAGGCGGTTGAAATTTTCACAGATGTGAGTCCGTGGCTTAGGCCCCCAGTGGTCGACGCATCCGTGGTCGAGGCCCCCGATCGGTTTAATTTAAATCGAAAAAATTTTTAATCAAACGTACTGGCAGGCATACAAATGTTTTATAAAACTAATAAAAATACATTGAGAGTAGATTGTATGCAATATATTACATCTTAGTGAGACTCACAGAAATGCTTTTATTTTGTATAATATCTTTGTGGATGTTGCTCAAAGCGTTGAATTTTTTTTATAATGTTTGGAACATGCAAACACTTATCATGAATTTATGCATGTATATATTTTTTAAATAAATAAAAGTGTTAGTTATTCCTAATTATTTATTTATTTTTGTCAATAAGAAATTGGGTAAAAAAATTGTAAATGTGTAAATAACAGTCAGTGTCCACGTGTCAGTAACAAAATTCACTAACGTTTTATGTAACCTAAACCAATAATTTAAAGAGAAAACTTTACATTTTTTATATTTTTGTACATATGTACCTAATATGTTTGTTTCCAGGTAAACTTATTTTTTTACAGAAAGTTTTACCATTAGCAAATAAGTGACTAATAACTTTTTAACACGAAATACAATCAATTCTAGTTTGTGATAACTGCGTCATACATGCATGATACATATGATTGATTTTCCTCAACGTATTTTCCCTTCACCGTTAACGTGTGGTATTGCTACTATAAAATAAAAAATGTACGTAACTTTTCTAGAAGAGCGATCAAATGTTAATCTCATGTTAATCTCACGTCAAGCTAATTTCAGTCAATCACGTGCCGGTATAATGAATTAATCTTAGATTAATCTCTTGTTACATTTGAACACTCTTTCAGAAACTGAGGCTTATAGTAATCAAAGTCACTGCTACATGCCGGGCTTCGACCTCACGACGTTCTTAAGCCGCGCTGCCACCGCTTTCCGAGGAGGCCTACGAGTATGTCCAGCAATGGACCGAAATTAGTGTTAAATCGACCAAGAAAAAGCCAACCTTCGGTTTATTGCTGACTGCCGGGATAGCGGAACGCCCTTCTGCCTTATTTATTTAGCGGCCTAGGGCCATGTACCTCATCATCGCAGCGGAAATTCGAAGCACTGTAATTTCCTCCACTCTTCGTGCCCTCGCAAACAAATTGATCTTGATTCCCTTTGTCCAAGCCACTAAAAATTGAGGAGCGTTTAAGTAATTGAATCAAGTGAAAAGTTAAGCGTAAAAGTCAATATAATAGCGTAATGCGAAATGTTTTATGTTCATAAACCATTTCTGACATTTTAATTTAATTTCATTTCATTTAATTTCAATTTATGGACATTTTAATTTATTTTATTTTGTTATTCCTGTTTTTGTACGCTTGCAATCGTAAGAAGTAGAAATTTAGATTCTAAATACATTATTTTTTTAATTAGGTATATTAAATGTATAAATTTGTATGCCTCACAGGCAAAACATGCTCTGTACCTTATACAAAAACACCACCTTGTTTAAACACAACACACATGTTTTACAAATAAAGCTCTTTATCTTTATCTTTATATGAAATCGTGAAAACAATGTAAGCTGTTTAATATATTCGGTAGAGCAGGTACTAAAATGTTGTATGAAATAGCTGCTATTATTTTTTTGGCGATTTCAAGTTTATTAGTTATATCGATGAGTAGAGTAACCGCTTTAAGTTCTACCGGACTTTTCTGAAACACGCTTTAACTCCTGAACTGCCCTCGCGGAACGCAACGTATAGGTGGCCCATACTAAGTTGGACACAGATCTGTGTCGCGGCAGATGAGTGGTTAGCCAGCCATCTCTCCGGCCTATTTCTGAATTTAAAAATTCAATAAGTATAGTGATGTCTCTTTCTTTTTTGAAAAACTGGAAGAGACAGAACGAGACTTAGATGAAGCTCTCAATTCAGAAACCGGTGGTCAGAACCCCTTAATATTGGCTTGTCACAACGCGTGCCCACTTTTTTGTAACAAACTCAGTTAGATAATACATTCGGAATAAGTGAATTGTATTTCGGTTTTATTTTTCTTTTGTTTCGAGCTTTTGTTTCTGAGTAACGTGGGTAGTTTTAATTGAAACGCCAACCGATACGGCTTATCGGGAATTTAATTTGCTACGACATAGAAGCTTTCATTTGTTCTCTTTTTCGAGACCGACATTGTTCATACATACCGAGAATATGTCTTCGTAAAAGATGATGCATTATATAATAAATATAAGTCGATTCGTAACAAGTTTTGCCACAAACTGAGTACCTACCTGTTGCACCTATACAAATATTATAACATGAACACCTGTCATAAGCTAGCTTAACTCTTAACTCCATCTTAAAACTGGATTCAGATTTGTTGTACCTACTTATTGCCCTGCGCGAGCGAAAGTTGGGGGAAAAGTAGGCATTTTTGAAATTACAGAAATACAAATCCTATTATTAGAACTTTGACGACCGACGTCACTTCAGTGATTGTAATTTTGGTATATTTTTTATTGTCCAAAACTCAGTAAAGCTCAAATAAAACCATGTCTAGTGATAATTCAAACTCATAAACCACAGCCTGGAGCTGGAGTTGCGGCTCGTTGTGTCTTAAGATTAAACATTTGTATGGTATAGCTATGGAATTCTTCTTGAGATACAGCCTGGTGACAGACAGACAGACGGACGGACGGACGGACGGACAGACAGACAGCGAAGTCTTAGTAATAGGGTCCCGTTTTTACCCTTTAGGTACGTAACCCTAAAAAATACATTATTAAAAATACAAAATACCTACCTTATGTTTGTTAGCGCGTGTATTCTGGTTGAGTTGGTAGTGGAGAAAAAGGCTACGAAACTTTACTCTAACTAGTACAACTTCAACTTCACCTTTAGTTTCTCTAATAAAGTTTTCTTTAAACAAAACTGATCATGAGGTGACATCATACTAAGGGGGTTCAATTAGTAGTGAGAATGAATAAGACGCAATTAACTTTTCATCATCATCATCATCAGCCATTTTACGCCCACTGCAGGACATAGGCCTCCCTCATGGTTTTCCCTAACCATGAAGGGATTCGCCATAATCGCCACACTTGGCAGGCGGGTGGGCGATCGCAGTATGCGGTTGGAATCTCAGGAAGACGCTGCTGCCCGTCCCCTGGTAATTTATTTCCTTAGACGCCTTCTACGACATCCACGAAATGAAATGGAGTGACGCTATTCTTAATCCGGCACCACATGGTAATTAACTTTTATTAAATGTTATTTTATTTTTCAACATAATCACATTTTACTTGTAACACTTAGCATACCTTTTTTCAAAACCTAAATTCCTTTCTTAAAAAATATTAATCTTGATTTTCTAAAAACCCTTCATTGTCATCAAATTTCTGGCCTCATAGATATTCTGTCAATCTCGGAAATAAATAAAAGTCACTAGGAACAAGGTCTGGAGAATGTGGAGGATATTCTATCAATTCGAAGTCAGCATCATTGATGGCAGCCATTGCAACTTTGGACTTGTGCGCTGGGGCGTTATCTTGATGAAATGAATCAAAAGAGCGTCCTTTTTATTATATTTTGTCGACAAATAAGTGGGATATGCCAACCAGAATGTTCTTTTTATCTATCCAAGGCGTTTATACCTCATTCTCACTACTCTTTGAACACCCCTCCTACGGCACTTAAGTATTCAAAGAAATTATAACCTCTATTGTATTGTAATAGCTATGTTATTTGCGGTAATAGAAAATGCTGCACTTTTGGTCATAGCTCGTTTGTTTCAATAACTTCCTCACAGCAGGATGATTCCCTAACTTTGTAGATTCTAGTGGTACAAATATACCTAGCATTCTTTTCCAAGAGAGACACTGTAACCAGACTCAGTAATTTGTGCAATGACGCCTCGTGTTCTATTTAGCTTATTTTTTTGCAGTTTTATTTATACAAACACTATATTACGTTGTATTATAAAAATAAAAATATTGATTTTTTTATTCCACTATAAAAATATTTGTACAAAGGTGAGCTTACCTTCTTCCAGCTAACCTTTAGGCCATGTGGACAGTGGAAAGGGTAGTGCCAGGAAACAGCTATTGAGAAATTACATAGAAAATATAATAAAAGTAAATAGTCATAACAAGTTATGAATATACTAAATAAATGTCTAGAATACACACTATAATACTCTATAGTACACACTATAGTACTCTGAAGTCTTAGTCTTAGAGAAAGAAATTAAACACGATTATTCATCTTCAATGTGATTAAAACATATTTTTGTAGAATTTCTCTATTATGATACTGAAGAAACGGTTTGCGTCATTTCAATAACTCGTAATAATTGTAATAACCCTATCTTATTGTACTGGCCACCAGTCCCAATCCACTTCATTTGGAGCTAGAGGAGCTATTTCAGTTGAAACTGGCTCCTAGCTTGTGACCCGTGGGATATCTACGTAACTGAGTTTCAACTCCCTTAACTTGTCTTGGCTATTACAAATAGAAATGCGAGGCATCGTCTTCCTTGTGACTTCGTTAACGATTTAGGGATTTGGATAATAGAATTATATGTGAGAATAGCCGAGGACCGTGCTCAGTGGCGTGCAATAGGAGAGGCCTATGTCCAGCAGTGGACAAGCATAGGCTGATGATGATGATGATGATGATGATTATATGTGTTGATCCAGGACCTTGATTCTACATCCAGTTAATAAATCAGACTCGCCCACTTCTGGACAGAAGTTTAACCCCAAGGTACGCCACTTCTTTCTGTCCATGGCCACCATCGTCCAGCCGCTGCCAGACATCTGCCTCAGATCGTCGTCGCTCCGAGCTAGTGGGCGTCCTACGCTGCGTTTGCCAGTTCGTGGTCGTTCTACATTCAGTCGCTATTCGCTAATGATTTCAAGGTCATTATTCGGTCAATTTGTGCATTGTATTACAAAGACAATTATTGCATCAACGTGTCAATTTAATTCGATTGCCGATTCTAGTCTAGACATACTGTAACGTTTTGCGATTTAAACATCAATATCACTCGGTAGGGAATCTCATCTTCGAAGGCTAATCTTTATAAGCACTGGGTCGTTAAACGACACTTGCGCTATGGCACTTACGAATCTGAGGTTAATCAGCTATTTCCTTAGACGATACGACCCAGAAATAACTGATCCGAATGTTACCTGTCTCATGTACATCGCTGAAAACATATATGTTGAGATATGTATTTATGATGATGATCATGATGAGATATTTATTTATTTATTAGATCTATATTTTTTTTCAAACAGTTGCTTGAAATCTTGAGAATACGGAAAGCAATAATGTTTCACAAGTTGATTCCTGAAACAGGTCAAGGAAATAACTTCCACTCAAGTTAGGACTCGATTCATCTCGAGAAATATCAACTCTTTTTATAATATTTTCAGTTTTATTAAAAAAAATACATCCAGGTTTTTACCTGTGTGTAATTTTTTTTTGTCAGGTGAATTAAATATACACTAAAATATCACCAGTACACCAAGTTCAGTGGAATTGATGCATCATAGGTTTTTGTGCAAGTTTCAAAGCACTTAGGTTAAACATTTTGACAACATAAATAAAATCAAGCGCCAGCGTTACAATGCTATGCTTGGTACATGCGTAACATGACTTTCCACTCGGTAACAGCCTTGTCTAGAAAAGAGATTTGGGGAAGGATGTTGAGAATGAGTAAGTCTATAGAGTCACAAATTTCGAAGTCTTACGACGCGTAGGACCATCCGTTCCCGAGAGTCGTGTTAACTCGTGTTAATCGTGTGAGCATACGCTTCAAGTTATTATGACGGGCAAGATTGAGAGGCCGAGGTGTGTTGAAGAAAGAAACACATCGTGGTTATTGGACGGATATAGCCGGTGTTGAAATTCTCTTTTTCCATGTTAAGAAATTGACAATGATATTGCGAGATTGAGAACTGACGGCCAACTTCCATTAGTGGAGGGGCACGGGAAGAAAAAGAGAAGAAGAAGAAGAAAGACATTTATTGAGACAAACTAAGACATTAAGACAAAACCAAACCAGTCACATGAATACCTACAACATAATACAAGGCAAATTCAGACCGTCAGAGTGCATCTTTTAATGTATTTTGTTTTCTGGTGTGAACAATAATGTGTTCTAATCAAGGATGTTTTACGTTCTTGGTTCTAATTTAATCTAATACCTGCCACAGTCCGGCTAGTAATATTTACAATGTTTGCACAGCACATGGCATGTTTTTAAAAAACCTTTATTTTCATACATGACACGCAGCGCAAAATTTGGCGATTGTTTGAACAACAAAAAATGCATTAACATGCATGATAGACAAGCAAACTTAATATACATATCAGGTGCGGGTCCATGCTTTCTTTTACTGTGAGCGAAAAGTACAAATATACGTATACAGTAAATAACACCTTAACCTATACATACGTGTAGTCTACTCAGTGGAACTGCGGGTGACTTTGCCCGGGGGAGGTTTACCTGCTGTCAACTGCAAGCATCTTACAGACAAACTGCCTCGACAAAGATGCGCCAAGCCATTTTGGGTTACGGTGAATTACATTTTCTAAAAGAGTCTTCTTTTCACATCGTATGTGGATGCCTAAGACATTTAGGTTACGGTGACTTGAATTTTCTGAAGTCTGCGGATGCCATAACCAGATTCTGTACAAATACACGGTGTTATTTATAATACCGTGTGAAGGAACAATTCACAGCTGACATTTTAGCTCTCTATTTCTCAAGAGGTGCGTTCAGATCATACTCATATGTTATTGCTACCCGTCACGCATCCGGTCCAACGTAAATGACTATTGTATTCTGCGTAATTTTATACCGTGTATAGTCAAACGAAAAAAAGGGAAAGATCATCCGCGTGGCTCAAGAAGCGGCGCAGATCCAGTTTTCTCGTAGAACTTTGCAGAGCGGCCCCGGTAGCATAATCCCTTGTGCCGCGCGCGAGAAGTATACGTAGACAAAGAATCGCCCTAACCTGCGTTCACGTAGCGGTCGAGAAGGGGGTGGCGCGAGTCTTTGACAATTCTCGCACGCGGCATAAGGGATTATGCTACCGGGGCTGCTCTGCAAAGTTCTACGAGAAAACTGGATCTGCGCCGCTTCTTGAGCCACGCGGATGATCTTTCCCTTTTCTTCGTTTGACTATACACGGTGTAAAATTACGCGGAATACAATAGTCATTTACGTTGGACCGGATGCGTGACGGGGCATACGCGCGATGGTTCTAAATTATCTGTGTGTGTACATAAATAAGGAGTATAACACTATAACATGGTCCAGGAGGGAATTTGACTTCTCAGACGATGGACCATCTTCCATGCATCGTGCTCTGCTTGCCCTGACACCTGCACTCATGAGGACCTAACAAATGATAACGAAACTGCCGCAACTCTTTAATGAAGACTTAACAAAATTTGTTGGCCATCGACACGCTAAGAATAAGTACTCGTATAAGAAGTATGACCAACGGTTCCTAGATAGGAAGACGATTCTTAAGTACCTATTTATTTAGTGAAATTCTCAATACAGAACGCGCCGGTTAGCGTTGCGAAAGTCTTACGACGCAAAGGGTATTCTAGGCCCTATGACATTTCACCCTGAGCTGCTCTCCGGCGTCCAATTTGCAATTGTGCGGAAATATGGCGATTGTACAATCTGCCCTTGAGACAAAACTTACGGAAACAAGGCCCTTTGTCGCCCTGACCCGACATCTAATGATACATTGCTTTTCTAGGGTTACGTGAGTGAGTGAGGTAAGCGAAATACCCTTCGCCGAGCAGCTACCATTCTTGTTTGTTACTTTTTTTGAAAAATTTATAGAAAGAAAGAAGAAAAATAAAATAAAAAAGAAGAATAAAAGAATTAAAAATAAGAAATAATTAAGGAAAAAAAAAATAGAATGATTAAGAATTTAATAGTATTGGCAAACTTTGGTCTCTGACTAACCCTCCGGGATGGTACGCGGTGGTAGCGGAGCGGTAGAACGCCGGCTTCTCATTCGGGAGGTCGTGGGTTCGAATCCCGGCATGTACCAATGACTTTGTTTTCTAAGTTACGTACGTTTGTGAAGTTATAGTAGCAATACCACTCGCTAACTGCGAAGGAAAACGTCGTGAGGAAACCTAGTGTCTGAGGTATTTACACATTTCAGCGCTTGCTACGTACAATGGCCCAACTATGAGGCTACGCGCGGAAATCTCCAGTCGAACTGGAACTACCTCTCCGGGATACAGGCGTGAGTTATGTAATGAAATGTAAATGGTTATACCGTTTTGGGCCGTACTATTTACCATTCAATGCCAATGATGAAAAAAACCGGCCAAGTGCGAGTCGGACTCGCGCACCGAGGGTTCCGTACTCGCGCTTGGCCGTTTTTTATTATTTGTGGTCAGAATAATAATAAGTCCCACAATCACGTTTTTACGATTGAGCATAAACAAAAAAACGGCGAAAAACACGTTTGTCGTATGGAAACGCCGATACTTTGCGGTAATAACACATAGATACTCGTACCTATTCTGTGAGAATTTCAACTGGCTACCTATTACGGTTCCAACCCTTTAAAGTTCGGGCGGAAGAACACAGACAGGAGAGACAGCGGAGGCAGAGTAATAGGGTCTCGTTTGGCACCCTTCGGGTACGGAACCCTAAAAAGAAGAAGCCGCCTTTGATAAAGCGCTTATATCTTTGAGATCGCTCAGAATAGCATCTTCAAATGGGGTACTCAACCCATTTGAAGATGCTGTTCGATGAAAAAAATAGTAACTCGACGCTTTCAAGAGGTATCTCAAAGGTAAGAGCGCTTTATTAATCAATACCTACCGAGTTAATAAAGCATGGTAAGAGCGGACCGAGACGGGCAGCAGCGTCTTTCTGAGATTCCTACCGCATACTGCGATCGCCAATCCGCCTGCCAAGCGTAGCGATTATTATGGTTAGGAAAACCATGAGGGAGGCCTATGTCCTGCAGCGGACGTTAAATGGCTGATGATGATGATGATGGTAAGAGCGGTGGTAGCGTAGCGGTAGAAAGCTGTCCTCACATTCGGAAGGTCGTGGGTTCGAATCCTGGCATGTACCAATGACTTTTTTCTCTAAATTATGTTGTGAATTTATAGTAGCAACACCACTCGCTAACTGTGAAGGAAAACATCCTGAGGAAACCCTACTATTTACATGCTTCAGCGCTTGCTACGTGCAATGGTCCAACTATGAGGCTCCCCCAGTTTCTCGTACACTAACACGCTGTTAATCTACTGTTAACAGCGGTCAATTGACCAAAGTGCATACAAAAAAAAACCACTGACAGCTGTCTACAGTAGATTAACAGCTTGTTAGTGTACGAGAAACCGGGGGTAAGTCAGTGATAGTTCAAAACATAGATGTCTAACTAGCGCTAGAAATTAAATCTCCACGTTCAATTGTGCGATTGCGGGTGGTGATTGTCAATTGTGTCACCAATCGGAGCGAGTTCAGTGCCACCGTCAGACCGCCATATTGCAAGGTACCTAGATATTTCGACGGGTTACACATCAAATCCGTACCGACCCGACTCCGGACGTTTCTTTTATATGCCCTACATGCAATAGGGCTTGCCGCTCCCGAATCGGACTTTTTAGTCATTCGAAAAAGTGTCAAACTCTTAGGCACTGCTTAAATCGTCCGTAACGACGCAAAGGCCTGTGATGATACATCAATGAAGTCAATGGTTTGACGTTTTTTTTTTAAACTAACCATCAGTTACGCTGTGACTTAATATCGCCCAATCAACGTTCGCGTCACGCACGGCGCACAGAATGAACGAATCACAAAGAGATTTACTCCGCAGTACACCTTGCGCTCATTTCATTGGCAAAGACTAATCGAGAGGACTGCGGCCGTGTTTGAGTGTGAATTTTGTAGGGAGAAATACTTCTAAGGTTTTTTATTCATAGGGCTAAGCGCGGAAAGCTCAGGTCTAACTAACCAATACCTACTAAGCTTACAATGAGAAAACGACTAAATAAAGGTTCATTGTAATGATTTAGCAATGTATATATTTTTTTAGACAATAGATTTAAATACCACAATCGACTCAATAAAATCACAAAGGGATGAAAACAAATCATAAATGGATACACGCGAATAACACCTCCAAAATGTCGCTCCAAAATTACCATAACATTAGGAAAACCCACCCCGTTTTCCCTAGAGTGATATTTGGCGGGAAAATAAATTGAAAAAGTGTATTCGATTGGGCCTTTGCCCATATACCTAAGCTTAGCTTAGATTAGCGATATCATAAATAAAAATAAGTTTCTTTGAATCTTTTCTTATCTTTTCTTTTTTCTTATCCTTTTCTTTCTTATCTTTTTATCTTTTGCGTCTAAAGTATTTACATACCTCAGCGCTTGAAATTGAGAGAAGGCCCTGCAATGGGACGTGTATAGACTACATAAAAAAGCTATACGTTTTACTCACGTTACTTGCGTCTTTGCGTCAACTTATATCAATAGAAATGTTTAAAAGACTGTTAGAGTTCTAAAATACAGATATAAGCACGTGTTGACCTCTATGAAACACATTTGACGTTACATGCGTAATTTCTCTTCCTTTTGCAGTCTGGTAAAACATTCGAAAAAATTACCTTCGCTCAGGCAAATAATTTGGCAGTTATTGAAAAATTATTATTTAATATATATCAACCGGAGCTGTAAACACCGGGAGGTCGTAGGTTCAAATCCCGGCATGTACCAATGACATTGTTTTCTAAGTTACGTACATTTGTGAAGTTAGAGTAATACCACTCGCTAACCGTGAAGGAAAGCAGCGTGAGAAAACCTGAGTGTCTGAGGTGTTCGCATACATCAGCGCTTAAAATTTTCAATCCGCGGTGGGCACGTGTGGTGATTAAGCCCATACTCTCACTCGAATATAGGCTACATAAAAAAAAAAAAATATTTAAATTATTAATATTGTTATTGGCAAATAGGCAAGAGCCCGCTCGGTACCCGTCAGCCACTCGGGTCGAGATGGCACAGTAGATCAATCCCAATAGCTTCGCGGCAACAAATGATGCGGCAAGAAGACCGTAAAGTGAACGGCCATCATAAAATTTTGTGGCAAATAGTGGGGAGAATAAAATTTTTGCAGTCTGGTACACACGACAACACATCAAGCTATCGATATTTAATCTGGCACACAACATTCTTCTCTATGCTTTAGCGACAAGAGAGGCCTTAATTCCACAGTAATATTTGAAGGAGACCTGCCGCCGACTGTACTACAACAAAGTTAGAGTGACAGTCGGTTTTATTCTATGGAAGTACCTACTTTATCGTTGCCGTAATTGGGTATTTGACAAAATATCAAATGAGTTACTTTTAAAACGGAATTTTGTATGAAAATACTGGCTTATGACGTCACATTTCAGAGCACTCTTTTTATGTTTAGCCTATTTAAAAATTGTAATAACTAGTAACTGACTAAAAGAGATACATTTTCCGAGATATTTTGTAATTTTTGAAATAATTTATTGTTGATCGTGTAAAAAACCCTATTATGGATCATTGCGCAGAAAATCTGCAGGATCATGTCGATTTTTATAAGGATTAAACTTGCTCTATTTCACTTTCACAATTACCTTAAATATAAACAATCTATTGTTTTTTTTTTAAATACGATCGAAGTCAATCAAAGAAAACCGGCCAAGTGCGAGTCGGACTCGCGCACGAAGGGTTCCGTACCATTATCCACAACATTAGACACAAAGATACATAATCTGTGAAATTTTCAACTCTCTAACTATCACGGTTCTTGAGATACAGCCTGGTGAAAGACAGACGGACGGACGGACGGACGGACAGACAGACAGCGAAGTCTTAGTAATAGGGTCCCGTTTTTACCCTTTGGGTACGGAACCCTAAAAAAGCTATGGGTAGGTACGTTTGGAATAAATTAGTTTAGGACGAAGCAAGCGTATTTTATTTAGTATTCACGCGATTGTTGCTAACGATTTGTTTACATGCAGTGCGGAATACATAATATACCTATAACGGGTTCAATCCGATGTTTTAAAACTTATGAGAATATTATGTGAAAACTTTCCCTATCGGCGATGACTTCGAAAGTACGAGGGATCACAAAATTTGAAAGCTTACTTTAGGAAAAGGTCATCATCATCATCAGCCATTTGACGCCCACTGCAGGACATGGGCCTCCCTCATGGTTTTCATAACACGGGTTGGCGATCGCAGTATGCGGTTGGAATCCCAGGAAGACGCTGCTGCCCGTCTCCTAGCAATTGATTTCCTTAGTCGCCTTCTGCGACATCCACGGAAGGAAATGGAGTGACGCTATTCTTAGTCCGGCGCCACACGGAAAATCTTTAGGAAAAGGTCTTTATTAGATGTCATATCACATTCATGTCCACTATGTTCTGTGAGTACGTCTACATTATATCTACATTCGTCAGTTCGAAGAGATGATATCAGTAGCCGTGTTAGCGCGATCGGTAGAACGCCTGCCTCACACTCAAGAGGTCGAACCCCGTTGTGTCCGCATGTATTTTTTCTAAGTTACATTTGTATCAATACCACTCGCTAACCGGGAAGGAAAACATCGTGAGAAAACTCGAAACAAACGTTTGTGCTTGAATTTGTCAATCTGCGATGGGAACGCGTAGTGACTACGCCTATTCTATCTTTCGGAGAGCAGGCCTCTGTGCCCTGTAGTGGGACATTATAGATCATGTATACATGCTATACCCCTTTTTTGCTAGATTCGCGAATCGTTCTCGCTGAGATCGACCAATATAACATGGACCCTGTCACGATTGAGTCTATGCTTAGAACGTTATCATATTGGTTCGGCTATCGTTCGAAGCTTGAAAGGGTAGTTATCTACCTATACTTTATACGTTAGTTACCTACGAACTATTGTTCCAGTTTAAGAAACTGCAACATGGCTGTAACGTTTGATTTTAGCTCTAGTGTGTATCAAATCAGTGGGATGTTACTAACTTGAATGTTGCATTGGGAATTGTGTAAAGACAATTTTGTCGTATGACATTTTTGAAACAGCAGCCCGACTTCCGAATATTCAAATAGGTAGGTACAGAAAACTTATTTTATAGTGTCGAGGGCTAAGTTGGTCGAATAGGAGTACTTGGTTAATTGAGCCCTCTGCCCCAGTTTGGCGTTTGGACAACTTAGCAATTAATAAGCGTAATACACTGTTATTTAAGCCTCTCTCGTTTGCACATTATAAATTGAAATGAAATTAAACGTGAAATGAAAATAAATGGACAACGTGCATCAACTACTGCGATATCATTTCGCTTTACCATCCGTACGTGCTCACTTAGCGCCATATTTGTAATAGGACCTCGCCCAGATAAAAGTGGGCAAACAGGAAGCAATAACAGGCCAAAAGTCACAGTTTGCCCGCGCTGAAGAAGTCCAATAGTGTTTCTCCCGAGATAAAGTAAAACAGATTGTTGACAAGACAAATGAAGCAATAAATTGTGTCCCGTTACGGAGCAGCAACCACAAGTACAGTAGACAGTGTATCAGATGAAATATATTTTTTATGTAATAGACAAAAATCTCGTGTCACAGTGTTTGTTGTAGTAACTACGGACTCTGTGTCGAATCAGGAATTTAGAGCATAGCTCCACCTGGTAGAGGTTCATCTGAAACGGTTTGCCAAATTAGACCAGAAGAAGAAGAAGAAGAAGAAGAAAGACATTTATTATACCAACAAGATACATCACAGAAACAAAATAAGCTTGGCAACTGGTTAACCACGAGGCAACTGACCCACAGTGTTTGTTATCGAACTCCTCCGAAACGGCTTCACTGATTTTTATGATTTTTTTTTTGTATATATTTGGTAGGTCTGAGAATAGGTCGCAGGCAAATAAAATTAATATGGCAAAACAACGTTTGCCGAGTCACCCAGTCTAATATACAAAGATCTCTTGTCACAGTGTTTGTTATCGGACTCCTCAGAAGCGGGTTCACCGATTTTTATGATTTTTTTTGTGTATATTCGGTAGGTCTGAGAATAGGTCGTAGGTTAATTAATATAGCAAAACAACGTTTGCGGGGTCAGCTAGTATCAATATACTATTTAGGCTCTATAGGTACCCGGTTGTACGTTTACAAAAATCTGATGAGGACAGCGAAATATACTTTGATGGTATATAATCATGAAGATCACCTTTCATAGAAAAAAATGTATGGCTAGCCAAACAACTAAGGAATCAGAGTGAACACAGGGTACTACAGGGTATCCTAGAAAGGCCCAGTGAAACCTAAGGGTGTTATTCTCATAAAATCAAACAACTTTTATTTTGAAACCAACTCCGAAGTGTCGACATAATATCAGATGCTCCATACAACATTTTTACATGTGCTCTAGCAAATGAAACAGTTCATATTTTTTTCGATATTTAAAAGTTACTCTCATAATAGAAGTTTTATTGCATTGATGGGTCCTCCTTAAGTTTCACTGGATCTTTCTGGAACACCCTTTATAACCTACGTAAATGTGATGAGATAAAGTCCAGAGAGTATTTTGTAAGCAAAGAAAATGTTTTTGCCAAGGCTTTTTTTCTAAAAGGACTGTGTCGCTGTAATGGGCCTCTGCACTTTTGTCCACAAAGACACAGAAACGTCTGTATGTTGCTTCTGGGCTGTTTTTCCGGCAATCGCCCCCAGCCTAAAGGAACAAACATCCGTGGCATTTCGACTCCACAAGCCCTTAAAATACTCTTTAAATGTGTACGGAGAAAATATTAATAACATTTTTATGTTACCCTCGAGAACTGCACGCTGCAGCTCGGGCGAGATTGTTTCCCAATATTTGGGCAATAAAGTCCATTTTAGAATTTAATGGCTACTGCTCGGGCGGGGCAGGGCCGGCCGTGTGCCGCACAAATGCTCCAAGTAATTTTTGTATCTTAACCCGGTAACGCTGTTCAGAAACTCAATAACGCTCCTCCTTCACGACTTGAAGCTGCAAAAGATACATCGGAAAATTGTTAGAACACGATGGGGAAAATATTCCAGACAGGTCCGATTTCCAGAGCCAATTTTCTACAGAAACATAATTCTTAATAGAGACAGTATAAAGACGTTGATAGACAAATAGAATACGGTTGCTACAATGCAATTTTTCGAAGGTCCCACCACCACTAATTATTTGTGTGTCTAACCGATTATGTGAATTCTTTCAGAAGTTGCATAAAGAGGTTTTTTAATTCGCATTTTTTCAGAATACAAAGCACAGTTGCTTTTTAATTCATAAAACTGTTTGATGCACAAAGTGTTCTCCTAAAGCCCCACAATAAAGTTGAAAGCAAATGTGTTTTATTAATGCACATTTTTCCCATCCAGAGGTATCTTTTGGCTTCTCCCCCTCATTTTCCACTCTGCCATTTATCATGTCCAAAAAAGTCCGTATGCAGAGCATGTGTAGGTAGCTACATGGATTCTTGAGCACAATATTGTACGAGTATATTTAAAAATTTATCCACATTTGTTTGAGGAGAGGAAATAACCTGCCAATGAATGGAAATCCGCTAATGGAAATGCTTTATAAAAACATCGCTGGATAAAATAAATATGGGGCCATATGTAATCTGGGGCAAAATGACATACGCTCATCAAATTAATTTTTCGGTCGTGCGGCGGAACTCGACTGTCTGTTCAAATAAATTCCTTTGAGCGTTTTGCCTTGGGTTTACTTGTTCACTGAGGCAAAATTTTATGGAGCTACTACTAAAGGATCAATAAACAGGATGACATTTTTTTAAATACCTTACCGACAAACTTACCGATCTAATGGATATCAAAAATAATAAAAAAAAGCCATTGATTTTCTAACTCATCATGAAATGTCTAGAACTAATGAACCTTGTTTAAGCCCGCTGCTAGTAGAGTTTTATTTGGCCTATCTATCATCATCATCATTATTGTCAGCCCACCGCTGCCCACTGTTATAGGCTGCTGCTGACTGCTGGCCTATCTAGACAGCCCATGAATAGAGCCCAGTGCTGGGCACAATTTCCTTAATTGACACGCCAACTACAGCCACAGGCTCGGTTCCCTAGCAATCTCGTCCATTGCCTTTCTACGGCTTATGGTCTGGATCTGTGGATATCTAAGATTTTTGGTAACGCCCTCCCTAAACTAGTGAAAAAGATAGGATTGCGATAACCGCTAATAAATTGTAGTAATAACTGCCACAGAATACAACTACTTCCCCCGATTTAAAACTAGAATATAATGAAATAGATGTCCTAGTTTGGAATATTATTAATAAACTTACTCTTATATTCTCATTGTCAATAAGAACTTACTCTTGTGGGTAGGCGTTTAAACTTGTAGGTTCACTTTGGTGAGCCTTAAAAGCAATTTCGGTGAAGATCATTTTCCAAATGCCGACCATATACTGTGTTTGATGAATCACCGCTCCAGAAGATTTCGGCAGCGAAAATATTGTACTAGAATTCCAGAACGAATATTGACAGTTCAGCTTCGACCAATATTGAACAAACATGATAACAAAATAATTTCAGCGTGAATTTTATGGAAGTTGAGGCAGACATCCATCATAATATTAAGGCTGGTTTATATCTACATATGTATAATTAAAAAAAAACACTTAATTTATGCTCTTCGTTGCTAAGCCCATCACTAGAGAATGGTTATTCCTTGCAAGTTCGTTGAAGTCCGAATAAGATTTTTAAGTGAAAGAAAAAATTGAAAAGGTCCATTGGAAAATTCGTAACTGAAAATGCTTTTTTACGAGTTTTTACGGTTCAAAACAAAGGTCAACTAATTGTTAAATAAAGTCAGTTCTACATTACTTTTGTGTAAATGAAAAGGTGTACAGGTGCGTCTGTAGTTCTTGGCTTAGAGATATCATATAGGCCGAGTGTGCCATAGGCTTTTTATTACCCGTATGATATTGTATAAAACACCTAGAAAATCAACAGTGTTGTAGAATTGAGTTTTAGTAACATTACTTTATAGGTTTATGGCCACGATTTCTCCAAATAACTTCATAATTTAGCAAGGAGTTATGCGGTAGTCGAAAAACTGACTGTCTTCCAGGTTGATACAAAAAGCTCCCAGTAACGTCACGTCCTAGTGATTAACAGCCAGTCTTTCCAACTGTTAATAAAGAAACAAAACGAAAGCAACCCAGACAACGCTCCGCAGGCTACCGCTGACTCATTTTATTACCAACCTCCAAATCCGTGTACCCAACACACGTGTTACACCTAAAGGTGAAGCTACTGGAGTAGGGCCCCTCTCTCTATCAATTAAAACGTTAGGACCACCGGGTTTTTTCTTTTTTAAGTTAATGGGCTCGTCGACGTTTCTATTAACTTCGCGATACTCTTTATTACATTTGACTGCATCGGTTCCAGTAATATTTACTTTTGCTACAAAATACCGCAGCCTGGTAGGTGAATAATGTTTGTGATGTCGTTGTTTCTGGTTCCCACGACACAGGGTATCCTAGTGTGCCTAGGGTATCCCAGGGTATCCTAGTGTGTTAATAAAAAAGCAACGGTTTTTTTCTACCTACTATGATTTGTCCAATTCACAGATTTCCGACAACCTCGTCCTTAAAGCACAGCAAATCACAAACCAAACGTCGTGTATCCAGGGGCTTACTACAAACGGCGTTGCAGCCGACACGATTGAGTTATGGTGCGCGTTTGATAAACGTTCCTGCTTATTTTTCCTTGGGGAATACACCGCTGCAAGGAGGTTGAGACTTATTGGTAGAGTAGAGGGGAATAGAACTATTTCCGAGAAATAACTGGCTGGAAAGTATATTGTACTATACCGACACATTTTTTTTGCCATGGCAGTCTTTCTCTGTCCTTCTGTGATAATGATAACTAGGAAGTGTCAACACTGATATAAAAAGTATTCTATTTCTTGTTGAAATGGTACCCACCCGATGTCGATTCTGCTATGTCACTATAAGAAAAGTAGGTGCTAGCATGGACCTTTGACAAATATAAAGCCCAATGATTTGGACAGCAGATTCCATTTCAAGTCACGTCTGCAAAAAAATAGAATAGCCACAGTCTGAGGCATAAAAATATTACAACATTTCGGGGTCCCTGCTTAGTGACATTGAAATCGCAAATCAAAGAGGAAAAATTGCTTGTAAAAAGAAAACATTGTAAGAATTTATTCCAGGCACGTCCGACACACTAAGTAACTGGAACAAAACAAAATATTTCTCTTTTCAAGCCAAGTACGCAATAAGCAATATTACTTTATTTCTAAATTACTTCATCTAATATTTGGGTTACAGCCGACGTCGGATTAGCCACACCCCAATGATCTCCTCAAGTGGGCATTGTGGCTTTCTCTTTACCCTAATCGGAATTAAACCCAGGATTGCATTTATCAATATTATTAACCAAAATTTACGAATTTCTTGCGCAACGGCATCCCCAACTCATAATCTATTAAGCTGGACCAATTTAATATTTACTAACCATCGGGACTTGGATTAATACCACGGGATTGTCTGCATCTGTTACGGTTATCGGAAAATTAATTGTTTAATTTAGAAATTTAACCTCCGCCGCTTGGCCGACATTGTTACAGCTGAGATAGTTGACCGTGGTTCTCTGTTCGACCACTTACTTGACGCTTTTTTTTATGTAGCCTATATACGTCCCATGGCAGGGCACAGGCCTTCTCTCAGAGATAGAGTATGGGCTTAATTACCACGCGTGCCCACCGCGGATTGGCAATTTCAAGCGCTTATGTATGTGAACACCTCAGATACTCAGGTTTCCTCACGATGTTTTCCTTCACAGTTAGCGAGTAGTACTGCTACTTGACGCTCAATCGGTTATTACGCTTTATTGCAATAATAATTAAAAAAAATAAACTTAAGCAACAGGTAAGTGTAGATGTACAAAGGCGGACTTATTATCGTTTGATAATACTAAAAAGGTAGTAAAACACAGCATTAAAAAACGGTCAAAGTAAGCACTAGGGTATCTAGGGAGATGTCGTTGGCGGACAGTGGGACCTTATCTCTCAGGGGAGAGATATATAGTGGTCGTTTTATACTCGTATTACTAGCAGACGTACCACAGTTGTTACGAAAGCTTACGAAATCTGAAACGTCAAAAAAGTCAAAGCACCCACACTCAGCCACTCCCATAATGCAAGACGGCAACCTCGGCAAAGTTTTATCTTTGAATGAGCTACATCTTATTGGGTTACACGTATTCAGACCTTGCTAGGGGATCCAGCCATATCTTTTCCTTTGTTTGATAAAAGACATAAATTAAATTCTCTATTTTATAAAAAAATATATCAATGACATCCTTGCTCTTATGTAGAAACTCGATACATAACTTGAGAAATCTGGAGAGTCTTTGGTCAGTAATCGGTGATCAGTAAGTCACTGATGAATATAATAAAGAAGTAAATATTGATTGGTAGGTACTAGACTTATAAAGAGTCGCTAACACAAGTTTGTGGCAACTCAAAATAAACTAAAGCATATTCTTTATCAATTTTACTTAAATATATAATAGTGGCATTAAACCTACGGACAAATAAAGAGAACACCTGATTGTACCGTTCCAATAGTCGTCTATGATACAGTTATGATTCCGTTTGTAAACTATGCTGGTAGCTTGATACTTTACTGTATAGTTTCAAAGTTAAACAATTTAATGTCACAGTTTAGGGTTAGGTAACAAGCGCTGACAGGCAATACGTGGAGAGTAGAGATCTCTCCATGAATCTCCTGTCAAGGCTTGTTTACCCTAAGGGGTCATCCATAAAGTACGTCACACTAATTTCATGATTTTTTACCCCTCCTTGTCTCAGTTGGTCACATTTGTTGGGACGAAGTGTGTCACATATTATGCAATTTTACATCTAGAGATTATTAAATTAAAACAAGTTCTGAAATTAGTTTTATTCCATTCTGATTAAAGTATTTTTAATATCATCATCATCCCCAGCCATTTGACGCCCATTGCAGGACATAGGCCTCCCTCATGGTTTTCCAAGCTTCACGGTCTTATGCCGCCCGTATCCAGTGACTCCCCGCCACCGTAACCAGGTCGCCAGACCATCTAGTGGTGGGCCTTCCCATTTTTTAATATTATCAACATCATATCAAACATTTGAAAATAATAATATTAACAAAACAAATAAATCATTTATTATATTCTGAAATGTGACGTCACAAAACTTAGGACCCCTCCCACCCAGTGTCACACAACGTCACACTGTCAACCTCCTCCCCCCCTTATACGGGTGACGTAATTTGTGGATGGTCCCTAAGCTGTGACATTCAATTCCTTAACTTTGCCTTATTGCTTTCAAAAAACCTATTAAGAGCACACCTTTCGCGAGTTCGCCCATACAAAACAATGCCCAGGATCATTCCATGAGTTATGACTGATCTTCAAAAGAAACCACTTCTTTAACTAATGTTGATATCTGAATTGAAAAATACATTCTTTGAATATTAAGTTAATGTATTCATTTAAGTTTATTATTGTATTTCACCTTTTTTCTTGTGGGTATTACCAAAGGTTTGCTGCGAGATAGTGATTCTTGCATTAAGCGTATTTTTTTAGCGCAATAAATTATTAGATAAAAAAATAAAATTGCGTAAAAACCATTGTGCCACGGAATGGAATGAAAAAAGTAGTTTGTGTGACTGTCACATAATGAGGGTTATTAAAACACGAGCGAGATTTTAAAAAAACGAGCCTTGGCGAGATTTTTAATAGCATTCGCGAGTGTTTTAATACCAAGTTATGTGCAGTCTCATACACTACTTTATCTACACTCATAATGAAATTTTTGAAACAAAATGGCGCAATTTCGACAAAAGTATCTTGACATTCAATCGTCTGCACTCAGTTTTGCGCGCGCAATTTTAGGTATTTTTAGTTGCACTTTTGGTACCACGAAAATGAAATTAGGTTTTTTATAGAGTCAACTTTTGACATTAAAAAAAAACTTAAAACGTAAAAAAACAGCAACACTTAAAAAAAATAACTGTAACATAAAGTGAAAAATCTGACCTTTAATGTAACTTTATATTACACTTTTTTTTTTATTTTCGTTAAAGTTATGTATTGTTTAAAGCCTGTCAATATGTGTTTACCTTTGAATTCTTAATTTGAAGATTATGATATGAGTGTAGATAAAAGTGTTTACGAGTATGATAACTTCCTTGTACGACTTAAAATGTACAGGTGAATTTCGGTAATAAAATGACCGAAACAGTGCGTGTAAATAAACATAATAATTGTTGGATAGTTAGTTAGTTTAGACTTCCACACTTCACCTCATAGTTGGGTCTTTGTACGTAGCAAGTGCTAAGATTATGTGAACACCTCAGGCACTAGGGTTTCCACGCCGATATTTTTCTTCATCGTGACCGCGTGGTATTCATCATCATCATCAGCCACTTGACGCACACTGCAGGGCACAGGTCTCCCTCGTGGTTTTCATAACCATAAGGGGTTTTGCCAAAATCGCCACGCTTGGGAGGCGGGTTGGCGATGGCGTGTGATATTGCTATCTCATATTCACAAATACTTATTTGTAACTTAGAACACAAAGTCATTTTCACATGCCGGGATTCGAGCCCACAACCTCCCGAGGCCAGCGTTCTACCGCTGCGGTGGTAGTGCTCTATGTTGTGTAGAGTAATACGAGTTTAAACCAAAATCAGCGGCGCCATTTTGAATTATCGCATTTGATAATCTCCTGATTTAGTGTGTGCCCCACACAGGCTGTGTCTACCACTAGATTTGTATGATTATCCAACAAAAACAATCCTAGAGAGTACTTGTTTTACATACAGGGCATGGCATATCTGATGACCAGTGCTTGAACATGTAAACATAAATTTTTTTGCAGTTACAGCTATTAGTTAAACGATCGTTACTTGTTTAATGCTTGACGCAGTACAAAAGCTGAGAAAGTAATTTAATATTCAACCCAAAGGTTTCAGAAAAAAATAGGTGGCATCCGTAATAGACCGCAGTGTGCTTTGTGAATAAAACTTTCGTAATCTAATAGGCCCTTTGCTGAGAAGAGAACTTTGATAATTTGAGCCACACACGCATCAACCACAAGTGACAAATTATGGTGAAACAAGTGTGGAATACAGGAGTTTGGAAGAAAGGAGTTTTATGATAAATAAATTAATAAGTAACTTTCATACAATACCCGTACAATGACTTGTCCTAGTCGCAAACTAGGATGCCCTGTGCTATGGTAACCAAGCAAGGTCAACACAAACATGAAAACACGCCCAGACTAAGGCCATTTGTACAAGATATGCACGGCCCCCAGTGGTGATCGAACCACCAGCATGGTAATCAGACGTGACAACTGATAATTTTATTTATGAGTTTGACAGCAAAAGTTGTCAAAACCCTCTACTTTGTATCGCGTAATTTCGGCCACAAACTCCATTTAAAAAGGTTGAAGAAAAAGGAGAATGCTGCTGACTTCCTGAATAGATATTTATCATACGTTGTAGACTGAAAGAGGATGTTGCTACTAGAATGGAGAAAGCCTAGAAATGTTGAATGGGTTTCGATTTAAGGAGAAGATGAAGGAAGAAAAACTGATGAAAGAAACATATCCAGCGATGGAAGAATCCGGTAAGGGACGTTCCTTGTGGACATACTTCGACCAAATAGGGGATGTAGTAGCAAAGGGCAAGGTAAAGGTACCCGAAACCGGCGTGCGTGCATGCAACGACTAATGAATGTTGATGAAGCGAAAGGGATCTGTCAGCATCGTGGTAAACCCTGGTTTCTGCCTACCGGGATACAGGCGTGAGTTTATGTAGTTTAAGGGGCTCCATAAAGTAACACTGCGACATTGACGAAAAAAATTTGTTTTTTACATAATATCGTATTTGCAAAGTATCTGTTCAATCTCTCAATCATTTTAACAGTGACTTTTAGAACCCATTCACGGCCTAGGGCAAAAACCTAGGACCAGATAGCATTACCACCTTACGACGGTTTTTGCCATAAATGCTATCTAGTACGAGGTTCGTAATCCTAGGTTCTCGGTCGAGGGTCCTAAAAATCACTATTAACTTGATTAAGAGATTGTACAGACACTTTTTGCAAATTCAATCTGTAAAAAAGATGTGATTTCTTTTCCTCCGTGGCGCTGCTATTATTCTGTAGAGCCCCTTAATGTAATGTACCGTATTGTCACTGAAATGAGTTAAGAGACTAATGAGTTTCCAATAGATACCAATCTAAAGTCATTATTTATGTAAAGTACTTCCACTGCCGACCTTCAAATACAGTCGACAGCATGTCGGCCTCTACACAGTGAATGTGCAATTGGTCGTATACTTTACAAGCGTGCACTCAACCCAGTTAAGTTACGGACGTTTTTGTAAAGACAATGTGAAGGTTGAAAAACTTGAAACTTCACGTAGACCGAAAAAAAACAGTTTCGAATCCCGCTGCGTCTCAGTTTTTTTTTTACTTTCTATGTGAAGTTTGTATATCAAACATGTAAGTAAAATGGGCAGTACATATATTTTTATAATAATCCCGTGTCTTTCTATAAACAATTAGTATACAGTCGGCAATCTTGAGCGTGACGTGATTTCAATGGGATTCCTAATAACAGAAGGAGAGATAACGTATTTGTGAAAGATCTGTAACGTAGCTGCAGCGCAACAAGTTAGCGCCGACCCGGGAGCTTTAGCAAAAGCTCAGAAAGCTTCCTTTCGCCTTTACATTATATATTTTCTCCACTTCTAGAATTTAGGTTATGTTACCTGCTAATATTAAATATTGAACGAAATGGTCGACTGGTTGGTTATTTACAAGTTAAGTTTTAAGCTCTTTGAAAAGTCACAAGCAGTCTCGCTAACATTGTCCCTTCAGTAGAAGAGCTAAAAACGAGTGTCGAACAGAAGAAAACATTTTTACTGAACTTAAAACCAGTGCTTTATAGGGAACTAAATTTATAAAATAAAAACATTTAACCGCCAAAATTTCGAACGATAAATATGTACTCACCAAAATGATCCGATATGCTGCCAGCTGCTCGAAAAAAAGAAGAAAAAAAAGCTGACAAACAAAAAGGTCGAATGAATATTTCGAACTGCTTAGTCTAGAACTGCACTGGCACAGACACTGGTGAGAACCACTGGTTTGGTGGACCGAGGAGCGCGGGCAACTGGCGACTTCGCGACGCGGGAGGGACGCATGCACTGATCCCGCCCGCCCTGCGCGCCCGTCCAGCCCCCGCCCGCCTTACCTGTTACAGGTAGGCCTACTCGAGATATCCAGAGGCGTTTTGAAAACAGTCTGAAGGTTTAATTGTGAAAACAGTGCGAAGGTTTAAGGTAGGCCCTTCCCTATTAAAGATTAAAGAAGGAAAATTCAGTGGCTTGACTCAGGCTTATACTAAGCATCGTGTCTAATAAGAATAGGACTATGAAATATTTTTCGATAGAACAATGAGTATTTTCGCATAAATATAAAGTTTGGTGTTTATATTGCTTTTCGTGAAAGTTGGTAATTTTAATAGCCGGATTTTGCAACTAGTCTTAGCTTTCGGTAATTTTTAAAGCAATAAAGACGAATTGACCAAACCGGAAGTACGTCACTTCAAAGGAAGTACTTCATTGACTGAGATTCTACAAAAAACTTACGCTCTATGGCAGGTTTTCAATATCTAGTGACACCGTAACTAGAACTTTGTATATAATTATTCACATGGTACCTAGATTTTGAAACTGTAAGCGTGTCTTAATAAAACCACCAACGAAACAGTTCCTTTTTAGTCAAAAATATTTTTAGATCTGTGAATCGAAATGCTAGAAGGTCGAATGTTAGTTATTCACTTATTCTCAAGTAAATAAGAAAAAATTAAATTAATATTATTACTCAATAATTGTCGTATTACTTTAACTGACGTTTTTGCAGACTTTCACAGAAATACAGAAAAAAAACAAAAGACGCACGACAGGAAAAGAATAAGTTGGAACCATTTTCTTTTGTTGTCGTTTATCTTTTGTTTTTCTTTTTCCTGTTAAAATATTAGCGTAAGCAATATGTTTTATTATTAAACCTTGGATTCTATAGAAAAGTCGCCGCAGTTTTTCCGCGAGGATTTACAGAAAGAAAAATCTTTTCAAGTAGAAAGCGCGCTTAATAGAAACGCGATATTATTATGATTATGTAAGTAACGTCGTGAGTAAAGAAGGCTTACGTCCCGTACTAAGTAGCAGCTATTTGATGGACAGCTCGAATTGATTCCCAAGCGCGGCTGAGGCCACTTTCGCGGGTTTTCGGGATGACTTGCCTTTACTTCGATGTTGTTGTTTGTTTCAGTGTAGGGTAGTTTTGGTAGATATTGTGCGTAAACACTCGTAGTAACCACACAGACCTCTAATAAACTTTTGCAATGGCAACCATTAACATTAGATATATAAAAAGTAGTCTGTTTCTGCTTTTGATTGGCATCAGTTCTTTTGGGGCTATTTTTTTTCTACCGGTCTGAAATTTTCACAGAAAAATAAGTTATTTAAGTGTAATTTGAAGTGATGCAAGTAGGCTTAAGTTTTTTTTTGTTTGAGGCGTATGCCCTGCAGTGGGATGTCTATAGGCTACATAAAAAAATATCTCGGTATTCTGCAAAAATATGAACACAACCTCATCTACGTTTGCACAGATTAGGATTTTAGTTTTGTTTGTTTCAAGTGACGTACTTCTATGCAATGTCGTAGTCCTAGTTTCGTAGATTCAGATCAATTTGTTTCACCTTAAAAACTAATTCATCATCATCATCAGCCCTTTGAAGCCCACTGCAGGACATAAGCCTCCCTCGGTTTTTATAACCATGAGGGGTTTTGCCATAATCGCCACGCTTGGCAGAAGTTTAATTACAGCAACCCAAATCGATATACTCGACTTTGAAACTAGGTGCCTATTTTCGGAAAAAAATATAAAAAATATAGAAAAGAATTGAATTGAATTAAATATATACGCATGAAAGACTTATCTCTCGCAGTCGGTTAAAACATGGCTCTTCTTCTTCTACAGCCATCGAGTAAAAATAAAGGTTCAATAAAAGATTCATCTGTCCCTTCTTATCTTTTGTTGCTTCTGTAGTGCCAGAGGAGATTGGGATGGGCCTAATTTGTACGAATCCGTTGGATCCGAAGATTGCTAAGGAAAATTACTTCCTAGGTTTAGCTGAAAATTACTACCTGAATTTACCTTTGTAAACCTGAATATTATTTATGTGCTGAATATTTGAGTAAGAAATGAAGAGATCTGTCAGGCTCGTGACAAGTGGCAAACCCAGGTAAAATTCCCTCCGGAATACAGGCGTGAGTTTATTTTACATTATTTGAGTAACCATTGTACATTTAAACAACGATTACAATGCATTTCTTCAGTATCATAATTAAACCACTCGACAATAATTAAACCACTACCAATTGTAAGCAGGATGGGGGGTCCCTCAAATAAATTAAATGCGAGACGCCACCACCCTACTCAAATAAAATATATAAACATATAAAAAATAACCTGAAGGGTTGTAAAATTTTCTGAAAATTAATTGGCCAATGAAAATAGTCGTGATCGTCTAGTTAAGTAATAAAGACCCATACGTTGTGTTGAGAAATGATAAAGACGAAAAATTTATCAATCATAAAGAAAGTAAATAATAATCCGCAATTAAATTAACCGTAGACATAATCAGTTTAAATAAAGAAAACATGCAACTTAGCTTCGGTCAGTAATCGTAAACGCCCCAAGAAGACAAGCATCGAGACTCGATTAGCCTCAATGTCCGCGACTAGTGAGAGAGTGAGCACTGCAATCCTTCTTTACACTACAACTATGCATGTCGATGCATTACACGATGCTTCTCTAGGAAGACTTTTGACACTCGCGCCTAATCAGTTTCACTCGCGAATAACGTAACACAAAAATAATAACTCGTACAGTAAAACCATACATAATAATATGATAAAATACAAAGTATAAATAATATGTCATTATCAAAATATAGGAATGAAAAGAACAACTTATGTAGTTCGTATTCAGCAGATCTCCTTCCTGTAAATAGATGGAATTGGGAGGGGTTCTAGACTTCCAGGAGGAAATCTAGAAGAACTTTTGTTTCCCTAGAGCGTGATGACGATGGGCTCCCTTCCAACCTACACCCACCCCCACGAGCTTCCACAAGAAACTCGCTCCTTCAGAATCCATCGGGACACAACGTATCACCCTATCACATTCAAACCTTCACTTAACGCCCAACATTCACCGAATACAGCATTCATTCATGTACTTCTGTCGTGGTTCTAAAGAACAAAACCAAATGTGCTAGAGTTTTCGCAAATGTATTACCCATTTGACCTCCGGACTATGGAACAGGCTCCCTTCCTACACACGTCATTTAAGACAGGGATTCCGGCTAGCCGTAGAGGACCACTTCGTCCATCCAGCCGAGTCGTACATCCGCAAAAACCTTCGTCACATCATCTTCACAAATGTACCTCGAGTTGTACACCCGTGGAGATACAAAAAACTCTACTAGAACACTCACGACGTACAGCCACATAATTACTCAATTTCGAATCAACCCTAGCTAAAGTGAAGATAGAACGGATAGAACGTTCCCGATGTAACCTGTAGTATCCATGATGATGTAAGAATCCTTGTAGTGATGTAGATCAGTAAGTAATCCATGATGAATATGATGATGCAGCTCCGCTTGTTGTAGTAAATATAGAAGATTAACTCCGCCATTTCTCCAAAACCCCAGCTCCATTCCGATGACATTATGTTAGTAAAACCTCCTTCCAAAGACAAAGTATTTTGTCTGGTCCATTCCATTCTGTCCTAGTTCCTAGCTAAGTTCGAAGGATAAACGCAGAACCCATGTGGGAAGCACCGCGCCTTCTGCTCTCGCTAGTTAATGTGGAATCTAAAAATAGAACTGGAAGAATGAAAATAAGACTGAAGGATTATATATACATGTATAACAAAATGCATAGAATAGATAGATAAAAATTAAATATCACTCGCGTCGCGGAAATTAAAAAAAATAGTTTGTTCGGTTAAGGAAATTCGCCCCTCGATGGAAAAACTTTTGTTTCGCGGAAAACGGTCCGACGCGACGCACTCTTTCTCTACTTTGCGAGTTCTCTGCTGGCTAGCTTATTATTGCACTCATGAAGTCTTCACTTAGGACTTGTTCTAATAAAACACTTGTAACGCGGTAAGTCTAGATGCTAGACTCTGGAGAGAATTGCACGCGCGCGTTTGTAAGTTCCGGTAGAACTACCACTCTCTTCGACGGCTCCGACTTGCCTCCCGATGATTTCTTCCTGATTTACCAGCTCTCCTCGGTTCAATCCTCGACTCTTCCCACAAAACCATTCATCATCCATTTTATGACTTGCCCGAAATCTTGGTCCCACGTACTTGAAATCTGAACCCGTACAAAATTTCGTCGAACACTTCGAAGCTAGTTTAGATTGGAGAATATTGTTTACATTACGCGGTGTATTCCCGTTGGACCCACTGCATCTAAGGATTGTATGGCAAAGAATGGAAATTCTAGAATATTGTAGATTCGTGATTGAAAATATAACTCCATGCATTGGAAAAATATGATGGCATCTGTACATGTCGTTTCATTAGAAAATCTTACGGGTTTGTTTGTAAAAATATTTGCTGTTCTGTCTAGACTAAACTTTTATACTAACTATGTAATACATTATGACAATCGTCATTCTCGGAATTATCCAATAAATGCATTTTTCCCATACAAAGACGAGTTCCAAACCTGAGAGATAGATGAGGACAAACTCATGATTTCTTGAAAGTAAAGTCCCCGTAAGGCGGCGTAATTCTAACCCTTTTGTCCCTAGCCGACAAATAATTAAATTTAATAAACATTCATACAATATTTACTTTAAATTCATACAGAGACCCTTTGTTCTCATTTATTTCTTAGAACAAAGTCCGAATGACGTATCAGAGGCCGCATGTAAATGTTAACTTTAGCTTTAATAATCACGCCCTATTATCATATGAATAAGGTCGACGTTGCTCTAGAAAATACAATACTTTTGCCACAACAAAATGGCATTATGCTGTTTAGTTTCGACTGTCAGTTATGATTTCGACGAATCTTGCTTGTAAGTGTATGTGTAAGAGTTACACGGTTGGCATGACTTAAACGATCTTCGAGTGTATCAATGTAACTTTAAGATACATTATTCTACACCTGCAGAAGTTTGTGTTCCCCCCAATGGGTGGAGCATCCTTACGTCTATCCCTTCCTATAGTAGAAAACTTCTTTAAGATCACAATAGATGGCGATACTCGTATCGATTTTAGAAATATGTTGCTGAAAACTGTAAGGGTGAAAGGGTTGACCATTTACGTATGTATACACGTCTTTACGTTTTTGTTGCAAGGTCGCCCGTAACGTAAATGCATAGAGTGCATGCTTGTGAAGGTTGATGTGCTGTCGACTGTACATACCTATGAAAGGTGACACGGGTTCTGTAGACGGTTGTGTCAGGCAATTTGAATTAACAATTAGATAACTTCGTCGACCCCTATATGAAGACGAATCAAGTAGGGTTGACATCCCCGCTTTTGTTTCTGATGTCGTCGGTTCAAAGGTAAAACTCACTAACATTTTGCCACAAAATCAGAAAGTGGTAGTTTTATTTCTTTAAAGAGAAAATCAACGACAAGAAAAAAAAAACAATAAGGGCGTATTGTGTTCCATAAGAAACCTGTCACGAGATGAAAAAAGTCTTTAACTCCAAAGCGTGTGCCCTTTGCAGGTAAAACTCATTTGGCACTTAATAAAGTTTGCCTAAAATTATGCCACAAAATGAGTTTTACTTCTGAACCGACGATGTGTAGGTAAGCACGGACAACCTAAAATCTTAAGTGTTTCCTGCAGTACAGTTTTTTATGTGCTACTGATACGCTTATTGCACTTACATAAGAAATTCGCACAGTGCGGCGGACTTAATGCCAAAGCATTACACATCACATATCAGATTGTGACGGGCCGCACTGCTTTGCAATTCGACCACCACTTATTTACAAATCCTTCGCACTGTACGATAATCAATACCCGAACAAAGATTTGCTGTAGTACACAGTGTTTCGCTAGATGGTGCCTTTTTGCAATAAATAATAATAAATATTTTTGATTTCTGGCAACAAGATCCAATATTTTTATATTACGAAATAAAACAATTAAACGTTAGCTTCCCAACCAACAAACTATTTCTACAACAATTAAATAATAAACTCCAACTTTTGCTCAATTACCAACATTGATTTTAAAACAAACAAAAACAACGTTGACAATATATCGGCAGGAAAAAAAAAGAAAAAAGGTGTAAGAAAAAAGTCAACACAAGGACAGATAACATGAGTGTTGGTGAGTGGATGGAGAGAGGTCACTTAGGTTTAGGCCGGAATCGGGCTTCGCTTGTTCTTGGGCATCTTCTTTTGGGGGTGACTGGCCGGTCAAAATTAGGATTAAGGTGAGTTAAAATGATCAATCTAATATAGAAAAGCCAACAAAAGTATTCTACAGTGTGTCGGTAATGTGGCTACAGCAGCAAAGATTGTGTGCTACAGCTGTTAAAGTGATAGAGCTTGGAAGATGTTTTGGTGAGATGGCTTGGGTAAATCAGGGCTGAAGCAATGCAGGCCCGGTAAGGTCCATCGATTGGGGCCGTTTCTGAGTGTGAATTACGTAAGACGAAATACTTGTATGTTCTTTTTTATTCGTAGACTACCTATTTCTATTTTAGCCCACAACGTTCTCTTCTCTAATCACACTATTGCGAATCCTGTCATTCAAAGCAACACTGCTCATACTTTTCGAGGACGCCATTTCTACTGTATTAATCCTACTTTCTACATCCTTCTGCAGTAATAAAAGTCTGGCTACCATGCGTAAGTAACGAAACCGAAATGCAGTTACTAATACCTAAATGTTGATGAAGCAAAAGAGTTTTGCAAGGATCGTTACAAGCGGAATACCGAGTTGATGTAATGTAGTTCTCAATTCGGAAACCGGTCGTAGGTCTTGTGGGTAGAGAATAGTACAATCAAACAACATTGAGTTCATCTTGCATAATCTGGTTGAATCTGGGGATTTTTTTACCCGACTGGCACAGAGCCTAACTAAAATTTAAGTGTAAAATATACGTCCAATACTAGGTACAAAAATAAACTAAAACCATATTTGTCTCAAAAATCTACTTAAACTAAACTAAGTTTAACGTTTACTGTTAATTCTGATCTGTGTTAAACTGTGTTCCCTAAAGTCTGTTTTAAATTTCAAAAGTTAATATTTAAATATTTTTTGATAAATTAATTGATTACTTTTTTTTACTTTCTTTTATTGTTTGGAATTTTTCAACTTCCTGAAAAGACCATGGTTACTATTTCACAGCAAAGGGTCCTCCTTATTTGTTAGACGGAACGATCACATTTTGGCCAAATATTAAAATTTTCTGTGAATTTAGGGACTCATAAATTGCTCTATTACATAGCACAGATTTAACTTACAATGCGATAAAATAGTAGGTAGGAAGCCTAGGTACCTACTTGTACTTTACTTAATAATCTCCTATGGAAGAACCCTATCTCAGACATTCAACGAAGGCGAAGATGGAGGGCTGCTGAGGAGATATTTCTTCTTCGGGAACCAGCGGTTATCAGCGGAAAAAGTAAGGGCATTACTTAGGTTTGACGAGTGTAAGTAAGTATCTGGGTGGTACAAGATCCGTACTGCAAAAACGCTGCAAGTACAGCCAAGATCAATCTTGACTGCGATAATAAGACGCTATTTTGTGTTTGTATTAAGTAGTATCTTCACAGCAGCGCTCTCGATAAGAGCGCTTCATTGTAAAAACATCTAGACAAGGATCGCGCAAAACTATGTCATCACTTCATCAAATACCAATTATACAGGATTATTTCCAAACTGCACAGTTCCTGAAACATATCGGTTAGACTTTGTCATTTACAACAACTTTTGTTCTACGACTATCAAAAAGTTTTAGTTATTCACGTCTGTATCACAGAGGGATAGGCAGAGACCAGGGTTTGCCACTTGTCACGATTCTGACAGACCTCTTTCGCTTCATCAACATTCATTAGTCGTTGCATGCACGCACGCCGGTTTCGGGTACTTTTTGTTTCGCATTTTCTAGTACCTAAAACGTTATTTTTAATGATAATACCATTAATACCTACATAGGCATTAATGGAAGCACTTTCATTCAAATAGCTACATGGACTTGGCTTTGTTCACTTACAATTCCACCCAAACCCACATGGTGTAAGGAAGTAATCTGTGTGTAATGGTTCACATCGGGATCGCGCGGCCGTGCTCAAGGGTACTCTTTCTAAGGACCTTCCACACGTGTCCCCTCCCAGGTATAACAGAAAATCAATAGACTCTGACATTTTAAAATCAACTCTAAGTCTCTTAGGAAAGGTCCAAAATGAGGTGTAAAGATTGATCCGCTGTCGTTGTGCGCGAAACGTCGTCGTCGTCTTTTGTTTTTAATATTTTCACTTTTCAAATCAAGCGTGGTTTGTCACTACGTGGAGTTTGAAGTTCCTATTTGCAACCTCCTTACAAATGACGTCGTATTTTGATACGTGACTATAGTATACCAAGATCTCATGAAAAATTCGGGGAAAGGCGCTCTAGGCGATTTGGGGAAAACGGTAAGTTCTTTGTAGTGGAAAACACGCGAATTTACCTTTATTTCGCTTCATTCAGATTTGATCTCATAATAGGGATAATCTTGAATCAATAAGATCAATGAATGCCCTACGAGCAAATTTCCCGTAGGTAATTTAACTTTTTATTATCAACGGCAACATGTAAACCAGAGCTGAATAAAAATAAATATATTACATTACATTACATACTTTACAAAAACTCACGCCTGAATTCCGGAAGGGTAGGCAGAGACCAGCATGGGTAGTCTGATCTCATGCGTTTTGTTGCGTTAAAATGACAGAATTTGACAATTAATGTACTAGAAAGTCGCCACTTTTGATAGTTATTTGAAACGCGCAACGAGTGTCATCGCACTACCCCTGCAGGGTTTGCCACTTATCTAATGACATAATCATAATTTGTGATTCTAGGTTTAGAATTTTCACCTTTGCGTTAATGAGTCAGTCAGGACTTCTCTTTTTAAATTAATAGATACTTGCATTATAGATAAGATGCACAGACAGAAAATACTCTAGACAAGCATTCAAAAAGATACAACTACGGTGTTATTTAAAAAGTCTTTCCTTTTACCACATACTATTTATGCTACATAGGAGTGTTTTAAGGAGTCGTGGTTTAATAAATAAGACTGCTAGATACCTAGGTCAGTGAATATGCCATCCGAATATGATGATATTGATTCTGTCGAACTGGGCTCGGTCACGGTGACTACTGCGGCTGGGGAGGGAGTCATCGGTTATCCGAATACTTTTAAAACCTAAGTAACTGGATAAGTTAATAAATAGATAAATACGTAACCTGGGATAAACCAATAAATAACTGATTGGCCGGGTTATCAGTCATACAATTTTTCTATGGATAGCCCTGAAAATGTCACGGTGAAAGATGTTTTTAGACTTGAATAGTGGTGTCAGATAGTGTTGTCGCAAGTCAGCCGTAGAACCTTAACCAATGAATAAGCTCCTTATGATCCATACTCACAATCTCTCGTGGAAAAACCCAGCCGACACCCGTGAATGCAAATCAAGTTGAATATTGAATCTGAGCATTATGTGACTCGAAAGCTAACGAATTGAATTTTATATTCCCGTTTTTACACACTCGCATCTCTACTTATTGTCGTTTTACTGTACTCTCTTTTTGGTCACACGGAAATAAAAATAAAATACCGTTATGTAATTTTATCTTCATTATTTTACATCACCTTTGAGTTTACGCAAGGTAATTTGATATTTGTTAACATTAATATTTAAAAGGGTGAATAGCATACATGATGTTAAATTTTTTCTTTGCCCTATAGAACTTTCGATTTAAACATTTATTCTCAATGACATTTTCTTCTTCGTGATTTATTCGAAAAACTCTGAGACCAACTTGCACCACTTCATAACCTCTTCAGTCCTGACCTTGAAAATAACAATGGTTTTCAATTGTTATTTTCAAAATCAGGATTGAGGAGGTAAAAGACGATGTTCAAACTAAATTTTTTATTAAGAATTTCAGTGAAATGCGGCGTAAGCCACCTTTATCAAAGTAGTGCAAATCAGCTTGATATTTCTTTAGGTATAATAATACGGTATTTGACACGATCAACAATAAATTATTTAATACAGCTCGATTAAAACAAAAATTACAAAATATCTCGGAAAATGTATCTCTTTTAGTCAATTACTAGTTATTACAATTTTGAAATAGATTAAACATAAAAAGAGTGCTCTGAAATGTGACGTCATAAACCAGTATTTACATACAAAATTCCGTTTTAAAAGTAACTCATTCGATATTTTGTCAAATACCCAATTATGTTCATACGGCACATCCTTACTTAATATTATAAACGCGAAAGTTTATATGTATGGATGGATGTTTGTTACTCTTTCACGCAAAAACGGCTGAACGGATCCGGATGAAATTTTGCACAGAGACAGATTATAGTCTGGATTAGCACATAGGCAATTTTTTATTCCGAAAAAATACACATCAAAATTGCCACGCGAACGAAGTTGCGGGCAACAGCTAGTATGTTAATATGGACGAAGGCAATCACAGAGTGGTGGCGGAGAATTGGCCGTTTCGGTGGGTAGCTTGCCTACCCGATGGGTTGATGACATTAAGAAGGCGGCAGGAAGACAATTGACGAGAAAAGCAGGGAACCTGCGAGGTTGGCGTGACGGTGAAGAGGCCTATGCCCAACTGTAGGCGTCCTTCATGGGCTGTATAGATAGATAATATGTTCTAATCGCTAATTACAGCCGCATGTCGGACGATATAATGAAGTGGTCAAAGAGCCCGTGGATGCGAATAGCGAGAGCCCGTGAAATATAGCTTAATGTGAAAAAGGCCTATACTCAGCAGTGGGCAGAGGTGGGCTGATAATGATTATGATGATGATGAATCGCTGATTTGTTTCCCCAGAACCTCTAAAATAGGCCGACGCTCATGAAAGGCTCGTGCTTATCCGTGGTACTAACTTTTCAATTTGCAAGATTATAGCGTGAAAGATTGATCGGTGACATTCACATCCTTACAACTCGCATTGGGAAATTCCTTCCCGACAAAAGCTGCGGAACTCGTGGTAGACGCAAAACGGGTAGACCACTCGGAATATTACTTCAGGTGAAATGTGAGTAGTGTAGAGGGAAATTGAATCTTTTCAGGTTTATTTTATTTTGTAGCTTGGCAATTGTTTCATCTGTTGAATTGGATCATTTCTGATCAACTCATCTCTGGAGTTTTCACGGCATTATGGAAAAAACCATGCCGTTATAATAGTCCAGTAACTTTGTCGCCTGAAAGTATGGAGTAGTATGCGTCAAATCCGGTAGTTATGATTTTTTGCAGACTTGTTTATGATGTTGGCCTAATGAATAATCCAAGTTTGTGACCTCGAGCGCCGAACGCAACTTTGTCAAAAATCATAAAAACTGCGAAATAATCGGTTCTTTTTCAAATTTTGGCAATTATAACCCTAAAGGATTAGTTTTTGGAAAACTTTTTTAGGATGTTTTTAAAGAAGACTAAATTTGCTACAATATGATACTAGAATTGTCTCTGTAGACCCAATAGTTTTCGAGATTAAGCCTTTCAAAGTTTTTAAATTTTTCGAACTTCGCAATTTTTGCAATATTTTAGACGTCACTCGAACAACTCTAGCGGGATGAAGTTGCAATTACCTCCGACGGAGTGTGCTAGTATTGCTCGTGTGAAGTCTCTCCTGGGGGTGGATATCTACGTCACAAGGCCTCAACCCAAAAATCGTGACCAGAGATGCAGCCCCTCAACACCTCTTGCGGATGATTTCTTGCGGCTGCACGAAGGGTTGTGGGAACGCGTGCAGCTGCAGGAAGGCAGGATTAAAATGCTCATTAGTCTGCAGGCACTGCAGAGGGGCCTCTTGTGACAATATACGCAACTTTGTCAAAAATCGTAAAAACTGCGAAATAATCGGTTCTTTTTCTAATTTTGGCGATTATAACCCTAAAGGATTAGTTTTTGAAAAAACTTTCTTAAGTCGTTTTTAAAGTAGACTAAATTTGCTACAATATGATATTAGAACTACCTCTGTAGACCCAATAGTTTCTGAGATTAAGCCTTCCAAATGTTGCAGTAGTAGATATCCCAGAAGGCGACGATCTGTCCGATGTCGAAATGGAGGATGACTTGTGGGCACAAGACGTCGACAATTTATCACCATCCCCTGATGGGGATATGCCATCCCAATACGTCGATCCAGATACGGACGAACCTCAACCGGGACCTTCCAAGAGGGCTAAATTAATTGAATTTTTTGATTTTGAATATTACTCAATTTCCTAACAAATTATTAACTTTTGTAGTACCTATCTTTTTTACTTCATTATTCGTAGCTTAGCTTAAACATCATCGTTCACACTTCTCATTTTCTTTTTTAACATCTGATCATAAAAGTACAGGGCTTCGATAGTATAATCAGGGTCAAAATTCATTCAAAACGACAGAATCGCAAAAAATTGCGAAATTCGAAAAAAATGATAAACTTTGGAAGGCTTAATCTCAGAAACTATTGGGTCTACAGAGGTAGTTCTAGTATCATATTGTAGCAAATTTAGTCTACTTTAAAAACGACTTAAGAAAGTTTTTTCAAAAACTAATCCTTTAGGGTTATAATCGCCAAAATTAGAAAAAGAACCGATTATTTCGCAGTTTTTACGATTTTTGACAAAGTTGCGTTCGGCGCTCGAGGTCACAAACTTGGATTATTCATTGGGCCAACATCATAAACAAGTCTGCAAAAAATCATAACTACCAGATTTGACGCATACTATAATGTACAAAGTTACTGGACTATAAAGAATACCGTCAAAATTCAAAATACTAGGTGGCTAGTGTTAAAGTTACCGAAGTACAGTTTCTGTTTATTGCGTATTTTGAATTTTAATATTTTGTCTTTACAGACTCGTATTTTACATCGTTTTACCCACGAAGGAGAACGTAGCTATATGCGCTTAGGGTAAGAGGGTGTTTGTGTGTGCAAACGAATGTTCTATTTATCTCCAATACGTTGTGACTGATTTAAATAAGGTTATGTTCGTAGATAGGTGTTATGTTGTTTAATGATTACGCTGGAAAATCGAAGGAAACTATCTGGCTGTAACGAACTCTTCCTGCATCAACTACGGTTTTATTCTACTTAATGAAAAAAAAACAGATCTAAAAAATACATTACGTTTATGTTTTCCGTAAAGAGATAAACCCACTGTTTATACCAAAAGGGCATATTTTAATACGGTTCCAAAGTGGAAAGCAGCAGAGTAAAACGCGTTTTTAATATAACTCCATGGATATGGACTATCTTGACCTTGGCAGTGAGCCTGCATTTTTGAAGATTGATACACCAAGAGGTAACCGAATAATAAAAAACAAATGTAAAATGGAAAGATCATGAATGAGACCTTCACCAAATTATATGAGTTGTCCTAACAAGAAGTTTTTACTAAGACGATATCAGAGTCCAACGCCAAATATATACAAGAATCGACACGCTAATATAGAGCACAAATGTTATTATAGCATTATTTACAAATTAGGTCACATTTACAGAATTGCAAGCTAAAATTAAAATATTATAACAATAACTTCCACACAACACAATCACGTGTCCTGGTCCCAAACTAGGATACCCTGTGCTGTGGTAACCAGGCAAGGACATCAAAAACATAGAAATACACTCAGAATGAGGCCATTTCCACAAATCGAGTACAACGGCCTCCAATGGGAATGGACAACCACCGAGGCAGTCTAATTATAATTGGACTAAATAGATTTTATAGATTACTACCTGACTCGGCAAACATTGTTTTGCCATATTCATTAGGCTACGACTTATTCTCAGACCCCCCTACCAAAACCACCGAGGCAGTCTAATTATAATTGGACTAAATAGATTTTATAGATTACTAGCTGACTCGGCAAACATTGTTTTGCCATATTCATTAGGCTACGACTTATTCTCAGACCCCCCTACCAAAACCACCGAGGCAGTCTAATTATAATTGGACTAAATTGATTTTATAGATTACTACCTGACTCGGCAAACATTGTTTTGCCATATTCATTAGGCTACGACTTATTCTCAGACCCCCCTACCAAAACCACCGAGGCAGTCTAATTATAATTGGACTAAATCGATTTTATAGATTACTACCTGACTCGGCAAACATTGTTTTGCCATATTCATTAGGCTACGACCTATTCTCAGACTTACCAAATATACACAAAACATTTCATAAAAAATCGTTTTTTATACGCGTCGAATTGCGAACTTCCTCCTTTTCTTTGAAGTCTGTTAAAAATCGGCGAAGCCGTTGCGGAGCAGTTCGATAACAAACATTGTGACATGAGATTTTTTTATATTAGATAACTAGGTATGCCTTGTAGGTACCTAGTAGTAAGAATATTTTCAAAAAACTACCAAAGCATGGAAAAAGAAAATAGGGATGGATTTTTTTTATTATTGTTAATGATTAAAGGTTAAGTTAATGTGTAGTGCTTAAAAACGTTCAGTACATAAATGTTGTTAATAAGGGGAATTAATGATCTAGGACCAGCAAGTAAGTAATTAATAAGCAAGCAAGTTACCTACATTTGGGCCCAATATTAGGAAGCTACGGGTCATGTCTCCTGAAGCGACTAAATGTGTTTCATTTGCGGTGCCCAGATGCTACCGTCAGGTGAAATATTATCCGCAATTTGGTGCTCAAATCCTGGAGCCTGTTTTGGGATTCCGTATTCCCTTCAAGGTAGATCACACATATCTTTTTATGTAGTATTGTCTCTTATTGCTTGCCAAGGCAGAACAATGCAGGCTTTGACGTCTTTTGAAAAAGAAGTGGAGTTTCTTTGTTAGATTATTCTCTACAGAATCTATTAATTCTGAAAGTAAGAAATGTAGGTTCATAAAGTAAGTAATAAATTCTGTTTTAAAAACATTTAAGTATTTGGTATTTAGAACGTATATAGGCTACTTGTGCATGTAGCTCAATTAGAATGTTCTGTGAGTTTTCTTCTCATATTTATATTTTTCGAAATTTATGGTTCACGTAATGTTAATAAATTCGCATTTGTCAATGTCGAAAATTCCGGTAAATTATTGCCGTACATCGAAAAACGTCCATACGATTAACCATACGAGTATTACATCGTTTTCAGCATTATCTAGCAAAAAGTGCCGCTAATATTCAAAAATTCTTCACCATGATGTTCCACTCCTCCCAGTCTTGAGCAGTCATCTTCCATCCGGGCAAGAAGGAGAGATCGTCCCTCCATCTCCGCTTTAGCCAACCACGTCTGCGATATCCGCCGCGTGGAACCCATTCAGTGGCAATTTTTGCAGACAGACAGACCGACAGTGAAGTCTTAGTAATAGGGTCCCGTTTTGGGTGCCAAACGGGTACGGAACCCTAAAACGGACTTCACAACACTACAGCACTAAAAAGTTAGAAATAATTTAAAAGAATACCTTTAAATTAGAAGTCTATATACATGTAGGTATTGTTGAAGTATAATTTGTAGTCGGCGCCCAAAATATATGTGCTGGTCATGAAACTGGGAAGAAAATATATACGCGTCCATTTGATAACGTCCTTCTGTATTGAAGTCGGTTAAAGACTGGCCAAGTGCCCTTTAAGATTCCCGAAGTGAATGAAAGATACACATAAAAAAATTAAACAGTAAACTTAGACGAATAACGGTGATACCGCAGCGGTAGAACGCCGGTCTCACATTCGGGAGATCGTGGGTTCCAATCCCGGCATATACCAATGACTTTGTTTCTAAGTTACGTGTAATTGTAAAGTTGCAATACCAGTCAGTAACCGAGAAGGAAAACATCATGAGGAAACCTCAGTGTTTGAGAACACCTCAAACACTGAGGTTTCAGGTTTTACACTGATATTTCACATAATTTTAACGTTCTAATTTTTGTAATTTTTAAATGTAATATGTATAATGTAAATAATGTTTAATGTTTAATGCGATTAATTACGCAATAGTTTTAACTGTAATGTAATTATTTTTCTTGCAATAATAAATAAATACAATACCTCAGCGCTTGAAATTGCCAACACGGTGGGCACTCGTGGTAAATAAGCTCATACTCTCTCTGTGAGAGATGGCTGGTGTCATGCAGTGGGACGTATATAGGTTACATAATAAAAAACTAAGACAAATATATTATGTGGTACATAGTACGGGACCCTCGGCGCGTGCGTCTGACTTGCACTCGGCTGTATTTTTTTTTTTTCATTTTCACTCAGCTTAGTACGCAGGGGAGTAATTTTGAGTCGCTCGTGATACGTCATCCGGATTGTTAGCTTCTGTAAGTTCAATGCTGTGATTACAATGGCTGAAGCCGATTTGCTGCTATTATGTCCGTGATCATTGTTGGCATTTTTTCGACAGCCTTGAGGGCCTACAAAGGTTTCATTAATATTGTATCTTATTTTCTTTAAACGCATCCATTAATACTGCGATCGCCAACCCGCCTGCCAAGCGTGGCGATTATGGCAAAACCCATAATGGTTAGGAAAACCATGAGGGAGGCCTGTGTCCTGCAGTGGGCGACAAATGGCTGATGATGATGATCCATTAATATACATGTCTTACTTCTTTTCTTTTAGCTTTAAAAATAAATAAATTATAACTAAGGTTTTCTGGCATAAAATCCTCAAATCATAAGTCGTAACACTCCAATTGATTACCCTCATCAGAGCTTGACTGTACAACATAAAAAAAAACAATTGACGAATCCGGTAAAGTGACGAGTTAGGGATATTGACGAGTTTTTAAGAAATTGACGAATCGGGAAAGTGACGAATTAACGATAGTGACGAATTAACGAAAGTGACAAGTAATGCACTAACTCATAGACAGTTGATAAACAATAATCAGAGCAGAAATTTAATCGAAAATAAAATCGATTGTAACAAAAACTAAAACCGGTTGCTACCAGTTTCGGCACCCTATGTTGTCCTGAATGGCATACGGATTATAACAACAATACATCTACATAAAGTCACACCTGTATCCCAGAGGGGTAGGCAGAGACCAGGGTTTGCCACTTGCCACTATCCTGACAGACCTCTTTCGCTTCATCAACATTCAGTAGTCGTTGCAAGCACGTATGCCGATTTCGGGTAGATTTTATCTGGATGAACTGGACATTAGAATCTTCCTATTCGTTAACGAAACCCTAATACCAGCGTCCACTGCACGCTTTACACCGCTGCTTGATTATTAAAAACTAAGTCGCCAACGCGGTTATGCGGTGTGACGTTCCCTACCTATTTACCTAAGGTCCCTATTGGGAGATAAGCAAAAGAGGTAGGTTAGTCCAACAAAAAAAAGAAAATTTATTAATGGCCGCAGGCCACCTAAGTCGGTAGAACGGGTCGTGGTGTGTCGGCCTAGTATCTGATTTCACTGCGTAGTTTAAGCACTCCCCTGGATGGTCAGATGCCGGTGGAACAGGTCGTCAGCCACTGGCAGGGTTGTAGGTCGCCGTGCTTCGCTGGATATCCGATGAGGCGGAAGCAAAGCAGAGGGTGATGCAGCAGTACGTAGCAAGTGAAGCCTAGGTCTTCTAAGCCCCGTACTGAAACCCTGGAATGGCCAACGAAATACGTTAGGAATGATTCCATAACGTTCCGTGTTACCACCGACGGCAACGCATTGTAGGTAAGTACTTATGTAGCAAGCGGTGCTGTGGTGAAAACAATCAGAACGGAGTTTACACTTGCGAAGAATAAAGTAGGCTTTAAATTAAATAAAAGATAATGAATGCAGAAGGCAATTTAAAAGAAATATTTACGTTATAAGTTTAAAGGTGAAAATATTGAAAAGATGAAGGTAGGATACGGTATTCATGATGCGACCACTGGAATATTCCAACGGTCTGTTGAATGCCGTTATCGCTAATTATAACACAAATGAACATAACTTGATGAATGAAAGATTGAAAAGCTAAGAAATGTTAGCACACAAATTTAATAAGTAAAATCTTGTTCACAACTTACCCAATATGGGGTCTGAGGATCTATGCAAAACACAGGTATACAGCGACTTGTCTAGCGGACCCGGAACGGTTAAGGACACTTTAGGTGCACTGACTATTAGATTAAGTACTTTTAGCGTCGCACTATGTATATGCGAAAGTAATAATTTATCTCAGCAGATGAAAGCGTTCGTTCCAGTCCAGTGATGGCAAAGCTAATGGTCACGAAATGTTACCAGTTCATTATACTAAATTTCTACAAAAATAAATAGTGTGACCAGTTTCATGATACTAAATTTCTACCAAAAAACTGTTAATGACTACAGATTACATTTCAGTATTTTTCAGTGCGAATGTACTTTAAAAGAAGTTATGTTTTTTAAAATTTATTTAGTTGTAGTTATTAGGTTTAATTAGTGTTTTATTTTATTTATTATGTAGTTAATTGTTAAAATTAAGAAAATAGGCTAGTTTTAGTTTAAAATATGTTTTATTAAAGACATGTACGTCTACAACGTTACATTACCCCCCGTCTTGTGGAAAGGATTTTATCCTCAATAAAATCCGGTAAAATAATAAAAATAAAATGTAAAAATACTACGCTTTCATACATACCTGTCAAAAAAAAACATTCAATCTTCAACTTCATACTTCCACATTCAAACTAAGCAATAAAAATCATATAAGATTATTAACGCGATCCTTTTATAAGAGAAGTCATTTTTTTTATATCAAAAAAATGACTAATATTTCCACAATTTATTATCATTATGATGTTAATATGGTAAAAATATACGTATGGGTAATGTTGATGTTTAAAAAAAATCTATGTTTATATATGTAAAATAAATAAATTAAACCTATTTGCGGCTAGGGAAACGAGACAATTTCAGATCTTTTATATGCCAAGTGCCCAAATCTTTACCTGACATGTCCTCTAGCTCATAGACTAGTGGCGATCTCTTCGCGGTAACACGACACTGGATGAATTTAGGCGCAAGTTTCTTACTGAAATACTTGTCCTTGTCACTCAAAACGTAAGTGCGCTTAAAGACTACGTCTCCGACATTGAATTCAGCCTGTTTACGTCTTAAATTGTATTGAGACGTATTTTTAACGTGTGCGTGCCAAAGAGTGGCCTGAACATTATTGAAAATTGACGAAAGACATCCCAAATTTTCAGCATAAATGTCCCTAGGCAGAAACAAAACCTCATCACCCAAGTCACTGTCAGTATAGTGAGAGCCGCAGGTAACAAGTTCACGACCATAAACAAGGAAAGATGGTGTGAATCCTGTGGCCTCATTGACAGAGTTGTTGATGGCGAATTGGATTTTAGGCACAAAGGTATCCCAAGACCGATGGTCATTATCAACAAAAGTTGATAAGCAGGTGACAATGGTCTTGTTGTACCTTTCCACCGTGTTAATTTGGGGGGTATACCTGGGGGTGAAAAATATGTTGGGGATGTTGTATTTTTTAAAGAATGCGCTCGTGACACGACTAATAAATTGACTACCGTTGTCCAGGAATATAGTCTGAGGAATTCCATGTATCAAAAAGACGGAGTCCTCCAGAATCCTGACAACGGCATCGGCTGTAGCCTTTCGCAATGGGAAAATCATACAAAACTTCGAGAAGCAACAAGTGACAACTAAAAGGTAGCTGTTTTGCTTCTTTGTCACGGGAAGAGGACCAACAAAGTCGACCGAGATCATCTGAAATGGTCGTGAGCATTGCTTCGGACGACCCATTTCACCTAAGGTTGCGTGATTTGGTGACTTGTAGGACAAACACTTGGGGCATGAGCCTACGAACTTCACGACATCCTGGTGCATCCCCGGCCAATAATAGCGTAAAGCTACACGCCTATAGGTTTTGAAGGTACCAAGATGTCCTGAGGCTGGCTCCGAGTGATTGTCCTCAATGACCTTATCACGCAAGTCTCTCGGGACGACCTCTTTCCATGCGAACTCTGAAGTAAGGTTGCACTTGTTCTTGCTCAGCCGATAAAGGGACCCATTCTTTATAAGAAAGTTTGGATACTGGCTGGGCGAGCTCAGACAACCGTTATACAGCTTCTTGTACCAGTCGTCATTAGTAGTTCCAATGGAGTTGGACGTGGACACAGAGGAACAAGGTACAGCTCTTGAAAGAGCGTCGGGAATAACGTTATCGACCCCACGCCTGTGCTTGATTTCAAAGTTGAACGATGACAGACGAACTCCCCATCGAGCCAACCTTCCAGTCGGATTGCTAAGCGAGAGGAACCACTTAAGTGCTGAATGGTCGGTGTAGACGGTGAAGGTCATCCCGCTCTCTAGATAGCAACGCCAGTGCTCGAGGGCCGTAATTACAGCAAGGGTCTCCCGTTCTGTGATGCTGTAATTTTTCTCTGCACTGGTTAGAGATCTGCTCATGTAAGCAATGGGGTGCTCTTTACCATCAATGACCTGCGTGAGCATAGCACCAACTCCGTAGTTGCTCGCATCCGTATGGACTTCGAAAGGCAGGCTGTAGTCCGGGCAAGATAAAACGGGGGCCGAAACCAAACACTCCTTCAGCTTCTGAAAAGCTGCGTCAGCCTCAGGTGACCATTTGAAAGCAGGTGCGTTCTTCTTATTGGAAGTCAACTTATTTAAAGGACCTGCGATCGTGCTGAAATTGGGCACAAAACGACGATACCAAGTTGCGGTCCCGAGAAAACGCTTTAAGTCCTTCCGACAAGTAGGTGTCGGGTAATTGAGGATAGCTTCGACTTTCTCTGGATCCGTACGGAGGCCGTTTGCGTCCACCACGTATCCAAGGTATTTAAGTTGACTTCTGAAGAACTTGCACTTGTCAAGATTGACAGTCAAATTGGCCAACTTCAGCTTGTCCAACACGCGCAATAAAAGTGACACGTGCTCCTCAAATGAGCTACTAATTACGATGATGTCATCCAAATAGGCAAAAGTCTTCAAATCGAAGTCGCCAAACAGCAAATCGACCAAACGCTGCTGAGTAGCTGGTGCATTCGTTAGTCCGAACGCTGTGGTCTTGAAATGGAGTGTGCCTCTACCGGGAACGTAGAATGCGGTCTTGTTTCGGTCCTCTGGAGCTATAGGGATTTGCCAGAAAGCTTTTGACAAGTCGACGCTAGTAAGATACTTAGCGTCGCGCAGGTTGTCTAGAATCTCGGCCACATAAGGCAAGTTGTAGGCATCTTTCTTGGTGACCGAGTTTAGCTTCCTGGAATCCAGGCAAAAACGAGGTTGCCCGTTACTCTTATAAACAATGAGCACCGGAGACGACCAGGCACTCTCACAAGGCTCGACCACGTCGAGGGACAGCATCTCGTCTACTTGGTCTGTCAGGATGCGCTGCTTCTCTGGAGACATCCTATAATAACGTTGTCTAACAGGCTGAGCATCGCCGGTGTCTATGCGGTGGGTAATCAAATTGGTCCTCCCCAGGCCCTTACGATCAGTTGAGATGTCCTTGAACTGCTCAATGATGTTGTCGGCTATGAGTTTCTGAGAGTCGTCCAGATTGTCATACGACTGTATGAAAGTTTCTTTAGTACCTACCTTGAGTTCTGACAAAGGAGAATCATGGAAGGTGATACTACTACCTAACAACTTTGGGCACAAATCAAAACTACGCCAAAAATCGACACCTAGGATAAGAGGAGATTCAATGTCGGGAACAACGTATGCTTTAACGATATGAAAATCGTTGTCAAAATGAATGGGTAAGTTAATGTACCCGATACTTTTCAGTGATTGGCCTCCAGCTGCAGTGACAGAAATGCAATCGTTCTCAATTAACTTAAGGTCACTATCAAGTAAAATTTTGTGAGCGTTATTACCGAGAATCGATGCAGCCGCGCCAGAATCTAGAAGACCACAAGCAGTTATGTCGTTTATGCGAATGGTGGCATAAGGTCTAGGATCATTAGCCGGTATATGTTTCAGAATTGTAGCAACTTTGCAACTATTAAAGAAAGTTTTAATTGTTTTTAACCAACTATCCCAGTCGGATTGATCAAAGTTACTACTTGATTTATTGCTACAATTCTGAGCATCTAGTTTTTTGAAGTCGATGGCTTGTGTTTGTTACAGTCCGGACAGTCGGGTGTTTTAACACCGTCACGACCACAGCGGAAACAAACAATAACATTGTTATTTGGGCATTGACGCAAATTATGTGCATCTGACTTGCACCTAGGACAGAAACGAGTCCTATTGCCAGTTTCTATTGAATGTATATAGTTCTTAGGTTCATTTTTGTTTGTGTAATTGTTGTATTTATTATAGTTACTGTTATTATTATTGTTACTTGAAAAGATTTTATTGTTATTATAGGTTTTACTATCGTTATAATTTTGTTTTTTATTTTGAGTACCTGAAGAATAAGCAAACTCGGGTGCTAAGGAATCAGGTGTTACGCCAGAAGGTTCGCGAAAATGAGAAAGTCTAGCCTGTATGTTCTCATAGTTACGACATAGGGTTCTGAGAGCTTCTATTGTTGTTATTTCTGTGACTGATGCCAAAGTACTCGCATAACAAGGGCGGATGTTATGTAGGACAATTTCTAGCTGCTCGTCTTCTGAGACTTTTTTAGAAAGTCTAGAAAACATGCCGGACATTATTGAAAGGAAAATGGTGATATTTTCTGATTCGCCCTGTGTTCTACGTCTGATTTCTGAAAGCAATCTGTAGTCATAATCAGATTGATCAAAATCTTTGATAAGCAGTTGTTTTAAATCAGCCCAGCTTGACACCTGATTTCTTACGCTTCTGTACCAAATAAGCGCATGGTCCGTAAAAATTTCAGTCGCATACGCAAGAAATTTATCGTCGGCAAGGTTCCGTGACTCTAAAAATTCCGTGACGCGTTCAACGAATGCACGTACGCAAGTTTTGCCATTATATTTAAGCTTGCATAATTCGCCTGCACTACCACGCTCACAGGTCACCGAAACTACGCAAGGAACGCTTGTATTGGGAACAGAAGGTTCCGCAGAGGGTATTGACAGAGGGTCTACACTCTTATTTTCCAAGGAAATTATTTTGTCCATATAAGATTTATATAAGCATACGGTTTCCTCATAAGCGACCCTATCTAAATCAACCGTTTGCATCCTATTTAGACGGTGATGTAAATGGTGCAACATGTTCCGTGTCCGCGTGACAAGTGCTTTGTCGGGTTTAACACACTCAAAATTGGCCTGTATTTTAGACAGAACCTCGAACACACCCTGTAAGTCCTTCTTAGCATCCAAACCGGACTCGAGTATATCCTCAGAGGGAAAGTTTATAGCCAGCTCCACAATTTGCTTCCGTAATTCCGCAACACTGGACGCTGGAACTGTACCTCTGATGGATACCTCGTATTCCAGTTCCGATTTTTGAAGGGACAAAAATTTAATGGGGAACATGATGGAAAAAAAAATTGCAATGGGAGAAAGCCACAAGAATGATTATTTAACAACTTGTGTAAAATGTGAACAAGAGTTAGAGAAAAAAATGACTCCGTTCCGTTACAAAAGAAAATTAGGTAACGTTGTACTCTTTTAAAAAAAATACTATACACAAAACAAAAAACACGCACAGAACCAAAAATAAAAGAAGCGTTGAAAAATAAAAATAAATGTAACTGATGTGTATTACGCTGGTATCACAGAAAAAATTTCACGAAACAGTGAGTGGGTAGTTAACTAATTAGTCATTAGTTAATTATAACAAATTTTAACAAGTTAAAAAAAATGCCGTTTTTAACAGAAAACAAAATACAAATTATACTAAAAAAAAAACGCAAAATACACCTCAGTTACGAAAAGAGCAACAAAAAAAAACGTTTTACAATACACACACAAACAAACACTTTACTACTTACTGCGCAGCAAAATCAGACACAAACCACGTTTAAGGGCGCCAGTGTGACGTTCCCTACCTATTTACCTAAGGTCCCTATTGGGAGATAAGCAAAAGAGGTAGGTTAGTCCAACAAAAAAAAGAAAATTTATTAATGGCCGCAGGCCACCTAAGTCGGTAGAACGGGTCGTGGTGTGTCGGCCTAGTATCTGATTTCACTGCGTAGTTTAAGCACTCCCCTGGATGGTCAGATGCCGGTGGAACAGGTCGTCAGCCACTGGCAGGGTTGTAGGTCGCCGTGCTTCGCTGGATATCCGATGAGGCGGAAGCAAAGCAGAGGGTGATGCAGCAGTACGTAGCAAGTGAAGCCTAGGTCTTCTAAGCCCCGTACTGAAACCCTGGAATGGCCAACGAAATACGTTAGGAATGATTCCATAACGTTCCGTGTTACCACCGACGGCAACGCATTGTAGGTAAGTACTTATGTAGCAAGCGGTGCTGTGGTGAAAACAATCAGAACGGAGTTTACACTTGCGAAGAATAAAGTAGGCTTTAAATTAAATAAAAGATAATGAATGCAGAAGGCAATTTAAAAGAAATATTTACGTTATAAGTTTAAAGGTGAAAATATTGAAAAGATGAAGGTAGGATACGGTATTCATGATGCGACCACTGGAATATTCCAACGGTCTGTTGAATGCCGTTATCGCTAATTATAACACAAATGAACATAACTTGATGAATGAAAGATTGAAAAGCTAAGAAATGTTAGCACACAAATTTAATAAGTAAAATCTTGTTCACAACTTACCCAATATGGGGTCTGAGGATCTATGCAAAACACAGGTATACAGCGACTTGTCTAGCGGACCCGGAACGGTTAAGGACACTTTAGGTGCACTGACTATTAGATTAAGTACTTTTAGCGTCGCACTATGTATATGCGAAAGTAATAATTTATCTCAGCAGATGAAAGCGTTCGTTCCAGTCCAGTGATGGCAAAGCTAATGGTCACGAAATGTTACCAGTTCATTATACTAAATTTCTACAAAAATAAATAGTGTGACCAGTTTCATGATACTAAATTTCTACCAAAAAACTGTTAATGACTACAGATTACATTTCAGTATTTTTCAGTGCGAATGTACTTTAAAAGAAGTTATGTTTTTTAAAATTTATTTAGTTGTAGTTATTAGGTTTAATTAGTGTTTTATTTTATTTATTATGTAGTTAATTGTTAAAATTAAGAAAATAGGCTAGTTTTAGTTTAAAATATGTTTTATTAAAGACATGTACGTCTACAACGTTACAGCGGTTCATGAATTTTTAACCACGTTGCGGCTGCGCCTGATGCAGCTGGTTTAGTGTCGTGCGGTTACAGCCTACATCAGTTTTGGCGAGTTGTTAAGCTCGTCACAGATGGGCGCTACATTTATCCTGGTTCACTTATTTACCACTCGCTGATGGTATTATTACCGTCTATATTGTGTGAGCGAGAGGCAAATATTTACTCAGCCCCGTTGCTAAAGAGACCGTAGCGTAGCTATTCGAGTGCGTGCGCGCAGACTTGCAGCGGGAATAATATTAAAATCGTCGCTTTCATGCAATTTATCAATGCACCAAAAAAAAATTGGGTGGTTTAAATACAATAGCAAAATGAACGTGCCCTAAAGCTGTCGAGTACGCTAGTTTATTTTAAAAAAGGCATTTTCCAAAAGTATAATCTCACACACTTGGATCGTTGAGACCCATTACTAGCCAGCCAGAGTGCTGCGTGCATGCCGTGGGTCCCCGGGTGGCGGGTCCGCGGGTCCGCATTATTCTGATAGAAAAAAATTCTCAACTCAATTTTTTACGGTTCCGTACCCAAAGGGTAAGGGACCCTATTACTAAGACTCCGCTGTCTGTCCGTCCGTCCGTGTGTCACCAGGTTTTATCGCATGAATGATAGTCAGACAGTTGACATTTTCACAGATGATGTATTTCTGTTGCCGCTATAACAACGAATACTAAAAATAGAATAAAATAAATACGCTCCAATACAACAACAACAGGTAGACGCTTGAAATATTAAAATGTTAGATAATGGTACGGATCCTTCGTGCTCGAGTCCGACTCGCACTTGGCCGGTTTGATTATTTTACATCTAACTTAAAAGTAATAGTCTGAATAGATGGCATTTTCAATTACTAATTATATAACCGCGGCTTTCAAACCACCCCCATTTCGTATCTAAATCATAGATAACTTGCCAAAAGTGGCAATCTATCAGTATTCAAAATAAAATTTCAGCTTTCCTGAATAAATGGGCTGAAGATAATATTTTACCCCCTGAACCGAACCCTGGCTCCGCCACCCGCAGTGGGTAATTCCACTATGCTACAGACGCATTTGCCTCACGTTTATGCACCGACATGAACATGTTTACTCGTTGAGTGCGGGGTAAACTGGCTAGTACAGTCGACATCAAATAAGCCTTTTGTCGCCCGTCAGGTAACTGAGAGGTATTTACCCCCTAAATCCAGATAGCCAACGAGTTAAAGACAATATTCAACATAATTCAAAGGAAGCAAAAGTTGTAATTTCCCGTGATTCTGTGTTTATATGTACCTACTTAACCAAAGATTGTCTGGAAGAGATCGTTTCAAGCTATAAGACCGCCAATTGTATACCATTACTTAGTTAAAAGAAATCATAAGTAGTTATTATTGCGCCTTGTGCAATAAAGTGTTCTCTATCTATTTATTACCTATCTCAGTTACTATCTTTTCTGAAACCAATTGAAGTTACAAATATAAGGATTAGAATTAGTGTACAATCAGAAATGAGACAATCCCCCAAACAACCAAGGTAACTGATATAGCCAATAGGATTAGCAAGCTGAAGTGGCAGTGGGCTGGTCACATATGCCGAAGAACTGATGGTCGATGAGGTGCAAAGGTTCTCGAATGGAAACCACGAGGTGGCAAGCGCAGCGTGGGACGGGCGTCCCACGCTGCGCTTGCCAGCTCGTGGTTTCCATTTGCCAGTGGGCACCGGCTCGCTGGACCGACGATCTGAGGCAGATCGCTGGCAGTGGCTGGATGAGGATGGCTGAGGATAGAGGGAAGTGGCGTGCCTTGGGGGAAACCTACGTCTAGCAGTGGACGAAAACGGGCTGATTGATTGATTGAGCGGAATATCTGAATCGAGATGAGAATATGAACTCTATTTGAACGAACTCATTACTTCTTCTTGTGCCATCATCGAGAATTGTACATTCGACAGCAGGTAATCCTTTAATTTTTTTGCCCTGAATGTAACTGATTAGAGTAAACATATGTAAAGATGTGCTGTCAACTGTACAGTGGTATCTTCTCTACGTTTGTGCCAGACGATTTTTATGGTATCCCAAGATATCGACAGTGTTGGATGAAAGTGCTCAAAACATTTGAAAAATCGATAAAATTCTACCGTTTGTCATTCACTACTGTAGGTGTAAGATAAAATTAAGGCGAATGCGCCAAAGCACTGGGAAACTAAGCAAATTGGTAGATATAATATACTTATCCAGGGATAAACGAATAAATAGCTGATTGACAGAGATGTCAGTCATATAATGTATCCATAGATAGCTCTGCAAATGTCGCGGTGCAAGACCTTTTTGGACTTATTTAATGGATAAAGCTTACCCATGGATAAACAGATAGAGCTGTCAGATACCGTTGTCGCAAGACAAAAATCTTTGGCCTTTGCATCTACGTAATGAGATGATTTATGCAGCGTCCAGTGGCACCTTCACTCACACTAGATCGATGAAGGGACCACTCGGCACTGCAGTGCCTGGGACATTGTTTTTTTTTTAGATGGCGCAAGACAGCAATATGCCTAAATTGGTAGTAGTGTACATAGTGGCCTTTTGCGTCGCATATAAGAATCGGGACGAAATATAAAACCGGCCATGAACCGGCAACGTTGGGACCAATGACTGAAACCGGGGCAATTACAGGGGGCGAGTTTCTTAAATTCATAGTTGTTCAATGGAGTGACATTAGTATAGTAATGGTTGTTTCTATGACATCATTGGTAGTCTAGTAACCAATTGCATTCCAATGATGTCATCCGTGCATGTTAACTCTGCGCCTAGCGCGATTCGATGTGAGATGCCTATTTAATTTGACAAGACATCGATATTGTACCTACTGCCATTGCTTAGTAGACTACAACATAGACAGCTATTGTAGTGCTAGCTAATATCGTTCTATTGAACGACTATGTATGTATTAGCCTCTAGGGCCCGATCAAACTCGTGCATTTTATTGTCAATACTACTGCGCAGCAACAGCCAACAAACCCGACCAATTAAACCCCCATAATGAACAGCTCGATTCTGGCTTCGCATAAAAGTAGCCTACTTGCAGCGGGGGTGTAGCCCGGGCGGGCGGGGCGGGGGGAGGGGTTCAGCTGTTGCATCCAGGCCGCGGTACAAAATCCGAAAGTACAGTAGGTTGGCTTTGCTTCAGTTGCATAATAAATTATTAATTACTGGGCTACGTTTCGATGAACATTGTGTAGTCAAGTCTTCCTACTTATTAATCTGTGGGCTATTCGCTATGCATTTTTATAGTAAACCATGTATTGTAGTTTCATGAAATAGGGCCCCGGCTGTCAATCGATCAATCAATCAAAATCATTATATTATTTACTTTTTCATCTTCTAATCTATAAAAATCTCGTGTCACATTATTTATTATCGAACTCCTCCGAAACCGCTTCACCGGTTTTTATGATTTTTTCTTGTGTATATTTGGTAGGTCTGAGAATAGGTCGTAGGCTAATTTTATTAATATGGCAAAACAACGTCTGCCGGGTCAGCCAGTATTTTATGTATTTTTTTCCGGATATACCTACAATAAAGAATATTCTTATCTTATACTCATCGAAGTGCATAAACTGGTACTTACATTACAAATTAAATATTTTTACGGAGTAAAAATATCATACATATTTACGAAGTCTTTCCTACTTTTGATAAATACATAGAATATTGTACGTACACCAGGAATTACATATGAGACTTAAACAATAATATAGCACCGTTTCGTTTTGTCGTCATTTCATCATCATCATCAGCCACTTGACGCCCACTGCAGGGCACAGGCCTCCCTCGTGGATTTCATAATCATGAGCGGTTTTACCATAATCGCCACGCTTGGCAGGCGGGTTGGCGATCGCAGTATACCAGTTGGAATCTCAGGAAGACGCTGCTGCCCGTCTCCTGGTAATTTATTTCCTTAGTCGCCTTCTACGACATCCACGGAAGAAAATGGAGTGACGCTATTCTTAATCGGGCGCCACACGGCCGTCATTTAATAGATTTTAAATACTTACGGCGCGGCGTTATTTATAGTAATACAATTACTCTAAAATTAAATACTCCTCAGAAGCAGCTTAAATAATCTGTGGTTACGTTTTTCCTTTCCCAACACAGACTATTTAAACTGCCAAACAAAAAACCTAGAACTCATGCATTGAACTGGTTTTATTGCCAGACATTGTTGTCACCAAGAAAGCCCTTTTTGTACAAAGTGCTAACACACATTTTTAAAATCATGTCCCTGGTACGATCGATACATTTTCAGTGATCTTATTTGTAGAAGCATGTAATATGATGCCTCATAAAAGATATTTTAATCTTTGCCAACCCAAATCTTGGGAATGAATTTTTTTTATTTCCAATATTTATATTGTGTTGTGCATACTCTTTTTCTGAGAGATGGCCTGTGCCCCGCAGTGGGACATAGTAATATACGGGCCGATTTATTTTTATTATTAATTCTTTATTGCACAAAGACGGTGTACAAAAGGTGGACTGAAAGCTGCGGTTACGTAATTAGTGATTAAACATGGCATCTACTCAGACTATTACTTTTAAGTATATACGTAAATAAAAAATAAAAATAGTAGAGAAATCTTGTTTCGAGTTGAGAAATCTTATTATGTTTAATATTCGCGAACAGTATGCTGAGTCCGCGGACCCACGGCACGCGCGCACCGCTCTGGATGGCTACTAATGGTTCTAATATTCGCGTTCGTGTCGAGATATTTTTGAAAACAGCGTTTAAAAAAAAACTGTCGTATTCGATAGATCTTGTCAGGCACGTTCATTTTGCTATGTCTTTTAAATCACACAAAATTAATGGCGTATAGGCTACATAAATGTTAGCTACCTACAGATTCAAAAGAACTTCTTCGAGTACGGGTTCAGTACCCGAAGTACTTAGTTCTTTACCCGAAGAACAAAAAAATATACAAGTGAATAGGCTCGAAATAACTTTCTGTTTTCTGTTGTTTCCTAGAACCTCAGAGCCGGAGAAAGTTTGCCGCCGCTTTAAATAAATGTAATTGCTGCAAACTGTATATTACATAGTTTAGTCATTGAATAAAGCACAGTTGCCGTTGCTTGTAGTACAATGCATTATTTACGAACGTAATAACGTTGTCACTTTTCGCATAGCCTTTACTATCTTTCATCATTACTCTATTACCCTTATTCCCTTAAGATCAAAGCGACTAACACCACAGATGTTTTGGGGCATCAAAACATCTGTAGAAGTCGATGTTTTTACATCCACAGATGTTTTGATGCCCCAAATAGTTCATCCGTCTGTTAGTGTCAACTTAAAGCCACAATGAAATGCATACATTTTTCAAAAGCATTTAGTTTCGCAAAATCTAGGACACGTTCCGTGCCGCAATATCGTCAAAGGGACCACAATTTTATAGGCAACGTCACAATAAGGACAATAAGTCGCCGCCAGCATTATTTTCTGGGAGGTGCATCTATCTGCATCTAGAAATTATTATCATCATCGTCAGCCATTTGACGCCCACTGAGGGACATAGGCCTCCTTCGTGGTTTTCATAACCATGAAGCGTTTTGCCATAATCGCCACGCTTCGCAGGCGGGTTGGCGATCGCAGTATGCGTTTGGAATCTCAGGAAGACGCTGCTCCCCATCTCCTGGTAATGTATTTCCTTAGTCGCCTTCTACGACATCCACGGAAGGCAATGGAGTGACGCTATTCTTAATCCGGCACCACGCGGAAATTATAGAAATTATAGTAAGTATTAATTACTTAAACCAAAATATAGAATTAATTCATTATTCCGATAACAACATGCAGTATTGAATGTACATTTAGCACGTTACGATGGAATGAGAGACGCGACTCAGTGTTTACAGGAAAAGAGTAGAGGAGGATACTGAATTTATTGACAGGGCGATAAATAAATTTGGACCGCAACCTAGACGTATTCAGTTTTTAACCGACTTCAAACAAGGGGAGGTTATCAATTCGACGCGTATATTTTTATTGTTTTTATTTGGCTATGTTCCTCCATAACTCCGTCAAATCTTAACCGATTTCGACAATTCTTTTTTTGTTCGAACCGGTATAACGCCCCATTTAAATTTGGTGAAGATCTGATGGAGACTTTCAAATATGGAGAACGGAACTCTTCAATAGATAAGCCCTTTTGGGGCTTATCCATCTTTCTTGTCTAAATTGAATAACAAAAACAATTGAAAGTCGATATTCAAATGTTTCACATTTTTTAAAAAAAGAACATCTTATAAACCGCTTGAAAAAAGTTTCATTCGAAAACCTCAAACCATGAAGATTCTATGTCAATTCAAAGAACCTATTGCAATAAAACGGCAATTTCATACTTTAACCCCTATTAATTTAAATAATTAGAAGTAGAAGTATTTATACATGTAGGTATTGTAGAATTATAATTTGTAGTCGGTGCCCAGTTTCAAGACCAGCACATATATTTTGCTCACGTCTGTATCCCGGAAGGGAAGACTAGGGTCTGCCATCTGCCACGATCCTGACAAATCTCTTTCGCTTCATCAACATTCATTAGTCGTTGCAGGCACGCAAGCCGTTTTGGGATCTATGACAGTATGATAATAAATCTATGATAGTATGAAGTCAATACGGGCATTATGGCGTACATACCCTACCTAGCAACATTTTATTACACTAACCGTGTGTCTCGCTGGCTTCACTGCCTTAATTCCGGGAATTTCCCTCATTACCCCCCTTGAGAATCATCATTAGCCTGTCGGAAGCCTACACAGTCGTGATATGTTTGCTGAAAGATGGCGGCAAATGTTTGTACGTGTCGGTACCGAGATTTGTCTGTTTCCGGTAGGCCAGGAGGTAGTAAGTCGAAACTCAACATATATTCGGGTTTGTGAGTTTTGCCTTGTCTTGTGGCTGAATGATAAACTTGGTATCTTTTGGGCTTGCGATCGTGGCCAACTATGCTGCGGTCATCGTAATCGGATTTTCTAAAACGAGCTGTGTTTCCTCTGCATCGGGTTTGCCCCGGAATGATGGTCATACCTACGATTCAGGAGCGTCTTCAGGGTTGCCCAAGCGCGCTAGCTTTCCTTCATGCTTATGTACCTTTATTTGCGCAAATAAACAATTTTTTCATTTTTATGTATTTTTTATTTTGGCTGCTCTACTTTGTGATCTCAGGACACGCAGTCTGCTATAGCAATAAAGCATCTGCCGCATGAGGAACCCTGAACCCGCCAACATCAACTTTCAAAATGCGAATGACAAGCTGTAACACCCCATGCGACGAAGCCAAAAACGGGGTTCATAAAGCCGGCAACTGGGTGTCCTCCTAACGCCGAAAGCCTAACCCACCACGGCTTAACGGAAGCGTCGCCACCTGACGGGCCTGATGACATGACAATCGAACTACAAGGAGCATTAGAACGATGTAGGAGGCAAATACTAAATCTTCTCAACTGATAGAATGCAGACTCTTCGAGTTTCAGCTTATTTGGTTAAGTTTGATGATTTTGCTGAAAATCGGTGACCAGGGTCCGGTGCTGGAATGAGAACATGGATACGAGATCTCCTCAATGGACACTTTTACTTATTTGAATAATTAAAATGATTATTTACTTTAATTTTCAGTAGTAAGTATAGTTTAGGCGATCGCCAACCCGCCTGCCAAGCGAGGCGATTATGGCAAAACCCCTCATGGTTTTGAAAACCACAAAGGAGGCCTATGTCTTGCAGAGAGCGTCAAATGGCTGATGCTGATGATGACGAGTATAGTTTAGGAGAGTATTAAAATTGTTACTAAATAGGGGACATTTTATTGTACACGAAAAAGGAAAACAAACATTGTACTCTTGTATTGTTTATGCTGAGCAAACTCCGTTTTATCAATTTCCTAAGCCTAGAATAAATTATATGATTATATTTTTTTATGTGAGGTGATATGACAAATACATTTTTTTCCAATTTTAATTTCATTTAGCTTGTAAACATTGTATTTTTTTATACTCTTATAATCACAAACTGAATTCCACACGACCGAAGCCGCGGGCACTGCTAGTAAAGTATAAATCAGAAACAAAAAAATCTGTAATTTAGGTGCTACATTGTCGTTCCTATTTTATGGAATCCTCTCCTATTTAGTGGTCGGACTACATTGTAAGCCTGTTAGGAGTTTAATGCGTGATCGAATCAGGAATGAGGAGATCCGCAGAAGAACCCGAGTTACTAATATAGCTCGAATAATTGCGCCGTTGAAGTGGCAGTGGGCGAGGCACATAGCTCGGAGAACTGATGACCATTGGGGCAGAAAAGTTCTGACCTGGCGACTGCGGACTGGACAACGCACCATGGGCAGGCCCCCCACCAGATGGTCTGATGACCTGATTACGGTGGCGGAGAGCCGCTCGATCCGCGCGGCACAAGACCGAGAAGCTTGCAAACCATAAGGGAGGCCTATGTCCTGCAGTGGGCGTCAAATGGCTGATGATGATGATGATGATATTCCAGCCTGTTTACAACATGAATGAAGTGCTTTTCTAACTCGTCAGCTCCCAGGCTATCTCTGGCTCCAACTCATTTCCATTGTGGTAGACGGTTTTGGCACAAAATAAATACTTACAGATTAACAGTCTTATCTACAAAAATGCGAGTGCACTAAAACACTCTTAAGACGGAGTTAAAGCCGGTTTATGAGAGGAAATCGTGCCACAAACTGTCTTTAACTCCGTCTTAACAGTTTTTTAGTGGAATCGACTTTTTATAAATATTAATCTTCTTTTTAGTCTATCGGTAGTAAATGAGGTTCAAACCGTAGTGTAAGGATTTGCCAACCAGCGAGCTCTCGCTGATTGTTGTAGTTTGCTAGTGCCAACGTTTACCAGTGTTTGTCAGAAGTACATAGGTAGGTACTGGTCTCCTATGGAGCGAGTCCTTTCATGCATCGTACTCACACACTGCTTAAAATAATTGTAATGTATTGTATCACTTTATTTGGGATAAAACAATCCATAGGCTAGTAAAATTATATTCAATAATAAAACTAAGTAGGTATGTTAGTGAGATCAAAATATTCTAAAATTAAAATGAAATATGTTTGTTACTCTTTATTGCATAAAAATTAAAAAAGAAAACTAAAGCACTGGTAAATGTAGGTGAAAAAAGGAGGACTTATTTCAAAAGAAATTTCTTCCAGCCAGCCTAAGACAGGTTCTGAATGATAAAACAGAGAGCGGAAGAAGGCAAATAAAGCTCAATAATTAAAGAAAAAAAACTACAAATCATCTATATATTCTATCACTTATTTTAATTTTACTTTTACTTACCTACTATGTTTAATATAAGAAATGTAAGGTGCCTATAGATATAAATATATATTTACTAATGTACACGCTCGTTAGTTGTACACATACTACTTACATAGTTAATAAAATATATATACGTACTTCTACACATACATATTTACAGGATAATAAACATACATAAACAAAAGTTACATAGATAAAAATAATAACAATATTACTTATATTCACTCAATTCGTATTAAGTTATCTATGTATTTTTTTTTTAATTAAACCATTTTTCAATTTAAATAATGGAAAGGAAGTGCTATTTTAGTTTTACACGGAACTGACACAGGCGTAAAGTATAATTTGTAGTCGGTGCCCAGTTTCATGACCAAGACATATTTTGGCCACTGACTACAAATTATACTTCCACAATACCTACATATATCATCATTATCAACCCATTATGTCCCCACCGAGGGGCACGGGTCTCTTCCCTGAGGAAGGTATAGGCCATACTCCACCATGGGGGCCAAGTCCGGATTGGTGGAGGCTTGTAGACTAGTGGCTCGTCTACTGTCAGAAATTGTCAAGCCGCCCTAAGGCCTCTGACTTGGCTTAACGACTGCCATCTGTCGACGGCAGCCGGCACCAACAGCTTAACGTGCCTTGCGAAGCACGGAACCGCTCAGAAAAATGCCACTAGCGTTAGGCATAGACGGCGACCCGTCCATGCACTGAACGCGCCCTGTGTTGCTTAACCTTCGTGATCGTTTTAAGATCACTCAGGCAGCCGGGGCTACGAGCGATTCTCCTACATATATACGTACTTCTAATTTAAAGGTATTGTTTTAAATTATTTCTAACTTTTTAGTGCTGTCGTGTTTTGAAGTCGGTTTTTACTTTTTATTTCAAAAATTTTAAATTTAGTTTACTTACAAAAGGGATGGTGCAGTTATCTTGCCTGAGCCTCATTTCATAAAACTACAATTCACGGTTTATTATTATTATTTATACGTTTATAATTGATGTACATCTGCGAAATTGTAGTCGCAATACCACACGCTAACTGTGAAAGAAAACATCGTGAGGAAAGCCGCGGCTTGGTTGGCTCCGCACGTATTGTCTTTGTCTTTCCTGTGGGCTAGGCCGACTAAGCTTTCAGGATGGTATAGGTACTGGGCAAGCCTACTCCATCTAAAACAATGCTCCAGGCACTGCCGCGTCCGAGTGGTCTCTTCACCTATCTAGTGGGAGTGAAGGTGCCACTGGAAGCTGTATAAATCATCTCATTATGTAGATGCAAAGAAGGCCAATGTTTATTATTGTTATAGTAAACCATGAATTGTAGTTGTGTGAAATAGGTCCCTGATAGTCAGAACTTTTGGGTGCGCTAGATGAGACCTTGAGTGACGACGTAAAGAAAGACAAATGGGAGTGGATCGCAATGGTTTGCTTATGATAAGCGTTATTTAGATAACTGTTAGCAGTATCAATCTTCAGAGTTCGCTGTGTGTGGTAGATAATAAGAAAGCTCTATTCTTACGTGCCACTGCATAATCTTCTCTCAGAGATAAGTATTAGGTTTATTTTACTGATTCGATCTCGTAGAGAAATTCCGAGCATAGCCATTTCCATAGCTCGTTGCGTGACCTTGAGCTTTGTTAGGAGGCCCATAGTGTATTAATGAATAATAGTAATAATAATAATAGTATTCTTTCAATCATATACGAGCTTCTGGGTCTAGTTATTTTGCGTTTCCAGGCCAATTTGACTGCAGACGAGTAAGTTCACCGCGAGCCAAAGTTCACGCTAATCTTACGTTATGACGTCAATATTCACAACAAACGAAACCGCGGTACCTTTGAGTCTATTCGCTTTCACATCACTGGTTCTGTCTGTGTTTGTATCTATGTAATAAATTAATCATGAATGGATTGAGCGGTGTAGCTTCACATTCGTGAAAATCTAGGTTCGAATCCCACTTAATTTTCAAAGTTACTTATCGTCGTTCATATTGCAAAATGGCACATGTCAAAAAAATACGACTTTTGTCTTTTCATCGAAAGTGTATTAAAAAAAATTGTTACACGTGCAAGACATCGTAATCCTCGGTCTGATTAGGTATATTATTACGGCTTAATTTTCATACTATTTCGATAAAAAAACAAAAATCGTATTTTTTAACATGTGACATTTTGCAATATGAACGACGTTATTATTTATGAACTTTTATACCTATTTGTTTTCGATCGGAGTTACTATCAAAATGTTTCGTTTTCTTTGTATCGATCAGGAGAATAAGATAAGTTTCACCGCACCTTTCTGCAACATTCTATAAGTGTACCTAGACAGCCTAAAACGTCTTTATTGCTGTGCTTTAAAACAAACGGGAACTTATCGAAAATTTAAGCTACTAATGGATCTAAGCCTAAGCTTTCTAAAAGTCGTTGAATATTTAAATGGGTATCAGTGAGCCGTTTTCAGCACAAATTTACAAAGTATTTCATAGATGGCGCTTATAGGCGTGCACATACAAGAACAAGGACACGTCTGTCAAATGGTTGCTTAGCGCAGATTAATTTAATTTCGGTTCGCGGTAAGCGCCATCTATGAATTGCTTTGTGAATTTGTGCTGAAAACGGCTCATTAGAGTGGGTAAGGCTTGATGAGTTTCATCCGTTTTATGTGGCAGCTGAATGAGGATGACCAAGGACGGAAAGAAGAGGCTACCTCGAGGGAAGCCTATATACAGTACGGATCCTTCGTAGAGTCGACAGCATATCAACCTTTACACGCGTGCATTCTACTCGGTTAAGTTATGGGCGACTTTGCAACGAAGATGTATAGGTTGATCTATAGTGTAGGCCCATAGATTGGATTGGAAACTTATTGTACTTTTAGATCTAAAAGTTAAGGACACAGAACAAATGAACTCTGTTGTGTGGACATATTTTTTTATATTGAATTATTGTGGCAATTGATTTTATAATGGCGGGTACAGACCAAAGCAAACGAACGAACGTATGTGAACGAATGGTTCATCGTTCAATGTGCCAATCGGGATTGGTCAGTGGCTCTGTTTAGTGTGCCCTGCCCCTATATTGCGCGCACCAAATCCTGAGCGAATTCAATCGTCTGACTATCAAATTCCATACTTATTAGTTATTACATACAAAAAACGTCAAGATTTGGACAGGATTTGGTCCACATAATTGAATCGTGTGATTTTAAAACGACACATGTCCTTTCATTACAACTTTGCAGGAAATAGAAACAACTGTTTTATTCAAATATCTACTAATATCTACAACAGCAATATTTTAGCATATTATATTGATTTCTGTATGAATAAACTACATTTTTTTTTTCTAATGTAAATCAATAGGTAGGTGTAAATAATTTAATAAAAAAAAATGGGCAAGTGTTATTTTAAAAACACATGTGACTTGTGTTGTTTTAAAATCACACGATTCAATTAGGCCCCTGATAGATTAGCACTCTTACCCCCGGTGTCTCTGACACTAATATAATATTTCATTCTAGTTAACACTAGATTGCTAGCTATCACTTGGTCAAAGAGTATAAAAAAACTGTTTCTCGTACATTAAAAATCTATCTATCTCATCGACTCATAAACAGGACATAGGCCTCTCATCTTTCACGCCAACCAATCCGGTCCTTTGCTAGTCTCGTCCAATGTTTCCCAGCTGCTTTCACGATATCGTCGGCCCATCAACATTCTGTCAACTTTAAATCTGGGGAGTACCGTTCAGGAAAATAACTCTATACAGTAAATACACCCACCACCAATGACTGCTTCGTTAGACTAGCCGTTAAGACGCTTACTACCAAGATAGAGGTCGTGGGTTCGAATCCCACTGGGGGCCGCCGTACAAATGGCCTCAGTCTGGGTGTGTTTCCATGTTTGTGGTATCCTTGCCTGGTTACCATAGCACAGGGTATCCTAGTTTGGGACCTGTGATTGTGTCGTGCGTGTTATTATTATTATCCACCAAGTAGGTATTATTACCGACTACCAGGCTATCTCTCCAGTCGATCGCCTGAATGTGGTATGGACAACCCAACAGGTACATTTCCCTAGAGCACTATGAAGCTATAAAGAGAATGATTTACCTTTCGGGCTTTACACTTCGACTCCGTAGGTACTTAGTGATTACGTAGTCCATTCACGGGGTTGCAAAGAAAGGTCTGAAATTCCCTGATTTATGGCACATCATCATACCAGCCGCTTTCAAAGGCCATATTTTAACATTATTGTAAGGTAGACGTGACCTCAGGGCGATCGAGTCTTTTATGATAGGTAATCACCTAGGACAAATTGTGCGGATTTCATCGGTTTATAAAAAAGTTACCCTTCATACCTGTCAAACCCGCGTGTAATATAAAAGATTTTCTCCATTAATTTTACTAAACGATTGTTTTCTGTTCAGTCTCTTCACAGCAGCTGTACGACCCTTATTTCCTTAATCTGTGATTTGCACATCAGTTTCACTATGCACCGCACAATATGACAGTTCTAGCGTATACGCAAAATATTCGAAGGATTAGGCTAGGTTCTCATGACAAACGCTCAACGCGCGTTTTGGAAACGCGCGTTTACAACTACATACATTTTGTTCGGGCCGTACACATGCTAACGCGCGTTTTAATAAATCGCGCGTCGAACGCTGCGCTAGCGCTCGACTGTTGTCAACGCGCGTCTTTGAGATCATTGGTTTTCTATGTTACCGTTCAGTTGAACGCGCGTTTTTGACCGCGTCCAGAATACTCCGAAATGGAAATGGAAGCTTTTAATACGGAAGGCCAGCCAGTCAGCCTGTGAGACAAAATTGGGTGGACCCAATATCTTCGTCTTCTGTTGCGTTGTTTCTGCCGTCGGTATAAAATCACAGCTAAAACTGTTTCTATGTCCATCTTCGACGAAGTCAGTGAACTGACTGAACCAAGGCGGCTGTGGTAACGCACGTTCATCGCCTGAGTTAACGCGTGTCATATGAACACTATAAAAAAAGCTAGCGCGCGTTCGACGCGCGTTGAGCGCTTGTCATCTGAACTTGCCCGACATTTGTCGCATAAAAATCAGTTTCATGTATTCTCTCATAAGTCGTATACGAATTATTTGCTAATGAAGTGAGAATCGTCTCCCTGAGCACCAAATCCTGAACGATTCCAATCATGTACCTAACTGTCAAATTCTATTTTTTTTTTAATGGCAACTCGAACGGTCCTGTTTTGACCGGTGTGAAGTTAGCTGACAAACTTAGCTGACAAACATAGCTGACACTATTACACGACCAAATAAAATGGTCGTTTTTAAAAAAGGGAACATTCTGACCGTACGTAATTGTGACAATAAAAGATGTTAAAACAAATCTTAATTATGGCTAAATACCGTGGCATAGCAGTGAAAACGTGAAGAAATAAAAAATATTCGCAAAATTTTCAGTACGCCTTTATGTTTCTTATTGGGATAAAAAAATTAGAATTTCTAGAAGGCTGGATCTTAGTTCTTATGGTTCCTTAGATACCAAGGAAACTGTCAAGGTATAAATAGAAGCATCAAACATGTTCAGTTTTTGTGATAAAGTGGAGCAGACAAACAGTTTGTGAGAAAAATCTCTCCGGAGTTGCGCCCTGGACGACATACCGCAGAAAACAGAATATCTACCACTTTAGAAATATAAAATTATGATTGCATAGACTCTAAAGTATTTTAAATAAATCAATTTATACTTTCAGACCATTCAGTTTCTCTGAAATCGGGCGATAGACAAAAATAATGGAGAAAATTTAAAATAACCTTTGTGTTTTTCTTGAGATATACAAAAAAAACGAATTTCTACCAGGCTGGATTTATGTCATTTCGGTTCCTTAGATACTACTTAAACTACTTCACTATAAATTGAGACATGAAACCATTCAGTTTTTGTGATAAAGCGGAGCTGACAAATAATTTGTTAGAAAAATCTCTCCAGAGTTTCTTTCTGGGCGACGTATTGCAGCAAAACGAATTTCTACCACTTTAGAAATGAAAAATTATAATTGCATAGACTCTAAAGTATTTTAAATAAATCTATTTATACCTTCAGACCATTTAGTTTTTCTGAAATCGGGTGATAGACAAAAATAATGGAGAAAATTTCAAAAAGCCCTTTATGATTTTCTTGGGATATACCAAAATAACGAATTTCTACCAGGCTGGATTTATGTTATTTCGGTTCGTTAGATACTACTTAAACTACTTACTTATAAATTGAGACATGAAACCATTCAGCTTTTGTGATAAAGCGGAGCTGACAAATAATTTGTGAGAAAAATCTCTCCCAAGTTTCTTTCTGGGCGAAGTATTGCAGCAAAACCAATTTCTACCACTTTAGAAATGAAAAATTATAATTGCATAGACTCTAAAGTATTTTAAATAAATCAATTTATACCTTCAGACCATTCAGTTTTTCTGAAATCGGGTGATAGACAAAAATAATGGAGAAAATTTCAAAAAGCCCTTTATGATTTTCTTGGGATATACCAAAATAACGAATTTCTACCAGGCTGGATTTATGTTATTTCGGTTCGTTAGATACTACTTAAACTACTTACTTATAAATTGAGACATGAAACCATTCAGTTTTTGTGATAAAGCGGAGCTGACAAATAATTTGTGAGAAAAATCTCTCCCAAGTTTCTTTCTGGGCGAAGTATTGCAGCAAAGAGAATTTCTACCACTTTAAAAATGCAAAATTATAATTGCATAGACTCTACAGTATTTTAAATAAATCAATTTATACCTTCAGACCATTCAGTTTTTCTGAAATCGGGCGATAGACAAAAATAATGGAGAAAATTTAAAAAGCCCTTTATGATTTTCTTTGGATATACAAAAAAAACGAATTTCTACCAGGCTGGATTTATGTAATTTCGTTTTCTAAGATACTAGTTAAACTACTTTACTATAAATTGAGACATAAAACCATTCAGTTTTTGTGATAAAGCGGAGCTGACAAATAATTAGTGAGAAAAATCTCTCCAGAGTTTCTTTCTGGGCGACGTATTGCAGCAAAACGAATTTCTACCACTTTAGCAATGCAAAATTATGATTGCATAGACTCAAAAGTATTTTAAATAAATTAATTTATACCTTCAGACCATTAAATTTTTCTGAAATCGGGCGATAGACAAAAATAATGGAGAAAATTTAAAATAACCTTTGTGTTTTTCTTGAGATATACAAAAAAAACGAATTTCTACCAGGCTGGATTTTTGTTATTTCGGTTTCTTAGATACTACTTAAACAACTCAAGTATAAATTGAGACATGAAACCATTCAGTTTTTGTGATAAAGCGGAGCTGACAAATAATTTGTGAGAAAAATCTCTCCAGAGTTTCTTTCTGGGCGACGTATTGCAGCAAAACGAATTTCTACCACTTTAGCAATGCAAAATTATGATTGCATAGACTCAAAAGTATTTTAAATTAATTAATTTATACCTTCAGACCATTAAATTTTTCTGAAATCGGGCGATAGACAAAAATAATGGAGAAAATTTCAAATAACCTTTGTGTTTTTCTTGAGATATACAAAAAAAACCAATTTCTACCAGGCTGGATTTATGTCATTTCGGTTCCTTAGATACTACTTAAACTACTTAACTATAAATTGAGACATGAAACCATTCAGTTTTTGTGATAAAGCGGAGCTGACAAATAATTTGTGAGAAAAATCTCTCCAGAGTTTCTTTCTGGGCGACGTATTGCAGTAAAACGAATTTCTACCACTTTAGCAATGCAAAGTTATGTTTGCATAGACTCTAAAGTATTTTAAATAAATCAATTTATACCTTCAGACCATTCAATTTTTCTGAAATCGGGCGATAGACAAAAATAATGGAGAAAATTTAAAATAACCTTTGTGTTTTTCTTGAGATATACAAAAAAAACGAATTTCTACCAGGCTGGATTTTTGTTATTTCGGTTCCTTAGATACTACTTAAACTACTCAACTATAAATTAAGACATGAAACCATTCAGTTTTTGTGATAAAGCGGAGCTGACAAATAATTTGTGAGAAAAATCTCTCCAGAGTTTCTTTCTGGGCGACGTATTGCAGCAAAACGAATTTCTACCACTTTAGCAATGCAAAATTATGATTGCATAGACTCAAAAGTATTTTAAATAAATTAATTTATACCTTCAGACCATTCAGTTTTTCTGAAATCGGGCGATAGACAAAAATAATGGAGAAAATTTCAAATAACCTTTGTGTTTTTCTTGAGATATACAAAAAAAACGAATTTCTACCAGGCTGGATTTATGTAATTTCGTTTCCTAAGATACTAGTTAAACTACTTTACTATAAATTGAGATATAAAACCATTCAGTTTTTGTGATAAAGAGGAGCTGACAAATTATTTGTTAGAAAAATCTCTCCAGAGTTTCTTTCTGGGCGACGTATTGCAGCAAAACGAATTTCTACCACTTTAGCAATGCAAAATTATGATTGCATAGACTCAAAAGTATTTTAAATAAATTAATTTATACCTTCAGACCATTAAATTTTTCTGAAATCGGGCGATAGACAAAAATAATGGAGAAAATTTAAAATAACCTTTGTGTTTTTCTTGAGATATACAAAAAAAACGAATTTCTACCAGGCTGGATTTTTGTTATTTCGGTTCCTTAGATACTACTTAAACTACTCAACTATAAATTAAGACATGAAACCATTCAGTTTTTGTGATAAAGCGGAGCTGACAAATAATTTGTGAGAAAAATCTCTCCAGAGTTTCTTTCTGGGCGACGTATTGCAGCAAAACGAATTTCTACCACTTTAGCAATGCAAAATTATGATTGCATAGACTCAAAAGTATTTTAAATAAATCAATTTATACCTTCAGACCATTCAGTTTTTCTGAAATCGGGCGATAGACAAAAATAATGGAGAAAATTTCAAATAACCTTTGTGTTTTTCTTGAGATATACAAAAAAAACCAATTTCTACCAGGCTGGATTTATGTAATTTCGTTTCCTAAGATACTAGTTAAACTACTTTACTATAAATTGAGATATAAAACCATTCAGTTTTTGTGATAAAGAGGAGCTGACAAATTATTTGTTAGAAAAATCTCTCCAGAGTTTCTTTCTGGGCGACGTATTGCAGCAAAACGAATTTCTACCACTTTAGCAATGCAAAATTATGATTGCATAGACTCAAAAGTATTTTAAATAAATTAATTTATACCTTCAGACCATTAAATTTTTCTGAAATCGGGCGATAGACAAAAATAATGGAGAAAATTTAAAATAACCTTTGTGTTTTTCTTGAGATATACAAAAAAAACGAATTTCTACCAGGCTGGATTTTTGTTATTTCGGTTCCTTAGATACTACTTAAACTACTCAAGTATAAATTGAGACATGAAACCATTTAGTTTTTGTGATAAAGCGGAGCTGACAAATAATTTGTGAGAAAAATCTCTCCAGAGTTTCTTTCTGGGCGACGTATTGCAGCAAAACGAATTTCTACCACTTTAGCAATGCAAAATTATGATTGCATAGACTCAAAAGTATTTTAAATAAATTAATTTATACCTTCAGACCATTCAATTTTTCTGAAATCGGGCGATAGACAAAAATAATGGAGAAAATTTCAAATAACCTTTGTGTTTTTCTTGAGATATACAAAAAAAACCAATTTCTACCAGGCTGGATTTATGTCATTTCGGTTCCTTAGATACTACTTAAACTACTTAACTATAAATTGAGACATGAAACCATTCAGTTTTTGTGATAAAGCGGAGCTGACAAATAATTTGTGAGAAAAATCTCTCCAGAGTTTCTTTCTGGGCGACGTATTGCAGTAAAACGAATTTCTACCACTTTAGCAATGCAAAGTTATGTTTGCATAGACTCTAAAGTATTTTAAATAAATAAATTTATACCTTCAGACCATTCAGTTTTTCTGAAATCGGGCGATAGACAAAAATAATGGAGAAAATTTAAAATAACCCTTGTGTTTTTCTTGAGATATACAAAAAAAACGAATTTCTACCAGGCTGGATTTTTGTTATTTCGGTTCCTTAGATACTACTTAAACTACTCAACTATAAATTAAGACATGAAACCATTCAGTTTTTGTGATAAAGCGGAGCTGACAAATAATTTGTGAGAAAAATCTCTCCAGAGTTTCTTTCTGGGCGACGTATTGCAGCAAAACGAATTTCTACCACTTTAGCAATGCAAAATTATGATTGCATAGACTCAAAAGTATTTTAAATAAATCAATTTATACCTTCAGACCATTCAGTTTTTCTGAAATCGGGCGATAGACAAAAATAATGGAGAAAATTTAAAAAGCCCTTTATGATTTTCTTTGGATATACAAAAAAAGCGAATTTCTACCAGGCTGGAATTATGTAATTTCGTTTCCTAAGATACTAGTTAAACTACTTTACTATAAATTGAGACATAAAACCATTCAGTTTTTGTGATAAAGCGGAGCTGACAAATAATTTGTTAGAAAAATCTCTCAAGAGTTTCTTTCTGGGCAACGTATTGCAGCAAAACGAATTTCTACCACTTTAGCAATGCAAAATTATGATTGCATAGACTCTAAAGTATTTTAAATAAATTAATTTATACCTTCAGACCATTCAATTTTTCTGAAATCGGGCGATAGACAAAAATAATGGAGAAAATTTCAAATAACCTTTGTGTTTTTCTTGAGATATACAAAAAAAACCAATTTCTACCAGGCTGGATTTATGTCATTTCGGTTCCTTAGATACTACTTAAACTACTTAACTATAAATTGAGACATGAAACCATTCAGTTTTTGTGATAAAGCGGAGCTGACAAATAATTTGTGAGAAAAATCTCTCCAGAGTTTCTTTCTGGGCGACGTATTGCAGCAAAACGAATTTCTACCACTTTGGCAATGCAAAATTATGATTGCATAGACTCAAAAGTATTTTAAATAAATTAATTTATACCTTCAGACCATTCAATTTTTCTGAAATCGGGCGATAGACAAAAATAATGGAGAAAATTTCAAATAACCTTTGTGTTTTTCTTGAGATATACAAAAAAAACGAATTTCTACCAGGCTGGATTTATGTCATTTCGGTTCCTTAGATACTACTAAAACTACTTAACTATAAATTGAGACATGAAACCATTCAGTTTTTGTGATAAAGCGGAGCTGACAAATAATTTGTGAGAAAAATCTCTCCAGAGTTTCTTTCTGGGCGACGTATTGCAGCAAAACGAATTTCTACCACTTTAGAAATGCAAAATTATAATTGCGTAGACTCTAAAGTATTTTAAATAAATCAATTTATACCTTCAGACTATTCAGTTTTTCTGAAATCGGGCGATAGACAAAAATAATGGAGAAAATTTAAAATAACCTTTGTGTTTTTCTTGAGATATACAAAAATAACGAATTTCTACCAGGCTGGATTTTTGTTATTTCGGTTCTATAGATACTACTTAAACTACTTAACTATAAATTGAGACATGAAACCATTCAGTTTTTGTGATAAAGCGGAGCTGACAAATAATTTGTTAGAAAAATCTCTCCAGAGTTTATTTCTGGCTGACGTATTACAGCAAAACGAATTTCTACCACTTCAGCAATACAAAATTATAATTGCATAGACTCTAAAGTATTTTAAATAAATCAATTTATACCTTCAGACCATTCAGTTTTTCTGAAATCGGGCGATAGACAAAAATAATGGAGAAAATTTAAAAAGCCCTTTATGATTTTCTTTGGATATACAAAAAAAGCGAATTTCTACCAGGCTGGATTTATGTAATTTCGTTTCCTAAGATACTAGTTAAACTACTTTACTATAAATTGAGACATAAAACCATTCAGTTTTTGTGATAAAGCGGAGCTGACAAATAATTTGTGAGAAAAATCTCTCCAGAGTTTCTTTCTGGGCGACGTATTGCAGCAAAACGAATTTCTACCACTTTAGAAATGCAAAATTATAATTGCATAGACTCTAAAGTATTTTAAATGAATCAATTTTTACCTTCAGACCATTCAATTTTTTTGAAATTGGGCGATAGACAAAAATAATGGAGAAAATTTAAAATAACCTTTGTGTTTTTCTTGAGATATACAAAAAAAACGAATTTCTACCAGGCTAGATTTATGTTATTTCGGTTCCATAGATACTACTTAAACTACCCAACTATAAATTGAGACATGAAACCATTCAGTTTTTGTGATAAAGCGGAGCTGACAAATAATTTGTGAGAAAAATCTCTCCAGAGTTTCTTTCTGGGCGACGTATTGCAGCAAAACGAATTTCTACCACTTTAGCAATGCAAAATTATGATTGCATAGACTCAAAAGTATTTTAAATAAATCAATTTATACCTTCAGACCATTCAGTTTTTCTGAAATCGGGCGATAGACAAAAATAATGGAGAAAATTTAAAAAGCCCTTTATGATTTTCTTTGGATATACAAAAAAAGCGAATTTCTACCAGGCTGGAATTATGTAATTTCGTTTCCTAAGATACTAGTTAAACTACTTTACTATAAATTGAGACATAAAACCATTCAGTTTTTGTGATAAAGCGGAGCTGACAAATAATTTGTTAGAAAAATCTCTCAAGAGTTTCTTTCTGGGCAACGTATTGCAGCAAAACGAATTTCTACCACTTTAGCAATGCAAAATTATGATTGCATAGACTCTAAAGTATTTTAAATAAATTAATTTATACCTTCAGACCATTCAATTTTTCTGAAATCGGGCGATAGACAAAAATAATGGAGAAAATTTCAAATAACCTTTGTGTTTTTCTTGAGATATACAAAAAAAACCAATTTCTACCAGGCTGGATTTATGTCATTTCGGTTCCTTAGATACTACTTAAACTACTTAACTATAAATTGAGACATGAAACCATTCAGTTTTTGTGATAAAGCGGAGCTGACAAATAATTTGTGAGAAAAATCTCTCCAGAGTTTCTTTCTGGGCGACGTATTGCAGTAAAACGAATTTCTACCACTTTAGCAATGCAAAGTTATGTTTGCATACACTCTAAAGTATTTTAAATAAATCAATTTATACCTTCAGACCATTCAATTTTTCTGAAATCGGGCGATAGACAAAAATAATGGAGAAAATTTCAAATAACCTTTGTGTTTTTCTTGAGATATACAAAAAAAACCAATTTCTACCAGGCTGGATTTATGTCATTTCGGTTCCTTAGATACTACTTAAACTACTTAACTATAAATTGAGACATGAAACCATTCAGTTTTTGTGATAAAGCGGAGCTGACAAATAATTTGTGAGAAAAATCTCTCCAGAGTTTCTTTCTGGGCGACGTATTGCAGTAAAACGAATTTCTACCACTTTAGCAATGCAAAGTTATGTTTGCATAGACTCTAAAGTATTTTAAATAAATCAATTTATACCTTCAGACCATTCAGTTTTTCTGAAATCGGGCGATAGACAAAAATAATGGAGAAAATTTAAAATAACCTTTGTGTTTTTCTTGAGATATACAAAAAAAAACGAATTTCTACCAGGCTGGATTTATGTAATTTCATTTCCTAAGATACTAGTTAAACTACTTTACTATAAATTGAGACATACAACCATTCAGTTTTTGTGATAAAGCGGAGCTGACAAATAATTTGTTAGAAAAATCTCTCAAGAGTTTCTTTCTGGGCAACGTATTGCAGCAAAATGAATTTCTACCACTTAAGCAATGCAAAATTATGATTGCATAGACTCTAAAGTATTTTAAATGAATCAATTTATACCTTCAGACCATTCAATTTTTCTGAAATCGGGCGATAGACAAAAATAATGGAGAAAATTTAAAATAACCTTTGTGTTTTTCTTGAGATATACAAAAAAAACGAATTTTTACCAGGCTGGATTTATGTTATTTCGGTTCCTTAGATACTACTTAAACTACCCAACTATAAATTGAGACATGAAACCATTCAGTTTTTGTGATAAAGCGGAGCTGACAAATAATTTGTGAGAAAAATCTTGCTGCAATACGTCGCCCAGAAAGAATCTCTGGAGAGATTTTTCTCACAAATTATTTGTCAGCTCCGCTTTATCACAAAAAAAGAATGGTTTCATGTCTCAATTTATAGTTGAGTAGTTTAAGTAGTATCTAAGGAACCGAAATAACATAAATCCAGCCTGGTAGAAATTAGTTTTTTTTGTATATCTCAAGAAAAACACAAAGGTTATTTGAAATTTTCTCCATAATTTTTGTCTATCACCCGATTTCAGAAAAATTGAATGGTCTGAAGGTATAAATTAATTTATTTAAAATACTTTTGAGTCTATGCAATCATAATTTTGCATTTTTAAAGTGGTAGAAATTCGTTTTGCTGCAATACGTCGCCCAGAAAGAAACTATGGAGAGATTTTTCTCACAAATTATTTGTCAGCTCCGCTTTATCACAAAAACTGAATGGTTTCATGTCTCAATTTATAGTTAAGTAGTTTAAGTAGTATCTAAGGAACCGAAATGACATAAATCCAGCCTGGTAGAAATTCGTTTTTTTTTCTATATCTCAAGAAAAACACAAAGGTTATTTGAAATTTTCTTCATTGTTTTTGTCTATCGCCCGATTTCAGAAAAACTGAATGGTCTGAAGGTATAAATTGATTTATTTAAAATACTTTAGAGTCTATGCAATTATAATTTTGCATTTCTAAAGTGGTAAAAATTCGTTTTGCTGCAATACGTCGCTCAGAAAGAAACTCTGGAGAGATTTTTCTCACAAATTATTTGTCAGCTCCGCTTTATCACAAAAACTGAATTGTTTCATGTCTCAATTTATAGTTAAGTAGTTTAAGTAGTATCTAATGAACCGAAATGACATAAATCCAGCCTGGTAGAAATTCGTTTTTTTGTATATCTCAAGAAAAACACAAAGGTTTTTTGAAATTTTATCCATTATTTTTGTCTATCGCCCAATTTCAGAAAAACTGAATGGTCTGAAGGTATAAATTGATTTATTTAAAATACTTTAGAGTCTATGCAATTATAATTTTGCATTTCTAAAGTGGTAGAAATTCGTTTTGCTGCAATACGTCGCCCAGAAAGAAACTCTGGAGAGATTTTTCTCACAAATTATTTGTCAGCTCCGCTTTATCACAAAAACTGAATGGTTTCATGTCTCAATTTATAGTTGAGTAGTTTAGGTAGTATCTAAGGAACCGAAACAACAAAAATCCAGCCTGGTAGAAATTCGTTTTTTTTGTATATCTCACGAAAAACACAAAGGTTATTTGAAATTTTCTCCATTATTTTTGTCTATCGCCCGATTTCAGAAAAATTTAATGGTCTGAAGGTATAAATTGATTTATTTAAAATACTTTAGAGTCTATGCAATTATAATTTTGCATTTCTAAAGTGGTAGAAATTCGTTTTGCTGCAATACGTCGCCCAGAAAGAAACTATGGAGAGATTTTTCTCACAAATTATTTGTCAGCTCCGCTTTATCACAAAAACTGAATGGTTTCATGTCTCAATTTATAGTTAAGTAGTTTAAGTAGTATCTAAGGAACCGAAATGACATAAATCCAGCCTGGTAGAAATTCGTTTTTTTTGTATATCTCAAGAAAAACACAAAGGTTATTTGAAATTTTCTCCATTATTTTTGTCTATCGCCCGATTTCAGAAAAACTGAATGGTCTGAAGGTATAAATTGATTTATTTAAAATACTTTAGAGTCTATGCAATTATAATTTTGCATTTCTAAAGTGGTAGAAATTCGTTTTGCTGCAATACGTCGCCCAGAAAGAAACTCTGGAGAGATTTTTCTCACAAATTATTTGTCAGCTCCGTCTTATCACAAAAACTGAATGGTTTCATGTCTCAATTTATAGTTGAGTAGTTTAGGTAGTATCTAAGGAACCGAAACAACAAAAATCCAGCCTGGTAGAAATTCGTTTTTTTTGTATATCTCAAGAAAAACACAAAGGTTATTTGAAATTTTCTCCATTATTTTTGTCTATCGCCCGATTTCAGAAAAATTGAATGGTCTGAAGGTATAAATTAATTTTTTTAAAATACTTTTGAGTCTATGCAATCATAATTTTGCATTTTTAAAGTGGTAGAAATTCGTTTTGCTGCAATACGTCGCCCAGAAAGAAACTATGGAGAGATTTTTCTCACAAATTATTTGTCAGCTCCGCTTTATCACAAAAACTGAATGGTTTCATGTCTCAATTTATAGTTAAGTAGTTTAAGTAGTATCTAAGGAACCGAAATGACATAAATCCAGCCTGGTAGAAATTCGTTTTTTTTGTATATCTCAAGAAAAACACAAAGGTTATTTGAAATTTTCTCCATTATTTTTGTCTATCGCCCGATTTCAGAAAAACTGAATGGTCTGAAGGTATAAATTGATTTATTTTAAATACTTTAGAGTCTATGCAATTATAATTTTGCATTTCTAAAGTGGTAGAAATTCGTTTTGCTGCAATACGTCGCCCAGAAAGAAACTCTGGAGAGATTTTTCTCACAAATTATTTGTCAGCTCCGCTTTATCACAAAAACTGAATGGTTTCATGTCTCAATTTATAGTTAAGTAGTTTAAGTAGTATCTAAGGAACCGAAATGACATAAATCCAGCCTGGTAGAAATTCGTTTTTTTGTATATCTCAAGAAAAACACAAAGGTTTTTTGAAATTTTCTCCATTATTTTTGTCTATCGCCCGATTTCAGAAAAACTGAATGGTCTGAAGGTATAAATTGATTTATTTTAAATACTGTAGAGTCTATGCAATTATAATTTTGCATATCTAAAGTGGTAGAAATTCGTTTTGCTGCAATACGTCGCCCAGAAAGAAACTCTGGAGAGATTTTTCTCACAAATTATTTGTCAGCTCCGCTTTATCACAAAAACTGAATGGTTTCATGTCTCAATTTATAGTTGAGTAGTTTAGGTAGTATCTAAGGAACCGAAACAACAAAAATCCAGCCTGGTAGAAATTCGTTTTTTTTGTATATCTCACGAAAAACACAAAGGTTATTTGAAATTTTCTCCATTATTTTTGTCTATCGCCGGATTCCAGAAAAATTTAATGGTCTGAAGGTATAAATTAATTTATTTAAAATACTTTTGAGTCTATGCAATCATAATTTTGCATTGCTAAAGTGGTAGAAATTCGTTTTGCTGCAATACGTCGCCCAGAAAGAAACTCTGGAGAGATTTTTCTCACAAATTATTTGTCAGCTCCGCTTTATCACAAAAACTGAGTGGTTTCATGTCTCAATTTATAGTTAAGTAGTTTAAGTAGTATCTATAGAACCGAAATAACAAAAATCCAGCCTGGTAGAAATTCGTTTTTTTTGTATATCTCAAGAAAAACACAAAGGTTATTTTAAATTTTCTCCATTATTTTTGTCTATCGCCCGATTTCAGAAAAATTGAATGGTCTGAAGGTAAAAATTGATTCATTTAAAATACTTTAGAGTCTATACAATCATAATTTTGCATTGCTTAAGTGGTAGAAATTCGTTTTGCTGCAATACGTTGCTCAGAAATAAACTCTTGAGAGATTTTTCTAACAAATTATTTGTCAGCTCCGCTTTATCACAAAAACTGAATGGTTTTATGTCTCAATTTATAGTAAAGTAGTTTAACTAGTATCTTAAGAAACGAAATCACATAAATCCAGCCTGGTAGAAATTCGTTTTTTTTGTATATCCAAAGAAAATCATAAAGGGCTTTTTAAATTTTCTCCATTATTTTTGTCTATCGCCCGATTTCAGAAAAACTGAATGGTCTGAAGGTATAAATTGATTTATTTAAAATACTTTAAAGTCTATGCAATTATAATTTTGTATTTCTGAAGTGGTAGAAATTCGTTTTGCTGCAATACGTCGCCCAGAAAGAAACTCTGGAGAGATTTTTCTAACAAATTATTTGTCAGCTCCGCTTTATCACAAAAACTGAATGGTTTCATGTCTCAATTTATAGTTAAGTAGTTTAAGTAGTATCTCTAGAACCGAAATAACAAAAATCCAGCCTGGTAGAAATTCGTTATTTTTGTATATCTCAAGAAAAACACAAAGGTTATTTTAAATTTTCTCCATTATTTTTGTCTATCGCCCGATTTCAGAAAAACTGAATGGTCTGAAGGTATAAATTGATTTATTTAAAATACTTTAGAGTCTACGCAATTATAATTTTGCATTTCTAAAGTGGTAGAAATTCGTTTTGCTGCAATACGTCGCCCAGAAAGAAACTCTGGAGAGATTTTTCTCACAAATTATTTGTCAGCTCCGCTTTATCACAAAAACTGAATGGTTTCATGTCTCAATTTATAGTTGGGTAGTTTAAGTAGTATCTAAGGAACCGAAATAACATAAATCCAGCCTGGTAGAAATTCGTTTTTTTTGTATATCTCAAGAAAAACACAAAGGTTATTTTAAATTTTCTCCATTATTTTTGTCTATCGCCCGATTTCAGAAAAATTGAATGGTCTGAAGGTAAAAATTGATTCATTTAAAATACTTTAGAGTCTATGCAATCATAATTTTGCATTGCTTAAGTGGTAGAAATTCGTTTTGCTGCAATACGTTGCCCAGAAAGAAACTCTTGAGAGATTTTTCTAACAAATTATTTGTCAGCTTCGCTTTATCACAAAAACTGAATGGTTTTATGTCTCAATTTATAGTAAAGTAGTTTAACTAGTATCTTAAGAAACGAAATCACATAAATCCAGCCTGGTAGAAATTCGTTTTTTTTGTATATCCAAAGAAAATCATAAAGGGCTTTTTAAATTTTCTCCATTATTTTTGTCTATCGCCCGATTTCAGAAAAACTGAATGGTCTGAAGGTATAAATTGATTTATTTAAAATACTTTAGAGTCTATGCAATTATAATTTTGTATTTCTGAAGTGGTAGAAATTCGTTTTGCTGCAATACGTCGCCCAGAAAGAAACTCTGGAGAGATTTTTCTAACAAATTATTTGTCAGCTCCGCTTTATCACAAAAACTGAATGGTTTCATGTCTCAATTTATAGTTAAGTAGTTTAAGTAGTATCTATAAAACCGAAATAACAAAAATCCAGCCTGGTAGAAATTCGTTATTTTTGTATATCTCAAGAAAAACACAAAGGTTATTTTAAATTTTCTCCATTATTTTTGTCTATCGCCCGATTTCAGAAAAACTGAATGGTGTGAAGGTATAAATTGATTTATTTAAAATACTTTAGAGTCTACGCAATTATAATTTTGCATTTCTAAAGTGGTAGAAATTCGTTTTGCTGCAATACGTCGCCCAGAAAGAAACTCTGGAGAGATTTTTCTCACAAATTATTTGTCAGCTCCGCTTTATCACAAAAACTGAATGGTTTCATGTCTCAATTTATAGTTAAGTAGTTTTAGTAGTATCTAAGGAACCGAAATGACATAAATCCAGCCTGGTAGAAATTCGTTTTTTTTTTATATCTCAAGAAAAACACAAAGGTTATTTTAAATTTTCTCCATTATTTTTGTCTATCGCCCGATTTCAGAAAAATTTAATGGTCTGAAGGTATAAATTGATTTATTTAAAATACTTTAGAGTCTCTGCAATTATAATTTTGTATTTCTGAAGTGGTAGAAATTCGTTTTGCTGCAATACGTCGCCCAGAAAGAAACTCTGGAGAGATTTTTCTAACAAATTATTTGTCAGCTCCGCTTTATCACAAAAACTGAATGGTTTCATGTCTCAATTTATAGTTAAGTAGTTTAAGTAGTATCTACAGAACCGAAATAACAAAAATCCAGCCTGGTAGAAATTCGTTATTTTTGTATATCTCAAGAAAAACACAAAGGTTATTTTAAATTTTCTCCATTATTTTTGTCTATCACCCGATTTCAGAAAAACTGAATGGTCTGAAGGTATAAATTGATTTTTTCAAAATACTTTAGAGTCTACGCAATTATAATTTTGCATTTCTAAAGTGGTAGAAATTCGTTTTGCTGCAATACGTCGCCCAGAAAGAAACTTGGGAGAGATTTTTCTCACAAATTATTTGTCAGCTCCGCTTTATCACAAAAACTGAATGGTTTCATGTCTCAATTTATAGTTGAGTAGTTTAGGTAGTATCTAAGGAACCGAAACAACAAAAATCCAGCCTGGTAGAAATTCGTTTTTTTGTATATCTCAAGAAAAACACAAAGGTTATTTGAAATTTTCTCCATTATTTTTGTCTATCGCCCGATTTCAGAAAAACTGAATGGTCTGAAGGTATAAATTGATTTACTTAAAATACTTTAGAGTCTATGCAATTATAATTTTGCATTTCTAAAGTGGTAGAAATTCGTTTTGCTGCAATACGTTGCCCAGAAAGAAACTCTGGAGAGATTTTTCTCACAAATTATTTGTCAGCTCCGCTTTATCACAAAAACTGAATGGTTTCATGTCTCAATTTATAGTTAAGTAGTTTAAGTAGTATCTAAGGAACCGAAATGACATAAATCCAGCCTGGTAGAAATTCGTTTTTTTGTATATCTCAAGAAAAACACAAAGGTTTTTTGAAATTTTCTCCATTATTTTTGTCTATCGCCCGATTTCAGAAAAACTGAATGGTCTGAAGGTATTAATTGATTTATTTAAAATACTTTAGAGTCTATGCAATTATAATTTTGCATTTCTAAAGTGGTAGAAATTCGTTTTGCTGCAATACGTCGCCCAGAAAGAAGCTCTGGAGAGATTTTTCTCACAAATTATTTGTCAGCTCCGCTTTATCACAAAAACTGAATGGTTTCATGTCTCAATTTATAGTTGAGTAGTTTAGGTAGTATCTAAGGAACCGAAACAACAAAAATCCAGCCTGGTAGAAATTCGTTTTTTTGTATATCTCAAGAAAAACACAAAGGTTATTTGAAATTTTCTCCATTATTTTTGTCTATCGCCCGATTTCAGAAAAACTGATTGGTCTGAAGGTATAAATTGATTTACTTAAAATACTTTAGAGTCTATGCAATTATAATTTTGCATTTCTAAAGTGGTAGAAATTCGTTTTGCTGCAATACGTCGCCCAGAAAGAAACTCTGGAGAGATTTTTCTCACAAATTATTTGTCAGCTCCGCTTTATCACAAAAACTGAATGGTTTCATGTCTCAATTTATAGTTAAGTAGTTTAAGTAGTATCTAAGGAACCGTAATCACATAAATCCAGCCTGGTAGAAATTCGTTTTTTTTGTATATCTCAAGAAAAACACAAAGGTTATTTGAAATTTTCTCCATTATTTTTGTCTATCGCCCGATTTCAGAGAAACTGAATGGTCTGAAGGTATAAATTGATTTATTTAAAATACTTTAGAGTCTATGCAATCATAATTTTGTATTTTTAAAGTGGTAGAAATTCTGTTTTCTGCGGTATGTCGTCCAGGGCGCAACTCCGGAGAGATTTTTCTCACAAACTGTTTGTCTGCTCCACTTTATCACAAAAACTGAACATGTTTGATGCTTCTATTTATACCTTAACAGTTTCCTTAGTATCTAAGGAACCGTAAGAACTAAGATCCAGCCTTCTAGAAATTCTAATTTTTTTAGTATCCCAATAAGAAACATAAACGCGTACTGAAAATTTTGCGAATATTTTTATTTCTTCACGTTTTCACTGCTATGCCACGGTATTTAGCCATAATTAAGATATGTTTTAACATCTTTTATTGTCACAATTACGTACGGTCAGAATGTTCCCTTTTTTAAAAACGACCATTTTATTTGGTCGTGTAATAGTGTCAGCTATGTTTGTCAGCTAAGTTTGTCAGCTAACTTCACACCGGTCCTGTTTTGGACGACTACTTCTGCCAATGACGAGTCAGTCATGGGAGTGACAGTCAAATTCTATACTAATTGCTATCGCAAACGTCAGGAGTCCCCTGTGATCTGTCATCGGGGTTAGTTCATCCCTCAGTCCTTATTTCATTTGATTCAGCTTTTGTCTAGCTATAAACAATACATATTTTTAACCGACTTCAAAAAAGGAGGAGGTTATCAATTCGACGAGAATATTTTTTTTTGCTATGTTTTCGTATAACTCCGTCGAATCTTAACCGATTTCGACGAGTCTTTTTTTATTCGAATATATATAAGGTCACATTGGTCCCATTTTAATTTGGTGAAGATCTGATGAAGACTTTCAGAGATGGAGAACGGGACTCCTCAATGGACAGCAGTAAATAAGGCCGAAGAGGCCCATCCTTTAGTAATATCCGTATGTTTCATAAAATAGCGTATAAGTAGTCCCAATTCATTTGGTGATGTTCTGGTGAAGACTTTAGGAAATGGAAATTGAGAACATAAAATTTTAAAGCAATGAATTAAGTAGGGTAAATTATGATTATAAGGTACATGTTTATTTTCTCCAGCTCCCCCACTAAAAATTGAAAAATGTAAAAACCGACTTGGAAACACTACAGCACTAAAAAGTTAGAAATAATTTAAATAATTAGAAGTATGTATACACGTGGAGTATGGCCTATACCTTCCTCAGGGAAGAGACCCGTGCCCCTCGGTGGGGACATAATGGGTTGATGATGATGATGATGATGATACGCGTAGTTATTGCAGAAGTATAATTTGAAGTCGGTGCCCAGTTTCATGACCAGCACATATAGGTATTTTGGGCACCGACTCGAAATTATACTTGTACAATACGTACCTACATGTATACATAATTCTAATCAACTTTCTCTAAGTAATCTCCAACTTTTTAGTGCTGTAGTTTAATTTTTGTTATTTAATTTTTTTTTTATTAAATATTAATGTATTCAGGAATCGAGTCCTGCAGTTTTTCCCGAGCTTTTCCCGAAATTCAAAGACTATTTTACAACCTCCACCAAATCCAAAGTTGCTACACTCATAATGTCAGGCACTTCGAGTTCTCCTATCGAAACAACCCGGAATGCTAACCGGCTTACCTCGGCCATAATAGCCGCTTTGCATAATAATACTCTGTCTCGCTCGCACTCCCACAAAAATGCTCTGTCTCGCTCGCCGTTTTTAGGGTTCCGTACCCAAAGGGTGCCAAACTTCACTATCCGTCTGTCTGTCTGTCTGTCCGTTGAAATTTTCACAGATGATGTATTTCTGTTGCCGTTATAACAACAAATATATCTGTGTGAAATGTTGAGGAATTGGCAAAATGTACTATATAGGCAAATTGACTCTAATATTTTTTATCCTATAAGTTTGTCGATTCTGTTTTTTTCTCCTTAAATAAATAATTAATTAATAAACAGCATAAAATAAATATTAAAGGGGGGCTCCCATACAACCAACTTAGTTTTTTGCCCGATGTTAATAACGACAACAGGTAAACGCTTGAAATATTCACAGAATATTTAGTTCTATGTTCGCTTCAAAAATAAATATTTAAATAAAAATAAAATAAATATTTAAGGGGGGCTCCCATACAACAAACATGATTTTTGCCATTTTTTCTCGATCTTTGTGTGTAATGTATAATGTTGTATAGATAATGGTACGGAACCTACGAACGGATGGAAGGACGGAGGAACGGAAGAACCACAAAGTGATCCTATAAGGGTTCCGTTTTTCCTTTTGAGGTACCGAACCCTAAAAAGTGTTTACTTAATGAACGTCAAAGTTGTTAGTTTCAGAAGAAGCTAACAAGGACACTTTACAGTTATTCTTTTCAAAAAAGGTTTTAACTTAATTAACTGACTTTCCAACATAAAAATATTACTCGTGAATGTGTTGAATACTCGACACAATCATCTTCTTTATACCCATTAACATTAATCTATTACGACATTATTATTGCTTTCCGTATTTTAATTATTTCTTTGAGAAGTATGTTTACATGTTGATAACGGCAGCATCAAATGAAATAAACAATCAGTTGGCCTGCGTGAGGCCCAGCGTGACAGCTATCACAGGTGCTGCAGTCACATTAGTTCGTTTCTTCTGTTTACATAAGACCAAACCTCATTGTCCCCCTGCTTTTTGTTCACAGAAAAAAAATCTTGGTTGTGTTCTGTAGTAGAAAATAGAAGTAAGAAATTGTGATTTTTTTATTAATATTATACAGCCTCGTTGGTCTAGTGGTATTGTGTCTGATTACCTGGCCGGAGGTCGTGGGTTTGACTCCCACTGGGGCCGCCGTACATTTGTGCACATGGCTTCAGTCTGGGTATATTTCCATGTTTGGGATGTCCTTGTCTGGTTACCATAGGACAGGTTATCCTAGTTTGGGACCAGGACAAGTGATCGTATTGTGTTAAAGCCATTATTATCATTGTTGGTTTTCGTTAACTGGCTGTATTTGCCAATTCAGCAGCCCCACATTGTGGAGTCTGGAAAAAGAAAGCGTAACCCTATAAATTGGCGAAAATTAAAAAAATATTCATATGGTATCATCAGCTATACTAGGAAAAAAAGATTTGATACGTGTTCATAATGTCTTTATATTTTATACTGCGGTTAAGGTGTTTAGTTGGTTTCTGCACAAATCTGAAGTCAACTAAAAATCTATGCGTTACTTATGGTCTGTTATGCACATACAATTTATTTAAACAAAAATCTCATACCGTTTCTTACACTCTTTGTACAGTACATATTATCTGCACAGTAAATATGAATATTCAGCCAACAAGTATCAAAATTATAAAGTCACAATGAAAACAGTAAAGTTGTACGCCAGCATTAATTGTTGTTCTGTGGCACTGACAGTCATTTAAAGTCGTCAAAATATAAGAAGCCCGTTTTGACAGCTACAAAAACAATAGAATCTAACCTAGTTTGAGATCAAAAACATTAAAAATCCAAACTATGAGTCACTTTTCGGGCTACAAAATCTCTTTTTTCTTTCGAGCGTTAAATAATATGCCAGAGTATGTGTCTTTTTATGTATTTGTTCGAATAAATCCAAAGTAAAATGCATTTTTGTGTAGCTGTCGAAACGGGCTACTTACATTTCGAGTAAAGACTTTAAACAAAATTCCAGGTCACGCTTTCGTTTGCCACACTCTAGTCTATTTAAAGGTCATGATCGAATTCTTTAAGTCTTAAATTATTTGTCGTTTGTAATTTTGTCTGTCGTTTATCTGTCAGTGTAAGATCACAGAGAAAATTAATCTGTACTCTCTGTTTATTTTTGTCATCGTTATTTTGCATGGGATAGGGTGTTACTTTTCCTAGGATTTTTACTATTGATACTGAAAAAAGATGAAATACTTATGCAAATGTTAGAATAGAATCGTATAAAAAATTAAAGCTACGAAACCAAATAAATCTTAAGTATATCTAATATTTCCAAACTTGAAATGAGACTTAAAATTGCGCGGAACGCCAGAATAATTTCCATAACTTTATTATTTTTGTTTGGCCTTATGCACGTGTACGTAAAGGAATCCATTCTACTACGCCCAAAATTAAAATTTCAGCATCAGAAAAATAGCACCAGATTCTACATCGAAGAGAAAACAAACACAGAGATACCGTTAGATACGATGAAGTATATTCTCATGTGGACCGACCCCAGAAATTTGCCCCAAATGTACATGGGAGAGGGGCAGAAGGGATTTATAGAGCAAAAATGTCCTCATAGAAACTGCTACGTAACTGGTAACCGATCTCTCTTGCCTGACCACTCCAAGTTTGACGCGCTTATCTTCAACGGCCCAGAAATATTCTTTTACCTGAAAAGGGAGCTGCCACTGAAGCGGTCACCTCGTCAGAAATATGTGTTTGTAAGCTTTGAGCCAGCTTACGAGTATCCTATATGCGCTGGGAAATATAAAAACTTCTTCAACTGGACTTGGACGTATAGACTGGATTCTGACATTAAATTGGGGCATTTAGTGACTAGGCTTAAGGGTCAAGTCGTAGGTCCGGATGTAGAGATGCACTGGATCAAACATAAAGCCATGGATCCGGTGAGCGAAAAGTTGAAAAATGCGCTGATGAGTAAGACAGATGCTGCCATTTGGCTTGTGTCGCACTGTGATACTATGAGTCACCGGGAAGATTTTGCAAGGGCTCTTGCAGCAAAATTAGACCAGCAATACGACATGGGTCTCGACGTCTACGGGAAGTGTAGTGGCAAACAGTATCCCGTTGAAGGTGTTCCAGCGAAAACCATCAAAGAAAACTACTACTTCTACCTAGCGTTTGAGAAAACATTTAGCGAAGATTATGTGACTGAAAAGATTTTGACTGCTTTCCGAAATAACGCCGTACCTGTAGTCTACGGGGGCGCTAACTATTCAAGGTAACTTTTACAAGCATTCTTCTCGTTCACTTTGTTTTCCTTATTACGTTCATGCCCATCTATGGTATGTCTTTTGGCCTTGGTAAGGCAGATTTGTATTGCAGGTTTATGCCAGACGGAAGTTATTTGAATGCAAAACAGCTTGGAGTTGAAGGACTAGCGGAGAAAATGACGCAGTTAATCAAGCACCCAAAGGACTACGAGCAGTTCTTCAGATGGAGAAACCACTATTCCTTTCACCTTAGGCGTGACAGTGTGGAGACCAACGACTATTGCAGGTTTGATTGTTACGCATTAGCATACGCAAATAAATTCTCTAATAGTTAGAAGACAAATAGAATAAGAATATTATTTGATGCCTTCTCTCAGAGAAAGAGTATGGGCTTAATCACCACGCGTGCCCACCGCGGATTGGCGATTTCAAGCGCTGAGGTATGTGAATAGCTCAGACACCCAGGTTTCCTCACGATGTTTTCTTTCACCGTTAGCGAGTGGAACTTCACCTACAGTGGGACGTATATAGGCTGCTTATGAATTATTTGATGTCCATGAATATAGTACATGGACATCAAATAATATAGTCTTTGAATCCAGCCAATGAAACAAATACCAGAACTGTAATCTGTGTTTTTTCGACTTCATATTTATTGCATCAAAAACATAACACAAGGACATCAAAAACATGGATAATGACCCAGACTGAGTACATCAAATCAAAGTAGGCCGACCCCCAGTGGGAATCCAACCTACGATCTCTGCCTGGTAGTCCATTAGTCTAGTATAGATACTTGCTAACTGAACCCCCTGCAAACATAGTCGCTGGCACAACTAGTTGCACCATAAGAAACGTGCTCTCGCAGTCCAAACTACCGTCGACAATAGAGTCATCGTCTTTTACATGCATGCACTCTACTCAGTTCCGTTACAGATGACATTGCAATAAAAATGGAAAGGTCGAGCTGTCAACTGCACGGCGATCTATTTAAGTATCTATATATCGTCAGGTTCTGCGCGATGTTAAACGATGAGGCTTTGGTAAGGCAGACAACCGTGTACGAGGACTTTGGGAAGTGGTGGTCGCCGCCGAACAGGTGCCAAGACGAAGATGTCGTTGAACTTTTGAAAATTATAGGGTGAGCTATGTAATAATATCTAGTGTTTTTTTTCCTTTCTCTGGATGTTTATCCATAGTTTACTCAGTTTTCTTTATAAAATTTGGTTTCTATAGAGTTTAACAGAGTTTTTAGGGAACCGTAGTCAACAAGGAAACGTTATAGTTTCGCCATGTCCGTCCGTCTATCTGTCTGTCCGCGGCCTCGCTCAGAGACGATTAGTACTTTTTTATGTATCCTATATACGTCCCCCTGCAGTGGGACAGGCCTTCTCTCAGAGAGAGCGTATGGGTTTAATCACCACGCGTGCCCACTGCGGTTTAGCAATTTCAAGCGCTGAGGTGTGTGAACTCCTCAAACACTCAGGTTTCCTGTTTTTTTATAATAAAAATAAAATTTGAAAGAAAAGAGACGGAAAACATTTAGGGCAGTAGAACATATAATGAAGTCAAAAGGAAAACTATCACGGCTAAGTAGGCTTTACAAGTTAAAGAGTAATAATGGGCGACCAACTTATAAAAGGAAAACTTCGAGCAAATTCCATCGAAAATAGCTTTCATGACGTTGTTAGTTCTGTACAGCAAGTAAAAAACCCCTCCCTCTACGGAACCCTACACTCGGCGTGGCCCAACAAGACACATTTGAACACCTGTAAGTGTATCGAAGGGGTCTTTTTCAGCAAGTCGAATCCTAGGCCGAGACTAGGGTTTGCTACTTGCCTTTTTGATTTCTGATTTCTGCAACGATCGTGACGAATTCCTATCTCTACAAACCTCATGTTTCATACCCTATTAAATACGTACCTACAGTACTGATTTGTCAAGTACAGAGTACCACGTCCTGTTGTAGATACTGTTGAAAGGGTTATTATTCAAGTTGTAGATTCAATTTCCTAACGCACATTGGGATTAATTCATTGATTGACGCACATTGGATGAGGATCGTCGAGGACAGAAGGAAGTCACATGCTTTGAGGGAGGCCTATGTCCAGCAGTGGACGAGTTAATTGCTGATTGATTGATTCATAGACATTGAGATTGATGAATACCTATGTTGGGTAAGCAAATAGTGACGTTTCAAATTGATACCATTATTATTAAATCGTTAACAATAGCCATATGTGTTTGATATGAAAGCCTAATCGATAATCTGCTTGGTAGATCAGGAACCGAGCTACCTATCACTACAATACTTTTGGAGTAAGCATTTGCGAAAGTTTACATTTAGTATTGCGTTCATAAAGTAAGTACCTATACCGTCAGTCGTCATAAAGATGGCACGAACCTTAGGTATTCTAAACGGGACCCAACGTCAAGGTCTACGATATCCATGTGTCCGTCCATCCGTCCGCCCCTGTCCGTCTGTCTGTCTATCTGTCTGACATATAAAGGCTTTTTTCTCGTAATCTATCCTGTAACCTATTACGGTTTAAGAGAAAAAAGTCAGTTGAAATTTTGATAGAATTTTGTTGCAATGGCGAATTTTCCATCAAAATTAAAAAAAAAGTAAAAAAATAATGAAGGCAAAGTTTCTTTTTGTTTTCGCTCTATCATAAAAACGGTAATCAAATTTATTGTAGGTACGCGTTCGTATAACCATTCTATTACGTAACCAGAACTGGGTAAAAATCGATATCACTGCTTCCGAAAACTTCGCTTCTATTTCTCAAGAACTGTAGATTAATGTATGTTTGCGAATAGTGTACATTCACAGAAAATCACGAAACAGTAACGTTTTGTCAGACCAAGCTATGAGAAAAAATCTACGACAAGAAAAATACACTAAGTGCGTATTGTGCTCCATAACCAAACTGTCACGTGAAAAGTCTTTAACTCCAAAGCTTCTGTAATCCCTTTGCAGGTATAACTCATTTGGCACTTAATAAATTTTGCCTGAAATTATGCCACAACATGAGTTTTACCTCTGAACCGATGATATCGTTATATTAGGCACACAGAAACTCGGTAGTAAGCAATATCACTGTTTCCGAAAACTTGACTTTATATTACTCCAAATCCTCTCATGAATTAATATAGATTCATGTATGTTTGCGTATTGCGTATATACATAGACAAACACGAGACAGTGATGTTTAGACGAAGCTAGACACTATCATACATAATCAAAGTGAGCTCGGGCAAAATCAATCCCACATTTGAACCTGCAATCGTCGACTCTACCTCTTCAGAAATAAGGACTAAGTTGACTGGCTGTGAATAAAATGTTGTTTTCCAGAAGCTTAGACGGCTTAACGTTGATGGATAAATAATTTATTTCATAATGTACCTAACATCTAGGGATACAGAGTTCGCTAAGCCAAGTTCACGTCAGGCCCGGACTGCGCTTATATTTACACGAACCCCTTCGAGCCCTTTTCGACCCCCTCTATCTTCAAAGCCAGTACATATTTGCAGAGGGGTTATGGTTACCGAAAATAATAATTTCTTCAAATTACATGCATCCAGATAAACTCCATTCCACGAAACGAGCTCCCAAAAAATCGTCCATGTGCGCCCATTGGTTAATGCGCATGACCTACTAACTAACCTACCCTATGAAGCAGACCGTCTTCGCTTATTATTTCGCTTATCTCTAGTGGCACGCATTGACCAATGAGATGCGAGTATTTTGTTCCCGAACTCCTAGTTTGACTCGTGGAATGGAGTAGTATAGTTTTAATTACAAATCGCAATTTTCGGCACTCACTCACTCATAGGTTATTAAAATTCTTCGGAACTTGAATTAAGCTAAAGCTTTACAATGTGATAGTGTTACACAATTAGACAAAGAAAATAATTCAGCATCATTAAAATAATTGTACGGTACTACCTAATCCGTCGTAGATAGAGAAAAACATTAATAGAAGGCCTCGACTTTTGTAGAAAAAAACTAACTTTCTTGCCTCTCAACCTATTAACTTAATTAGACAAAAAAAATAGAGTTTTGAACCCAAAGCGTGTCAACGAGACTCTGTTACTAAACTGTTTGATCTGCCATGATGTACACCTACGCGTATTCTGTAATGTGAAATTGAGAAGTTTCAGGATAATTAACCCGTAATAAAACATTACAGGATAACTACCCTCTCCTGCTTTCGCAGTTGACAGCCAAACTGGTGCAGCGTAGGATTATCAATAGAATCCCAATGTCAGGCGTTGGATAGATAGGAAATAATAGGAAACTTTTTATTGCATACTAATATTTACTAACATACATTTACTTAGATATAATGATACATCGCCGGCTCCGGAGAACAAAATGATAAATGCAAAAACATAACTTTACAGGAAAACTACAAAACCGCTTTAATGAGACTACTCCTTTTGGGTCTTAGACCAGGTAGGAACTTAGGAATTAGCTTAAATGATAGCTAATTTTTAGTGTTACTTAGTTGAAATTTTAAAATATTACACGGAACTTGAGATACTTAATTATAAAATAAAACATTAGACTTCATTTTACATTAACATGTGCTGCTAACAAGCAATTATAATTTTTTCTGGTTTAAACTTCATTCATACGAATATTGTTATACAGCCCTGTCATGATATTCTACAATCTACGAACTCTCCAGCAATGTCAATAATGTAATATTATCATTTTATTCTAGTTATTATTCACAAAATGTACGTGTAATTTCCACGTTTTTTCTGGGTAAATACGGCAGAAAAAGACGGCAACATACTTCGTTGTTCAGTACGATTGTTTGGCTAAGAACGCATTAGCAAACGAGCTCAGCAAATTTTTTACGAGAATAAAATGATATAGTGCCTTTGTCATAGACGCGGTAGGCATTATTTACTAGGATATTAAGATAATAGTAGATTGTTATGCGTAGTTAACAAAAATATTTTGCAACGTTATGGGATATTGTTAGGTCCAAAAAATCGTTAAATAAAACAATATTTTTTTCTAAGTTTTTAAATAAACACAAGAAAAGTCATAAAAAAATGTTAAGATGTATTAGCAGGATCTTGAATTATTGCAAAATAATATTAAAACTATGATAATAGCGCTTATCATTTTATTCTCCGGAGCCGGCGACATAGTCTTATATACAACCTTCGGATGGAGAGGATTGGACCGGACGGAGTTGGCAGAAGGGAATATATTGTATTACTTTGTAACTGTACTAAAAAAATTAAAAAAAAACCACAGGCACTCTGGGTACGGACCTCTAAAACAAGAGTTCAGAGACGATGTAACGTCAGTTATTTGCTTTGAGAAAACCCTGCTTAGTCTGTACTGATAAAAACGCTACCACTAACGATGTGTTTTGTTCACCTCTGCCTAGGCACCAGCCCTGCCTGTGGTTCTTTGACAAGGGTCTGAGCTAGGGTTGTCGGCAGCTTTTTTGAGAGAATTGTATTATTTTTATTCCAAACAACGGGTGACCGATAATCTTGCACGAAAACTGAATTAGAAACAATTGATACCCCAAACATGTGCACATAGCATGACTAAAGTACGCTACGCAAACATAGCATAAACTTACGCCTGTGTCCCGGAGGGATAGGCAGAGACCTGCGTCTGTCATTTGCACTATCCTGACGGATCTCTTTCGCTTCATCAACATTCATTTGTTGTTGCATGCACGCACGCCGGTTTTGGGTACTTTTTATCTTACCCTTTGCTAATACATCTCCTATTTAGTCGAAGTACGTCCCTTACCGACGCTTTCACCCACATATAGTTCTTTCATCAAGGAAAGGAAAGGGAAAAAACCGGTGCGAGTTGGGCTCGCGCATCGAGGGTTCCGTATAAATTTGTAGTTAGGTACTTACATATTATAAATAGTCCAGGAATCGAGTCTAGTAGTTTTTTCCCAGCTTTTCCCGAACTTCGATACAATTTTTTTATGATTTAATTACAAATGTACAGTTTTCAGATATTTCCCTGTATTTGTAGTATAAGAAAGACAATATTACTTGCCAAATTTAATTGTTCAACAGAAAAACCCTATAAACTTTTGATTCCCTTGAGTCTCGAAATATACGTTTTTTGCGGCATAAACGGCCGGTAATGCATTCCCGTGGGATAATTTTATTTTAAGTTCAAAATAGGTGGCGTTGTGCGAGCGAACGTTGTGTTTAAAAATAGATGGTGTTATGCAAGAATCGTATAAATGGATTCTGTGGAGTTACGAAGTTCGCCGGGACAGCTAGTAATTAAATAATCCTACTAATATTATAAATGTGAAATTTTGTGAAGATGTTTGGATATTTGATAAGATAAGATAATGTTTTATTTACACACCAAAACACACATTTATACATTTGGGTGAATAACACGCATAAAAAAAATAAAAGTATAAAAATAAAAATACACTAAACACTAACGGTCCCATTTATAAAAAACATTTGGATGTTTGTTACTCAATCACGCAATAACGGATGAACGGATTTAGATAAAATTTGATATGTACATAGTTTGAGTCCCGGGGAAGGATATAGGATACTTTTCATCCCGGATATTATCCATGCGGACGAAGTCGCGGGCAAAAGCGAGTACCTATTAAATAAAACATCCACTTTGAATACTTAAAACAAGAAATCATAATATAGTTTATAGTAATGTAGGTAACCTATGTAGGTTTGGGTATTGAAAACTAACTAAAGTAGAGTAGTATGTTCGCGATGCCGTCCCACAAATCTGTATATAATATTTAAAAAATTAAATGCTGTTCTTTGCTGAGCCCATCACTTGACAAAGGTTGAACCAATTTGGCAATTTTTTTATGTTCTTCATGGTTCAAAAAAGGATTTCAGAGAAGGAAAGTAAACTTGGAACAGTTGCAAAGAAAAACTGAACGCGCTGTTTTCCATGGGATTTCGCGAAACGCTCACGAGCTTTATTGAAATTCGGACGCAACAACGTCATTCAGGCCAGCTTATTTGATAAATAATGTTTCATGTTTACTGGGGGTTTTAAAATCCCTTTATCTTCCTCGAGCGGGTGTGATCTTACTCACCAGCACAAACAATTTCTATGTATAATAGAGAGTATATAAAATATGTTTTTTTTTAACCAAATAAATACGAGTAGCGCATACTGGCGGTAGTAGCACGGTCGGTAAAATGCTTGCCTCGCATTCAGGAGGTCGTGACTTCAAACCTCGGCGCATGTACCGACTTTGTTAATCCATACTCTGTTTCTGAAAGGCCTGTGCCATATTTAGGTATTATTGTAAATGCGAGTAGCACTCACGCCCTTGCCTTTCTCGTTAGGTTCGGTTAGCCTAGTTAGGTTATGGCCAGTTTCTGAATTGAGAATTTCGCTAAGTAAATGGTAATGGTTGAATAATGGTCCATTTCCTCCCGTGGATGTCGTAGAAGGCGACTAAGGAAATCAATTACCAGGAGACGGGCAGCAGCGTCTTCCTGAGATTCCAACCGCATACTGCGATCGCCAACCCGCCTGCCGAGCGTGGCGATTATGGCAAAACCCCTCATAACAATGAGGGAGGCCTATGTCCTGCAGTGGGCGTCAAATGGCTGGTGATGATGATGACGATGATGAAATTGTTAACTGTAGTGCTGTCTCTTCAAATTTCTCTTACTTAAATATTTACTTAGTGACATTCTCAATTCAGAAACCGGCCCTTAGGCTAGTTATAAATTTTGCAGAGGGAGGCATCGGAGCGGCTGAGGGAAGACGACCCTTCGTCTCAGCCGATCCGTCGCGGGAGAACGGGCACCTTCTTCCGCCCCGTGAGGAATAGTGAATTGGGGAATCCGGTCTCACGAAGCGGAGCAAAGTGCTAAGTATTCCTAGCATTCTGCTCACACCTGGAGTATACCTAACGGGCAACGGAGGGTCCACCAGGACGGCGTGAGAAGGGACACCATGGGGTTTTAGCCAGTAAGAGTCTGGCATAACCCCCTATGTTTATGTAATGTAATGTGTATCTATACTAAAGTTTCTGTTAGCTAATAAAAAACCCGGCCAAGTGCGAGTCGGACTCGCGCACGAAATATTGAAATGTTGTACTATTATCTGTACAACATTTCAATATTTCAAACGTCTGTCTACCTGTTGCCGTTATTAAGATCGAGCAAAAAACGGCAAAAAAATCACGTTTGTTGTATGGGAGCCCTACTTAGATATCTATTTTATTCTGTTTATAGTATTTGATGTTATTGTCTAACTATCACGGTTCATAAGATACAGCCTGGTGACAGACGGCGGACGGGCGGACAGCGGAGTCTTAGTAATAGAGCCTTACCCTTGAGTACGGAACCCTAAAAACTGCCTTCAAAGACGTAATTTAAGGGGAGTACCTGAGTTAGTACTTTATCTGTTTATCATGCAATCTGCTTACATTCAAATCTGAAATTACTGCTACTACTTATATCCTATTGTCCCTCATCAGGGACTTAAGGGCTTTATAAAAGATATCCACATTCTGAATACCTATGTATCTACTGGAATAAAGTCATAAATCAAGATTAGGTATTTTTTTCCAACCCTAGACTGAGGTCACACGTATTGGACTCTTCAAAGTAAAGCGCTCCTTTATTTAAGCGAGAAAATGTAATTGGACGAGGGAAATTTATGTTCGACTTTCGTTTATGTTCCCCGAGAAATGTTGACTGAAACGCCGGTTTTGAATGAAAAATTGCAAGACAGTTTTTTTTTATTAATGCTGCTTGATTTTTTTATGTATAATGCTTATACATAGATGTTTTATCTATCTATTATGAAGTTATATATTTGAGTCATTTAACGGAGCTTATTACCTTTACCTAATATGCAATGGCTGACATCATGAATCGTGACGACTGACGTGTGGCCCGACTGCAGAAGCCAAGATCAATCCCTATATTACGCGCACGAAATCCTGAGCGATTCCCATCGCCTAACTGTCAAATTAGTATGGAATTTCACAGTGAGACGATTGGAATGCCTTAGGATTTGGTGCGCATAATATAGGGATTGATCTTGGCTTCTGCAGCAAGCCCGAGCCGTTTTGAAAATTTTAACTCCTTTTTCAACATCTTTTCGGACTTCAGGCCTCATCTTCTTTCTGCGAAGCTCTGGCCACACCCAATTTCGGTCTCCGCAACGGACTCTCCAAAAATACTTTTAGTTGGGACTTATCCATGGTACTGTATGGTCTCGACCTTCGGCTTCGGCCTGAATGCAGCTCGACCTTCGGCCTTACTTGTGCCTCGCAAGTATTCCCCATCATAAATAGATTTTCAGTAATAAAATTTCTTTGTTTTTTTTTTCCCGTATGTTCAAGCATTTTTACAGTGCAGGTGTACCGCATGCCGAGTTTAATACTTTTGGTTGGAGGTCGAAAAATGGACGTGGATCGTATTGGCGCCGCCATTTGTCTTTTCAAACAACCGTCAGCGGACTTGAATGTTACGATCTCAAAAACTTCCCGATACCGAGTCTTAGTCAATATTACCGCTAAAAAAAGTTTAATTATCAATTCAATTGAACTAATTTAAAAATCGCATTTGCGTCACTACATTTCCTCGCTCATACATTTCCTACAGCTTTCTCACACATCATTATATCTATCGCTCGCAACTGATACATCAGAACGTCCTAGTACAAAAGTCTGCCTTAGGTAAGCGGGAATCACACATACGGAAAAAGTGTCTACACCATCGAGGTTAGCCTTCTCGTTAGACTTAGCTTCATAGTTGGACCCTCAGGTTGGACCATTGTACGTAGGTATGTAAAGACCTCAGGCACTAGGGTTTCCTCACGTCGTGTTCCTTCACAGTTAGCGACTGGTATTGCTACTACAACTTCATAAATGTACATAACATAGAAAACAAAGTCATCGGTACATGCCGGGATTCGAACCCACGATCTCCCGAATGGGAGGCCGGAGTGCTACCACCGCTTAAGGTTAGCCTTTCATGAGGAGACACACCATACCTGATTAAACAGCAAGACCTTTTCATTTACCAGGGCTTGTTTATGTGTGTACAGAATTTTCATCGTCGTTTCCCGAAAAGTTGTTACACACGTGCGGTTTTTACTTAATTTTATTCGTAACGTTTCTCTGTGGTTAGACCGCGTGTGTTCAGTTGGTCGTAAACTGTTTAATTGTCGTCGGAAATAAAACCAAGACCTTTTTAAATCTGGGTTGAAATCGTGTTTATTGTGATAAGATCCGTCAGATGGGCCCTTTCATTATGAAGGTAGCAATTAAAAATAACTCCTAATGAAAATAACCCTAGATATTAAAAGGTTCCGCTGTCTGTCTATCTATTCGTCCGTTGGTTGGGATACTTATGTTTAAAGGGCGCTATCTACTGAATTGTAACCGAAAAGCAGTTGGAATTTTCCCAAAATTAATTTATTAGCTAAAATGCAGTAAATAAAACATTTAGGGGATGTGGTTGTAACGTGAACGTGATTTTATTTTTAGATTTTTATTTGTGTTGGAACTATCGTAATAACGATGATGAATATATTGGAGTGTGTTTAAACGTACTTTAAAATCATTATCATCATCATCATCAGCCACTTGACGCTCAGGACATAGGCCTCCCTCATGGTTTTCCAAGCTTCCCGGGTCTTGTGCCACCCGCATCCAGCGACTCTCTGCCACCGTAACCAAGTCGTCAGACCATCTGATGGAGGGCCTGCCCACGCTGCGTCGCCCGGTCCGCGATCGCCAGGCTAGAACTCTTCCACCCCAGCGGCCATCAGTTCTCCGAGGTATGTGCCCCGCCCACTGCAACTTCAACTGAGCAAGGCTTCGAGCTATAGGTACCAGTAACTCGGGTTCTTCTGCGGATCTCCTCATTCCTGATTCGATCACGCAATGAAACTCCTGGAATAGCTCTCTCCATTGCTCGTTGCTCGACCTTAAGCCTTCTTATGAGGCCCATAGTCAGTATTTTAAAATAGACGTGTTTCCAAATATATCTTATGATCCTTTAAATAAATGGTTTGCTCAGTCATTTACCGGTTTGTAACAATAAACGAGTCATATTTAAAAAAGGCAATGGAGGATATGTTCAAGACACTAGACTGGAATGGGTACGGCATTAATATAAACAGTGAGTACCTTTCACACTTGCGATTTGCAGTCGACATCGTCATAATGGCGGAAACGCTGCAAGATCTACAATATATGCTAAGTGGCCTAGCTGATTCTTCCCAACGCATTGGTCTCCGGATGAACTTGGATAAAACCAAGGTTATGTTCAATGAACACGTACCTAAATCCGGAGCCAATTGCAGTTCAAGGCAGTGTTGAAGTTGTTAAGGAGTATGTTTACCTCGGGCAAAACATGCAGTTAGGTAAAAAGAGCTTTGAGAAAGAGCCCAATGGAAGAATACAGCTGGGCTGGGCAGCGTATAGGAAACTACGTCGAGTCTTCACATCGCCAATCCCAAAGGCTCAAGACGAAAGTTTTCATTCATTGCGTCCTTCCCGGAATGGCATACGGTGCCGAAACGTGGTCACTCACGGTGGGGCTGGTGCACAAATTTAAAGTCGCTCAGCGTGCTATGGAAAGGGCTATACTCGGAGTTTCTCTATAAGATCAAACTCGAAACGAGGTAATCCGACAGAGAACCAAAGTCACCGACATAGCCCACCGGATTAGCATGCTGAAGTAGCAGTGGGCCGGCCATATCATCCGAAGAACTGATAACCGATGGGGAAGACGAGTTCTTGAGTGAAGACCCTGGATCGGTAAACGTAGTGTAGGACGTCCTCAGACTCGGTGGAGCGATGATCTCCGCAGGGCGGCTGGCAAGAGCTGGATCAGAGTAGCCGAGGACCGTGCTTAGTGGCGTGCAATAGGAGAGCAGTGGACAAGCGTAGGCTGATGATGATGATGATTTAAAATAGCTACTTTTAACTCAAACATTTATTCTTTTCGTCATCTGCAGGGCACAGGCCTTCTCTCGAAATAAAGTATGGACTTAATTACCACGCGTGCCTACAGTGGATTCGCAATTTCAAACGCTGAGGTATGTGAACACCTAAGAGTGGTATTGCTACTATAACTTCACAAAAATACGTAACTTAGAAAACAAAATCATTAGTACATGCCTGGATTCGAACCCACGACCTCCCGAATGTGAGGCAGGCGTTCTACCGCTGCGCTCTGCCGTGGTATGACAAAACGCTGTATCTATAGATCTATAGATATATCTATAGATACAGTGTTTTACGGTAACATGAATAATTTGATTCTTCGCCCTTTGGTACATGGTATGCCATCAAAATATATTGAAAAAGTCTTAATATTACGGAAATTAGCCATGGTAACTAAGACTGTATTCGCAATTTTATAGAGACCGGTTTTGACAAAATACTGCTTCTATAGATACAGTTTTTTTTTTTTTATTTGGACTTTGCCCCGTGCTTGTAGGGTGCACTGGGATTTTGCCAGAGTCTCGTTGTGAAAGGTATAATAGATACAGTGTTTTGCCAAAACAAGCTGAGTGTTTTTATGTCAGGTAATTGTGTATGCAGTGTTTTGTGATAACAATCTCACAACGTGCAGCCTACCTCTTTCTTTACCAACTCTTTGCACAAAACACTGCATATGTAGTTGCAGTGTTTTGTAAAATCAATTATTCTGCTTAGCTGGGCCTTTACGTCATAACATAACACGTTTTATGCTGTAAATTCAATAAATAACATACTTTTTTATTTCTTGTTGCGGCACAATTATGTGTCCTATTATTAAACACATATAAAAATTTCAAAGTACATAAATCTGTTTACATTTGACATATTTATGCGTAATTTTCGTAACAAAATGTTTTTTGCGTTTTCTGGAAATGCCTGTTTTCAAATTACAGTGTTTTTTCATGACACGGCAGCGCTGCCACCGGTCCTAAAGTTTCTTCTATGAACTTTAAATCGAGAATCTACCGGATCGGAACCAGATCCTCCATATCAGGACCTTCACACGGTACTACTGCGTTATTCGTATCAAGACGTAACTTTCTCTTATTACAATTCACAAAGTGCGATTAAACAACTGATTCATTTAAAAAATGCTCGTCCCGTTTAGCCTTTCTTTGTTTCTCAACGAAAAGTTTATCTTTATTGAACTTTTGCTTGGTTCCGAGTATAGGTAGTGTCTTTAGCCCAATTATTTTTTTGAGTATTATTCTCAAGAACGCTGGTTTCCTTTTTCGATGCTTTTTCGTAACAACTTTCCTAATTAATGTTCATTAGCAAAAAAGTTTCCTGAAACAATGGAAACTTTGCCAATATGCCCCGAGAGCAGGTATAGAGACAAATTAATTGGCAAATGCTCACAGCCGACATTAATCATGATTAGTAGGCGTAAAAGTTGGCTAAACAATTTTAATTATTCTGAGAGCTACGCTTCACTAATAAACTTAGTTTCAATGTGCATACAAATACAAACTGAGACGTGCCGTCAACCACCTATTTTGGATAGATTTAATTGATAGTTAACTGTTCTTGAAGTTGTTCTGTTGTTCCCGCGACTTTGTAACACAAGAATATGGCCTGTATACGCAAATAGACCCAGTTTCACCAGACCTACACCAGGCCGTGTTAGCACCCGCCAAATTTAATCCATATCCGTTTAGCCGTCCGTTTGGTGGGATTTTCGGCAGAGCCATCGTCTGTTCAGTATAACTTAAGTCTACAGCGTGATTCTAAAATCGTTAGCCACATTTAAGGGTACAGTGTTTTCATTGTTGTAAAGAGTATTATTAATAAATTAACTGTAACTGTAAGACATATTTCTAAGTATTCGCGATCTCCGACCCTTAGTTTAAAACTTTGATTCCAACTTCAAAGTGATACGAAAGAACAGTACCGTTGAAGAAGGTTTTTTCTATTTTGTTTCTATTGTGTTAAACGCTTCGTTACGCGTAAAGATGTAAAAGAACAAATACGTTGGCTTGCTAGTGGTTAGTACCATAGATCATCGTTTTTATTTTCGATTTTTATTAGGTACTTTTCGCCCTGGTATTGTTGTCTGTTATGCAAAAGTGAAGTAATTTTAGGTATTAAAAAAAGTTTTTTTTGATGCCCCTTCTTTTTTTCTGTAGATATGCAGTGTGACGTCAGAAATCTTTGTAGCTGCTATCAGAGGTAATGGTTAATACCTATTCGGTAGGTAGTGAACTCAAATAGCTACATTCTGAAATCAGCTAAGGGCGGTCTTACACTAGTAGTAATATAAGGCAAGTTGTTTCTACAGTGCAAACAACAATCTGACTTCTCCCATGAAGTTTCGCTTGACCTTTGAACTACGTCGAAATTGTGGTCAGCGCCGCCTAGCGGCCAATTTCTTCAGCGTTGCCGTTTGGCAACTTTGGTTGCCATTTTGGCAACATTTGACCCTTCGTGGCAACCAAGTGGCAACCAAGCTCAAATGGCAACTTTTTGGCAACTTTTCGACTTGTCACCCGATCGTCAGTAAATAAAATATCGAATATCTTTTACAGATGAAATGAACGCATCGAATTGAACAACGTCAAAATCTTGAACCCATTTTTATTTCCAAATGAAAACAATACAATAATTAGTAGACAAACAAATTGTACCCGTATTTCTACACAGAAAAGGTCTATTTTGGTGAAGCTAGAGATAAAAGTAATTTTATGAAAACTCTAAAACCAAAATGGAAGAAAGTGTGTGTCTGTGTGCAGTATGCAGTGCAGTGCAAAGGAAGCCTTTTTCGTGGTTTTCTATTACTTTTGTTTTTAAATCTATTGGTAAGTTCTCTTTTTATTGTTTTAATCGAAGAAGCTGTCTATAGACCTATTTGAAAAACCAATTTTACTGATTGAATCATCCGAAATGGCAAATTACATTTTTATCAACCAAAATGCAGAGCAATAAACAGTACCCAATAGTTATAAATATAGTAACATTAATAAAATAAAAATTTTTGAATAAAAATAATTAGAAGTATGTATACATGTAGGTATTGTAGAAGTTTAATTTGGAGTCGGTGCCCAAAATATATGTGTTGGTCATGAAACTGGGCACCGACTACAAATTATACTTCTACAATACCTACATGTATACATAAGCAGCTTATTACGTCCCACTGTAGGGCACAGGCCTTCTCTCAGGGAGAGAGTATGGGCTTAATCACCACGCGTGCCCACCGCGGATTGGCGATTTCAAGCGCTGAGGTATGGGAATAGCTCAGACACTCAGGTTTCCTCACGATGTTTTCCTTCACCGTTAGCGAGTGGTATTGCTACTATTGTGAAGTTTCACAAATTCACAAATGTACATAACTTAGAAAACCAAGTCATAGGTACATGCTCGCACTGGGGATCAAACCTGGGTAGGACAGCGGTGGTAGCCTAGTAGGTAGAACATCGGACATGTATACATACTTCTAATTAGGTATTTAAATTATTTCTAACTTTTTAGTGCTGTAGGGTTTCGAAGTCAGTTTTTTTTCTTTTTCAACTTTTGTGGGGGGGCGGGAGAAAAATAAACAAGTCCCTTATAACCATATTTTACCCTATTTAATTTGTTGCGAAAGTCATCATCAGAACATCACCAAATCATCATGGGACTACTTTTACGCTATTTTGTGAAACATACGGATATTACTAAAGGGTGTGCCCCATTAGGCCTTATTTACTGCTGTCCATTGAAGAGTTCCGTTCTCCATCTCTAAAAGTCTTCATCAGATCTTCACCAAATTTAAATGGGAACAATGGGACGTTATATCTGTTCGAACAAAAAAAAATTCTCGTAATTGGTTAAGATTTGACGGAGTTATGCGAAATCATAGCCAAAAAATATATATACTTATACGCGTCGAATTGATAACCTCCTCCATTTTTGAGGTCAGTTAAAAACGCGTAGAATTTTTTTACACATTTTTTCTAATGGCAACCTTTGGTTTCACATGGCAACATTTGAACCTACAAATGGCAACCTGAGCTGAGTAGGCTCTGGCAACACTGAATTTCTTAGACCAGAAAGAGCGTCTAATGCAATAAAAAGTAATTTTTAGGTTAAGTTTTAGGTTTAACTGTAAGTTTTCCTATTGTAATAAAATAAATAAATAAATTTTGGGTGGTTTGAAAGACATAGCAAAATGAACGTGTCTGACAGTACCTATGCCAGTATGTTTTTGAAAAAACGCACTTTTGAAAAATATGTCGACACAAACTCGAATCTTAGTAGCCATCCACAGCGGCGCGTGCTTGCCGCGGGTCCGCAAATTATTGTTAGACGGTGAGCCGGACGAATTGTTGGGGCATGTTTGTAAAAAATAAATCTCACCTCAAAACAACATTTTTCAATTATATTTTGTTTTTATTTACTTATACTTAAAGGTAATAGATACTTAAAGGTAAAAGTCTAAACAGATGGCATTTTTTATTACTAATTACATAACCGCGGCTTTCAAACCACCCAGAAATGAGCGTGTATAAGAGCAAGTATTTGTAGTAATTATTAAAATTTACTTACGCACATAAACTCACGCCTGTATGTCAGAGGGGTAGGCAGAGACCAGGGACTACCACTTGCCATGATCTTGATAGATTACTTTCGCTTCCTCAAAAATTTAAAATTTAAATTTATAGAATTAATTTGGTTTCTAATTAATTAAGGCATGTATTGTGTGGCATTTATAAATAAATAAAAAAAGAATCGCGAATGAAGTGGATTCGTACGCAGCGATGAAATAAACACTGTCCTGAAAGTTAGCTGGAATTCATTATTATTTTAACAAAAAAAAGAACAGTTCAATGATTTTGTTATGGATTTTATTAACAGATCTTAACCAATATGGGACCCTATTTCACAGAACTATAATTATTGACGGTTTACTAAGCACACTGCGAAGTCGATTTACCTACAGATGAACAAAGAGGATTCGGCTAAACTATGAATTGTAGTTTTTATGAAACGCGGCCATTTCTCAAAAAAGGGAAATGAAATCAGACAACATGGTAAAAAAATATTAGCTGACCATACAAAAAAAACTGCCGAGTTGAGAATTATTTTATTGAAGTCGGTAAAAAATATCTTAGTGCATTAAAGAGATCACCTTTTCTTTTCTTTAAAGCTATGGAACCATAGAAGCGGCAGATATCTAGGTACAGTGAAAAAGACCCCTAACGGAGCCTAACGCACCTCTCGGAGCACCTCTCGGAGCACCTTGCGTCGGGTAGCTACATTAGGATAAACCTTACCGTCAATATTAGAGCGGAGAAATAGATTAGCTCTTATGGGCGGTCCTTAATGGCGGCTCGGTTAAAAGGGTCTGAGTCGATGAGGCGCCTACGTTCTGTGCCAATTAAAAATACACCAGACGTAAGCATATTATTGATTAAAGTAGAAAACATTATGGAAAAGTCTTATGTGTAATAATGCACACACATAATACTACGATTTGGCGTAAATTTTTTACTTAAATTCTTAGTTTCCTTCACGACTTCGATAATTTTAGTCGTATATTGCAACATTGTGTATACAGTTATTTAATTATCATAACGTTAATAAGCTAGAATAAATAAGCCAAATAGCTAGATAAGCCAAAGTGCATATTTTTACGAAAAGTTACGTTCTATTGACTTTTCGTTTTTAAAATAGTGACCGTTTTGTTTATTTCAGAGCTTATCCTTATGTACGTTACGATACGTACGGATCACTTTATCTTTTGGATTGAAATGCACAATGCTTCTTAATTTATGTTAAATATTTATATTACTTAACTTATACTGTTATTTACTACAAATACTTATAAATACAATCGAGAGCACTGAATACGAGTGGGACAAAATCTTTGATATAAATTGATATAACAATATTATTATGTTCACGTACCTCAGCGATTGAAATTGCCAGTACGTGGAGGGCATGAGTGGTAATTAAGTCCACATAATCTCTCTCTGAGAGAAGGCCTGTGCCCTGCAGTAAAAAGAATATAGGCTACATAAAAAAATGTTTACATCTACAGGATGACTTTGAATTCGTTCACCGTATTATAAGGGGACATTCTAACCATGAAATCATTTCTAAATAGAAACATATGGTGCTAGTTTTGAAAAAAGTACGCGTCAAAATTTTTTTTGTTACCCAAAATTATCCCTTTAGCATAAATAAACAATATAAGGACGAAAAGTAATAAAAATCCAAAAATCTACGTTTTGAGCGTCTCATGGACGGCGCCAATTGTTGTCAGTGTCAATGGCATTTAACATATTAGAAAACATTTTTCAACGTTACGGTACTTCCTACTACTTCGAATTTGGATTTACAGCTCGGAGCCAAAGGTCGGAAATCACGAATTTTTACAAATATACCTATTTTACCATTACTGATAAATCATTAATAATACAGTTTTTCACAACGAAAAGAACATTCTCTCAAAATATGGTGAACGAATTCAAAGTGACCCCGTAGGGAACGTCCATGTGGCATATACATTAAGTACTGTACAGACTACAGTCAGCGGCTCTTTCTCAAGTTGCCAATTTTCCAGATTACCATACATTTTTTTGGTTCCGTAGTCAACAAGGAAGTTTCGCCATGTCCGATGTCAGTCTGTCTGTCTGTCCATCTATCCGTCTGTCTGTCCGCGGCTCAGCACAGAGACGACAAGTACTAGAAAGATGAAATTTGACATAAATACATATTAAGCACGTTACAAAAATAAGATCTTAAAAAGGTTTTTTTGTTCAGTACATTTTACTGAAAGTACTTATCTTTAAAAAAAATCACTAGGTAGGTACTTTTATACTTGTTTATTACTCTAAAAATAACTGCTCTAACATTATTTATAAATAAACGATTTATTTATAAATAATGCTAAGGCTTTGCACTTTACAAAAAAATGTTACGCATGCAATAAAATAACTCTCTTATGATAATAATACCTTCAACTACAATATAATTTCCGTCGCTATAATTTTATTAAAAAAACTAAAAATATTCATAAGAGCTTTAAAATAGATGGTTTCGTCTTAGCAATAAACGTTCCTTATAAATTTTAACGAGAGATATGGCCTTCAAATGTCACCAAAGTCTAACAATAATTAAATGAGAACTGAGTCTGACTGTATTATGCTTACGTTTGAACAATGGTGAATTCGGAGGGCGAGACAATTTTTTGTGATTAAAACCGTTCAATAGCAAGTAATCTTAGGGGTCCAGTGGGGTATGCATACCAGTTTTGGTTTACCCAAAGCAGACATACAGCGACCAAATAGGGTACTACGAAAAACAACATAGTAAAGTACCCAAAATCGGCAAGCGAGCAATTAATGACTGATGAAATGATAATTAATTATAATAAAATAAATGAATGAGTTCCACAAAATACAATCACTTGTCCTATTCCCAAACTAGGATATCCTGTGCTATGGTAACATGGAAATACATCAAGACCGAGGCAATTTCTACAAATGTACTGGTACTCCGGGATGGTAATCAGACGTTATACCGGTAGACCGACGAGACAGTCAATGAAGCACAGTCGTGGCAGTTTGCGTAACTACATACGATGTTTTTTTTTTAAATTACCCAACGATTCGCCAGTATGGGTGCTATATTATCCTATTGGTCGGAATGAGACTTATGATTTCAAAGATCATATTGATATAGATGTTTACTTAGGGTAAACAAACTAAATTGGTCTGATACGCGTATCACGTTAAAACCCGCAATTTGGCTAAAACACACGCGCAATTAGCCTGAATGTGTGAATCTACAAACAATAGCAGTCACAAAATAAAAAAAATCCAACCAAAGCAAAGCACCTAAAACCTACTGCTGTAATAAAATCCCCATAGGTTTATTAATCCGAAAATAATGGGTTCTACTCTCCAATGCAAACCACCTTCGCGAAATAATTATCAGCTTTTCCACAAATTTTAATGCCGTCGGTGGTAACTAAAGGATGAAACCGCTGCACCGCTGATATGTTTTTGCTATTCTGAAGATTGCATTGACGAGCAAAAACCTTCCATTTCAGACACGAGTTGATGTGGAGATTTGGTTACCTACACTCCGTATATTTGTTTCATCTTATTGAGTAAGTTGTTAGTCGTGTTAATACGAATAATTCTGCATCAGCATCATAGTTCTCATCACCATGTACGACTACTCGCCGTAAGTCACAGCTTGACCGTCTTTAAATACAACACAGGGATAGAGTTAAGTGTATCTACCAAAAATCTGAAAAAGTTCTTCTGTTAAGTAAATTTCTATCAATTTGTACTGATTGTGACATCCAGTCTGACGCAATAATGGCTCGTCAACTAGAGCATGTGAGAGGCGTCATCGCGATAGGATCCACGATGGAGTTATCTGAACCGTCTGTTTTGGAGATGGACGAATTTCAGCCGATGGCCGTGTTTCAAATCGATCGTACTAAAGGTGGGCTTTTAGTCGAGCTAACGTTCAGTCGATCTATGGTTCGTCAAGCTAACGTTCGGTCAGCATTTTGTAAGTCGAACTAACTTTCAATCACAATTTAGTTTGTCGATCGAGTGCTATTGATGCGATCAGCCCCTATATTACGCGCACCAAATCCAGAATGATTCCAATCGTCTAACTGTCAAACTCCATGTGGCGCCGGATTACGAGTAGCGTCACTCCATGTCCTCCCGTGGATGTCGTAGAAGGCGACTAAGGAAGTCAATAACCGTCTCCCTGAGATTCCAACCGCGTACTGCGATCGCCAACTCGCCTGACAAGCGTCGCGATTATGGCAAAACCCCTCATGGTTATGAAAACCATGAAGGAGGCCTATGTCCTGCAGTGGGTGTCAAATGGCTGATGATAAACTGTCAAACTCCATACTACAATTATTCAGTCAATATTTTGCTTAGATATCCTTGCTAGGTTAATATTTTGCGAAGAAACGTCCAGGAGATCCTATCGTGTGTCGAGCTAACTTTCATTGATATTTGGCCAGCCGAATTACATTGATCTTCAAACATTCGTTACTGCAGATCGTTAGCTCGACAGGTAAAATATTCACTGGACGCTAGCTCGACAAACGATAGACCGCCTGGACGTGAGTTCGACGAGCAAAAGATGGCCTAGCGTTCATGAGCAGCCTATATACGTCCCACTGTAGGGCACAGGCCTTCTCTCATAGAGAGAGTGTGGGCTTAATCACCACGCGTGCCCACCGCGGATTGGCGATTTCAAGCGCTGAGGTATGTGAATAGCTCAGACTCTTAGGTTTCTTCACGATGTTTTCCTTCACCGATAGAGTGGTATTGCTACTACAACTTCACAGATGTACGGGACCCAAAATTCAACAATGTAGCTTATTGCAAGGTACCTAGTTATACTCAGCAGTCCGGTTGTTGGTTATTGTTTATTTCAGTTATTTCTTTCAAACCAGCGGCTACACAGCGTTTTTTGTAGTAAAAATTCTTAACCATATATCCTAGGGTATTAAAAAATATACGTCACTTAATAAGATGACCCTTCATAAATATAAAGTGTTCATAAATATGCAACGTTTCTTCTGAATAAACAAATGTGTGTTTTTATAGTATTTTCCTTCCTTTCAGTCAATTAAAGTTGAAAGCGACTTGCTCAGCAGAGTGTGAAAGTACACAATTCAAATAAACTTTATTTCTCCATCGACAAATTCGGTACAATAGAGGTGATACAGTACGGCACAATGGAAGTAATTTGTGGAAAGACTGGGTCCTAAACCTCCTAAGGTCTCCCAAAAACTAGGAAAACAAACTATGAAAGACACTAAGTCAGCCCAAGTCAAAATCGACAGAGAAATCACACAAATTAAAGAAAATATACAAACACAAAAAACCAAAAAGGGGTACTCATACTCATAACTCAGCCCTACGACTACGTCTTGGGGTCGGGTATACTATGCAGCTTCTAATTTCTTCGATAGAGACATAAATAAAATTTAAACTTCTTTAGTATTGGGTGTACATACTTACAAAGTTCTTCTTTCTGTCTGGATTGAGATAAGACAGGTTTTTTTTTGTTTTTTTTTTATGGAGCCTTTATACGTCAGTGGGCGGGGCACATAGCTCGGAGAACTGATGGAAATTGGGGCGGAAAAACTCTGACCTGGCGACCGCGGACCTGATGACGTGGGCAGGCCCCCCACCAGATCGTCTAACGACCTGGTGACGGTGGCAGGGAGTCGCTGGATGCGGGCGACACAAGACCGGAAAGCTTGGAAAACCATGAGGGAGGCCTATGTCCTGCAGTGGGCGTCAAATGGCTGATGATGATATACTTCCCACTGCAGGGCACAGGCCTTCTCTCAGAGAGATACTCTCTGTATGAACCTAACGTGGATTAGCAACTTCATGCGCTGGAGCAACCCAGTCACTTAGTTTTCCTCACAATGTTTTCCTTCGTAGTTAGCGAGCGGTACTGCTACTACAACTTCACAAAGGTACGTAACTTAGAAAACAATGTAATTCGTACATACCGGAATTCGAACCCACGACCTCCCGAATGTGGGGCCGGCGTCCTACCAATTTATTTAATTCAATTCAATTCAATTCAAATATTTTTATTAATTGTAAAAACAGAATGTTTACTTAACAACGTCAAAGTTGTTAGTTTCACAATTAATGTATTATGTGGAGAAGAAGCTAACAAAGAAACTCCACATATATTCTTTTCAAAACACGTTTTAACTTAATTAACAGAGTTTTCAACTTAAAATATTAGTCATGAATGTGTTGAACACTAGTCACAATCGTCCTTTAAATAATATTAATCTACTGTTTAATGCCAAACATTTATCTTCTAAATAATCCTTGATGTTATAGTAAGCCTTTTTGCATAGAATGTGCTTAACAATGTGCTTGGCAACAACCATCCTCTCATAATAAAAGTTGTTTTTATGCCGTATTTAAGTGATTTCTATATTTTTTTATATTTTTATGAGCGATTTGCTTACTTCAATGATATGTGGTAGACTAAGACGTAGTATTTTTTAATGACTCGTTTTACCTAATAAATAATCGCGGTTAGATCCGTACAGACTAAGACGTAGACTAAGTGGTACCATTTAAAATCAAAATTTTCTTTCCGATGTCGGACTTTCAAAGTTATTTTTGGTGCGCAATTGCGCATGCCGAAATAACCTATACTGCGTACAAAGTCAGCTTTCCCTTAATGTAAACAAACCATTTTATTTATGCGACCAGTGAAAAAATTTAATTCATAATAATAAAAAAATAGTAAGATTAGTAAGAAGCGTCTTCCTGACATTCCAACCGCATACTGCGATCGCCAACCCGCCTGCCAAGCGTGGCGATTATGGCAAACCCCTTCATGGTTAGAAAACCATGAGGGAGGCCTATGTCCTGCAGTGGGCGTCAAATGGCTTATGATGATGATGATGATGATGAAGATGGTATGTAAGTATAAGCAATCGGTAACTACAGAGTGACGTCGAAGTGTCGTTAGCAAAAATTTTAAGAAGACATTCTAAGCATGGTTTGTGTACAAATGCCACTAGGTATAAAAAACAAATCGCGATTAAACAAAATTGCTCTATTAATCATAACTAAGCCACATATTTTCATCACGGAGAGTTATAAAAATACCATGAAACTACGTTTCAAATTACTTATCTAATGGCGCCGGCCAACTCAATTGTTCTCAATTGTTCCGATTTGCGCATGCAAGTAAAAACTTGTATGCGCAAATTGGACGAGTTTCGAAAAGATTTTTAACGCCACGACTACTTCGAACTGATATTCACAGTTTCGAATCAAAGCTTGAAAAAGAGCGTTCCCTTGAAATGTTATCTATTATTGTTTGATACTCTAGCAGCTTAAAGCTGATGCGTGTAGCTATATCTTATGTTGCTAACGATTCCAAAATCACGCTGTAGTCCTGTGCGCAACACCAAAATCTGTACAGCTAAGTGTACTTTACTTTATTGTACAATAAGAAAGAAATATGTACCACATGAAGCAATAAACGATTGAAATTGAAATTGAAATATTTACACAAGACATTTATTTTTAGTGAACATAAATGTAGCTCTACAGATCGTTTTTACTTTTCACGCCGATTTCGCAGCCGCCACCGCCGCCGCCCGAGACGTAAATCGCAACCGCCTGCGCACGGGTCCGGAAATCACCTAAACCAGGGGGGCGAGCCCCTAAAATAATTGCTTATTTAATTTTCGCGAGTTATACCATTATAATGACATTCTGCTGCTATGCTTAGCGGACTACCAAATTTAGGCAACTAACAACTACTGTCGTACCTACTTATATCATTCTACTGAAAAACTATGCGTTGCCATAGTTGCGTATGCCAGCCCTACGAAAGAAGAAAGAAAGAAAAGACTTATTTATATTGCCACAAAAGCACACGCATACAAAATAATATAAATTATTAGGTACGTAACTGTCCACTGTATTGGGCTATGCATTTTTAAGTGTCCGATGTATTTGAAAATATGAATGTACATATTTAACTGTTTGGGATAGGTTCAATCGGCCGAGCCCATACAATGGAGAAGTTACGCGGTAGCGTCCCAAACGGGAATTTAGTTCCTGTAATTAAGGAAATTAAATGACACGAAAAGTGTTTATAATAGCGTTAAATGTCGTAAATATTATATTGGTCCGATAAGTATTTGACTCTGCACATTTCACCCTTATAGACATGCAAAAATTGTTATATTCTAACATTGTAAATATTACAGCGCTTGAAATTGCCAATCCGCGATGGGCACGCGAGGTGATTAAGCCCATACTCTCTCTCTCTCTCTCTCTCTCTCTCTCTCTCTCTCTCTCTCTGAGAGAAGGCCTGTGTCCTGCAGTGGGAAGAATATAGGCTAGTAAAAAAAATCAGATTACAACATGTCAAAATTACTTAAATTAAATCATATTTACAAATAAGGTATATGTCATTGTATAATACTATTTACATTATTATTTTATCATTAATTTATATTATTATTATTTATTTTAAATTAATATTTTATTAACTATTTTTATCAACGATTTGTTTTTATCCAGGGAAATGCTATCTGGCCAGGAGTATAACTGTAACTCGAACTACGTCACGGGCACGCTTCGTTTGCTTTTCTCTTTAGTCTTGCAATGGCTCTTTTATGAATATAAAACAGAGGCGATGCGTAATGCTTCGGTCACACACAGCGACTAATCGCTGCGAGTGCCTACTAGTGCCTACGCGAGTGGGTATTCGCTGTGTGTGACAGGCTGTTCGCTGCGAGTAGATTCACTCACCGTGAGTTGAAGTCGCCGTGACTAGAATTGCTTGTTCAATTTACGCGCTGCGAAAGCACTGACAGTCGAAATTCTCGTGTAGAACTCGTTGTGTATGTGTGACAGGCAGGCAGCGAATTGTTACTGCGACTAGTATACGCGGCGAGTGCACTCACAGCGACTAGTCGCTGTGTGTGACCGAAGCTTAAGTTTCCCTGCGCTATTGAATTTTAAAACGCTACACTATGTGTCTAGACTAGAGAGGGCGTTTATTAAACAACATACTCGTACCTGTTTTAATATCTCAACACAACTAGCGGGAGTAGCCAAGCGGAATAACGCCGGCCTCATATTCGGGAAGTCGTGGGTTCGAATCCCACCATGTACTAATGACTTGGTTTTCTAAGTTCCGTACATATGTGGTGTTGTAGTAGCTATTTGATATTTACATACAAACCATCGCTTGAAATTAGAAATCAGAAATCAATAATATATTTTAACGTAAAGAATTTACATTCTGTTTGCTGAAGGTCAATGTTAGTACTATGTCTTTGGGCCGCATTTGTAGTAATAAGCAAGCTTATATCTATGTTTAAGTGTTTACGTTATGGATCGAGATGGATCACAGAGGAAGTAAAATTTTGCTACAATATCACTTTTTCTCTGAGTTAACACCTGGAAACTGTCGTTTAAAGTTTATCATAATAACTTGTGCTACATAGGTTGGACATTAATCAATGTAGAAAAATTATTTATTGAAGGCTGCAACATTGGATGGAAGAGTACTAAGGGCGCAAATTTTATAGAATTATGTTAACACTGATATTTCAACAAATATACATCAGAGAAAATAATTTTGGAAGAAAAGTTGTTGTAAAACACAAACTCTAATTGGGGTGTTTCAGGAGTGTGAGGTAACTCTGTATAAACTTTTAACCTACATTTAATTGAACAGAAATAAAATAAACCATTTTGAGCCCCTTTAGCTGAAAGTGAAACTGGCTAGTCCCATGTATGTAAATTACATCACTCAGAAAGGACTCAAGATATCTTGAATCCTTTCAGCTAAATTTGAAATCAACCCGGTCGTTGGATGTTGATTTATCTGACTGAAAAACCTGACCTCAAAGATTAATTTGGCAAAATTTTCTAACATTTTTGATCATGTTGTGGGTTGGGTTGTTTTTGCTTAACTAAGTACATAAGCCTACGGCCTATTCTCAGACCTACCAAATATACACAAATAATTTCATAAAAATCGGTGAAGCCGTTTCGGGGGAGTTCGATGACAAAACTGTGACACGTGATTATTATAATCTAATATATAAAATATTACATTATATTTTGTTCTGCTTTGGAGCGCCGCTGTTCGAAATATTATCTTAAAACCTCAGGTATTTTAATTTGTGAACTAAGTAAATTGATCAAATAGTTGAAAACTTGCCCGTTATCTATGAGATATGGTAGTACTTATACTATGAGATATGGTATACTTGAAAATTCACAATCATAAATTTGGCCTTTTGCGTCTACGTGATAAGATGATTTATACAGCGTCTAGTGGGACCTTTACTCACACTAGATGGGTGAAGGGACCACTCGAACGCTGCAGTGCCTAGAACATTGTTTTTTTTTAGATGGAGTAGGCTTGCCCAGCACCTATACCATCCTGACAGCATAGTCGGCCTGGCCCACAGGAAAGACAAGTCAATACGCGCGGAGCCAACCAAGCCGCGAGTTTCCTCACGATGTTTTCTTTCACAGTTAGCGTGTGGTATTGCTGTTACAGATTCGCAGATGTACGTAACTTTGAAAATAAACAAAGTCATAGGTACATGCCCGCACTGGGAATCGAACCTGGGCCTCCCGCTTCCGAGTCCATTGTTCTACCCACTGGTGATCGTATAATGGGCCTATTCAAACTGAAGAAACTTGCAAAATCTGGTCTCTACGGCTTTTTTAAAGCCACATATTATGTGAAAAGTTTTTTAAGTTCTGCATAACCAGACCGACAGACAGACATACAGAAGATATATGGATCGAGGGATAGACGGACGGACGGACGGAAGGACGGAAGGACGGAAGGACGGACGGACGGACGAACGGACGGACGGACTAGGTTTGTACCGAATACTTAGGTACTTTAAAACTTATACATGCCTATACTTATTTTAAAACTTCGACGTTGCAGATACGAAGCAAGAGTATTCGTTTTCATCACTTCTTACGGAAAATAGCCACTGCAGTGAATATGTTAAAATTACCGATTGCTAGTAACACAATCAAGATACCATACAGTCAGTGGGTGTGGGCCGAAACATATCGGTCGTCATTTAAGAGCGCGTTGTATTATCGTAATAATATCGCACCAGTGACTAAATAAGATAAAAGTTCCCTAAAATGAAAACCGTGTTTTACATTAAAGTGTTATTCCTTTCAGCAATAACGTCAATATTATTGCTGCTTTACGTGTCCAGAAGAGACTTGAGAAATGCACAAGAGACTCTCGTTTTAGAAAGGTACGCCTTTCAAAGACAGTTACAAGTCTTAGAACATAAAATTCAAGAAATCAAAGACGGGAATGACGGCTCCACTATTATTTCAACGCATAAAAAGAAAATCGCTAGTGATTTAAAGTATATTTTACTGTGGACTGATCCTCGTTCTGTACCATTCGTTTATATGGGAGAAGGGCAGAAGGGATTCATCGACATCGGGTGTCCGCACACAAATTGTTACTCCACAGGCAATCGCAGTCTTCTGGGCGACATAACAAAATTTGATCTTGTAGCATTCAATGGGCCTCAACTTATACACTTAACAAATAGTATGTTGCCGAAAACCCGGTCTCCTCACCAGAAGTACGTATTCGCCACCATAGAGTCTGCGGGAAACTACCCATTGTGCAATGACAAATTTGATGGATTCTTTAATTGGACTTGGACATATAAACTGAATTCCGACGAAAGATGGGGTTACGTGGCGATAAGAGACAGGGAACAAAAAATAATAGGTCCAAATGTAGAGATGCACTGGATCAAACATAAAGACATGGACCCAGTGAGCGAGGAGTTAAAAAGTCAGCTGAAGACCAAGACGAAAGCTGCAGCTTGGTTCGTATCGAACTGTCACACGAAGAGTGCAAGAGAAAAGTTTGTTGCAGACCTGAAAATTGAACTACAGTCATACAATTTAAATGTTGACATTTATGGAAAATGCGGCAACCTCAGATGTGAAACGGATAAAGAAAATGCGTGCTCAGAAATGGTAAAGAAGAACTATTATTTTTACTTAGCCTTTGAGAATTCTTTCGCTGAGGATTATGTGACAGAAAAGTTGATGCACGCACTGCAAAATGATGCAGTGCCTATCGTCTACGGTGGAGCTAACTACACTAGGTAACTTACCGTAACAAACTTTCTTTGTTATGCTTCTTTTTATCCCTAGATAAAAAAATTAAAATATTTTTAAGTTAGCCGAAACAAATATGTGCCTGCCTGTATGACTGCTACAATTGACTCTCGACCTTGTATGATGGTGAGTAAACATAACCACCAACTTTTATTACTTGGCCTTGTGTGATAGTGAATAACCATAACCACCAACTTTTATTACTTGGCCTTGTGTGATAGTGAATAACCATAACCACCAACTTTTATTACTTGGCCTTGTGTGATAGTGAATAAACACACTAATTCACAACCATGAAACGTTTTACGGACACACAAAACGAAAATACACGACGTGATATGTGCAGCGATAAAGGTTACCTACTTACTCCTATCTAAATCTGTAGAGTTTATGTTCTATTTTCGTCTAGTTTGCGAGTCAGTGAGTCGACTGGTGCTCCAGGTGCGTCTTGATTTCTGGGCTACATTCTTTATCCTACGTGCGTTTTACCCCAATCCAATCTTGGGCAGAAATGACAAAACAGATGCAACTTCAAAGTACTACTTGTCGAGATTATGATTTGATAACGCAGCGAAATAAAATTAATTTTACGCCTTCTTGATAGTGCGTTTATTACCGAAGAGGCAGTATATCAGCGAAGGCAAAGTAAGGCATGGATATTTTTTATAAATTTGTTAATAGTCTAAGGCCATATATTATTATTCATATTATTATTGTGAATATTTCATTACACAAACCTTTGTTATGCAGATACTTTGGATATCCAGTACAAAGGCGTTCTCAATGCAAAATAGCATTGTCTACCAGTCAACCCTTGGTTTATTATCTTCTTACCCTACAGCTTACAATTTTGCCCCTTCCGGTTATTTACAATCGCAACGGGAATAAAAGACTTTGCTATATCGCCTGGCTCATGAAATGTATAAAATCGCTCTTCATACTAGTGTACCAAATAGGTAGTACCCGTAGATATATAACACAACCCATCGAGACTATTGAATGTTCCATTATATCCGATGTAGCTGAGCTTCCATGGATACCGAAACCGTATCGCGACTAAATGTAACTACATAAAATGGTACTCAAATATTCCTTATGATCAGGCCTGAATTGTAGCTAATCAGAAATACCCTGATTATTTGTAAGTTGTAAGGTATATACGAGCTGCTTCGAAGAAACCCAAAAACCTACCTGCTGAACCGTGATTTAAAAACAGTTGAAAATTGGATATTCTGGACTTAGACAGGCTCTTTAGAGATGAGTCTTATGAATATGAAAACGCATTTATAGGTACTTATAGTATTTGTAGTATTTTCACCTAGCCGTTCATATCAAAAAGGAAAGAGAGAAAAAGAGTGACATGAAAATCGCAGATTGTTAGACTACCTAAATATATTATCCTTCTTCCAGGTTTATGCCAGATGAGATCTACCTAAACGCAAAAGAGCTCGGCGTCAAAGAACTGGCGAAGAAAATGAACAATCTCATTAACAATCCAGCTGATTACGTGGAGTACTTCCGATGGAAGAATCATTATTCCTTCTACAGACGAATTCAGAGTGTAGATACGAATGACTACTGCAATTTCTGCGCGATGCTTAATAACAAAGAGTTGTTGGAAAAAAAGACAGTGTACAAAGACTTCAAGAAATGGTGGATGGGGAACGCTTGCTAAATAATCTTTACGATGTGGTAAATTCTACGGTTCTCTGGAAGAGATCAATTTTAGTGCTAAGGCCGCCGTCTGTACTTTTAGGTTAAGAAATATCTGTGTAATTTCTCTTTTATGTACAGTTTCTCTATCTCTCTATATACTTATCTACTACGGCAAAGTTACTAGACGAGACTAACAAGCGGCCTTACCAGTAGGACCAGCGGCAACAGTTTCATGTATTGAGTAAATTGATATAAAAAATTTAATCGCACGACATTTTATCTGTCCCGATAAGGGACACTGATTCTTTGTATCATGTTGAGAACGCAGGGGTAGCTGTGCATCACCTTCCAATACAGCGCCGTCTATGATTGAATGCATTTGCTTGCGTCCGGTATCAAACGAGTGTGTTCCGATTGTCTGTCAGCCTGTTATAGGTTCATTTCCCTGGCGATGTTTGCCTATTAACAGGCCATCCGTCGCCGATTGGACGTTGATTGCTGCGAACTGATGGATGACTGATAAGATCATACGATGTAACTCGATAAAGCTAAGCGTGGAAATCTCTTGTTTCATAAATAGAATCTAATGGAGAACTTGAAAAAAATCTCAGACCACATTGGAGAAGCTGTGTTAAAAAAAATTAATAAAAAATAAAAACCCACTTTAAACCGCACTGAAACGTTCGAAATAATTGTATTCTTTTTTGTTGCACTTATCCGTGCTGAGAACAATTTGAAAAACCTATTTAGAGGCTAAAAATTCCACCCATGCCGGGACTTGAACCCGCGACCTCTGGCTAACCGTGCCGCGGTTAGGTTTAGTTTTAGCCTAAATAGGTTTTTAAAGTTAGAAATAATGATTTATGATTTATGATATTAGAAGTGTGTGTACTTGCAGGTGTTGTAGAAGTATAATTTGGAGTCGGTATCCAAAATTTATGTGCTGGTCATGAAACTGAGCACGAACTACAAATTATACTTTTACAATGTATACATACTTGTAACTATTTAAATTATTTATATTTTTTAGTGCTGTAGTGTATCGAAGTCGGTTTATATTTTTTATTTTTAAATTTTGAGTGGGGGGGTGGGAGAAAGATAATCAAGACCCTTATGACCATAATTTACCCTACTTAATTCGTTGCTTTAAAATTTGACGTTCTCAATTTCCATCCCCAAAGTCTTCACTAGAACATCACCAAATTATCTTGGGACTACTGTTACGCTATTTTATGAAACATACGGATATTACTAAAGGATGGGCCCCAATAGACCTTATTTACTGCTTTCCATTGAAGAGTTCCGTTCTCCATCTCTGAAAGTCTTCATCAGATCTTCACCAAATTAAAATGAGACCTAGGTATTCGTATCAATCTATTCGAACAAAAAAAGAATTGTTGAAATCGGTTAAGATTTGACGGAGTTATGCGAGAACATAGCCAAAAAAAATTACGCGTTAAGATACGCGTCGAATTGATACCCTCCTCCTTTTTTGAAGTCGGTTAAAAACATAAAATAATCATGATAAAGTTTTTAACCTCGCCTTTGTACAAATATGTTTACTGTGCAATTAGCTGTGCCCGTGAGTTCGTTCGCGTGGTTAACGGATTAGCCTATTGCCTATGTCCACCCGGAGGGTCCATTCTAAATACTAGTGTAATAATTTTAGAAATCGCATACTGTTAGGTTTCAAATTTTCCGCCAAGTAGGGATGTCAATATTCTTCCCTCCTACCCCCAAATCCCGATCCTATTGGAAACGCGGGTGCATGAAAAAAATCCACCGGTGACAAGCTGTCAAGAAAGAGTCAAGAAGACATCGTGGCGTTGCACGGACGGTTCGGTCGACCAGCTCTGAATACTGGTCCCGTCTACGGTTTACTCGTGATCACGAACGTCGCGACCGCGCCAATTCCATCCGGCGCCTCACAATAACGGCCATCAACAAGGAAAACACACGTAGTGGAGAGTTTGAAGGGAAGACAGTCGCCAAGGCACGCCACCCACCACCACCGGATCGCCACGCTACAAGTGAACCAGGTACGCGTTTCCATCCCTCTCTTTAAACCATCCACATACCTAAATAAGGAAAAGTCTCCTTTCGGAGATTACCCCTTACATACAAACTTTTCCTCTTTATGATATTGTTAGTACTTATTAGATAAAGAATTTTCTAATCTAATTTTTCTCTACGACTATGTATGAACACTATTGGTAATAGGTATAACCTTCGAAGAGTAAGTACCTAATTCTCGTCAAGTGGCACAACAACGCCCCATACAAACTGGGCGCAAACTTGTGCCGTTACAAGGTGTTAGTGACGCCTTATAATGTATGAAACATTTGTCAATAAATAACAACTCAAATCAGTTATGTATCTCGTTTTATATGTCTTCATCTTTAGGTATTAGCGTTCAATGGAAAAACTAAATCTAATAAGTTTTTTTTATTTTTAGAGATTTATAATTTCTTACTTCTGTTGTAATTTTTTACGGTATTATAATTGACAACAATCTAATTTTGAGGCAAGTTTCCCACCAACATAATTCTAGCGCATATATATATATATATATATATATATATATATATATATATCTATATCGAGTAAGTAACCTGAGCCTACAGACGCTTGTCGTTTATATGAATAATTTCGCAAAATCCTAGGTACAAAACAAATTATTCAATTCAAAAATTCTTTATTGCACAAAAAGGTGTTTGTATAAAGGCGGGCTTAATACTAATAAGTATTTTCTTCTAGCTAACCTTCGGTTAAGTGGATAGTGCAAGGAGTAGTTCCAAGAGAGATTAATTGCAAAAAAATACATAAACTATATTATAATAAAATTAAATAGTTATTATAACAAGTTATCTTAACAAAAAAAGACACGAGCCTTTAATCGCATAGTATTATATATATCTATATATATCCGTGTGGCACCGGATTAAGAATAGCGTCACTCCATTTCCTTCCGTGGATGTCGTAGATGGCGACTAAGGAAATAAATTTACCAGGAGACAGGCAGCAGCGTCTTCCTGAGATTCCAACCGCACACTGCGATCGCCAACCTCATGGTTATGAAAACCACGAAAGAGGTTAGGTAACAGCCTGCAGTCCTGCAGTGGGCGTTATATGGCTGATGATGATGATGATAACAAGTTATATACCAAATACATACACATAAAATACACACTATAATACAATAAATACAACTACATCAAATTTACTTATGTAATAGGTTCCGGAATTAAGCTAATAACTTACAACCTCTTTATTATAACTTATATAGATACATTTTCTGATAAGTTTTGATTAAAGTTATTTCTTCTTTTAAAAATCAAAATATACCTAACTAGCTGTGCCTTCGAGTTAATTCGTCTGGGATTCGGTTAAAAATATGTAGTCCTCTCGCCCACTTTTGGAGAAAATCACGTCCATCCGTTGCCCCGTTTCTGCGTGAAAGAAGGTCCGGAATACGTCAAAGTAGTTCGGGATAGAAGCGTATGTATGTTATGTATGTACACACAAATATACATACCTACATAAACCTTGTATCCCTGAGAGGTGGGTAGAGATTAGGGTTCGCCAATTTCCACTATAAATAATACTTACTTCCACACAACACAATCACTTGTCCTGATCCCAAACTAGAACACCATGTGCTATGGTAATCAGGCAAGGACACTACAAATATGTTCAGGCTTTTAGGTAACAGCCAAGCTGATAGGTAGGTAACAGCCAAGCTATCACCAGTTTCAAAGCTAATCTTTATTTACAGGGCACCCTACAGGCTCAAAGTTAACAAATACCACCATTTATTTTCAGCGCCAAATCTCGAAGAAGAAACCCATGAACTATTATGATGTCCTAGAGGAGGCATTCTAAGTAGGTAACTTATGAGTTAATTGTGTTGGAAAAATGGCGGTAACTAAAAATGAATAAAAATTATTGCGTTCCAGATTCCTTTGCATTGAGATTTGAGATATCGTAAAAAGTACTTGATAAATTAAACAACAATTAAAAACCGACTTCATAAGTCAACAAGCGCCAGAAAGACAGAAATACCTGTAAAAAATTATGTGTTGGAACTTTTGTTTAAAATAACTTGAACCTTCTTTTCTTTTAAGTCCGTCATCATCATCATCATCTGCCCACCTCTGCCCACTGCTGGATATAGGCCTTTTCCCCATCACGCCATCCTTCGCGGTCTCTCGCCATTAGCATCCACGGGCCCCTGCCGACCTGACCACATAGTCCGGCCGTCGGGCTGTTGGTCTACCACCTGACCGTACATTATTAAAATTCTATGGTAAGTTCTGCAAAGTCTTGATTTTTACGACCATAAACTTAGGTAGATGCCTCCTTCTCTAGTACGTAGTTGATAAACCTACATCATTGGAAGCAACAGCTGAAGTTTACATCATAAAATTCTGAAAGGGCACAAGTAACTAAACTAAAGTAGGTACTAAAATAATGAAAAGCTACACAAAGTGAAAACAAAGGTCCATTGCTCAAGATTATTGGAAAGGCTCTAGAGCGGAAGACGGAATGTATAGATGAATTAGTATTTTGCACTAATAAATACATCAAGGTCGGTTCCATTCCGTTTGATGCTTTAAGATTTAAAAAAAAGAAAGAATAGATTTATTCAGATGGCCACAAAAGCACACACATAAAAGATTGCTGGATTCGGTCGCCTGAATATTTTTCTTCAAATCTAAAACGGAGTTTCGCATATTACGTAAGTATACCGACGATAAAGTACCAATACCTCCTATCGTATTTCTCTAATGCTCCCTCTATTCCAACATTCGATTTATTATTGCGATATGCAAAAATGTCATCTCTCAGTAAACTCATTTAAAAACAGACTAGCCTCCACCCCGAATAGCAAAATAACTACTAGAACATGGGAAAATTTCACGAAAAAAACATTGACTCTGGGGCAGTCTAGGTACGGAGTTCGCCGGGCCAGTAAATATTATTAAGTAATATTTTGTCGGGATTCCAGGCTTCACAAATGTGAGATCGGTTTGCCAATTCCGTTACCACGGGTACACTGTTGAATTGAATATTAGACAAGAGCACTGGGGGTAGAACCCTGATCTGACGCCTGTTGCGCTGGCCAGGTCGCGACCCTGAATACCATATTGGGCAATTCGGTACATTTTTTGCGGAAAAGTTCTTAGGCCCAGGCAGTATTTTAGATCTCGAGAACTCGCTTTGTGAAATGGAAGCACTCAGTCGCCGTAGCATGATTTCTATATCGACCTCAATATAAGGCTGTATGGTATTGTTACTTTCTATGTGTTATTGAAATATCGCAAAACCTAGGGACTGTTGCTTCTGTATCGAAATTAGACCACTATCAAGAAGCAATTTTTTTCTTCTGGTTCTGGAATAAAGTGTTCTCTTATCTGTTCATCCACTGTAAAATCATCAAACTCGTATTCTTTTCATTTTCGTATTGACCATGTTTCATGATTGTATGAACGGGCAATGTTCAGGAATGTTACACCTGACATGCTATTTGGTTGGCACATATTTAATTATTATACTAAAATGAGTATATATCTACTACGACATTCGAGACATGACATAAACATAGAAGAAAGGTTATTTCTTATCCTTCTCATTCTTTTGGGAACAACTTTTCTTTATTAAAACCTTAGTATAGAAAAACGTCGGTGATAGCCTAGTGGGTAGAACATTGGACTCGGAAGCGAGAGACCCAGGTTCGATTCCCAGTGCGGGCACGTACCTATGACTTTGATTTCTAAGTTATATACATTTGTGAAGTTATAGTGCAATACCACTCGCTAACCGTGAAGGAAAACATCATGAGGAAACATGTCTGAGCTATTCGCATAGCGTTTGAAATCGCAAGTCCGCGGTGGGCACGCGTGATAACTCTCTCCCTGAGAGAAGGCCTGTGCCCTACAGTGGGACGTATATATGCTGCTTATTGTATGTTATGTATGTATAGAAAAACGTTGTAGACTAAAAGAGGATGTAGTGACTAGAATTGACAAAGTAATCTTTCGTTGGTTTGGACATGTGGAGAGTATGAAGGAAGAATGTTTTGATGAAAAAAATATATCGAGCGAATGTGGGTTTAAGGGCCGGTAAGAGACGTCCGAGGCGGACATACTTCGACCAAATAGGGGATGTATTAGCAAAGGGCAAGGTAAAAACTACCCGAAACCCGCGTGCGTGCATGCAACGACTAGTGAATGTTGAGGATGCAAAAGTGATCTGTCAGGATCGTGGCAAGTGGCAGCCCCTCTGGGATGAAGGCGTGAGAATATGTATGTACCTATGTATAAAAAGAAATGTATTCAAAGTGCTCGCAATTTTATAATCGATCAAAGCCTCAGACCACATTTATCAAAAGTACTTATATGTACGATTTTTTTTTTAATACGAGTAACTTAAAATATTAGATTGCAAGCGAGACACCGCAAATATTTTTTTGTTTAAAAAGGTTAGAGTTTACAGATGGTCCCATTGTCAACAAGTCAGGATCTGATGATGGGATCCTGGAGAAATCGAGGGAACTCTTCAAATTTTAAAGGCACACACGAAGCAATTTGAGCATCGTGCATTTGCTTTCGGAAAACACAATTTTGGCGGAGCCGTAGTGATATTTACAAAAAATCGTGAAATAAAATATAAGAAATAAACTACAACACTAAAAACAGGCAAATTATTTGAACGATTATGACGTTTGAATTTGATATAGGTATCGTAGAAAAATATTTTGGAGTCGGTGCCCACATGTAAGTATGTGCTGGTCTTTTAACTTGGCACCGGCTCCAAACTATATTTCTTAAATTTTAATGGTCATATTAAACGTTTAAATAATTTCTCTGTTTTTAGTGCTGTAGTGTTTTGAAATCGGTTTTTATCTCTATAAATAATTTTTTTTATTTTTATAATTACTGTACTATTATCGGCATGCGTGCAAGCAACTACTAATGACTGTTGCTAAAGCGAAAGAGCTTTGTCCGAATCGTGGCAAGTGGCAAACCCCGGCCTGCCCCTCCGGGATACATGCGTGAGTTTATGTAGTGTACGATTCTGAAACAAATATTGCTTTTATAGTTGACATAATTCTCATAATAATTTTATGCTAGTTCGAGTAGCTCCTCTTAATAATTAATTCCATTGACCGGTTGACGGCCACAAGACCAATGGCACATTAAATTTTCTCTCTCCAGACTGTCGTCCTAATCCCCAATCACCCCAAATGTTGTAGGGCTAATCCCCTAAAAGTTAAATTGTAAAAAGGCCCAGTTCATCGCAACCCTTCGTCATAATCAGGAGCCATTTATTAAGCCCAGCAGACAGCCGGAATTATCTGCCGACAGGGCCAAATGATTTGAAAACATCAACTGATAACAGCCACTGGCAGTTTGTTCCGCTCTTTTTAGGGTTCCGTACCCAAAGGATAGGCACGAATGGTGATTAAGTCCATAAACTCTCTCTCTCTAAGAGGCATCGATGGCCATAAAGCTTGAATGTGCAGTCGACTGTACCTACCTACATATAATGATTCCACCTTGTTTTGTTACAAAATCCCGAACAAACTGCATGAAAAATTCAGCACGTTTACGCAATTTGCTACAAACACACCAACCTCGTTAATTAATGAAATATTAAGGAGACTGAAGCCTTTACTACCCGTCAACCTACGAGAGCAATGAAAAGGGGACACAGACGAATGATATCTAAGCAATGAAAACTGATAACTAACCTAATAAAATACTTTTTTTAATAAAAAATAAAAAACGACGTCAGAATACACGTTCAATACTAATGTGAAGTGGGTTTCCTCATTTTTTTTTTTAATTCTTACTGTGTCAGTGGCGGGCGAAAAAAGTCTGAGAACCTGTTGTTTACATCAAGAAAAAGTTCATTATAAGACGACAAGCGATGCAGGCAAAGTTAACAGCACTGGCAGTCAAGGCAAACGATGATTATTTTTTTCGAATGTATATTGCATTTTACAAGGGCACAAAAGTGATGCTTAAAGCTAGTCTCACTCAATTGAGATGTTCGCTGGTATGCAACAGATATTCCTGTTCCAGAACGAGGGCCTCTCGTAGAGTCAGTCACGTAGCCTTACAGTGCAGTTAGACGTTGTTAGACGTTGCTCACGTCCGTACTTCTCGTCGAAGCATTTCCTTCTGAAGGTACAGTCGAACCTTTCAGCACAAAATCTTCTAATATATAAAATTCTCGTGTCATAGTGTTTGTTATCGAACACCTCCGAAACGGCTTCACCGATTCTTATGAATTTTTTTGTGTAGGTATATTTGGTAGGTCTGAGAATAGGTCGAAGGCTAATTAATATGGCAAAACAACGTTTGCCGAGTCGGCTAGTAATAATATAATAATGATGCCGCCTATTGGCAGCCTACATTGGGACGTAAATTTTACGTCCCAATGTAGGCTGCCAGGTTTTTTCTCTGGGAGAGACTATGAGGGCTTAATTACCACGCGTGCCCACCGCTGATCAACAATCAAGCGCTGAGGTATATGAACACCTCAAGCATTCGGGTTTCTTCACGATGTTTTCTTTCACTTAGCGAGTGATATACAGATAGATAGAGAACACTTTATTGTACAACCAGGTGAAAGAATTACAAATAATTTCTTATATATAAGTAGTGGTTATACAATTGGCGGTCTTATCACTACATATATTAAAAATATATTACACAATTTCACAAAATATACGTAACTTCTAAGGCTGGCTTCTCACTGCGGGTGCTACGCGACACACCGCGCCACCCAACGGAAACTGGCGCGGCGCGGCGCGTGCCTTCTAGCTTCAAACCACTAAACCTCAGTTTGATTCAGTCTGTTGAGAGCAGCGCACTATGTCTTGTGAGTCGAATTGCCACCTCCAGCCATGGAGCAATGCCACTGAAGAAGAAGGCATGGCTGTTGCATCAGCCGTTTTTGTCTTATTTTGTGGATATCGTATACTTAATAAAATTAACAAAAAGAAGAAGAAGAAGAGGCGTTGGTGGATGTCAACGTTCAATAAGAGCCGGTCAAGGTAATCATTGTTTGTATTTTAGGATAATTACATAGGTACGTAATTTTTAAGAATCCTATCAATATATACCGGGTGATTATAAACCTCTTGGCAATGTTTAAGGGACATAATCCGCAATCAAAATAAAGAATACAATTGCAATTATTTTTGTGATCGGTCAATAAACAACGAACGCGCCTACACGCGCGAGCCCGCGCCGCGCCTTTGAAGTTACCGACTTTTAGCGGATAGGTCGCGCCGCGCCGCACCTGCCCACGCCGCGCCGCGCCTAGCTCTTGTTGGAAATTTTAAATAAAAATATATGACTTGCTTGTTGAGATTATATTTTGTGAGTGACAATATCAAACAATAAACAGAACTAGCGAACCTTCAAATTCAAACATAAAAAGAGATTTAAGTGAACACAAAAAGTATCTACAACATCCACCCTCAATTAAAACTCTCTTAAACCCAGACATTATCACAAAGAAAACAGAAAAAACTAGACAAAAACTAAATAAAAAACTACCATAAAATCATGCTAAGCCTAAACCGCCTACACATATTTTATGTAAATTACGACCTAGTGGCTTTGTCAGTACGTCAGCAAACATTTCTTCCGATCTGACGAATTTAATGTCAATAATCCCATCAGACACAGTTTCCCTAATAAAATGATACTTCGTGTCTATGTGTTTGGTTCGCTCATGGTGAACAGGGTTATGCACTAGACTTTGTGCACTCTGACTGTCACTGTACAACGTAACACAATCAGACTTACCACAAATTTCCATTATAAAACGCCTTAAATATATAGCCTCTTTAGCTGCAGCAGTAAGCGCCATGTACTCCGCCTCAGTAGAAGACAAAGCTATTGTCTGCTGCTTCTTAGCTTGCCACGCTACAGGGCCTCCTGCCAGAACAAAATAGTACCCAGTGTACGATTTTCTATCAATTGTACAATTAGCCCAATCTGCGTCCGTGTATCCCTTCAGAAACTCCCCAGTCTTTCTGAAAGTAAGAGCATAATCGATAGTACCTCTCAAATACTGCAATACTCTTTTTGCCGCTATCCAATGTTCTTTCCCATATTTTGTGTTATACTGGCTGAGATAGCTCGTCATGTATGCTATGTCTGGACGAGTGTTTACAGCCAGGAACATTAAAGAACCTATAAGACTTTGAAATGGATAATCTTCTTCACCAGTTTCAATACTCAGCTTCTTTAGACTTGACGGTGTTTCAACAGTCTTACTTAAATCCATATTAAATCTTTTCAGCAAACTTAAAATAAAGGTTTTCTGATTTACCTTAATGTCATCTTTGCCTTTTTGGATATTTAAACCAAGATAATATTGCAAATCTCCAAGATTCAATTCAATTCTGCTTTATGGACTCACTGCACTGATTATACAGTACAACTTCGCCAATGTCACGTGTTAGGCAAGACTATAGCCAATCACAACAGCGAACGAGGCTCGGTCAGAATTTTGAGGCAATCAGAACTGTTTGTCGGAAGGTTATTATGGGATGCTTAGTGATTTTAGACCGTTTGTTTTTTAAGCTAAAGTTTGATATTGTTGTCTGAAAGGAATTTACCTATAATGTATACAAGAGGGGAATTTGCCTGGGAGAGGATAAGTTTAAGATTAGTAGGTCGGACAATGTTATCAGGGAGGACATCCAAAAGAGAAAACCGGATCTCCAAGATCTTTTAAGGAAAAAATATTTTGCAAATCTCGTTTGACGCTGTCAAGTGTCAGATCATTCTGATAAAAGACAATAAGATCATCGACATATACTGCGATAATGACTATTTCTCTACCAAAAAGTTTTTTATACACGCATGGTTCCGAAGGAGTTCTCGCAAAACCTAATTTAAAAAGAGTTTACTTGTGGAGATTATATTTTGCGAGAAATGGTATGTTGACTCTGGTGCGTCAAAACATATGACTTCGAGACGGGATTGGTTCAAAACCATTACTAGGTAGCACAGTTACTGTTGCCAATGGTGAGAAGATCGACTGTGGTGGCATAGGCGACATATCTATTAATACTGCGTTTGGTATGGTAGATAGAATAGAAGATGTAGTGTACGTACCTGAACTGAAAAGTAATCTTATTTCTGTCAAAAAGGTAGTAGACAAAGGTTTTGTAGTTCTTTTTGATGTAAATGGATGTAACTTTTATAGAGGTACTGATTTTTCTTTTAAAGGTGAGGCGATTTTACATGGTTCGGCTGATGGTGGACTGTACTCTCTTGATTGTACTACCAATTCCCCGATTTGCCAGAATGTGGCGAATGATGCTGTGCACTCTGACTCGTTGAACAGGTACCAACTATGGCACAAACGGTTAGGTCACTTATGCCGCATTGGTATGAACCAATTAAAAAACTCTCATGTAGGTATCGATTATACTCAAGTCGATAAATCAAGTTGCGTTGCTTGTGTAGAAGGCAAGCAAGCGAGAAAACCTTTTAAGGCGATTACGTATAAGAAAGCTACCGCAATGCTGGAATTGATCCATTCAGATATATGTGGACCAATGTCTGAGACATCATTTCAAGGTAATAAGTATGTTTTATTTTTCATTGATGATTTTTCCCGGATGATTTATCCTTACTTCATTGCTTCTAAAGCAGAGGTCAAAGAAAAGTTTTGTGCTTTTCAAGCTTTAGTAGAAAGACAAACAGGCGCTCAAGTTAAAAGATTGAGAACTGACTGTGGTAAGGAGTAGGTACATCAACAAGGAGTTTGCCGACTATTTATCATCAAAAGGCGTGATACATGAGACTACAGTAGGTTATAGTCCTCAGTCGAATGGTATAGCAGAGCGGACCAATCACTCTATTGTAGAGAAAGTGCGATCCATGTTAGCTGGATGTTTACTGTCGAAAGCATATTGGGAAGATGCTGTCAAGGTAGCAGTTTATCTGAAAAATAGGTCGCCACATCGTGCTCTTGAAAGGAAAACACCATTTGAGAAATGGAACGGTCATAAAAGTAACCTGAGCCATTTACGTGTGTTTGGCTGTAGGGCACTTATACAAGTTCCCAATCTTCAACGGAAGAAGTGGGATGTGAAGACTAAAGAAGTAATATTTGTAGGATACTCAGAAGATCCAAATGGTTATTACTTTAGAGATGCTTCAAATCCAAGACGTATACAGAAGTCTAGAGATATGACATTCTTTGAAGATTGTTATATACATCTGAAAGATTATGAGAAAGAATCCAAAAATTCTGAACCCATAATTATAATGGATAAGGATGAAAAGAAGCAGGTTGAGATTCAGGAAGAAATTAGTAGAGAATCCGAACAAGAAGTTGCTAAAAGTCCTGAAAGGGTGGAGCCGGCTATGGAGCACCAAGTAAGCGAGTCAGCGAGATATCCCAGTAGGACTCATAAACAACCGGACTTCTATACTTCTATGGTGAATTCTGAAGATATTATCGAACCAAAGAACTATCTAGAAGCAGTGAATGCAGAAGACGCTACAAAATGGCATCTAGCAATGGCAGATGAATATAATTCTTTGATGAAATTGAAAACATGGAAACTTGTGGATCGGCCTGATGGAAATAAAAAGATAATTCCTTGCAAATGGGTCTATAAGTTAAAGACAGATGCTGATGGAAATATTGTGAAGTATAAGGCTAAAATAGTAGCAAAAGGTTTCAAACAGGTAGAAGGCGTTGACTATAATGAAACGTTTGCCCCTGTGATTCGGCACTCTTCACTCCGTACATTGTTTGCTTTAGCGGCGGAGATGGACCTAAAGATGAGACATTTGGATGTTGACACCGCTTTCCTCTACGGAGACTTGGAAGAGGAAGTGTTTATGGAACAACCTCAAGGTTTCGTGAAGGAAGAACGGGAAGGTCAAGTCTGTTTACTGCAAAAATCATTGTATGGGCTCAAGCAAGCTCCGCGAGCATGGAATAAGATGTTGGATAGCCTTCTCTGTTAGACAATATGAGCGATGGAACAGATGAAGAGGACGACCATCTGGTCGAACCAGAATCACCGCTAGACATCTCAAAAAAAATGACTTCACAAAAAAATATAATATATTATTTATTTATCACACTTTTATCCGCAAGTTATTGGGTATATTTTAAATCTATATTTCGTGCTGATAACGTATGTTGGAAATTTTAAATAAAAATATATGACTTGCTTGTTGAGATTATATTTTGTGAGTGACAATATCAAACAATAAACAGAACTAGCGAACCTTCAAATTCAAACATAAAAAGAGATTTAAGTGAACACAAAAAGTATCTACAACAGCTCTTCACACTGCGCGGGGCGCGTGCGGGCGCGGCGCGGCGCGGGCTAACACGCGCAGTGAGAAGCCAGCATAAAACAAAGTCACTGGTAGATATAGTTACATTCAGGGATTCGAACCCACGTTCATTAGAAGCAATCTTTATATGTCTCACTGCAAGGCCTTTTCTCGAACAGAGATAGGCAATTTTAAGTTCTGATTGAGGAACCTATGCAAATATTCTGGACTCCAGGGTTCTGGTCTAAGAACTAAGGAGTAGATAGGTACCTACTTGGGCAAAGACTAAGATCCCACGATAGACATTTACAAAAAAAAACATTTAGCAGTGCACCAAATAAAAAATTGCTTTCACCAAAATATGGGCTAAATTCATTTTCTCTACATGTGACATTGTTAAAATAAGAAAATCAATCAGTGTCTATCAAGTTCATACGTTCATCTAAAAAAAGACGTAAAATGTGAATTCTTTGAATTTCTTGACTCTGACAGCACCTATTCAAATATACCTTAATAAACACGTATTAAATTAATATCTACCTATTAACCAGAGCAGTCAATGCTGATGGAATTACCCTGCTGCACCTGTGGCCGGGACGATAACATGGCATCTCATGGTGAAATGCTACAAGGTTATGTCTTCCAAGAATTTGTTTTTGTTCCTTTTACGTCCCTAGATACAAGTCTCAAGGTCACAGTTACAAGTTGACAGCAAATTGATCTTAGCATGATCGTTTTTGAGATCGGTTATGACAAAATGTATAGCGTCATTTTGCTTCACAAAGCAGCGTGCAAAAAAGATACCTAGTTGGTACGACACATTAGTAGGTACTCGATAAGGCTCTGAAGATGGCTGGCCACTTGATACTACGAAAAAAAGATTGGGTAATGCCATTAGAATAAAAAAAAACACATTTTATTTCATAATCAATGCCAATGGCATTTTTTATTATTATTTTCGTGAAATTCGACCAGTCTCACTCAACTTTTCGTAGATACAAAAAGTATAATAAGCACATTATTGTTATTTAATATACAACTATAATTTCAAGCTTAGAATAACATTCTTAGTGAGTGGCAATCTAGAAGAAGATTTTAAATAGAAGTCAGGCATATCAGCGGGGTTCTCTAATATTCTGCAGGAAAATACCTTATTTTGCTACACATGGGTGACATTCACGAGAGAGCGTGCAATTTGCATGGCAAGTGTTGTGCGTCGGGCGCGTCACGGCCCATTGCCGTCCAGGTCTACCTCTGTATCACGATCAGCCTGAACAATATATTCCCGATTTCTCGTAGGGAGGTGACTAATGCTAATTAACTGTTAACGCTGTCAGTTCATTTACACAAAACTACTGTAAACCGTCAATGGGCTGTTAACAGATTCTTAACGTGTGAGAAACCGAGGTATTACGGAAGGACTCAGATTATTGTATTTTATTAGAGATTTGCTCACCTGACAAGCCACCAAACTAACAAAACATTACCTAAACCCGACCATACCCCTTTCACCAAACCCGTATCCAAGACATAAGCGAAGCGTAATTGAGTGATAAGTATTAATAACATATTAAAAAAAACCGGAAAATTGCGAATCGGGCCACGCGCATTCTAGGGTTCCATAGAACTGCCAGCTTTACACAACTAACAACTTTATCAAAGTAATTTCAAATAAAGTTGGTCGCATCTTACTCGTTAACTTGTAAAGCCTTCTTAATCGTAATAGTTTTCCATTTAACTCATTTATATGTGCTACTGCCCTGAATTTTTTCACGTTTCTGCAATCAACCGTTTAGCCGGGAGAGGGGGGAGGACACCCTACTCTAACAAAAACCGGCCAAGTACGTGTAAGGCCACGCGTATTGTAGGGTTCTGTAGAACTACCTGCTTTACACAATTAACAACTTCATCAAAGTAATTTTCAATAGAATTTGTACGAACTTTTCCTTTTATAAGTTGGTCGACGCCTATTACTCGTTAATTTGTAAAGCCACTCGTACTTAGTACTCGTACTCGTACTTAGCCGTGATATTCTTTCTTTTAAGTTTATTATATTTGGTACTACCAGAGCCGGATTTTGAGGTCTGAAGGCCCTAGGGCAACGAAGGAGCGGAAGCCCCTAATTATTCCCAAATAAAAAATACGAAACAAAAACTACAATGAATACGAAGAATTTTTTTTTATTTGAAAAACAAGCAGACCTTATAAGTACTCATAAAAGATTGGCGTTTAATGATAGTACATATTAGCCTTTTGTGGTGGCCCTTTCCTTGTGGAGGCTCCAGGGCAGTAGCCCCGCCTGCCCTCCCCTAAATCCGGCCCTGGGTACTACCTTGAATTTTTTCACGTTTCTACTACCTATCAACCGTTTAGCCAGGAGGACGGGCGACGCCCTACTCTTAACAAAAATTTGAGGTTTAAAGCTTAATATTTTACAAACGGAACCCTGAATCGAAAAATGGGTTTCCTACACCCGCAATATTTATAAACGACCCACGATACCCCACACTATAGTTTAGGCGAGAAAAAATGCATCCCCAATTAAGGTGTAGGGCAGGTAGTTAAAGGATTTTTTAAAGATTCTATCCTATCGTTTTATCGGCGTGATCAATGAGTATATCTATGCCAAATTTCAGCTTTATAGTGCTTATATTATCGTCTCTGTGCTAAGCCGCGGATAGACAGACGAACGGACATGGCGAAACTGTAAGGGTTCCGTAGTCAACAAGGAATTGGCGCTTTAAAGCTTAATATTTCGCAAAGGGACCCCTAAATCAAAAAATGCTTTTCCTACTAAATTTAATAATTCATTGACTTTATAATTTAAACATATTTTGGGGTACCCAATACACCTAAATTAGGACGTATTTTTTTGGCATGCTCAATCCTCCAAACAGTAAGGAGAAGCTGGACCTTAATATTTCCAGGAAGACATTTCATCAATAGAGACCTAACGCCATTTGATCTTAATCTTTTGGTGCGGGAAAAGGCCGGAGATTACCCTGAAAGTTCTACAAATACCTCTCCACAAAAAGCTGGAAGGTTAACTCAGCTTAGGTAATATAGGTTCGGTCCGTTCTGAAGTGAATCTTATTAATTATTATCAAGAGATAATAAATTACAATATGAATTTCTTTGGAAAATGGCCCATATAGGCCTCCGTAGGTTTTCACTATATTCAAATCATGGCGCGCAGCGTTCAGCGCTTTTTACTCACAGGATGACACAGCACATTTTTACTGTTTGGAAAAAAAAAACATTTTTTATGAATTACTACGTGACGACAACAGGGGGAGAGGGGTTCTTGGCATATACTACGGGTGGTCTGGTCTGATGGTAAAATGGATCACTTAGTATGGTACGTTCCCTTAGGTGGTTCAACTATGTCGCATGATTGTTCAATACAATCATACCTACTGTAATGATTGTTTCATTGTCACCATTAGTAATATAATAACAAATTGCATCCTAATGGTAAGTATAATCCGTGCAACTTAACTCGGCTCCTCGCACGATTCGATCTTCTTCGCGAGAGATGCCTATTTAATCTACACGTGTTATATCATTCAGATGTAACACGCGTAGATTAAATAGATGCATATTTAATCTTTATTATTATTATTATTATTACGATTAGCTCAGTTGGGAGAGCGCTGGCACGGTTAGCCAGAGGTTGCGGGTTCAAGTCCCGGCATGGGTTTTAAGTTTTTAAATTCGTCCTCAGAACGGGTTAGTGCAACAAAAAGAATATAACGACTCGTTTATTCTCGATATTGAAGGCGGCCGCCGTACATTTGTACAAATGCCCTGAGTCTGGATGTATTTCCATGTTTGTGACCTCCTTGGCTGGTAACCATAGCACAGGGTATCCTAGACAACAGGACAAGTGCTTGTTTGACAAGTGCCGACTGTAACGTTCAGCATAGTCCAGCGCCCGTCGAGCCAGCCATAGCCAAGCCAGACCAGCCGTGACGTCAGCATACGTCGCCGCCGCTAGCCCCACCTCGGCCAGCCGGTTGCCGGGGTCGGGATAGCAACGCCGACCGCCGTGCTACGGTTTGAATCTGGTGTTGTCTGTGCTGAATATTTTCTAAGGCGAAACTCTGCCGAATAAATACCGATTTACCTACCTAGGTACTTTTTCGTTTGAGTCATATTATTATTATTTTTAGACTCTACCTATATAGGCCCTGGTCAATCGAGACTTCTCGGCGTGAATCTCTCAGAGTAAGGCTCCTTTCTCAGGAGCGGTAGGGCCGGCTTATCCTCGCTCCCAGGCCCTATTGTATTCAGTCATTATTTATTCAACGGATCCGATGCGAAGTTCGCTCACAATTCACGCCATTGTACGGCTTATTTGTCCGTGTGGCTTTCAGTAAATTATGTTGTTGAAAAGAGGTGGATGGTCGCTGAATAGATGTGTTGGTTTACGTGGTTGAGGTCCGGGTGCGAATCCCAGCTCCTGCTAATAAGTTAAATTAACAATTATGTTAAAAAAAATTAACAGATGTTAATAAAAAATTAACAGTAGATTAACAGATTTTTGGTGTACATTCGATATCAAGTCAACCTTAAAAATCTAAAAGATTTTAACAGTAGATTAACAGATTGTTTGTGTACATTCGATATCAAGTCAACCTTAAAAATCTAACAGATGTTAACAGTACATTAACAGATTGTGTACATTCTATATCAAGTCAACCTTAAAAATCTAACAGATATTAACAGTAGATTAACAGATTTTTAGTGTACATTCGATATCAAGTCAACTTTAAAATTTTTTGCAAATACGCCCACAACGTAACTGAGTAGAGAGCACATACGTGCTTTACATACGTAAAGGTTGATGTACCGTCGACTGTACGAGAGACCTAGGGGTTAGTTACGTAGGTAAGATAACATAAGAATATTCTTTATTGTATACCGAAAAAAAAACCTTACAGAAACAGCAATGACAAAAGAAAAGATAAAGAATAAGTAGGTACCTACATTTGTGAATTTGAATTTTAACTTTAGTTCTAGCAGACCTTGTATTGATGCACATTAATTGGGAGAGCACTGCTTATCCTATACCTATCACAGGTTATTTTAACCTTTTTATTTTTTATGTATTTAGATAATAGGCAGCAGGGGGATAGATACCTATTTTCCTATCACTAACAAATTATCTTCATCGTTGCCTTTGTTTTATATTTCTGTATATCTATCTACATTTGTACATATGCAGTAGCAATAACATTCACCAACTATGAAGGAAAACATCGTAAGGAAATACTAGCGCCTGAGGTGTTCACACATCTCAGCACTTGCTGCGGATAATGGCCTAAGTATAAGAGGGATAACCTGGATTACTAGCCGGGTGGTGCAGAAATCTCAGATGTAGGTAGATAGATAGCGAACACTTTGTTGTGCATAAAAATGGAAATCTCAGATCTAACTAGGTACTATGTAATACGTCCCACTACAGGGCACAGCCCATATCTCAGAGAAGGAGTGGGCTTCATTACCACACGTGCCTGCATTATCACACCTCAACACAGACACTCAGGTTTCCTCACGATGTTTTCCTTCACGGTTAGCGTGTGGTAATGCTACTGCAACCTAACAAATGTCCTTAACTTACAAAACCAAGTCATTTGTACATGCCGGGATTCGAACCCACAACCTCCCGAATCTTATACGTAGACGTAAGTAATTACCTACATAGCTCCTTAAAAACGTGTTGCATACTACATCTATATCTTCCACGTAATAATCCAACATAATATAAAAAATATACTAAACTTGTCAAACTTAGAACACACGCCAAAACCAAACCCTCGGCTTACCCTATCCCCGCCTGGGCTTTCCACGAACGAAACAGCGCAAATTGGCCCTTTGTACCACAAACAAACGAATCCACAAAACCTTTGCAACTATTTGCCCATAGACCGCCGAATGGGATTATCGCTTTGAAAACTAACAACACTTGTTCGGCTGGTATCGATATCTACCTATAACTACAAATGGTGCGGTCTCAGTTGCGATAGGTATATTACCCGGTTTTACATTGGACGATTATTCATGCATCATGCATGGATCGCTCGGATCACACTGATGCTAACGTACACGATGGACCCGATGCGACGACGCGACGTCGAGAACAGTGTGCACACTTGTCATAGTGACGCATATTTGGCATCAGATCAGACGCTGTTTTCACTTCTCAATGTGCATTAGTATTCTGTATAACCCCTGTATGATATGATGTATGATTCGGAGAGCGAGTTTGAGGACGATTTATAGAGTTAATAAAAATTGGAATAGGACCTCCATCGCTCCGTTCGCGGAACCCATGCACACATGAACCCATGTTCGATTCGCTCTTCTTCGCGAGATGCCTCCTTTATTTGTGCGGGTTATACCATTGGAATGACATTGTAATGCTATTACTTTGTAGACTTCTAAATAGAGGCAAATAACTACAGTCGTGCTTATATAATTCTATTTAAAAAAAATTAAAAAAAAACTGTTTATTAGACTCTAAGCCAGTTCGATGATGTCGTGTCGTTACGGTTATGATCTAATGTGAAAGCGAACATTAGCAGCAGTCGGTACGCAGGACGGAAAGACAACTTTACGTTGGAAAGTTGCTGGAGGTATGAGTAAGTAAGTGGCACTTGGTGCAGGTATGAAAAGGAACATTACAATGTATTTGTTAGATTCGCAATTCCTAAAACACCCTAATTACAGTTTGTGTTTAGCAAAAACATTTGCTCTATAAGTTTATTTTTCAGTATTTTGTAAGTTAAGCTTTGAAAAGAAAGTCATCGGTACATTCCGGGATTCGATCCACATAGGTACTAATCACAAGCAAGATTAAGTGACAAGCATCCATCTTACTATCGTCATGAGTACCGCGCCCTGTCCATCTTTTGGGACAATATCGTCCTTTGCCTGCATTGCATTCGATCTGAAACCAATAAATAGAAATCAGATGTGGGAGAGTAGGTACTTATGGAAAACGGTTAAATATCACAATGCTGTTTTCACACGATTAACGATTTGATGAGTTTCGCAATTTTTTATGTTTTCCTTTATTGCTAATAGTAAAGGACCTTTGAATAAGTCGAATACTCTGTACAATCAACAGCTGATCAGCCGCAACCGTTTCTTTGGAAAGTAGCCCGTAACGAAACTGTGAAGAGTATGCATATTATTTTATTGTTTTTTTACCGTTCCCTTTTTTCGTAAGCCCGCCTTAGAGCAACAAAAAACAAGTATGTGCCGCAGCATCACAGGGCCAGTATGTGGGGTACAAAATGCAACTGCGAGTTCAGTGACTGGACGAAACACTTCGAAACACTTCATAAGCAATCTTTATACGTCCCACTGTAGGGCACAGGCCTTCTCTCAGGGAGAGAGTATCTTACCACGCGTGCCCACGGATTGGCGATTTCAAACGCTGAGGTATGCGAATAGCTCAGACACTCAGGTTTCCTCACGATGTTTTCCTTCACCGTTAGCGAGTGGTATTGCTACTATAAATTCACAAATGTACATAACTTAGAAAACAAAGTCATAGGTACATGCTCGCACTAGGAATCGAACCTGGGTCTCTCGCTTCCGAGCCCAATGTTCTACCCACTAGGCTACCACTGATGTTTTTTTTATACTAAGGTTTTAATAAAGAAAAGTTGTTCCCAAAAGAATGAGAAGGATAAGAAATAACCTTTCTTCTATGTTTATGTCATGTCTTGAATGTCCGTAATCGAAACACTTGCAAAACAGCTATCACCAGCAATTTCAGGACCCACATTGTAGTACAGGGAAAACTGCCCGAAAACGCACCAATTACATTTCATTGCCGCTTCAAGTCTCCGCGCGCTCACGTATGAAACCTTCTAGGCTTCTAGGCATCAATGGTATGAAACAACACGTCACGTGATCCGACCGTGTATCTGTCATTGTACGAGTACCTACTGTATTGAAAGCATTTTACCTTACAGCCTTCCTGTTGAATCCTGTTTTTATTCGATACCAATCTTAAACTTCGTTTTAGATTGGTATCGAGACGTACCTACCTAAGTCGCTTACTAGACGCACCATCCATCCCATCGTGGAAAGTTACATACCTACATAACATAACATAAAAACACGCCTGTATCCCAGAAGGGTAGGCAGAGACTAGGTACTGCCACTAGCCACGATCCTGATAGATCACTTTCGCTTCCTCAACATTAATTAGTCGTTGCATGCACGCACGCCGCTTTCGGGTACTTTTTATCTGGCCCTTTGCTCTATTTGGTCGAAGTATGTCCGCCTGGGACGTCCCTTACCGGCCCTTCCACCCACATTCGCTCGATATATTTGTTTGGTCAATCCTTCTTCCTTCATCCAAGAACGTTACAAGAACTGTTAAATTAAAAGTTTACAGTTTGACGTCCTTCGATCGTATTGAAAGAAAACCTCGTATTCCCTTTTCGGGAAGATAAGGATATTTCGAAACACCTTATATAATCGTCTGTATTAAACTTACAGCAATCTTACCGGGTACTCCAGTAGGCATGGGTCGCTTAGCCTCCATAGCTTAGTGCTCGGGAAATAAATCACATTTAACGCGAAGGACGGATTTGCGACCGCATCCATCATCTCCGTGCCTGCTGACGACCGTTCGCAAAAATATTGCGAATTTATTACATTGGCAATTTAATGTCACAACCGCCTATTTCTTTCGCCGCAGTTTCTTCATTGCCAGTTATGGACTTTCTCAGTTTCATCTCACCACCTAGGAACGTATTAACTCCACTGAGACGTTGACAGATGTTTTCAATACAATAACGTCACAAAAACTTGACGCGTGTTTGCGAGCGAACTTGAGGCGGCAATGGAATAAAAACATCCGTCAAAGTCAGTGGCTTAAAAACAGATTATGCACTTTTTATTTACAGAGAGTATGCCCTCCACCATACTGGACCAGTAGTCCTGCCTTAGTCAGTAGGATCTGGCTGTGCGGTATATTGAAGAATATTTTGCTAATGTCTTGGTACTTTTATGAATTAGTACCTACCTATAGCGATTTCACTGGCTAAAGATAAAAGTAACCCACCTTAATAAAATAACCAAGTCACGATGGGCACGATTGGGGATATTGATATGCCCATTCTTTCTCTCTCTCTCTCTGAGAGAAGGCTTGTGCCCAAAAGTAGAAAGAATAAGTAGAAGTTGCTAATTTAAGATAGGGTTGCAAGAGGAACTACCTACCTGATATATTATAGCCTTCATAGATTTAAGAACCTAACATTAAGGTATTGGCTATATCGTGCCACCATAAAATCCCCCAGGGTCCCCATTGTCAAGTTATGACGTCAGTAATTGACAGATTTACAGACATTCCCGATGCTATGTATTGGTCTATAGGTGTTAAATATTTTTATTAACTCGCGAAGCTCATGCACAGTTTTACATTTAACGACTCTAATCGCGATTATTTATTGTAAACTTAATTCCCATAAAAAATATAAATGTTTTTCTTCTTCTTTCTTTCTTCATCAGACTCGTTAAATGTATTACAACATGGGTATTGAATCGCTGGCAAGAGACGCGTAGGCCGGAGAAAGAAATCCTGGTTGAGAAATCTACGGAAGTGGACTGGAATCGCAAGTGCTGTCGCACTCTTCCGCCTTGCGAGAGACAGAGATAAATATGCGGAGCTGACTGCCAACCTTCGCGTGTCGGAGAGCCGGGTATTATCTATGGTAGAACTAATGACTAAGGCGAACGGTTCAAACCACTCTCCTAATGAACTTGCACATATATTTCTGCATAATAGGTTTTTAAAAACTGTCCTCAGCACGGATTAGTGCAACAAAGAATATGAAGTTGCACATAGTTTAAATCGGCCATACGAAGAAAAAATACAGGCACTGTAGTGTAAGTCTAGTACTTCATCATCATCATCATCAGCCGTTTGACGCCCACTGCAGGACATAGGCCTCCCTCGTGGTTTTCATAACCATGAGGGGTTTTGCCATAATCGCCACGCTTGGTCTAGTGCTTACATAAGTTTAAATTACAATATATGTATGTATAAATTGTTGAGATAATAATATGGTACAAAGAGCAAGTCTGCCAACAAACTAGGTACCTAGTAATTTGGTAAATTATTTATTGTATTTATGTTTAAGTTAATGGTTTCAATAAACACTCAATACTTACTTCTTACTAAAATATGTAGGTATAATTTAGGACAGAAGAAATATTGAATTGAGTACAACATGCTATTATTCTATGGTAGAGTATAGGGATGATTGGATATTTCATGTCCAAAAACAGCAAATTTTAATTCCCGTATTTTTTTTTTTTTTAGAAACTTATACAATGGCATTAAATTCCGTAGAAAGATTTGTGAAACTATACATGGATCATATGGTTAATGTGTTCATTGATTTTATAAAGAACGCGCTCATACTTCTTGCAGTCAGTTTTACGATTTTCGTCTTGCTTTGCGTATAGTAAAAGTAATTCAATCAAATCAACGCTGACTAACCAAGGTGGTCCGGTGTAGGTATCTGTTCTATTATGTAACATTTAAGAGAATTACGTAAATGCAAACAGCAATTATGCTTAGACACTGTAGAACAACTGACCTAGGGCAGAGTTTTACAAATAAACACTTGCCCACTGTACTTTTTCATTGTAACTTTTATTTATGCCTCTTGTTTCTTGTGTGCATAAAGAATATTCTTATCTGATCTTATCTTACCCACACGTACCGTTCTCTTAGCTTAGTCGGTGAAATTCAAAAGCTGCGGATATGATATCCTCACAAAAGCCTAAAGCAAAATGTACCACCCAAACTCTGGGTGTGATATTATGTGATCGCTAGGAACATAGAGATGTCAGCAAAGAGTCGATCAGCCACAGAGAAATATTCTTGTCATCTTGACTTTGACTTGACAAGCAGGAGTAATCAAAGGGGCTGCATGATTAAATATTCATCAAAATAAACAAAAATAACATACTATGCGCTCCCCTTTTGTATGCAAGAAGTACTACCCCCATTATTTTAAAAATGTTAAGCGGATTGCCTGGTGATTACATGTTTATTTTACCTAGTTGAGGCAAGGCTACAAATCCGACAAAAACATTTTACAAAAAATGTTTAAGGTGCCTTGTGGGTGCCTTTAGAATATCCGGATAATCTACTTTGTCTTGTTTACTTTCAGGTACATTTACTACACCTTCTAAACCGTATTCACGGTCAAAAACATGTCAGCATTTGCCATACGATGCTTGGAAGACTACATGGAGGACGTCGTCGACTGTTTCGAGGATTTCATCAAGAAGGCTTTAATGATCTTAGTCGTGGCAATTGGCATTATTCTTGCTATATTGTTGTATATAGTAAAGGCACTTCACGGCGACCAGTGCTCTAGACGTCCATCGGAATCCAGAAGTAACAGATTATCGTGTAGTCTGAGCGAAATGGGCATGGTGATGTCATCAGGTGCCCCTACGCCACCAGTTGATTTTTCAAGGCCAGTTAATCTAATCTCCACACCGGTTCGATCAGCAGCTGTACAGCGTTCTAAGAAACAAGAAATAGATTATGGCCAGGAAAGAGAGCTATGTCAAGATACGTATGTAGACGCTAAATGCTCACGGGTGAGAAATGGGTTCAATTTTGGTGTTCACTGCATTGCATTTTCGGCTTTCAATGATTCCTATAAAAACCTTGAGCTTCTAGCAATTTTATTTCGCGACACGCGCTGCTGTTGTCAAAAGGATGTGGAGATTTCTATGGGAGGCGTAATAGGTTTGGAGGGAATGTGTCTTAGTCTGGATAGCACCACTTGATTATATTCTGTAAACTACAAAATAAACAAACTTCCGAACAGCAATTTCATCATCTTCTGTATCTACTTATTACATAAGATAAGAATATTATTTATTGTACCAGGAAAAACACAACATAAAATATTTACAAAGATACAGTACAATTGGCAGCCTTATGGCTAATTACACTTAATTATACTTAATTTTATTTCGCAGACTCGCATGCCCATTAAGATTTTAACACCGGCTTCGTCACTTACAAAATTGCGGTAAAGTACCTTTTTTAATCTCATATTTATGCGATGATAACGTGAGGTAATCTAAACAGGTGCCTAGTAACTATAAATCTGAAAAGTTAGAGCTATTCAAGTAGCCTCAGCCGGGTGTGTACTCGGGATGTAGAGACATTTACAAGCTGTTCATTGTAGAATTCTTGCTAGTTTGCTATTTTACTTAAGTTTTTCAAATTTATTTTTCAGATACTCTCCTGGAATTGCATCTTGCGGTAGAAAAGGTATTAATACTATCAACTGTAATATTTCAAGACAGTTATTGTATTTGTACCTAATGTTTAAGAGTTATAGAAATTGTAAAAGCATGACCATCTGCCAACAAACTGTTTTGCAGTTTGTCAGAAATACAACTTTGTATTTTTCTGTATTTATCTGAACAAAAATTTTTCACGCATTCATTCATTCATTAGGTACTTGGCAATTAAAGTGGCGCATATTATCCATCGCAAGCCTTAATTAAGGCGACTCGTATAATTGGACCCCTTTCACATCCAGGAAACTTTGTCAATACGTTTACACGACCAGCTTACACGATAGACAGTGAATAAAAACGTCATTGTTAGTTGAGAAAACTTACTGCATATATTTTATTCCTAGACCTCGGAATAACGTCTTTCTTCATAGTAGAATTGCAAATTCAATTTGGTAGGTTACTATAATAGGCGACGCCAAATTCGTTACAAGTACCTAATTGATGCAAAAAATGTTATATTATAGTGTGAGTGTTACACTATCACAAAAGTTTCAAAAACCTAAGTATTAGTTTTACTAACTTTATGATAAAACGATCAATCCTTGTAATCGCTCAATTAATGCTGTAAAACCTATTACAATTTCAATTATGAAAAAAAAACATTTTCTACTCTTAAAAGTAATTACTCTGCGAACAAAATAATCATTATGGTTATGAACATCATGGTTTCTTATGGAACTCCTCCGAAACGGCTTCACCGATTTTTGTAATTTTTTTGGTGGACGTATATTTGGTAGGTCTTACAGTCTGACAAATTCGTAGGCAACAATTAATACGGCAAAACAACGTTGATATGAGAGAAAGATTAGCCCATGCCCTACAATGTATGTAGGGCTTGTTAAACAAAAATATGTAAGTACCTATGTATATTCAACTCGTTGGAAATGTAAGTAGAACTTAAGCTGAACATCAAATCAATATCAGCACAAGGTTAACCAATGTTGAGCACAGGCCTTTTCCCTGTTACCTACTAATCTTTCTCGTCCCAGCCACGAAGAGTCTGCTTATCCAACGATACACTTCAATTACATTTTTCAATTAAATTTGTTTCATTTCAGCTCCTATAGTGAAAACTGCCTCAAGTTGTGAACTGCAGAGGCCTTCTTCGTGCAAAATGAAGTCTCCTAAACGATCCTTTATGGATCTAATCATGCCAAAGCGATCATGTCACGCTGTGAAATCTCCAAAACAATCTTGTCACGCATTGAGATCCCCAAAACCGTCATGTTGTTCGATGAAACCGAAGTATTGCAACAAAAAAGGCTGCGCCTTTTTCAAGTGAACAAGAAACGTAGCGAGTAACAATTTCAAGCGCATAGCATGTTATTTAGTTAGTTGTTGTTAGTCCGAATTAAAATTCTTGTAGTAATTTGTGTAGTGTCAAAATACTTATTCTAAACTTAGGTATTAATTAATTTTAATATAATTTTAATACCTTAGCATCCTCGTTTTTACGTAAACTGTATAGAGCGATCAAAGATCATCCAGCGTATTGCGTATTTAAGTTTGTGGGTACGTATAGTGTCTTTATAGAATACCTGATTTAAAGGCGCCGCATTTTCATTTTATATGGCAGCATTTAGCATAGTAATAACAATTTGGAATGGCAATGGAGGTTTTAATGGAGTATTTGTTATCAGGCTTAGTATTTGTATAAAAGTATATGATAGACAAATATTTAATTAAGAAAATAGTAACCGTGAGTAAGCTTTTATTATTTTAAATTACATTTATATCAAATTGAAATCAAATGAACAACACCACTCATAAATGTATAATCTTAGTAATCGTTCATCATATTCAGAATTCAAATATTCAACGGACTCGTACGCAATTTCTAAATCTTTATGAGATGGTATCAGATGGTTGAATTCCCTGATGTATCAGACTCATTGTCATTTTCAGGTTGTCACTTTCACTTTTAATGACACTAACATTTATAATATTTTTTTCAATTTCTGTTACAATAAACCAGAAAGTGGCCAATCTTCATTATACGAACTATGCATGACAGTAGTCCTGTTAACAACTAATTTAGTACTGTTATAGGAATAAATGCTAAGAGTGACTCGTTCTATCCGACGAATACTTTATTAAATTGTGTACAACTTTTCTTTTGCGCCACGAATAGTTTCGGCATTTTGACGCACAAGAAACTCACAAAAGCTTCAAAATAGGCGACGCTTGAACAACTGACACAAAGGTAGTTTGACAGAAATTGACATTCATAAATTACGTTTAAAATATTATTGTTGTCAGTAAAAGATAATAGTTCCCCTTCCACAATATAGCGAGGTTTTAATAGTCGCGCTTTAAAGCGATTGCAAGGGTGCTCGTGCCCATCCCCGATTTTTATTTTATGAGTTTGGATCAGGTGGACTAGGGATTCATTTCATGAGTTCCTGTTCCACCTATGACATATTATTATAACGAGCTGAAGGAGTTTTTGGTCTGCAGCTGTCCAAGATTATAGAAAATAGTGGGGGCAGCGATGTCACAAAAAATCCCGATAAGATTTTCTCTATGGATGATGATAACTGTGACGGTCCTATAGCCGTCAATTTTATTTCGGAAAATGTCACCAAAGCCAACATTTCTGATAGTGAAAAACAGAACACGAAACCAAACCATGAACTAAATTATACATCGAAATGTAAACAACAAAAAAATCTCAGTGGAAACATCGACAAGAAATCGTGATGGAAGGACAATTGGGAACTAGTTCCTATTCATATCATGTTCATACAGGTTGTCTTATATTGATTTGTTAGATGAATTGCGTGAACTCCTTATTTAGTTGCAGCGAATTTCAAAGTCGCATATTTTAGCGAAGCTAATTTTCACTGGTTGATTTATTTATCGATCGTTTATTTTTGCGAACGCCTTATTTCGTTGCAGTAAATTGCATAGTCGCATATTTTAGCGAATGCTTTATTTATGTTTTCATAATCTATTCAATGAAAATTTCGTTAATTTTGGCCATGTACCTAACTGGTTGCCCGCTACTTTGTTCACGGTGGCCTTAATCATAACAACTTTGGAAGACGTGAATGCCCTTCAGTTCCTCGTTGTATTTCATTAAGTACACATAGCAATATATTATTAACTTTATTAATGATAACTATTTTGTAATATCTTTCACCTGGTTGTGCTATAAAGTGTTCTCTATGTATCTATCTCTAAAGCGGTCGATTAATTTGATGATTAGTATATGGTTATTTTCAAGGTCAGGACTTAGGAGGTTAAAACACAGGAACACAAAATAAACGACGAAGAATTAAATCGAGAAAAATTGGCTTCGCTTAAAATATGCGATTGTGCTATTTGCTGCAACCAAACAAGACGTTCGCAAATCTAAGCGATCGATAATAAAGCAAACAGTGAAAATTAGCTTCGCCAAAATATGCCACTTTGAAATTCGCTGCAACTAAATAAAGAATTCACGCAATTCATCTAACAAATCCTTGTATTCTTTCTACTTCGTTCGTTCAGCGTTACAACGATTGACTGCCAAGACCGCCGTACTTTGAGTTGTAGGTATAAAAGACCTCACTTTGAGTGTTTTTTCTGACTGTGATGTACTTCACTGGTTACAATACACCAGGGAGTTCTAGTTTGGGACCAGAACAGCGATTGTGATGTGTGTATGTATTATTATATTATTGCTCACGATGTTTTTTTTTCACTGTAAGTTTTATTGCTACTACAGTTACGTTGTAGCAACAACACTTGTACATTAATTACTACAAGGCGTTAAAATACTGAAATCTATAGTGGAAACCAAATTAAACTAGTCTATGTTATGGCAAAACCCCTCATGGTTACGAAAACCACGGAGGAGGCCTCTGTCCTGCAGTGGGCGTCAAATGGCTGATGATGATGATGATGACTCAGGTCTATAGTCCTTTGAAGTTGTGAAAATCAAACTTCTAAGCTAACTTAAAAAACTTATACGGATGATGCCGCAAACAACGTACCTATATTTCGAAACTCAAGGAAATCAACATTTATATGGTACTTTCCGCTGACGTAGAACTATGAAATTTGACAAGTAATATCGTCTTATACAAGTAGAGGGAAAAATTTAAAGACTATAAGATTTGTAATTAAATCATAAAAAATTGTCTTTGAAGTTCGGGAAAAGCTCGGAAAAACTGCGACCTACAAATTTGTACGGAACCCGCGGTGGACGAGTCCGGCTTGTATCAAAAATTTGCACGCAATGGACGCATAACTTTGAACGTTCTTATGAGATGTTAACCTGCACTGTCTTTGATAAATGTTCTTATTACGAACCAGCTAACAAATTATGCGTATTCACAGTCGGAAGATTTATACAGCGCAAGGTGAAAGTACTTTTCACATGGGCGGTTCTAATAGTGCAGCGTTACTTCGGCAAGGAGGTGAACCTCAACTATATAACAGTAGCAATGGTCGTCTGCATCGTATTGCTGAGCTTCCTTATTCCCGACCTGTCCAAAGGGTTCAGAGGGACGAGAGAGGTGAATGAAATGCACAAAATTATTGACTTGCTTACGGTGAGATATTAAGATCCGTAGGAGGCAACATTACTGAACTCTATCTAACTATTAACTCTGTGCTATTAATAAAAACTGAATTTGCACGGAAATAAAAAAAAATGCCAAACTATTTTTGGAACGTAACTTAATAATTTTATGCCGAGGGTAGTAAACTAACAGTTAATGCTTTCAAAAAGACACCTGCCACCTCGGTCTACCGAGACCACGGCACGTGCAAAAGTACCAAAACGCCTGGAAATTGTAAAATGAAAACATAAACGAGTACAATTATAGGTTACCGTAGGCACTGACTGAAAATCAGCGCTGAGGGATCACTTCCTCAGCACAACGCTGAGTCAGCTGCCTTTTGTGGCAATGTAGATACACCACAGGCTACATCTATGGTCCTGTTTTATTTATTCGTTTTGTCTGTTGGGTATTTAGTTTTCTTTCTGTTGTTGTGCATATTATGTTACTTATGTGCTTATTTTGTTTCTTTGATGATCTTGTTGGTATAATAAATGTTTTTCTTCTTCTTCTTCTTCTAAATATCCGTGCAAATTCAGTTTTTATTATGTCCGTGTGGCACCGGATTACGAATAGCGTCACTCCATTTCCTTCCGTGGGTGTCGTAGAAAGCGACTAAGGAAGTCAATTACCAGGAGATGGGCAGCAGCGTCTTCCTGAGATTCCAACCGCATACTGCGATCGCCAACCCGCCTGCCAAGCGTGGCGATTATGGCAAAACCCCTCATGGTTATGAAAACCACGAAGGAGGCCTATGTTCTGCAGTGGGCGTCAAATGACTGAATGATGATGATTATTACGTATAGTGCTCGTGTAAACCTTAGAAAATAATCTAGCTATAACTAACCAACCTATAAAAAACTTCGCTGATAGACATTGGCCTCTTCCCTTTCACCATACCAACCGATCCTTATGAATATGTATTAAGTAGGTTCTTACAATAATGAGGATGTGAATAAGTTTTTCTCAGAAAATACAATTGAAGAAAGAAAGAAAGACATTTATTGGGACAAATTAACACATCATAAGAAAAAAAAGGCACAACAAGTAACAATTGCGTGTGTCTTTGAACATCAAGTCTCTAAATTCTGTCCTAAGTTTTAGATACTCTTTTCATCACACCGGACAAGTGTTGCTGTGATAAAATGTTAATAACAATTAGTATTGGTTTATTAGAAAGTCTCATTTCAGTGATGTGAATTCATAGCATGAAGCTTCCTTCTTTAAATTTCTAGGAGAAAGTAAAAAATGCTGAGAGTGAATTTTTGTCTGTGGCAGACAACGTTTGTCACTTGCACTACCATGTGCAGAAGGCTGCCTCGGGAGAAGAAGTAAGTTACAATTCTCATCAAGTGCCTTCTTTTCTGAGATACCTACCGGTATTGCTCTGACTTCTAGTTACCGGTGTCGTTGGTACACTGATTTTAGGGTTCTGTACCTAAAGGGTAAGGGACCCATTACTAAGACTCCACTGCCCGTCTGTCTGTCACCAGGCTGTAGCTCATGAACCGTGATAGCAAGACAGTTGAAATTGATGAAACAGATGATGTATTTCTGTCGCCGCTATAACAACAAATACTAAAAACAGAATAAAATAAATATTTAAGGGGGACTCCCATACAACAAACGTGATTTTTTTACGTGTTTTTAGATATTTATAACGGCAACAGGTACACGCTTGAAATATTCAAATGTTGTATATGTCGCAGTAAAGTAGTTAAATCAGACAGTCAATTGAATCTCTAGACAGACAATCAAAGATCGATATTTAATCAAGTCGCTAGCATTTTGATTTAAATAAAGCAGCGTCGAAAACGTTTAACTATTTATCTGACTGAAAGCCAGCGTGTTGATTAATAATGTAAAACAAGATGGCGGTCACGACAACAGATGATTACTTTTAGATTATTTCTTTTGGCAAACGTTGTGCAACGTTGGTTTGTTGTGTGAGTGGTTTTTTGTTTCAAATTGTGGTCTTTGGTGAAATTGTAAACATGTTGTCGACTCCGCCATAATTATTTCATTTGTTATTGTTATTTCAATGTGATCGTGAAGAACTGAGAGCTTGGAAATTCCGTGTTTAATAAAGGTAAAACGAATCAAACAAATGTACCAAATATGTGCAGCAGAGCAGGTTTTATTTTTTCTAATTAAAGAAACATAAAACAAAAATATATATGTTTTTATTGGCTATTCATTCTCCTAAATAATGAAATATCTTGGTCCCCTTCAAAAGCTAAATTCTTACCAAGTAAGTGGGCACGACGACGCCTAAGATGGACGTGACGTTACATCGATCCGACAAAGGCCAGTTTAGCAAGGTATGTTCTTCAATTTCGGTTGGGTAGAACATGCCGTGCAAAGGTGGCCCTTTGCAGATCGACAAACATCCACACCTAAGAGGGCATTACGCCTTATGAATAAATATAAGACAAGCAATGTCTTTTTACTATCCATTTTTTTCCAATCTTGGTCACCCTACCAAAGTTGAAATGCGGCTTGTTGCCTAGAAACGTTTAGGAAACTCGTTAAACGTTTCATTCACTCACTTGTCTGACGAAACTTTAGCAACTTGATTGAATATCGATCCCCAATTAACTGTCTAGAGACTCAATTAACTCTCCGATTCAGCCACCTTACTGCGACATATACATACATAATATTACGGAACCCTTCATGCGCGAGACTGACTCGCACTTGGCCGGTTTTTTCTTACTCACCTCAATGGGACCGCCTTCATACAGGTTTGGTCCGTCTCCTCGCCCAGACGAGAAGCCCCCATGTAGAGTCAGTCTGTAAAGAAGCTTAAGATAAAGAAGAAAACATTTATTGCCACATCGTCATAATACAATAAGTACCGCGAGCCAGAAAGAAACAGGGCACAAACCAATAACGTCCTCCACATAAATTAGGTTCCAGCATTTGCACAAGGCTTTTTTTTGAAACTACCCTATAAAGACCGCTTGACACATAGTCATAAAAACCTATTTGGAGGCTAAAAATTCCACCCATGCGGGGGCTTGTCCTCAGCACGGATTAGTGCAAAAAGAATATAAACATAATCTAGGGGTTAAAGTATGAAATTGCCGTTTTATTGCAATAGGTTCTTTGAATTGACATAGAATCTTCATGGTTTGAGGTTTTCGAATGAAACTTTTTTCAAATGGTTTCTATGATGTTCTTTTTTTAAAAAATGTGAAACATTTGAATATCGACTTTCAATTGTTTTTGTTATTCAATTTAGACAAGAAAGATGGATACTGCGAAAATTCGAGTGATTATGAGGCACCCATTTTTCGTATTTTTTTATTTTATTGATTTGACGCAAGTGAGTCAATATTGTGGGTAAGGTAACGTTAAACCATGCCGCTAATTCCTGGGTAGTTTGACTAGGGTCGGCTTCCACTATCTCTCTTAATTCATCGTTATTCACCTGTGTGGGCGGTCTTCCTCGTGGCTCGTTCTTTAAGTCGAAATTTCCATCACGAAAGCGTTTAAACCAAAATCGCACGGTGCGTTCATTAGTAGACCCCTCTCCAAACGCAGCATTGACATTGCGGGCTGTTTCTGCCGCGTAAGTTCCGCGTCGGAACTCGTATTCAAAAATCACTCGAATTTTCGCAGTATCCATCTTTCTTGTCTAAATTGAATAACAAAAACAATTGAAAGTCGATATTCAAATGTATCACATTTTTTTAAAAAAGAACATTATAGAAACCATTTGAAAAAAGTTTCATTCGAAAACCTCAAACCATGAAGATTCTATGTCAATTCAAAGAACCTATTGCAATAAAACGGCAATTTCATACTTTAACCCCTATTACAATAGGTACCGAGAGCCATAAAAAAGCGGTCAAGTGCGTGTCGGGCCACGCGCAATGTAGGGTTCCGTAGAAAGAGGGTATTCTTTATCTGCTTTACAGAACTAACAGCTTCATCGAAGTCATTTTCAATGGATTTTGTACGAAATTTTACTTTTATAAGTTGGTTGCCTATTACTCGTTAACTAGTAATGCCTACTTAGCCGTGATACTTTTTCTTTTAAGTTCATTATATGTGCTAATACCCTGAATTTTTTCGCTCTACTATTTGGACGCTCTACTCAGACAGAAATTTGGACTTTAAAGCTTAATATTTAGCAAACAGAACTCTAAATCAAATAGTGGTCTTTCTACACCCACAATATTTTTCAAAGACCAATCCAACGATGCCCCACATGAAGGGGTAGATGAGAAAGAAAAATACATCCCCACTTTTCATGTTCGGGGAGTGTACAGTAAAACAAAACAAAAAGGACTACGGAACCCTAAAAACAAGGCAGAATAAAGTCCCCCCAGATACATTAGGTTTCAGTATTTGCAGCAGGTTTTTTTAGTGAAACTACCCAAATAAAGCCGTGTAACATCAAACTGAATGTTAGCAAAAATGCTTTGTTTTTCAGGATTTGTCGAACACAAAGATGCTACCAATATGCACAAGGTCATCTCAGTTGCTTTTAAAAATTCACAAGGAGGACGAAGAAAAAGAAGGGAATCTCTTCCGCAGAATGTTCTTCCCTGCAAAGAAATCTACGTCACGGAAAGAAATAGCCCTGATGTCATTCGTTTATAGCAACTCGTTCAACGGTAACCGAAGTGGTAATGATTCGGTAGACCTTCCGAATGTGACGTCAGAATTTGAAGTTGCAACATTCCATGAAAGCAATGACATTGAAATAGTAAGATAATTGAGTTAGTAACTAGCTTTTCTCTGAGATGTAAAAAAATCATAAGTAACCAACTTATTCGCTGGTGTTATTTTAGTTTTTTGGTTCCCACCCAAGTAGGTACTGACCGAATACTTTTAATTCGCAAAAAGTTATTCATGGGAATTTAGAAAAATAAAAATAGCTACCACTCTTCTTTATATCGGTGAGACTTAATAATATATTGCATTTCATTCAGCTTTAGTCTACATGTAAACTAAATAAATAATAAACTCTTAGAAGAGTCGAGTCGTTGAACAACATACGGAAAGCAATAAGGTTTTCATTTCGTTTGCTCACCTTAGGTGAATGACCTAAGATGAGCAAACAAAATGATAAACCCAAAGGTGACATACATTCAGTCAAAAAAATTAAGGGAAATGGATGATTTGTTTGTTTGTTACGCTTTCTTGCACAAAAATTAAAAGATAAAATTAAAAACTTAACAGGTAAGTGTTGATGTACAGAGGCGCACTTATTTCAAAATAAATTTCTTCCATCCAGCCTACGAGAGGTTCTGAATTATAAAACAGAGAGCGGGAGAAGGCAAATTAAACTCAATAATTACCGAAATAAAAACTAAAAATTACGTATTTATTCTCTTACTTATTATATAATATCATTCTTTTACTTTTACTTAATAAGTTTAATATAAGAATTTTATAGTACCTATAGCTATAAATATATTACTTACTAATATGCACACTCGCTGTACACTTACATAGTAAATAAAATATATATAATATGTAAGTAGGTACTTCTAGACATAAATATTTACAGGATAATAAAGATATATAAACAAAAGTAACATAAATAAAAATAATACCAATATTACTTATAAAATGGAAAGGAAGTGCTCTTTCAGTTTTTCACGCAAATGTGACATAGAAGGATGGTCTCAGATTTCCTTTCGGCTCACAATGTTGAATTCCTGAGATGTTTCCTTCGGCAGTAAGTTCCACTGGCGAACAGCACGCACAAAGAATGAGGTGGAGTAGAACTTGTGTGTTGTAGACTGCGACGTGTAATGCTCTGATATCACACACTCTCTGTGGTCTGATTCGCAGCGGCAACAGTGAAAATCTCTCCCGATTTGTTTTTTTAGGGTTCCGTAGTCCAAAAAGAAACCCTTATAGTTTCCGTGTCCGTCTGCCCCTCATGTGGGGCATCGTTAGTTTGGTTGTTGAAAAATATTGTGGGCGTAGGGAGACTATTTTTTTATTTGCGAAATATTAAGCTTTAAAGTGCAAATTTTTGTCCCAGTGGGGCGTCCCCTACCCACCCCACCCCCCTCCCGGCTAAACGGTTGATCGTAGAAACGTGAAAAAATTCAAGGTAGTACAACTTACGCTTTACTAGTTAATGAGTATCTAATAGGCGACCAACTTATAAAGTAAAATTTCGTAAATCTCCATTTAAAATTGGCACTTGGGCGGTTTTTTTTTGTACCTGATTGGCACAACCGTTTTCCATTTTGGCGCAGAGTTTTAGTTGCATCTGTTATCCTACTTAAATGTGAAAGTTACTGAAGATGTTTGGATGTTTGTTACTCAATCACGCAATAACAGCTGAACGAATTTACATGAAACTTGGCGTACCTACAGATAGACAACGACCTGAATTGAGACATAGCATACTTGATATCCCGGTAATGCGTTCCCTTGGGATAATATATTTTTTTAAATAGATGGCGTTGTGCAAGAATCGTATAAACGGATTCTGTGGCGGTACGAAGTTCACCGGGACAGCTATATTGAATACAGTGCTTTTTCTTTTATCATATATTCATATCTAGTGTATTTCGAATTTCATAATGCACAAAAATATCGAACAAAGAGTTTGTCATAAATACATCGCCAATGGAATTTTGTGTTCGGAGTCACCGAATATGTTACAGAAGGCTTACGGTAAATCGACTTTATCACAAACACGTGCTTATGAGTGGTACAAAGCGTTCAAAAGCGGTCGAGATGTGATGGAAGATTTGCCTCGCTCTGGTACTTCATTGACACCTGCAACTGAGGTTAACATCGCAAAAGTGAAGGAAATAGTAACTGCAAATCCTCATTCAAGTTTGAGAGAGATAGCCGCCGAACTTTCTGTTTCTCACGAGTCGATCCGTACCACTTTAAATGGGGGGGGTCTCATTATTTCCACTGAGAATAACCATAGACGGTTATTCTGATACTACATACATCACTATTTCCATTGCGTTTTTAAAATCGCGACGCCGACTTCACGGTCGCTTATCAGACGCCGCAATTTCCTCTACCAATAGATAGGTACTGGCCACTTGAGAATGTTTTTGATGGATTAATTGTCAATAAGTCGACAGTGATACGTAAACATTCTCTTGTGACCGGAATCTAACACTGCGTGTGGCAACGACAGTAGAAGTACTGTCGTTGCCACACGCAGTGTTATATGCTCTGTGGTTGCCCACTACCAAGCCTAATTATAAATTAAAATTACACAGTCAACACCTACATTTTGAACTGTCCTAAACAGGCTTGGTATTTTTTTTGCGTCGAAGAGATTTTTTGATAATTCTATGCGTTTTCATAAATAGATTTTTCACAGGTGAACCAAGAACCATACGTTTTTACGATTATTTTGTTATGAAAGGAAAGGTAGACCACCAACAAAAACATTTGTTCGTGGTACACATAACTGAACTGACGAGGTGTATACCACGACCAACAAGGGATCACTTATAGTGGTAATACTGAGACGGTTCGTTAGAGAAATCGGGTATCACTATTTCCATTCGATGTTTTTCACGTCAATGGCTAAGTATTGTGAGACGGATTTGCATAAATCTGACAGTGTCAGAATTTCCATTCCAATGGAAAATGGAAATAATAAGACCCATCCCTTTAAATACTCACTTGGGTATGAAACACGTGTGGAACGGGATTAAGAATAGCGTCACTCCATTTCCTTCCGTGGATGTCGTAGAAGACGACTAAGGAAATCAATTACCTGGAGACGGGCAGCAGCGTCTTTCTGAGATTCCAACCGCATACTGCGATCGCCAACCCGCCTGCCAAGCGTGGCGATTATGGTAAACCCGTCATGGTTATAAAAACCACGAAGGAGGCCTATGTCCTGCAGTGGCCGTTAAATGGCTGATGATGATGATGATGATGAAACACGCTGCCACTCCGCTAGTCCCAAAAAAAACCTGAATTTTCTCCAAAAACTCAATCGCATAAGAGTCGCTGAGGACATGCTAGAACGAGACAAATTACGACCCAACATTCACGAAACGCATTGTTACTAGTGACGAGTCGTGGGTTAACGAGTTTGACATGCAAACTAGTCAACAAGCTTAGGAGTGATGGCGCCTTCCAAAAGAACCGAAACCAAAAAAACCGGCCAAGTGCGAGTGGGACCCGCGCACGAAGGGTTCCGTACCATTAGACGAAGATCGAATTTGAGAACAGCGCCATCTATAGAAACCAATAAGAAGCGTTCAACATTGACATTTAACGACATGACATCGGCGCTGTGAAGGTTACATAGATGACCGTTAGATGGCGAGTAATGTCTTTAGACAGCGTTTCTTGTATGGTAACCCACCTTCTAGCGGCAACAGAAACACATCGTCAGTGAAAATTTCAACTGCCTAGCTATCACGTTTCATGAGATACCGCCTGGTGACAGACAGCCATACAAACGGACAGACAGACGGGCAGTGAAATCTTAGTAATAGGGCTCCGTTTGGCACCCTTCGGGAACGGAACCTTAATCCACGCCAAAGTCGATCAAGTCAAAAAATGTTTTGATGATTGGATTATTCGTCGGCGGCGTACCTAAGTGTTTGTGAAGGAGCATACTTTGAAGGCGATATAATAGGATGAATAACTAACATTTTGTATATTATTGATCTTTTCCCAGAACTTTCTTGACAGAGTAGTAGGTACCTACCTACATTACATCGTTCACAGATCAGTTTTTGTGGCTTACTTATTGCGTTGAGATTTTGAACTGACATTAATCATGTGTCACTTTTAGATCAATTTAGAAGAATTCATGTAAATTAAAGTAAAAAAGATAAAAAAATCAAAGTAGAATTGAAATTGTTAAAAAAATTGCCCATTTCGTGTCAAGACGTGACTTTGGCAGAATTTGTCGACATCGGCTGGTTGCCACAACAAGAAATAGAAATACATCTAAATTACCAAGAAATGAAATAACATTCTGCCTCTGAGGATATAATCCAAAATTCTTGTACAGAAAAGTGAAAATGAAATACTAGTAAACAACGTCAAAGTTGAAAATGAAATACTAGAAACAAACACCATGCCTCTCCAAAATCTTTCAAGGTCACGATCAAATCGCCAAACATGTTCGCACAAAATTGTAGCTTTAGAAGTTCTTGTATTTGTAACTCTATTTACAATGATCGGACACATGACAATAAACATTTGGGAAAAGCAAGTAATTCACAAGAAACTATCGTTGATGAAGGAAAACCTTAGTGGTTTAAAAGTGAGTTTGGTTACATCACCTATTGTTTGAGAATTTTTGGACAGTTAGCTGAAATAGTTTCATCTCATACATGCGACAAAATAATTATCTTGTGAGTAGAGATATATTTTATTCAGCTTTCGCCGGCTATTATCTTAAAAGGAAAGGCGCGATATTATAGACCTGAGTTGGCCGTTAATGCTACTCATACTGAAGGAAGACGGATCTTCGTTGGAAGATTATATTTTGTATGACACTATGGACACCTGCTCATTGTTTTAGGTCTGATTACAGAGCGAATTATACAATAAAGAAGCTTTTGTCTGCTGATAAAAATGGTTAAAATACAGATAGCATAAGCAATAACGTTAATCAATTTGTTTAATAGCTCTAGGTCATTCATTCCTCTTACTAATCTAAGTCAACCTATGTAATTTCCTGGGTTTGATGAGGGTTTGATAGTATCTCAATTTTTTTTTACGACTAGCCTGACGCTGAATGAAATTAACCAAGATGTGGGTACAGAACAGTCGACTGCAAATTAACTATTGCATTTTTTTGCACGCTCTAGCCACAATATACAATATTTAATTATACACAATATTTATTGTATTTAGGTATTTTCTGCGATTAGTATTAGCTAGTTCTGAATAATAATATATGTACGTATATTGTATTCGCAGAAAAAGATAAGGCATATCGGACAAGCTTACGACAGCCTGTTCCAGGAATTGGAAGATTTGACGAAAATTACTGAGAGTCATAGTACGAAGACACTTGACAAACATCCAAGACATTATAGCTTAGATAAAGACTCAACAAAGTTTGCGGATAAACGTCGTAACGTAATAATCACGTGAAACAGAAGAAATGAAGCTTTTTTTAGACTAAACCAATTTAGTTTCAGGATTTGCTTCATTCAACGCATTCTACGAGATTTTGTAGTTAACGGGACAAAATAATGGGACCACGAGAAAACAACCGTTATCACCATGAGAGTCGTATTTCATAAAACTAAAAAAATCACTGTTTATTATGACAATTCGATGCACACTGTGTAGCCGAGTCTTTCTACTTGTTAACCTGTGGCTAATCAACTTTGCAATGTATAGGTATCGAATTGTCATAGTAAACCACGAATTATTATAATTCTTCGAAATAGTACCCTACAGGTAAATGTCGCATGTATTAATGGGCATTGAATAAAGTGAAAAATGAAACCAAACTAGTATACTATAAGCGTTTTATTTTTATTTTCATTCAACCTGCATTCATTTCCGTCTACGTAACCGGACAACAATAGTTAGGTACTTTGTTAACATCTGAACAATGAAACAGAAACGAAAATTTACGGATGATCATATTGATCATACTGATCACCTAAAACGATTCTCATCTTATGCCCTTCCTTTTTTATCATGGCTAAGTTTGTGCATTTCTCTTTTTTTGTTATACTGCTGTTGTTGCTTTATTATCTCTATGTACGGCAAGCCGGCCTTCCGATCCGGATCCCAAACGAAGTCTCCATTTTCCATAGTCGATGCCAGTGTCTCCAGAACCTCTATCTGACCTTCCATTTTTGGCAATTCACGTGAGAATCTGATGACTTGGTTTTCCAAGTCTTGGTAGCTTGATTTCATTAACGTAAGATTGTTCTGTAAATAAATCAGTTCGCTATTGTTGAAATCGGTAATTCAGTGAGCTATTCAAAGTTGCACTGAATAGAGACCGTTATAAAGATTGCTGACTGCTAACCTCCAGTAATGGAGAGGCACTTTAAGAAGATTGCTGGACATAATATGTCAGCATTATTTGGAAATAAGTAAATAAATAGGTTTTTAAAATTGTCCTCAGCACGGGTTAGTGCAACAAAAAGAATACCTATAAGCATTATTTGGGTTCATAATATGTAGTTGGGTAAACAGATGTGAAAGGGTAGTCGATTATGGTATGAAGAGGCCGAAGTCCACGGTCGATGGCTACGTGCTGACGGCAATGATGATGGTGTTGTTGTAGACAGATCGATAGATAGAGAACACTTTATTGTACATAAATACAACAATGATGATAGCTGTATATGAAATATTGCAAAGTGAAATTACCGAAATATATTCTAAAGCCATGGTGATGTTGTTCAAATCATATCTGGTGCCACAATGAGTGCAGTGGAACTCCAGTATAAAGTAAATGGCGGCGATTACTCCGGCCAGCAAGAGATAATTGAAGCAGAAGTCTATCCAACCCTGGCTGTTAAGAGACGATGTTAGGAGTTGCGGGATCATGAACTGGCTTCTGTCACCGCGGCGTCTGGTTCTACACTGAGTGGTTTCCATTTTCACGTTTAATTTTGCAAATATCGAACGTGTGTTTAGTGCCCACTGCACTTACAAGGGACTGTGCCCTGATTCACATAGCCGCTGCTAATTTTGCACGATTCATATACCGAGAGGAAATTTTATTGCGAGATAATGATTGAAAGTTGACAGCTTTTAATGTATTTTATACTAAAAGCCGGAAAAGAGAAAAGGAGGCACCCCCAGACTAATTGATAACCTCCTCTGCGGCAAACCTAAGCGACTTTAATAATATGACAAGGTTCTATGTTCTATTTACAGATCGCGCCATCTATGACAGAATTCGTGCACCACAAAGAAGCTTCAAGTCATCTAAGGCAAGCACCTCAGATAAATACCTAGTCTGAGGCAGGCCATAATTCAATGGGTAGGCACACTATCAGCTCCAATTTCAGCTAACAGATGGCGGCTGGTAGGTAATAGCGTTACTGTACGGTTAGTTTTCATTATTTTAGTAACCCTCTAATGCCTTCACTATAAGTAACAACGTAACAATTTTCCTTTCCGAAATTAAATTCCAAGGAAAAGTTTTTGCTGTAAGGTTATTTCGTTTAAAAATCAATGTTTATAGAAATGTAGGTACCTACATTATGTCATACCTACTCGTTAATAAAAAGTAACTTTGGGCGTACATAATTATTATTTCTCCTCAACTTTTTCTCTGTCTGTTATTTGGTTGCCCTCATTGTGTTTGTGTACCCCTATGGCCCTTGACTTGAGTTTACCGCCAGTCCAGACTTCAAAGTGAGAGGCAACGTTTAACTATCCCGCTCACTCTTATTGTATTCCGTACTTGGTTTTCGTTTTACATTTCGGGCTCTAGTGATGTGGTGTCGCATAACTCTTGGAGATTATTAATATCGATATAGCATTTTCATAAAATTTGAGTGCCAATAAACTATAAACAAGTAAAAGGAATCGATTAGCGTTTCAATATTTACCCGCATAATAATGTTTTCATTAGCTTTGCTTTATATCATAAAATCTTCACCAAATTAGAATGGGACCAATGGGACGTTATATTTATTCGAACAAAAAAAAATAGTCGAATTTTCGTTAAGATTTGAGGGAGTTATGGAGGAACATAGCCAAAAAATAATCATCATCATCATTATCAGCCATTTTACGTCCACTGCAGGACATAGGCCTCCCTCATGGTTTTCGTAACTATGAAGGGTTTTGCCATAATCGCCACGCTTGGCAGGCGGGTTCGCGATCGCAGTATGCGGTTGGAATCTCAGGAAGACGCTCCTGCCCGTCTCCTCGTAATTTATTTCCTTAGTCGCCTTCTACGACATCCACGGGAGGAAATGGAGTGGCGCTATTCTTAATCCGGTGCCACATGGGTCACCCGATTTTCAAAAAAATAATAGTAATATATGCGTCGAATGGATAACCTCCTCCTTTTTCGGTTAAAAACGGTAGCATGCACAAGTTAATCTACCAAATAAAAGGTCTTACAAGACGAAAAATATAACACAATAAAAAATTATCATCATCAGCCGTTTGACGCCCACTTCAGGACATAGGCCTCCCTCATGGTTTCCTAACCATGAAGGGCTTTGCCATAATCGCCACGCTTGGAAGGCGGGTTGGCGATCGCAGTATGCGGTTGGAATCTCAGGAAGACGCTGCTGCCCGTATCCTGGTAATTTATTTCCTTAGTCGCCCTCTACGACATCCACGGAAGGAAATGGAGTGAGGCTATTCTTAATCCGGCGCCACACGGAGTTGAAGACCATAAAAAAATATACTGTACAATAATGTTGTTTACTACAGTATAAAATTTGTAGGCGAATAAATCGCATTATTTGGGAGTATTTGCTTTATTTATGGGTAGCATAATTAAACACTATTCGTTTAAACAAAAAATGCACAAAGTGCATTGTAAAAATATATAAGTTTGGTTGTAACAAAAAAATGCTTCGAAACAGTTTATCCCACCAATCTGGAAACTACGAAATCAAATTGTAGGTAAAAGTCATGATGTCGTATTATTATGTCAAATACAAAATGATTTTAATTGTAATTTAATTGGGATTCAACATAAATTTATTTTACCTTTTATTTGATTTGAAAATTCTTTATTGCACAAGAAATAAATCTGCACAAAAGCGAGCTTAATACTAAAAAGTATTTTCTTCCAGTTAACCATGGGTGATGTGGATAGAGGAAGGGGTAGTGCTAGTAAAGTTTTTAAGAAATAAATTAGTTACAAATTACCAGTAATATCCCGTCGCAGTTATCTTGCCACTTTTTACCCACCTTTATCAAAAATCGGTTTTGCTGACGATGTTAAGCTTTCATTTTTCAAAGTCACCCATACCGGGGCCGCAACAACGGCTGCCACCTCTCTGGGTTTGAATGGCATGTGTCCGGGCTCCGGGTTAATATTATAATTCCCCGGGTCCGGAGGATATTTTTATTCAGCTACCTACATATTACGGTAGTGATTAAAATATTGTAACTCATGTAGATGACCTAAAATGCATATTTAAAATACCCACACAAGGACTTAATTTTTTTACTTACAATTTTGTCTTTTATTTGAATTATTAAATTTTATTTTTTTTTTCTACTTTAGACTATTTTCTTCAACATTTATCTGCTTTTCGGTAAAAAAAAACGCACTTGCTGTAAGGGGTCAATAATAAGCGACTTTCCGCGCTAAGCTAAGCGAAAATCCCGGGCCTTACTTTATCTAAAGTTGGCAGCCCTAGCCACAACTAAAGTGGAACGCAATGCACGAATGTATATAATGATGTACCTATGTACTGTACTTCGAATAGCTCGATATCGACAAGCACTTTTCTCCAGCCTTAGAGGCTGCACGCCGCCGCGCCGGCCGGCCGCTGCATGATGTCATTCATGTACACACACCCATACATTGAACAGCGACGCTCTGAGACAGGCGCTTGTTTACACACCACGACATTCTAACCGGTGACTTCACGCACCTCGTGCCTCTCTGTGATTTAACTACCTTATTTAAAAAAGGAACATTATTTTTAAAACTAAAAAAAACCTAGTTTTTATTGCACAAAATGGCCAACAACCGTGCTGCTAAGTGTGGATTTGCCGCTGAAGCTCAGAGAAAGGTGAGTTGGATTTGGAAGTTGCATTTTACACAAGTTATACGCTCAGTAGAGCCTTATATAATGCGGCTAAGTTTCATAGGTATTGGCGGTGGTTAACCTCCTTCAGATATGGGTCCTTTTAATTTGCTAGGATAGTAAGGTACCGGAGTATTGATTCGGGATGCTGTGCCGCTTCCAGGCTGAAATTGTGCTACTAGATCGCAGCCCTGACCTAGTTTTGTGTCAGATGGCCGTATATGGAACATGTTGCTACAGCAGTACCTACGCCACATGTCCCTTGATAGCTTTGATTCTAATTGGAATTCTAAAAATCTGCGTTAGTTTGCTAGCATTCTTTTAACTGAGTGATGGGTAGTAGGTTGTAAGTACATAAGTAGGTACCCTACTAAATATGTACTTACCTACTTACATTTTTTTAACTGTTGGTACACTATTGGCTATCGACCAAAGCGTGGTTTTAGTTACCTAGTAATCTACCCCTCCAATTAGCGATGTCGATAGGTAACCAAAACCACATTATTTTGTAATAAGTAAGTTAATGTAAGATTGGTTTATTATACCCCAGCACTTTCCAGTTTTTTTACAGACCTTATAAAATGTCCTAAACGTTTCTCAACTCGAACAAGGTTGAAAACATGAAACAGGTTTCCATATCCAAAAAAAGTTGCTATGTTGTAGGCAGGTAGGAAGATATCTGCCGAAACATCGGCACGCATCGGTATTCGATAGGTAGGTACATAGGGTACTCAATAATGTGTGTTACAAAGTTACAGTCTCAATTGTAATAATATTTAAGGTTAGTTATGGTAGAAGCCATATCAAACGAGTGACAGTTTGGATGGTAGTCGCCACGGCTAGCACGAGTTTCGGGAAGACCTTCCTAGGCATGGTAAAGGCAAAGGTGAAGAATCTAACATGAACAGAGCACCTGCCCTACTTGCTATGGACCTTAAGTAGAAGAACTACCTAATATAAATTCTGCGTTTAAATGATAGTTAAGTTGCTATCAAGTATCTATCTACCTAGTATTATAAAAATTGATATTGAAATATCTATAGGAGTCATCTCTTAGTATGTTATAGTATGTAATAAGTACCTAACATACTTAGGCCGACTTGCACCACTTTCTTAATTGTGGCTTAAACGGCATTTAACTAAAATTCTTTATACAAAAGTCGATTTAAATGGCGATATTTAAGAAGTGGTGCAAGTCTGCCTTAGTACGAGTACCTATATGAAAATGTAACAAAAACTGTTACATACGTCGGATGAGGAAAACACAATAGTAGGTAGTCACTGACTCTGACACTCACTGATACTTCGATCGCCTTATTGGATAATCATAAATTTTTAGTCAACTCTATTCACAATAATAGATGACTAACTGATATTTGTACAGTCATCCACTAATAAAAGTGAGACCGATGACCGTGTTAAAGTCTACAAAAGCACACAGTAAGAAGCGGATTTTTGTTGCAAAGTTCCTCGTATTGTAGAAGAGTGCGATCATGTAGGTATAGTTTGATGCACTGTCCACTGTTCTTAAGTTACAGTCGAAAATAAAGCGTTATTTAACCTCGATGACACCTGAAACCTAAGTAGGTACCCAAGGTGCTTACCCTGACCGTGCTATTCCCTTTCCCTAACATCAAATTCTAATATTTTGCCCATTTTGCTTATCCCCGGTTTCTCGTACATTAGAAACCGGGGATAAGCAAAATGGGGAACACTGGCTGACTTGACCACTTTCTTAAAGGTGGCTTAAGCCCTAGCATTGCATTTCACTATAACTCTTCGTACAAAATTCTATTTAAATGGCGACTTAAGTGACATTGAAAAGTGGTGCAAGTCGGCCTAACAATTTGTTAATCTATTGTTAACAACTGTCAGTTAGTCAAAGTGCACACAAAAAAAAATTACAGCCGTTAACAGTAGATTAACAGATTGTTAGCGTACGAGAAACCGAAGGTTAGCAAAAGGGGCCAAATATTACCATTTGTCATTGAGGGAAAGGGGATTTTATTAAAGTCTCATCCCAACTATAGATACCTAAGTATGATTCAGAGAATGTACTTTAAGTAGTAATATTTTGTATTTGCTTACCGTGATTCCCCAATGTCATTCCGGCAGTTCCCGATTCCCTTTGTTTAAAAGGTGCACATAATATTATAGTATTCTAGTGTTAGTCTACACCGACATCCAAACGATGATATTAGTCTTAATAATTAGGAGCAATTACACTATCAAACACATTAAATTATGATTATGGCATTAAGTCCCCCGCATTGTACGATTTTTTTAAGTGCAGTAAAAGTATAAATAAATAAATAAACAATCGTGGGGGAGATTTTATGTTACTTACGGCGAGGAGGGTACCTCCACATCTTACCAAAGAGGAGTGGTTCTGAATTTGTAAAAAATACACACCTAATTAATGACCGTCGACTAACGTCGTCAGTAGCCATTACTTGATCCTTCATTTTATCTCTCTGAAAAAGATGGAAATGAAAGTGTTGTTCAGAGACATTTCGAGGCACAGTCCAAAAAGAGAGTTCAAAGCGAACAAAAATATGCAATGTTTTCAATAAGTGACCGCTACAAGGAATTTCGGTGTCACCGATAGATGACGATAATAAGTCCTCAAAGATCGATCAATTGAACCCTTACAAGTTTTCCGCTGAGTCAAATATTGTACATGATCCTGGCTACTGATACTGGCTACGACATTTCAGTGGTTTCACAGTCGAAAGTATTATCATCAGTGTTTCGGCACAAAACTTGACCACAAACCCGTGCAGTCCCGAGTTTGCGATGAACATCTCTTAGCATGTCTTTTTAGGGTTCCGTACCCGAACGGTGCCAAATGGGACCCTATTACTCTGCCTCCGCTGTCTGTCCGTCCGTCCGACCTTTAAAGGGCTCTATCTTTGGAATAAAGATTTAAAAATAATTTAAAATAAGGGTGGTCGTTTGTTGTATACAAACGAGTTTTTTTGTTTATGCTCTATCTTGAAAACGGCAATACGAGTATATACAGACTTCTTCAAACTTGGCGTGATTGTGGGACTTATTATATATTCTTACGACAAATAATAAAAAACTCTCCTCGGTGCGCGAGTCCGACTCTCACATGCCGTTTTTTTTATTATTTTTTCATTTCACTCAACTAATTAATGTCCGAAGAATTCCACTTGTTACATTCCGCATTCCCCGACAAGAAGACCCAAAATAATAATGTCCTTGCGCCATCACTCATTTCGTCCAGTCAGATGTCGGGCAGTTATACCCATTAAAAAAATGTCGTTAGAAAACCCGTCGTTGCATGAAGGAATATTTAAGGTGATTCGCCCGTTGCAAACCTATAAGTACCAACCTAGTGTCTAAGCATTATAAGGAAGGTCTGATGTACTGTTGACTCTGCAATAAAGAATTCTCTTCCTTATGTTTAGGAATCTCTTCGATATCGTTTATATACCTTTCTTATGTTGCCTCCATATGGGTGTCCTATTGAAGGGCAAAGGCCTCCCCCCTTTCAGACCAACATTTTCGGTCATTTGCCACCTCAGACCATTCCGCATTTTCTCGGCCGCCTTCGTTTGCTTACTAACTGGACGAATGAAGAATTAAAGACGAATCTCTGATGGCGTTTACATAGGTAACTCAGCGCTCAATATTGTCTAACCGTGGTGGGCACGTGCCAGATTTATCTATATTCTCTTTCCCTCTCTGACAGAGAAGGCCTGTTGCCTGCAGTGGTACGTATAGTATAGGCCATGGTTATTAGATCTAATCGAACGAGTAATTAAATTATCATCATTATAAAATAAGCCATCAGCGTCTGTTATTACGCCTGGTAATTCAACGATATTATTATGAGGAATGCAGCTAAACGAAATTTAACGTCTTTTTAAAACCAACTTATTCTTTTTTACTCAGAGGAACTTTTTTTTAACAGTAGAGCACGGTCAATGACATGAGGCGTACGCTCTGTCAACCAAGCTTGGTGATATAATTTTATTCTAAAGATCTAACTGCACCACGCAAACTCAAATGCTTAGTAGGTTCATTCTGCCTTGCCTAGTTTTACTATCTACTATTAAACTATTTAAATTCACTGCTGAGTTGGGCTCCAAAATATGGACTCTAGGAGATAAGAGCCAGTAAACTAATCGACAATATATCAACCTTTGCACACGGCACTCTACTCGGTTACTTAAGAGCGACTTTGCAAAAAAATTTATAGTTTGATCTACTTTTAACTGCACTGCTTAAGTATAAATAGTTTCATCATCCATAAAAATATCTTTAGACATATATTTTTGAAAATTGCTGCTTATAAAATTTTCAATATCGTGAAACACGGACATAATCTAGACCGATGAGTAGCCAAAATTATCCCACAGATGGATAATGTTTCGAATTAACACACAGGATAACTTTTTATCTGATTCACACGCGAACGACATCGCGGGCACAGGTAGTTCAAAATAATTCCTTGAATCAGTACACTCCAGAGTAGGCCTTTCCTCTCATAGTAAACAACAAGGATGGTTCCCTAAACATCTCATAACGAAGTAAGTAGGTCAAGGAGAATGAGTCGATAGTCCAGCCGCTTTTACAACCGGTTCCAATTTTTATAGACGCACGGACTACAACTATATACGAACGTAGATTTTGGAAATAAAGCTCACAGTTTTGTACACTAACAAGGTATGATGTTTCTTTTATGCACGTCGATGTCCGAATTTTTTTTTGACAATATTTTTGCGAATATATGAGAACATTTCGTCTAGTTTTGCGAGATATGTAGACTGAAAAATATATGACACTTCATAAATTTTTAGACAGGAAAATAATAGTACCTTCCTAAATACCTACATACTTATAGCGTCAACTTGAAAACGACATAAATTCAACATTTACGATAAATACGTGTCTCCGGATGAAAAACTATAAATTAACAAAGAATGAGATATACTTATTGGAAGTAGACAATAAACAGCCAAAAGTAAGATAGTAAATAGGTTAACTCAATAGCTATAGTTTAAAAACTTAAAACCTGTCAGGGCCATGAAGAAGTTTTTTAGAATTAATACATAATTATTTATAAATTCCGTTCCATTGTTTCGTATTATTCTAAGAATAGAGGCAAGATTGTAGACTATTGAATTACGTGACATTGTGTGCTTTATCAGCAAGTGGCAAGGCAGCCAGGCTAACGAACACAATTTCAAGTAATCTTGAACACATGACAAAGTTATTGTACTAAGCATTTCGAATTTTGTTACCTCTTGACGAAGGACAAAATTTTATTACGTCTGATATTTGACAAATTATTTAAAAAATACTTCAATAGATAAGGTTTTAGGCCAATGAATGCTGAATCAATGTACAACTGACGAAAAAGAATGTGAGAGAAAACGCACTCTTGAAACTCCGAAAATGAAACATGATCATACTAATGATGTCTGACTAGGCACTATATTTAATTATTGCTCATCATATTCTCGAAGACGTAATCACTGAGTTCAATAAGCAATTAAAATACACAAGTAAAATAGAAACAGATGTTCAATTAGCACGTAGGAATTTATTTTACACGAATTTGCCAAGATGACTCACATGTACCGTGTGTTTATATGGCACGGTTTACTTACATTACAACATACCAAACATAACCATATAAGGCCTAGCCCTTGCAGGTATAACTTGATAAGTAGGCCCTGCAGGTCACTTTCAAAACTCTGAGACAGAGACTCGAAATTAGTATTCTCTTTTAAATGTTAGTTTCAATATTTAGGCTTTGTTCCGTCTAGAGATGCTCCCCGAAACTTAATATTTTAATAAAATTACACTACCCCAACTTAATTACAATAGCAATGGAAAAAACCCCTGGTACATGCGAAAAATACCACAATCCGGAATGTTCCTAATTCCTAACATCAAATGCAAAATGTTCTCACCTCAGGTTCTCACACTCAGTTACCTCGTTTTTATCCCCTTTTTTGCTCAGCGTTTTACTCCTTGCATTACATTGACCGTGGTATAGCGGCCTCGCCTTGTGTGACCTCATTCCGACGACCATACTGGGCGCAGTTGCTGCCTGACCCGCAAGGCTGACCGCTTTTTAGACGAAAGTTTTTATACAGCTGGGTTTGATTTTGGAAACCGAACGCCAAAATTAGCTACTCTTTCTCGACACAAATTGTTATTCAAAGGCAAAATTTTAGGTGTCATCGTAAAAGGCAACAGTTTAATGGAATTGGACGCTGCTAGCAGTGAATGCTAGCTGTTATGGATGTAACTGATGGGGATTACTTTGCCGCATCGACGGCCGAGCGATTGCCTTGCCGCTCCTGCCAGCGTGTGATCAGGCATTGAATGAGACTTAATAACATTAATCTGCTATTGATATTCGCAACGTCCACAAACATGGTCACGATTTAGCAGATGTTAGGTTTTCCTTTAGAGGCTGCGCTAACCGCTATGATGTACTGTATTTCTATGCGACATTTATGACAACTGTGACAAATATGGCAGAAATTGCATTATGTGAAACAACTGACCGTAATTTGTACTGATTAGTTGACAATTATCGCAGCTTACTTGGTGCTGTAACAGTTATCATCATCAACCCATTATGTCCCCACCGAGGGGCACGGGTCTCTTCCCTGAGGAAGGTATAGGCCATACTCCACCACGGGGGCCAAGTCCGGATTGGTGGAGGCTTGTAGACTAGTGGCTCGTCTACTGTCAGAAGTTGTCAAGCCGCCCTAAGGCCTCTGACTTGGCTTAACGACTGCCATCTATCGACGGCAGCCGGCACCAACAGCTTAACGTGCCTTGCGAAGCACGGAACCGCTCGGAAAAATGCCACTAGCGTTAGGCATAGACGGCGACCCCTCCATGCACTGAACGCGCCATGTGTTGCTTAACCTTTAAGATCACTCAGGCAGCCGGGGCTACGAGCGATTCTGCGAGCTGTAACAGTTATACTACTACATAAGTTATTAGACAAACCGAAAGTTTGTTAGTCACAGAGAATCGAAACTCTATGTTCTTACCGACAAAATAATATCAAGTGTGATCCATAGATACACGTATCTTTTGTATGAATCCTCACTTTGCCAAGGGTTAGAGCACTGTTTTTATACGGCTAGTGGTATTTGGTAGGTGGTTCTAATTCTAAATTCAAATAAGCAGGACATTGCTTACACGACTCACTTCCTTTGTCTTCGAACACAAATTAGATAACTCCTTTGAATAATAATGATTTGATTGGATAGGCACCTTCGCTTAGTAACAAATTATAGGAGTTTGTTCGTCATACCTGTGGTCATACATACATACATATCAGTATGAGCGATCTAAGGAGGGGCGTACAAAATTACTGGGCCGGAACTATGCTGGAACGCGAAAAATTTTAAAGCAGGCAATGCGAGTTTGATATTCAGCATTCCGACCACAAATAAATTTGAAGCCAAAATTTAAAAAAAAAACCGAACTTTCGAAAGTACAAAAGCAGATACTCGCGGAAACACGAGCATGTTCTTTTGACTCCAATATTTTTTAGCACACATTACGCAGTTTTTAAATATATCTGAGTGACTAAACAGTCGGCTTTATGATGAATCGTTCCTTCGAAATTTCGGTAAGAGTTTTAACAGAAATCTCTTGTTAGCAAGCCTAAAAATTCTGAGTCACGCATCCTTGACCGATGCCGTCATCAGCGCGCGCGTCGGTTTTTGGTGAACCTCTCGTGAAACAGAGCAGGATACAATTTGATAGTGTATGATGTTACGCACATCGGGCAAAACGCCTACTCTAACTATAATTTATCAGTTAAACCCTGTAAGAAAAACAGGGAGCGGAAAATGCCGTGTCATTGACAATTCAATCACGTTTTTCTGAACTTAAAAAGTTTTTCGTCCCGGGATATACCTCTTATTTATATCACTATTATTTGTATGATCTAAGGGCACGTGAGAAGTTTAGTACCTATAGATTTCAATGAAAATTACGCGCTTGCTCGCCCGCAAACCTTTTTGGGAACCAAAAGTTTGTTACAAAACTTACAAAGGTGCGAATTCACAATGGATATTTTAACACTTTTATTAGCTTTAATGAGGGAGTCAGCATTTTGACTGAATTTTTTCTCTAAACACAATACTTTAAAAACCGGCCAAGTGCGAGTCGGACGAGTCCCCTCGCGCACGAAGGGTTCCGTACCATTATCTATACAACATTAGACAAAGATCGAGACAAGATAGATTAGGTATATTGAGCACATTGACATTTAACGACATGACATCGGCGCTATGAAGGTTATATAGATGGCTGTTAGATGGTGAGCGCTGTCTTTAGACAACGTTTATTGTATGGGAGCCCCCATTAAATATTAATTTTGCTTTTTTGTTTTTAGTATTTGTTGTTATAGCGGCAACAGAAATACATCATCTGTGAAAATTTCAACCGTATAGGTATCACGGTTCATGAGATACAGCCCGGTGACAGACAGACAGACAGACGGACAGTGGAGTCTTAGTAATAGTCTCTTACCCCTTTGGGTACGGAACCTTAAAAGCAGCGAAAAAACACGTTTGTTTTAATTGTTGTTGGAAGACCCCCCTTATTTTTGATTATTTTTAAAATTTTATTATTTGTTAGATTCTGTGAAAATTTCAACTGGCTACCTATTACGGTTCCAAAGATTGAGGCCGGACGGACGGTCAGACAGAGGAGGCAAAGTAATAGGGTCCCTTTTGGCAGCCTTTGAGTATGGAAGCCTAGGTAAAGAGGATACCAGCACAAAAACAAAACTATAATTTGTTTATCAAAATAATTTTACACAGACTACTTTCGTTCGACATAAGTCCTACCTACTTTACTTCAAACATTTTATACATAAAAATATACTGTAGAAGAATTCAAAAACAGTCCGTTTTTTTTATTTCACGCATGGCGTCTCCCACACCAAGATGGTAAAAAACACACCCTTTGGCAATGGAAGTCGTAATTTGTGAGTTTTGTGACGGTCGGAATATTTATTTGTTTGGGACAGCAGCCTGTATTTACAGGCTGTCTCAAATAATACAATCAAGCAAAAGGCCAGAGGTACAGAACACCCAGGACTATCTAATTCACCCCAAGTGCTTATGTTCCACGATTTTTTGTAGTTTACTAGACTAGCAGTGCCATTTTGTCGTATTTCTCACGAATCTGATGACTTTTCAGACTTGATGTGAATCATTGGAGATATTATGTCATTATATTCGAGCCTCTTTACGTAATACAGAGAAGTTTGTAAAGAGGCTCGAAATTTCATCGATGCTTGCACTTGCCCATTAGCTCAGTTGGGAGAGCGTTGGCAATGTGAGCCAGAGGTCGCGGGTTCAAGTCCCAGCATGGGTGGAATTTTTAGCCTCTAAATAGGTTTTTAAAATATTATGTCATCCTGGATTATTTTCCTACATACATCAGCTAAAAAATACTGGTCGCTAGCCGACGCATTTTTTTTTATCAGCAGTAGATGTAGGTAAATAAACGCAGATGTTTTATGCGTCAATTCGTGATCATTTACGCTCGTGACCAAAGAGTATCTGTATCCGGGAGAGGATTCCCCGTCCCGCCTTGGCATGTAGCTGTAGGTCACCGTGATGCTTCATCAGCGCCGTCGCGCACCAAATCCTGAGCGATTCTATATATTCCAATTGCCTAATTGTCAAATTCCACACTATTTGCAGTCGCAAACGTCAGGATTCCTGACGGGATTTGGTGCGCGTAATTAGGCCCCAGACAATATGAGTGCTGTTTAGCGGGTTTACCGTTTGGCGGCTAGTTGCCGAAGCCAGAGACCCGTTACTCATTTCTCGTCCTCTTTTCCAAACATAATTTTTTCACAAAAATCAATAATTTATTTCAACGTAAAGCATTTCCATTCTGTTTGCGGAAAGTCAATGTACTACGTTACTATATTAGCTACAACTTCGACTTCCCAAATTACAAATTCCCGTAAGTTATTCAACCTCCAAAAACGTCGACTTTTAATTTTCGTATAGACAACTCGTACCTTATCAAATGATCCCCTTTGTTTTAGGTACTGGTAGGTAAAAAAAATGTTCTCTTCTTCTTCTAGGAGAAGGGCATCGTTTTTTTTTTCAGTTTTAATATGTAGTTACAGTAGAGCCTATAACTATTTATTCTTCCCCCTCCGAAAACTCCCTCCCACTGTCCCAAATTCTCCATAAAATCTCCTCCTTCCCCAACTTCCCAGAGATACCTCCACACTCTCCATTATGCCTTCCCCTCTCCCTCAACTTCCCTTAACACACCTTTTACAACCACACAAGTCTAATTGGCAAGTAAAAATTGATGTGCTATAGAAGGAAATATTTTGGGAAGTTGAAATTTTGGGATGACGTTCTGAGAAGAAGGCGATTTAAGCACTTTGTCGATCCTTACAATGAAAACCAAAATTGAAATTTTGAAAGATCCAAAAAATATGATGTAACGTTTTTAGCTTATAACCGTTATTTCAATCAATAATAACTCTTCAGCCTTAATAACTTTCGCGGAAACGATGTACTATCTATCATGTGACTTACCTGATTCCCCAACTTTGCCACAGGTAGGTTCTAGACTAATTATCTACATACCTACCAGATCTTGAATGTCATATTCAATGATGCCATCATCCATCCGCTTAATTCACAGTATCGTCAAACTCAAGTTGTTATTAGAAGCCCCTCTTCTTAATTAATAATACGCCGTTTTTTGCCAGTCTTGGTCTTCTTTATGAACAGACAAATAAGGAATTTTCAAAACACGAACGAAGATAGAAATATAATATAAAAATACTGCTTATTTTGTGTAACTACTTAATGTTTTAAATTGCATAAAATAATAGGTTTCATATTGCCACAATATACGCACGTACTTTCTTGTCCTTCGCCCTGTTTGGTCGATTATGACCGCCAGGGCATCCCTAACTTACAAGTCCTTTTACTTACATTAATACAGAGTAGTTTGCAAAGAGGCTCGAAACTTCGCTGATTCCTGCACTTGCCCATTAGCTCAGTTGGGAGAGCGCTGGCACGGTTAGCCAGAGGTCGCGGGTTCAAGTCTCGGCATGGGTGGAATTTTTAGCCTCTAAATAGGTTTTTAAAATTGTCCTCAGCACGGGTTAGTGCAACCAAAAGAATATATTTCTGCCTACCCACTAGGCAGAAATATATTACTACTATATTAGTTACTAGGCACTAATATGTTAATCCCTAACCACTAAACTAACAAGCTAATTGCGTGACTGTAGTTCGAAGACAAAACAGTTCATTTGCGTAAGACTAAACACGTCTAGCTATTGTAGTAGGTACCAAAGTGTTAGCTAATGTCTTTGTACTAGAAGGTAACAATATTTATTACAAAGAAATAGTTTGATAACTATCATTAGATCACTAAATTTACGGTGACCGGCTCACTCACGGATATTTTTCAGACTGTATAACACGTTCAGATATTCGTACCCAAATTAGTAGGTATCTACGTTAAACTAACCAGGAAAAAAATCACATATTATAACTAATTCAAAGCGTTATCACTACGACCTTCAGTTTAGTGTCTGTAACTGTCGATTTGGTGAAATAACAGTTAACTCTCAGAATAATATTTTACCATATCTTTATTAAATTAAGGGCTATTATCGCACGGCAGAAACGACAGTAGATTTACCTACCTAGAGTTTGTTATGAAAATAATATACCTACCTACGTATATGTACACTCTGCGACACAAGGAAAATACCCGAAGTTGAGAAAGGGCTACTACTGAATGTTCTATACAATACAGCGCATTACTTGGCGACTTGCATAAGCAAAGCTTTACCTATCGACTGTACCTAACCGACTAAGCTACCTCGCACGTGCATTAATCAAAACAATGTGTATTAAAAGATTTACTGAACTGTTCTCTACTGTAAGACTTATCACAAGTTTACGCAATATATCAAACGGGACTAATCTGAGAAATATTATATTCAAGGAAGGACGTAATACGATCTTAGTAGTTCTTGTACTGCCATCTATCTATCTGAATCGAAATGTATTTAGTATTGAGGTTGGCCGCACAAAGCCAAAAGAGGGCGCTGTGATGCGGTCGGTTCCCTACCAGCTACTTATTATTATTATTAATACGTTTATTGCACATAAATAAAAAATACAATGGCAATGTGTCCGCTCCGCTACATTGCCTTGTATTTTTTACTAATTTTCATGCTATATGTGAAGCTCACGGTGCCTTCGCTTGCATTGCTTTAAATAAAACGATCTAAAAGAACCCAGAATTCAAATTTGACAAGTTTATCAAAAGACCAGACATGTCACCTCAGAACCAAGGTCACACAGAGTACTAAACGAAAGTTCTCAATTTACAGATCAACAGCAAATACAGCGAGGAGCTTGCGCAAGAGTCTCTCGAATGGATTCGAGAGATCATCGGCGAGCCTGACAACACCTCTGGCGATATGGACAACTTTTACGAGGTCCTGAAGGATGGGACTCTGCTTTGCAAGTAAGCATCATAATTTAAACGAAAAAAACCGATATTCAATTGCACAAAGCCATAAAAAAATCATACGGCTGTGACGCCACAAAAACGTCCAATCGTCCCAAGATGCTAAGAAAATACTACATAATAATAAGCATCATCACCATACCAAAGCATCAGTAGGTAATCATCACGTCCCTAACGGAACGGGAATCTTCTTCAGGAATCTCACTCAATTAATACCCTCCCTGTTTCAGACTAGTAAACAACATCCAGCCAGGCATGGTGAAGAAGGTGAACGAGTCTAAGATGGCCTTCAAGTGTATGGAGAACATAAACGCGTTCTTGGAGGCGGCACGGCAACTGGGCGTACCGGCTCAGGAAACTTTCCAGACCGTTGATCTATGGGAGCGGCAGAACCTCAACTCGGTCGTCATCTGTCTTCAGTCGCTTGGGAGAAAGGTAAGACTCAATCTTGTACATATTTAATAATTCTTGATCCAATCCGCACGCACTCATCTGTGGCTGAACACATAGCTACGTCCCCCAAGATACGACACTCCTTTCTGTTCTTGGCTGTCCACATCCAGCCGCCATCGCCAAAGCAACTAAAAGAGTTTCCTTGTCATCTTATTTTTGAAGGTGAGACTTGTCTTGTATTTTAACTTTCAACAAAATGTATTTTTACGTTAAAATGGCTATTTCATACCTAAGTAATGTTACACCAAATTCAAGAGTCAATAATCATTATCTTTCAAAATGCCAAATGCACGTTTGTTGGCAAGACCTTTACCTCATTTTTAGGGTTCCGTACCTGAAGGGTGCCAAACGGGACCCTATAACTAAGACTTCACTGTCTGTCTGTCTGTCTGGCCGTCAGTTTGTCTGTTTGTCACCAGGTTGTCTCTCATGAACCGTGATAGCTAGGCGGTTGAAATTTTCACAGATGATGTATTTCTGTTGCTGCTATAACAACAAATACAAAAAACAGAATAAAATAAATATTTAAGGCGGGCTCCCATACAACAAACGTAATTTTTTGCCGTTTTTTTGCTCGATATTAATAAAGGCACAGGTAGACGCTTGAAATAATCACAGAATATTTAGTTCTATATTCGCTTCAAAAATAAATAGCATAATAGCATAATCAGCCTATATGCGTCCCACTGTAGGGCACAGGCCTTCTCTCGGGGAGAGAGTATGATTGGCCGCGGATTGGCGATTACAAGCGCTGAGGTATGTGAATAACTCAGACACTCAGGTTTCCTCACGATGTTTTCCTTCACATTTAGCGTGTGGTATTGCTACTATAACTTCACAAATAACATTCTGAAAATAAAAAAAACATTCAAAAATAAATAATTAAAATAAAATAATTATTAAAGGGGGCCTCCCATACAACAAACATTATTTTTTGCCGTTTTTTCTCGATTTTTGTGTCTTATGTTGTATAGATAATGGTACGGAACCCTTCGTGTGTGAGTCCGACTCGCACTTGGCCGGTTTTTTCACTAATAACAACTAGATTCAAACAAATACAATATCCAATTTTTCCGTGAAAATCTCATCAGCTCTGCTATAGTCAGACAATACAAATTGTAGATTACTGTGCCAATGTTTCTTTCTTTTTATTGCAGGCTGGCAACTACGGGAAGCCTTCAATAGGCCCGAAAGAGGCCGAGAAAAATGTGCGGAACTTCTCGGAAGAACAACTTAGAGCTGGTCAGGGTGTCATTTCACTCCAATACGGGTCCAACAAGGGTGCAAACCAAAGTGGTATCAACTTTGGCAACACGAGGCATATGTAATTTGTTAAACATTTCTTATCAAAATGGTGTAAAATACAGGCACTAACCATTGCATATGGGTAAATTTTTACCCTATGCTATGATTATTCAGTATAATTTGGGTATTAGTAAAGTGTCAAAAATAAAGGACGACTGTGTAGAAACAGGAATTAAAAATCAAGATTTTCTGTAGAAGATTTGGAATCCTGGTGTACAAGCCAAATAAGTTACAACGCCTCAAGTTTAGAATCCTAACTTTCTGAACATGCTGTAATAACTACTACTTATATTAACGATTAACGAGTGACAAATACGTAGATTAGAATTAATTGTGACCAAAACAAAACTTAATATATTCGAATTTTGAATCTCTATTTAAAAAAAATACAGATCTTAATTAACTATAGCACAGTCATAATTTATTGTAAGCACTTTCGTATACATTACCATTCCATAAGCATTCCTAGGTGGAAATTTTATTTTTTTTATTTTTAAGCGTAGCTGTTAATGTTTCAGTAAGTTAATGAGCGTCTTTGTTATATTATTGTATGGAAACGTACTTCATATTCTTAGATTGTTTTATTTCGTAAGTGCCAAGTACTCAAAAATTGCTTCCTACTTCATTTTGAAATAAATAATAACAGTACAAATGTGACTTAGACATAATTATTGTTTCTTACTTAACAAAAATGTGCCTTCAGCCTTGAGCTATAAATCAGTTTATTTTTTTATGTTGTTGTCTAGTTAATCCATAACATTTACTTCTGATAAACTGCTTTTAACATTATTAATAATTCAAATTAATAATTCCATTAATTATCTTGATTGACTAGGTATTTAGAATACTGTGATTAATTAATGATTTTCTAAAATTACACATCTATATTTTCTTATTACCTACCTACGTTAGCGAGTAAGTTGCATAAAGTTTATAGCTATAAAGAAGTACCTAGAATTATACGTCTAAGTACTATAACATCTGTGTTTTATGTTTTCACTTATAGCGTAGAACCACTTTTAATAATTGAAATTAACTGTTTGTGGATGGGAGCGACAATCATAGGACATGTTAATCAAATAAGACTAATGGACTGCTCTACACAAATATCGCACAATGCACAAGTAGGTAGTCACCACACGCTTTAGTAAGTTAGAGGTACCGTCGACTGAACAGCCGTAATGTCACAGGATCAGAAACATCAAGACAGGGAAAATAAAAAATCGAATCATGTTACGGGAAATCTCTTAGACTTGATCAGCAGCATTTGACCAATTATAAACATGGAAAAATGTTGCGCTGTCTACAGATTCCGGATAGTAGGTGAAAAGCTTGAGCCTGCTGATATGAAATCTAAAACGTTTGGAGTCATATTTACGGTGATCTATTAGATGCTATTGTGTTTTTCATATTCGTCGACTTTCCATCGTCGGTTAGAAGCATTGAAAGTTTTATCAATATCATAGATGAAGTACCTCAAGTTTTGTTTCTCATCGGATATGCAACATTCACAAACTTAACTTCATTTTTCCTGAGTGACATAAACATTCGTATATTTTCAACACTCAACCTAATTGATAACATTTTACGCATCCAAATAAACAACTACTACGCAAAATCACGGAAAAACACAATAATACTTGTAATTTTCGTTTTCCTGTACAATTTCGTGTATGATATAGGACAATTTTTGAGAAATCCTGAAGGCATAGGGAAGCACGCTCTGGCCTGGGCAGGTGGCGTCCTTCATGATCTCGAAATACTTATGTTCTGCAAATTACTTTTTATGATCAAGCACAGGGTGGACTTGATCAACCTCCTGAACAGATTTGTCAAGGTTCAATGCAAGAAAATGTTCATGTTTTCACAATATCTGATACCGACGAGCTTTTGTTTATAAAAAATGTGAATCTATCGGATCTAGCAACGGTGTACAGAATGATTGGTGAAACTTGCATCTCTATCAACACAGTTTTCAACTCCCATTTCCTAATGATAATATTATGCACATTCTCCTACATGTTATTGACGATTTGGACTACAATATACTACTGGAAGATGACAAATGACAATTATGGTACTTTGATGACAGTACTGGTATGGGCGATAAATGGTACGCTCTCAATTTTTTCCGTGAGTTTTACCGGTGAAGCTTTATTAAGAAGCCGAATCCATACGATGAACTTGTTGAAAGAAATAATAATGGACTACAGCCAGACTAAGAAAAATAGGAAGCAAGCTAAAGCATTCATGGAATTGGTGGGTGCATGGCCACTACGCATTTGTGTCTGCGATATGTTTTCGGTTGACGTAACGTTGTTTTTAAATTACATCAGCGTCTCTACCACTTATCTTATTATTATTATCCAGATTTCACACTTCGAATAAATTGTTTGTAATTTAGTTGGTTGCTCTTTCATTAAATAAAGTCAAAATGATCATGAGCGGTCTAGAAAGCAATAATAGCAATTCCGGATGAAATTCAAACTCCTGTTGGTGAAAAGAAAAAAAATGGAAGTGGCATTATCTATTTATTTATTCCCTTTAACGAAACGAGCACAACAATCAACAATATGGTCGTTAATTAGACCACACGCTTGCATAAAAGCGTAACAAATTGTCGAACCAACGTAGGTAAAGTTTTTCCTCTTCAGTTCATTTGCCATTCTAGCCGATACTGTAGTTTCTGTCGGTATTTCATTGCTAGTCTTCCAGCTATTTACTATTGGCGTATTGTCTACGAATGACCAAATAAAATCACTAAATTCCACTTCGTCTTCTTTTAATTTGACGTATGCTTTTGCATTTTTGATTATCGCTTTAATTTTACCTTTGTGTCGTACAATTCCATTGTTTTTACTTAGTTCTTCTAAGTCATTATCAGTCATGTTCATAATGTCGTAAGGGTTAAATTCGTGAAACACTTTTCTGTAGTTGTCCCGTTTATGTAAAATAGTTCTCCAGGATAGGCCAGCCTGTTGGCCTTCTAGACAGATCATCTCAAAAAGTTTTACACTATCATGTGTTGGTCTACCCCATTCTTCGTCGTGATATTTGATGTATTGGGGGTCGTCGGATAACCAGCCACATCGAATAAGTTGAGCCATTGTCTTCTTTTTTCTGTGGTCAATTACGATTTTTTTCAAGGTAATATATTTCGGAAAGTTTTATTATATTATATAAGAAGAAAAAAAGATGTTACGTTTTTATGGTAAGTAAAAAGAAGCCAACAAAACTGGTTGGTCTGAGACTGTCCAGAACACAATTGGGTATTTGACAAAATATCAAATGAGTTACTTTCAAAACGGAAAGTAACTCATTTGATATTTTCCCGCGTAATCCCATCTCACTAATATTGTTGACATATAGCAAAAATGTTATCCCAAGACTGAGCTTTGCGGCACACCGCATTTAAAAGCTTGTGGCTCGCTTTCCATTTCATCGATTTTTACCTTTTTGTAAAAATCGATGAAATGGAAAGACTTAAACATTTTAGATGCAGCCCTGTTAGCCCTATATTTTTTAGTTTTTTGAAGGATTGTATGACTCACGGTATCAAAAGCTTTTTGTAGATCGATAAAGATACCAAGAACTAGTTTTTTGCTATCTGTATTAATTTGAATGTCCGTAACTAAATCAATCGTGGCAGATAGTGTATTTGATCGTGGCCTAAATCCATAATGTTTGTCTGAGAGAAAGTTAATCCGTGAGAGGTGGCGATTCAAGGCGACTGTAGATATTTTTTTCTATTATTTTAGATATTACAGGCAGAACTGACACCGGTCTTTCTCTATAAAGTCTACAAAATTTGCGTTCCATTTAGTTTTAGTTTGGCCTGGTTTGTGGACTACTCCGACGTCTATGACGACATCTATATATCTATAATTTATGACATAGTGCTGTATTTTTATTTTTTAACTCGCCTGTACATTCAAAAACAAGAGACAACGGAAAAAACAGGAAAAATTGTGTTCTAGATTTTTTTCGGTACTGTTCAATTTGTGGTTTGGTAGATTTGAGTGTTCGACCCATTATGCAGCAGTCATTTTAAGCTCTAGGCAAAAATCAAATGTAGTCAAATTGTGTTCTAGACAGTCCCAGACCAACCCAACAAAACAGCTGATTGAAGAAGACCTAGGTTAGTTTCAAGCACATCAACCAGCTTTTACCAATAGTCGACCCTTGCATGCATGTAGGGCATGCAATCTACGTAGTTAAATTACCAACGATTTAACTAATATACGCAAGCGTTGATAAACATGCGACAAATACAACCAGTTAATGACATGTTAGATATATTTTCGTTATCGGTCATTCCTTGCACTAGCCATGGAATCCTTTGATTGGTAGTATAAGTTTTCTCATTTTTTAGGGTTCCGTAGTCCGACAAGGAACCCTTTTAGTTTCGCCATGTCCGTCTGTCTGTCTATCTGTCTGTCCGTCCACGGCCTAGTGCAAAGACCGGTGGTACTAGAAAGCTGTAGGTAATTTGGTGTGTGTATACATATTTATAACGCCAACAAAGGTAAACAATAAAATGTTGGAAATTATTTTTTTTACACATAAAAAGTGAGGATGTCTCGTCTACTCAAACATGTAGGGTATCGTTGGATTGGTCGTTGAAAAATATTGTGGGTGTAGGAAGATCATTTTTGGATTTAGGGTTCCGTTTGCGAAATATTAAGCTCTAAAGCGCAAACTTTTTTCCGAGTAGGGTGTCCCCCCACCCCTCTCCTGGCTAAACGGTTGATTGTAAAAACGTGAAAATTTCAGGGTAGCACATATAATGAACTTGAAAGGAAAAGTATCACAGCTAAGTAGGCTTTACTAGTTAACGAGTAATAGGCAACCAACTTATAAAAATAAAATTTCGTACAAAATCTATTGAAAATGACTTTGATGAAGTTGTTAGTTCTGTAAAGCAGAAAAAACTCTGTTGCTACGGAACCCTACATTGCGCGTGGCTCGACATTGCACTTGGCCGATTTTTCAATTTCTATAAACATATCTTCTTCTGTCTTCTTACCGCGAAAACAATTTTATTTTTAAGCACGCAAGGTTTCAACGCATGGTCTCAAAAAGCCACCAAGAATATAATATTAAACTCCCCGGTTTGTTTCCTAAGTAATGTTTTATATTATTGTACTACCTATCGATTGTTTTCGTTAATAAAAACACACGAAGCTATCAAGACCTTTCCACTAACATTCGCTTTGAGTGTGGACCTGTTTGGTTGAGTCTTTCGCTGCTCTATTATCTACTATTATTGAATATTACGTCATACAAGCCAAAATTAAGAAAACATTTTAAAACTCCAACTATTTTATTTAGAACTGTCTCCAAAGCATAACCTTGGCACATCAGCTTTCGATCCCAAATCTTGGGAGAAATAATTTGGCACCATACAATCACCTACTCTGATCCAGAATTCAATACCTACAATGTTATAAATAAGCCTACAACACTGACACCGTGGGACCATACCCAGAGGCTAAGGCTAAATAATTTACATCGGTAGGTATGATATACTTAACTGTACATGAAAATACAGGTTTCAAACTAAAATGTACAGTCATTAAAATAAATTTCTCCAAAAACTTTAAATGAATAATTGGGGACCAAACTCGATTCCCACATATTCCATAGATCTCGACACAATGCTACTGAACTGTCAAAGATTCATGACATGAGATTTCATTAAAATTTATTCACTCATTCTAGGGCCAAGGGCCTTGTCTTATTTAAATTTACAAACTGCGATTAGACATTTAATCTTTATAGCTGAAATAATTTATTTCACAGCTGTTTATTATATTATAGCAACATAAATCATTTTGCAGTTGGATGTATTTTTATTATAAGGGATTTATTTTGTTGTAATGTAACAATTTTTCACAGTGCAAAGTAGCATTATTTATTTTATTATGTAGTAATCCAACAGGCTCTTGAATTTATAAAATACATTTAGCTTAAATTTATATGCAAGGCCCAGTTACATTAGTGATTATTTTTATAACCCCTTTACTTGAGTCCCTTCAAGAGATAAGTACCTACATAATAATGAATAATGAGCGGTGGGCTGATGACGATGTTAATGATGAATCGAGGTTACCACTTACTCAAGCCGGGTGGAAAAATAGCAACAGAGAAAACAATCATTGCCCCCAACGGTTCCATTTCCAGGCCCTGAGTTGGTTATTAACTCTGAGATAACCTATGTTATCAAAGTGTATTTCCACTCAAATTTTAAGCAAATATTTGGCTAACTTATTAACTAGTAGTAGGTAACTGTTATTGAGATTGCAGTTTTGATTCCAAAAGTACTTTTTATAAATTGTGAAGTTTCACAATGGGTTAGTCCATTACAAATATTGGTGGTACCTTCTCGTAAAATAGTCTTCTAAATTTTTCGAAAACTCTAAAATCCTATAACAACTTTATTTATCTTTTATTTTTATTCTATTTTATAAAGGAGGAAAAACAAAATACTTAAATACAGTAAACAACTCAGCTTTACATTTTATTAATTCCTAAACATTCCTTACGGCTATATACTTTCTTATCACTCCTTAATAGGAATTTGAGTCCGATTGGTTAAATTATTGTGTCAAAAAGTAAGCACAACATTAAGTCCCTAATGGAAATACTGTCTAGACTACACCATAGAGAAATGGTCTTATTTATAAAAACACGATTCTGTAAACCACTCCTCAGAGGCAGTTTACTTAAATTACCTGTGGTTACTTATTTCCCTTTACCACTGACTATTTAAACTGCCTGTGAGGAATGTTTTATGGAACCATTTTTTTATAAATAGGACTGTAAGTATTCCATGGGCTGTAGTTCTTAAAATGTGAAGTTAAAGCAAAATGTGACACAGTAGTAGAATTTAGGGGCCAGTTTCTTAATTGAGAATTTTGATAAGTAAATAGTTACCTGTAGTGCTGTCTCGTCGAATTTCTCAGAAAAGAGTGTGACAGAATGTTATTTAAGTATTGGCTTAGTGAAATTCTCAATTCAGAAACTGGCCCTAAGAATGGCCCTGAAACTATTTCCTTAGCGAAATTCTCAATTCAGAAACTGGCCCTAAGCATCCTACAATAAGTAGTATTTTTAAGTAGGAGTAATTAAATTAATCTCTAATTACCAACATGATTAAAGATGAATGGAATGAAGCACCCATAGATCAACAAAATGTTGCATTGCTCGAAAAACACATGCAGGAAGGCTGGCTTTGGGAATAGCGCTGTTATTTTGAGAAAAAGACAGATAACTATTTAGTTACCTACATTCAGTGGGTCTAATCGCCTAATTATTTATGTAATTATTATTATTGTTATTGAATATTGAAGCAAAGCAAATAGTTGTCCATGTCCAGTCCTTTTCTTTACCTAATTGACAGTGTTATACAGTCGACTGCACGTCAGTCGTCAACAGTTTTCCTACCGAACGCGCATTATTGAATGCCGATCAATGCTATGCAAACATTAGGTAGAGGACGTTTAATCACATTGATTATATACCTATCTTACATTTAATCTGATACAATTTTCATTAGATTTTTGTAATGGAAAGGAAAGTCATCGACATTCTCAATTAATAGTTTGTCCGAATTATAGATACGGGTTGGTGAGCATGGGTTTGCTTTGCAACGAAAATATAAAGGTTATGAATTTATAAATGTTACTTACCGAAACAAAAGCAGAGCCTTTATGAGAAAAGCGTGTCTTAGTTGTTTTGCTAACAAGGCTAATAGTTGTTTTGCTTACAAGGCTAAGCTTTAAACTTGATATGATTATAACTTTTTGAACTTTTTTGACAGATACCTACCTAAAACGTTTCGATTCGTTCTCGTTTTGCACGCACGGACGCACGTTTCGTTTTTTGTTTCTTTTTAACCGACTGCGAAAGGAAATGAAAAGAAAGTTATGTATGATTTTCACCCGTTTAATATGTATGCACGTATGCATGTTTGTATTGTGTATGTGGTATGCTCAACGTTGTTACCGACTTTAATCTCGAAAGCCCGCCGAAGTCATGAAAATACTGAACTATTCTCTTGAAAATTAACGGAAATTATAATTTTAATTGTTCAAAAAAGTAAATGATAGATTCTTGGAGAACATTTTATTGTTCACAGAAAAGGAAATTACACAGTTATTATCAATAATATTCTCCGTTGAAAAGATTCCACATCCATATTCCAATCCCACTACCAGATCCTGGTAATCGATTTTCACCAAAATGCCCATCAAGCTCGACCAAATAAGCTGAAACTTGAAGAGTATACTGGAGAAATTTTAGTATCTACCTTTTACATTGAAGAAGAAGAAGAAAGACATTTATTATACCAACAAGATACATCACAGAAACAAAATAAGCACATAAGTAACATAATATGCACTACAACAGAAAGAAAACTAAATACACAATACTTCTCCTTATAGTTCACTTGTCATGTCAGGCTCTGCCCCTATATTACGCGCACCAAATCCTGAGCGATCACAATCGTCTAGCAGCTGTCAAATTAGTATGGAATTTGACAGTTAGACGATGAGAATCGCTTAGGATGTGGTGCGCGTAATTAGGCCACTGGTCACCAAGTTTCACGAAGGTTCTCTTAGGACTGCTCTTACGTCATTCATGCTGTCTCGCTCGCAATTTAACATTTTTGGTGATTGTTACAAATTTAGTGCTCACATACTTTTGCTAAATGTGGTTTGATGGTTTGATAGATAATATAATTGCTGACATTCAAGACATATATAATTTTCCTTATCCCGTACCTACGTAGTTTTTGATTACGAAAATATTATAGTTTTTTTTTTTGTTGCACTAACCCGTGCTCAGGACAATTTAAAAAAAACCGTAACCATGCCATGGTCAGCCAGAGGTCGCGGGTTCATATGTTTACGAGGTTTAAATGGTTTTTACGAAAATATTGTTTCAAAATTAATAATTTTGGCAACAACTTTTCTTTATTAAAACTATGTAAACTAAAACAAAAATATTTATTATGTGAAATGTCCGTAATTTACTGTGTCCATAATAAACCTATACATCAAACCCTCAGACCACATAAAAATTTATCAAAAGTTTATTAATTTTATTACAACAATAATTAAAAATGTTACAGTCTGTAAAACATAGCTTGAGCTGCGCGACAGCTGTCATCGAAATTGCGTCCATGAAGTTTTGAATTTTTTCCCAGAATATTTGTACTGCGAAAACTCAGTACTTACTGCACAGATAGTGATGTCTAACCAGTATCGTAACTGCAAATTACAAACTTTCGATGATTTGGTGATGGATGATTTAAACTGCAGGTTTACTATTGGAATTGAAGTTTTTTTGTTTGAAAACCATTATCAAATTTTACAGCGAATAAAATGCTAACGTTGCTGCAAAATGCATGTAAGCATGTTACGCCAGAAAATTGGAAAAAAGTAGTTACGAAATGCAGAAATACTATGCAAGAAGATTGGGAGCGAGATGTTCGCTTTGATAATATTGAACAAGACTTCATTATAAATTTGGAAGACTGCTCCAGTGACTCTGATTCAGAATTCGAATCAGAAACTGATTTAGGGATTTTAGGATGTACACCTCTACTTGAATAAAACTTTGTAAAATAATATTTCTCGTGTTTGATTTCATATTTCCAACTGCTCGAAATTCTTCTTTCCATCCACGTTATCAACATGCTTTAAGTGACATTTATTTTGATGTCGACATCGTCCCATCCCTAGCCCTGTTAGTGTGACGGCTGTCGTGGAGCTCAAACTATGTTTTACAGACTCTTAACTGTGCGAGCGAGACAGCACGCGTCACGTAATAACAGCCTTTAGACTGATCGAAGAAGTTTAAATACAAAAGGGTCTCCAGGGTGTCCTACTGATCGTTAAAACTAAAACCTTATACTTTATGTTTTTCCGGTATTTAGTATGGAATATTCTTATCTTATCTTATATTATCCATCTTCCATCAGTACACCCTCTTCGGCAAGTTTGGCAAAAGTCCTGATCGAAACTGTTTTTTTTTATGTGTATGTAGCCTATTACGTCCCACTATAGGGCACAGACCTTCTCTCATAGAGAGAGAGACTGGGCTTAATCACCGCGCGTGCCCACCGTGGATTGGAAATTTAAAACTCTGTGAACTTTAAAAATTTTAAGCGCTGTGCGTGTGTGAACACATCAGACAGATTTTCTCACGATGTCTTCCTTCACAGTTAGCGAGTGATATCGCTACTACAACTTCACAAATGTACGTAACTTTAGAGAACGAAGTCATTGGAATATGCTGAGACTCAAACTCACGACCTCTTAAATGCGATGCCGGCGTTCTACCGTTCCACTACCACCGCATTACCTTTGTAGGTACATGCTATTTCTTATGTCATGATCCGTTCAAGGATTCGTCTGCAATGAAGTATATTATATTATACGTTTTATATACATAAGAACTCACTTATTTTATTATTAAATATTTCAAGAGCTTTCGGTAACTATAACAAATAATAATTATTAAAATTCTTTCATCATCATCATCATCAGCCATTTGACGCCCACTGCAGGACATAGGCCTCCTTCGCGGTTTTTATAACCATGAGGGGTTAAAATTCTTTATTGTAGGTATTAGAAAAAATGTACTAACGGCGGGCTAAATAGTATTCTATTCTAGCCAACCAACAGGTGACGTGGAAGGGGGGTAGTGCCAAACGGTCTAATTATATATTGATGTACTTAATTAGTTTCGCAATTAGCTTCAAATTAAACAATATAGTAACATGTAGAATAATTATAATAATACATATACATACGCAGCCTAATACGTCCCACTGTAGGGCACAGGCCTTCTCTCAGGGAGAGAGTATGGGCTTAGAACACTTTACTTGAAAATTAAATCAAATTAAATTCAATAAGTTTAGTTCTTTTCTATTACAGTATACACAATAACTAAATGTGGTATGAATGGGCCACAAAAATAAGAAATTAAATGTTTTTGCTTACAGTCTGTAATCCGTGTGAGTTTTTAGCAGTCGGGTTTTTGTTTTTTGATCGTAACTGAAAAAAAAAAATGCTTCATCGTGTTTTCAAAACCCTGAATTGAATTGAAAACATTGGTAGTTCACCATTGGTAAAACTTCTCTATTGTCAAATTGCCAATATATGATTGGCTTCTCAACAAAAATGTTTGACATTGCTAGCCTTGCAATAGAAAACTGGATTATTTTGACATTTTTATGTATCTGTCAAAAATCTTCAGTTTTTCAATAGTTTTCGGTGTTTTTAGTCCATTTACGCATAAAAACAAAGCCGAGTCAATGTCGTCACACGCAAAACAACTCTCGCCACCGACGTGATATTGACGCAAACATGCGATCAAATTACTTTTGCAAAATAACCGTGTTTGTAAAATTAAAAACAACTCTGTGATGAGGCAATCGGAGTCCTTGGAAGTGCTTTCAAACGGTTGGGCCATCGACACAACTGCGCCTGTAGACCTGACCCCTAGCGATAAGGACGTAAGTGCCCCCCTGCGGACTTGTTTGTCTTCCGATAGCGATGTCCTAGTCGACCTCTGCTCTGACTGTATCGTCTTAGCTATCGGTACCGAGCATTTACATTTGGCTTTTTATTCCCACTAGACTCATGCCTCGTTGGTCTAGCTTGACTACCAAGTCGTTGGTTTAATTCCTGTTGGGGGCTGCCTTTCATTCGTTTGTACAAATGGCCTCATTCAGGGTCTTTTTCCGTTTCTCTTGTCTGGTTACCAGCATGGGCTGACTGCCTATGACTACCTCGATGGTCTAGCCGTTAAGGCGCTTAGCTACCAAAACGGTGGTCGTGGGTTCGATTCCCACTGGAGGCTGCCATACATTTGTATACAGGGCGTCCCAAAGTTCTGGGCCATGAAGGGAAAGTACCTTAAATATTGTAGATAGCGTATTTTGCTGAAAGAAGACTTTATGTTATTTTTAAAAGTTAGTAATTCTGCATTCAAAGATTTTCTAAAAAATACTTGCCTTGTCTGGGAATCGAACCGACTTAAATAAAAAAAAAACACCCCTACTTTTATGATGCCAATCGAAATAATGGCCAAAAACTAATAACTCTTCTTAAGTAACATAGTATTTTAAAAGAAAGGAACAACGTAAAATGTTTGAGTCAAATTTCAAGAAAGTTTTTTATTGCCGACGACGACATTCGAAAAGTAGCGATATTATCATTCCATAGATAGCATTGATTATTCGTAAATAAGTACGCCCTTCATAAAATACTTTATAGCATAGTTTTCCTTATTATAAGTGGAAGTGTAGATAAAATGATAAAATTTAGTATTTCAATACGTCCTTGGTAAGCTAGACACAAGCCAAATTTATAACAAAAATAATGTTCTTGTTAAATTTGAAAATGTAACAATTTATGAGAGCGTTTGTTTGAATGCATGCTTTTTAAGATATTTTAAAAAGAAGACAAATTTTTAATGTTGTTCTTAAATTTCAAAATGGAACAGTCTATGCAATTGTTTGCTTGTTGTTCTTAAATTTTGAGCATTTAATTAATTAATTTACAAAAAAATACCCACTTAATTGACTACGGCAGTTTCATGTATGTTTTTAATTTGATTAAAATGATTAATTTCACGCTGTTCCTTTCTTTTAAAATACTATGTTATTTAAGAAGAGTTATTATTTTTTGGCCATTCTTTCGATTGGCATCATAAAATTAGGGGTGTTTTTTTTTACATTTAAGTTGGTTCGATTCCCAGACAAGGCAAGTAATGTTTAGAAAATCTTTGAATGCAGAATTACTAACTTTTAAAAATAACATAAAGTCTTCTTTCAGCAAAATACCCTATCTACGATATTTAAGGTACATTCCCTTCATGGCCCATAACTTTGGGACACCCGTATGTCCTCAGTGTGGGTGTATTTTCATGTTTGTGACATCCTTGCCTGGTTTATTTATTATTATTATTATTGGATATTTATTTATTAATACTTTTATTGCAATTAGAATAAATACACAATAAGGCAGATTTAATGCCATGAGCATTTTCTATCACTTTCGGACCGGCGCTTAAACTACAAAGAAATTTATAGTTTTAAACTTGAATCTTTGGTAATGTGTGGCCGCAGATTACGAATCTGCTATAATTTTCCAGATTTTCCGCCGCCATCTTGGAACATTCATATACCAACAATTGTATCATACTGGGCACTTCATTTCCTACGTACAATCCTGAGTGTCACAATTGTATCAAACTGGGCCTAACACTTCCATTTTTATGTTTTTCTGAAAAGAGACCATGAATGAAATAAACATGAAAGTTACAAAAATATTTATTAGAAATCACAAACACATCTTTGTACTATTTTTACATTAATAATAATCAACAAATGCTTTAAATGAGATCAACTTTAACATGAAATGATATCCATTTTCTCAAAGTTTAATCAGCGTGTCAAGCAATCAATCAATCATTCACTGCTGGACATAGGCCTTCCCAAGGCACGTACTTCCCTCTATCCTCAGCCACCCTCATCCAGCCACTGCCAGCAATCTGCCTCAGATCGTCAGTCCAGCGAACAAGTGGGCATCCCATGCTGCGCTTTCCAGGTCGTGGTCTTTACTCGGAAACCTTTGCACTTCATCGACCATCGGTTCTTTGGCATATCCAGCGCACTGCCACTTCAGCTTGCTAATCTTATAGGCTATGTCAGTCACCTTAGTTCTTTGGTTGATTGTCTTATTTCTGATGTGATCCATCAAAGATACTCCGAGCATAGCCCATTCCATAGCACGCTGAGCGACATTGAATCGGTGGACTAGTCCTGCCGTCAATGTCCGCGTTTAAGCTCCGTAGGTCATAGCTGACAGGACGCACTGATTGAAGACACTCGACACTCCTTAGAGTCTGAGGAATAGCCGAGGAGAAAACCTGGCGCAGTTTTCCGAACGCAGCCCAACACCTTTCTTTGAGGGTCATTCAGAAGGTGGTCGATTTCGATTTCGTAGTTGTCATCGCCCTCGTCCCCAGATTCATTGAGCATCTCGGCGTCTGGCAGTGTCGTTTAAAATCGGAAACACGGTGAGAAAGCTGTGAAAAATTAATAATCATTAGAAACTTAAAATAGGCATGAGGTAATGTAGGGCCCACGTCGATAAAATTGTGTCAATTAAGTTCATTAAGGTGTGACGATTCTCATACAAATGATTTTTGCCAAATTTTTAAAAAATTTGCATAATTACACTCTGAAATTATATCTGCCTGCCTTAATTAAGATTTTTATATGCGCCAATTTACATTGCCTTGAAAAAAAGCATTAGTTTAATACTACAATGAAATTGATATTGTATGGACTAAATTGTCGATCTCATTTAAGCTTATAAAGTACTGTTTTTTTCAAGAAAATATAAATTAGCGCAAGTAAAAGTCTAAATTAATGCAGATATACCTACATAATTTCAGTGTACAATTATGTAAATTTTTTAACAAATTTGGAAAAAATCGTTTGTATGGGAATCATCCCACCTTAAGCCGTTACGCCAAAGCGGTTGCTTGCCAATAGTCACGTTTATCATAAAAACATCCTACGTTTAACTATTTTTCTAATCAATAACTCGTATAAAATAAAAAAACTTACAAAATAAAACAATAATGTGTACTTAGTTTCGCCATGTCGGGGAGCGCAATGAGTCTCGAACCGTTACTGAAACCTGCTCGCCGAATGCGTGTCAAACTTTGCGTGGAAGACGAAAGTTCGCTTCCCGCACAATCGTGCGATACTGGGCCCGTCCTCTGCCAACGTAAAACTAATACTAAGCTAAGCTATACTCGACTTTGTAACCCGCACAAATGTATTGGAGGGGTCCGAAAGGGCCATGAGTCAACCGCAGGAGGTAGAAGAAAGATTGGCATATAGTTTGGAACCAGGACAAGTGATTGCGTGTTTGGATGTTATATTTTTTTAGTTAGAACTGCCCTCGAAGACCTTGTGGTTGCGGCTCTATGGCCCTGATGAAGGGCTGAATCCAGATAAAAATCCAGAATTTTACTATGTATGTAGTAAAACTGCCCTTCGCCTACACCTCTGGATGTTTATATAAACTAGGGAAAGGACCACAACCACTGCAATAGGGTGCAACTTCTAAGTTTTGTCTATCACTACTAACAGTACTTGAATGCAATTGGCTCATAGTACTTTCCTGACAACCTTAGGTGGGTGATTTGTATTTGAAGGAATGTGTTACATAATTTTCATATGTACTTAAAGAGTTTGATAGACGACGTGGAGTGGTAAAACGACGATTTCTCCGTTCGGGAGGTCGTGGGTTCGAATCCCGGCATGTACCAATGACTTCGTTCTCTAAGTTACGTACATTTGTGAAGTTACAGTAGCAATGCCACTCGCTAACGTTGAAGGAAAACTTTGTGAGGAAACCCTAGTGTCTGAGATATTTACATACCTCAGCACTTGCTACGTACAGTGGCCCAACTATGAGGCTAAATGTCGAAATCTCTAGTCGAACTAGAACATGTATGACATTTTTTAGGGCTCCGTAACCGAAGAGTGCCAAACGGGACCCTATTACTCAGACTGTCTGTCCGTCTGTGTGTCTGTCTGTCTATCTGTCTGTCTGTCTGTCTGTCTGTCCGTCCGTCCGTCCGTCCGTCCGTCCGTCCGTCCGTCCGTCCGTCCGTCCGTCACCAGGCTGTATCTCATGAACCGTGATAGCTAGGCAGTTGAAATTTTCGCAGATGATGTATTTGGGTTGCCGCTATAACAAAAAATACTAAAAACAGAATAAAATAAAATGAATATTTAAGGGGGGCTCCCATACAACAAACGTGATTTTTTGCCGTTTTTCTCGATATTTGTGTCTAATGTTGTATAGATAATGGAAGGGAACCTTTCGAGTCCGACTCGCACTTGGCCGGTTTTTTTAAGATATTTTGGTAATTTGTCCAAACGAGTGAAGAAGTCACTTCCCACGTCCCAGAATACCAATGCCTCCTTTTTTCCTCTGTGTGACCAGAAACCAATGTGAACCAATGAAACCAATGTGACCAGAAATACAACCATCCAAAGACAGTTACTTGCAGGGCGTTAAAATTAATTAAACTCCATTTGGACCGTGTTACGCAGAAACTGTCCAATCCACTTTACTTAACTTGCGAGAAAAACTGTTATTTGTAAATGAATGTTTTTGTTCAGACGTTGTTAATGCTATGGTCGCGGTCGCCAGCCACGTAAAAGTAAAATCCAAGGTGTGTAGTTAGTGTTGCCAGTGGGAAAATCGACGAGCGGTGGAAGAATAATACAAACGGTCAGGAACGGTCGAGATTTGGGGGACTATTTTCGAGGGCGCTGAGTTTGAAATATCGAAGTGAAAATGTCAATCCAATATCATTTGATACATGCCTATATCTCTGTTTACTAAATTTTCGGCACCATCATGACCATTTATCTGTTTTTACGGAACTAATGAATTTCCCGCCGTCAATTTACTAAATTTTCAAGACAGATTTTTTATTTTTAGGAGCACAGTGAGTGTTGTTGTTCTGGCTAGCTTTCAAGACAGATCTTTTGTTTTTGACGGTGCAGAGTTTTTATGGAAGTAAATGAAAATGCCACCGATAAATTTAGTTTTTCGGGCGCGCTGCTGCGAAAAAACACCGCTGTGTTTTTCAATCTTATTGAAGACCCCCTTTACAAGTAAACAATTCTAGCGACCCCCCAGGGCCCCAAGAACATTAAAAGGGTCAGAAGTTTCAAAGATGATGTAGTTAGAACCTACAATAATCCATTCCCACTTTAAGTCTTTCTAGCCTACATACAATGCCGGATAAAAAAAATATCAAAACTATTTGTGCATCAGCGCGCCCGTAAAACTAAATTATCGGTGGCACTTTCATTTAATTCCATAAACACTCTGCACTATATAGTGCTCATGAGCTCATAGTCCTAGGTGTGATTTTAGATTAAATTATAACACAAAAAAAATTATTGTTGGTTGGAATGTTTCTGCATAATAGAGCCCATTGGCACAACCATTCCAGAAAGTCAGAACAATAATAATTGTGTATGGTGTTACAATTCCTAAGCCACTTATTGCACATTCCAATTGAAGACTTAACAAATCGCCAGATGTAAATGCTCATTATCACCTCATGTAGGATGCTGTAAGAAAACTGGCTCTGACATCATGTTTATACCTAGTGGACTTTCCATGTTACTTGGTTTGTGGTTTGCTAAAGTATGTTCAGCGACATTGATCTGTCCGGTAACACTTATCACACAAAATCTTGTAGTGGACGTTATACGGTACTTGTACCTTATGTTTTAAGAAGTTTTGGTTAATTTTATGTATTTATTATCAGTAAGTCCTTTGTGTTAGGAATGTTTACCTTCGTTGTTGGTATAGTGCAATGCATAGAAATCTTTGCTCACCTAGCTTATGCTGTTTGTTATTAAAAGATAAGAGTGACAAAACAGTGACGTACAGACAACAATAGCTCAACCTTCACATTTTAGTTGGAAACTCGCCCCTAATGCAAATAAATGTATATAATGCATGTTTCAAAATTAAAACTGTTAACGTAAACCTACTGAAAGTAGCGGTAGCTCGGTAGAATGCTGCATGGAATGAGTAATTTCCTGGATGAAAAGTATCCTATGCCCTTCCCCGGGACTCAAACTATCTCCATACCAAATTTCATCTTAAATCCGTTCAGCTGTTATTGTTTCATTGAGTAACAAACATCCAAACATCTTCACAAACTTTCACATTTATAATATTAGTAGGATATTGAGTGGCATGATGTGGTTGGTAAAGTAAACCTTACCTTATCTCAAATTGGTTTAGGCAGTTAAAAGTAATCTCAGTGAACCATAATGACTCTTTGTGTGCTCGTTTCGTCAGCAACTAAAGTAACTAAGTAACAATACAATTACTTGTCCTGGTCCTAAACTATGAACCATAAACTATGTCCCTGTGCTGTGGTAACCAGGCAAGGACATCACAAACAGGGAAATGACCATAGTCAGACTATTTGTACAAATGAAGTATTTTAGCCTCCAATGGGGATCGAAACAACGGCCCCTCTGTTTTGGTAGACAACCGTGCTGGTTGACAAAATATGGCATTGAGATGGAGGTTGAATATATTGATGTGTTCTAAATTCTAACACCAAAATAATGATTAAAAGAGCTTTTTATTCACTGTTTACAGTGGATAAAATAAGCTTTTTAGAGGGGGTATGTTATACAATATAATATGCTATTATTCAACCGGCGGATTATTATTATTCAGACCTAACTAGATGTGCATTTCTGTGATTTCAAAAATGCCCATTTTTCTCCCCCAAGTTTTTACTAGCGCAAGTCGCGCACGCTGCGCAATAAGTCCAATTGATATCGTACACCATCAGAACCCGGCCTTAAGGCGTATTGCACATACCATACTTTTTAATGTGATTATAGAGTATTTCCCTATAGATAAACATCATGTATTTACCAATAAATAAACATCGGCCAAGTGTGAGATGGCCTTCCGAAGTGAATGAAAGAAAATTCATTTTTACTTAATAATAAGACAAGTTATACATTTTATACAACGTACGGAACCCTCGGTGTGCAAGTGCGAGCAGCAGTTGGCCGGTTTTTGGTTTTAAGACGTAGGTATTTAAAACTCTGTACTTACAATAATAATCATAATAGAGCCTCTCATTTTTATTTCAGTTTTAATTAGGTCTGTTACAATTTAAGCACGTAATAAAATTTAAACATTCTGTGGCTGTCTTAGCCGCCTCACAGTAGGTCTTATTGCGCGCAAAATAAGTGTTACTATTGAATAATATCTTGTTAACTATGCCCAGCAAAATATATGGGCTAACAACTGCACTGATAACATTTTTATCCGTTTATCTAAGTATAATTTAATGGACAACCTTTCAACTGTTTGAACATTCACAGATAGGATGATATTTGTATAATAGCTGAACTATAGGGTTGTCACAGCATTTATGATCTAAATAAATCCCACTTAACAGTTGACACCTTGTATAGTCTAACTAATGTTTTTACTTCCTATCACATTGACGTGGCTTATCACTGCATACGTACTTAAGAACCTAATTAATGGAGTAAAAACATCTTTTAACACATTTTATCAATTTAATAATAATAATAACTTCTACACAACACGTTCCCCTGGTCCCATACTACAAACATGGTTATAGCGGCCTCCAGTGGGAATCGAACACACGACCCCTAGGCATGGTAATCAGACATGACACCGCCAGACCAACGAGACAGTCAAAATGTTACTTTATAGTTAATATTAACTTCATTGTACCTCGTCTAAATACTACGTGACTCCTTCAAAAACACGATTCCTTAACACACTCCTCAAGTGCAGTTTAAATAGTCTGTGTTAAATTGAAAGACTACCTCCGACTATTTATAATGTTTTCGGAGTGTTTTAAAGGTATCGTGGTTTTATAAATAGCTGCTAATTGTCCAAGATAAATTGTGGCTGTAGCTCCCTGAGAAGCAAGTTCGAGAGAAATCTATCAACCCCAGCGGTGCCCCTTCTGTTTGCCTACATACACTCATTTACCCCCTAGCTAGCATATTCTTAACAAGCATTATCTTCTAGAGGTTGTCAAGTTCGACCCCTCACCCCGCCTCACCCGGCGATCGTCTGCCACCGATAACAATACGTATAAAATAACATTATCAGTACTGCTATATTCAGTGCCGCTTTTTCTCTGTCTGAAGAAGCACGTATATTGTCCAAAACTGAAGAATATTTTCTTCGCGTTTTCCCCAGTTTTGTTTTGGACATTTACCTCTTTCCTCGTACTAATGGCTAAATTCGATAACTACAGTGATTTCCTGTCCCCCAACTAGTTTAGTGTACTATTGAGAATTGTATAAGGACTGTTATCGCGCATAGCGACAGGCGATCTGCAAGTGTCGTCAAGCCGCTTTGAGTTTTTGTTACAATTAAAACTGGGAAGAGTATACATGCATCAATATTCGGACAAGCTGTTGCAAAAAATGACCATTACCTTAATGTATCGAGTGAACCCGATCTACTATTCCGACTACTCCGATACGATTTAAATCGATACCTAAGTACCAAGAGATCGCTTGCCCTTTGCCATTGGCTATACCATTTCGAATTGTACAAATTCGGCGTTTACCCTAAAGACATCACCTGACGCAGGCCACTATTGCAGTACATTTTTTGAAAGGAAACCACCTTTTACCGCAACATGGATATTGTGGCTAATGTAAGTTCCTATCTTTTGTGCCTCTATTTATCCCACTTACTTTTCTTCAGAAGCAGATAAATAGCGTAAATGGGCAGGCGTTCAGTCAACCCTCTCTTAATCAGTCTTATTCAAACGATTTTCGACCCAAGTAGTTAATTTTGTACTCGTGTGAGAGTCAGGGCAAAGTTTATCAACTGTCGCGGGAAAGCGATACTTCTAATTAGAATCTACTAACTCTATCACAAGTAAAGAGAGAAAGAGAACCTTCATCCTTATTGAGCAGTAAGAGATACACTGAGTTCCTAGATTTTTATATATTTTATAAACGAATGACGAAATCGTGTGAAGATTTGCCTAACTACAACAAGAGGTTCACGAGTTTAATTTCAGTGACTACTAAGCACGTCCACTAAAATTAAGTAAGTTAGTTAATTCGTCACCCGGTTTCTACTGAAATTCCTGAATTCCTTATTTTGAAATTCAACTCTTTTTTTTCTGTTGTACAGTAAAGTGCTCTCTATCTATATGTCCTGTTCCCAACGCGCCAGTTTTGCCCATCGCAAACTGCAAAGCAGCAAGTTTTCAAAAGATTCACTCTAACAGCTGTTCGTTCTCTACAGTATCACCCGGTCATCAAGGCGTTCCTTGCGGGCTCCTTCTCCGGTACCTTCAGCACCATCTTGTTCCAGCCCCTGGACCTAGTGAAGACGAGGCTTCAGAACCCCGGGCAGAATGTTGCGGCGGCGGTCAAGTGAGTACCTTTATAGTAGTTGTCTGTATCTGTGTCAATGATGTCATCCCGAATTCGTCCGCTGCTGGACGTAGGCCTCTCCCAGGGCACGCCACTTCTGTCTGTTCTCGGCAATCCTTATCCAGCCGCTAACGGCAATCTGATTGTCTATCCAGCGAGCTGGCGGGCATCCTGCTACGTTCGCCAGTTCATGGTCTTCACTGGAGAACCTTTGTACACCATAGGCCCATTTGCATGTGCAATGGCAGCATGTTAGCTCTTCAAAATTATCTCCTTAGCCCCACTGCTGGGCATAGCTATGCTCTTAGAAACTCTTTTCAAAAGGCGCAACATCCTCTCGGATGTCACTTTAACCCGTGGCTCTTCGATTTATTTATTAGTGTGCATTAAAGAGTTATCTATCTATTTAATTAGAAGGTTCGATGCGCTCTGTCTAATCGAGCCAGCATCTTTTCTTTATCACCCTTGCAGTGAGGTCTTCTATTCCACAAAGGCGATATAGAACACTCCTTTAACCACCGGATATCATTAGAATTAAGTACCATTTCGCTCAAAAAAAAATTGTGTGATATTCATATAAACTGTCGGGGTGGCGTGAATTTTTGTGTTTTTATGCAACTGGCGTCTGCCTAAACAAGTGTGAGTGAATCATCTAGTGTGAGTGAAGGTGCCACTGGACGCTATATAAATCATCACATTATGTAGATGCAAAGGCCAAAGTGGTGTTGTTAGTGTCCTTCCTTATGTTAGCGTAAACTGTCCAAATTTTGGTGATTTCTTTCTGTAATATTTCTTTGTACCCAAACTTCCGGCCTTAGCTGACTACCTTCTCCCACTTTCAGCGGCCGAATCCAACCCGGCATGATGACAATATTCACAAACATCGTGCGCCAAGAGCACATTGTGGGCCTGTGGCGGGGCATGGTCCCCTCCGTGGCCCGCTGTGTGCCCGGCGTGGGACTATACTTTTCCTCGTTGCACTGGCTGAAGGGCAAACTGGGCAAGACAAGGACGCAAGACCTGGGCGCCATGGAAGCGGTGTTGCTGGGTGTCGTCGCGAGGACCATGAGCGGTGTCGCGCTGATTCCTATGACCGTCATCAAAACCAGGTGAGTCGTGTGGAAATGTTTTTGTCTTTTTCAGGTGAAGAGAGAGGGGGCATTGCAAGAGGTGTAATATTGTTTATTCATCAGTTAACAGTGGCTTCTTTGGACGTTAAAAGACATTTGTTTATACCCCGGAAATAGTTCGGCAGGTATTATGAACTTTGAGAACGCAATAGGTTTGCCGGATGTATAGCATAGTTTAGGTAGGTACTTCCACATGATTTGTAACATCGCACCGTCTACGCAGCTCCTAATTGTAACAATGGAAGACTCAATTAAAAACCCAGATGCATAATGAGCAGTGTGAAAGGTCCCGCATGAATTAGCAACTTTAGCATATTGTTAATTAACTGCGCAGAGCCCTTGACGCTTTTACCTCGTTGCTACATAATACAATGTATGCAACTGCGTTATCGATTAATCGAATGTTTATTTTTAGCCAATCTAAACATCTATAAACGGGCATGTGGCAAATAAGTGGCAATTCTCGCTACATCAGTAATTTGTAATGACCTCTTATACTTGCAACTGTAAGTGAACTGTTCTTCTTTGCCTTCGTTACAATGTTTCCCACCTCCTAAAATCAATGATTTGTGGTGAGGTCAGTTTGGTCCACTGCACTGTTTTCAATAGCTTTTATTGACTTAAAATAATCACCTTACTGTAAGAAATTGTGACCGTTGACCTCATTTTTTTTTTTTGTACGTTCCACTGTAGACTAAGGCATATCCCTACCTTCTGGCCATTTTTTTCTTCTGGCATTTAGCCATGTCTGACCACTCTTTCTGCTGTACTTGTCGAGATCATCCTGCCGTCGTTCGTGGCCGGCCACGTTTGCGATTACTAATCAATCAACTCTACACTTAGCATTAGTGGCCATAGGTTGAAGAAGAATAAATCAATTAATTAATGACATTCTCTGATTGAAAATAAAAAGCCCTCATTGTGTTTCTGTGACAATTTAAATAAATATCCTCTTTCTTTCTTTCTTTCATAAAGTTACGCACTCGATTCTGAGGTGTCCTTAGGTATCCCGAAGAACGTCTTGATTCTATGGTTCGCAGGCGTTTGATCTGCCCAAACTAGTTTGTTTTTTTTTTTGTAACTTTCTCGTTTATTCCCCCACAGCAAGGAAGCACTTATTTCTGCGCTTTACTGGGAACAACAGATTACTAGTTCCTACGATTTTCTAGGAGCTGCGTGCTTATCTCCAAGGTTTTCAGGGTCACAGCGGCCGCACGGAGACAGTGGTATTCTGTTCCATTGTTCCTAAATAACAATCAGCTTTCTGAGTTTACAAAACCTTAAGTAACCCAAATATTCTCCTCTGCCCGCAGATACGAGTCCGGTGTCTACAAGTACAACAGCCTCGGCGGCGCACTGAAGGCCATCTACAAGGCCGAGGGCCTTAGAGGCCTATCGTGCGGCCTCGGCCCGACGTTGGCCCGGGACGCTCCGTTCTCCGGCCTCTACCTCATGTTTTACACCCAGGGCAAGCAGGCTGTGCCGACAGGTGAGCGCTACTTACTTACTCCGCTGGCTCAGCGACCCGAAGTGAGTCTTGGCCTCCGATACAAGAAGTCGCCACTGGTCTCGGTCATGCGCGGTCTCCTGCCAGTCGCCTGCCTGGAGCTCACGCAGGTCCTTGGCCACTTCATCCTTCCAGTGAGATCTGGGGCCCCAGGTATGCGCATCGGTAGAACGCATACCTTTTTAGCCTCTAAATAGGTTTTTAAAATTGTCCTCGGCACGGGGTAGTGCAACAAAAAAAAAATATAATCGGTAGAACACTTGCCTAACATCCGTATAGGTCCTGATATTGGGTTATGGGTTCAATACATGCATGTACCAATGACGTTGTGTGACACACAACTTGTGTCGAAGCTACATACATTTATGAATTTTAGTACATACCAATATCACTTTTTAACTGAAGGAAAACATTGTGAGGACACCTGAGTGTCCGAGGTGTTCACATACTTCAGCGCTTGCTATGTACAATGGCCCAACTATGATGCTTAGTTCCACCTCCTGCGGTTGACTGGTAGAAAATGATTATGAAATGGTTGTAGAGGAGCGGTTGAACGCCGGTTTCTCATTCGGGAGGTCGTGGGGTCAAATCCCGTGTATAAAAACACAAATCCCTTTTCTGAGGTAAACACGAGCACTAGACATAATAAAACTGATTTTTAACGGATATTAACTCGTTTACTTTTCCATTTTACAATTTTCCGACGTTTCGGTACTTTTGCAAGTGCCGTGGTCTCGGTAGACTGAGATGACAGGCGTCTTTTTGAAAGTATTAACTGTTAGTTTACTACCCTCGGCGGAGATTCTTAAGTTACGTTCCAAAAATATTTCAGTAAAATTTTAAATTGAAATCGACACTACTGTGTTTATGGGCTGATTAGTTAGATAGATGACTATGGCCGTTGTGCGAACGTTGCATGAATTCTTACTAACTGTATGCCGTGCAGTTGCGGTTATCGAAAGCTAAAGTTTTATTCCGCAATAAGCAGCAATCGACGAGATGTCTGTACATTGTAGGTATTATGAAAACAGACAAAGGGATCTCCAAACGAGCAGCGTAGATGAAAAACCAGAACAAAGAATTGTGTCAGAGGTTTCCACCGGAAAAAAAATGCCATTCGAAGTTGGGTTTACTGACCTTGTAGCAGACCCTAAAAACAATATTTGACACGCCCAATCTAAATGATTGCAAGAGATAAGGTGTTTGTCTACGGATCGTTAAAACCAGCGAGTGTGTGCAAAGCAAATACTACCTGATTATTTCATTTGAGATAACAAATTTGTTTTTCTCAAGATAATCCTTGTCACAGTCACGCCATGTGCAAAGATAGGAAGTACCTAGACAACGGAATTTATGAACAAAATACCTAGCTTATCAGTGTTACTCAATCAAAACACTTCACGATAAAAATGCAAAAGGTGTGTAAATTTTCTAGAATTTCTCTTCAAAAACCTCTGAGGTTCCGTTATTTTAAATTCCACGCAAGTAGATGGCGCAATCAAATTAAAATTCTACTTTGGCCTAGCTATGATGTGCGGTTTTAAATTATTTATTAAATACCTATAAAGGTTTTTTTTAGGAAATTCCCGAAAATTCTCACGTACATACTCAACATGTTTGTGCAATGTATGTGCCTGTATGTAAATGTTTGTTTGTTTATGTTTTTCATGAGGCATTTTGAATCATACTTTTTCTAGGTTCCTATTTCAAAAGTGTCTACATTTATACAAGTAGTACAAACAAACCAAAAAGGTCCCATAATTTCTCTCCTCTAATTATTTTTTCTTTCTTTTCTCAAACGTCACTAACTTTTTTCTTTTTTTCTTTAACCAGAGTGGCTGCAGTCCCCGACAGCGGCCAGTATGGTCCATTTTTCCTGCGGAGTCATGGCTGGCATCGCTGCTTCGCTGGCTACCAACCCCGCGGACGTTCTGAAGACTAAAATGCAGTTGTACCCGGACAAGTTTCCGAACGCGTTCAGCGCTGCGGTCTATGTGCATCAGGTAAAGAAATGGCTTCTTATTATATTAGATATTTACTTTACTAGACTTCCCGGCAAACATCTTGAACAAGGCACAGCTTGTGTAGTCCACAGTGTATCTAGTGGAGTAAAAATTTAATTGGGTTGTCACAGTATAAACGCCATGAACATTTTTGACCTATGAGATGCTAAATAGTTATTACCTAGTTAAAAACCACTATGCATGTGCAGTATGCAACCACTCCCATTGAGGTTTGAATAGCCACACTCTTGTGCCTCTCCAGATTGGCCGTCAGCTCCCCATATTCTTCACCGTTTCTTGCCAAGCGAAACTGGTATTTAAAAGACACGCCAATGGGGAATTGTTAACCATAGATTGGAGAGATGGGGCCATCAATGGGGATTAGTGGAATAACCCCATCTCTCCAATATCTGCTACTTCTGAGACACAATTTAATTCCTCTACCAACACGTCTCTTCCCCTCAATCTTGTCCATCATGATTACCTGAAGAAGTGAGTACCTGTCTCGCTGAAGCAATATGACCGCAGAAGGCACGCAAAAAAAGACAAGTGAGAACAATATTGCCCTCGCCCGACCACAGATTGTATCAGACTCTCCATTCTTACCTAAGAACGAATTTAATTTGATTTATCAGTTGAATTTTTGAATCAAGAAAGTGTGACCAGCTGTGAGCTGGCCAGATAGATACAAACGTAACGTTGAACCCTAACTTTAATAAGCGAAAAACAGCCTCGATTTGTTGTATTTAGTTGAACTATCCTATAGGTTAGCCTATACCTAGAGTATAGTTGAATTTAGTTATACATACACCTATTAACAAAACTGGAGGCTGTTCATGTTTGTTTTACATTTATATACAGCCCATGATAGAAAGCCACGGTGGGACATAGGCCTCTTCACCGTCAAGCCAACCCACCTAGTCTCGTATAATTTAAAACTAGTTGAATTATGTCGAACTTAGTTGAAATTAACCAATAAGTAACGTTTGTCCCTCTGCCAACAGACGTACGGCTTGAAAGGTTACTTCAAGGGCGCCGTGCCGCGAATGCTGCGTCGCACACTCATGGCCGCGATGGCTTGGACCGTCTTTGAAGAGATTACGCGCAATATTGGCTTGAAGTGACACCCATTTGGAACACCAATGTACCCCGGGTAGACCGTTGGAGTCGACAAGGTCAACGTCAAGGACATCAATCATGATATCCCAAGGTCCTACACTCGTGCACTCGCGTCCGGGACCGGGACTTGTTCTGTCGAATGATTATGGCGAGGAAGATGAGATGAGATGAGATAAGATAAGATTATTTGCTTGGCAATGTATTTGTGAGGCTCCAAAATTTACTCTGGGTACGTAATTGCTCAATTTTTTTGTTCGTTGTTTTTTCTCTACTTTAATAATTCTGTAAATTTAATAAATAATATAAAATCTGCACTCGAGATTATGAAATATTTGGGTAGGGTCATTGACGAAATCGTTTATTCTCTCGAAGGAAGGATGCTGGCTTATTGAGATAAAAAGCATAATGTGGATAATTTATTATTACATGATGATTTATCTCACCTAGGAAATAATAAATGGTCTTTACCTACGACTTTTAGCTACTTTATTTTTATTTTACAATTCAGCATTTTTCAATTGCTGATAGATTTCGTTACTGACCCTTATTCACTGGTCTCGAGTAAATATTATATCCTTTTTGTGTTGTGTGTTAAATTAGTATCTTGTTTTGTGTTTATCTCCGTAGAAACGTAGGGTCGGCCCTTATTGCTTTATACATGTTTTTCAGATTTATCTCCGTAGAAACGTAGGGTCGGCCCTTATTGCTTTATACACATGTTTTAAGATTAATTTAAGTTCTTAGTTTGTCTTCTGAGATCTTTACCAGTAGCGGAAAATAGTTTGTTCCTAGTTTTTTTTCTGTGAATTGTTAATAGTGAGAGAATAGCCGTTAAACATCTAACTAAAGGAAGTTGTTATTTACCTTTCGGTATGCTGTTTTATTTTCGAATATTTAATTGAGCTTTCTCATATGTGACATGGCCATCATAGGATAAAGATGTGATATTTTTGTTATTATTATAACCGAAATATATTGAATATAATCAGGAATTTTGTGTTTCGATTTGTCTGTCCTGGTAAAATGCCTGACAGGTAACTTAAACAAAAATCCGCGCATGCAAGAGCTATTTTTTATTCATCATCATCATCAACCCATTATGTCCCTTCCCTGAGGAAGGTATAGGCCATACTCCACCACGGGGGCCAAGTCCGGATTGGCGGAGGCTTGTAGACTAGTGGCTCGTCTACTGTCAGAAGTTGTCAAGCCGCCCTAAGGCCTCTGACTTGGCTTAACGACTGCCATCTATCGACGGCAGCCGGCACCAACAGCTTAACGTGCCTTGCGAAGCACGGAACCGCTCGGAAAAATGCCACTAGCGTTAGGCATAGACGGCGACCCATCCATGCACTGAACGCGCCCTGTGATGCTTAACCTTCGTGATCGTTTAAGATCACTCAGGCAGCCGGGGCTACGAGCGATTCGATGACGTATGCCAACTCTTTTTAACTGGATGACGAATATCCAACACTTGTAACACTTTTTCGATTAAATATTTTTTATTACTTCTTTGTTAATGTAATTAAAGTCAGAAGAATTGTAAGAAACATCCCGCGGTCCCCGCCAACGAGTCCCGAAGTACGTCCATGCGAATACGAAGTTGTTTGTCGGGCATAATACCTACCTTTATAGGTGGTTGTAGAAAGGTCCCGTTGAAGTTTAGGGACATGGTTATTCTACACACACAACCAACTCCGTAATTGCTAGAGAAAAAACTTTAGCTATAAAAATATCAGCTGCTTTTATCCTACTTGCTATATCCACAATTTCGTGTGGCGCCGGATTAAGAATAGCGTCACTCCATTACCTTCAGTAGATGTTGTATAATTATTTGCCTCTCTCTCACACAATATGGATGGCATTATTGTAAAAGCGAGAAGCAAATAGTTGTGTGGTCCCTTTCTATAATTAATTCTGTAATTAGCGGAGCCTCCTAGTACAAATTAATATTTATTAACTGAAGGAGGGTTCTTCTGTAATGATCTGTGTATGCATATTTTGATTAAATAAAAGCATTTACTTTTTTTATTTTTTATAGCTAAAAATACATACCTACTTATATTTGTTTTTTTTTTAATTTTATTTCTTGGGGTTACAACAGAATGCGTTACACATAAAAATACCCTTATAGTAAAATACACAAGTGAATAAGGTAAATTAACACATCCCTTAGAGTATCCCACTGTGAACACAACTGATTGCAGTTTACGAAGAGCAATGTTTTGTGACAAGCTTGGTCTCATTTCACAGAACTACAATTCACGGCCCTCAGTGTCAACTCGATGCACAAAATATCGCAAAGTCAATTAACCCACAGACTAACGAGTAGAAAAACTCGGTCACGTAACGCACATCGAGCCGCCACAACGAACCACGAAATGAGGCCCTGGATCAGCCTAAGTTTAACAAGTAGGTAGGCAGTACCAAGAACGTTTTTTTTTTATTTTACTTCTTGGGTTTACAACAGAATGCGTTACACATAAAAATAACCTTATAGTAAAATACACAAGTGAATAAGGTAAATTAACACATCCCTTAGAGTATCCCACTGTGAACACAACTGATTGCAGTTTACGCTACACCACACAAGAAAAAATTAAGATGTTAAGAGACAGTTAATATTACCTGAACAGTATGTTCAAGTTTAATCTACCGAACTCCTATCTATAGGCACCTCCTTTAGATAGGAATTCGGTTTAAACAAATTTAAAGATATTTCTTATCTTATCTTAAGTAATGCCAGTTATTCTGTCATAAATATAATATTCATAATAAAATCCAAAAAATATATAAAAGTAGTAAGCAAATCAAAGCGCCAGAGCCCAAAGAATTAAGATCGAATCGGTAGTGGTGAGGTATACCTGCATAACCATACAGTGGGACCAGTATGAGTGAAGGTGGAGGTGACACGAATGGCAAGTCCAGAGCCACGATACACTTGGACAACAACAAAAAAAAAAAAAACCGTGACTATAAACCTCACGTACCTACGTCATGTTTGAATGACCGCAGCATTGAGCAAAATAGGTCGACACTTAGGAACCGTCCACTATGGTTGTCGCATAGGCGGTGCAGAGGAGCCCTAAGACCTGCGTACCTACGTTTGACTTTCAAGCTAAAAAATTTCTTAGGACGAGAGTTCCTCGAAGAAACGCGAAACCTGACTTGCGATGCGAGAGTAGGTTAGGGCAGTTAAAGTTACCGCAACAGATACGTTTAAGAACTGGCATCTGCAAGGAGACGGCGATCGTGCAGGGACATTATTTGAGGAGTAGGCGAACAGAAAGTCACATTTCCATTTTACAAAATTTTAGGGAAATTGACGAAAATGTAAAAAAGCATCATTATAAGATATTTTTTATAATTTTATTTGTAAAAACTGACGAAGTGAGATAGACCTACCGATTATACTTATTATGTATTTTTTTTAAAAATCGGTCGTTAAGTTATTTCAGTTTCAAAATTGGAAATGTAACGTTTTGTTGGACGTGCCTGGAAATGTTACCTTTTGTTGGCCTTCTTTTTGGAAATGAAACTTTTTGGTAGGGTATGAATGGAAATTTTATTAAAAAATACCTACATTAGATAGGTAGGTAATCAAAAAAATATTGCACGAAAAGAAAGTGAATCAGATTCGTCCATCAAACTTACTTGTTATTTCTTTCAGCTATGTTTCTCCTCTCCCTGGCATCCTTTTTTCGTTTGCCCTGGGCCTAGATTCTGTTAATGCATTGTAGTAACATGACAACTGCATGAACATGGCGGTTTTCATTTCATGGCTGCTTTAAGTCTACGCGGGCACACCCATCAAACCTTCTAGGCGTCAATGGTACGAAAAAACACGTCACGTGACCCGACAGTATACCTGTCATTATACTACCATGCACTAACAGAATCGAGGCCCTGGTTAATTTCCTCCACAGGTACTTCTGCCATTATTACATAAATAAAAACCAAGACGTTACAACAGAAAACGACCACTTTTCGATTCAAATAATGATGATATTGACAGCAGATAGTCGGTGTTGCAATTATTTTTTTTTAAAGTTACTTTTTGTTTAGACTGCCTATGAATCGACGCATTTACTATGGGAAAAGTTACTTTTTGTACAGGTTTTTGTTAAAGCGTTCAAAATCGTAATAAAAATGAAGGAAATGTTACATTTTGGAGGAACTCAGTACTTTTAAAAATTAATTTCTACGGGAAATATCGCGATATGAACGGAAACGGTATGTGTATATGGTGGGATTCAGTGTTGCGAGAGGAAAAAAAGAATAATAAAAAAAAGGTAAAAAATGGAAATGTAACTTTCTGTTCGCCTACTCCTCATTTTGTAATGGTAGAGTAAGTTTTTGTATGGGGTTCCAGATTGTAGATATAAAAGCATAGAAGAAGATGCCTTCTGGAACTTCTTTGTGATGCGCAGGAGAAAGCCAATCATTTGGTACGCTTTGTTGATGATATGGTTTACATGAACGTCGAATGTTAGTTTTTCGTCGAAATATATAACCAGGTCTCTTATGGAACTCACACGTTCTTATGTGTGGCCACCTATTTCATATATTAAACTAGGTATTGCATTTAGCATTTGTTATATGTCATTGTGATTCTATTGTTGGTACACTATAAATGCAGTCGGTTAAGAGCCTGTTGAAGCAGCTCAGTGTCTGCAATAGAGCGTATCTGCCTAAATACCTTTAGGTCATTCGCGTATAGAAGAAGAAGAAGAAAAAAATTGTACCAACAAGATACATCACAGAAACAAAATAAGCAGATAAGTATCATAATACGCACAACAACAGACAGAAAACTAAATACACAACAGACAAAACGAAAAAATAAAACAGGACCATAGATGTCAGTGCCTACGGTAACCCATAATTGAATAGCAGGTATTCTGAATTATGGAAAAACGAGCCAATGTCATTAACGTACAATGTGAAAAGGAACGGTCCCATTATAGAACTCGGGAACTCCTGACGAATCTAAGACAGGTTCTGAAAGGACACCATTAAGAGCGGTAACCTGATGCCGATCTTTAAGATATGATGTAAACCATCTGAGGAGATAAACTTTAATAGGTGGGATACTTATTATATTGTGGGAACTTTTGGAGTAGAAAGAGATGGTCGACCTTGCTAAAAGCTTATTTAAAATCAGTGTAAACGGGATATTGTTATCCAAAAAATTTGAGTAAACAAGTAAATTAGTGAGAGCGTAGCGAGCCTTAACAAAGCCGTGTTGGTTCGGGTTGTTATATGGGTCTTTTAATTGGTAGATTTTCTGATGGATAAGCTTCCCAAACAGTTTCGCGAGAGTTGATAAAAGTGATATGGGTATATAATTAGTTACTTCGTCATTCGGGCCAGACTTGTGTACAGGGGGTAACATACGCTAGATAGATAAATAGAATATTCTTTCTTGTACACAGAGATTACATTAGAGAAGCTTCCACACAATAGGGAAGATTCCTTCCTCAAGGCATTTGTTAAATATAATAGTAAGCGATAGCGACCTAACATTTGTACAAATGAACGGCTGCTCACAGTGGAAATCGAACCCACGACCTCTTGGTATCTAGTATTTACTTTCACAATCACCCTTTTATTTATTTACATACCATCGTGTTGTTTTTTTGGTTTTATGTGAACACAGCCGGGTACTCATCTGCAAGCCGTAACTGTAACTTGCGGTTTGTGATGTCCTTGTCTGGTTACCATAGCACGGTATCCTAGTTTGGGACCAGGTCAAGTGATTGTGTTGTGTGGAAGTTATTATTATTATTAAAAAATTTATGCGGTACCTACATAAAAACTACCTACGATTGATTTTTAAGGGACATCCTATCGGAGATCTGTCACTGATCTTCATGGTGCCCAATGGAAGTCAGTGAGCTCTGGGCTTAGCCGGAAAATTTCGCTCTTTTTTTCATTTTTAGATGAATTCGATTCCCTCGAACTTCGCGTTTTCGACTAAAGTGTCTTCCAATAGACTCTTCCCGTCGATCCTGAATGCCGTGATGTATGTAGAAGTCTCGCCCTCATATTCGGTGGTTTTTAACGCCACTATGACTTCGTCCCTCGTTCCGGGAACGAATTTGAACGATGAGAAGCCGAGCTTCGGGTGAAGCTGCGTAACCTGAAAAAACCGGCCAAGTGCGAGTAAGCAAAATTATTTTTTTACCTAGATATACATCTATAGATAGAGAACACTATATAATAAATATTTACGTATTTTAATTACATTTACGTATAATTATCATGCGGCTATACAACTATACAAATACTTATGAAACTACTTATTTACAGATATGTTAACAATTTATTTACTACTAGATGACCCCGTGAACTTTGTATCACCGACGTCAACCGCTTTTCTTCTTCTCACCGTTTAAACCTTCAACCTATTTAAACCTGGACTTCCACAAATATATAAAAACAACAATTAGCCAAATCGGCCCAGCCGTTCTCGAACAGCAATTCATTTTTTATATAAGATTTAATTTTGTTACACCTGTATAGGACATGCTGGCGAAGGGGAAATTAAAAAAAAATACAGTTCTACTCCGTAAAGAATCGTAGATATGTACCTACCTCAGAACAGTGGTACCTACCTACCTAGTGTGAAACTTACGACCTTAGAGTTTAAGTAGGATGTATTTCTATGCTTACTACTAGGCGGAGGGTTTGTTTGTTCCACAGAAAAATCTAAGTAGTCTGTGGTTTGGTCAAACTAATCTCAAAGCTAATGCGTTAGTTGATAATGTCAGAAAGGGTAAGAAAAAAGGGCACTACGATAAGCTTCGGTAGGTATGTGCAGCTCCCAATTATTCAAGCTAGTCTAGGTATCTACTGATGCGACGGGGCGGGCGCGGCGTTGTGAAAAGAGAAGCAGGGGGGGCATCACGATCCAGGAAATATTCACCTTACGGATTATCATGACCTAACATGGTCAAATGGTCGTGTAATGACCTGGGCTCTTATTATAAAGCAGCGATATTATGTTCGGAAGGGTTGCTACGTCGCGCTTGAGGCCAAGCAGGTACGACGAGACCTCCGTCATTTCACGCTTTATAGACACACGCTTTATAGACAAGAAGCGAATAAAAAAATAGGGGATCCGAAGTATTTGTGAAAGTTTGCGAAAAAGGTCATATCAGAGATGAGACAATCCGCCACAAACTAAGGTTACTGACATTAGGAAGCTGAAGTGGCAGTGGGCTGGTCACATATCACATATCACAGACCACGAGCTGGCAAACGCAGCGTAGGACGCAAACGATCGCTGGACCGACGATCTGAGACAGATTGCTGGCAGCGGGTAAATGAGGATGGTCGAAGACAGAAGGAAGTGGCGTGCCTTGCGGGGGGGGGGGGTATGTCCAGCGGTGGACAAGTACGGGCTGACTGATAACAAGGCGCTATAATCACAAGTTTGACACTTGTATGTATTACCGATCTATGTTTTGCTCATCACATACCCGCAAAGCTAACCAAGGCGGTCTTGACGGGACCATTGAGAGATGGTCCCATTTTCCCGGATGGCAGAGGGTTGTCCAAACCAGGGAGGGGTGGAAAATCCATCGGGAGGTCTTTGCCCAGCTGCGGGTCACAAACAAGTCTAACGAAAAAAAAATATTTTGGTACTTACCTCCACTGAAGAAACGTCCGTAAATGAGCTATCCGCGATGATGAGCACATTGCATCCCTTCAATTCATCCGTGGCCTCGTTATATATCTCCGTACTGCAGCGACGAGGCAAAAAGTGCCATCTCTCAGTGATCGATGACCAAACACCCGCCTCGTGGAATACGTACCCGGGCCATTGGATGCCTATGGCATTGCGGATCGCCTTAAACTGGTTTATCCAGTTCAGGTGCTGCACCTGAAAGGAGTCACATCTAGATAATTACATTGAGATTAATATTTTATAGTAATTAGTTGCCAGGATGGTACCGTAGGTGCTGGGCAAGCCTACTCCATCTAGGCACTACAGCGTCCTCGTGGTCCCTTCACTTATCTAATGGGAGTGAAGGTGCCATTGGACGCTGTATAAATCGTCAAAGTTTTTTCTTAGTATAAAAAATACATGCCATATTTTCCACATGTTCTAAGGATGTATTTTAGTACTTTTCATTCTAGAGAATAATTTTTTTTCAATAATATCTATTTAAGTTAATTATACTGCCGACCAAATAGGGGATGTATTAGCGAAGGGCAAATTAAAAAGTACCCTACACCGACGTGTGTGCATGCAGCGACTATTTATTGTGTTTGAAGTGGAAGATATCTATCAGGATCGTGGCAAGTGGCAGTTCGTGGTCTCTGCCTACCCCTCTGGGGTACAGGCGTGAGTTTATGTACGTATGTATATGTAATTTTAGGTAATCGGTTAAATATTCTTTAGTCCCCCAAGTGACTAAAAAAGATAAAAATAAAACAATATTTTTATATTTTTACACATAAAGAGGTATAAAATAGGCAGTAATAAAACAGTCTCATATTTATCTGAGCATCACGACAGTTCCCCCCGGTTTCTCATACACTAACACGCGGTTAATCTACTGTTAACAGCTGTCAATTGACCTAAGTGCATACAAAAAAACCACTGACAGCTGTTAACAGCAGATTACGATTACAGATTACAGATACGAGAAACTGGGGGTACGTCTCACTATTTAAGCAATATCAGTTCCGGCGGCTTCGCGGTTGTATAGGAGCCCCCCTTAAATATTTATTTTCTGTTTTTAGTGTTTGTTATTATAGCGGAAACAGAAATGCATCTTCTGTAAAAATTTCATCTCCCTAGAAAAATAGATACAGAAATAATGAGATACAGCCTGGTGACAAGACATACAGACGGAAAGACAGACAGACAGACGGACAGTGAAGTTTTAGTAATAGGGTCCCGTTTGGCACCCTTCGGGTACGGTACCCTAAAAAGGAAATTTGACAGATATTATCCATAATATTGTCCGCTGAGAAGATTCCAAATCCATATTCCAATCCCAGTACCAGATCCTGGTCACCGATTTACACCAAAATGCTCATCAAGCTCGACCAAATAAGCTGAAACTCGAAGAGTCTGCTTTTATCAGTCGAGAAGTTTTAAAACTAAACAGGTACCTATATGTCATCGCGGACTTTATTACAGGCCTTTTTAAGATTTTCATCTTTCCCGTAGAAAGCGTTCATATAGGTATCTCGTAACGTATAGGCAGGTTTCGCAAAATTGGTCTCCTCGCAAAGGCCCTTTAATTTAGTAAAATAATCAGCCTACGTCCATCCTAAAGAACCGTTTTAAATACTCTCTTTATAATATTAGTGTAGACTATAAACGAAGCGTGAGCGTCACATTAGGTATGCTGATAACAAAAAGTATTTGGGGCATGCCGGGCATGGCATGATAGGTCACCGTAATGGTGCATGTCCGAGTTTTGCTAAAGACGATATCTTAACCATTTTAGTTTGATAGGTAGGTATTTACGCAAAGTTTTGTACAGTCAACAACGGGTCAACATTTGATGTTTACTGCAAAGTCACCTTCAGCTGAACTGATTAGAATGCAATTATACAGGTATTCAATTATGTTCAGCGATAATTCCTTACCACGTTGTCCGATTTCATTAGAGGAAAAGGTGTAAATGTGGCCCCTTTTATATTGGCCCCCTTCAACATTTCTATGTTCCCAGACTGCCATCTATGATTTTAAGCATGCAACAGAAAGACCTAGTGGTAGAGGAAATTTAATAAGTATTAATGGTCACTAGGTGGCGTTTATCTTCTCGCGGCTCGGCTCTGTCAAAACTTGCACCGACAAAACTTTTTACGACTCAGTGAAGAAAATTAATATTTAATCGAAATTAAGTGTCACAAGTGTTGGATATTCGTCATCCAGTTAAAAACGAGTTGGCATACGTCATCGTAAAGGTAAATACACATATCTACTAACTTTTTTGTAAGAAAGAGGACAGGTGGTCCCAAATAAATTTGGTCAAGATCTGGCGGCAGGATCCATGAGAAAATCATCAAACTCTTCAATTTGCAAAGGCATCGCGGTATTATGGACACAACCATGCCGCGACAAAGAATACCGTCAGCGCGACCTAGTGTTAAAACTAGCGAACGACAGTTTCTGTTTAGTTCATATATATATCGCAGGCTGTTTCTTTTTTGATAATAGTAGTACCTATAGGTAATACTTGATTAGTGTTATCACAAGGAAAAGAAATAAATAGTACCTCTCCGTGTACGTTGACAGTCTTCAACCACATGGGGTCACTGTTTACAAATTGCCCAGCTGGCGTGGTCCATTCCTTGCCCGTTGATCCTACGTAGAGGATCTCGTCCTTTACGGTGGCCCACTCAGCCTTGAACCCCTTCTCTAAGTGCCCATCGCCGTCCGCCAGAATCACCCAGGGCACAACTTTGTTTTTGATCACTTCGTATATCTGAAAAAATATACGTAGAGAAAAAAAGGAAACGTGGCTTCTTGTCAGATAACCCGAATAAAATATAAGTAAAGAATAATAAATGAAAACAAAAACATATCCAACGCGACTGATAAACAGATGACCTAGCTAGCTAGTCCCGGGACTAACTTGGGTAACTCGCGATGTGTCACAAGTTGAATTTGAATCCCGCCTTAGTATTTATTTTAAAGGCGATCCAGTGATAACTAGCGCCACCCTTGAAAAATAATCATGTTGGTTCTTTATTCTTTGTTGCAGTAAAATCGAAAAATAATGACAAACTTAGGTACACTGCTAGCAAAAACATAGGTACACATTTTTTTTGCAAAAAGGACCATCGTAAATCTCAAAACCAACTTTTAGCTATTTTAGAACCTTTTTCCTCTGTGCTAGAACTTAGGGTCCATTACCTAAGGCCCGAGGGACGCAGAAAGGCCGTGGGGCGAGGGCGCAGAAAAGAAGAATAAATACATTTATTTAACGCCATATAGACATATACAAGACGAAAAATAGGAAAAAAAAATATATGTAACAGTTAGAAGTCTTAAACTGTCAAAACTAGTTTTGACTGCAGATATTGGTTAAAATAAGTTTTGACTGATAATTATTAGTCAATAGTACTTATGGCTGATGTTTTTCAGTCAGAACTAGTGTTAACTAAATCTTGTGATCAAAACTGGTTTTGACTACAAAAGTGTTAGTCAAAACTAGTTTTGACTACAAGAGCTCAGTCAAAACTATTTTTGACTACAAATGTTTAGTCAAAACTTCTTTTGGCTATAGGTATAAAGGATTAGTTTCGAAACTAAACCTCCCTTCTTCTTGCTTTTCTTCTTTTGACACACCTCGCACATATTTAGATATATATATTGATCATTTATTTTGTAATATTAGCATATTTCTTTGCTGTTTCAACCTTGAGTCTATTGCGGCCACCATGCCTAATAGAGATATGAGCAGCATCGATGATATCATAAATCTCTTCAGCCGGCAAACAATACCTAATAGGCTCTGTGTTTGTAACTAACTTTTTCATACCGCAGACTTCAATTATAGCAAATCGTTTCAATCGTGCATATTGTACTGGCTTCTTTTTCTCTTCAAATGTAGCATCCTCCACTTTCATAACAAATTTATCTTTCATCATCACATTAAATGACTGTCTTTCATGTCTTCTATTGCTAATATTCTTTGCAAGAAGCGTTCCTTCTTTTCCTGGTCACTCATTGCATCGAAAATTTCCACAATTCTTTATTAATTTTATAGTTTTATTATAAAAAAATATATAGCGTTTTCTATCTAACTTAACTCGACGTTATTAACTTTTTAAGAGTTTTGACTGAAATATCAGTCAAAACTAGTTTAGACCAATAAAGCTAGTCAAAACTACTTTTACTTTTCAGTTAAAAGTAGTTTTGACTAGCTTCATTGGTCTAAACTAGTTTTGACTGAAATATCAGTCAAACCCACTACTGACCAGAAGCTTTAGACAAAAGTACTTTTGACTGATTTTAGCAGTCAAACCTAGTTTTGACCGTTTAAGAGTTTTGACTGTAACATATATATATATATATATATATAAACTACAATCACGGGAGACAGAACCCAACAACGTGACAGCGAAAACGCCTATGCCCATCAGTGGGCTTCTTTCATGGGGTAAAGACAGAAGGGTAAACATAATAATATGGACATAAATAGACATTACTTTTACTTATAAAGAATATGACGCACATTAACACATACACTTTGAAATAAACAATTAATATTCTTCTTTGTGTTTCTTTTCAAAGAGCACCTACACAGAATACATAATTAAATGCCAATATAACACATTTTTTATGTAGCTTCTCATTACAAGGCACAGGCCTTCTCTCAGAGAGAGAGAGTATGGGCTTAATCATCACGCGTGCCCACCGCGGATTGGCAATTTCAAGCGCTGAGGTATGTGAACACCTCAAACACTCAGGTTTCCTCACGATGTTTTCCTTCACCGTTAGCAAGTGGTATTGCTACTATAACTTCACAAATGTACATAACTTAGAGAACAAAGTCATAGGCACATGCCCGCACTGGGAATCGAACCTAGGTTTCCCGCTTCCGAGTCCAATGTTCTACCCACTAGGCTACCACCGCCATTTCCATATTGCCCAGGGCAATATGTCCAAGCGGGAGGCTCTCCGACAGGGGCACAAACGGGATAGGCAAAGAAACCGCCTGGGCCCAGAGGTTGCACCTCGCTTGCGCTGTCCTCGTTGTCAATGGTTTGACCCATTTTCGAACACTGCTTCCGCTTTGCAGCCTTTGCCGCACTAGGGTGTAGCTGTAAGTATGTTTTTTTCCCATAGTGGTCCTGGTTAGCACCGGGTAGACCCGGTGTGGGTTTTTTTTAAATTCAGTTTCTTAATTTTGTCTTTTAAGTGATTTTTAATTTTAGTGATAGTAGCACCATCTATTGAGGAATAGCAAATTTGCAATAGCGCTCTTTAGTGAATTCTTGTTATAGAGTTTCTTGGAAATTTACGAGGTTTGATCCTGATTTCCTAAAAAACTAAGGAGTTACGGGTCAGACCTATTGTTAACAGAAAAGGAAACTTACTTAACCGAAATTAGTTTTTATCCTCAATCTAAGGTAAAACCCACCGAAGATAAAGGATAAAAAATAATGAAATAATGAATCCGAGGTACTCACAATTCCCGATCGGTCATCAAAAGTCAACAGCTTTCCATTAAAGACGATCAGCTCCGACAGTTCCATCCCCCGTCCTTTGTAATTGTAAGCAGACGTCAGCTTGGTAGCCGGCTCCTTGTCCCATATTATTTCCACTTGCTGACTAATTGTATTGTAAACTAGGAACCCCTTTTTCAAATAACTATCGAAGACATTAGGACTCACTGAACTCTTAGATTTCTTGTCTAGATCGGCAATAATACCAATACGGAATGTGACTAGGTCATCATTTTTAAGCGGCACGGTAATTGGATACGTTCGGTCGTACGTTTCAACAGATCGTTTAGGGCGAGCCTCTGCAGGTCCTGTCCAAAAGCTGCAGTAGAATAAAACTAAAAGTAAACGACCCACCATTATGATTGAAGCGAGACGAATTAAGGTTAAATCTGCACGGGCGTCAGTGCTAACTCTGTGCGCAAAGGGTCTGTGAGTTCTGCGACGTTTTGCACTAATCTGGCAATTTTATTAACTGTTTATGCCTAACGTAACGACAGGTTAGCAAAGTTCACAACTGATAACAGCTCTATCGATATGCTTCGGTTAAATGACTAGACAGACTAGTATATATTCATAGTTTATCTATTATTACAATTCGATGTAAATTGCGTAACTGTCTTCCTACTTGTTAATCGGTGGGTCTAATCGAATTCGCAATGTACAACAAATTGTCATAGTAAAATCTGAATTGTAGTTCTATGAAACAGGCCACTGATCTTATTACTTTATCGTGTATTGAGCACGATAAACTTAATTATATAACCTCTGAATCTATTTTCTTAGGTACCTACTTATCAATGGTTTCTAACTTGAGATTGGGTGTGTTTTTAACCGACTTCAAAAAAGGAGGGGTTATCAATTCGACGCGTATGTTTTTTTTTGCTATGTTCTCGCGTAACCCCGTCAAATCTTAACCGATTTAGATATTTTTTTTATTCGAAAAAGTCCCATTGGTCCCATTTTAATTTGGTGAAGATCTGATTAAGACTTTCAGAGATGGAGAACAGAACTCGTCAATGGACAGCAGTAAACAAGGCCTAATGGGGCCCACCCTTTAGTAATATCCGTAAGTTTCATAAAACACCGTAAAAGTAGTCCTACCTAAGGTAATTTGGTGATGTTCTGGTGACGACTTTCGGAGATGGAAATCGAGAGCTTCAAATTTTAAAGCAACGAATTAAGTAGGGTAAATTATTGTTACAAAGTTAGACTTGTTTATTTTTCTCCCGGCCCCCCACTAAAAATTGAAAAATAATTTTTATAAATAAGAAATAAAAAACGACTTCAAAACACTACAGCAGGTAATGTAGAAGTATAATTTGTATTTGGTGCCCAGTTTAATGACCAGGACATATATTTTGGGCACCGACTACAAATTATACTTCTAAAATCCTACATGTATGTATACGACGATATAGTAGTCATGGCAGAAACGATGGAAGACGTCAGCATAATGCTCGAAGACCTCAGTCGAGTTTCCCAAAGGGTGGGCCTTAAGATGAACATGGACAAATCGAAGGTCATGTTGAACGCCCGTGTTGTGCCCACCCCAATAACATTGCGGAACTCGACTCTTGAAGTTGTAGACGAATACGTCTACTTAGGACAGACAGTACAACTAGGCCGGTCCAACTTCGTGAAAGAGGTCAATCGTCGAATCCAACTCGGCTGGGCAGCATTCGGAAACTTAGAAAAGTAGGTATTTTCGTCTAATATACCTCAATCGCTCAAGACAAAATTATACAACCAGTGTGTGTTATCATATCAGTGATGACTTATGGCACTGAAACGTGGTCTCTCACTATGGGCCTCATAAGAAAGCTCAAGGTCACGCAACGAGCTATGTAAAGGGCTATGCTCGGGATTTCTCTACGAGATCGAATCAGAAATGATGAGATCCGTAGACGAACGAAAATCGTCGACGTAGCCCAGCGGATTAGTAGCTCCAGAAACCAAGAACGGGCCCGGCCCTGCCATGGGCAAGGGGAGTGAATCAATTCAATTCAAATATTTTTATTCATTATAAAATACAGAATGTTTACTTAATGAACGTCAAAGTTGTTAGTTTTACAATTAATAGATTATGTGGAGAAGAAGTTAACAAAGAATCTACACATTTATTCGTTTCAAAACACGTTTTAACTTAATTAACAGAGTTTTCAACTTAAAATATTAGTCATGAATGTGTTGAATACTAGGCACAATCGTCCTGTAATTATCATATCCGGACTCCTTAATAAAGATTTGTTTATGTAGGTTTTGTGTCCTTCGGCCCACTTGAAGATCTTCGTCATTACATTTCTGTGTGCGATCTCATCTCGCACGCTTCTTGCGATTAATAGGTACAATATTTTTCTTTATTTTGGAATATGGCCTGTAAATAAATGCTTGGCCTTGGTTAACAGAAAACCATGGTAGGTAGGTACTTTCTTTGGCTGTGGGGCCATGTTCTATCTTAGGCGCGACATGAGATAGAACTAGCTCTACCGAAGTACCTAAATAATATTATTCTTTTGTGAAAAAACTCTGATATTACTGATATGGAGGCGACTAAGGAAATACATTACCAGGAGACGGGCAGCAGCGTATTCCTGAGATTTCAACAGCATACTGCGATCGCCAACCCGTCTTCTCATTCGGGAGGTCGTGTACTAATTACTTTGTTTTCTAAGTTACGTAAATTTGTGAAGTTGTAGTAGCAATACCACTCGCTAACGGTGAAGGAAAACAGCGTGAGGAAACCCTAGTATCTGAAGTATTTACATACCTGATGAGCGTACAATGCCCCAACTATGAGGCTAAGTGTGGAAATCTCAGGACTAACTAGAACTAACTAGACGCAGAGGTGGATAGGTACAATAGACAGGGCAGATAAAGCTTTTTGGAACGAAATGTCAGTAAACAACTTATCACCTGTTTGTATGGGCTTCACTGTGGCAAAATTGTATTTCTCAATAAAGATATTTGAATTTGTATTTGTATCAACCGACACTGACAAAAATAACGACTCAAATTGATACAACCAAACAAGAACAAACATTTAAAAAACAAGCTATCGAAGTTTATCGAAAAAATAAGGATAGGTCACCAAATCAAATAAATTCTAGTCCCTCATGCGTGGCGTTTTCAACAAAAGTATCCTTCAACAGCGTCGCTTCATCGGTCTTGAACCCAGTGATATATTATGCTGTAGTCTTGCCCTAGAATTCCGTGGTTTTCAACGCCACTATGACTTCATCCCTCGCTCCCGGAATAAATTTGAACGATGAGAAGTCAAGCTTGGGATAAAGCTTCGTAACCTGAATAAATTAAACGTGGTACCTAGTTTTAAACTTGCGGTCGTAAAGTCTAGTAGAGAAATAGGTAGGTACCTACAAATGCACATTTTTAATGCTGACTTCAGGGTTAGTGAATCTGACCTCATGGCGTATGTAGTTAGTGATTTCCACAGGTTATTTCGGTTTTTCTGTGTGTTTTTATTTAGTTTGTGTTTCAGTCAGGCACATAACAGTATACACTAATCAAGGGGATTTATTAACTTTATTGCCATTATAGGATCCTGCAGCACCTGATGAGCATAGCATACATCATTAGACAGGTAGCGTATTTAATAAGAACTACATGTTCTTACTGCTTAGTCAAACGTATCTGGTATTTAAAGTACCTCTGTTCTTTTTTCAAAATTGAGCTAATGTCAGGAATAGCAAGCGAGTCTCGCGCCGTTATGTCGCAATAGTTTTACAAATGGTGTCGTTTCAGTCCACAAGTGATCAAAAATAACGACAAGAGTGACAAACTATTTGTGGACGTTGAGCGACATAATTATTTGTGGGTTTTTAATAATTTTTAATTGTTAAACATAATTAATTGTGGGGGCTACATGGGTGAGGAGCGGAATCACTGCTGTTGCGGAATCTCCCCTCAGACTATGAAGCACCTCTCTGTGTGTCACATGCACTCGAGAGGACTTGCTGGAGGCCACAGACTGGAGTGCGCGTGGCCGAGTTCTGGGCCAGTAAAATCTAATTGGTTCTGTTACCGACACGATAAGAAGTATTATTTGTGAGCCACAAAGTTCACAAATAATTATGTCGCTCATTTGCAAGAGTTTGTATAAGCCAATTGTTGACTTTATTAAATCTCTTGTTCAGATGTTGATTTAGCATTTCTTCATTCCGTTTGAACCACTGCGCATACGGTGCGAAGAATTTTTTTTCGATAAGCTGGCCGACCCCCACAATGTTGCTCTATACACTTTGTCGCTGAACTAACGAGACAACACAACGTAATTTTAGGTACCTCAACTGATTCTACATCGCTTAATAAGTTATCTGCGGTAATTAGCACAGTGCATCCCTTCAAATCATCTGTCGTCTCATCATATTTCTCTGTACTGAGTAACCGGCGACCAGACACCTGATTCGTGGATCATGTAGGGGAAGGTGGGGCAGCTTCATACAGTTTTTATATTTTGCCGTACAGATTTTTCTCTAGTATCAATATCTTAATCAATTCATCAAAAACTAAGTCTTGCTTTCTGACTTTATATCAAAAATATGTAATTTGTGTAAATATGCTTGTGCGGTCTTCTGTCAAAGTTAGTAAAAAAAAGTAATAATGTATGAAAGTGCCCCGCATGTGGGGCACTTTCATACACGCTATGGGGCAGATTCATACATGTAAAAAAATACACAAATTGAGAGTGAAATGTTTAATTGTTTAACAAAATCAAAATAAGAAAACACAATATTTTCGAAAACAAAAGCAATTCGTCTTTAGGAGCATACAATACTATGTATTAACCGAATAATACTAAGTAGAAAAAGAGAATAACTTAAATGTATCTAGTTTTGTTTTATAACACTGAAGAAACTTAACTAACATAACAGTCTTTCTGATCAGTCTATTCTTTTTTCGTAGAACTATCAATAATCAACAATTTTAAAAGAGATCTTAAATGTTTTACACTAATTAACTTGAAAATATTAATGCACGTTATAAAAAGAGAGATCTTTATTAAAGCTTAAAATACTAGCAGTCCTAGCTGTCTTAGCCGATTTAGGATCCGGTAATATCGATACTATATCGGATAGATCTACTGATGCTTCATCTTTGACGTCTGGAAATACAAATTTCATAGACGATCCCGGTTTCTTCCTCAAAAATGAAACCATCACTTCTGTCAAACTGTAATGTTTGATGACTTGTCCGACATAGTAAATAATAGACGTCTTTTTTTCAAATTTTACAAGCACATAGGCACCGTCTTTGATATTTTCAGGGTCAAAAGGCTCCTCATAATCATCTTCTTCATTTTCTTCAAGCTCGTCGAAAGGTGAAGCAGAACTTTCTCTTAGTATGACATCTGTTTCACTATCGCTACTAATTGTTTCAATATCTTTGGTTTTCTTTCTTTTTGGTTTACTTGATTTATCACAATCTTCATTTAATAAACTCAACGCTCTCTTTATTTCTCTTGCTTTACTTTTCCGTTCTTTTTCTAATCTCTTAATCTCTTTAATTTTTTCCAATTCTTCAATTCTAGTTTTCTCAGGCGTATCCGTATAAATTCTTGATTTCCCAAGTGATCGACCTTTTTTTGTTTGTGTGCGTTTTTGAACTTTCGGGAAAGGTCTTATCATTTCTGGCGTCTTTAATACTTTGGAAGTAGACGGCGCAGGGTTATCAAAATCTATCATTGTTGATGCAAAATGTTGTGAAAGCAGTGAAGGCGAAACATCTCTCGACACAGTCGGTGGTGTTCGAACAGAAACATCACAAAGTTCAGCACTAACTGTAGCAAGCTCCTCACCACCAGTGATTTCATTAGGAGCTGTTACAGGATTTGAGTGATACACCTGAACTGGCGCAAAGTCATCATCATTGAAAATCAACTTATTAAAAGGCCATATTCCGGTTTTTTCACTTGTAATATTCCTGCCATTAAATGACTCCAAATAAGGTATCTTGGTGAGTTTTGGGATATTATAAATATTAAGTGTCTTTCCTGGGTTGGAAACGTGCCAGTCATTGAATGCTATTTTTAATTTTGATTTATAGTGGTCCAAATACTCCAACATCTAAGGGTTGAAGGTGATGAGTCGTGTGAGGAGGAAAGGACAGGCACACAATCCCATTCTCACGGCAGTAGTTGATTGCATCTATAGAAATGTGACTTTCATGATTGTCACATAAAAGCAATATTGGATTTTCTTTAGAACATAAGGCGTGTTTTTGGATGTGCTTCAGGACATCAACAAAAATATTCGAATTTATCCAACCACTTCTCGTAGCTACACCTAAGGAGCCTTCTGGAGCACCTTCTAAGAAGTGGTCCTTGTAATGCACTCGAGGGAAGATAAATAAGGGCGGTATGGTGTTTCCACTTGCTGATACAATTCCACCCAATGTGACCAGTTCTCCTCTTTCGGCAGACACTATTTGACCAACCTGTTTTTGACTCTTGTCAGCAAAAATTTTCGGTGTACTCAAAACCGTTGAAATACCGAACTCGTCGTAGTTGAAAATCCGATCAGCAGTAAAATTATATTTGCGGTATATGTTCTCCAGATTCTGGAAGAAATCATTCACTGCCGTTTTGTTGAAACCGAATGATCTGGCAGCGCTAGTATTTTCAGGTTTACGTAAACTTAAATTTTTATGTCGTTTTCGGAAACTTGCTAACCAGTCTGCTCCCGCCATTATTCCAACTTGCAGGATATTTAATATCATTGGCCTCAGCAAATTCATAAGCAAGTTTTTTAACTTGGATACAATGTAAGTCCATAGTGCATCTTAGAACACTCTGAGATATATTTATTTAAATGATCCTCTTCTGTTTTAGTAAAAACTTGCTGTGATGCATATTTGGATTCAAATACACGATTTTCGCTAGCAAGGTCTTGTGTTTTGCGTAATTTTTTGATACGGCTTTGTAGTGTTTGTGCATTAACTCCGTATTTGGCTGCTGATTTCCGTAAAGAGAGTTTATTTTCCAAAATTTCATCGATAGCTTTTAACATTGCCTGTTCGTCCACCTCTCTACTCCTAGTTCCCTTTTTCTTATAATTTCTGACCATATTTTTTCTGTAAAATATAATTATGGAATCAGTTTTATTCAGTTAAGCTCAAGTCAGATACGTTTATCGTGACCTAGAAGCGATGAATGAATCAATGAACTTCAATTCTAACAAACTATAATAACGGGGTACATTCATACAGTATGAATGTACCCCGCTCACTGCTGTATGAATCTACCCCATCACAAGAAAATGAAATAAAAACATTCCTAAAAAAAAACTAACCTAATATATCATTATTCACGTATCAATTTACAAACTTGACCCTATTATCTTTCAAATAAAATAGTACTGAAAAATCTAGAAAACAGCTTACATCAATAAAAATATGTTCAAAGTGAGGTTATAAAATTACTTACACGTGGCTGAATCACTTTCCTTGTCACCCCTTCGCGCGTTTCGCACCGAATGCTGTCAAACTCCGTGCGCCCACAGACGCATAAATAAGCTACGCACACACACATAAGTCGTTCAAATTCTGTGCGCTTAACAACAGATACCTCTAGTGTATGAAGGTGCCCCACTTCCCCCTATCCGGCCCAGTGGATGCCCAAGGCATTGCGGATCACCTTAAACTCGTTTACCCAGCTTAGATGCTGTACCTGAAATGAATGACATACACATTGTCACAGAGGAAAAAAGGACATTGTGTTTACATTTAGGTAGCTTATCGAGCAAAAACACGTAACTAGTACCTATAAATATACTTACAATATTAGTTACGTGTACAGATAATTGTATACAGATTTCAAAATAAAAATCCTTAGCGGTATAAGATTTTCTTAAAAACTAAACGTCTTATTTATAGAAAGTAAATTTCACTTACTTACTTGCTGTTAGCAATGAGGCCGCCCATTGTACTTTTTCATTGTAACTTTCATATTTTATGTCTCGCTTCTTGTGTACAATAAAGAATATTCTTATCTTATCTTATCTTACACTCTTAAGACGGGCTTAAAGTAGGTTTATGGCAGGAATTGTAATAAACCGAGTTTAACTCGGTCTTACGAAGAGTGAAATCGTCTTTTTGTAAATAATAATATTTGTAGATACAGATCTAATAATTTTAACATCTTATACATAAACTTTAGGTACCAACATTCCATAAACTCTCTCATTAATCTAGAAACCACTTATTTTTTTAGTCTTTACAAGGATTGATTTTTAATGTTCGTTCTTCAAAATAATCTGGTAGTTTGTTATACATATTAATTCGCATCAAGAATGAATTTCTAGTTAGGTACCTACTAGAGATATATTTGCAGGTGGTTTATGTAGCTTTTGTAAGTATTTCGAGGTTTCTCGTTAAAGTCTGCCGTAATATTGACTCGCGGAAATAAAAATACATATATACCTACCTAATAAAGGCAAGTGGCAAACCCAGGTCTCTGTCTAGTGTCTACGCCTCCGGGATATAGGCGTCATTTTATGTAATGTAGGTATAACAAATATAATAATATATATGTAGGTATATCTATGTATGTGTGAGTATATAGTATTATGTGGGTGTAATTATTGTTTTACGGTTGTGCAAGAAAGTGTTCTCTATCTATCTATAATAGGGGGTCATCCATACGTACGTCACACTAGTTTCGTGATTTTTTTACCACTCTCCCGTCCTTGTCGTAGTTGAACACATTTGTGAGACCCCCTTCCTAGTGTGACGTCACATATTTTGTAATTTTACATCTAGAAATAATTAAATTAAAACAGTAGTTCTAAAATTAGATTTCTTTCCATTTAAATTATTTTTTTGTACTATCAACATCAAAAACTAAAAAAAAATTAGCAAAACTATAGAAAAATAAATTTTATTTTTGAAACGTAACGTGACGAAACTTAGGACCTCTCCCACCCCTTGTCACGCAATGTCACCCTTTGTCGACCCCCTCCCCCCTTAACTTGTGACGTACTTTATGCATGGTGCCTAGCGTATAGCGAAAACCAGGAAAGCTGGCCCCGCTGCCATGTGGAACTAACGCTGGCAAGAGAGAGCGGAAATAAATACTTATAACTTTCACACAATACAATCACGTAAATATATAATTAAATACTTACTTTTTATCTACACTAATGTTGTAACATTCTACTTATGTTTTCAATACTTGACTTATAATTACTACTGTTATAGCGCAGACAACAAAACACTCAATTTAAGCAATTTCACATGTTGGTATAATATTCACATCGATATCGTAAAATCTCATTATAACATCAATAAAACGCGACCAACTTGATTGCAGGGCCAATCAGGTTGGTCGCGTTTTATTGAAGCGCGCAGCTGCGCTCTCATTGGTTAAATTTTAATGGCGGCAAAATCACTGTGATTATACACGTACGCGTGAATTTACTCTTGTTGTTTGATTAATTGCATTAGTAAAGATAAAGTAGTGTATGCAACTGCATATAACACGGGTATTAAAACACTCGTTACTATTATGAAACTCGCTGCGCTCGTTTCATAAACTCACACTCGTGTTTTAATACCCTTCATTATATGACAGTTGCATAAACTACTATTAAAGTCTTGTAAGACCGCCTTTTATTTTAATAACACCTACCTCTCCGTGTGTGTTTATAGCCTTTACCCATATAGGGTCAGTGGTGACAAAGTCCCCCCCTGGCGTGGTCCATTCCTTGCCCATTGACCCCACATAGAGGATCTCGTCTTTTACGGTGGCCTATTCAGACTTGAATCCCTTTCACTCCCATCGCCCTCCACTAGGATCACCCAGGGCACAACGGTGCGGTGGTAGCCTAGTGGGTAGAACATTGGACTCGGAAGCGGGAGACTCAGATTCTATTCCCAGTGCGGGCATGTACCTATGACTTTGTTTTCTAAGTTATGTACATTTGTGAAGTTATAGTAGCAATACCACTCGCTAACAGTGAAGGAAATCATCGCGAGGAAACCTGGGTGAGCTATTCACATACCTCAGCGCTTGAAATCGCCAATCCGCGGTGAGCACGCGGTGATTAAGCACATACTGTCTTTCTGAGAGAAGGCCTGTGCCCTACAGTGGGACGTATATAGGCTGCATATGAGGGCACAACTTTATTGCTGATCACTTCGTATACCTGAAACATTTTAGAGAATGGTAATAATTATTATTTCATTAGTTCCTACGGTTCTGAAAAAAATGTTCTTCGCCTCTCAAACGTTGCGTAGAATTACAAAATTATAGGCTATTTCTTACTCTTTCCTCTTTCGCCTCATCAACATTCATTATTCTTAGTCGTTGCATGCACGCAAGCCAGTTTCGGGTACTTTTTATCTAGCCCTTTGCTAATACATCCCCTATTTGGTTGAATGTAGTTCGCCTGAGACGCTAAATACTTGCAATATAATGATACATGTTTCGCAATTTCAGCCTTGGTGCATCTATAACAAAACTTGCTTATATTGATAATATAATTATGGTAGAACCATGTTCTTGACCTGAACCTTGTCTGTATTTTATTGCTCAGTAAAGGCTAATAGAGCATATTATTATGACATCCTTAAGGCTATTCTTACGTGAAGCATGCTGCCTCGCACAATTTAACATTTTTAATTATTGTAATAAAATGAGTAAACAGACCAACCACATCAATGATAAATGTGTTCTAAGGGTTTTATGCATAATTAAAATAACGGACAATTTAAATACATTTTTGTTTTCCTACACGTAGTTTATACGCGTACCTACATTATACGGAATGTGACCAACTCTTCATTTTTGAGTGGCGCGGTAAGCGGATACGACGCGTTTCCTTTGCAGAGTTGTACCATTTATTTGGGTGAGCCTCTGCCTGTCCTGTCCACAAGTTGTAGTAAAACAAAAATAAGAGTATGCGACCCACCATTGTGGTTATTTAACAAGACGAATTGAAGCTAAAACAGTACGGCGTTGTCCACTCTACTTTGGCAACAGTCTGCAACGCTTTGCGACCAATATTGCACTGTGCCCCAAATTTTTATCATTTAATTATATCATGGCATTCGTGCCTTACGTAACGTCCATTAATTTATAGTTCAGAAAAACATACTCAGTGCTTATCTTTATTTGTATCTTTAACTTAGTGTCCGATCGCTTCTTAACCGAAATAGAAATGCCTCGTTGGTCTAGCGGCATCACGTCTGATTAAAGTTCATGGCTTCGATTCCCACTGGGGGCCGCCGTATATTTGTACAAATGGCCTCAGTCTGGTTTCCATGTCTGTGATGTTCCTATCTGGTAACCATAGCACCGGGTATTACTAGTTTGGGACAAGAACAAGTTATTGTATTGTGTAGAAGTTATAATCCAAAAGTGCAGCTCTCGTGTTAGTTTCAATTTTGTTTCAATATTACTAATTTCTTTTTGACCGACTTGAGGAAAAGAGGTGTAGTACTAGCTAAAACCCATTTTTGTATAGTATGATTCAGTAAGAGTTGGATCCCTTCTCTAAGTGCCCATTGCCGTCCGCCAGAATCAGGCAGGCAGACCACAAATTTGTCGTTTATTAATCCGTATATAACAGAATAGAAGAGACCGCCGATATTTTTTTACGGTTCTGATACAACATTTGTGACTTAACTATGGTGGGCAAGTACCTAGTTAACCCTTTATTGGTTAATACAAGATAGAGCATTTATTAAATATTTTTAGGTTGATATTGGTTTGAAAAGGGTCACAGATTATTTATTTATATTTTTTATTAAATAGCAATCATTATTTATTATTTTATAGGGGGTGGCAATATAGTTGCCAATAACTGACTGTCACCTACCGCTTGTGGCAATATGGTTGCCAATAACCGAATGTGATTGTATGTAAATGTATTTATTTGTAATTAACATTGAATTTGCCATTTTATTCTTATACTTACTGATTCAAGTCAATTGAGCAGAGTATCTGAGCGTACCTATGTTTTGTAAATAGTAAGTACTTATTAACAGTACCTACCTAGGTATAGATAGTAAAGCGTAAATAAAATCGTAGGTAGGTATAAAAACACTAAACATGAATAAGCAAAATGCTGATGAGATGGTGAATTCAAGTAGGTAGGTACAATAGAGTATAATTCAGTGATATCAAAACTTGTAAATACTTACCGGTTGGAAGATATTGTTTCAAGTTTTTTTTTTATGAAAACAAAGCTACTTTCCAAAACATCTGTAGTTAGGTGGACAGACCCGTACTGACCATTACTAGGGACCAATCTTAGTACACAGGTCCGTGATTCTAGGGTCATGGTCGTGGATCCTAAAAATTACTAAGAGTTTTCTGTAGTTAAAAAGTTTAAGAAAATTCAATTGCGTCACTGTTTTTAGGTGTACCTACCTACTGAGATAGACTCATGGCCACCATATTAAGAACTGGTAACAAAAACGCTGATGTACCTTTGTTGTTTATTCTCATTAAAAATGTCACTTTAACGTTTAGTGGCCAGTTATAATTAAAACCCTAAGCAAAAAGTTTTACCCCACTTTGAAATATTATTCCCCTAATTTTTTGAGCAGTATGTGTATACAAACATAAGACTGCTAAAATCGTAACGCGGCCGGGGGCCCGTTTCACAGGACTTTACTTCATGTTTTATTTTACTATGACAATTCAGAAGAACCCGAGTTGAAGTGGCAGTGGACGGGGCACATAGCTCGGAGAACTGATGGCCGTTGGGGCAAAAAATTTCTGACCTGGCGACCGTGGACTGGCCGACGCAGCGTGGGAAGGCCCCCACCAGATGGTCTGACGATCAGGGTTACGGTGGCGGGGAGTCGCTGGATGCGGGAGGCACAAGCCCGGGAAGCTTGGAAAACCATGAGGGAGGCCTATGTCCTGCAGTGGGCGGCAAATGGCTGATGATGACAATTCGATGTACATAGCAAAGTCCGAGTCGCTGGATGCGGGAGGCACAAGCCCGGAAAGCTTGGAAAACCATGAGGGAGGCCTATGTCCTGCAGTGGGCGGCAAATGGCTGATGATGACAATTCGATGTACATAGCAAAGTCCATAGACCCACACATTACACTGGGGGCCATCGTACATTTGTACAAATGGCCTCAGTCTGGGTGTATTTACATGTTTGTAATGTCTTTGCCTGATTACCATACCGCAGGGTATCCTAGTTTGGGACCAGGTGCTGAGGACAATTTTAAAAACCCAATTTCGAAGCTAAAAATTCCACCCATGCCGGGACTTAAACCCGCGACCTCTGGCTAACCGTGCCAGCGCTCTCTCAACTGAGCTAATGGGCAAGTGCAAGCATCGGCGAAATTTCGAGCCTCTTTACAAACTTCTCTGTATTACGTACAGGCAGCGACATCTGGCCGAAGCAATTTACATCACTTGCAGCCCCGAGTAACCCACTTTGCAGTTAAGTTTTAACATCGGAATGATATCGCTGTACCTACATGATTATATTCTTTTGGTTCAGGTCTCGGCATGGGTGGAATTTTTAGCCTCGAAATAGGTTTTGAAAATTGTCCTATGCATTGTAGTTTTTTGAAACGCGGGGCCTAGTTGGCTTTGCCTAGTTGGGTATAAAGGCGTGTATATCATAGGGCAGTAAAGTTATATAAAAAAAAACTAATATTTTAACAAAACATAGTTTACTTTACTTACAGAGCTATTTAAAAAATTGGGTTTAAGATACCTACATTACAGTTCACTTAGTGAAAATAGAACACATTGAAGCGGCTGTACCTACGATAAATTTCACAGGACTTTGTCCACTTTATCCACTGTTAATCAGTAATAAAATTATTTTGTCCACTTTATCCACTGTTAATCAGTAAAAAATAAAAATATATGGCCAAGAATTATTTTAGGACTCACTAGGGAACTATGTGTTGTCTTGTCTGGTTATAGGTATCAATCAATATATTTTTAAGTTTATTTTATTTATTGATAGGGAAATATCAACAGCGAAACTAAACAAAATATTACATACAAAAGTACATATAGTAAGGCTCATTACAGATTTCCACGGAATTACTCGAGAATAGGAAATAAGGAACCATGGAACTTATCACGTTTCTTTTGGCCGATGTATACGTACGTATTACGAATATCGGAAATGGAGGCTGTTAGACTGTAAGGTTAATTTAAATGATTTTCTTATAGATTTTCTATCTTTCTGTCTGAGATGTTCACATACCTCAGCGCTGCATATAGGCTACTTAAAAACAAAATAAAATTCTACTTGGCCATTAAGATTGACACAAACAAACAAAAAACGATTTTTTTACTAATATTCTGTCTCTGACTATGGAGATCTAATGTAGGCCTGAAAACCGTACTTTTCATATATTCTACGTGATATCGCTTCAGTAAATTCAAATAAATTCTAGTCCCTCATACTTCGAGTTTTCAACATAGGTATCTTTCAGTAGCGTTTTTCCATCTGTCGTGAATGCTGTGATGTACGTAGCCGTCTTGCCTCCGAATTCGCTGGTTTTCAACGCTACTACGACTTCATCCTTCGTTCCCGGAATGAATTTGAACGATGAGAAGCCAAGCTTGGGTTGTAGCTTCGTTACCTGAAACAGTAAGTCAATGACAAGTCTTCACAATAAGATATAAAGTAGATAGAACGCAGACAGTTCACAATATATATTCAAAATATGATATGAAAAAGAAAAATAGCTGGTCAAGTGCGAGTCGGACTCGCGCACGAAGGGTTCTGTACCATTATCTATACAACATTGAAAATGAAAATAACTTTATTTAGAAAAAGGTTAAAAGAGTGGTTACTGGCTCCCAAACTAGGATTCCCTGTGCTATTGGTAGCCAGGCTTCTTCCAAAATAAATAATAATATGTGTTTTACAATAGTTTCTAATAGTATCTAATATCTAACATTAGACACAAAGATCGAGGAAAACAGCAAAAAATTACGTGTGTTGTACGGGAGCCCCCTTAAATATTTATTTTAATTTGATTTAATTATTTATTATTGAAGCGAATATAGAACTAAATATTCTGTGAATATTTCAAGCGTCTACCTGTTGCCGTTATTAATATCGAGCAAAAAACGGCAAACAATTACGTTTGTTGTATGGGAGCCCCCCTTAAATATTTATTTTATTCTGTTTTTAGTATTTGTTGTTATAGCGGCAACACAAATACGAGTACATCATCTGTGAAAATTTCAACCACAGTTCATGAGATACAGCCTGGTGACAAACAGACGGACAGTGAAGTCTTAGTAATAGGGTCCTGTTTGGCACCCTTCGGGTTCGGAACCCTAAAAAGTAACAATGAATTAAACTCCGCAAAGTGTGAAATGCTACGTTTTAAAAAACAGCTGACTAAGCACACGTCTCGCTATCACGTAACTATCCACTCTATCGGTTTAATGGCTAAAACATCCTTGGTTTAACCATTTAGACGACTCCAAATTGTCAAAATATGTATGTGTTTGACAGTTCGGAGTAGGTTAAATCAGACAACTCCATACAGTGGAGGACTTACGTAGTAGCGCCCCAGATCGTGTACATCAAACATTCCATTAAAACTCTTGCTTGCACGGTTGCACGAACGGATGTAAGTGTTTTTCCTATAAAATTTGTAGATGCGTGCGGAATATGTAAACTTGCTTTCCGTCGCAAGGGTTTGGATAATTTGAAAATACGTAATTGGGCTAAATGATCGGCGCCATCGATGTCTCCATTGCCCTTTGTGGCAACTTTGACACACCACAGGACTCAGCACACTGACGCTCTGACTTTGCCTTGTTTTATGTTGTATTTATGTGACTTGTTTTTCCTTTGTACTTGTTTATGATACTTGTTATGCCTTTTTTCTTGTGATGTATGTTCATCATCATCATCATCAGCCATTTCACGCCCGCTGCACGACATAGGCCTCCTTCGTGGTTTTCATAACCATGAGGGGTTTTGCCATAATCGCCACGCTTGGCAGGCGGGTTGGCGATCGCAGTGTGCGGTTGGAATTTCAGGAAGACGCTGCTGCCCGTCTCCTGATAATTGATTTCCTTAGTCACATTCTACGACATCCACGGAAGGAAATGGTGTGACGCTATTCTTAATCCGGCGCCACGCGGAAAGATGTGATGTGTTAATTTGTCCCAATAAATGTCTTTCTTTCTTTTTATTAATTAGCAATTTTCGATAAAAAAGGTTTTTGTTATTGTATTGCATGACTGTTTGTGTCCTAAGATATTAGAAAAGAACGGTAGTTTTGTTTTAAAGCATGCTTGATTAGGTTCCATGGACGTAGCCAGGTACGGGCAGGACTAGTAATGACCATAATATTGCGAGAATTTTTCAAAAAGGCTGCATAAGTTGAAACCTGTGTATATTGATAGAGGGTCAATAGCAGTGATAGTTAAAAGCGTAGATGTCTAACTAGCGCTAAAAATTAACCCACGTTCAATTGTGGGAAGGTGGGAGGGGCTTGTCAATTGCGTTACCAATCGGAGAGTTTAGTATTAACCGGTAAAATATCTTTGCACCTGCCATCATCAGACCGTCATCTTGCGACGTACGTACATAGATATTTCGACGGGTTACATCAATAGTTTGACGTTTCTGTATACAACCAATCATCAGATACGCTGTCACTTACATCGCCCGATCAACGTTCTCGCTGTCACGTAGGCGCACAGAATGAACCAATCCGATTTCAATCAAATCAAATCAAATTTTGTATGACATAAGGACGTGAAGGGCAAGGTAATCCATTCCGAGATAATCCATGTTAAAGATCCATAAGATAAATCAAAGATAACGATGCCGGGAGGTCGTGGGTTCGAATGCCGGCATGCACTAATGACTTTGTTTTCCAAGTTACGTACATTTGTGAACTTGTAGTAGCAGTACCACTCGCTAACTGTGAAGGAAAACATTGTGAGGAAACCTGAGTGTCTGTGGTATTCACATACTCGTACCTCAGCGCTTGAAATTGCCAATCCAGTAAATATTTATATTTATCCTAACTTACGGTTCTCAGACCTGGTCTTTGACCGAACTTCAGAAGTCCAGACTCAAGGTTTGTCAGCGGGCATGGAGCGCACTATAGATTAGATTAGAACACTTAATTGCACACACCAGAAAAAAAGATAAATTTAAAGGCTGTGTCTACTTGGTGGAAAGAGGATTGACAAAATCCGAAACACGACGTTGGAGCTGGGACCGCTAAGCTGAAGTGGAATTGGGCGGGCCACGTGAGCCGTATGGGCCCAGACAGGTAGGCGAAAATTGCCACTGACTGGGTTCCATGCGAGGGGTATCACAAACGCGGACGACCCAGGCGGAGATGGCGGGACGACCTCACTACTCTACCGGGTTGGCAAAAGGTGGCTACGATTAGGGAGGCGTGGAGAACAAAAGGGGAGGCCTTTGCCCAGCAGTGAGACACAATCGGGGTCACGTTACAGCATGTGGTGCAGAAACCCACCAAGTAGTATTAAGCCTGTCTCTGGTTTACTGGGCGGGCTTATGAGGAGACTCGTAAACCACATAAGCCAATGGGCGCCGCCTTTTTGTTAGTGATCTGTCAGGATCGCGGCAAGTGGCAGTCCCTGGTCTCTGCGTACCCCTCTGGGATACAGGCGTGAGTTTATGTATGTATGTATCTTTTTTGTTAAATTCCCGCGAACCTGCAGCTGAGAGCGGCGAGTCGTAGCTTAGCCTTAAGTTTGTAATCGAAGAAAACATATTTTTTTCAGATGTAACTACATATTGACTTTAAAAACCTATTTAGAGGCTAAAAATTCCACCCATGTCGGGACTTGAACCCGCGAGCTCTGGCTAACCGTGCCAATCTAAATAGATCTCTAAATAGGTTTTTAAAATTGTCCTCAACATGGGTTAGTGCAAAAAAAAAAAGAGTAATTACAAATTGACTGTTTACAGATAGTGAAATTCTGAGCTAGCAAGCAGAACGTACCTCAACCGAACGTACATCGCTAAATAAACTATCCGCTGTGATCAGCACGTTGCATCCCTTCAACTCGTCCATTGTCTCATTATATTTCTCCGTACTGCAGCGGCGAGGAAGGAAGTACCATTTCTCAGTGACCGACGACCAGACACCTGACTCGTGGATCATGTAACCAGGCCATTTGATGCCTATGGCGCTGCGGATTGCCTTATACTGGTTGATCCAGCTAAGATGCTGCACCTGAAATGAGTTACAAACTTGAATATAAGGTTCAGTTTTATTTGGCACACTAAATTCGCTGTTGAAGCTTTTTTAATAATATGTCTTAAGTTATCAATAAATGTTCAATTAGACCCTAAAAAATTGCGTTTTTTCGAGGTTTTCTAAACTACATAACTTAAATTTTAAATTCAACTTTTTATGAGGACATAAATAAGCTCAAATGATGTTTTATGATCATTTCTGCCATAACGTCACATAGCTTGCAAACTAACCCATAGGATATAACCATGGCGATTCGAATATTTACAAACATTATCACATCATAGTGACATCACACCATTTGTAAAGAGAATTATCGGCGTTTCAAAACAATCAAATCAAATCGACATGTTTAGTTCGTTACGCCAAGTACTATAGGGAATAATTTTTACATAAGTACATACATACATAAACTCACGCCTCTATCCCAGAGGGGTACATCTGCCACGATCCTGACAGATCACTAAAATGAATATATATTTTTTTAATCAATGTTGATTTGTGCCAACTAGTATATTACATGAATTTGCTAAAATTACAATACGCTACTCGACTCATATCAAACTTAAAAAAAAGCTTTACTTCTAATCAGAAAACGTTTTCCACTATAGTCGTCACAAAACACTTTTTGTAAGCATGTAGCCTATTGTCACTTATGGTCTTTTCACTGAACTCTCTGACCTCTACAGCAACTACTTTTTTTTTCCTTTTCCGCTGCCTTTTTCTCCATTACAAATACGGCCCCAAGGCAGCGAATAACATAGTAAATAGACATTCAGCAAACAGAATGAAAATTCTTTACGTTGAAATAAATTATTGATTTCTGATTGATTGACTACGATCAATTTGCTTCAGTGTCCCCTGTATCATGTTTTAGCGCCATACACAGCGATCACGCAAACTTATCGTAGTGATAATGCCATAAATAAAATAAAAACATTCGATAATGACAAGGCAATGTGTGAATGAACAAAAAAATAATTAAAACAGAATCGTCAAATAAAAAATTAGATTGACCATATCGGTAATCTGAAACATTCAGTGTAGGGATACGCTCTAGTGATAATTTTATAAAAGCAATACATAACAATGGTTGTGAAAACCATGAGGGAGGCCTATGTCCTGCAGTGGACGTCAAAGGGCTGATGATGATGATGATGATGAATACATAATAGTTCCCCTCTTGTCCAGTCTCAAGAACTGTTAATCCATGTATCCCGAATAGCCAATGCTTTCAAGTTGTGTGACGTTATGGCAGACGTAATCTAAAGAACATAATGGCAGACAGTGTTGTTGCCTGTTCATCAAAAGTCAAATTTAACTTATGTAGTTTTTTGTGGCAGACCCTGGTCTCTGCCTACCCCTCTGGGATCCAGGTGAGAGTTTATATTGTTTTGTTGTGTTAGTTTTTAAAAACAAAATATTTTGTTCACCATCCAATGGAACAATTAAGATCTATTTAAATCAGGGTTGAACAGTCTTAATTACAATTTTAATTGCGTCATAATTTTATTATTGACTCATAAATAAACTGGATGCACAAGCAGACTCCTAATGTGAATCTCAGAAATGAAATAATTATACTGTTAAACAGGGGTATAATTTTAAGAACTCGTAAAACCAATCTTAGTACCTCTCCATGTATGTTGATAGCCTTCATCCACATGGGATCGTTACTGACATACTGCCCTGTGCTGGTGGTCCATTCCTTGCCCATTGACCCTACATAGAGTATCTCGTCCTTCACGGTGGCCCATTCAGACTTGAATCCCTTCTCCGAGTGCCCATCACCATCCACCAGAATTACCCAGGGCACAACTTTGTCGTTTATCACTTCGTATACCTGGAAAATTGTAGAGAGCACTGGTTATTTCCTACGGTTATGAATGTCAGGGAAATTTTCAGTCAAATAAATTTCAAGTACTGAGTACAGGTATGTTATGTCCTATTTCAGTGATGTCAAAACATAGGTATTATCTTTATCTTTCTTACTATAACATTTCAGTTCTCAAAACATGTATAGGTGGGTGGGAATGGTAATAAATTGATGAAACACAAACTCTTATGACTACATCTTAAGAAAACACAAAACAGGGTAATCTTTAAAATGCGAAAGTTCTTACATTTCATTAAAGTACCTATTTGTCATTTTACAATTTTTTATTTACTACAACTTTAACAGATTTTATGTCCCCCACAGAAAAGGTATTTTGACAGGGAGAGTGAACCTGTTAATTTTTTTTTATTACAACGGCATTCTTTGTATGGGCTATCTTAAGAAATTAAAAGTAAGTCTAGAATACTCACAATTCCTGATCTATCATCAAATGTCAACAGTCTTCCATCGAAGACAATCAGCTCCGACAGTTCCATTCCCCGTCCTTTGTGAGAATATGCAGATGTCAGTGGAGTACCAGGCCCATTGTCCCATGTGACTCTCACTTCCTGACTCCCTGTATGATAACTAAGGAACCCCTTCTTTAAATAACTATTGAAGGTTTGTGGGGAAACTAAACTCTTCGAGTTTGTGTCTAGATCAGCAACAAGGCCAATACGGAATGTGACTAGCTCATCAGCTTTAAGCGGCACGGTGAGCGGATATGTTTTGTTGTACACCCTTACAGAGTCATACCACTTATTAGGGTGAGCTGCCTCGGAAGGTCCTGTCCATAAGTTGTAGTAAAACAAGATTAGAAGTAAACAGCCAACCATTATGATCAGCAAAACGAACTGAGGTTGAATCCGCACAGCGTTGCCCACTCTGTACGTAGCAGGAGTCCGCAGCGCTTTGCGCCAATCTCGCAATGTGCCCCTCATTTTATTATCATCTATATCGTGGTATTCATACATAACGTCCGTTAGTTCATAGTTCACGCCACCCTTATTCAATACTCTTCGGCTAAATGACAAGATACACTCACAGATTGTATGTTTTTTGCACAGTAAATCTAATATTTGTTACACGAAACATAACCTACGTTGACACTTCGCAATGGTCTCTAACTTAAGTTTGGTATGCTTTATCAGACAAACTCTCGACGGTTTATTGCCATATTCGATAAAATTATCATGCATTTTGATAAAACACGGAGATTCTTTTCGTAATACCCATTAAAATCAGTGAAAATTAATTTGTCATTTCCACAACAGCTGATTGAAGTGACGTGCCATTGCTTGACAGCATAGAGTAACTTATTATATGTAGACTTGACAGTTTAACTGGCTTTGTGTTGCCAGTAATTAATAAAGTTTTTCTTTATGCTTAGGTGACATACTCGTTTAGCAGCGACATCTATTGAGGAGTAGCAAGAATAACTAGTTTTCTTACTGTTTGTAGGTGGCGTTAACCCTTAATAAGGCAAGGGGAAATTATTTCCCACCACGACGTTTTTTTTTTAAAGTAAAATATTGTCTACAAATCATTTGCAGTGAACGAATGAACCACTTACCACAGATTATTTGGACTTTTTTTTCTTTTCCTGGCAACACTTTTTTCTTATTGGCAACCCTTGACTTATTTTTTTATGTCAAAGAGTCGGTGGGAGAATTTCGATAAACAAAGCGGTGATTTTTCTGACGGTCCGAAGAAAAAACGAGTTTTTGTTCTACAAAAAATCCTTTAAGTACAATTTGATTGCTCTGGTAAAAGGTCTATTCTGATGCTGTTTTATGTGTGTTTTCCAAGGCAATGTAATAAACCATAATATACTCAAAAATTGCAAATTTATAGGTGGGAAATTATTTCCCCTTGCCCGATAAGTTCATGATTTTTTTATTGCTAACTAGCTACTGCACCCGACTTCGTTTGCATTTATTTTGTGTTATGTTTTTGCCAATAGTTGTCAGACACAATTTTTTTGTTGGTGGCAAGCACTTGCATTTATTATTCATCTCACCTGTTTATTTCTTCTATTTATTCGTTCTAACAGCACATGCACGTTTCACATTTTTTTCTCTGTCGCACGCTTTTTATTTACCTTCATTTTTTCCTAGTTTATAAGCGTAATAAAACATTTTTATTATTCTATATTGTTTTAATCTTCTAGTTTCATCATCAACCCATTATGTCCCCACCGAGGGGCACGGGTCTCTTCCCTGAGGAAGGTATAGGCCATACTCCACCACGGGGGCCAAGTCCGGATTGGTGGAGGCTTGTAGACTAGTGGCTCGTCTACTGTCAGAAGTTGTCAAGCCGCCGTAAGGCCTCTGACTTGGCTTAACGACTGCCATCTATCGATGGCAGCCGGCACCAACAGCTTGACGTGCCTTGCGAAGCACGGAACCGCTCGGAAAAATGTATATGGAAATACTGAAACTGAGGCTAAAAGTACAAAACCTAATCAGGCAAAGGGATATTATTTCCCACCCAAAAACCTAATGCGTAAACCTAATCGGGCAAAGGGATATTATTTCCCACCCAAAAACCTAATGCGTAAACCTAATCGGGCAAAGGGATATTATTTCCCACCCAAAAAAAGGCTACTCCCCCCATGGAAACCCCCCCTTTTTTATATTTTTTCATATTCTAGAGTATCAACTTACCCTAAATAAATTTCAACTTTTTCTCTAACTAGCCTACTGGCTCGCGCCTTATTAAGGGTTAATAGCCTGTTTCAGTCGGATTTCACTACAGTCGAAAGCGGTTCGATCTTTACAGATTAGTTTTTTATTTTTTTTATTTATTTACTGACTGACGATACAAAATCGCAAAGTTTTAAATTTTATAAATTATTCGCCAAACTGTGTGGCAGTTTCGCACTCTTTTAACATTTTTTTAAACTATTAAAAGGTAACAATAAAGTAAATTTTAAAGTTTTAAATTACAGTCGACAGCGGATCCCGTCATATTACAAGTGACTATGCAATACAATGCAAGGGCCGATTCGCCAAATGTAACTCCAAATGTAATTAATGCCATACGGGCAAATGGGGCAAATGTCCGTACCTCAAAAGGAAAAAAACGGAACTCTTATAGGATCACTTTGTTATCTGTCCGTCCGTCCTTTTATCTTCTACCTTTATCTCGGGAACGCGTAAAGGTGTTCTGTCTACAGTCTCTTGAGGCTGTAAAAAAATCCTTGAATAAAAGCTTCGAAGTTAACGCAAACAAAGAAACGGCTGTTTATGCCGCAAAAAACGTATATAATATTTTAACACTCAAGGGAATTAAAATTTATAGGGTACCTACTTTTGACCTAGAACTATGAAATTTGGCAAGTAATCTTGCGCTACAGTGGCACGTGTACTCGTATAGGCTGCATTATAAATTAACTACTTCCACACAGCATAAACACTTGTCCTTGTCCCACTCATGTTTTAGACGAAGAGGACGATTACCTTCTCTTACCCCCACACCACGAACTTTTCGATGAGGGTTCTTTTTCGATTGACCTATTTTCAACACAGATTAGGGTTTTTTGTCTAAGAATTTTCACGAACGATTTTGACGACTTTGTCAGTGTCAAGCCTATTTATTTTTGTATTTTAGATCTTAAAAGACTTGTCTTTTTTTCTTTTTAATCTGTGTTTTCGATTGAGAGACAGTACAACATAATGAAAGTTGACTCCCCATTCACGAAACCCATTTGGATCCTAGAGTTCGTCTCTTTCGTGACGATACTGGTCATATTCTTCACGTACGTTTACTTTCGGTGTGTGAAATATATGTCGCCGTACAACTTACGATTCGACCTGCGAAGGAAGTAAGTCAAGTTTCAATTTCATTTTGCTTTATGTGCCCACATCACTCTTAATACATTCCCGGGACCTGCTTTAGCATCCGCCATAATTATGTCATTCAAAATGACGATGACGGTGGGACGTGGGTGGGACGAAAAGTTTCTAATTTGTGACGACTGTTTCCCCGTTTTCTGCGGTACCCTAGTTTGGGTCCACAGGAGGGCTACCTCAATGTGAGCCCTGTAAGGGCAATACAAGTTTTACACATAGACAACTTATGAGCCTAAATAATAACTATAGGTACTGATAAGTAATAATAATAACTATAGGTACTCACTGAAGTGTTTTACTGAAAATATTAGAAGTACATACCTGTCTGGTCTATGTAGGTATTTGTCTACGCCACCAGCACTTTTGCATGCTTTGTTTTTGTACTAATTTACTGCAAAACCATTTCAAATGAAAATCCAATCTTAGGCCGACTTGCACCACTTTCTTAAATGTGGCTTAAACAGCATTTAACCAAAATTCTTCATACAAAAGTTGATTTCAATGGCGTAATGTCACTTACATTTAAAATGTGGTGCAACTGGTGCAAGTCGGCTTTAGTGTCTGATGTGGTAAATAATTAGGATTATTATTCCAATACATTGCCATTGTAATTTTACTTATGTGCAATAGACGTATTAATAATTTATTTATTTATTTATTGCACTTAAAAAAATCGTACAATTCGACGGACTTAATGCCATAAGCATTTTCTATCAGTCAATCGCAGTAATTTTATTTATTTTATTTAATATTAGGAAGACTAGCAGCACATAACAATGAATAACAGAAACTTTAGAAATACAGAAGGCCAGTTATAACTCTCCATTTATATAAAAAATTTAAGACGTCGTTGAGCTCTATGGAGAATAATAATAATACCTATGTACCTACCTACCTGTTAAAATATAATATTTTTTTCACTTCTCATGCTCTAAAAGTTCGTCTTTATGTCGTGCGTAGGCGACATAAAGTCGCTTTTTATGCTCTAGAGCATAAAGTAAAATCTTCGTCGAAGACCAAGGCAATCGCTGCAACAGCCACACGAACATCTTTAACTTCATACAACAACCTCTTTATTTTATTTCGTTTCGTTCGTATTCTAAGACCAAGGCAAAGATACCACATTGCTCTAATGTAACTTTCAATTTTAATTAAATTAGCATTTACTATATTTACATGTTGCTGTTTCATTTCCTCGCAATCGAAGTGAAAAGTAGAGTGTACAACTCGTCCATAAAACCCATTTTACACTCGACTTTATATCTATCCTCGCTCGCAAGCTCGCTCGGATGGATAAACGTCTCGAGTAAAATGGTGCGTTTTATGCACTTGTTGTACAATCTACTATTTCACCTCACTAGCTCGTAAAAACTCTGTTTATCATTCGAAATCTGCGTGGAAAATCGCACTTTATCCGCTAGCGTGGAAAGTGTTTTTAAAATTCGAATATTTTTATTCAATAAAGGTTTCGTACAATAAATTACATATATATAGAACCTCATTGGTTTCGTAATAGTTTATATTCTCTGCAGCCAGTCCATTGATGATTGAAATGCAAATACTTATTTCATGTCATGCGCCAGCCTCATTTAAAGAATCGCACTGGCCGGCAAGAAAATTTAATTTAAAAAAAAAAAATAACTTTCAATATTACCAATTGTAGTAATTTTACTTTTAATTTTTGAAATAAATAAACAGTAATTTAATATTTATTAAAACTGTTTTTCTTGCACCTAACATTTTCCTCGCTTTAGTGAGGTGAAAAGTTGTGTGTTGCGCTCGGCAGCAAAGTTATTTAGCGTCTCGTACCTTTGCTCGTGGCTCAATCCTAGAATCCTTCGCTTGCTCAGGTTTCAATACAAGGTACTCGCGCCAAAAATTAACTTTGCAGCCTTGCATAACAAATAACTATTATTTCAGGTTCTACTTTGACGGAACATGGGCGAGTCAATAAACAAAACTACTATAGTCTTGTAAGTATTTCAGGTACAAACACAAGGTAAGTGTTTCAGGTACAAACCCAGATAAACAAAAAATTGTATTTCAGATATGAAGAATAGAATAGGTACTGCTAAAGAGTTTTTCAAACCCGTTCCTCCGTACGCAATGCCGCTACCCTAAGCTTAGGTACCTATCAGAAGTTTTAAAATTACATAATTAGCTAACACTGCGTTTTGACTTGACGGAGTGAGTGCCCATAGACAAAACTGCGATGCGACGTCTCATCGTGAAAATCTGCAAGTTCGTGCGACGTACCTATTCGCATGGGCGTTCACAATAGTAATAAGTGGATGAACCCAAAATGTTTTTTTGTTTCTTTTTCCTGTATTTTCTTAGCAATAACAGAAGTGAGCACTTCTTTTTACTATCCATGTCACTACCTAGTTTACAAGTACGGTTGACGGTCGTCGAAGAAATGATCACCGGAATCGTGGAAGGGGAGCCTTGCTGCACGAAATCCTATCGCAGCCATTCGTATCGTAGTTTTCTGCGTTGCCAATTCGCATCGCGAGTTTACTGCAGTTTTTTTTACGGAGCCTGACACTTGGCCTGACTACAGGGTTACCTACTCTGGTTTATTATTATTCTTCTTCGTTTTATTAACAATAATCTGGGGGCATGGCAGTGCTCCCGCCAAGTCGAGCAAAAAAGCGGCACGGCCATACCATCCTTTTCTCGAAGCAGTTCAGTCCATTTTCGATCCCCTATAACTTCGTTGTGGATAAAACTAGAAGCCTGAATTTTCAGTAACCAGGCAGGCATTGTATAAACAGGGTATGTTTCAAATTGCATTCAATTTAAACCAGTAGTTTAAGAATTATAACTAGTCAAAGTTTCTTAATTTTGTCACTCACTCACTGATTGACTGACTGACCGACCCAGAAGCATTATGTAGGTACCTATAATAGAAGTTATATCTTCACAGAATCACACCAGTCTACACAGTAGCCGTCCATACTACGAGGCAATTTGACGAAGCGAGAAGAATTAATATGTCACCCTGCCCTTGGTAATTGAAGCTTAAGCTTAGCTTAACATAAGCAGCCGGGTGTAACACAATCCTCATACATACATCGCGAGGGCTCTACTGATCAGCCAATCAATCAATCAATCAGCCCGTATTCGTCCACTGCTGGACATAGGCATCCCCCAAGGCACGCCACTTCTCTCTATCCTCAGCAATCCTCATCCAGCCACTGCCAGCAATCTGTCTCAGATCGTCGGTCCAGCGAGCCGGTGGGCGTCCCACGCTGCGCTTGCCAGCTCGTGGTCTCCACTCGAGAACCTTTGCATCCCATCGACTATCGGTTCTTCGGCATATGTGACCAGCCCATTGCCACTTCAGCTTCCTAATCTTATGGTTCTATAGGTTTTTTGGCGGATTGTCTCATTTCTGATGTTATCCATCAAAGAGACCCCGAGCATAGCCCGTTCCATAGCACGCTGAGCGACTTGGAAGGACCAGTCCCGCCGTCAGTGTTCACGTTTCAGCTCCGTAGATCATAATCACTGCTCATCAATACGAACCACTTTTACTTCGGGGAAATTTCGAAATCGCGAAACGAAATTCAATTGATCCTTACGCTTTTACCTCTTTTATCAATCTGTCAATCAGCCCATACTCGTCCACTGCTGGACATAGGCCATCCCCAAGGCCACTTCCTTCTGTCCTCGGCCAGCCACATCCAGCCACTGCCAGCAATCTGCATCAGATCCCCGGTCCAGCTGGTGGATGACCCACGCTGCGTTTGCCACTTTGTGGTCTCCACTCGAGAACTTTTGCACCCCACCGACCGTCGGCTCTTCGGCATATGTGACCAGCCCACTGCCACTTCAGCTTGCTAATCTTATAGGCTATGTCAGTCACCGTAGTTCTTTGACGGATTGTCTCATTTCTGATGTGATCCATCAAAGAGACTCCAAGCATAGCCCGTTCTATAGCACGCTGAGCGACCTTGAATCGATTTTGATCTTACCATTTGCGGCATAAATTTTTTTGGGACAGCTGATGCTATTTTCGCGATTCTAAAGCTTTCCCCATTGTAAAAGTGAATAGACTAGTGGAACGTCCCGATGTACCTACATGGATTTCGTAACACCCTGATACATCCTATTATGAGGCTTTCTCGTAGAGCGTGAATAAGCACCATGCGTGCCGACTGCTTATTGGCGATTTGAAGCGCTGACATAAAAAAATCTACGAAATTTATGAAAATGTTTTTATTCAAAGTAGCACAGACACTGCGACTTAATGAACGTTACAAGTTAAACTTTGTGTCGATTTCGAAATGTAGATAATTTTGGAGAAAAAATGGACAAAAAAAAAACACTCAAAACATAGGCTTTTCATGTTTAGCCTTCAATTAGCAGAGTTTAAAATATAGGTAATTATTATTCTAAAATCCAGAACTCATACATTAAACTGGCCTTAATTCCAGACATATTTGTCATCTAAATAATCTTTAATGTCATCGTAGCCCTTTTTGCATATACTTAGGTTGCTTTGCATTAGATTAATATAATATATTATAATAATCTCGTGTCACAGTGTTTGTTATAGAATTCCTCCGAAACGGCTTCACTGATTTTTATGAATTATTTTGGGTAGGTCTGAGAATAGGCCGCAGTCTAATAAGTATGCCAAACCACCGTTGCCGAGTCGTCGAGTATATAAAAATCGCGTTTCTAGCAGTTTCGGACGACTTCGAAAATAATGTTCGATAAGAGTGTTTTTTATCGAACTCCTCCGAAACTCCGAAAATGCTAGAAACTCGGTTAAAAATCTTCTGAGGTGTGTGAAAGGCATTAAGTACTTTTCGCATTCCAGGATACCGCCGAGCTTCGGCGATTGCGTCCACAGAGCGTTCGAGAACGCTGAACCGGCACCTGTGACGAAGAAACGGATGCGTCCAAGGCCTGTGTACCGGGATCAGAGCTGCATTTGGTTCATACGCCTCGTCGGCAGCGTTACCTCGATCTGTATCATCTATGTCTTCGCGTACGGGTTTATATTCGAAACGAAGCTCAAGTTTGGGATGTTCGTGAAGTGATTGGGTCGTTGGTAAGTTTTAACTTCTAATAGAATGTTTTGGACGCCTCGTTGGTCTAGTCTACGCTGACTACTAAAACCGAGGTTCGATTCCCACTGGAAGCCGCCGTACTTGATTTGTACGAAGGGCCTCAGTCTGGGTGTGTTTCCATGTTTGTGATGTCCTTGGCTGGTTACTATAGCACAGGTTTGGGACCAGGACAAGTGATTTACATGAGTGGAAGTTATTATTACTATTAACATTACGTGTAGAGCTAGCATGGTTGTGTCTCATCTACATTATTGTTTTAGTGGTTAATTCGACACTGAGGTCGTAAGTTTGATTCCAGATTTCATATTTAAGATGGAAGAAAGGATGGAAGGGCCTGTAAGGGACGACCCAGACGGACATACTTCGACCAAGTAGGGGATGTATTAGCAAAGGCCAAGATAAAAAGTACCCGAAACCGGCGTGCGTGCATGCAACGACTAATGAATGTTGAGGAAGCGAAAGTGATCTGTCAGGATCGTAGCAAGTGGCTGTCCCTCTGGGATACAGGCGTGTGTTTATGTTATGTTATTTAAGATTAAGAAAGAAGGACTTATCGGTAGAGGTGGTTCTTGTGAAGCTGTTGAGACTACATTCCAATTAGATTGTCAGGATTTCCATATAATCCAATGCCAAGGAATTCAAACTATTACACGATCAATAAGCTACGGCAATCGCCAGTTAAATTAATTAAAAAAAAAAAAAAGTATCATTAACCGATGGAATTCCATTCATCTGACCATCGCCAACAATTCAATGCTTCGCTGCATAAAAGACATAGTAATAGCACCAGTAAATAGTTTAAATATTGGCAAAAATAAAAACACACGGTGTATGATAATTCTTTATAATTGTAGATATCCATGGAGTCGGAACTTGAGGCACTTTCTTCCGGCCGTGTCACAACTAAGTCTGGAATTACCTATTGTGTCCTTAAAATAAAGATTTTTTTTAACGTAATTTAAACGTACCTCTCTTTTACCTGCCTATACCTGCGTCGTCTCTACTCAGTTATATAATGGGCAACTTTGAAACAAACAAAAGTAAAGTTTGATTTTCTATCGACTCTACATAGCTTTCTGCACTCAGTTTTAAAGAAATGGCTCCAATACCTACAACAGTTATTTATTTCCAATTAACCGCGACTTGCGCCAAGTCACTGAATAAGTAAGTAAATAGACAAATACTTATCCAGGAATAGACAGATAAATAGGTAATTGGCAGGGTTGTCAGTCATACAATGTGTCCATTGATTGCTCATCAAACGCTATGGTGCAAGATGTTTTTGTACTTGTTCTCTGGGTAGAGCTTACCCACGGATAAACTGATAGATATGCGGGAAAGAGTTGGCGTAAGCCGGCCAAGATGATTTGAGAAAAGATGGATGGAGATGAGATTTTTCGTTGCCTATTTTTCCACAACAAACTCGTCTAGAAGACAGGGTCTAACATTGTACATTGATATTCGAAAAACTGATTGTAATCCCTATGTTTCTAAACCCGACATGTGACAGTAAAATGTTATTCGACAAGAGTCATGCGAAACAATGTTTGAACGCCTTTGATGTCTACGATTATGGAGTTGTGGAAGAGTGGACACATGCGGAAAACAATGTAGGAATAAAATACCAATAGTTTTTCAACTTTAATTGTAGCTAATGGAGACTGAACGAAAGTGACGGTCCATGAATGGGGCGCGAAGTGAACTCGGTTTTTGCGAGCTATTATCATCGGCGCGGCGATGACACGGCAGTTCTTTTCATTAATGAAACGTAACATAAATAGCTGCTATTATCCATGATAATTAAATGAAAACAGCTGGTCTTTTTTGTTGGCAAAAGGCAGAGAATAACCTGTTGTCTGTCGCGTCACAACTTTTGCTGTCAGGATGCATTTCTTTGGTGTGCAGTCGAGAGGATCAACCTTTGTACGTGTGACTTTGTAACAAAAATGTAAAGGTTGACAAGCTGTTGTTTGCACCAATGAATTTTACGCGAATATTTTGCAATGATGAAAGCGCCCACTTGTTCTGGCCCCGCTTCCTCTCCGATTTATAAAGAACTAAGCTTCTATCTCGAGAAAAATATGAAAATTACAAATTAAAGAAGTATGACATAATTTCGTAATTCCTTTTTGAATTTATTAGCAGTTTTCATTTTTATAGGGTGATGCGGATGAAAAAGTTACATGGCGTCAATCATCAGAGACGAAAGTTGTCTTAGAGCTGCTTATTCAAATATTTTAATACTTCAGTTTGTTATCGATGCAATGTATGTAAAATAATTTGCGATTCCTAGTCTTATAATTGGTATGTACTACGAAAATAAAAATTATTAAGTACTGGATAAAGTAAAAAAAAAAAAAAGATTTGTATTTTTCTTCCAATTCTTGAACTTGTGGACATGGAATTTCCAATACTGTTACATTTTGGGCTTTAATCGTACTTATTCTAAAAGCATAAGGTTTACTTACATTATATTACTAATGTAGATTCGAATGTACAGGCAGCAACTTTACAACATAAGCAGTCCCACTGTAGGGCACAGGCCTTCTCTCAGAGAGAGAGCATGGGCTTAATCACCACGCGTGCCTACCGAGGATTGGCGATTTAAAGCGCTGTGGTATGTGAATAGCTCAGACACCCAGGTTTCCTCACGATGTTTTCCTTCACGGTTAGCGAGTGGTATTGCTACTATAACTTCACAAATATACATAACTTAGAAAGAAAAGTCATAGGTACATGCCCGCACTAGAAATCGAACCTGGGTCTCCCGCGTCCGAGTCCAATGTTTTACCCACTAGGCTACCACCGCTACAACTTTACATACGTGCACTCAATCAGCTTCGTTAAGGGCGACTTTACACCAAAAAAGTTAAGGTTGACAGGCTGACTACTGTACCTTCCAGTGAATATAGCGCATTTGCTTTGGCGAGAACTAAACCCAAAACCCTACAACAGTTATTTTACATGTAAAAGCGACAGCCACCTTTTCGTAAGAAATCATATTTTTCGCGAAACATTGTCGTGTCACGTAACAAAGGTTTTTGATAAACGGCGCAGCTTAGCGTGAGACCGAGTCTTCGGGGATTTGCATTTATTACCTACCTGCTTGCACCATTGCAGTTCTGATCCGGGATTAAACACGCACATAAGCACTTACAAGTGGTTCTATAAAATTTTTGTATACCGACCTGTTTTTCTTTGTGATTTCCGAGTTGGTCACGTAATTATCAAATCTTTTATTGATGAGGAGAATAATCCTCTTAAGAATCACCGGACCTTTCTGCAACATAATGTATTTATTCAATAGACATCTAGCTCTCTCTTTCTGAGAGAAGGCCTGTGCCCCATTGGGATCATCATCATCATCAACCCATTATGTCCCCACCGAGGGGCACGGGTCTCTTCCCTGAGGAAGGTATAGGCCATACTCCACCACGGGGGCCAAGTCCGGATTGGCGGAGGCTTGTAGACTAGTGGCTCGTCTACTGTCAGAAGTTGTCAAGCCGCCCTAAGGCCTCTGACTTGGCTTAACGACTGCCATCTATCGACGGCAGCCGGCACCAACAGCTTAACGTGCCTTGCGAAGCACGGAACCGCTCGGAAAAATGCCACTAGCGTTAGGCATAGACGGCGACCCATCCATGCACTGAACGCGCCCTGTGTTGCTTAACCTTCGTGATCGTTTAAGATCACTCAGGCAGCCGGGGCTACGGGGCTAGCCCCATTGGGATATTGGTATGCATATAGGCTGCATAATCTATATCTAGCACAGCAACAGACGTTAAATACTGTTGAAGTTAAAATTAGTTTGGCTGAATTATTCGTATTCATATTTTGTCCACCTATCCGGATGGGTGCCACAAGGCGGTCATCGCAGGAGAGGTAGGCCAAGAAGACGTTGGCGAGACTACCTCAACCGACACATGCCGGAGTGGTCTGAGGTGGCACAAGACAGAAACATCTGGTCTGAGTTGGGGGAGGCCTTTGCAGTGGGACACAAACGAGGCTACGTAAAAAAAAAATATATTTTGTCCACTACTGGACATAGGCCTCTCCTTAGGCACGCCACGCCACTTCTGTCTGTCGTCGGCTTCTGTCTATATCATCTAGCCACAGCAACAGCAATCTGCCTCAGATCGTCGATCCAGTGGGCTGGTGGGGTGACCTACGCTTGCTAGTTTGCAGTCTCCACTCTAGAACCTTTTTAGAGTTCCGTAGTCAAAAAGGAACCATTTCAGTTTCGCCATGTCCGTCCGTCTGCCGGTCAGCGGCTTAGCACAGAGACGATAAGTACTAGAAAGCGGAAATTTGGCGTAGATATACAAATGGCAAAACTGTAGGATAGAATGTTTAAAATTATTTTTAGGCTCCCCTACATCTAAATTACATACATACATAAAATCACGCCTGTATCCCAGAGGAGTAGGCAGAAACCAGGGACTGCCACTTGCCATGATCCTGACAGATCACTTTCGCTTCCTCAACATTCATTAATCGTTGCATGCACGCACACCGGTTTCGGGCGCTCGCCAACACCATATCCTGGGGTATGATCGGATTGTTCGTTTAAAAATCTATTCTATTTTGTTGTGGATGCAGTAAAACTATTTTTCAAGTTAGAATTGCATCTGCGAAATCACTGTCATGAATCACATGAATCATCGTCATTCTGCCACAAGAAGTCCACTGCTGAACATAGGTCTCCTCCATGGATTTCCAAAAAGACCGGTTGGAAGCGGCTTGCTTCCAGCGTCTTCCTGCCACTTGGATGAGGTCATCTGTCCATCTTCTGGCTGGTCGTCCTACGCTGCGCTTGCCAATATATAGTCTCCATTCGAGTCTCCAGTCTCCATCTGCGAAATATTATGCTCCAAAGAGCAACATTTTGTAAGAGTAGGGCGTTCCCCCTCTCCCGGCTAAACAGTTCAACCTCCTCAGCCCTGACCTTGAAAATAACAATAGAATTATATTGTTATTATCAAGGTCAGGACTGAGGAGGTTAATGTAGAAACGTGATAAACTTCAGGGCATTAGCACATATAATGGACTTTAAAGGATAACTATCACGGCTAAGAAGGTTTTACAAGTTAACGAAAAATAGAACGAAGCACAGGGTTTCCTAGTTTGGCACCACGACCAACTTATAATAGGAAAACTTCGTACAAATGTTGTTGAAAATTACTTTGATGAAGTTGTCAGTTCTGTAAAGCAGATAAAACAAACCCTCCTTCTACGGAACCCTACACTGCGCGTGGCCCAACCCGCAATTGGCCGTGTTCTTACTAGTACATCGATTATCGGTTATTTCCGATTTCTGATAAACCTTAACATGTGACGCATACTTGTCTAACTCCAAGTTTAACTGCGTTACTAATTCTTTTAATCTAATGTAGTTAAACTTACGCAATAGACGTCCATTCATGCATATGTTAAATAGAAAGGTGCAAATTCAGATCGCATGTATTTTGTGTTTGAACTTTTTCTACATCGATGAGCTTGCATAAATGGTACGGCGTTTAGCTCCAATCGAAAATGATTAATTGAAAAATATGCGAGTGGAAAATTGTTTTTTTCTGTTGAGGCTAACGCCGGATGGTATTGATGGAACGTTATGTAAGCGTTTAACAAAAAAGTCGATCAATTGATTTTGTTATACTGTCTCTCCGTATTCGGATGGCGTATAATCTTTACTAATATTATAAACGCGAAAGTTTGTATGTATGGATGGATGTTTGTTACTCTTTCACGCAAAAACGGCTGAACGGATCCGGATGAAATTTTGCACAGAGATAGATTATAGTCTGAATTAGCACTTTTTTTCTTATCCTGGAAAAATATACATCAAAATTACCACGCGAACGAAGTCGCGCGCAATAGTACCTACCACTATAAATTTTGACGGATCTTGCATGTTAGAATGAGCTTAGTTTCATATTATAGATTGTCGCTTATCACTGCATACGTAACGCAGTGACGAAATTATGAATTAAATTTTCAGAACATCGATGATCTGAAATTTAGATTTTCTTTAGTTGGTCAGTAATTGTAAATTTTTTACTTCGAAATAAATTTGTGATTAATATGTCCTGACAAGTTTTTGCTCAGCAGTCTGAGCAAAAACCTCCTTTTGCACTCCAAATTTCCCTGCCCATTGCCAACTCGCACCATCCCGACAAAAATTTGCAAGGAAAGAAACGGAGCCTAAGGCGCCAATGGAATTTTTTTGCCCTGGGTCAGAAAAAATCGGGGGCTGTGTCCGGGATAGACCCGGATCAGCACCAGCTGCTCCACTACCTTTTGGCATATCATATCTAATATATAAAAATATCGTGTCACAGTATTTCTTATAGAACTCCTCCGAAACAACTTCACCGATTTTGATGAGTTTTGTTTGTGTATATTCGGTAAGTCTGAGAATAGGTCATTGGCCTATTCTGTTCTATTCCGGAAAAAAGTTGTTTTGTTCCATATGACAAAACAACTTTTTTCCGGTCAGATAGTAACATCATAACATTGTTTTAAGTAGTATTTGGATAAGCGGTGGCGGCGGAGACGGGAGACCCAGCTTCGATTCCCAGTGTGGGCATGTACCTACCTATGACTTTGTTTATATTCAAAGTTACGTAGGTACATCTTCGAATTTGTTGTAGCAATACCACACGCTAACACTGAAGGAAAACGTCGCGAGGAACCCGCGGCTTGGTTGGCTCCGCTCGTATTGACTTGTGTTTCCTGTGGGCTAGGCCGACTAAAGGCCGGTTTCTGAATTGAGAAATTTGCCAAGTAAACACTTAAGTAACGTTCTGTCACGCTTTTCTGAGAAATTCGAAGAGACAACACTAGTAGTAAGTAAGTAATTTCATTTATGTCCTTCTCACAGAGGTATCAGAACATAGTAGGTACAATTTGAGTAATCAGGACTTATTCCTATGTGAGAGGCTGGAGTCCATACTAGGAAAGATCTTGTTTGACAGATCTCCAGGCCCTCACTAAACTTATGATGCATTGTTTCTTAATTACACTACAGTTAACTATTTACTTAGTGAAATTCTCAATTCAGAAACGCTAGGCTGTCAGGGGCTTAATTATGCTCACCAAATCTTGCAAAAATCCTGACTTTTGCGAGAGCAATTTGTATGGAATTTGACAATTAGACGATTGGTCTCGTTCAGGATTTGGGGCGCGTAATATAGAGGCATGATTGTATAGGTGCTGGGCAAGCCTACTCCATCTAACAATGTCCGAGGCACTGCAGTGTCCGAGTGGTCCCTTCACCCATCTAGTGTGAGTGAAAGTGCTACTGGACGTTGCATAAATCATCTCATTACGTAGATGCAACGGCCAAAGTTTTTTGATAAGGCAATAAATACTACTTTATCTTCAACAAAATTTGTAAATGACATATCTTCTAGCAGCCCAAAAAGCAGGATAAAGTATAAAAACATTTTACCCTCGTATAATAACCCAATTCATATGAGTGTAAAGTGTTAAGAACATCGAGTAATTATCGCAGCGCCTTCGCTCGCACGCTTACCGCCGCTTACTCCCGCCATCCGGTCAGGAGCTATTAGACGATAGTAAACCGCGGTCGGCCTTGATGCGGAGGCTTACGATGATAAAATCTTACTTAGCTATTCCCCTTTGCTGTCTCTTTCGTATGCGACTCTACTAAAGTGAAAAATATTCCAGAATCTCATGAAAAATGGGAAAATTAAATTACGGGATGGGCACCCTTAGCGTTTCGAGGAAAACGAAACAAACGTTATTGTTAGTGGACAGCAGGTAAAATATGTATATTGCTTCTATAAAGTATAATTAATTTAATTGTGAAATTATGACAAGTGGCGCCTTCCTCAACTAAAACTAAGTTGGCGATATAAAATGCCTCATTTAATTTATAATTAATAATGTAATTAATACATTTTTATTTTACAGTAGTGCTTGGCGTAATATTTTTTAATTAGGTACATTTATTATTGTTGCTCTGACCCCATCTACTTTGTATTTGTTTTTTTATTTTAATCCATGAGATAACGGTGCGGTTTAGTAAATTGTCCTTTTAATTCTATGCTAAACTGGAAAGGAGTAGCACTCACTCAGACGGTTTAGTGCCGGCAGTAAGTTAGAAGCCAAGCTGGTCTGATTTGGTTGCCCTGTCTATTCGTTAGTATTAGCTACTTTTATTATGGGGATTTTGATATTGAAAAAAATCAGAATTTCTTTATGTCTTTGCCTATAAGCGAAGTTATGATGCCGTAAGAAGTAGTAAGTTTTTTGTCGGAATCGTTCTCATAGTGATCGTTTTTTGTATTGGCGAGTAGAAATTTCCCTTTTCGTGAGGATAGGGGGATTTTGTTACACCCTGTATAGAATATGGATGGGCCCAATCTATACTGATAAATCCTTTAATTCAGTTGTAAAGGCCCAAGCTCTTGAATTATTCTTGTCAAGGAAAAAATCCTAAATACGAAAACTAAGTAAAAACGTTTTCGCATTTAGGTCAATTTTGATAGAGTTCTTGTTTGGCTCTACACTCTCTAGGTCATTTTTTTTCTTGGTTCGTGGCATTTTGTTGAATCATTTTTTTTTACCCATATATGACTTATATAGGTACAGTTGACAGTATGTTGAACTTTATATGTTTGTACTTTACTCAACAGCGTTACGTTTGACTTTGGAAAAAAAATGTAAATGTTGACATGCTGTCAACCACACAAGCAAACATACATAAACTCAGGCCTGTACCATTACTGTATGGTACCCGGCTGCCTTCGAATCTATATGACTCATATGTTCTCTTCACGACTATTTTGTTTTTATTTTTGTTTTTTTGCCGTTCGTGTATTTTGTTTGTGTACCTTTGTGTTTACTTTGTGTTTCTGTGACAATTTAAATACATGTCTTCTTTCTTTCTTTTTTTCTATCACTTGCCACGATCCGGACAATCTTCTTTCGCTTCATCAACATGCATTAGTCACTGAATGCACACTGCACGTTTTGCGTGCACTATAAATTGTGTGAGAAAGAGATAGAGCAACAGAATATCATTATGATAAAGGAATCAAGAACCCTATCCCAGGATAGGAAGTCATCCTGAATTAGTGTCGTAAAGACTGTAACTTTGTGGATTGATTAGGTCTCGCGTTCCCAAGGGAACTGAGGAGGAGGTTCTATCTTTAGATAATGTTAGCCGAATGGAAAGCGCATCCCTAAAAGAAGAATGAGTCATGGAATATATGGAGGGGTAGTGCTGAACTTATGAAATATAAAAAAAAAACTAGGACGGGATATGCCAAGGACGATCATTAAACAAACGTTTGGAATTTAGTGGCATTTGGTCCGAAGGACGTCATAATATGTAGTTCAGTTTTTAATCTGTGGTACATAACAGTTTCCGGTGTGCAAGTAAATGTGAGAGGAGTTAATTTCTCTTTGGCTTCGCATATAATCTTGTTAAAATTAGGAATTAGGTGCGTAGCATTAAAAAGACCTTTCGACTCTCCGATTACTACTCCGTAAGATTTAGCAATAAATTTTCTCTTGTCTTTATCTTCGCCTGTATGCCTGGGATATCGCTACCAACTGAGCTAACTCTTTGACAAAATGTTAAGTCTTTCCTCGATATTTGCTTCCATAGTCATTAATCCCACAAACGAGTTAGGTAAAATAAGATAACAATATTATTTATTGTATACCGGAAAAAATGTTACAGAAACAGCAATGACAAAAGAAAAGATACAATTGGCGGCCTTATTGCTAATAGAAATTTCTTCCAGGCAACCTCATACTGGAGAATTTGCCGAAGGAGAAATAGATACGGGTAATCGGTGCAAATTCGAATGTTAATAGACATGCGTAATAAATAATAAAAATAAACTTTCATATATCATACTTGAATACTATAGGTACATAAATACCCGTACTTATATAAATAGTGGCTTATAACAAGTGTGTGATCTGGACAACAAAAACGTGATATACCTACATATACCTATACATGAAGAGAAGCAAATGAATAAGGTAGAAGTAGAAATAGAGTGTTCTCGCATTTCTGAGAGAATTGGAGGCTTTTTCCCAGCAGAGTGTGTAAATAATGTGTCTTAAATCGTTTTAGCGCTCTCGCTGCCCAAAACGCGCGTATGAAATATTGAGAACAAACAGGGGTGTTGGCAGTGCAAAAAATTTATCATTATAATAGACTTGGGAGAGGGCCAAGTCAATTGGTAGTTAAGTTTAGTTGGTTAAAGTGATGACAGAGTTCAGAGATGCGTGAGGCGAGGCTTTGAATGACTCTTCAGCCTGAAAAAAAATCATTCCATGTGAAGTGTATTTTTAACCGAAAAAAGGAGGACGTTATCAATTCGACACGTACATATTTTTTGGCTCTGTTCCTCCATAACTCCGTCAAATCTCAACCAATTTCGACAATTTTTTTTGTTCGAATAGATATAACGTCCCATTGGTCCCATTTTAATATGGTGAAGATCTGATGAAGACTTTCAGAGATTGAAAACGGTACTCCTCAATAGACCGCAGTAAATAAGGACTAATGGGGCCCGTCCTTTGGTAATATCCGTATGTTTCATAAAATTTCATAAAAGTAGTCCCAAAGTAATTTGGTGATGTTTTGATGAAGACTTTTGGAGATGGAAATTGAGAACGTCAAATTTTAAGGCAATGAATTAAGTAGGGTAAATGATTGTTATAGGGGTCTTGTTTATTTTTCTCCCGCTCCACTACTAAAAAATTGAAAAAAAAAAATTTAATTAAAAAATAAACACCAACTTCGAAACACTACAGCACAAAAAGTTAGAAATAATTTAAATAATTAGAAGTATAATCGATAACGAAAATATATGACCAACACATATATTTTGGGCACCGACTTAAAATTATACTTCTGCAATACCTATATGTATGCATACTTCTGATTATTTAAATTATTTCTAACTATTTAGTGCTGTAGTGTTTCGAAGTCGGTTTTTAATTTTTATTTAATTTTTTTTATACTATTGTCAATATCGTTAGCGAAAGACGAGACGATGGAAGGCATTCCACACTCTCCACGAAAGGACGAGTGAGTGATGCGGAGTCAGAAGCTCAACCCTATCAACCCTCTGCGCGCAGCTCCCAGGCGAAAGTGCAAATCAGTCTGCGCGGGCGCGTATAAACCTCGTGCCTAGAGTACGTCGCGTCATTTGAACATTTGCGCGCCTAGCATTTGGTCGCGCGCGCGCCGTCACTGGTGGACTGTGGCCACACGCGGTACAAGTGTTCTTGAAAAGAAAAAAGAATTGTGTTCGAAGTTTAAATTTAATTTTTTTTTTCTGTATTTGGTGCCGGCCAAGACGAATTTAAACAGTTTGGTGCGTGTGCTCTGCTGTTTTTAAGACCAGGTGAGTTTTGTTTTTTTTATGCGTGATTTTTTGGCAGTTCTGGAGAAATTATAGACAATGTTAAGAAAAACTCATTTTTCTCGATTTTTGTGAATGTTTTTTTTTTTCAAATATGTAGAATATTCGGAAAAAATGGTTGTAAAAGGAATTTTCTCCTGCCATTTTTTTGCGTAATTTTCTATTTAACCAATACAAAAACTAATGTAAACTGTAATTTAACTGCACCAGGCGTCAAATTAAGTTACGTTTATCGTAAAAATGTAGAGGCTCCGTTACGGTTGTAAAAATAGTAAACCGACATCATTAGCGCGTATAGCACTATAGACTTTTATTATATATTATAACTTTTAAAATATGTAACGAAATCTGGATTTAAAGCCAAGAAGCAATTGACTACAATATATTTTCATGTATTGTCGAGAAAAACTATGCACGTGCGATAAGCCGAAGGGTAGCTATGCAAAGGCATTGCTTCCCGGTTATTATGTTTTAAACTGACTTTAAGAAGTTATTAATATGTGAAGTAATTTTTCCCTTATCTAAGTACTCAGGCAAATTTGATTTGACATTTATATTTTACTTTTTTTGCATGTGTTTCTAGCTAAGTGCGGAATGGTATGATTATTTTATTCGCAGGATTGTAAGATTCCAAAGTAATCCGAACACACCAAAATTGATTTCATTTAATCACTAAGAAAGAAGGTCTTATTCTATACACATTACATAGACTCAAGCTTGTATCCCAGAGGGGTAGGCAGATACAGAGTTTGCTATGGCTCAAACTAATCCTACTACTCAAACTAATTAAGAAATCAATAATTTTCCCGTACCCATAGCGTACTTAGATAAGTTAACTTTATCTTAACATCGTATTGAGCAATATCAAGCAAAGCTGCGTACGCGTGTAATCCGCCGGATGTGTGCAGTGACAGACGAACGGACATATCCACTTCAAGTAATCGGATTCTCTTTCTGCTCTGAAACGGAAAAGTCGAGATGGAAATCGCTTGCACCCTTCAACTATAAACAGATAGAAAGGTGAAATTTGAATACTGTTTAATCGTGAAGGAAAACATCGTGAGGAAACCTTAGTATCTGAAGTGCTTGAGGAGGTCACATGCTCAGCGTTTGAAATTGCCAACGTACAATGGGCACGCGTGGTGATTAATCCCGTACTCGCTCTCTCTGAAAGAGTGCCCTACAGTGCAGTGGGACGTGTATAGTACGTGTATATCTCTTATATATAAAAATGAATTGCTGTTCGTTAGTCTCACTAAAACTCGAGAACGGCTGGGCCGATTTGGCTAATTGTTGTTTTTATATATTTGTGGAAGTCCAGGGAAGGTTTAAACGGTGAGAAGAAAAGAAACGGTTGACGTCGGTGATACGAAGTTCACGGGGTCATCTAGTAATTTATATTAACTCTCATATTAGTCTTTAGAAATGTTCTATTTCAAAAAGCCACCCATAGTTTTATTTCAGCGTTGTGTTTGATAAGAGAAACGCAAACTATCTCAATTTATTTGACAGATATATAAATCTCAACTATATATATTTCCTTTTGACACAGAACTATGAAAATCAGTAATGAGAGACAAACCAACGCAAGTGTAGCTAAGGAATATAATTGTACTTACTTTGTATACTTTGTTGCACTATGTACCTGAGTAAATTCTTCAGGCGAGTGTGAAAATTCTCGCAGAACCGTGTTATTCCTTTGACATGGTTGATTCATAAAATGTGATAAACGTATTGCAACTACTTTGCTGCTTTCATATACGTGTTACTCGAGGTTGTTGCTATGATAAAATTTTACATTATAATGAAGTTTTTTAAACAGAAATACATAATTAATAACCGATGTTTGTCTCAAGCCAATCAACGTATCTTCATAATTAAAGATAAGCAACCAAATTAGCAACGAAACAAAAAAAGATCAAATCAGCCATTACCGTTAGTCGAATGCGATTATTTATGCTAAATCCATTAAAACAATTAATAAAATCCAATTCGTCTACCAATATTTGATAACGAACGCACAGAAGTAACGATCAATAAGCAATAAAGCATATATGTACAATTTTAGTGAAAAATTGAAATGGAAGAATTTGGAATCATGAGAAGAATAAAACACCTTTACCGGATAGCCGTGGAAATTTTTGATTCAGAGCTCTTTCCTGAACGATGTCTTACTTACATACATACATAAACTCACGCCTATATCCCAAAGGGGTAGGCAGAGACCAACTACTTACTTACCTACCTTAAAAAATATTGTATTTGAATTTATGGGAAACTAGAGGTATATTTATTTATCATGTAATACGATTTATATTACCATTTAAATGACGGTTTGCTTCTAAAATAAAGATGAAATTAAAAAAAGTAGTAGAGGTAACTGGCTGGCTGGAGAGGTAGCTCTTTCCTGAAGGGACTTTAAGGATTTTCAAGTTGGTTTCTATAAAGACAATGAGATATCAAATAAGATAATCTGTGGCCTAATTACGCTCACCAAATCCTGAGCAATTCCAATCGTCTAACTGTCAAACTCCATACTAATTTGACAGTTAAACGATTGGAATCGCTCAGGATTTGGTGAGCGTAATATAGGGGCAGATGGGCAAACGACAGCAAACCACAACCGAAGTCAACCAAAGCAGACCTTCTAGAGCTCCTAGCGTTAACTCGATTTGGTAATCGATTTTGCAGAATCGGATCCGCGCTCGATACTAGCGAGAAAGTGTCAATTGCGCTGTTGAAGAATAGCGGTTTGAGAAAGCATTTGCCAGAGTGATGTGTCTCTAGCTGGTACTGAACTATTTTCAGCGCTTGAGGAAACGGAGCAATGTTTCAGTGGCCTCAAATTACGGTGTCTTATTATCTTGTATGATACAAGAAGCCTTTATGTTATTCTAGCAGTTTTCTGCAACTTTTGGTGTGTATTTTTCGGATTAATAGGAAGCCTATGTACTACTCCAGACTATAATCTGTCTCTGTGCCAAATTTCATCAGATCTGTTCAGCCGTTCTGGCCTAATTGAATAACAAGAATCCGCCCATCCAGACTTTCGCATTTATAGCAAGATTATAAGATGATATCTGATATGTATGTTTTTTCTTCAGTCATTGAAGTCCTTAAGGTGTATGGAGCCTCGTCCTTGTGAGAATTTATAAAACGTCACTGGTTGAGCCTGAAAAACCTGAACATTGTGCCAAAAGATTTTGTACCCAGTTACCATTACTGATATCGTATAGTTTTTGTAGATGGCTCTGTCTGTGTTTGTAACACATTCGTAATTTGCTCTTACGTAAGTTTTATAATATTGCAGCGATCAAGCGCTTAAAAAGTAGTGTTGCACAGAAACATTTTGAATTGCGTTTGTTTACAGTTTTCTTTACTTTCAACCGGGTATGATCTGTCGAGCGCAAATTGTCCATATAAATCTTTATGCCAAATACAATAAGAGCTATTATAACGACGTGTGGAGCTGTCCGCGCGGTGCGTTGTACATATCTGGCATATTGCAGAATAATTTAACAGTTTGCGTCCGCGTTGAGTTATGGTGATAGCGGAGAAGTGCTGACTCTCACGACACAATGCTGAGTCAGTTTAATCATTTGTCTGCGCATTCAATTTTCATATTTACATTTTTGGAGTAGGGTAAATAAGTCGGTGGACAGTTTTTATGTCCTTCGTGACTTGCGTACGCTTGTGAGACGCACTTTTACGGACTTATGGAAGCTTTGTTGGAGTAAGCGACCTCGCTCAAAGCAACCGAGTGAAATCGAAAGAAAATTAAGTTTGAAAACTTTACTGAACAATTTTTTGGCTGGACGGTATTCATTGCTGGATTAAAGATATACTTAATAATGATATGGGAAGGGTACACTTAAGTTGAGGTTGGGAGTTGAAATGGAGACGGTTACACTGTCTAAGCTGCCCCTTTATAGCGTTACTGTATTGTGTTATTAATTTTGACATTTACGATGTGTCAAAATATACATAATTACTAGCTGACCTGGCAAACGTTGTTTTGCCATAAGATAAGATAAGAATATTCTTTATTGTATGCTAGAGCACATGACATAGCCTACAACCTATTCTCAGACCTACCAAATATACACAAAAAATGTCATGAAAATCGGTGAAGCCGTTTCCGAGGAATTCGATAACAAACACTGTGGTACGAGATCGTTATAAATTACATTTATGTACTCGTATTTGACAGTTCATAGTAGGTTAAATTTGGATGACTCCATACGTGGAGTAGAACCCTTGATCTAAACAATAATGGATGGGGACGCTAAAATAGGTCATATAGAGGTACTCAAACTGAGAAAGTACTCTCGTTAAAATCGTCGCCCACCCATATGCCAACAATCCTAAGGGCAATTAAGAACTCTACTAGACGCAATCAGTACATACAAGGTGTCTTTTTTCTCTCCTTATTAAGTTTCTTAACACATAGTCTGCATAGCAACAGTTGTAAATTACATGTCATTACATACCCTGAGTCTTGCAATGCTTTTGGAGGTAAGCGTTAGCTTTAGAGTGGTGTTGGCCTAGTGGGTAGAACATTGGACTTGGAAGCGAGAGACCCAGGTTCGATTGCCAGTGCGGGCATGTACCTTTGACTTTGTTTTCTAAGTTATGTACATTTGTAAAGTTATAGTAAAAATATCACTAACGGCGAAGGAAAAAATCGTGAGGAAACCTGAGTGACTGAGCTATTCACATAATATCTCAGCGCTTGAAATCGCCAATCCACGATGGGCACGCGAGGTGATTAAGCCCATACTCTCTCTGTGAGAGAAGGCCTGTGCCCTACAGTGGGACGTATGTAGCTCAGATACTCAGGTTTCCTCACGATGTTTTCCTTCACATTTAGCGAGTGGTATTACTACTATAACTTCACACATGTACATAACTTAGAAAACCAAGTCATAGGTACATGCCCGCACCAGGGATCGAACCTGGGTCTCCCACTTCCGAGTCCGAGGTTCTACCCACTAGGCTACCACCGCTTCGCGCACCGCAATATGCATAATTGAACATTAATTTATCTTTGGCATTTTCTTGACAAACAAAACTACCCTTAAATTATCACACCAATGACAAACATTCACAGAAAGATTTCACCGAATTCTAAAAACGTAAACTGGGGACTAGTACAGCATCTTTTTGTTTGATTCACTTATTGACTATAAGTGGATTATATGTATATAAATACAGTCGATGAGTTTAAAGTAATGAATAAATATATACGTCTAAAATGAACACATAAGCCCCCATACACGGCAAACATGGGCCCATGGGCATTATGCGCACCAAAACCAGGAGCTCTATTTTTGAATCACTCGTATGAAATTGTATCGTCGAATGCGACTTAAGTCACACTCGTCTTCTAAGTCGCATGATGTCGTTTTTCCGTATTTTTGAATCGTTCGCCTGAAGTGTTGCCAGTACAATTTGAAGTATTGTATTTTATCCATTCCACGCAGAAATTAAAAAAACCGGAAACTACCGTAACAGAAACGGAACGTAAAACACTGTTTTATTGGCTGTTTAAATAAAAAATCTTTGTCTTTTGATACAAACAAAACACTACTACTGTCATTTTGGTTTGTGTTCTAACAAAATGTCAAAATCGTTTTTTGACAATTAATCTACCGATCGCCATGCGAGACGAGTGGTAAGGACCATTCGTTGCAGTTCGAGTGATTCAAAAATACGGAATTTCAGATGTCGAACGAAAATCAGTAGAAATCGAGCGCTCGACGCGATACGAGTGATTCAAAAATAGAGCTCCTGAGCGATTCCAATCGTCTAACTGTCAAATTCCATACTAATTTGACAGTTAGACGATTGGAGTCGCTAAGGATTTCGTACGCGTAATGTAAGGGCAGGATATCTGTCTATATTACCAGTTTAATACTACGCATTAAATCATCATATTTTCCTTCTTTTGGTGCCATAGCCTATTGGAGGTCGGCCATCATTGTGATCACTATGTCTCCTGATATGGCAGCGCGGAACAAATCGATGATGCTTATTTGAAACCATACCCGTCACCATAGAGGGCTTTATTTTAACAGACCATTTCAACGGCCTTAAAACCGCTGAAATTTCGTGTAGCAAGCAACAGATCAATATGTCCTGAGTGCGCAAACATTTCGCTAGTGAAAACTGTCAGTGGATACACACCTTTACCTCCAGGTGGTTCAAGATACGCGCCAGTCTACTTTCCAGCTATTAGCTGGTGTCGTGCGCGCACTGTCCAGCGGAATCTGTCTGTCTGTCCATATTTGCAAGGGTACTAATATACGGCCTATTCTCCCGTTAGCTTTGAATTCTAAATACTGCACCACTGGCCCCTACTCTTGAACCAACGGCCAGCAACCCTCCAGGCTCTATAGTTTAATACACATAGTTTATCAATCCTTACCCAATATTATAAACGCGAAAGTTTGTATGTATGGATGGATGTTTGTTACTCTTTCATGCAAAAACGGCTGAACGGATCCGGATGAAATTTTGCACACAGATAGATTATAGTCTGGATTAGCGCATAAGCTATTTTTATCCCGGAAAAATACACATCAAAATTACCACGCGAACGAAGTCGCGGGCAACAGCTAGTAGAATCAAATAAGCACGACAACAGCAGCTGTTATCTGTCTCTATTTGGTAATAGACTAAATAGCATCTCTTTTATCTTTTTACCTTTGCGTTTACGCAATGAGATGATTTATAAAGCGTTGAGTGGCACCATCACTCACACTAGATGCGTGAAGGGACCACTCGGACGCTGCAGTGCCTGGGACATTGTTTTTTAGATGGAGTAGGCTTGCCCAGCACCTATACCATCCTGACAGCTTTGTCGGCCTAGCCCACAGGAAAGAGAAGTCAATACGTGCGGAGCCAACCGAGCCGCGGGTTGCATCACGATGTTTTCCTTCACCGTTACAAATTCGCAGATGTACGTAACTTTGAAAATAAACAAAGTCATAATTATGTGCCCGCACTGGAAATCGAACCTGGGTCTCCCGCTTCCGAGTCCATTGTTCTACCCACTGGGCTACCACCCCTAAGAAATATCAGTACAATGTCATTCCAATGGCTCTGGCGAAGATCAATGAAACAACTATTAATTGTGCAACGAATTAGTTTCAAACTGTAATGTTGAACAATTAGATAAATAAATAAATTACCGTAGGTACTAATTTTACTCTATTGAACAGTTCTGAATTAGAGCGGTGGTAGCTCCCAGTGGGTATAACATTGGACTCGGAAGCGAGAGACCCAGGTTCGATCCCCAGTGCAGGCATGTACCTATGACTTTTTTCTAAGTTATGTACATTTGTGAAGTTATGGTAGTAGTACCACTCGCTAACTGTGAAGGAAAACATCGTGAGGAAACCTGAGTGTCTGAGCTATTGACATACCTCAGCGCTTGAAATAGCGAATCCGCGGTGGGCACGCGTGATGATTAAGCCCATACTGTCTCCCTGAGAGAACGCCTGTGCCCTACAGTGGGACGTATATAGGCTGCTGACTGCTTATGAACAGTTATGCATTTCAGAGAGTCGCCCCCCAGGTTCCAACTGTGTAACTTTTCTACTGTGGGGACTCGTCCCTTGTCTTTTTAATCTGTAACTCTTCCGATTTAACCTACTACGAACTGTCAAATACATATAAATTTTGACACTGCAAATGCTTTGGTAATGCGTCAAAATTGAAAATCCAAGAAAGTGGACAGTTACGGAGAAGGCGGTTGGTGTGGCGTTGAGGCTGAGTTCTCCAAGCGCACGGATTTGTATGGGACTTATTGCGCTGCACGAGCGAAAAGTTGGGGGCATATTTGAAATTACCGAAATACATATGCTGTTAATAGAATTTTGATGATCAACGTCACTAACGCATTCAGTGATGGTCATTTTGGTATAGTTTTTATTATCCGAAACTCAGTACAGCTCAAATAAAACCATATCTAGTGATAATTTAGACTCATATTCGCGAATCGTTTTGATGCTATAAAGTTTAAAGAATCATAAAAATAATGACCAATGGCCCCAGATAGGACATTAAAAAGTAATATAATTTTTTTTCAGATTTTAAATACTAACCATGAGAGACAAAAATTTACTTGAACACACCTGATTTGGGGGTAATATTGGAGAACATAGCCTAAGGCGCATATTATGTGTAAAGTGGATTCGGTCTTACAAATAAACATGGCATAAAAAAAAATTATAACAATAACACAAACAAACTAAAAAATGTGGTATAAAATAACATCGACTTTGTAAGAAAGATTTTTTGTTTTGATAGTTTGTGTTCTAAACTTAAACTCGATTTAACTTCATGCCACGATTATTTTGTAAGACGCTAGCTACTTCACACTAAGGTAAATTTGCACCACTTTTTAAACGTCACTTAAGTGGCATTTTATATGGAATTGAATGAACAATTTTAGTTAAATGCTATTTAAGCCACATTTAAGTAAGTGACTTGCAGGTTTTAGAGTAGCACCCCAGGTTAAGATGTCTGTGAACTGGGCCGATAGTTTTCATGATTTACACGCGGCTAAAGCGTTATTGACTCTCCTGCGAGTTTATTGAATCCGCGGGGTTTATGTGATGCATTTAACTGCTTCGGAAAGATTTGCGCACATTGGATAGCCTCGTTGGCCCAGCGCTTGACTGCCAAAGCAAAGGTATTGGCTTCGATTTCTACTGGAGGAAGTCGTCCTTGATTTGTAAGCGAACTTAATATGTGGGACCACTTGACTAAATTTATATGGGACCACCGTGAGTGACTCTCACGGTTTGTGAGTGACTCTGAATTCAGACGTGGTAAGGAATTGTCGCTGAACATACAGAAAATATATATTCAGACAAAAGAACTAAGAATCTCCTCATTTTATTGAAGTCGCTTAAAAATTACAAGCTTCAGTACATTTTTATCCGTCTTCCAAAAAAGCGCACTTACACATGCGATTTTTTTCCGAATTCCCAAGAAATCTTTAAATAGAAACCTCAACTTTTCTTTTGCTACTAATAGTATATTGTTACCCTAGGAGTGAAAGTTACCAGAGGTAAACACTGTGCTTTTTATTATGAATAAAAATATGAGTTAGCTAAAATGTTAATAGATTTCTGCTATACGGAAGTACAATCAAAACTCTACAACTCGAAAACACAATTGTAGGTTCGATTGCGGCTTTCCCGCCTTTTTTTCTCATCGCTGGCTAGCTGAAATTTTCAACAGAAATTTTAAAATAGAACTACTTTTTTTTAATAATTTGACAGCTGTCAGTAGAAAACGATTCTCCCCAGGGCTGAAAAGTATTACTTTCAACCCGCTTCAGAGCTACTTTCCAACTGTGAGTAACGAAAAATACGTTTTTTTCTTTACTCGTCTTATGTAACATTTTATTGACATTGAGAGAAACCATAATATCGTCTTATCAGAGAAAGACCTATGAGACATTGTTACGTTACAGCACTTTTAATATTTATGACGAAGCGCAGTGTTAGTGCATGAGTAGAATGTTGACCTTCTGATTTTTTTCTGTAAGTTACGTACATTTGTCGTAGCAATTCCACGGTGAATGAAAACATCGCTAGGAAAACTGAGTGCCTGAGATGATCACATGCCTTGCCAATTCATGGTAGGCACGCGTGGTGATTAAGTCCTAACTCTCTTTCTCAGAAAGAAGGCATGTGCCTGCGGTGGGGTGTATGTACGACGAAAATTATGGTTTTAACTTCCATAAGCATCGTAAATACCGGATATCCTTCGCTAGGAGCTGTAAAACTGCAATCAGCTATGGTGGCGTCTATAAAATAGCAACTCATCTCAGTAGCCCCGTAAATCTTTGGAAGATGAATGGCGCGCGCTCCAAGTGCAGTCAGGTTGTCAGGCTCACATGTCACGATGTTGAAGGCTTGATATCATTACCGAGTGTAGGCTTTTTGACGAGAGTTACACCTTTGAGTTAGCGGGGGGCAATAATTATCAATAAAAAAAATAATGCACCGCACCGAAATACTTTTTTTCCACCCTGGTACCTACAAATTAAAATGCATTGATTCTCTGAAATAGTAGATTATGTACTAAGGGAATAAAACCATGTATTATGTCATGGGCGGCATATTGAACCCTGAGCGGAGCGAAGGACTCCGAGTTAACTCGCGAGCGCAGCGAGGGAGTTAAATTTTAACTCCTGAGCGAAGCGAGGGAGTTATGTAGAGTCCTGAGTGAAGCGAGGGGTTCATACCGCCCGAGACTAAGACATGTTTTATTCCAGAGGTGAATACTCTACTTTTCACACCATCTGGGAGACAATAAAAAGACAGGGCTGCATAAGTTGAAAATATGTATTAAAACCTGAAATTAAATATAAAGTCCACACTCTTTTACGGCTTAGCAACTTAAATTGAATATAACTTTTAAATTCGTATTTGCAATTCGCGCCTTTTTTTCTTTTTTTTGTTGGTGTTTCGCGCGGTCACAGGACACAGTATTTCAGAAAAAAAAGAAAAAAAAGAGGTGAGTTTCGAACAACAATTCGAATTTCGAATTGCAATGCGGGGCTTCTCCATAGTTTTCATGCGAATTTTGACATTCTAAATTCAAATCACTTTATTCCCTAGGGAAATTCTTCATTATTATTGCCCTCGAGAGACAAGGCCATGCTTTACGATGATATTTGACGGTACGTAATAAGGCATTGTCGAGCAGGAGGTGTGAAAATTTCTTTTACACCATTTCATAAAGATTTCCCATAATAAATAAAAAAAAATTAAAGTATTAATAGATAGGTAGATTAATTATTTATTTGCATTTACACACACACGCAATAAAAACAATAATACAGTAGTAAGAACACATACAAAACACAATGAAACATTATTATAAAAACACATTAACAAATGAGACACACTAATAATAATAATAGTAATTATAATAAATAAATGGTGGTCAAAGTGGATAAATCCCTACCAAAATAGAATTGTCGAATTCCTTGCCAAATGAATGATAAGCAAAAAAAGTGGCTTAATGATTCACAATACTTTTTCCTAGCCCGTACTTACTGTATCCCACTGATGAACTATCCGTGTGGCGCCTGATTAAGAATAGCGTCACTCCATTTCCTTCCGTGGATGTCGTAGAAGGCGACTAAGGACATCAATTACCAGGAGACGGGCAGCAGCGTCTTTCTGAGATTCCAACAGTATACTGCGATCGCCAAGCCGCCTGCCAAGCGTGGCGATTATGGCAAAACCCTTCATGGTTAAAAACCATGAGGGAGGCCTATGTCCTGCAGTGGGCGTCAAATGGCTGATGATGATGATGATGATGAACTTCCCCTTTAGATTTTCACCACTGCCGCGTCGACGTCGACTGAATGATTTTGTTAAAGTATCTAAGAACACAAAATAAAGCGCGGTTTGGTATTTGCCACTTTGGGATACATGACTATTTTATACCAATAAAAGACCAGTAAACAGTCGGACAATACCTAGTTCCAAAATCTTGGCTGCAAAAAGAAATTCTTGTAGATAAATAAAAAAGTTAACATTCGCAAGCCGTATCCTTTTATCTTCGGGGTGGAAATTTAGCTCAATTCTCGGAAACAGATCTATACGAAGAAAGACTATTACACTCATGTGAGCCTTAATTTAGTACGCACTTAACTTAAGGGGTGGACAACCAGAAAGGTTATAAGACGACGGCTATTGCGTGCCTAGCCATCTAACGCAGAACAAGTTTGTTTATAAAAATAAGTGTGTTAAGAAAAACAACCCTTATTCCTGTGGTTTTAAGTGTAATTGAGAGGTTTACTTTTACTGTGTCGCGGCTTATCCAGGAAGTTACTAGTACGGAATTATAAGTTGAGGATGTGTTATAGCTTTTTTCTCTTGGTTGGCCATCTAATGGCGCAATACCTGGATAGTACAGCAACAATTTTCGTTACGTAACAATTTTAAAAACTTCCGATTAATTTAAGCTTTGAGCGCTGGCGCCATGCGTTACCTTCGCCGCAATTAGGGACCCTATTTGACCATAATTCTTTGCGGGTGGCGGTTGGCGCTTCGATTGTCAACCACATCGCTGTGTTTGTGGTGTGGAAGTGGATTCTCAGGCTTAGCGTGCTCTCCATTGCGTTCGAAGCGCGGGTAAGACCTCGCGGCACCATTCTATCAATTACCTCGTTCGGTAAGTACTTGTTTCTGTTGATATCCCTTCGGTTCTTGAACCGCAGGGACTGTATCGTAGTGATAGGAAACTTGGGAGAGGGGTCGATGCCTGCTCTGGGATGCCACTTGCGTCTGCACATTTGCACTATCACTTGTGGACTATACGGCTGTATCTCCTGGAGCTGCTGCAGAGGCGGCCGCTCAAATGCTTCAAATGTCTGAAATACAGCCAGTTAATGAGCAGCAAGTTTTTCGTGCCTCTGGCTTTCGAATTTTGTTTCGAAAGGGGAAAACATTTATTGTAGAGGTAGGGCGTCGTCTGAGGAAGCGTGGCTTGGACTATCGCTTTGGGGCGTATTTGATGCAAAGGATCTCCCTTGCTGTACAGCGCAGTAATGCTGCCAGCGTTATGTGCACCTTTAGGTCGGATATGTCCCGAGGCGGTTTGATTCACTGATTTATATTGTATGTATTGTGTATGCATGTGTTTTTTTTAAGTGTTTATTTTTCTATAATTTTTAGTTTTAATTTGAGAAAACATTTGTGGCTGTGATTTTTGACTAGTTGTAAAGTGTGACATTATTAAATGAACTTTCTCTAAAAGCTACGTAATTGGCCGAATTTAAAATAACTAAATAAAAAGTCCACTTACAACAGGTCGCGAACTTAAAAAATAGAAAGTACTTAATCCGGAAATGCCTAAAAATTACTCTATATCATTTCAGTTAGCCAAAATGAAGACATGGAATGCCTGTCTGTCTCTAAGGCCCTACTGTCAATATCTCTCAAAAGATTTACGACTTATGACATATTCTTTATATTGTTCAGGCTGCTAACACGGAAGAAGGAAAGAGAATTACGAACCATAAGAAAATTTATCGTCTTGTTTTAACGAGACTGCCCCATATAACGATTTTGAAGTAATAAAGACACGTGACCTAACACAATTGTACAAACGATCGATTGGATTGCAATTATTTTCTGCCACTCTATTTTCAATGACATTATGATCATGTTGTGCTTTACTTGTAAGCGAATACCAGGTTTTCACTTTAAAAAAGTAAGTAATTGAAATTATATTCTTTTTTTTTTGCACTAACCCGTGCTGAGGACAATAGGTTTTTAAGTAATTGAAATGTTTGGTTGTAATAATTGATAACTTTAGGGTAAAAGTCATTTCATTTTACGTAGTCTATTTCGTGTCCTGCCGCTAGGCAAAGGCCTTTCCGTTAGTCTTCCTTTTCTGTCTAAATTACTAAAGACAAAAAAATACTTTGAATCCTTTATCATTAACTAGCTGTCCCGGTAAACTTCGTACCACCACAGAATCCGTTTATACGATTATTTTTAAAACACAAAGTTCGCTTGTACGCCCTGTATTTTAAACTTAAAACAAATATTATCCCACAGGAACGCATTACCAAGATATCAAGTATGTTATGTCTCAAGTCAGATTTTTTTCTATCTGTACGCCAAGTTTCATGTAAATTCTTAGCCGTTATTGCGTGATTGAGTAACAAACATCTTCAAAAACTTTAATATTTATAATACTAGTAGGATATAATATTGTTCGACTTTCAGCCAAACTAAGAAACCAGTAATCAGGTGTCATTGTTTCAAATATGTTGTAACCAAAAGGATCACCTTATTTTAGCACTGATAAAGAAGTTATTGATCTTGAGTAGCCCCCCGTAGTACGTTAGTATATCACACGCCTCAAATAGAATGAATGAAAGTGTGTAATTGAGTAAAACCTCCGAGACCGATGCATGACGCCACGTCGACGGCGATTCGCGAAAATGATTCACGGAAATTAGTCCAGCAGACATGACAACGGCCTGAATGCATCGCAGACGAATGTAGAATTTATGACTGTTGAAATAAGCGCTATAAAAATTGAGATAGTTTTGCCAGAATTCGAGTGAGCACGCAAACCTTGCCATTCTGTTTAAGTTAGTGAAACTTTCGCTGAGTTATGACTTTATAATGACCGGACATACGTTTTGGCTTTGTGATTTACACTGATAATTGTGAGTTTAGCTCACACCGAACGAGCGGTGACTCAGTTTACTTATATTTCGCGCGTAATGGTCCCTTATACTTATGTACAAAAACAAAAACTAAACAGGCGGAATGTTGACTGTCTTGGTCTAAATGCACCAGGACCTATAAATACTCACGGAATTTTGGCGATTTCTCATGGCTTCTCTTGGGTGTAATTTGTGTAAATAGAGCTATCGTAAAGTTTATTACTGACTAATGGGCTAAGGAATAATTTTCGGGTCTGCTATCTTGCTTTTGCGTGTGTTATTATATTAATTACATTGTGCAAATTAGATTCTACTATCTGAAAAATCGTATGTGAATTCGAAGTAAGTACTAATTACTATGCATTAAAATAAGTACCCAGATACAAACAATGATAGCATATCTAGTTTATTTATTATATATGCTAGATTGTGATTATTTACATACAAATGTTGTATTTTTGATGCATCGGCTTTTACCCGGCAAAATCAAATTAAATTTTTAAAGTATAGTATATTCTCTTTATATATCCTCGAAAGAAGGTTTTGGTTGGGTATTTATTTTTTTAAGCTTTATTCATTAGAATGAAGAGTGCAGAATTCACCGTCAATGAAAAAAATGCCCGAGGTTTTTTAACTATTTTAGGTAAGTATTTTATTTATCTACTTACTCGTAAGTATCCAGACTATTGTCGTCGCCAGCTGAAAGCCAACGAGACCTCAATAGTTCGCAAAACGGATCTGGACAACAATACCAGTGAAAGGGGTCCAGCATTCAGTAGCATTTGCATTGAGAATTAGAAATTTTATCTAATTACATTACTTAGAGTGGCACAATTCAGAGGCGATCGATAAAAAGCTATTCTGTACACTGGATTCATAAGAAATTCATAATATTTTTACTTTCCTCAGGACACGATTTTTGGCTATCCAATTATTTATTGGGCTTCCATGTCTGGGCATTCGTGCGTTGATAATTATTTTCCCTTAAGCCACAGTAGACAAAGAAGCAGTGGTAGCTGAGCGGTGGGACGTCGGCTTTTCATTCGTGAGGTCCTATGTTCAAATCGCGGCATGTACCAATCACTTTGTTTTCTTAGTGACATACATTTTGTGAAGTTATGGTAGCAATACCACTCGCTAACGGTGAAGGAAAACATTGTAAGGAAACGCTAGTATCTGAGGTATTTACATACCTTAGCGCTTGTTACTTTCAATTGCCCAACTATGGGGCTAAGTGCGGAAATCTCAGGTGTAACTAGAACTAGAAGTAGCCATAGTAGAAAAAAATATTTATTAAACAAGAGAGATATTGTGCAGTACATAAAGACTTAAATTCATGCCGGTATCCCAAAGGGGTAGACTGAGATTAGGGTTTTCCACTTGTTACGGTCCTGACGGTATCTCTTTCTCTCCATCTACATTCTTTAGTCGCTGTCACTTGCCAGCACCCACGGCATATTGTTGTAATAATAAGGGCCAATATTTCATTAGTCAGATAAAACTTAACTGGAGAAAAAATTGCATGCTATCACTGTCTAAGTCATACGACAAGTCATTGATAACGTCAGGTTTATTCTCTAGTTAAGTTTTATCTGACTATTGAAAAATCCGGTCTCAAGAATATTATATTTCTATCGCGTTATTTATGCGGGGAAAAGAGAATATGTCTTTAAGAATAGTAGTACTTATGTTGCTACAGTTTATATATATCATAAGCAGCCTATATACGTCCCACTGTAGGGCACAGGCCTTCTCTCAGAGAGAGAGTATGGGCTTAATCACCACGCGTGCCCACCGCGGATTGGCGATTTCAAGCGCTGAGGTATGTAAATAGCTCAGACACTCAGGTTTCCTCACGATGTTTTCCTTCACCGTTAGCGAGTGGTATTGCTACTATAACTTCACAAATGTACATAACTTAGAAAGAAAAGTCATAAGTACATGCCCGCACTGGGAATCGAACCTGGGTCTCCCGCTTCCGAGTCCAATGTTCTACCCACTAGGCTACCACCGCTTGTATATTATATACATATATATACCCTTATAGCATTAAATCCGCCACATTGCCATTGTATATTTTTTACTAATGTACAATAAACGTACATATTAATAATAATAATTATTATTATTCCCAGTACTCTTCATACAGTTGAGTCGTTGCCTTTTATCGTTCGTAAACTCAAGACGAGTGGTTCTGAATACTGGCGAATTGTTAGATCTAGAGGTATAAAAATAAACATTTACATTAGAGCTCTCACTTGCCTATTGTGTGTTAAGGCTAATAGTCGACTTGTTAGTTTTTAATTAAGTAATTATTATGCATAAACTGTTCAGCTGCGTATCTAATGTGTAGCTGGTCTGGTGGGTGTGGTCATAGTCTGCTACTTTAGTGGTTTTTTTATTTGAGCTAGTAATAGTTCTTTTACATCAAAATAAGATAAGATACAAAAATATTCTTTATTGTACGCCAGAGCACATGACGTAAAAATTTGCAAAGATACACAGTGCAATTGGCGGCCTCATTGCAAAAAGCAATGTTTTCCAGACAACCCTATGATAGAAAATTGCTGAAGGAATTTCGGTATTTGAATTTGGTATTTTATGATTTCATGTTGTTGTATGGTATGTTGTGTTTTCAGTATTGTAATAAATGAATACAAAATGAAAAAAAGTGAGACGGAAAAGGAATTTTACAGCGAAAAAAGTGGATTTTTATGATAAATTCATCGTCATCATCAGCCCAACTCTGCCCACTACTGGGTAAAGGCCTTTTGCTCATTACGCCATTTTTTGCGGTCTCTTGCCTCTCAAGTAGATAGATTAGCATTTATTGGCAACTCGTTCACTAGATAGAGGAAGTAGAAACTTAAAAATTGAATATAATAAAGGTTTCTTAAGGGATCTTACAATAAAAATGGCTAAACTTTTCAGAGCATTAGACTGAAAAGTTTAGCCAATTGCCAGTTGATTCAGTTATATGATCAACTTTCCATACATAGTAATGGAGAATATCTATTTGTCTAATTTATGATTTAGCGTTTTATATATTATGTTTCTTGAGTGTTCATGAAAATAATAAGTATTTCAGGCACTAAAAAACTAATAAAAAGAGTTAAGTAAAAATTTGTTTCTGCCTTTCGTATGACCTTTCATTGGATAAAGGATCTTTACAGCAGCCGCAGCTAATTGTATTGTATTGTGAGCTGTTAATTGCAATTTAAGTGTCAAATTAATTGTCAATTATCACCTGAGCTGTTGCCGCGTGAACAATTAACAGGAAAAGCGGTATTTATTCGTTCTTATTGACAGCTTTAAATCTAACGACTCGGTTAAGTAGTGGTATATTAAGGAATTGTCTTACTATGTATGTATAGAAAGTGGTTTGTTATGTCCATGTGATGTGGTTATGTCCATGTGATGATAGCTTTGCAAATTGAAGAGTTTGATGATTTTTTCATGGATCCCATTAATAGATCGTGACCAAATTTGTACAAAACTACTCTCGTCTTTCTAACAATAAAATATACCCAAAAAGAAAAAATGTGGACCAAGTGCGAATCTCCTCTTTTTTTAAGTCGGTTAAAAGTATTGATAATTACACAGATGTATTTCTCTTTTTGTTAAATAAAAAGGATGTAATTAATTAAATACAAAATGTCAATTAAATAGACCACCCCGAGACATCTCCACCCAATGGTCCCCATAACGCTGTCAGAATTACCGCGCTACACAGCAAGGGGATCATCAGCATCAGAAATGCCCCGGATCGGTTGTCAAAACCACGGGTCCTGAAGCGTCACCCTAACTCTTTAATAAATATTCTCCCTTGGGAACCCCAAACACCAGCTGTCTCCAATGCTGTTGTATTTATGTGACTTGTTTTTCCTCTCTAATTCTTTATGTTACTTGTTATGCCTTTTTTCTTATGATGTATTAATTTGTCCCAATAAGTATCTTCCTTTCTTTCTTTCAATGCTAGAGGCACAAAAAATAATTGTTATTTTTGTTTGTCTTGCGATATCAGCCTTCATCAGTTTGTTTGTTTATAACATCACATATTAGGATGGGCGTGGCAAGTGCAAAAGGGCTCTAACTCAGCATATGCTGGAGAGCAGTACACTCCAGCGCTGATCTTCCGCTAGTGCCCGTCAGTACGGAGGCGCACAGAGCTCGGAGAGATGTTGCATGAACAAAACTAAAATAAAATGCTGAGGTAATTGTGAATAAAATGAGTGATTAACATAATATAATAAATTATCGCGTATTCATCAGATTACGAGTATATTGGATTTCAATGGTTAGTGGTTAGTCAAATTTAATGTCAAAAAGGTATAATAGGTGATAAGAATAACTATCATACTTCAAGTAAATGAGGTAGGATAAGTAAATAACTTGATTATTTCATTATATAAATTTATATACATATGCACACTCACATAAAATTAAATGCCATTGAATATATGTCATTAAAACTAAGTTACGTTATTAAGTTGATAAACTGGAAGTATTTGCATGAAGTTTGACATGACATGGCATGAAGGTTACCTTAACCTGAGGCATAATTGTGCGCACCAAAACATTTAGGAATCCTGACGTTTGCGTTAGCAATTTGTATGGAATTTGACAGTTAGACGATTATTATTATGAAAATCTTTATTGTACCACAAAAAAAAAATTGGCGGGCTTAATACTTAATAGTATTTTATTCTTGCCAACCAACAGGTGACCAACAAATAAATAACAGGTGACGTGGAGAGTGTGGATGTAGTGCCAAACGGAACGATTGGAATCGCTCAAGATCTTGAGTTAAAATGTGGGTCGGCGAACCAGCCAGATAGAACGTGCAAACAAATGAATAAAGTGTGTTCTATCGCTCTTTTTGAGGAAATATCGGTTACAAGACCCAGCCCGTCCAAGACGGTGACTCAAGCACAACATAATCCGCCAATCCCAATTGGCGCGTGTTAATCTAATTATAAAGTACGGGTGCAATGGTTCTGCGACGGACGGTTAGCCATAATTGCCGGTTAGTTAGCCCATCGCGGCATAATAGGTTGGTGGCGCCGTCACCGAGTGTCGATGACACTATAGAAATTTGAGTTTGCTAGAAGCAGTCAGTTAGTGATGAGATAGTGTTCAGTTCAGGCGCTTGAACTTTACAGTGGTACATTTTGGTGAAATATATATCGAGTGGGGTATTGGTTTGATTGTTTAGTTATGATTTTGGTAAGTACGCAAAATTGAAAATAATTACACATAACATCACGCCGATATCCCGGAGGGTTAGGCAGAGACCAGGGCCTGCCACTTGATTGTCTTGTTAATAATTAGATACAAATGAAGTCACATCTTGACCTCGGAGGGGTAGGCAGAGGCAAGTTTTTTACTCTATCACTTGCACTAGCATTTTCGTGATGAACACAAAATCACTAGAGTGTATTTAACCTGACATTATATATGCAATATTAATGATAGCGTCTGTTGGCAACTTTTACACTTAAGGTCGATTTGCACCACTTCTTAAATGTCACAGGTGACCATTTAAATTGAATGTTATACAAGGAATGAGGCCTATGTCCTGCAGTGGGCATCAAATAGCTGATGATGATGATGATAAGGAATTTTAGGTAAATGATACTTAAGCCACATTTTAGAAAATGGTACAAGTCGGCCTTAATAACTTACTTAACCACTCAAAATGTACACTTGACTCAGAATATACACTTAATCTAATTAAATTACTTGACCGTTTAGAATCTACTCTCTCAGCATATTTATACAGACGTGCGAACTAATCCGTCGTCATCTTAATATTTGTGTGGAATTTGGCCTCATACAAAAGACTTCAACGCCGTGCTTTCCGTAGAAATCCGCTTCGTTTCTGAATAAATCTAAAATTAGGGTTTACAAAAGTTTCACAAGAGTATTGCTTTAAAACAAATTATAATGCATTTTCTTATAGTTATTATTCGTTAAGAAGCGAATGGTCTCTATTGAGTGGAATTGAAAGTTCTTCGGCATGTTATTCTCTATTTAACAACTTATTAAGAAGTGATCCCATTTACAACTCGCATTTCTAGTTAACACAGTTATTTCCCTTGTACGAAGTCAAGAGCTATGTTATTAATATTAATGCTTTGTATCTGAAATAACTCGCTACCACTTTACAGAAATGCGTAGAACGATCACTTAGTAAAATATGCTGGTACTTTTTGATTATTCAGTATATTTGTGGCATGTAGGAATATTCTCATTTTATCTTATCAGTACCTGGGCGACCCAGCTTCGTTCGATTACTTTTTTGTGGAACACCTATCTATTGATTTAATTTATCGATCTTGTAGCGCCATCTGCTGGAGAACTTTCGGACTACGAAAAAATAAAATAGAAAATCACCTTTATATCTACTCAAATGAACCAATTTAATGCAGGTCAGACTGAACCATTTGTGTGTCACTACTGTGCAGTAGTACGGTGCCGTGTGAACTGAAAATTAAAATATCCGTAACGCTCGCAAGGTACGTGCGGTGCGTCGCTAAGACGTTTAACTGTGTATAGCTTATGTATAGGCTGACACAGAAAGTCCATACATACATTACATAAACTCACGCCTGTACCCCGGAATGGTAGGCAGAGACCAGGCTTTGCCACTTAATTGCCACGATCCTGAAAAATCTCTTTTGTTTTACCATCATTACTAAGTCGCTGCATGCACGCACGTCCGGCTTCTGGTAGAAAGTCCAATAGAAAGAAAATAAAAAATACGAATCCATTGAAAGTGTAAACCTTCGTTCATTTATTCCTTCTGCATATTCTTAGATTTATTTCTTGTATAGGTACCTGAGCTGGATGAGAGTAACCGAGGACCGTGCTCAGTGGCGTGCAATAGGAGAGGCCTATGTCCAGCAGTAGACAAGCATAGGCTGATGATGATGATGATACCTGAAACATGTCGGTTATATTTTGACAGTTACAACTTTTGTTATACGACTTAACAAAAAAAAATAATACTTTGTGCAGGATTTCTGCTTCATAGTGGCGCTGTTTGGCTGGTAACGCTTAAGTCCATATGCGTTATATAAATTATATTATTTCATGCTGGACAATGATTCTCTGAAAGCTGCAACATTAGTACAGCGCGTAAAGGGCAAATTTACTGGAATTATGTAGACCCTGATTTTTCGAAAAATATAAACCTAAGACAAAAAACCATACAACAAAAGTTCTTGAAAACACAAACTCTAATTTGGGGTATATCACGAATTGCACAGTTTAGAAATAACCCTGTATACATCTAGGGCAATCTAGGTTAAGCGGTGGTAGCGGAGCGGTAGAACGACGGCTTCTCATTCGGGAGGTCGTGGGTTCGAATCCCGGAATGTACCAATTACTTTGTTTTCTAAGTTACGTATATTTGTGAAGTTATAGTAGTAATACTACTCGCTAACGGCGAAAGAAGATATCGTGAGGAAACCTGAGTGTATTAGGTGTTGACAAATCTCAGCGCTTGAAATTGCCAATCCGCGGTGGGAACGCGTGGTGATTAAGCCCGTACTCTCACTCTCTCTGAAAGGCAACACAAAAAATCTAGGCTAATACAAAGGAATTGGTCAGGGTGGCACTTTTTTAATCACAAATTATTTATCAGCATTTTTTATCACCTGTGACTTAAATGCATCTAAACATTTCAATTGGTCATAGTAAGAAACTCGATCCCAGAAATGAAAGCCACACTTTTAAAAGAAACTCTGAAAGTAAGGTAAACACAAAGGAATTTTACAGCAACCCCTGTACTAGTTTTAATTGCTTTAGTATTCAAACAATTTTAAACTGATTTATGCACCATTTAAGACCAAACAGTCGTTGGGGAGGCTTGTTAAAATTCTTTGTACCAACTTTTTTTTAAGCCTTGCAAATTGTAATCCGCTCCGGTGTCGGAAAAAAAACGTATGCAAGGCGGCAGCAGCTATCGAGTAAGAAAATACATTAAATGGTTCCCGGTTTGTCCTTCAACGTAGACACAATTAGGCTCTTTGTAGATCGCGCTGCAGTCTTGTTTCAAAGCACTCGTATAGCATACATTTAAAAAAAGTGGCTGAGCTTTCTTAGTCGTCAACCGTTTTTGTCAAGTTGCTGAGCTTCTTAGTCGTCAACCATTTTTTTCCAAATTATCATTCAGAAACTAGTATTAAAAAAATACGTGTATATTTTTTGGAGAGTAAATAAAGCGTAGCTAAATCACACGTACAGTTGACAGCAGGTCAGCCCTTACATTTGTGCTGCAACGAAGCCCTTAACCTATTTGATTACAGTAATGGTGAATGTACTGTCGACAGTAGAGAGTAAAAGATAACGCGGAGGCGCGTAGTCCGCGTGGTCACCACAAACGTGTTTTCTTTTTGACAATGTTGTATATCCATGTCTGTGGTTATTTTAATGCTGATAGATAAAAAAACACTTGACGATAAGCACTACGTCTTGTTATTTTTACCAAACATCTCAATATCTGTGTAATTTATTATTATTATTAATTATTAGCGCAGCATAGGACGACCAGCCACAAGATGGACAGATGACCTCATCCAAGTGACAGGAAGACGCTGGATGCAAGCCGCTTCCAACCGGTCTTTTTGGAAATCCATGGAGGAGGCCTATGTCTAGCAGTCGACTTCTTGTGGCTGAATGATGATGATGATTATTCATTAATACAGAAGCAACTTTAAGCTGATGCGTATATGTCACATTCGTTCATTGATTCATTTCCTTTTTTATTTACTTTAAATATAACCTGTGGCTTCTCATTAGGGGCATAGGGCGTTTATACTAGATCTTCACTTGCTGCGGTCCTGAGCGGCCACTTCAATGTCTTCCCATCCCAGCCCTTTTTTTGCCTATATCGTCATTGATTGGCGCCGGTTGCCACGAAAGGCTTCGTTCTGCGGGGTGTTGCTATTTTAATTGAGATTGTGAGGAAAAAGTGGAACTAAGTATCATCATCATCTTCAACCCATTATGTCCCCACCGAGGGGCACGGGTCTCTTCCCTGAGGAAGGTATAGGCCATACTCCACCACGGGGGCCAAGTCCGGATTGGTGAAGGCTTGTAGACTAGTGGCTCGTCTACTGTCAGAAGTTGTCAAGCCGTCTTAAGGCCTCTGACTTGGCTTAACGACTGCCATCTATCGACGGCAGCCGGCACCAACAGCTTAACGTGCCTTGCGAAGCATGGAACCGCTCGGAAAAATGCCACTAGCGTTAGGCATAGACGGCGACCCGTCTATTTTGCTACTATTACACGACTGGTGTGCATTAGTGTTCTCTATCTATCTATATACATTTGAGAAATAAACTTGAGCCTGATATATATATATATATCCTCCTAGCCATGTTCGGCCATAGCGACTGCATATAGGACTCTCATTTCTTTATTGTTAAGGGTTTCGCTGGCGTGCCCTCAGGTGACTGGTGTAGCCGATCTTGACTCGGAAAGTGCGCGCACATTGGGCGCACGTCAAGACACCATTGACGTAGTTATATTGTGTGGTCGGGCCTTTAGCTCGTCGCGCTTGGCATCTAAGTCGAGCAGTCTCCTCTTTTCAAACTCGTCCACACTGCCCTGCACTAGTAGTCTCCACGCTGGGCGATCTTCCGCTTTACGCTCCCACTGAGAGGGCTCAGGCTCACTGAGCCTGATAATGTTACACACAATATAAAGATGTACTTTATTCCTAGAGGATCTGCTCAATGTGGGAATAGTTGAAGTCATGAACTTTAGTATGGAACAGTGATGATATTTTGCGATTTTGGTGACGTTTTCGTAGAAAAAGTCGTCCTTCTTTTATTTATGACTTTTGAAGATATAAGGAGATCATAACACTGAACGCGGTGTTTTGTTTCGGTCCTTAAATTAGTGTATCAAAATACAGTTTGCAAAACAGTGGTTATTCATAATTCCTATCGTGAATATTCATAATCCAATCGTGAATCAGGCTTGGTGTAGTCAGTACCTTTATGTCTATTCAATTAATGTTCAACCATTTTAAATGAAATGCCAAGGACTGCTCGAACCTGTAAGTTGTATCTGGATCAATATGATTTTTTTTCTTGAATACCTCTCAATAAGTTAAGGGGCTACTAGCACCACCAATGGAAAAATCACATATGTTTTTATCATAAATCTCAATAATGATGATATAACTAATAGATATTTAAGTATCGAAATCAATTGCTGAACTTACCGCCTAGCTTGCTTAAAAAAATTATGTAACTTATTGAGTTTTAAACGCTGTTAATGAAAATGTTTTTTTAAAACTAATATTTCTTTGCTATAAAAAAATACTCTGTTAACAGTGCCCAAAACAATACAGACAAAGCGTTTATAAAGTCGACAGCACATGATCATAATAATAACTGCCAAACAACACGATCGCTTGTTCTGGCCCCAAACGATACCTGTGCTATGGTAACTAGGCAAGGACATCACAAACATGGAAATACATCCAGACTGAGGCCACGTGTACAAGTGTACGGTGGCCCCCAGTGGGAATCGAACCTACGACCTCAGGTATCATAAACAGACGTGATATCGCTAGACCAACGAAGCAGTCAACATCAAATTTTACATGCGTGCCCTTTATTCGGTTTACATTACGGGTGACCTTGCAACTAAATGTAAAGGTCAAGCTGCTGTCAACTGTACTACTTATTACTGAAAACATCAGCAGCTTCCAATCCAATTTCATATAAGATTACATTCGTTTTAATATAGTTGTTTTGTCATGAAGCAGAATAATTATACCTTTTACGCTATGATTAAATTCTTAAATGGTTTATTTTTTACCTTAACAAGTTCATTTTAGCAAGCAAAGACATTACAATTTTTTGTGCTAAAAATAGTCACAAATGTCAGTTTACTGGAGGTAAAATATTAATACATACAGTGTGACAAAGTATTATGTCGCCTTAAATTATATTTTATTTCGCTTTATATTATAGACTTTGGACCTTTGTTATCCTAAGAGACCATTGCCTTGAATAAGCGATATATTTGTTTTACAACTTAGGACTAAAAGGCACGATTTTAAGCCGTAGCCCTTTAAAAAGGATGCTGTCGCACTAACTAATTTAAGGTTTATAGCACCTCTGCGTAGGCTGACTTTCACCTTTAGCTGGTCAAGCGAAATCAATTACCTATAAATTAAGTACCGGAAGGATGTTTTAAACAAAAGTTAGTGTTCTGTGGATGTTACTTCTTTTTATTTATTAATATATACCCCAACATTTATTTTAAGACCTCAATTTTCAAAGTAAGAACCTACAGACAATTAACTTTAGTTTTTTAACGAGCTTATTTACAAGTCCATTAAGTGTGCTCTGCGTTTTCCAAAATATTTAATGAGCCTTTTTACTGAACTTCTTTTACTTTAACAATAACTGTTTCAGAGGTCACGGTGAGTCAGTAGTTTCCGAGATGACTTTATAAGTGCAACTTTGGTTTTACAAGTGTGATGGTTTATGACCCCAGCACATGTCAAAGTGACAGTTTTTTTGCATCAAATTAAAAAACAGACTTTAATAATCTGCTTGTAGATAAAACGTATCCGACACCGGCGGACGTGCCTAATGTTTGTTTGTAGTGTTGTAGTGTTTATGAAGCGCAAGAGATTTGTCAGCATCATGGCAAGTGGCAAACCGATGTCTCCGCCTTACTCCTCCGGGATACAGGCGTGAGTTTATGTAATATCGGAATCTACTTATTACAAACATCAGTGGATTGTTGATCTTATTTATTTAAGTCAGCTAGTTTGTAATAAAATAAAATAAAATATGTTGGTTTCCATAAAATAGGTAAAAAAGATTGTCAAGTGTTCCGTTCCAAAGTTTAGGAACGGCTGGTGTAGACTGTTTATGCTAAAGTCTAGTTTATGTATGCTACTTTAGACTGAAAAAGTGAGAGAATACTTTTTGTGAGCCTTTCGATAATTGATTTAGTGCGTGAGTTAATGCCCACTTTTGAGTCTAAATTGCGCCTTTTAAAAAGGAAACAAAGTGCCAAATAGCGGTATAAGTAACAATTATCCCGCTAATGGTACTTTAAGTGAGAGGCTTAAGGAGAGAGTGCTTCTTACCCGGTCAGACAGAGCGTTATAACCGCGCCATTGCGTCATAATAATTGTCGTTTAATTGCCTTTCATTAGGTACTTTAAAATATAATGGTGAGTTCAGACTACATGGACGAATACAAGAGCAAGTGCTACAGCTGCACTTCTAAAGCTCTAGGTAGGTATCGTTTTTCCATACTTTACAGGCGAGACAAAAATCTTTATAATTTCGTAAACAGTTTCTGCGGTGTTCCAGAGAAAAAGAAAATTGCGAAGTGTTACAATTTTTTTAATAACGGCCGCTAATTAGTTTGAATACTTGAATCTTATAGGTTGATCGATTCACGCTTAAAATCTGCACCTAATGGCATATAAATGTTAAAACAGTCAAATACCTACTTGAGCGGTGTTCTTTGCTAAGCGACGGTATGTAATATTTTTGCCGTGGGTGGATAGGATCGTCCCTTACCATTTGCATGATTGGGCAAATCAACTGTGGAGCAAAAATGCTGTTGTTTACGTCAGTTACTGATTTGCACTACATTCAATAAATTAACGACTAAGTAGGCCTATTTTTTAACTAAACAGCAGAAACGCAGATATAATCTCATACTCAGTACATAGGGAGATTGAGGTTCACTGTATGGGCCTGGCCAAGATTGCATCAAATACAACCTCAATTACAATACGATGCTTGTATATATATCTAAAAATCCTATATTCCTGATGAGGAATAAAAAAAATATTAGTCATGAAGATGGAAGACTCAGCGTATATTTTGCTTGTAAGCGAAAACCAGTGTTAATAACATTCAACGATGCTGCAATAAAATGCACACTTACTTATTTGCTTGCGAAAGCCCGAAAAAAGTGAATGGAGCGGACTGCATTGATGTGTTGGTATTTTTATTCCACTTCTGGTTTCCTTTTTACAATAATGATACCTAGATTTGGGCCCGAGATTGCTGCTGGTAGGTAGGTACTGCCTTTCTTCGAAGTTTCGCTTTAATAGCGGTGACTGCAGTTGCCATGTGAATGCATTATACGTTACACGTAATTAGTACATCCGCTCAATCTTTAGATTTTGAAATATGAACCGAATCCGATTGTGAGTATTAACTTCGATGTGCTATAATTGGTACAAGGGCAATACAATAGTTATGTATAGTTTAATTAATGACATAAATTATATTAATAAAGAATTATATCTTAGCTAACCTAAAATTTAACCTAAAACAACTGCCGTGTAGCGCCGGATTAAGAATAGCGTCACTCCATTTCCTCCCGTGGATGTCGTAGAAGGCGACTAAGGAAATACATTACCAGGAGACGGGCAGCAGAATCTTCCTGAGATTCCAACCGCATACTGCGATCGCCAACCCGCCTGCCAAGCGTGGCGGTTATGGCAAAACCCATCATGGTTATGAAAGCCATGAGGGAGGCCTATGTCCTGCAGTTGGCGTCAAATGGCTGATGATGACGATGATTAACCTAAAATTTAAATTAAATTACATAATAAAATTTAATAAATACTGCGCCCAGATCATCGCGGCGTCTAAGAAGCACTGGCCACGTTACTTCGTTGGATGGCGAGACTTATCCTCTGCCCGAGTAAAGAGTCAGCAATGGGGTTCCTGGTCGTGTCGATGAGACGCGGCGATAGATATTTGAAGAACAGTCACGCCTCGGGCCTCGACTATCCAAGTGTCCGACACCAAACGGCACAAGTACGTGACTCTGTGCTAGAGTCCCGCATTTGCACCGCTTGATGCCTTCTGCACTTAATGACGCAGCGTCGGCTCTTACGGAAGCGAATACAGTAACTTACATAGTAATCTATGTATTTAATACCTTTAAACGATCAATTGTTGTATTATATATATAATCAGAATCTCCGAAGCAGCTCCAACAATTTTCACGAAATTTGGTATGCAGCGGTTCCATGGGCGTTAAATCGGTCTAACTAGGTTTCATTAGTAGAAAACGTCGTTTTATCCGTGATTTCAGGCAATGAAAAATTGCTACAATATTATTAGAATACGAAGGTAAATACCACCATCTACAAGGTTGTAATTGCTCAGGAGGGAAATCGGGCTGTCCCGAAACCAGAAGACCCCGGTTCAAGTTCAGATGTCTCCGGTTTGGTTTTCTTTTCCTTTTTTTATTGTATCTAAATTATGTAATTTCCAAAAAACACAATTAACCAAAAAAAAAATACCGAGCAAAGCTCGGTCAGCCAGGTATTTACTTTGCATAAGCATAAGCAGCCTATATACGTCCCACTGTAGAGCACAGGCTTTCTCTCAGGGAGAGAGTATGGGTTTAATCACCACGCGTGCCCACCACGGATTGGCGATCATCCTTTACATAATAATAGTAAAAATATTTTAGAACACGATTCGATAAAAAGCAGTATGGTATGGCCGAGGATAATTGATTTACAGATAATTCAGTGGCATGGAAAAAAATAAGTTATAGTAGCTATACCACTCGCTAACCGTGAAGGAAAACATCATAAGTAAACTTAAGTGTCTGACTCTTCATATACCTCAGCGCTTGATATTGCCAATCCGCGGTGGGCACGCGAGGTGATTAGGCCCATACTCTCTCTCTCTCTCTCTCTCTCTCTCAGAGAAGTCTTGTGCCCTGCAGTGGAACGAATATAGGCTACATAAAAAATAAATTAAGAAATGGCGAACATCAATTAAACAGATGATTACGTTAAAAAATTCTGGTTAATTTATGCAAATCCTAGCACATTTTATAATGTCAGGTGAAAATTAAGTGACCTCTGATCCGAAGCAATCCAGACTCATGGGTAATGTTAAAGATTTTATTTATTTTAATATTCATGAATCTAATATTTAGCTGTGTATTGACTAGACGAGTGGCTTGTCAAGTAGGTACTCGTTTTATTAAAGTAAAAGCTGTTAACCATGGCTCCGCTCACGTGAATCGATTTTTCACTGTAAAAACCTATGTACCTATTTTGCATTATTAATGGATTGCTTCTTAAGTTTTCAGTGTAAAAGACGAAATTAAATTTCGCAGGTGAGTATTGCCAATTCAAAAATCTTTCTCAGCGAACGCTAGTGTTCTGTCCGAAAAGATTGTACTTCTTAGGGACTGCAAGAAAGTTGTCCTTACAAAGTAAGTAATAGGTACTGACCATGTTATTGTGATTTAAATAGAATGGCCTAGAATATGAAATACGCCTCAAAAATATTTTCATATGCAATAATAATCTTGGAATCTATTCTTTATGCGTATTTTATTTATCGAATTCTCAACCAACGCATGCTCCATCTGACTGGCCAGCTATTCAGCACAGTGCAACACGGAAGCCTGTCTCTACGTCGCCCGCAGTCATCGAAAGCGCTTATTATGCTATTCTAAACACACACCTCCCAGTTGAGTTATGACAAGTAATATAATTTTATTATCGCTATGTCTTTTGCCGAGATGGAAACTCCGATTTGTGTAATCAGACAATCATGGAAAAACACTTACCTACCCTTAATCGCGGTGAGTTAACAGACATTTATTGATGGTAGTGGTTTTCTGGGTTCCGTACCCAAAGGGTGCCAAACGGGACCCTACTACTAAGACTTCACTGCCCGTCTATCTGTCTGTCTGTCTGCCAATCATCAAGCTTTATCTCATGAGCCGTGATAGCTAGGCAGTTGAAATTGTATTTCTGTTGCCGCTATAACAAAAACAGAATAAAATAAATATTTAAGGGGGTATTTAATAATAATAATTAATAACAAACGTATTTTTTTCCCTTTTTTGCTCGATATTAATAACGGCAACAGGTAGAAGCTTAAAATATTCACAAAATATTTAGTTTTATATTCGGTTAAACAATAAATAACTAAATTAAAATAAAATAGATATTTAAGGGGGCCTACCATACAACAAACGTGATTTTTTGCCGTTTTTTCTCGATCTTTGTGTTTAATGTTGTATAGATAATGGTACGGAACCCCTCGTGCGCGAGTCCGACTCGCACTTGGCCGGTTTTTTAAATATCAAAACCCTATCTGACAACTGTGAATATACGAGAAACTCAGAGATGGTTAGCTGGTAGATAATGCTAAGTATCATTAGGTAAGCTTGCCTATGTGCAAAACTTTGTTTTTATGAAATAAGGATTTTTAATAATAGCTTTCAGCTAGTATTTTTCGATTCATGTTAAGTTTATTAACTGAATTCCGGAATTTCCTTGAATTTTGTGGGAAAAGTCCACAAACACGAACTCTGACGAAATTTAAACTTTACAAAACACGCAAAAAAATAAATCCGTTAAAGCCGACGACATAGTTTCACACAAACCTAATTAATTAATTTAGTTTACAAGTTATTAAACAGAAATTAGCATTTGCCATAAATATAGCACCCATACAGTTCACTCAATTGTTTCATTTATAAAATCTACACGCGTTAAGATCTAACGTCGGTACAATAGACAGCGGGTCAACCTTAACATTGTTGCTGCAAAGTCGTCCTTAACATAACTGATCAGAGTGCACGTACGTAAAGGCTGACGTGCTGCCGCCTGTACTATTGCACCTCTCTGTCGCTGACATTACAACTCTGCTATACCTACTATTCCTATTCACCAATCGTACATGTTGATTAGATAATACGCATGAAGATCGCGTGTCTAGAGTTTTTATAAGCTAGGAGGTACTGGACGGATGGACAGACAGCATTCTCACCCTATTTGCTGTGTAGGAATTGTAGCGGTATATTGAGTAAACACATACCTTGATAAAAAAAACCTATTTAAAAGCCTATAAAACAAAAACTTAAACTTAACATATTTTGATGCTAACAGATATAAATAAATAGCCTTTAAATAATTCAAATTCTCTTTATTAGGAACATAAACAGTGTACATACGTAACATTCACCATATTCGCACACTAGCGAACTAGTATGTGCACCAATTGTTATATGTATTTGTTCAGCTTCCGCTGACATTACAGTTTCTTTTTTATGTAGCCTATATACGTCCCACTGTAGGGCACAGTCCAAGAGTATGGGCCCAATTACCACGCGTGCCCACCGCGGATTGGCAATTTCAAGCGCTGAGGTATGTAAACACCTCAGACACTCAGGCTTCCTCACGATGTTTTCCTTCACTTCAGTTAGCGAGTGGTATTGCTACTATAACTTCACAAATGTACGTAACTTAGAAAACGAAGCTGCCAAACAAATGCCAGGATTCGAACCCACGACCTCCCGAATAACATTACATAACATAACATAAAATAAACTCACGCCTGTATCCCAGAGGGGTAGGCAGAGACCAGGGACTGCCACTTGCTACGATCCTGACAGATCACTTTCGCTTCCTCAACATTCATTAGTCGTTGCATGCACGCACGCCGGTTTCGGGTACTTTTAATGATATTATATTGCTATACATTACGATTGAAAAAAAAAATGGTCTACTTTATTTCATTGTATTTATCATGCGTCATATCCTTCCTTATATCATTCATAAATAATTAAATGTTTTCTAGCTACCTATCTCTGCACCAAAAATGCCCCTGAGCGGTTGTCAAAACCGCGGTTCCTCAAGCGTCACCCTGTCTATTTAATAAAGCTCTCCCTTAGCAAACCCAAACCCAGAGGCACGAAAAATATATTGCATGTCAAGTGCGCAGTCGAATCCGCGATATGCGAGGGTCCAATGCAGAAGTACGTAGAAATGTAACAATTTTCTATTAGCAGTCTGTCAATAACACGCTCGTAGTCTAGCAGAACCAAATACCGTGCCAGCCGACGACGCTTCAAGGAAGGAAGGCGGCCGTTCCTCACTCGGACAAGGATTACAATTTTAAATTAGATTTATTATAACGAGGCGGAACGATGACGGCGCATATTTTAAATTTGTCAATTGAGTGAGACGGGGTAAACTTGTATCGTTCGTCGGGGAAAACCAATAATATCAAGCCTAAGGTAGAGTTTTATTAGACTTTAAAGCCTGTTTTTTATTTTGGGCTTCGTCATCTGTCAATTTATTTTGGATTTTGCAGTGGTTGACAAAATCCAGAATAAATTTTTGGATGTTGCTGATGACTTGTTAAAATTCATCGCAAGTATACAGCCTTACAGCTAAGCTGAGTAACGAGGCAGCTTGTTAGAAGGGCATTCCAGGCTGTGAGTACGCGGAAAATATCAAAGTGTAGGACTAACTTGGTCAATGATGTGCTATAGTAATTGGGCTGAAAATTACTGGTACTGACGTAGTTTATACGGTACAGGGTGACTTCGAATTCATTCGACGTTTTTAAGGGGACATTCTAACTATAATTTCTTTACTCAAGCATGAGCTAGCTATATCAGGACGAAAAGGAATAAAAATCTAAAAGGAAGTATGGGTCGAGCGTTTTATGGTTGGTGCCGGCCAATTCAGTTGTTATTTCACTTGTTTACATAATAAATCAAATGACAGAAACTGAAAAACTCAACATTTGTTTTTTTTTTAGGACACGTTGACACTTGATCCCAGTCACGCTTCCTATCACTTTGAATTTGGATTCACAGTTTCGAACCAAAGGTCGTGTGTATGTCATACAATAACTGTCAATTAATTAGTAATTCTCTTTGTAATAACGAACACAATATTACCTCAAAATATGCCTAACCATTTCAAGACCACATTGAAGTGTTAAAATCGTTTGCCGTGACCATTTAAAGTAATTTAAACAAACCCCTTAAGGGGATCCAGTGGGATTAACTAGCGCCACCAATGAATAAAAATGATATCTTCTTTTACACATCGTATTTGCATAAAGAGCGGTGGTAGCCTAGTGGGTAGAACATTGGACTCGGAAGCGGAGACCCAGGTTCGATTCCCAGTGCGGGCATGTACTTATGACTTTTCTTTCTAACTTATGTACATTTGTGAAGTTATAGTAGCAATACCACTCGCTAACGGTGAAGGAAAACATCGTGAGGAAACCTGGGTGTCTGAGGTATTCACATACCTCAGCGCTTGAAATCGCCAATCCGCGGTGGGCACGCGTGGTGATTAAGCCCATACTCTCTCTCGGAGAGAAGGTCTGTGCCCTACAGTGGGACGTATATAGGCTGCTTATGTAGTATATAGGTAAGGAATAACGAATACAATTATCATAAGTATTCCTTATTCCTTACCTATATATTGGGATCTCTACTCAGTAACGTTTTAGGTGACTTTGCAACTGAAATGTAAACGTTGACGTTGGGTCGTCTGTATACGAGTAGCTAGCGGTATTAGATCTGTGAAGTATGTGCTTAAGTGTCCTTTACACTAGTGCTGTTTACACTCGCCCAGAGAGGGGATTTTACATTATTTCGCCGACGTTGATTGTTTGTACATACACCTTTACAAATAAGCATGAGTGTGGAAAAATATTGGTCATACACTTCTGGTACGTCTTACATACTTTTTGTGTCCGCGATGTACAGGGAAGTGGAGGATGCTCTCCATGAAAATCTGTGAAATGACAGCTGTGTCAAACAAGATATTTGTGTAAAAAATCATCAACACAAACAACAATTTTGGTCAACAATTATCATTGTTGAGTCATCTATCTATTTTGACTGACTCGATGTGACTTTCTTTGTATTATCGACGACCGACGGCTCAAGACGAGACTTGCTTAAAAACTTCACTTGTAAGTGCTCGCGAATACTGATTTTAAGTTCCGGTATGTTTTGTCTAGGCAATCAAATAATCGACTGGATACAGGAGTTCCCAAATTTATAAATGACATCTCGAATTATTACCACGGATTTAAAAAAATCCTGTAAATAATTTCTGGTGTGCAATAAAGAATTCTGTAGCTGTCTAGTATTTTGTCATGTTTACGAGCAGGGCCGCGTTTCATAAAACTATTTTATTAAGACAATCCGATGTAAATCGCGTGACCGATTGGTAAGATTAGTCTTCCTACTTAGCAATATACATCGGAATGACATAGTAAACCACGAATTGTAGTTATATGAAATGGGGTCCAGGATTTTCGCCTTCAGATAAATTAACATGTCAGAAAAGTAAAACATGGCTTATCTACTAAGTACGTTCGTACTAGCATTAAAATTAGGTTCACTACTTACTAAGTGGAATTAAACCTAATTTAGAGCACATAGACCGAGCGTTATTATATCGCAATCTAGCAATTAGCAATCATGCTATAAAGCGCTAACTGAAGGATGAAATAATGTGCTGTTACAAGTGTTATAGAAAAAGGGCACTGATCATGTTATGGACCATCGGTACTGGCCTCTTTTTTCGCTCAAAAAATAATGTTTGCTCGTTTCTTTATTTCACACTGGTTAGAAGTTTAAAGTCTCTTAAACCAATTAAGATGTGTTTACAATCAATCTGTTTACAAACCGACAGTCGTTTTTGTAATTAAATTCCTTGCTTTTTTTATGTAGCCTATATAAGTCCCACTGCCGGCCACAGGCCTTCTCTCAGAGAGAGAGAGTATAGGCTTAATTATCACGCGAGCCCGCCGCGGATTGGCGGATAGGATTGGCTTTGCTTTCTATACAGTAAAATATCACATTAAGTGATAGATGATAGAGTTTGATCCATAGAACCATTTTCGGCCTAGCTACCAATTATTAACTTAAATCCGTAAATGTAAATGAATGTAAATTACATTGTGATTTTTTTACTACTATGGGACATAAATTACTACAACTTCTTATAGTATAAATGACGCAAAAACCTCAATTTACGATGTACGACTACAAAATCTTATTGATCACAAATCAACAACCGTGATTTTTTTCCAAAGATCTTAAAGCCTTTTCTTAGGATGGTTGACGACTGGTTCTCTCACCCTAACTTGTAGTTGCAACTATGTTCTCTTGTAATAAAGCCATAATTCCCAGCACTATATAAGCGTGCACTCGTAAAGGCATGCGCGATCAGGGAGCATAAACCAGACGCCTGCGATGACGTGATTTTAACTGTGCATTAAAACGCATTGATATAGAGCGTTTAGACTGAGCGAGTCAACCAACGCTTACTGGAGGGGAAAATTTTATGCAACAATTTAAAAAGAGAACCGTGATAAGTGAATCTCTAAGCTCAAATGAGACGTTGACGACCCTTCCGAACGTATTCCTGTTTTATAATACCGATCCTGGTCTAATATTCGCAATTATCGCCAATCTAGGATATTAAATTACGACGAAGATGATTATGTTGACGCCAAAAAATTCTCTCCGCTGTAAAAGTGACTCCTCAAAGTAATGTCATTTTAGGAAATAGAAGAAAATAGATTTCACCCTGAGAAAGGACCTATACCTACCTCGTAAAAAAACTAAAGGTGCAAGTGAAGCTGCGGCTATCAGCTAGTAACATCTAAAAATCACATAATGTAAGCTTCGTGACTATCAAACCGAAGCTGGTCAAAAATCAAGTCAAAGTCACACTGTTGTGCGCAGCTCAATAATAATAGCCGAAAAGTAAAACAATTATAGTTAATCATAGTCTTACATATAATAGTAATAGGGCGAATCTAGGCGGCCTGCTATCATGCTCAGGATGCTATTGGAGCTGACCCGCATCCTGTTAAGCATCGATGCGCACCGCTTACGCATAGTAGCGTAGAAGCAGTCTACCCGGGCCTCTGCAAACATATAGTTTCTACTTTTATACAAACATCACTTGCTTGTTCGGTCTAAACGCTCCAAAGCAATTTGTTTTCTTCAGATCTTAAATTATAACGCGCTTCCGTATTTTCCGCTATGAGCACCTAGCAAATTGGATAAAACTTTGTCCGCAATTATAGTACTTACTTTGTTCAAATAAAAGTTTTTTTAATTGCTATCGATGCCTACATTAAACGAGTCTGGTCGCGTCTGAATTTCATAACCACTTACTACTTCAGTACGCCAAGTAGACGAATATTACCTGTGACACGTCATTTTTGCTTCGCAACGCAAATCATATAACCAGGCATGTGCAAGCCAGACTCCTGCACAGGGTTATTTTTTTACTTCACAAAATAGGTTTAAAATACTATTTACTAAGGTCGTGACGTCACTGAGTTAGTAAAAATTCGAATCGCCATGTGTTGCCGACCGACCAACCAACCTTTTTTATGTTTTTACTTCTTTTATACTTTTTCTATATTATTATGTCTAATATTTAAAAAATTGAAAAAGAACTATGTCAAGGAACAAAAAATAAACAGATTCCTAAAAGTTACTCTCGCGTTTTCTTAAATATTTACGTGCATGCGTTTCACCATGTTTAGGTCCAAGTCTTACGTCTTTGTTTGCAAACTATGTGATGTCATGGCACTGGTTATTTTAGAACATTACGGCTCACAACATTTTCAGCTGTGCATATCCTCCTAAGACCGGACCTTGAAAATAACAATAGTTTCCTATTTTTACTCTCAAGGTCAGGTCTTGGGAGGTTCTAAATTTGAAATTAAATAACTCGAAATAATTTAATATTTTTTACCATTGGAATACAACAATCATAAACAACTTCGGGTGTATTTAAAAAAAAAAGTTTCAAGTAGCGTATTAGTTGTCAGAAAATTTTGATGACAAACCCACGCTTTACTAACAGGCGACTCTGAGATATTGATCCGCACCATAATCGGCGCCCGCGCATCCTTGCACCTGTCAGTAACAGTAACTCGGCAAGCCAGCGATGGGCGTCGATCGCGGCGCTTCGGAAGGCTAACGAGTTAAGGCGCTTTGTGACAGTTCACTTTTTACTTATTTACGCCTTATTTTTTATATGGCGGCGCAGTGGCGAGAGTGACTGTGAAAAAAGCAATGCGTAGAGACTAAAAAGTTTATAAAAGGGTCTCTCACACCAAAGCGGTGGCGTGCCTATGGCTGGCGGAAAAGATGCTCAAAACTAACAAAATTTTACTTCAGATGACTTTTTTGTTCGTATAAAGTTGTAGATACTAAGATAAGATAAGAATATATTCATTCCGGAATTCATTTATTTAATTAAAAAGTTGAGAATAAAGTTTATTCCTGCCTGCGTTTATTCCAGACAACTTTATGATGGAAACTTGCAGAAATAAAAGAGAGACAATGGGTGATATCAAATTGATAGACATACTTAATGACTAATACTTAACAACAATTTATCTACATCAACACTATCTACACATTTAAACTCACGCTTGTATCCCGGAGAGATAGGCAGAAATCTGGGATCGAACCTTTTAAGCATGAACCCACTTATATTTCTGTAAATAAACCTGCTGAACTTAATTTTATTTCCTACGCAGACTTGTATTTTCAGTGCAAGCATCTCACGATTCTACGAAGCCTCCACATTTAACTAATATCAACAGTAGCTATGGATAATCTGTTTCAGATAAAAATCCCGAGACATAAACAAACGATTCCGTTGAAATACGATCAAAGAGCTTGTATTTGTTCCGGCATGCACCAATGACTTCGTTTTCTTACGCTCTTATTTTCACAACACGATTCCTTAAAACGCTCCTCAGAGGCAGTTAATAATAGTCCGTGACAAAAGAAAAGACGAAACCACAGATTATTTAATCAGCCTCTGAAGAGTATTTTAGAGAAATCGTCGCTTTATAAATTAGACCGTTAGTGTACCTACGTGACTACGATTTTTCTGAGTTTAAATTTGGGATTATTACATCCCAATCGCTAATTGTGAAGGAAAACATCGTAAAGAGACCTGAGTGTCGACGGTAATTAAATCCCACAGCACTTGAAATTGCCTATCTGCGGTTTTTATGTCAATGGTTACTCTTATTTTGTTTCACTTATAACTGTGGAACTTCCATCTGCTATAGACTTTAGACAACAACGTCCGCTACTTCGTTCGAATTCGCATAGCAACAGTTCTTCCTCTAGTTATGCTAGTGGCATTCCTAGAGCACGTCGAGTGTTTACACGATAGCCTCGCTCTAATTTTAACTGTACACGGAGCTTATACTTCCTTTCAACATTTAGCTAGCTTTGCTCCAGTGAACCGCCAGACGCAGCGTAGGGTGGCCGCCAACTCTCTGGTACGTATATAGTTGCCAAGTTGCAAATAAGGATTAAAATAGCAAATAAAACAATACCATTTTTCTAACTTCCAAATCCCATATTAATTGCTATCGTAAACATCAAGATGTAACAGCGGTGGTAGCCTAGTGGGTAGAACATCGGACTCGGAAGCGAGAGACCCAGGTTCGATCCCCAGTGCGGGCATATACCTATGACTTGGTTTTCTAAGTTATGTACATTTGTGAAGTTATAGTAGCAACACCACTCGCTAACGGTGAAGGAAAACATCGGGAGGAAACCTGATATACCTCAGCGCTTGAAATCGCCAATCCGCGGTGGGCACGCGTGGTGATTAAGCCCACACTCTCCCCCTGAGAGAAGGCCTGTGCCCTAAAGTGGGACGTATATAGGCTGCTTTTGTAAAACGTCAAGATCCCGAAAGGATTTGGTGCGCATAATTAGTCCTCCTTCAGATAGACAGAGAACACTTTATTACACAACCAGGCGAAAGAATTACAAATAGTTTCTTATATTTAAGAAGTAGTATACAATTGGCGGTCTTATAGCTTAGAGTGATCTCTTCCAGACAACCTTTGGATGGAGTGAATTGCAGGAAGAATGTAGTCGGTAGATGGATGTACATAAATAAGAGTCTGAAATAGAATGGTATGTGAAGTAACAAATATGTATAGCGAAAGATTACTAAAATATAAGTACTTATAATTACATAACCTAAATATACTTAAATAATAATGTACTCACATGAATACCTATAAAATAAATACATAATGAAATACATATAAGCAACAGTTTACAGTTCAAACAGTGAGGTAGTGAGATTGAATAGAATTGATTGAATAGTTATAGTAGACGAATAAAGGTCATTGTTATAGTACATTTAATGGGTCGAATCGCTTATTTTTTCGGGACTGAGGTAATTAAGTTTACTATACCCAATTAAATTTTCGCGATTAGACCTGCTAAGTAGGTATAGCTATGTACATTAAAAATACGAAGGTTAGTGGGTCAGTTCATTATGCTGCACACACATATTATGAAATCCAATACATCGGACTTATTTTAATGTAATGCGTAACTTCTGAAACACGTCAATTATTAGAGTTTGTGTTTTACAACATATTATTGTTTTACTGTTTTCCCTGATCAAGTTACACATTATTCTATTACGTAAGTAATTTGGTAGCTTCTTAAATCTAAAGTTTCTTGAATTAAGTTGTTAAAAAACTATTAAAATTGAGACAAACGCAATAGATCTTATACCTGATTATGATTCATCATCATCATCAGCCATTTGACGCCTACTGCAGGACATAGGCCTCCGTCGTGGTTTTCATAACCATGAGGCGTTTTGCCATAATCGCCACGCTTGGCAGGCGGGTTGGCGATCGCAGTATGTGGTTGGAATCTCAGGAAGACGCCGTTGCCCGTCTCCTGGCAATTGATTTCCTATGATTATGATTATAGCAGTAATATTAATGAGCTAGAAATGACAGGACCTTCCAGCAAAAAAAACTGTAGATGGCTCATTAAGGCTCGTTGTAGAATACCACTCGTATCACGGGCAATTCGTTGGCTTTCACGTGACAGCTGTTTTTCTACTAACTACAGGGCTGGCTGGCTGCGTTGAGTGTTTACACGTCTCTGTCGTTACTCTTCCTGAATAGCTAGAGTCGCAGGTACAGTCCAAGAGTACAGTTGATAGAAGAATTTGTTGTTTTGCTGTATGAAAAAAATGACAATGACAAAAACTAGAACTCGAAATTGAAAACTATGTCACAAAAAAAGTCAAAAAAGGCAGCGTTGCGGTTGCAATAGGTAATTCAGCGTAAGTATCGCGAGTCATTGAGAAATACTTCTGGCAATTATGACAGTTTTGTGTTACAGTTAATTTAGTTTGGAATTAGATGATGAGTAATAACTGAGACAATGGAACACGTTAATTTTGCTATTATAAAAAAGTCAAGCTAATACAATATTCTAACACTAGAAAAAATATAAATTTACTACGTCATTATGATATGGAATGGAAATATAATTAAAAAAAAATTTGTGGCTATCACGAAAAAAAATCAATAAATAATATTACAGTATTAATATTTTTTATGGCTTTTAATGTATGAAAACGGTGGTCCACGAAGTTATGATATAAGATCAGAAGAAATTTCAGATAACGCACAGGCCATCATCTGACTGTGTCGCATAATTAAAAGTGGAATCGAAGTTTTTGAAGTTTCTTTTTAAGTTTTAACATACACCCAATTTACCAAAAGTAACAAATATTCAGTGATTAACAAACTGCTGAAACTCTCGCATGATTATATGGACTAATACGAGACCACATAAAAAAGTCTATGATTTCCCATTCAACTTTTCCACTCGACTGCCCCTTTCGAGAGGATCAAGTTTTTCCGTTACACGTAATAACGTTCGGCGTTCGCCTTGAATTGCATCTGTTTTTGTAACCGACACCGTCTCTACGATTAGCGTCAGGTCCCATACAACTTGATTTGGACGTAGGGAAGAAGGAGCTGATTGTGTGGATTGATTTACGGCCCTTTGTAAATAGACGATTGTCGGGAAGAGCTAGGGACTTCATTCCGGTGACGGAGGTGTAAAAACTTGAGAGGCGTATGATGAATATTGGAAATAATTCTGCTTCTTGGCATCGTATTTTTCACTGATTTCAAAAAGCGATGAGGTTGAGCGGTTTTAGCGAAGCGGTAGAGGCTTCTCATTCGGGAGGTCGTGGGGTCGGGATACCGCCGTTTAGCCAAAGTATTTTTCGCCAAATTTTACTTCCCGATAAACTTATGGCATCAGTTTCATTTCCCAAATGAAACTTTAGCAAGTTTTCATTTCGCATTTTATTCATTTGGTCAAATTATCATTTCGCATAATTTTACTGCGTCAAGTTTTATTAAGACAAACGTTTATTATGCTAACGTTTTATTTTGGCAATGCGTTTTTGGCTTTTTTTTAGAAGCTACATAGCTGAAGTTTTACTAAGAATTAAATTAAAATTTTGGGTTGGTTGTTAGGTCAGTACACATAAGCAAAAATAGGTTCGAAGTTCCAGGGTGACACTTCGGGTGTTAGTTCTTTTTTTTTATATAAAAGCGAAAAAAAATATTTCACTAAAAAACTTAGTTTTGAGTCAAACTTAAACAAGGTTGGTGCATGGAAAAGTCATAGTTACCCTACATTATGATATGGCAAAACGTAGTTTTACCAAACAATACTTTTGACTGAATAATGCTTGGTAAAATGAATTTTGACCAAGTATTTATTTGGTAAACAATAACTTGCCATAATAACTTTTGCTAACTGTTTATTTGCTTTAAGTTGTTTTGAGAAATGTTTTTTTGCCAAGTGATAATTTGCGGAAAATAGTTTGGGAAGTAATACTTTGGGAAACGATTTTTGGCAATACATTAGTAAACCCGTGGGGTCGAATCCCAGCATGTACCAATGACTTTTTTTCCGTGTTACGTACATCTGTGAGGTTAAAGTAGCAATACCACTCGCTAACTGTGAGGGAAAACATTGTTAGGAAACCCTTGTGTCTGAGCCATATACATACCTCAGCACTTGCTACGTACAATGGCCCAACTATGAGGCTGTGCGGAAATCTCCAGTCGAACTAGAACTAGAAGGGATGGGGTTCTCAGTTTGTTTCTATAATATTTGTTGTTTTCTATGCTTGTTCAGCGATAATTACGAGACCTACCACGTTGTCCAATTTTATTAATATTTTGTTATCATAGCACAGGGTATCCTAGTTTGGGACCATGCTGTTTCTTATGTAATGTCCTGTTAAATGTTTCGTGTGCAATAAAGTGTATTATATCATATTGTAACTTTTATTTGTATTTTGTTTCTTGTGTACAAAAAAGAATATTGTTACCTTATCCAAGTGGCTAATAAAGCCAAAGCTTTGTTTATTTCTACGTACAGAGCATTAGTAAGTAGATTTCACATGTCAAACTTATTATTTCTTCACAGTTCACTTGAGTCGAGGGAGTGATTACTTGAAATTACACATCCGTCCTTATGTTTACTTGCACTAGTCTCACTCAAATGGCGCATCAGGCTCGGAATGCGATGTCCTGCAAGGACCTTATTGAGTGAGCCCTTGGCCGTTTCTTGGCTGGTAATGGGTTCCACAGCAAAGTAGGTAAACGGGCTACGGAAATTTCGGGTGAATCAATACTACGGTATACGAATATTACAAGTCTAGACGTTTAAAACGTTTGCTCACCGGAAGTAGTTCAGGCGACCTCCATATAAACATAGTTTATTTTTAATTCACAAAAGACATGCCGGATGTCAATGACAATTAACCCATATGTTTAGAGGACACAGATCAAGGTTCTCTCTTGCTTGCAACTGAGAAAAACAGAGTAAAAAAAGAAATTACAGCCTCATAAAACTTTTCATGAAAACAATTCTCAAGGTAATAATTTATTTTTCATTACTTTATTTCTAATTCTTAACACCATCGAACCTCGATTTGTGTCCTCTAAACGTATTGGCAAAGCTCCATTGCGATCCGGCATGTCGTTTGTATATAAAAACCAAACTACGTTTGTATGGGAATTGCTCCTTGAGAGGCCACCTTAAATGGCCGAAACTAAAGAATTTTTATTCCGGTTTTGCGTTATTCCAATAACCCGTTGTATATGTAAGTCACGGGCCTTATCACATAGAGCGGTAACATCGCAATATATTTAGTAAGTAAGCACATTTTTATTTAATTTGCAAAGCTCACAGACATTTTAAGAATTTTTAATTTTGATGTGTGCGTGCAACAGTCATATCGTCTACATAATTACCGAAAGGCGCCAGCGCAGTTCCAAAGTAGGCCATGAGCGGCGGAGAGTGCACACTTTATTCGCACAAGAGGCCCAATATAAAAGGCCTAATGGGTGCAGAATCATTTGATGCACATTTAACTGGCAAGTTATCAGTGCATGTTGACATAAAGAGCTAAACGCTGCGACCGGCGCGCACGCAGGAAATTAAGATCCTAATCGGACTATATTCTATGAAACCGGCGCAGTTTTCAACGCTCTTTAACTGTAATTAGAGCTTAATCGTTTTTATTCATCGCACTTTTCCCCCGACTCCTTCGGATGGGCAATAAAGTGTTTTCACAATTAAACCACTCACGTGTCTTAGTTTATTTTGGTGACGTGAAGTTTCGCATTTTGGCATACAAAAGTTCAAACTAATTTCGCAAAGAGTGTATGCGAACACGAAAACTATTAAGATGGCCGAGATAACTTTTTTGCTAATAAAACAAGTTTTATGATGATGTGTGTGCTATGATGAGAAAAACTAACACTTTGTTTAATAGACTTCTTTTGATTGTGAATATGGTAATATGAATAAAAATTAAGCGAAATATGGGTGTGTTCGCAACCTGGAACATAGGGAACTGCATAGTCTGCATCCCACTGTATGGCGGACCTTCTCTCAGAAAGAGAGAGAGAGTATGGGGAATGGACGTTATCACCGTGCTTTTTCTTAAGCTGTCGTCCCTCACCATTTGATTGTTATTGTTTCGACAATTTTACAAATAAATGTGTGTATAAGTTAGACAATAGAGTTATTGGTGCATGCTAAGATTTATACCCAGAATTAAGTATTTCTTCTGCGCTACCAGGTCTTAAGCCGGCGCCTCACTTGGTCACTTGGCAAATACATAATAACCACTGTCGGGTTTTCTGATGAATCTTTAGCACTAGTTTTGTAAAATCTGCAATATTTTATAAATTTTCGGCAAATGAGCGAACACAAATTGCCATGAAAGCGCCAGAATTATAATTATCCTATACCTAGAACTGTGTGGCGCCGGATTAAGAATAGCGTAACTCCATTTCCTTCCGTGGATGTCGTAGAAGGCGACTAAAGAAATCAATTACCAGGAGACGGGCAGCAGCGTCTTCCTGAGATTCCAACCGCATACTGCGATCGCCGCCTGCCAAGCGTGGCGATTACGGCAAAACCCCTCATGGTAATGAAAAACCACGAAGGAGGCCTATGTCCTGCAGTGGGCGTTAAATGTCTGATGATGATGATGATGATAGCCAGAACCATCTGATTGTTTCGGGCTAGATATACGTCCCACTGCAGGGCACCGGCCTTCTCTCAGAGTGAGATAATGGCCTTAATCACCACGCGTGCCTACCGTGCATTGGCAATTTCAAGCGCTGAGTTATGTGAACACCTCACATACTCAGGTTTCCCCACGATGCTTAATTAAGTGTAATTTGTAGTATTACACCGTGCCGCGTACATTGTATTACCAACGCTGAACAGTTCGTCCATGTTCTAATTGTGATTGTTTCAAGATAACTTTACACACAACATAACAAGGGTTCTCAGCTCCACTCGACAGCACTTTCGTTGACGAGACATGATACAAACAAATGAGATGCCCGGGGCGTTTCGCGTGAGCTTTTTACCGCAGGAAATCCGTGTAATCCGCGTCGGCGCTGATGTTACAATCGTGAAAGTGAGTTTGTTTGTCTGTCTGTTATCCTCTCTGGCAGTATTGCAGTACCGTAACAGCGTAGAAAGTGACGAATGTGTCGAGGGAACGCAGCAGTCATCTTGTTTATTTGTCGAGCCCCTGTAAAGTAGTTAACGACCCTGTGAGGCATTTTAATTATTTAATTTGGTTCAGTAGATACCTAGGTAATGCAACATACATAAAATCACGCCTGTACCCCGGAGGAGTAGGCAGAAATTAAGGTTTGGCGTTACTTTTTCTCGACAATATTAGATATGTTATTATTGTATTGGTAAAAATTATAATATTTTAAGGATTTAGGGCCTTATAGGAACACTATTCCTCTAAAGCACTCCTAAGAGGCAGTTTATTTGATCCGTGGTTACGAGTTTTCTTTGTAAAATCTCCAACCACAGACTATTTTAATCGGCGTTTTTTACAAATAAGACCGTCAAAGTATAATTAAATGAAATCTCAAAATTGTTGAAGAAGCGAATCTTTTTGAATTTCGAAGATTGCTTAAGGCTGCTGTTACGTCGAGCATGCTGTCTCGCTAGTAAAACGAGTATACTTTTGATAAATCTGTTCTAAGGGTTCGATAGATAATTTATTACGGACATTTTAAATCCATTTTTGTTTTCTTATGACTAGTTTAAAAAAAAAAGTTGTTTCCAAAACTATTAATTTTTGAATCAAATTTTGTGGATCAAAAACTAGGTAGAAAATAATAAAAATATGTCTTGAATGTCCGCAATTTTATTATCTATCAAACCCTCAGACCACATTCATCTAAAGTGTACTCATTTTATTACAATCACTAAAAATTTTATATTGTCCGAGCGAGACAGCCTGCTCAACGTCACAACAGCCTTTAGAACTAATGAAATAATTTTATATGGATGCTCTTAAGAGAATACGGCCGTTGGATAAAGGCCCCTTTGTTGCGTAGATATTAATTTCTACTTAAATATAATTTTCTACCTTTCGTAAACACAATGAGAAACGTTATGTTTTGTTAATTAATGGAGAATAGATGGTATTCATCAATCTTCGCTCGCTTTTACTCGTTTAGCCAACACTTACACCGAAATTAGTAGAGCTCCGAGTTTGAATGATATTTCCGGTGAACATTCATTAGAATGACTAGTGCCAGCTTTGGATTGAAACCACTTGAATGGAAAAAATAATTTCAGCTTAGTCTACATAATATATTGACGTACTAAAATGTCAAATGACTGGTATGTGATAGAAATACGTGACAGATGCTGCACCGACAAGACTCTATAATTATATGTAATTAGCTCTAATCGCGATTATTTATTAGGTTAACTTCATCATCATCATCATCATCATCAGCCTTTTGACGCCCACTGCAGGACTTAGGCCTCCCTCATGGTTTTCATAACCATTTTCATTTCCTTCCGTGGATGTCGTAGAAGGCGAGTAAGGAAATAAATTATCAGAAGACGGGCAGCAGCGTCTTCCTGAGATTCCAACCGCATACTGCGATCGCCAACCCGCCTGCCAAGCATGGCGATTATGGCAAAACCCCGCATAGGTAAACTTAATTACCTTAATTCTCGCGACGTTGCAGTTGCCGTGGTTATGGGTAAACGAAGAAGTGGATCACAGTTAGACCCGTTTAATGTATAACAAAATGTTTAATTCAATTTAAACTTAACGAAAAAAAAATTGTTCCTTTTGGGCAGAAATTACTTTAGGGAAGTGCTCTAATTATCATTGAAATAAAGAAAAAAAATCAGGTTATTTCAATAACACGTTTTAGATGTGCCTCCTTATACCTGTTACGTTATGTTCTATTCTCTTGTTATGTTCCAATTCGAACATACATACATACATAAACACACGCCTGTATCCCAGAGGGGTTGGCAGAGGCCACTTGCCACGATCCTGACAGATCACTTTCGCTTTCTCAACATTCATTAGTCGTTGCATGCATGCACGCCGGTTTTGGGTACTTTTTATCTTGCCCTTTGCTAATACATCCCCTATTTGGTGACAATAAGCAATAAAATAACGGAATCTTACTTCCCGAGTCGTCACTCACGGAAAGGCCTAATATAAACATCACTTTACTTACATGCAAAGTCGTAATTAGAATGTCACCTAGTGAATAATTAGAGAATAAATCGCACGTAGATACTCCCAGACAGCGCCATCGTGTAGCTTGCTCGAGTAGCTCTTATAACACGGAGGGCAAGTACCAAAATCGAATAAAAAGCAATTTCCTGATGTAGCTAACTGCGCATTATGCATAGAAGTGCAAATTCTCGCTAGTGTTTACAACTTTTTGTATAATAGTCTCTTCTAGACATCGCATTTTAGCGATTTCTACAACACTAATAGTCAAAAGTAATAATATGTTGGGCTGCTCTTATTAAAGGCATTTGAATGAGTTTCAAATTTTAGAACCTACTTTCTCAGACATTACTTAGATCAGACATAATTCTACATTAGGTTGGTCTATTGTTTCTTGAAGTTTTCCATTGAACTTTTGTTTCTGATCGCATATTGTGATTAAGTAATTTTGGAGTAATGGAAGTAACTACGACAATGATTAAATAAGACGTTTTTTTTTTTGCAAAATTTTCGTAATAAGGTTTTTTTTTATATATATTGACTTACGTTTGTATCGCAGAGTTTTAAATTTTATAAATTATTCGCCAAACTGTGTGGCAGGTTATTGGCGAATTAATCGCACTCTTTAACTTTTAAAAAAATAGTACTAGGTAACAATAAACTAAATTTTAAAGTTTTGCACTTTTTAAAAGAAAATTTAGTTTAGTTTTAGCAATACTGATAGTGTTTTGTTTATTGTCAGTGTAATTTCAGGGCAGTCACCGTTTCTCCTGCTATAAAAAGCTAATTAGAAATTAAAGCTATGCAGCCAAATTTTCTAAAGTGTGGAATGTACTACAAGATATATTAGTTGGCATTGCAATTGTTTATATTTATTATATTATCTTTAGAAACAACCTTGGTGGGCGTATGCTACGTTTAATGTTCTTTCCCATGAAATCCGATCGCACAGTGAAATCACTCAAGCAAATTAGATAAAGCTTAATCTCGTGCATGAAACATGCAAATTCCTCGCCGGTCGTTCTGGATAGTTAAATTTTACTCCGCGAACGGTCTCGTTTCGCCGGCATCTGATTACTGGGGGGAATAACCATGAAGTCAAGTGTCTACCTTATCTATCTATCGAACCCATGATTGCAGCCCACTGGTGGTCATATGGATCTTCCATCTCACGTCAACCTCTTAGTTCCTCTGCCACTCTCGCCCATTGCGTACAACATGTGAAAACATATCGTCACATGTACGAAACAAAAAACCTTTATAATAGATAAGGTAATAGAGAGATAGAAAATAAATCACAGAATAAGAAAAGAGATAGAGAGATAGTTTGTGAGAGTTTGTGATTCTCTTATTTCAACCTGACTGTTGCAAATAAGTTAGATGAAGTAAACAAGTTAGATTTTGAAGCTTAGAGATAGATTTGAAAGTAAAATTTTTTTTAAGTGGTTGATGAAATTAACAAGCTTGACGCACCAAATAGGGTAGTTTCTTTTGCTCGTTTCTGCTACAGGTTCTATAGATAAGAATAAATTGACAATGCGCATTTTTAAACTAGAACTAAAAATCTGTTTACGAATACAAATATATCACGTTATTTGAAGAACACTTTTCGGGCAATATTCATATATATTATCTATGTATCTGTTTCATTATATAAGACAAAGTCGAGTTAGTTACACAATTTTCAGCTCAAGAACGGCTGGACTGATTTTAATGATCGTTGATTTATTGGAATTGTCACAGTCCCAAATAGTAGAATAATTATTAAAACACTAGAAAAAAATTACGAAAACTGTAAGTATATTGATTCTGAGGGCAAAGTTCGCCGGGCCAGTTGGTAGAATATTTATTCCACTCATGGTCAGCAAGCGTTAGAATTCCCTAAGTCGCCGGGCCGCCAGAGGTGTATTGTTAAAGTAGTTCTTTTATCTGTTACAGATCGTCTGATTGCAGTTTTCGCCGAGGTGAGAACCGAGAAGCGTGAGCGGCCACTTCTGAACTGATACGAGGTTAGTTGGATGTGTTTTTTTTGCCAGTTATCAGTAAAGATAATATTAAATTAATATTATGTGCAGAGTCCATGTGGCAATTTCATAGAGAAACTTTTTTCCTCGTAAAATAAATAAATAGATAAATAATTTTCATTTCTATAATCTCATTTTTTTTGTCTTAAACTTGTCAGCTACCTTCTGACATTCATTTATAGACTTCGAAACCAACACAATTTACTGCGAGAGGCGCACGTGCTTAAACCCTTAAACTAGATAAGAACCTGTCTTAGGGATCGTTGGTTGTCCAACTGATTATATTATTATTGTTAATAGGTTTATTGCACATAAGAAAAAAATACAATGGCAATGTTATAAGCAGCGGGCTTAATGCTATAAGCATTTTCTACCAGTCAAGCAAATTTTGTCATATTACATCGATCGGTGACTTAAAACGATCGTTCCACCTGGTGTCCGGTTTTTCACCCCCTCTTATCCCCCTTTTCTCTAACTTTTAACTGGGTGGATTTTCTGCTTATTAACTTCAAAGTGTAAAATTTGTTTCTACCTATTTGCTAGTTCTCTGTTAAAATTGGAAGAATGCATTCAATTTAAAGAAACCCTCTGGTCTTGTTCAGTCATTTGCAGATGGTTAAACCAAGAGATTGATAATTCAAGTGTTTGTACTTTCTTGTGTGTTTCTCTTGCCTCCCATTAATTTATTTGTTCTCTTTAATTTTATTGAAACGTTTTTTTTTATAATTTCTTTGTTTTTAATTAGTGTTATACACTAATTTGAATTATAAACATTTCATTGTTTATAATTCAAATTAGTGTACTAATTTTATTAATTTGAAAACGGCTTGCTCGTAAAATATGAACAAGTACTGAATTAAAATACTTTATGATAATGTAATGTATTTCTGTTAATGTAATCTTTGTGTACAATAAAGAATACTCTATCTATCTATGATATTTCATCACTGTAAAAATACGGATCGTACGGTACGATTCGTACCAATAACTGTCATTTAGCTTTTAGTGATCTTTAAGTTGGTTATAGGGAGGGAGTTTAACAAACACGTTCATTGTCCCAGAGCGGCATGACCACCGTATCGTACGTACCCGATACCGAGGAATATGAATATGAGCGGGCGCCATTTTGCTTTATGGCGCAAGTTAAAGCGAGACTGCGTGTCATTTTGTCGCTAAAATATTACTAATCCCTGTAATAATTCTTACAATAGTGATCTAATAGTTTACATTTCCCGTCAGTATAGTTAAGAGTATTATAGCAGTTTTTAATAATTTGGGTCGGATCGGATTAATCGTTTCAATGCGTGAACCAGCTCGACCCAACATCGCACTTTACCCAGATTCCGAGTTGTTACAGTTTTGAACAACGGCGGGCACATGCTTTGAGTGAGAGACTCGCCATCACTGATTAAGAAAACATGCAGACTAAACAATTCATAATAGTTCCGTATCTTAAGTTGATCGCGAGACTTTATAAGTTATTTACAGTTTCCCCTGGGAAGCATATTTGACTATGGAAATACAGGTTGTTGTTTTGTAAAATGACGCCCAAATCATCAGTGTTAACAAAAGAAATAAATAACTTCCATACAACACATTCACTTTTCCTGGTCCCAAGCTACTATAAGATAAGATAATTGTTTATTTGAACACAAATAAATTAAATTTGTTTACAATATCATTGTGCCCTGACTCCTGAACTAGGCGGGGACCTGTATCTCAGGAGCCAGTGCTGCCCCAAAAGGTATGATACAATGCTATATATATATATCATGGTTAGGAAAACCATGAGGGAGGCCTGTGTCCAGCAGTGGGCGTCAAATGGCTGATGATGATGATGATGATGAATATATCTATACGCGGGGTACAACCCTACTGCCAAGTTTTTTTTTTTCTAAATTGTTACGTGAAATAATTACAAAGTTTTTCTTCGCTACTCGTAATATTGTTTCATTGTAAACATTCCGCAGCATTCATAAATTAATATAACTGAGGAAAGTAAATCATTATAATTGCATACAATAAATAGTAGCTCATGGAATTATACTTAAGTAGCGAGCATTTAAAGTGGCTATCTCTTGGAAACTAGATTTATGATCCCACTGTTACTATGAATCATCCATTGTGCTGAATTTGGCTTTGCAAATAACAATAAAATTCAACTTTATCATAGAGCAACAAGCTCTAAATTCAGAACTCTGCTTTTAAATTTTTATTTGAATATAGAATTTTTGTATCGTATTACTTTATAAATGTTAGCATTGAGTTAATAAATTGTTATTATAAATGTTGGATTGAGTTACCAATTTTAATTACTTTGCACTACAAGGCGATTAACGTGTAATTGCCGGTAATTAATTATGAATTAACACGAGAGTTCTCACTTCTTTCATGCTTTTTAAATCTAGGCTTTTATTTTGTTTTAGCTCGTAGTTGTAGCTTAATTGCATTGGTACGTTACGGAAAACACATTTAAATTAAATGCCTCTACTGCAATGCTTCTTATTTCGTTTGCGTTGTATTAAAAAAAATGTTGCATACTAACTTTAACAGTGATTAATTTACATAAGCAGCCTATATAGGTACGTCCCACTTTAGGGCACAGGCCTTCTCTCGTGATTAATTTCTTCTTCTTCCTGATTAATTTCCTAAATTACATTAATTTTTTGTGGCCCTATAATCTCAGTTTTTCAATAGATGTTAATTGTCTTTATTTGGTAGTTTACAAAGTCAAAGCAGTACATTTTCATCTCTCGCAAAGAAGATCGAATCACACGAGGTAGATAGATAGATAGAATAGTATTTATTATACACAGAGATTATATTTACGTTTACACATACACAACAGAAATTCAATAAATCGAAGCACAATTGGCGGCCCTGTTGCTACAAGCAATAGAGGTACCGAGGGGTTATACTATTGGAATGCGATTGGTTCCTAGGCTACTAACAGTGCCAATGAAATAAACATTCCCGTAGTAATATAACTCTATTAAACACCAATCGCTCGTAGTCCCGGCTGCCTGAGTGATCTTAAACGATCACGAAGGTTAAGCAACACAGGGCGCGTTCAGTGCATGGATGGGTCGCCGTCTATGCCTAACGCTAGTGGCATTTTTCCGAGCGGTTCCGTGCTTCGCATGGCACGTTAAGCTGTTGGCGCCGGCTGCCGTCGATAGATGGCAGTCGTTAAGCCAAGTCAGAGGCCTTAGGGCGGCTTGACAACTTCTGACAGTAGACGAACCACTAGTCTACAAGCCTCCACCAATCCGGACTAGGCCCCCGTGGTGGAGTATGGCCTATACCTTCCTCAGGGAAGAGACCTGTGCCCCTCGGTGGGGAGATGAAGATTGAAGATGAAACACCAACGCATTTTAGAGACTCGCCTTCCTGGTCCCAAACTATAAAACCCTGTGCTATGGTAACCAGGCGAGGACATCACAAACATGAAAATTCACCCAGACCGATCCACTCAGATTATTATTTTTTTCAATCACCACAAACAAATTTATATAATAAATAGACAGTACATCCGTACGTGTAGGGAAAGTTCAATCTATTCCTCATCTATGGAGTGTCACTGGGCGAAGTGCTTAGGAAATGACCTGTCCATCAGTGATACGAACATCTATACGTTTTGACAAGAAGTGCCCAAATGGTTTCTTTTTCATTTTGTGTTGTTATTATGCCGCGTTTGGATTATTCTAGTAGAAATGTAATATAGGGAAGCGGAACAAAAATATTTTTAAAGCCTCACGTTTGATTTGTTTATAACATACATAAACTCACGACTGTATCCTGGAGGCGTGGGCAGAGATCAGGGACAGTATTTATGCAATTTTAACCACCTCAGTCCTGACCTTTAAAATAACAATGCTCTTCAATTGTTATTTTCAAGGTCAGGACTGAAGAGGATGAACGTGATTATGTTCCACGACAGGATACAGGCTTACTGAGGGAGAGAAAGAGAGAGTGTGGTGTCAAATATCCATGCATACCCGTCGTGCATTCGCGATTTGAAGTTTTGTTCCATTAAAATGGACGCCAATCTATAAAAAATGCAGAGCTAACTAGAGCTACCAGTCGAAAAAGAAATTATATCTTCTTTTATTATACGTTTTTGCAAAAAGCGGACATCATAAAACTTAATAATGGTGATAGGTTTTTATAGACCATACAGTACCAAACAATTCCGCTTTTAGCAGGAATCAATATTAGATGAAGAAAATAATATAAAATAAATAATTAAATAATATGATTTATTTTTTGGCCATGGGTGGCGTCGATTTGGGAGTCTAGTCGGGTGGTTAGCTAAAATACGTCTTGTATTTTACCTAAGTAATTGGTTCAAGCATTCTTAAAAAAATGTAAAAAAGCGTCGACTAACTGTAGCGTGGCAAGCAGTTCGAGGGACTTGATGTAAACGAGGCACGGTAGGCCTAATCGAAAGTGTAAGTAAAGTCGTGATTCTTTTGTTTGCTGTCTAAAACATGGTTTATTGACACCCAACACGTCTTATTGTATAACGTGTGTTATACAATTCCACTAAATGAAAGCAATTACGTGTTAAACAATAAATGGTTTCACTTACTTGATTGATGTTGTTTTTCAAAAGGAGATGTTAAGCTATTAAGACAGCATTTATTTTATGTAACAATAAAATTGAAACAGTTTATATAAAAATCACTTCAACATACTAAACCTGAACCCATAGATATTTTTCTCTAATTAAATGTGATCCTGAGTAACTAGGCAACAAGGATATAAAATGTGTAGTTAAAATAGGTGTAACACTGCATCAGGTAGGCAGTATTACTTAACATACAATTATGTAACTTTAAAGGAACAACTAAGATCAAGATTTGAAATAGGCACGTACATTAAACGGATTTTGAAGGAATTCAACACTTATGAAAAACTAATTGATTGGGTAGTCAACTGGGGCAAAGGCGTCAGAGGGTCTATGGCTTCTTTTTAAAATATCGAAGAAACAGGTCACTTACTCTCACGTTCTCCTGTGAATGAAATATTTTGTGCGAAATGCGTCTAAGAGACGCTTATGCCTCAAACTCAGGGTTTCCAACCCGGTTTTTTGTTTTTTCCAAAGCACTTTATCTAATGTATACCTACAAAAATGTATAGACATTTTTGTACCGGCTGGAGCGCAAAATGTATATAATCCCAAATACATTTGTATTTATTATGCCACAAATGTTATGTACTATAAAATGTAATAAATTATTGATATTGATTAGATTTGGTTACTTCTTTATTTATGATAATAAAATTACATCTTTCTAAAGCATTGATTTTTAGTAGGTATCTCTCTTGTTTGTTTTGTAGAATGAATCTGAGAAAACAGTTTATTGAAGTACTTCAATACGTTGCGGATTTACAAAAGAAAAACCGTGGACAGCAATGACATGACCATTTTAACAAAAGCTCTTGACTAAGTGCGAACTTAGTGCGAACTTGAACTGCTTATCAAGCGGTCAAGAAATGCAATATCCCTCGCACAGCTACAACAGGTCAAGTGCAATTTAAATTTTATTGCTTAGGCACTTAAAAAACAATCTAGATCTCTAAGAAGATAGACTGAAAAAAGGTGATACTGTATATGCCAAAAAGCGTTTTTCATTAAAATTTTTAGTTGCACGCAGTTTTTTTCATTTATTTTGACATAGGATGTGTTGACATAGTACCCCTGAAATTTGGGCAAACGCGTCTGCCAAAACAAGAGACAAAAAGATGCAAAAGCCCCTTTTCCTATAAGTAGTTTTTGCCCCTGCTCGCAAACGTATATTTTAATCACTGTGTTCACTTGGATTGCAATGTTGCTAGCCATCAACGTAAAATTTTATTAGCAAAGTACGCATTTTCCGTACTTGAGGCTGTTGCGTACAAAATTTCCATATAAAAAAAAAACACTTTTTAATCGCACAAATTTAAAGATATATTAAATATTCTAATTGTTTTTGGAAACCCACACAAATACTCTACCTCGGACTGTAAACTTCCTTCTGATATGTTGGAAAATAAATAAACAAAAAAATTAAATAAAAAACAAATTAACTAAAGATACATTTTTGAGAAACGTCACGCAATTGCCTCGGTTTACCCATAGGTGTATAAAATTTTTTAATGGTATAAAACCGTCGTCATATATTTAATAAAACAATATCAGCGTCTTTATAAGATAATAATAATTGATATTTTGTAGTTTACTGCATTCGCCGTTACGTATATTTCATAATTAATTAAACAATAAGAGTTATTTAACTCGATAAACTAGAAAAACTAACTAACTAATAAGTTAACATGCTGACAGACAGTAAAATGCTAGAAAATCTGATATCATATGAAAATCAATATTTTATTTGAGTACACATTTACTAACATGAGTGTATCTTAAAATATGCCAATTAAACTCTTATTTGTTTTCTGTAAAAGCTTAGAGACACCAATTAGATTAATATATCAAACCAATAAAAGCGTTCGAGGACTAAATTGATCTAAGTAACGTTAGTTTTAAACTAACCGTGACTGGCTAATTACTGAAGACAGATTGTCTATAAAAATACGTGCAAGTGCTAGTCCGACCCACGTTATGCGGGTTCCGTAGTATATTTACTATAGAGTTTGCACTTTGATTACTCTAAATTTGTAGGTAATTATAGTATAAAGTATGATACATATTGACACTTGTATTTATAATATGACATTATATGAATGCATGGTGAGTCTGATTGTTAACATGATTGACTACCAAAAAAGACCTCTACGGAGTATCCTAGCTTGGGACCAGGATAAGTGATTGTGTTGCGAAGAATTATTATTATTAAAACGGGGCAAAACACTTTTCTATTGTGCGACGCCATTTCATTTTGCGTCCGAAAAAGACGTGATTTTATTTAACACCATATCTTAATATTGTTTTTTTTTATTACTATTAAATCTCAGTAACAAGGCGGCCATTGCCACCCTTTGGGTTCGGAACCCTAAAAATATTACTTGCACCGTCGGGCAAAAACGGTCCGAGCCCAACTGAAGTGTGATCGGATCAATTATAGCTTGCATTATGCAAGGCGAGGTGATTCTATTAGTTTTTGTACTCTGTGAGTAGGAAGTAGCATGATTGCTTTCGTTTGCATTCACGTCTATTGCAATAAAAGGAAGTAAGAAGTTGAAGCAAAGCTTAAGGGGCTCCATAGAGTAACATTAGCACCACAAAGGGAAAAAAATCATATATTTTTTATAGACAGTATTTGCAAAAACTGTCATTACAAACTCTCAATCATGTTAATACCAATTTTTAGGACCCATGGCCTTGAACCTAAGGCAATAAACCTAGAAATGGTTGGAATTATAAAAATCTATTCAGAGGCAAAAAATTCCACCCATGCGTTGACTTGAACCCGCGACCTCTGGCTAACCGTGCCCTCTGGCACGGTAAATAGGTTTAACCTGGTAAATAGGTTTTTAAAATTGTCCTCAGCACGAGTTAGTGCAACAAAAAGAATATAATCAGATAGAGTTAACAAAATCGGCCGTTTTTGGTATAAATGCGTGATCCTACGTACTCTGTCATGGGTCCTAAAAATCACTGTTAACATGTTAAGAGATTGTACGGACACTTTTTGCAAAAGAAGATATGATTCTTTTTTCATTGGTGGCGCTAGTCAGCCCCATGGATTCCGTAAATGTAAGTTTGCCACTGCCACTGTTTGGCACATTTCTGGTTATCGAGTGGAGACCACGAATGGGCAAACGCATCTGAAGCAGATTACCGGCGGCTGGAGGAGGAAGGCTGGGAGAAGTGGTGTGCCTTACAGAAGGCTATAGCCAGCAATGGACTTAATTAATTGATTGAATTTTTTTTATCCAAATAAATAAGCACAAAAAAATGCATTAGTTGTACTTCTGCCAAACTTCGTAACAGTTTGTTGGCAGATGCTCTTTGTTTTACAATTACTAGTATGGACTGACAGGTTGCATTTTTCGAATCGTTGTACTGGTATCTACGTAAATCCTTAAATTGTTGTATAGACTTACTTAAGCATATCATTATCCCTGTAACATCCACTGCTGGACTGAAGCCCTTTTCGCCTCGCTTTTCATGGCCCTTTGCCATATGAAACCACTGTTTTCCGGCTCCCCGGCTGCTATGTCATTTTTCTCCGTAACTCCGTCTGTATCCCAGAGGGGTAGGCAGAGACCTGGGACTGCCACTTGCCACGATTCTGACATTTGATCGAACATTTAAAGTGGGTAAATGATTAGTACAATTAGTGTTCCTACTTTAGTCTTAGATCCTTAAGTTTTAGATCCTGACATTTGATCGAACTTTTAGAGAGGATTAATGATTGGTACAATTAGTATTCCTACTCCTTAGATTAGCATGTTCTAAGGACGTATTTTGATAATTTTTTAAGTTTTTAGTTTAGGAGAATAATTCATTTTCTATTTAAGTTTAGCTACTGTACCGCCGTATTTTAGGTACCTAATCGGTCAAATGTTTTATCAGCCCCCACGTGACAGGCTCTGCCTAGTGTGGGGGTCAGCTTATTTGTAAAATGTACCTTTTTTATGGCAATAAATACTTTTCATCTTTATCTCTTTACTTGTTATTCTGAGGGTAAGCCGGCTATGCAATGCACATCGAATTGTCATAATAAACTAAGCATTGTAGTTTTATGAAACGCGGCTCTAGTGGTCGGCTGACTGATCGTTTGCCTCTCGAGGATCGTTGCCGTTCCGTTGTTGCATTCGAAGACCTATCGCAAATCTACCTAGCTAAATGCCTTGGCTGTTTCTACTCCTTTCCCCAATGTCTACTAATCTTCACTATTAAGTACATACAGAGCAAATGTTTGAAGCATAATGGTTCATTAAAATTGCTTTGCCAACCTGTGATGAAAAAACAAACATAAATGAACGTTTGTGCAAAGTAATTGTAAACCGACACGCAATACGCAACTAAGTATACTGCAAAAAGAAGCCTATGCACGCCTACAAAAAAGAAGAAAGGGACAGCTTTTCTAGCTTCTTAGGCAGCTCGGTAACTTAGTTTTGTTTGAATGACTCGACAGCATAAATTAACAAGTCGATAATGAAAAAACATAGTTCTACAAAATATAGTTCTATCTGACTACCTCGTTGGTCTAGCAGTATCACGTCTGATTACCAAACCGGAGGTCGTGGTTCGATTCCCACTGGGGGCCGCCGTACATTTGTACAAATGGCCTTAGTCCGGATATATTTCCATGTTTATGATGTCCTTGCCTGGTTACTATAGAACAGGGTATCCTAGTTTGGAACCAGGACAAGTGTTGCTAGCAAAATACTGACCGCAAAAAGTGAAGCTAGCAAAATACTGTTATCTAAGCATTGTTAGGTACAACAAACACCTAGATACATGCACACTAAAATGGTAAAGAGGTAAGGTTTGTTTGTAGGAGGTAATCTTCGAAACTACTCATCCGATTTCAAAAATTCTTTCACCAGTCCAACGTCCTTTCAACGTCCTCATTGCTAACCTTGAAAATAAAAATTGAAACCATTGTTTTTTTCAAGGTCAGGTCTGACGAGGTGAATATTGAACTTTCAAAGACATATGCTATATGTCACTTTCAAATTCCAAGCAGGTGAAGCCGCAGACAAAGGCACCGTAGGTTAATCAATAAAACTAAAAATTAAGGTTGAAAGTTGCAACATTACTTGTCTTTTGTCACTTGACAAGAGTTACCGACAAGAAGAGGCGGCTGTGTGTGGTCAACCTTAAAAGTGCCATCTAAGAATGAAGCATCAAATCACCCCGAGCCATATCCGAGGAGTACACACCAGATAAATAGTATCCGTCGCTAGATCGACATGCAATACGCCCCAGCCACCGGTGGGTCTTACTCAGTCATACGAATCAATTAAATCTATATTTTTACTAATTACTAATGAATCCTGCAACCGTTGTTTTGCCATATTATTAAGCCTAGGTCCTATTCTCAGACCTACCAAACATACTCAAAAATTTTTTAAAAATAAACATCTTACATCTTAGCAAACACCGTGACACGGGATTTTTATATATTAGAAGATTTATTTAGAACGACTGTCTTATTTATAAAAACACGATTCCTTAAAACACTCGTCAGACGCAGTTTAAATAGTCTATGGTAAAGTCTTTCCATTGACCACAGACTATTTAAATTGCATCTGCGAAACGTTGTCAGACCTACCAAATGTACACAAAAAAATTATTAAAAGTCCGTGAAGCCGTTTCGGAGGAGTTCGATAACAAACACTGTGACACGAGATTAGTATAATAATAGATTACGTATTTATGAAAATGTTTTTTTATATACAACAATCTTACAATAGCTGCAAGACTATAAAACTATATTTCAGATGTTTCTGAGTAGACCCTAGCTTGTGGTCCAGTAGCTGATTATTTCTTGTGTTAAACCATCACAAAAACAACTCAAATGAACCCTATTTAGTATCCGATAGGGGTGATTTTGGCTTGGATTAGGTGTATCAGTAAAGTCCATAGGGTGTGTAGTAATGGGCCCAGCGTTATCTACAGATTAATTACAAGAGATGACCAACTGCAAAGCGGATGACGACGTTGACTTGTTTCCATTACTGGAGAAATTTATTTGAAAAAAAAAAAAAACGGTTTACCATTTAATGTCTTTGTTTTTCGTGCCAGTGTTAATGGTTTGTATTGTTTTATAATTTCAGAATGGAATGTTTACATAATTATGTACTCCTTTTAAATAAACTTAATTTTTTAACGAGCTACTTTAATAAGCTTCTTAAAATTGGAGCAATTTCACTTATACCTATTAAAAAGAGTAATTTAAAAAAACTGCTCGAAAATAAACAGTGTACAATTACAGAGAAAGTGAAGGCAAATTTACTTTTGGTTTATTGTTTCCACGGAAGAAAGTGATATAGAAACATTTTCCGAGAATGGAAACACTTGAATGACTACTTTCGAATACAATAAACCTAGGATTCGAATACAATAAACATTCATACGAATTCACTACATGAACTTTCGCTGAAAAGTTAAAATTCTCATTTTTTTTTTTTACTATGGGCCAGTTTCTAAGTTAAGAATTTTGCTAAATAAATAGTGCTGTCTCTTAGAATTTCTCAGAGAAGAGCGTGACAGAACGTTACTTAAGTATTTACTTAGTGAAATTCTTAAGTCAGAAACCGCCCCAAGCCTATCCAAAAAATAATTAGATTTTTAAAATTTTACTCAATAATCAACAGCTGAAAACCTAAATAACGCAAAACCTGATTTCGGTTTTGCGTTATTTCAATAATATTTTGTAGATGGATATATTGCAGCCTATATACGTTCCACTGTAGGTGTGGAGAGGATGAAGGAAGAAAGATTGACGGAACAAATATATTGAGCGAATGTGGGTGGAAGGGCCGGTAAGGGACGGACATACTTTGACTTCGACGAAATAAGGGATATATTAGCACTAATAATACATGTTGAGGAAGCGAAAGTGATCTGTCAGGATCGTGGCAAGTGGCAGGCTCTGGTTTCTGCCTACCCCTCTGGGATACGGCGTGAGTTTATGCATGCATGTATGTTTGTAGATGCATGGATATAAGCAAATCAATCATATAACGTCAACGCGACATAACTCCATTAGATACGTTGGAAACAGTTCACCTAGCGTTTAGCGCAGTGAAATCATCAGGTGTGGCGGCGTCGCGTGCGGCCTGTTCCCGGTACCGGGCCACTCTTCGGTTGGCCCTTGAACTTGGACCCTATTAGGGAGATCCTATACATCCCAGCAGGCCCCCCACCTGATGGTCTAACACAGGGGCGCTGGAAGAATGTTTTGCTGCGCGGGGGGGGGGGGGGGGGGGGGGGCGAATACAAAATGGCCTGCGAGAAGCTGTCTGAGTTAAATGAAAGTTATTTTCTGTGTTTGTTTGTGTGTGTTTAAGAGACAAAGAGATGTAAGCTTTTTCGAGTGAGGTATGCAGAATAAAGGAAAAATCTGAAAGTAGTGTATAGCATTTGTCATATTGTATAAAAATTTACAATACCTGTTAATGTTATTGAATAAAATATTACATTTCATACAATAATCATTAATTAGAATTAAAAAATATATTAAGGGGGATTATCCAAAACAGAAATAAAATTGTGATGGCCCATGACCCACGTACTTAGAATTTGGAGGGAGCTTTTGGGAGCTTGGTCTGACGACCTGGTTACGGTGGCAGGCAGTCGCTGGATGCGGGCAGCACAAGACCGGGACGTTTGAAAAACGATGAGGGAGGACTATGTCCTGCAGTAGGCGTCAAATGGCTGATGATGATGATGATATATCCCAGTTAATATCGTTGAGGCGGTGGAAGGTCCGTGGATGCAGATGGCAAGGTACCGTGAGAGATCGCATTTGGGGGAAAAGACCTAGACCTACCAGTGGGCAGCAGTGGGCTGATGATGATAATGATGATAGATCCCATGTAGTCCTCGGTGTAAACACATGACCACCTCAACCCATGCCCTGGGTGCCTTGGGTGTTGGAAAAAGCACCGAAGGGAAGACCAGGAGGCAGGCAATAACATTAGTGTAACCTTATACTCAGACTGCTAATCAGACTGCGACTCAGGGAAAACCCTATGCTCACCATGTTATTGAGACTACCTAAGTATCTAAGGTGTTCACATACCTCATGTGTTTACAAACTTAATATCATCATCATCATCATCATTAAAATACCTCGTATTTTTTAAATTGAAATTATATTTCAGCGTTTCCACTGAGATAGGTATAATATTATGTAGGTATATAAATTTTATTGCATACAATCATTGATCAAGTATCGCCCCCATTAATGTCAAAGTCTTGGTTGAAAGAAAATACCTACAGCTCACTAATATGCGACGGCGCCCAGATAAATCAACAAGTAAGTTCGCAGTGGTACAGTCGACGGAATATCAGCCTTTTACGCGTGTGCACTCTACTCAGTTACATTACGGACCACATTGCTGTAAAAATAAGGTTTATCTGCTGCCGACAGATCAAAATATAGTTCCACTCTATGTGTTTACGATAAAAACAATACGACATAAAAAATGGAAAGACCAACTACCTATTTGCTTCGAGTATTTTCTTATTCTATTATTTTGACGATTTTCAAAATACTAAAAATTCAACACGAGAAGCCATCAAAACAAAAGAAGATTTTAAACTTCCTATTAATAAAACGCATGATTGCCAATTAACATTAGAAATACAAGTCTTCATTAACCGCTTTCATAAATTAGATTTAACTGAAGTAGCGGCTTTCTAGTCTAGACAATAAAAGTGTTAACAGTATGAGTGGTAAGTAATTGAATTTAAATGTTAGTATCTACTTTATACCACCGATTTCAATTCAATCTTTGAAGGAATGTTGGTAATTAATCCAGATAGGTGGCTTCTTCAATTAACCAATCATTCTAAATCCCTGAAATGTCTGATAATAGGATTCAAGTATGCGATCAAGCAAGCGGTGGTAGCCTAGTGGGTACAACATTGGACTCGGAAGCGGGAGACCCAGGTTCGATTCCCAGTGCGGGCATTTACCTATGAATTTTCTTTCTAAGTTATGTACATTTGTGAAGTTATAGTAGCTAAACCATTCGCTAACGGTGAAGGAAAACATCGTGAGGAAACCTGGGTGTCTTACCTCACTTACCTCAGCGCTTGAAATCGCCAATCCGCGGTGGGCACGCGTGATGATTAAGCCCATACTCTCTCTCTGAGAGTAGGCCTGTGCCCTAAAGTGGGACGTATTTAGGCTGCTTATGCTATGCGATCAATTCGACCATCTCTGTGTATGTACGGCGGAGTGGTGCAGGGGTTATCCTACTTATAAATACAAACAACTTTGGATCGCGAAAAAGGGGACCCATTTTGTCAAAGTCTTCTTCCAACAGTTTGGAAGGAAGGTTTATCCTTCCAAACTCTTTAAAAAAAACGTAGGATTTTTTTATTCAAGCATTTGCCTTTCTCTGACGATATTTATCGTAATTGTCATTTAAATCGTACAGCAGACGTCTGTCTTGTACTAATTCCATCAATCCACTAACTAATTCCATCGACTTATTCGAATACTAGCAATGCCCGTGACTTTCGTGGCCATCTGATATGCCTATAGCCCCTGTTCATCCTGGAGGTCGTTTCTAAATACTGGTGAAAGATTTTTTTAAAATCGAATGCATAGTTTCGGAGATTACCCCATATATGTAACTTATAAGCTTTTCCTCTTTATAATATTATGGTTTTATTCGAATATTGTTAGTTAAACTCTGCACAAGACATATTACGTGATTTAAGTGAATTCTTCAATAAAGTGAATCACGGATACCCGACAGCCGTCTTCTAATAGAACCGATTTTCTGTCAGACTATTTCTTACAAACAAGAATGTAAAATTGTCTTGCTTACAATGTAACCACGCACCTAATATGTACCTTGGCGGAAATTATGGCTGCGTCAGAAGCAATAACTATTGCAAGACATCTCAGTAGGCGCAGGCGCCTAAAGCTACATTGAATCCCCTTTTTGTCAGTAATCGAAAGGATGGTAGAGAGAAACCTATGCATTTCCTTCCAATTGTGACTGTTTGTTAAGGAAAATCTTTATTTGAGTTTGAAAGTATTTTAACACTGACGATTTAGTAAGCATGACACAAAAAACACATAAAACTTATAAAACTTTATTGTTAGGATAGAAGAACCGATGGGTTAAGAAAATTATCGAGTGGAGATTACAGATTAGTGTAGGTAGCTCTGAATGAAGATAACCAAGAAATTGAAAGTACACATGCCTTGCAGTAGAAATGAAGGCATTGAGAAGTGTGTGTGTGTGTGTTTTACTTTGATGACAGGACATGCAATCGTTTGATTAGAGAACGTTGTGGACTAAAAGAGGATGTAGTGACTAGAATTAAGAAAGGAATGTTACTTTGGTTTACACATATCGAGAGGATGAAGAATGAAAGATTGACGAAACAAATATAGCGATCGAATATGGGTGGAAGGGCCTAAAATAATTAGACTACAGATTAAAACAAATGTCTCACCCTCTTTCTCAGAGTGACGATACACAGAAAAAGAATCAGAGGGCGCTGTCATTATTTTTTCTGTCTGTTAGAAATGTCAACTTTGGAGCGCATAATATAGTCGCTCGAAAAGCAAAGAACTGCGCTAGTCGGTGTGAAAGATAAGAGACCAATGAGCAACAAAAACTAGGTAAGAATATCTGCGATGAACGTTGAAAATACCCGGCTTTCTACCAGCTTCCCTGAAGGAAAGCCCTCCATTTCTCACACGCGGATCGAAAGCGTCCCTCAAACGATCCAGCTCTAGGTATTACTCGCGCGAGTATATTTCAAGGCATGGAGTTGTCACCGTAAAGCCTCCGCGTCTAGGGCCAGAATGTAAATACATAAATCAGCCGGACAATGCAACAATGGTCCTAGCTAGGTAGGCGCATCCAAGCACGCTCGCCTGCCCGTATAATAATATCCTTTGACTGCAACGCAGGGACGTATCGAGAGGGAAGATGTCATGATTATGTCAAGGAAGTAGAAAGTAGGTTTAATTTGATTCTTGTAGTAACTGACTATTTGGATTAAACCGTTACAAAAACTAAGTAATTTTCGTATTCTATAGAACAAAGTTGACTGACGAGGTTCTTAACTGCGATTAATACGCCACATAATCACCAGTCACTGAAGATCTTCTTCTCGGTGACAAATATTTTAAAAAAATCCCCCCGAACCAGCTTCCCAGGCCTCTCGCAAGTCCTCCCGAGTGCAGGTAATGAGGCTCGAGGGACATGCTGTGAGATATGTTGTGGGGAGGCTCCACAAAAAAAAATGGTCGAGCTTCTCTCCTATGTAGCTCCATTGACATAGGTCACTCCTGCATCTACCGATCTGCGTTCATAACCTATTGAGACTTCATCCAGGGTAGCCTGTGCCCTGGTAGCAGCGCCTCCTTGGCTTCCACAAAATAGTCGAAGCCAGGAGCTGAGTCGCGTCATAGGGCGATTGCATTCGCAGGTAAAGATGTAGTATTGATAACCTATACAGGATAAGGTACTTTTTTCTACTCTTTACTTTACTCATGGAGCTGAGCCAGTATGAATTAGATGCGCGGATCGATACATCAATATGTGTCATTCATCATCAACCCATTATGTCCCCACCGAGGGGCACAGGTCTCTTCCCTGAGGAAGGTATAGGCTATACTCCATAACGGGGGCCAAGTCCGGATTGGTGGAGGCTTGTAGACTAGTGGCTCGTCTACTGTCAGAAGTTGTCAAGCCACCCTAAGGCCTCTGACTTGGCTTTACGACTGCCATCTATCGACAGCAGCCGGCACCAACAGCTTAACGTGCCTTGCGAAGCACGGAACCGCTCGGAAAAATGCCACTAGCGTTAGGCATAGACGGCGACCCATCCATGCACTGAACGCGCCGTGTGTTGCTTAACATTCGTGATCGTTTAAGATCACTCAGGCAGCCGGGGCTACGAGCGATTCATTATGTGTCATTATGTGAGTTGAATATTGGATTCGTGCCATTGCATGCTATTTGGTCTATTTTATACTAAATCGTTATTCGCCTCGTTGAAACTTTACGTCGCATTATGCTAGTCATTTAATTAAGATAAATAATATTATTATCTTTGCCCGGAAACTGTAATTCTTTAAAACATTAGCTAGGAAAGGAAACTTGGATTAAACTTGTTTTAGGGTAACAAAATACTTCAATATAATTAAGCGGTCTTCTAACCTCTAAACTGGTGACGCAATCAGCCAATAGAAACGTTCGTAGCTTAAACAACATAACATAACATAAACTCGCATCTGTACCAGGGTTTGCCACTTACCACGATCCTGACAAAGCTCTATCGTTTCATCAACATTTATTAGCAATGATCGTAGCTTATGAATCTTATGATAGAAAACAACTGTTTGGAATCGAATTCCCCGAAGAAATACACTGATTACGCTCTTACTCTTGGAGGTATTGCAGTATCGACTAGGAAGTAAACCCATGATTTCATTTAGCTGAATTGAATGAGAACGCTAATAAAATATTTGTTGCCAATAAAGTTCTGTTTTGTAGTACCTAGCCTTGTTAACCCTGCTCTTGCTATGATGAAAATATGATCAGTTTCGTACATGCGTGCCTTTGTCGCTGTCCTTCCTTAATGAACAATTTATTTGGGCATCAGTGATTGAATTAACGTACTAAATAATTTTCTAAGATATAATCAGATAATTAGATAAATAGTGTACGTAAATTTCCTGAGAAAAAAGTTGTACAGCATGTAAACATGATTTTTGTGCGCACACGCTAACCAGCGTCACTCATTATAGCATCCGTGACGCATAACGCAAAAGCTTGGTAACTTAATAAACGGGTTTCGACCGCTTACTTTCTCATAAAAATGGTTGTATTCCCTTTTTTATCGCCTAACTCAATTGTCACGCTTGTCGTGAAGACTGGCAGTGCACTGCACAAGCGCTCGTGTTCCTATTTCAAATTCGAGATGTTTGTTTCTTTTATTCTTTATAGAATTTAGTGGCCATTACCTTTTCACTTTCACTATGGTCGTCTCAATAAAATACTGGTGAACTCTAGTTTAAAATCTTTTTTGTGTATGACTGGCCACTGGTAAAGCCAGGCTTAGTGGCCACAATAGTTTCTTTATAAAGTAGACCGTATCTTGTCTTCAGTGTAATACTAATTGTGTTTATTTTTCTATTTCAGGTAAGTTCCAATAACCGTTCAGTGAACTTAGTTTTTTACACCATACTGACGTTATACTCTTGAAGAACACCATATGGTATTGGTAAGTTAGCATCTCGTTTAGTGCGACTTAAAGTTAAAAAATATCTGTTTGAAATTTCATAATCTTGCAAGTGCGTTGAAACTATTGAATGCTGCCCAAAAGAGTCGGCATATTGGTTAACGGTGCAATGAACTTGGAAAGATCGTAACAAATTGAGTGTGAACTAGCGTCTCTGACGCATACGATCAGTGACTATGCTCATTAACAATGTTTACAACTGTCAGTATTACGGTATTGAGAGAGAGAACATCTCTTCCACGTACCACGACATGACTTTGAAACTCTTTGACTCTTTAAATACTAGCAAACTGCTTGTTACTATTCCTCGTTGACAAGCTTTAATTAAATTTATTCTATGCCACTTAATCTTGAAAGATTTACGTGTGTTTTGTAAAAAAATTAATTTCTTGGAGAGCGGCGTAGCCGGCACCCACGTAATCTATTGTTCTTATATGCCTATAAAGATCCGATGGGTTAAAGCGTGCAAGGCCTAAATAAAAATTTCATCAAGTGTTCTGTATAGTACAGTAAGTACATTAGCCCTTTTCACGAGTGCACTCTACTCTGTTACGTTACTTGCAACTTTGCAATAAAATCGTTAGGGTTGATCAGGGCCTCGATTCTGTTAGTGTATTGTAGTATAATGACAGATACACTGTCGGGTCACGTGACGTGTTTTTTCATACCATTGACGCCTAGAAGGTCTGACACGCGTGCCCGCGTAGACTTAAAGCAGCCATGGAAATGAAATCGCCATGTTCACGCAGTTGTCATGATACTACAATGCATTAACAGAATCTAGGCCCTGTTTTTAACAGCCACTTATGGGTAAGAATACCTCTTTTTTATATCCCGATACTGTTTTCGGCCGGCTGCGATGTGGCAATATCGTTAGGGAGCTGTTGAATGACATGGAGGTAGTATACAATTAAATTATCTTATTAAAGTGACGTATAACGATTGTAATAATTAGACGTGAGCGCTGTGATGCAAGAGCTTGTGTGATAAATATGATGAATATAAAATACATATTTTATCGACTACCAAGTTGCGTAATTCTACGTAACATGTTGATTATACTGTGATAATAGGATATGTGTGCAGTGCTTTAGTGCGCGCGCAAGCGTCATTTTAGTGTCGCATAGTTTTGTTTCTGTTTGACATACTTAGGCTGGCTTGTGCCAAAGCTATCCGACATACTTAGGCTGGCTTGTGCCAGCTCTATCCATCTGTTTATCCAGGGGTACGCTCTATCCAGTGAATAAGTCTAAAACGTCTTGCACCATGACATTTGCAGAGCTATAGATAAATAATTATATGACTGACAACCCTGACAATCAGCTCTTATTCGTTTATCCCTGGATAAGTAACTATTTGCCTATTTACTTAGTTATCCAGTGACTTGGGACAAGTCGCCCTTTTGATGTAGTTTCGTTTTAGATTTTGGGAGCAAAAGTTTGATGTTTGATGCAATACCCAGGGCCGCTTCTCATAATACTACAATTCAACTCAATTCAATTCAACTTTATAATGACAAATCGATATTGCGAACTTTTCCTACTTGTTAATCTATGGGGTAATTACGCAATGTATATAGAATTGCCACAATAAACTATGAGTTGTAGTTTTGCGAACGAAGGCGACATATTTCGACTATGTAGGGGTGTATCAAAGGGCAAAGAAGAGTACTCGTAACCGGCGAGTCTGCCATAGTGCATGCAGGGGCTAATGATAATTAATTAAAAAAGCGATGAAATGAGGAAGATTTGATAGGATCATGGCAAATGGAAAACCCTGTCTACCCTTCTGGGATACAGGCGTGAGTTCACTGTGTTAATTTAATATATACAAATCTGGTGTCACAGTGTTTGTTATCGAACTCCTCCGAAACAGCTTCACCGATTCTTATGAATTTTTTGTGTATATTTGGTAGGTCTGAGAATAGGTCGAATAGCTAGAATATTGTAAAGCGTTTTGTTAATATGGACCTTAGCGAATAACCTTGAATAAATAGTTTGAAAAGAAATAACTCAAAAATAGGATCTATCAAGGAGTCAACGCGCAGTAACTCAAGGCTTCCAAAGAGTATTAAGTTGAACACAGGCGTAGTAACGAGACGAATTGCACGCTTGACTCTAGCCGCTGGCACTAGTAGACTGAAACAAAAGAACACGCGGATAGGAATATTGGTCATACGGTTACAAACTCTCACAGAGTCACGCGTGTCTAAGACTTATTATAACAACTACAATACCACGTTCCAAAAAGAAACGAGAGAAAACTTACATGTACTTACACGTAGTGTAACTTTAAGTTGAAAACTCTGTTAATTAAGCAAACCTGTTTTGAAAAGAACTAATGGTTATTTGTTAGCTTTGTTCTTTCCTCCCGAGGTTTTACTTCACCGTTAGCAAGTGATATTGCTACTTTAACTTCACAAATGTACATAGCTTAGAAAACAAAGTCATAGGTGCCTGCCCGAACTGGGAATTGAACCTGGGTCTCTCACTTCCGAGTCCAATGTTCTACCCACTAGGCTACCACCGCTGTTGAACGTTTATTTGGTACCAATACAATCAAAATTAAAACGATCATAGTTTAGCGTATAAATTATGTTCTCCTTACTTAGCTTATGGCCTATGTCCAGCAGTGGATTGACACCGGCTAATTATGATGATGATGAAAACTTAGCTTACCTGCTACCAAAAATAAGTACAAGTCGCACGAAAATGGCCGCCGCTCAGCATTTTGACATGATCGGTGAAGACTACGACGATGATTTTCAGCGGTCGCCAAACAATTACATTAATATACTCACAATAATAACCTCAAATCATAGTAAAATTTATTAAACAATTTATTAGATATATTTAAACTAAAACGAACTCTACGCACTCGTTCCGAAATAACAAAAAAAATGAGAAGTCTATATTGTACCGCAGATTTCTGAATTGAAATTGTTACTAAGTAAAAACTGAAATATCATTCTGTCTCGTTCTCTTTTGGGAATAGATACCTAGATAGATAGAGAACACAAAATATTGCCTCACTGATATAAGACTTTTGACAGTTATCTGCAGGTAACAACGATAGACAACGCTTTATCTAACATGACTTGTAGTGCCAGATTAGTGCCAGCTCTAGCTTGAGATTTGTATGGAAACAACAGAAAACGCCATCCTATAAAAAATATATAAATAATTTCCGTACATCACAATCACTTGTCCTGATCCCGAACTAGGACGTAACAAACATGGAAAATAATAATAATGTACATACATTATTATATACCTACATGCAGTAAATTAGATCAGCTTGAGATCAAGGTGATTCGAACCTTCTACCTTATTGTATTTTGCTTCAACTAGGCTTGCCTCAGCTCCATTGGACGTGATTAAAATAATAGCTGCGCGCGCGTCGGTGATCACCGCTTCTGCAGCGCCTGCGCCGCCCATGTATCGATCTTTGCGCTATCAATCTGAAATCAACTCTATGCCCCTGGGATAAGAACGGTCTCAAACAAAAATGTATAAGGTCGATCAGCTGTCATGTTTACCAAACAATTTGTGTGGTGTTCGGAGGGCGCCACCGTAAGCATAAGGTTATTGAAAGCAATTTTGATGCCCTGCACACTGTACAGAGAATTTGGTACTCTTCGTATTTTTCATGTTTCATAACATCAAATTTCAAGATTTAGTGGCGCCGGATTAAGAATAGCGTCACTCCATTTCCTCTCGTGGATGTCGTAGAAGACAATCGCATACCATTGAATTATGCGCATACTGCGATCGCCAACCTGCCTGCCACGCATGGCGATTATGGCAAAACCCCTCATGGTTAGAGGGAGGCCTGTGTCGTGCAGTGGGCGTCAAATTGCTGATGATGAAATTCCCAGATTTATTGTTTTGCGCGATGTTGACACACACACACACACTTTCACTCATACACATTTAATAATCACACATATAAAATCCCTATTTAACTTTTATAGATTTTATTTAATCTTTGCTAAAAAGATAATTTCATTAATTAGATTAGTTAATTGATGTCAAATTATATTGTTTTATCCACTACTTTTACAACACCATTCTAGTTTTGGAAGAGCGGTGTCTACTCCTTCAGGTATACGATAAGATAAGAATATTCTATATTGCACACAAGAAACGGGACAAAAAAGATTAAAGTTACAATGAAAAAGTACAATGGGCGGCCTTAGGTATTTTTATACTTACAAGTAGATACCGTCAATGTGCGTAGTCTAAGATGTAGTGGATAACGAAATAGAGATTTTTCCTATGTTCAAAAATAAATATTTCTAACAGTTATTTCCAGGGCACCTCAGTTTTATGTCATAAAATAGTAACAGCTCATTCTACATCATCATCATCGAAGTTAAGAAACTATTTTCGTTTAATATTTCAGATCATAGTACGTCACGAAATTGCTTTTTCACGGTTAAAATTGCTTATTAATTTGCACAACTGAAAATGGGTACTGGCGTTAAAGTACGATCTTATTCTCTTAGGGGTATATAAATACTTATATTATTCTTTTGTTTACTTGTGTGGTTAATTATTGTACTGCAGACAGTTGTACTTGCATTTACAACAGAATCGAAGAAATAGCCGTGTCATACGATGTCTGTAGTACATCACATTATTATTAAAGTAATTATTAGTACACCTTGACCGTCCGTACCTCACAAACCCAGCTTTCAAGTGTGACTAATTTCAAGATTACTTGTTTCAACACACTTAAGATCTATTTCCAATTGCCTTCAGGATACAAATAACTGGACCTTCAACTGGCTTGGGAAGTGCTCAATATATAATTGAATGACAGCTCGGGGAGCCACCCTGTCCGCACTCAATATTATAACCGGCCGGTTGCGAAAATATTTTTATCTGTTACTACAAAAAAATCACTTATTTAAGAGTCCATATGAATCCTCCAGAATGAGCACAAACCTTCTCCGAGAGATATACAATTTTATAAAGCTCGGTTGGACATGACAAAGGAAAGTCCACTTTAATTCTAATGGTGAATGAGCCCATAGTAAACGTTTGACTTTGTGTTCGTCAACGTACGTCAACTACACTTTTAAAAACAATACAAAAAATGTTAATGCAGATTGACATATTATTTATAAAGATACCTATAAAAACCTGCGCAAGAAAAGTCGCCAGCAAAAGCTAGTGGCCTAGTGGCATTAAAAACCACTTCTCAATAAACAATTTACTCACATAGACGTGAAAATACCCGCGTAATAATAGTAAAACAGTCACGAAGCACAAAATGAGGAGTCCACCAGATTGACGAGCCTGGTACTTAACCTATCAGCAGCCTGCTAATATATAAAGTAAATTAAGTGAATGCATGGCGTAGGGCAACAGAAGTTCTGCCTCTTAACTGTCGGCAAGGATTTGAACTCATCATAACTGATGTTGAGTACCACACTAGAAGCAACCAATCATCAGCCAATATTATACAACTTCTTTTTCTCCTCGACCATTTTCATCCAGTTGCTGCCAGCAATTTGCATCAGATTGTCGGTTCAATGAGTTAGTGAGTGGCTTACGCTGCGTTTGTCAGTACAGATAGATAAGAAATAATTTTGAATAGTTTAAAGTGGGTTACGCTGTTTAGCTGGAGGTCTTCATGGCCGGACGATCTCTCAATCTTTTTGCTCAGCTGGTAGAGGGTGGATTGACAGGGAAGCGTAGAAAATCATGAGAGGGGCTTTTGCCCGGCAGTGCGACCCAAGCGCGATTGAAGAACAATACTTATGGAAATAGAGGTCTCAAACTGAAACTTGCGAAACATGGATTGACTCAATCCGCATGAAAGTAATAGTATTTTTACTTTCATGCACACGCTTGAATCGCGAAATTTGGAATGACTTATTCAGCACATAAGTAGAAGTGATTGCTGAAAAGAATTTCCTGTTTCAAAAGTTTTGAAAACTATAACTTAATGCGCTGGATCAGCGACCCGAAGTGGGTTTTGGCCTCGTATTGCTACACGTATTTTTAACTCTACAACCGTCTGAACACTAGGAAAGTTGTCTATCTTCGGCTGTTTTTTGTTTACCGTAGAATAAATCCCCATCGTGTGAGGTATGTATGTAATTGTGTACGCTCTATCTTTTCAATCCGCGAGACATCTGAAGTATGTTCATTACTGTCCGTACGCGGACATGTGGTCCGTCTTCACTGTTTATTTTCACATTCCAGGGGTAGATTGTTTCTTCCTTTTGCACAATTTTATTTCTCAGCCGTTTACGGTATTTTTTTTAAATAGATCGGTGACGAATCTACATCTCGATAAAGAAAAGATAGTGTAATTCGTTCTAAACAAAAGTAATTCCTTCGAAAATTTCGGGTTTTGTGTTGATTGAACATAGTATTCCGTGTGGCGCCGGGTTAAGAATAGCATCACTTCATTTCCTTCAAGGAGAATACATTACCAGGAGACAGGCAGCAGCATTTTCCTGTGATTCCAACCGTATACTGCGATCGCCAATCCGCCTGCCAACCGTGGCGAAACCCCTCATGGCTAGGAAAACCATGAGGGAGGCCAATGTCCTGCTGTGGGCGTCAAATGGCCGATTATTATGAACATAGTAATGGCTGTCACATAGTAATGTGCGATCGCAAAATGTGAAGTAAAAGGTTTGTCAGGATTATGGCAAGTGGCAAATCTCGGTATTTGGATACCCTTAGAGGGAGAGTGTATATTTGGATGTAGAGAATAGTTTCTGGAGGATTGAATTTTTTGTAAGCAAACAATTTTTCTAATAACTTTTTAGTTTTCTACCACAGAGTCCATGGTTAGCGTGAATACGACGTTCCAAATGTATCGACGACGCATCTAAATAGTTTATAATAGCATACCCACATAAATTGTCATAGTATCTTTTTCAATCCACCAGCCATCTGCGCCAACATGCCCCATGTTCATTAATGTCTAGACAATAATACGTTGTGCTTGACCGGTTTTTTTCTCATCCAGTCGTTTAGTTATACCCTGTATCAGTGCTCGCATCTCCTGGAAATCGTAGGGTAATATTTCACAGGGTACTTAAAGGGCGAGAAGGCTTCTCACCTATTTGTCAATGTCAACAGATAAAAATTGAGCCTGCCCCCGTATATCTATTTTCACACCTTCACTGTAAAGTAAAAACTGATAAATTGTTGATGTCCTTTATCGCCTTTTGCGTAGAGTTGCCCTGTTAAAATGTGTTGCTTTTTTGTCGAGCAAAAATGTGGTGTACTTAATTTACGGCTGGCCATGCGACTGCTTCGACAGGATTTTGGTGCCAGGATGTGTACAAGGATTCGCAGGATTTTTTTAAACTTCACTCGGAAACTTGGGAACTACGTACGAGTCCGCTGTCTGTTTAAATTCTAGACGTAAAGGCTGGCTGAAAAAAAATCTCTATAAATAAGTTCGCTTTTGCTCATAATCTAAGACAATCCCGTTTTTTTAAGTGCTTAATTTAACAAACAAACGAGTACATACGTAGAGTTTGAAGCCTGTCTTACTTTGCAGAATTTGCTGTTTCGCGCGAATTGGATTTTATCATGGAACTTTTCAAGGTACCTGCTTTAATTTTACTATTGTTGGAAATTCACTTTTCCGCTACAACACTCCTGACCCAAGTCTCACAAGCAAAAAGACATGATGATGTCATCAGATATATTATTCATTTTAATTAGAATTTTTAACGGTTGCTTCCTTTAATGTTTATTCAAGCGACGCAATGTTTGTTAAGATGGTAATAAAATTGTTGCCTTTAATTTAATTGCCTGTGTGTGAGTTTTATGATCCCGTTTTATTATGATAGAGTTCTTGTTTTCGAATTATTATAGAATTTGTTTGAAAAATAAAATAAAAAGCAAGTAATAAACTGTTTTATGTGGTGTAACAACCACGCAGAATTAATTTTTATTGTCAAGACGAAGTGCCGAGTGGACACAAAGAGGACTAGTCAATGTTTTTACCTCTCCGGCGCCTCTGACACGACAGTGTCACACCCGGTTTCTCGTACACAAAAAATCGGTTAGTACCGTTGACAGCTGTGAGTTTTTTTGTATGCACTTTGGCCATATGACAGTTGTTAAAATTAGATTAAGAGATTGCTTAGGTACGAGAATCAGGGGGTAAGACAGATACTTTTTTAACAGACATTAAAAAAAGGAGGAAGTTCTCAATTCGTGTTTTTGTTTCCTAGCTCATTATCTTTGTTTATGAACTAACTTCGATTATTCTTTTTGCATTGGACTGAAAGTATCATAAATACAACAAAATCAATAAAAAAATTACTAAAAAGACAAAAATAAAAAAGTGTAATAGAAAAATAACCAACAACCCGACCGACTAAGCGGGTGGGACCCCAATTCACCCATATAACTTTGAGAAGTATCTACCTTGCTTGGTCCCGCCTTCTCGCTAGTTAATGGTCAGCAGTTGGATTGTTGGTTATTTTTCGTACAGTTTTTTTTAATTTGAAATTGTTTTTAATCTACTCCAAAAAAGGAGAAGGTTTTCAGTTCATCTTTATATTTTTTATGCATGTTATCCGATTTAATTAATTTTTTATCACACCTGCTCTGAAAATACATACTAATTATACCAATTAGAGGGAAGAAACGCCTTTATCCCGCCCTTCAAATCCTTTCATCCCAAGGTATGGAAGTTTGTATGAAAATCCTTCCGACCCAAGGGTGGGAAGTATGTATGAAATTCCATTACATACCCGGTTTTTTTTTTAAATTTGTCAGCAATCATACTGCAAAGGGACTTTAACTGTCTACTAATTAAATTTCAAGTAAATTGTTACTGGCCACATACAGTTTTTTTTTTACCAGTTACCAACCTCCTTGGTGCATACAGAAAATTAAAAACGAAATTATTTTTGTATATAAAACGCGCGGAATCACGGAAGAAGTGGCTGCATGACCTTATGATCTTAGCCTACTCCAGAAACGGGCGAATAAAAAAAGGAAAAGCCCGCGCATTTTCGCAAAAACTTCGATTGATTTGTCTATAATTTTCCTCGTAGGTGTAATAAAAAGCACTATACATACCTCAGGATAAAGTACAGTTCCATACCTCAATTGGTTTGCGCCCCTCGCAAGCTCGTGGCGCAAATGCCATAATCTCGGTATGGAACTGTCACTTTCTTCCCTCTGAAGTAATGTACTATTTTTTGTTAGAAAGGTGGTGCCTCCTCTCGGAGGTGGTCCCGTATGAATATGAACAAGATCTGTTAAGGGGATCTACGGGAAATCATCAAACTCTTCAATATTCAAGGAAATTATTCAAGAAATTCTGGTCCCAATCATAACACGACAAGGAATACCGTCAGCGCCATCTAGTGTTGAAATGATCGATCTTTAGCTACTTTTCAGTGAGTATTTTGAAGGCGGCAGCTCTCTATACATCCGGTTTATAAAGGTGAGTATATATGAAGAAGTAAGTAACGAACTTAGGTCGTGTTCATTTTAGAAACTGTCTTTGCATAAGTTTCTTAGTCTATTACCATATAAACTGCAAATGAAAACACGAGCGCCCGCGCCGTAGAGGCACCGTAGTAGTGCCGACCTGTCTTTCTTGTCCCTTCATGACAATCAATGTGTGTTTATTTAGCTGCCGGTCGATTATTATTCTGAGAAGATTAATAAAGAACAATTACTGCCGAATGACACTGTGCTTCTGCGCATAGTGATGAGTTCTAAAGACGTTATTACTTATTAGGGTCCCGTACTCTAAAGGTGCAAACAGGGCCATATTATTATGCCTAAGACGTCTGTCTGCCTGTCCGTCTATTTGAAGCCTATGCGCATAATTGCGCACCAAATCCTGTTGGAATCCTGACGTATGCGATAGCAAATAGTATGAATTTTGACAGTAGACGATTGGAATCGTTCAGAATTTGGTTCGCGTAATATAGGAGCGGACCCACAAAGTGGTTTGTCCCTCGAACCGTAATAGGTAGCCAGTTGAAATGTTTTCAGAATTATCACAGTTGGTATAATAACTTTTTTTGTTTTCGTTAAACGAACCAATGGCTAACTTGGATAAATTTAAAATTTGTTCAGTCTTTACGCTACCTCTTACAAGAAGTAACAAAAACTGGCCAAGTGCAAGTCGGACTCCCGCCAAAAGTCCCGAACTGAATAAAAGAAAACACATGGTTGAAATCAGTGGTTTTGAAATGGTCCACTTTTGTCTGTAAAGAATTAGTTCTTTGGACTAGCATTGTGCTAAATTTCATTCAGTAGTTTATCCTCCAGTATCTCGTCTGATATCTAGTGACACGAAAGAGCATCCCTGCCAACTCTATTTGCGCCGACTTCTGAGAATCTCCCACCCGGATAAGTTGACCTAGAAGTCTTTAAACCACCTATGGACCGGGGTTGGAAAAACAAGGATAATACGCAGGTACGGATTTACAATCGGCACCAATTTAAACTGTGACCTAAAACGGTACCGTTATACGGTATGCCTCATGGTGCCCTGCCTGCCCTGACAGCTGGATTCAGGACGAACTTAACTGCAAGTGATAACGCAGTCAGCGCTGCAAATTTTTTAACCCAGACTATTTAATGTAGTCTGTTATAGACCGTATTGTTTGTGGTCGATGTGTCCGAGGCACTTTGTGAATTTTCGCCGTTTACAAACGGCGTTGTCGTCTGTTCATAAATGCTCGTCGGTTTTGCAATATTCCAAATACAAATTGTACGCTAAAATGAAGAAATCAGATCAACAATTTATTTCAACGTTTTTCATCATTTCAATGGAGTTACATTCTGTTTGTTGAATGTCAGTGTACAATGTTATCTGCTGTCTTCAGGGTCGAGTCAAAGACGCCTTCACTTCCTAAACCACCTATATATCGAATTTATGTATTGCAAAAGTACTCGTTAGTGATTCGATCAATTATGGGTGACAGCACAGATAACATTAAACACAGCTGTAAAGACGCACCTTTGGCCTAGCGAAAGTCGAAACTCGAGACCGTAAAACTGCCGACTACACTTATCGTTACCTTTCCCTCACTATGCAGACGTGGTTGTTATTTGCGAAAAAATGCTTCAAATTTTTGAGGAAAATAATCAATGGATGCACCTATACTTTTCACCTCAGCATGATTAAAGTCATGCAACTTAGAGAGAACAAAGTTACCATCTTGTTACCACGTTTTATGTGTTTCTTGGTCCACTTTTGAATCGAATCTCGTTAGTTACTAATACTAAATGTTTCGTGAGTCAAAATATCAGGACCTAACGCTTGTTCAAAATTGGTGCTTAGGAAAATAATTGGCTGCAATTAGTACTTACTAAGCTTGAGGCCGTTTTACTGCAGAAGCCTATTTAAATGATAATTTGAGATGGAGCTGCAACGGGAACTAATCGCTAGTTATTTTCCGCAGATACTAAAAATGTTATTGGAAAACCACTTTTGAATTTTGAAACAATGCTTCATTCAGCAAAAAAATGCGCAATTTTATAATGTCAATCGATATAGCTGTTAATAAGGATCCAATGTCTCTAGCAGTCATGCAGGAAAGCGCTGACTGCAACATCATAATCCGCTTCATTGTTAAAGTGCCGGCGCAGTCGCAGCTGTTTCCGCTCGGCGGCTTAGGCGCCACCCTCAATAGTAAAAGCGCTAGCAGTTTCCGCTCGAGCGCTGCACAGCGGGTTTGACGGTGAAGGCCGCGCCGAGGCCGGTCGGTGACCGCGCTATTTATAACCGCGCTGACTGGCAACTGCAACCTGTTGTGCTATTGTACGCCGCCGATTGGGGCTTAAAGCGAATAGGTGCAGAAGGACGGAGTATGGTTGTGACTCTATACCGAAAATTGGCCCTCCTGCATCTGAGTATTTATTTGTTAGTCTCAAGCGTATCTTTATAGCTTTCAAAATGTTTCTCTTAAAGAAATGATTCGGGAAATTTATTAATTTAACTATGTAACGGTAATCCTAAATATTATTTACATATTGCCCATCGATAGCTATACCGTCAAATGTTGGGTACTTATCCTACCCTTAACACAACGTTACTCTAATGCATCCTTCGGCTTATCTGTTTGACAAGTGTCTTCGTTCGCATTCGTTCGTTTAGCTTGTATGGAGCAAGAACCGCAGAACAGTGAGATTAGATTAGATTAGAACTCTGTACAATAAAGGATATAAAAAGGAATATTCTTATCTTACCTTTATTATACACACCACATCAGAAAAAATACATTAACGATCTCATTTATAAAAACGCGATTCCTTAAAATACTCTATAAAGGTCGATTAAAATAAAATAGTCTGTGGCGGAGATTTTAACTACAGATTAAACAAACTGCCTCTGAGGAGTGCTTTAGAGGATTCTTGGTTTTATAAATAAGACCGTAGAAGTTTTACACATCTCTAACCTCTCCATTTCACGAAACAAACTTCCAAAGAAAATCGTCCATATGCGCCCATTGATTATTCCGCGTGACCTACAATAGTTACTTCAATAGCGGACCATATTCGCTTATTGTTTCGCTTATCTCTAGCCGCGCGCATTGACCAATGAGATGCGATTATTTGGTTGCCTAGGAGTTCGACTTGTGGAACGAATACTAGTAGAGTAGAGTAGTGAGTTCTGTTCCTCTCTAGTCAAGATTACAATATAGTGCCTTCCACTTGACCTATTGGTCAAGTTGGCGCTAGGCTTCTTGACGGAACCGAAGGCTTTTATTTGTATTCGTTTTTGCAAATGTATGTAGGCTTTGTGGGCAAATGTTGCTGCATGTTGTAATTAGTCAACAGGGACGTTTTAAGTTAACGTCTGTTATTTGATGTCTTATATAGTCCTTGTTAAAAGTTGGAGGGATTAAAATTGAATGAAGAGCAAGCAATCGTGGCAGGATCTTTAATTATTTTAATGACCGGCGCCTTCAGTTGCTTCATACTTTTGCATAAGCATCATACATACGCCCCACTATAGGGCACCGGCCTTCTCTCAGAGAGAGAGTATGGGCTTAATCACCACGCGTGCCCACCGCGGATTGGCGATTTCAAGCGCTGAGGTATGTGAATAACTCAGACACTCAGGTTTTCTCACGATGTCTTCCTTCACCGTTTGGGTTTGCCGTAATTCTGATATTATTGGCATAGAAGATAGAGCGGTGGCAACTTAGTGGTACAATGCTGGCGTCACATTCGGGAGGTAGTGGGTTTGAATCCCGGCGACTTTGTTTTCTAAGTTACATACATTGTTGAAGATGTAAGCCTTACCACTTGCTAACTGTGAACGAAAACATCTGAGGTGTTCACAAAAGGCCAAAAAGTTTATATGACGGCATTTGTTTTTCTCATGTGAAACGGATTTTGATACACAGGGCCCAGATATTTCTTATATATGTATATCCCGCGCAAATGAATTCACGAGCAAAGCTCGTATGGATGCCGGAAAACATCTTGAGCAAAAAGCTACGTAAAGGAGAAACAGGAAGTGCAGTGCGGGGTGGTAAGACCGACTTATCAACCAATCACGTGTTCAAAACCACGCTCTTCAGCCCCGCGCTGCCTTTGGTCCATCGAAGAGTCCCAAAAATCGACTGCTGATCAATATTAGCCGGTATTTGTAACTACACATATAGTAGCAAAAATAAAGAAGAAAACTTTACGTGAAAACTTTACCCATGCATTTTATAACAGTATACAAAACTATTATCAGAAACAACTCATCTTTTTAATTAAATCAGATGTGGCATTTAGATTTATCTTTCAACCTCTATTGTGGCCTTTTAACTAAAAGCAAGATTCAAACAGAAGTTTCTTTACTACTGACCCTTTATTTTTGCATTACGTGCCAAAAACTCACGTCCGTACCCCGGAGAGGTAGGCAGAGACCAGGGTTTGCCACTGATTGTGTGATTTTGTATTGAACGTATAAAATATACCTACTCTTTTCTCTGTGGTACTACAGGTGGCAGACGGTCAAACTTAAATGGTCTAATTTATAAAAAACACGATTCCTTAAAACTCCGATGGGAAGAAAACTCCAACAAGAAAAAGACGAAAAGACGGAAATGAAATACCTAAACTGACTCTTAGGAGTGCCTTAGTAGAGGAATTGTTGTTAAGTCACCCGTAACGGTGCACGCGTACACATAAATATTTATGTTCTGTCAACTGTACCCAGTCACGGTGTTTGTTTTTAAATATTAAGGGAATAAACATAATAAATTACCATTTCGACACGTCAGCCCCACTCGTCCACTACCGAGCTTAGGCTTTCTTGACACCTGTTTCTGTATTCGGCCATTCTCGTTCAGCCGCAATCGGCAATCTGCCAGTACATTAGTTGTCAAATTGTCAGAATTTGACAATTAATGTACTGGGAAGTTGCGACTTTTGACGTTAGAACGTCACAGTCGCCGTGCTACCCATGCAGACCATCGGTTGTGGAGCGTCTCACGCGGCGTTTGCCAGTTCGCGGTGTCAATAACCTTTTACCCCATCAGTTATGGGTTCTTCGGCAGATATGACTACTCCACTGCCACTTTGGTCACCAAAATTTGGCGTCACTACTTGACAGATGTGTCTACTTCACTGTCACTGATTTATTTGGCGAATTGTCTCATTTGTGATGTAATCATTTTGAATATCACGATTACGCGCTTATTTAGGCATTAATGCTGTATCTACACATTTTTCTTTCTATGTAAGGCTTTAAATTTTTTTTTGTGTGTATAATAAGGAGTTCTTATCTAATCTAAAGTTGGTAACAGCTGTTTAAGCAAGCCCAAAATACTCCAAATTAGAGCTACTCTTAAGGAGTCCATCAACCAAGTGAGGCTCGAAAGGCGGGAGAGGGTTCGAAAAAAATCACGAAATATCACTAGGGTTTGTAGTGAGATATCATGTATATTTAATTTTTCTTTGAACGCGCTATTCCTAAACGGAAAAGCGGTGCGCGACCATGACTTGCCATGACTTTTTTTAAGATCATCATCATCATCATCAGCCATTTGACGCCCACTGCAGGATATAGGCTTCCCTTGTGGTTTTCCAAGCTTCCCGGTCTTTTTTAAGATACTTTGTACCAAAAAACGTACACATGATTTTGGGTAGGGGGGAGGGGTAGTCTAAAACCTCACCACGTATCACCCTGGGAAGAGTTGGTTGAAAAGTTGCTAAAAACATCACGTGATCAATAGTTTACTCCAACTTGAGCCATTTTACCGCTCTTTATGCCCTGGGTTTTCTGTATGCAGCTTTTTGTAATAGTAACATGAGAAAAGGGCACTTTTAATAAATAGCGTTGCTGTAATTAAGCCGTTGCCTTATCGCAACTCGTATATGTGCAATTAACGTTTTATTTAAGGCGTTTCTTTTACGGTTTACTCGACATTGTAATTACCGGGAGTTGAAGCAGTTTATCAGTGTACAAAAACTGTTTTACGAGCACAGATCTTTAAGTAAAAAGGTGGTAACTAGGTTACGGAACTTCTTCCTATTCAAATTAGGAACATGTCTCTTAATTTCCTTTTTATTTTACAGCTATAAAACCTAATCTGTAAAATTAAAATATAAAATAAGTCACCAATTTTATTTCGGTTGGCTTAGTTTTTTCCTTTGTGGCTAGTGAAATAAATTTTATCAACGAAAACTTGTTCAAGGCTACCCTGGCAACCATGAAATAAAATTTTTGCTTTCAGAATCACAGTGACGATTGATCGGCTAGAATAATGGCCGTGATCCCAGGGAAAACTGTCTAGAAAGTGTATCGCAGAACGAATGACGCTTTCAGAATATGAGTTTCAGACTGGAAACTGAAAATACTTGCCCTTTGGGTACGGAAGCCTGAAAAGGGATTACCATAAAAGTAAAAAAAACCACAAAAAAGTAACGCAATAATATTAGCGAATTAAAAGATAAAAGTACCCGAAACCGGCAAGCGTGCCTGCAGCGACTAAAAAACTTTGATGAAGCGAATGAGGTTTGTCAGAACCGTGGCAAATGGCTAACCTTAATTTCAGCTTACCCCTCTTGGATATAGGAGTGAGTTTGAGAATATGATAAACTTGACACCTAAGTTAGGTCTGTTAGCTGGTATGAAATAAGAATTTTAGCAACACGATCCACTTTTAAATCAGTTCAACCACTTAGTGCTATTTAGTCTGAGGTTTTTTAGTTATGGTGGCATGGTAAAATGGGGTAACACGTGTACATAAATCCTGAAAATTCGTCCATTATATTGGTTTTGGGTAGTCGCGTATTTTTTTGGGAGATATTAGGCAATCTAGCTATTTATCACTTATGATAAGATAAGATAAATAATTACTGCAATTATAATGGCTGATGTCATTGTATGTATAATTATTATCAATCAATCAATCAATGTATTCGTCCACTCCTGGATATAGGCCTCTCTTAAGACGCGCCACTTCTTCTTTCTTTATTCTTATATAATATTGTATTTTAAGGGGATCCAGTGTGCTAACTAGCGTGCCACCAATGAACAAAAAAATCATATCTTCTTTTACAGATGAAATTTGTAAAGTGTCTGTGCAATCTCTCAATCATGTTAACAGTGATTTTTAGGACCAACGACAAAGAATCTAGAATCACGAACCTGGGACTAACGGCCGTTTTTGGCGTTAATGCTATCTAGTCATTCTGTGTGGCGCCGGATTAAGAATAGCGTCACTCCATTTCTTTCCGTGGATGTCGTAGAAGGCGACTAAGGAAATCAATTACCAGGAGACGGGCAGCAGCGTCTTCCTGAGATTCCAACCGCACACTGCGATCGCCAACCCGCGTGCCAAGCGTGGCGATTATGGCAAAACCCCTCATGGTTATGAAAACCACGAAGGAGGCCTATGTCCTGCAGTGGGCGTCGAATGGCTGATGATGATGATGATGCTATCTAGTCCAAGGTTTTTTTTGCCTTAGGTTCACGGCCATGATTCCTAAAAATCACTATTAATATGGTTGAGAGATTATACATACACTTTTGGCAAATTCGATCTGTAAAAAATGGATACATGATTTTTTCCACGGTGGCGCTAGCGTTACTCCCTGGAGCCCCTTAACTAAAAAAATATACTTCCAATCTTAGACAAGAGGCGTACAGTATCGCTCAGCATTGAGCTGCCTCGTATTTCACTCACTACAAGCGCAGTTCATCTACAAGACTGAACGTTTTACCCGGCGAGCCTGCTGTAAAGTTACGCCCACGCCCACGTCTCGCCAGTCATTGTACCTAATGTGTGCAATCAGCTGGTCATTTGCTAAATCAATTTGCTTGCATTTTGTTCTTAGTAAACATAACATACGTGCTGCTTTTCTTGTCCATCTGATAGTGGTCATTGGCATTTTGCTATTAATTAATGACGAATCCACTCGTTATTTATTATTATGAGCGGTAGCAGTACAACTGTTATGTAGCAGGCTGAGCTCACATTCCATAAGTCGTGGGTTCGAAGCAGCATGTACCTACCATAAGTTTGCTTTGTAAGTTAAGTAAATTTGATGACTGATAGTGGCAACACCACTCGCTAACTGTGATGGAAAACATCCTGAGGAAGCCCGAGTACCTAAAATGTAAATAACTAAACTTCCACTTCCACACACAACACAATCACTTATCCTGGTACCTGGCAAGGACATCACAAACACGGAAATACACCCAGACTCAGGCCATTTGTACAAATTCAGTACGGCGATCTCCAGTGGGAATTGAACCCGTGACCACTGTTTTGGTAGTCAAGCGCGTTAACCAATGAGGCAGTTGAAGCAGTGGGATGTATGTATGTATGTTATGTTATGTTAAAGATTATGGTTTTAACTCCCATAAGCGTCGTAAATACCGGATGTCCTTCGGCTAGGAGCTATAAAGCTGTGATCAGCAAAAGTAAAGCCTCCATACACAAGGTGTCTCCTTAACGCAACAAAGCAGCAATCTTGTTAAACATAAACTTTTACACGACAAATTGAATTATTCATCGGGGCCGTGGGCGACGGGGGCTTATTTATGAAGTGGTATCGTCTTATGATCAGTCATGTTTATTACCTATCGATTTTGATGCGCGCTGAAGATAATGCTCGCGTTATTTATTGCTGCGCCGTCTCCATCGATCCTTCGTCAATGAAGGTTTCGTAAAAGGGTGTAAATTGACCAGGGCTAAGGATATAACTACAGAGTGAGTGCTTGATGTCTTTTAAAACAATTATATTAGCCCTGAAGAACTTTGTATTGGCTGACTGACTTTATCTGCTATCCAATACACAATGCTAAAGATTAACTATCTCGACAATGGGTCTCGCAACATATCAATCTGATTAATTAGAAAGGTGTCTAATACTAAAAAGCATACATATTTATCGTTTCATTCAGCTTTTCTTGTATACATAAAAGAACAGTTTTTTTTATTAACAAATTGATAAAATAGACTTTGATAATTCTTGAATGAAGGAGACGAATACATGACCTTGGATGAGCAAATAAATAGATAGATATGACTGTTTTCAGTATTTTAACGGGGCAAATCAACAGTTTGCCTACACACAGCGTAATAAAATAAAATTTACATGCATAAAGTCACGCCTGTACTCAGGAGGAGATACGCAGATACCAGGGTTTGCCCTTGCCACGACTTACACAACTAGTTCAAGATATGCCCCTAGGTCCGAATCATGGATGGTCCACCAGCCAGGGACAATGGAAATGTGAAAAACATACAAATTGCGGCCATTTTTCAAACAATTATGCTGCAGCTTCATGGAGGATTGGAACCCCCACGAACGAGCTAATCAAACAAGCTCATCGTTGATAGATTTAAACTAAGAGAGGCCAATTTCATAGAACTATATTTCATGGTTTACTGTAATAAATTCGATGTACATTGCAAAGTCAATTAACCCACAGATTAATAAGTAGAAAGACTCGGCTACGCAATGTACATCGAATTGTCACAATTAACTATATCTCTCTCTTCCCATCTTTAGTCCCACATGGTGGTGGGGCAGCTTTCCTTATTTTCTCTCTCCGCTTCGCCCTATTCATGTCCTCGTTTATTGAGGCTCCGCATTCTGTGAGACCCATCTCAATTTCTCCTTCGGCAGTATTTCCAATAGCCTGGAAGAAATTGCTATCAGCAATAAGGCCGCCAATTGTACCTCTTCTTTTGTAACTATTGTCTCTGCAATTGTTTTCTGGTGTGTACAATAAAGAATATTCTTATGTTATCATTCTTTACCGCATCCATCAACCTGGATTTCTTTCTTCCTCTAAATCTCTGCTCAGGAATTGATACACGCAGCACTTCGTTACCAATGAACAAACTATGAATTGTAGTTTTATGAAACGCGGCCCAGGGTATGGTCATATAAGTCATCCATCCATCCAAACAGACCAATTCATGTGGTAGCATCCCACACAGATAAGAGCAAAAAGCTAGGGAGTGATTGATCATTCCACTGGTCACGTGCCGGTGTTGCCATTATCGTAATTTAATTCAATTCTTCGGACTAAACGGAGTTTCACGACTCTCACTTTCGACACAATAAAATGATGGCAATGGGGAACAATCTGTACTGTAATCATAGGCTGCATTCAGGGGGATCGAAACCGATCAGCGCACAATGCAGTGGGTAATTTTCTATGATGTTGTTGTTCTGTTTTTGTTGATTTTCACCCGGTTGCTTGCCGCATACTTTAATTTCGCTACCATCAGTATTGTTGTGGCAGCCATAGCTAAAATTTCAGTGTAATTAAGTTAATGTTTTTTGTATTTACCTTGTATGATAATTAATGGCGCCACAAAAGTGAATACAAACAACTTTTAACCCGTTAAGTTATGATTTCGAAAAGAACAAATAAAAACCATTGTTACGGTGGCCCGATCGGGTCCATTAAAATTTCTACAGTTCAACACTAATATTGCCAGTTGACCATTTTTACTCTGTTATTAATGAGATTTTAAAAAGAAATAACTAAACTATTCACTATTTTTTTGTGAATATCACTATGCCTCCGCCAAATTGTGTTTTCCGGAAGCAAACATCACAAAAAAAACACCCAAATCGATTCAAGTGTGCCTTTACAATTTGAAGAGTGTCCTTGATTTCTCCAGGATCCCATCATCAGATTCTGACTTGATGGCTATGGGACCACCTGGAAAGTCATAAAAGAAAAAATATTTTTCTAATATGGTCCAGTCTTTGAGTAATCGGGGAACATATAGAAAAAAATACTCCTTTTTGTAAGTCTGTTAAAAATAAACTTTTGATGTACATTTTAAGAACTGGCTGGCGAGAATATTGGTCTTATAATTAAATAATGTGATGTAAGTATTTTACCTCGTTGTAATGTTCCGGGGAACAAAGTTAAGTTCACAATGAGAATTCCACAGCATTAAATTGTTCTACACTCTGTGGTATCTTATTTATGCGCGATGTAAGTAGGCCGGGAGTCGGGTGTCATAATCAATTACTCGAGAGAAAGGTTTTACTCTATTCCGGTAATGTAATGCAGTGCCAAGATACCCTTGTAAAACATACCGAGGAAGGTATTAAATTATATCTGCGCTCTCAATTAAGAGGAGATTAACGAGGTTTTGTGCTAGAAAACGCTTCTGGAAAAGATGAAGTAGCGCATGTAGGGTTGTCTGACGTCTTTTATTTCTTGATGTTTCTAAAAATGGAAGCCCCTATTCCTTTTTGGGAGGTTGAAAGGACTTTGATACATCCAGTATTAGCACAGTCTTTAGCAATATTAGCCTTTGTACATGTTATGTATTATGTAACGCCCTTTTATATGTTTCGTGTACAATAAAGTATAATTGTGATAATAGTGTTAGCTCTAATATATCATCATCATCACCGGTTACGTAACCAAGAAGAGCGCATTCATGTAAAGGTTATGTCCCTCAAAAAGCGAAAGTTTGATTTTTTGCTACGTACCAAAATTGCCTACTAAAAGTTTGCAAGCCTACCGAGCTATTCATTGAAACACTCAGTTTAATTATGCCGGTGACGGCAATGATTGCTAGTGAAGGCTGAGTCAGGATCATCATCATCATCATTCAGCCACAAGAAGTCCACTGCTGAACATAGGCCTCCTCCATGGATTTCCAAAAACACCGGTTGGAAGCGGCCTGCATCCAGCGCCTTCCTGCCACTTGGATGAGGTCATCTGTCCATCTTGTGGCTGGTCGTCCTACGCTGCGCTTGCTGATATGTGGTCTCCATTCGAGAACTTTTCGGCCCCATCGACCATCAGTTCTGCGTGCTATGTGCCCCGCCTACTGCCACTTCAACTTACTAATCCGGTGGGCTACGTCGACGACATTCGTTCGTCTACGGATCTCATCATTTCTGATTCGATTTCTAACATATAACACAGGCCTACTCTCAAAGAATCATTATCAGTAATATTTTACAACTGATACCCGAAACCGGCGTGCGTGCATGCAATGACTAATGAATGTTGATGAAACGAAACTGATCTGTCAGGATCGTGGGAAGTAGCAGTCCCTGGTCTCTGCCTACCCCTTTGGGATACAGGCGTGAGTTTGTGTTATGTTTGTTTTATGTGCTGTCGACTTTAGCTACTTTTTAAAAGAACAGTATAGTGTAGGTGGACTGGTTGACAAGATTTTTTTTTAAAACGAGCAATTCAAAAAATTCAGAACCTGACCGACAACAGGTCTGCTTCTGAATTTTTTTAATATTTTTATTCAATTATAAATATATAAAACTTATGCAGTTTTAATTTTGTTCTGTTTTGAATAAATAATTCTTAAAATCGTAAATATTAGATGAACACAATGAGCATTCTTCTACCTAAAACAATGATTTGCAAGAAGCTGCATTGCTTCATAAAATTACGTAAACCTACATGTGACAGAATATCATCTGCGAAGAAACTCATAGAACAAAAGTTGAGCTAAGATGCCAACTCAAATTTACATGTTTCTGAAAATACATTTAAAGAATAACACCCCATAGGCTATTTATGGTTATATGCTACTTCACTATTATGAACCTAATGGGTACCGTAAAGTCAGTGTATCAGCTCGGCGCCCCCCGCAGCGTCGGCTCACTCAACACAGGCCAGTATAAGGGCCCGTACACAAAACTACGATGCGACATCTCGCGCGAAGCATCGCAAGAACTTGTGAATTGATTCGCATCGGCGTTCATAATAGTAATAAATCGATGAACCCGAAATCTTCTTTATTTCTTTTCCTGTATCTTCTTAGCAATAACAGAAGTGAGAAGAATAAGAAGAAGAAGAATAAGAATAAACTTTATTTGGCAACATTACAAAGAATTACATACAGTAGGCACATAAGCCAATATCCTTACAAAGAATTACAAACAATAGGTGCATAATTAAGTTAGTAAACCATAGGACACATTTGGCGAAATACCTGTACCTAAGTACCTACATGAAACTTAGACACACAAAGTTGCCAAAAATGGGCCAGTCTCAGCATGATGCCAAAGCAGGGCTTTGGCGCTGGTTTTCAGACCGAACCATGAATGAAAAAAGATGAGCACTTCTTTTTACGATTCATGTCATGACCTAGTTTATAAAATACAGGGATGGAAGGAAAGAATGGTCACTCGAATCGAGGAAAGAAGTGGCCTTGCCGCACGAAATCGCATCGCACCAATTCGTGTCGCAATTTTCTGCGTTGTGAATCCGCATCGCGCCGATTCGCAGTTTTGTGTACGGAGCCTAAGTTCGCAGCCCGATTGTATCTCTCTCAAGCCATGTTAGGACGCGTCAACATTGTAAACAGCCTGTCGCTGTCGTAACAGAATAGTGAGGCACAAAAGATCCACTTTTGCTCTGCTAAATCTTCCAAATTTTCTCTGATGATGATGATGATTCATTCCGAACGGGTTCAGTCACGGCGTCTGTTATGAGTATGGTTGGGGTTGAGGTTCATGTGACTGATGTAACCTATCTTAGCTATTAAGGTGCGTTTGCGCTGACGACGTGTTTGACATATATGGTAAATAATATTAACAAATTAATAGATGTTACAAGTTAAACATACTCGTGGGTGTCCTTTTATATTTATGTTGTACCCACTAATACCGTTGTCTAAGATCATGTCCTTCTATTCACGACCGTGTTGACAGATACGTTTAATCGATTTCTGCAGTAATATTTTAAAGCTTAAAGTTGTTCAGGTCAACTGTCAATATGTACTACCTACGAACATTTAATTAAAACTTCACTTTCTAACTAAAACTTTCGTAAGCGCTTCAGATTATAAATGTTAATTCAATGGCGTCCGCGTCATGTCAATCCATGTCCGAGGCGTCTCTACTTTCCATGATTAAGCTCTGCGGACCAGAGCAAAACCTGGTCGAACCTATCCGATATATTTACAAGTAAGCGAGTCAGGATTGAAATTTATGATGTTCACTTTCATCAATTACTCTTCCATGTAGTGGTTCTAAGGCACAACATCTAATTGACCTTCTATGTGACTCTACTAGAGCCTTCCGATGGCTGATCGACAAGCCGATCTGATGGTTCGATACCGTAGACAACATCGTTGTGCCTTTATCGTATTGACATCGAATATCGGCATCAAATAACGGCTCCAGGTGAAACGTTTTGATAAATATTTCATGCAGGAATCGCTTTTCTGTGTGGCGACTTGTTTGTAACTGTAAATTTGACCTGTGTTTGGTGTTTCGATTATTAATAACACTTCGATGTCGGCACTTAAAAGGATCACAATTCTAAAAAGTGCGCCGAGGTTGATCACAGTTTATATAAAAAATGTAGTTTACAAATACTAAACGATAACATACTTTTAAAGTGAGCTAGTAGTGTAAAGTTTATTTTTACATTACCCCTTTTTTAGACCTAGTTACAGGAACATTAAAAATGTTTCTGAAAATAAACCCTAATAAAAATAAGGTGTGTGCTTATGTCCAAACTATACAAGTGATAACCTAGATGATTTTCTAAATTTCAATTTAGAAATATCAACACGATTCAGCGTCACCGACCGACTGAAACCGAGCATATTTTCAATTCTAACGTCACCAACGCGGCCGTTAAACTTCGTTGATTTTGGGCTTTGTTTGCTTCTGCAATCACTAGTTTCCTCATATCACCATCTGTCACGGTCTATAAGTTGGTCGCGACTGCTTAGGGCTTAACGTCAGAATTGTCTGTATTTTTTTATTAGTCAGTGCTGGACGTAAATATAACACCATGTTACTCATTACGTGGCCTCGTTACTTTTTTCTTAAATAATTAATTTGCTTACTATTTTATCTTCGATATTTAACAAATCAATTTCATACAGTCTAAATTTTTATTTTCAAAAGTCAATTTGGACCCATTTTACTTTGAGCGTTTTTTTTCAAATTCGTTATTATTTCGTCTGTATAGGTACTCGTACTACTTGCTATGCATGAGCGACATTATTATCACTATACAATATCACTACATATTATTATACATCATTATCCCTAACCTGACTTTGAAGTCTATTTATGGTTCTGCTACTATCTGGCCGTTAGACGGTAAGAGCAGCTACCCTAGAACACTTCCATCGAGTGAGTCCAGTATTCAGTATCCGTCAACACATCGGGCGCCCATAAATCTGCTGTTTAGGTTGTTGCGTGCCCGCAAGCGGTGTTAGCACAGTCGTCGACCAAGATGAAAGTGCAGTAGGTTCACTTAATTATCATTGTCTTGGATAATAACATAGGATAAAATTCGCGCGCAATGAAAATGTGGTGGAACGTTTGAAGTGTCAAAGGGAATTCGATGTTCACAATGAACAATCAGTTAATTCGCAGTCAAATAAAAAACCGGCCAAGTGCGAGCCGGACTAGCGCACGAAGGATTCCGTACCGTTATCTACACAACATTAGACACGAAGATCGAGAAAACACGGCAAAAGATTGCGTTTGTTGTATGGGAGCCCCCCTTAAATATTTATGTTATTTTAATTTATTTATTTATATTCTGTGAATATTTGGAACGTGTACCTGTTACCGTTATTAATATCCAGCAAAAAATGGCAAAAACATTACGTTTGTTGTAGTTGTATTTTTTGTTATAGCGACAGCAAAAATACATCATCAGTGAAAATTTCAACTGCCTAGCTATCACGATTCATGAGATACAGCCTGGTAACAGACAGACAGACATACAGACGGACAGTGAAGTCTTAGTAATAGGATCCCGCTTAGCACCCTTCGGGTAGCATAGAATAAATTTCGAGCGCGATCAAAATTTGCTGGACCTTCGAAGTGTCGAAGTGAACTCGATTTTTACAATGCAATGCAGACAACATTTGAAGCCACACAGCCAATAACGTACGACCAATATACAACCACGTATAATATAGTACGGATACATGGTTGCCCAATGTTTGCGGTGCAAGCGTATCTGCGATAAATTGTGTCCCATTTCAGAATCTCTACTAAAACCCAATTACTTTCTGGTCTCTTTTTAATTCACTTCAAAAAGGTTCCTGATTGCGTGCAGATTATAAATAAATAAAATAAATAAAATGCATTTATTTCAGGTTGCAAGACCCATATTAGCACTATAAAAACAACAAAGAAAGACAACACTTGCAGTAGGTACTTGAACCTTCTAAATATACCTGTCGCAGCAGTGGCGGATATACGGGCAATCTATCCTACCCGCAATCATAATCATACTTTTTACGAATCACATATGGACGAAGTCGTGGACTCACGTAGTTTATACTCGTATGTCAACAACGTCTGTCGGTATACCTCTCAGGCTCTAAGTTAGTAAGTACAGAAAAGGAAAAGGTCACCGTTGGTCCAGCGTTGACCACGCGGACTTTTTGTGCCTACCTCTTTTGTTTTGCAGCTAGACAAACGGCTTCCGACGCCGAATGCATGCTCGATTTAAATGTAAATACACCAATTAGAACCCTTGCCGGGTTGTTCAACCTACTGTTTAGCCGTTAGCTGAAGATTAAGTGATGTTTTGCAGAATAGCTGTGTGATAGAGAACTCGGTCAATGGACACGCTTATCAATGATGGTGTGAAGGAAGCTAAGCTCAGAATGTACCGAGTCGGACTATATACGGTCTATTTGAACCCAGTGATGTTCTTTCCATCAAATGTAGAGATTTCAATATCAACCGATACTTAATTTCAGATTTACAGCTTGATGACTTAATGCACGCAAAAATATTACGTTTATGTTCAGAACATGAACCAGCTTTGCGCTGAATTTCAACAAAATCCATTTAGCAGTATATGTGCTTACATGACAAATATCTATACTAGTTCGAGCAATTCAATGTGTTTGATCAACAAGCGTGCAAACTTTCATATTTCATATAACCGTAATCCTAATAAAATAAAATGTATTGACAGTACATGAAATTTAACAAGAATAACAATAATAATAATAACTTCCACACAACACAATCACTGGTTCTGGTCTCGAACTAGGATACCCTGTGCTATGGTGACCAGGCAAGTATATCACAAACGAGGAAATATACCCAGACTGAGGTCATTTATACAAATGTACAGCGGCCCACAGTGGAAACCGAGCCCGTGACCCCCGGCATAGTAAACGTAATACCGCTTGACCAACGAGGCAGTCGCGTTCGCTCGAGCTTCGGTCACACACAGCGATTAATCGCTGCGAGTGCGCTTGCCGCGAATAATAGTCGCAGCGACAATTCGCTGCCTGCCGGTCACACGCAGCGAGTTCTACACGAGAATTTTGACAGACAGTGTGCATTCGCAGCGCGGTCGCGGCGACTTCAACTCGCGATTTTTTTTTTCACTTTTTTTCACGCGCGCTCATTTTCTCTACCTCATTTCCTCGGTGCCATCAACAAATCAATCAATTTACATTCCAGTGGACCACACAATCCTACCAGAAAATGGCCCAACCACGAGAGGCATCCCAGCCTCGCGTTCCGGTCTGTCTTAATTCGCTCCAGGTCGTTATTTCGAGCATTGCAACTGTAACTGTATTGCGAAATATTCCGTTGTTCGTGGTGCGGTCACCGTTGCCGCGTCCCTTGGCGCACCCGGTTCCCATTGTACCGTGGCCGGTGAGAAAATTTTACCAGTTGGATCCTTCAGGTTTGTCCTACCCATAGATAGTCTAGTACAAGTACAAGTGGCTCAAAGATGCTTCGTTACTCCCTTAGGGCTTTTAGGGTTATTTGGGCATGTATGTATAATTCTTAGAAATTATAATTTTCTTTGTTTGTACATCTACTTTTTTCTCTAATGTTATAGTCCAGTCCATCCAAGGGATGTCTGGTAGAAATTACTTTTAGTGATGAGACCTCCGTCTGTACTCTTAATATTTGTGTAATTTCCTTTTTTATTTACAATAAAGTATTCTCTGTGTATCTATCTATCTATCTTTAGTGGTTACAAAACAGTTAACCTTCCCCTTTATCCCAAAAAAAAAATCCAAAGGGTGGTGGCAGGTGGCAATATCAGGTCTCTGCCTACCCCTCCGGAATACAGGCGTGGGTTAGCATTCTCATATATTCTATACACGCCATTTTGGTAATCTTATCATAACTTCAGCGATGTTATTGTATAATCTTAAGACTATCGGGACGAATCTTACTATCTCAGTAGGTCCTTCAGCCTAGCAACCACTAATGGTAACCACTGTTCGATACCGGTGCCCACTGGCCAGACTCGAACTAGAGATTTATTCGTATCTTATCAGAATAGATTGCGTGTGCCACTGTAGCGTTGTCGGAACTAACCAGCAGTGGTCTTTAAATAAGGCGAAATTGAATAAGTTTGCGAAACTATGCGTGGCTTGTGTGTAGTTTTAGCTGTGTTGGTTGACTATGTGAAAGTCAAGAAGAATCGCCGAAATAAATACCTATTTAAATTGTTTGAGTGTCTCAAGTATTTACGTACCTCAGCACTCGATACCTTAGGTTTCCTCTTATAACTTGGTTGCCTATAACTCGTTAACTTGTAAAGTCTATTTAGCTGTGATCATTTTTCTTAAAGTTCATTATTTGTGCTAATTTCCTGTTTATTCACATTTCTACAGCCAACCGTTTAGCTCTTCGCCCTACTCTAATAAGAAAAATCTACACCCACAACAAATTTAAACATCCAATCCAACGCTATATACTATAGATACCCTACACTACGGTGAAAACGAGAAAACCAATCATCCTTAGGTCTAGGGGAAGTACCCCTAATATTTTTTTAAATAATATTCTACCGTTTTGTTGGCGTGAATATTTATGCTGAATTTCAGTTTTCCAGTACTTATCGCCTCTGTGCTAAGCCGCGGACGGGCAGAGCGAACTATAAGAGTTCCTTGTTGCCTACAGAACCCTATAAGGGTTGGTAAATGCGTGCGAAGTCGCGGGCAAAACTAGTATAAAATTATTACTGTTTTAAGTTCGTACTAGAAGCCAGTAGTCCATTCTCTACGAGATCGAATCAGAAATGATGAGATCCGAAGACGAACGAAAGTCGTCGACATAGCCCAGCGGATTAGTAAGTTGAAGTGGCAGTGGGCGGGGCACATAGCACGCAGAACTGATGGCCGATGGGGCCAAAATTTCTCGAATGGAGACCACATATCGGCAAGCGCAGCGTAGGGCGACCAGCCACAAGATGGACAGATGACCTCATCCAAGTGGCAGGAAGGCGCTGGATGCAGGCCGCTTCCAACCGGTGCTTTTCGAAATCCATGGAAGAGGCCTATGTCGAGCAGTGGACTTCTTGTGGCTAAATGATTAGAAGCCAGTAATGTCATAATTCTAATAATCGATTCTATAATTTATCGATCAACCCACAAGAGAGGAAGCCAGCGCCCAAGCTTCCCACTTACGCTGTCAATTAAGATTCAGATCTAATGGTGTAAAGCAGGCACGACTCCATGATTATACTATCGAAACCTAACAATCATTAATGAAATATAGCCTTGTCTACCCGTTTTGCGAGAATTAGCAGAATTTCTAAGAAACAATAGGAGTTATTTTCAATTTTCACCTGAAACGACGCCTATAAGTTATCCCTCAAAAGAATAGGAAGGTAACGTAGGAACTAAGATTACAACGTAGGTAGGCCCACATGCTTAATATTTCATCATAATATGGTGATGACTATCCTGTTTTTTAGAATCAAATTCATTTTTATGTGACTATTCAGATTTTTGGTGGTAGATAAACAGGCTAAATCATCCATGAATTAGTGCTTAGTTTAAAGCTACATCAATAAATTTCGCATTACTAAGCATTACCTGGCCAACATATGTTTTGTTATGACCGAATTATGCAATTTGCTAAACACAATTTTTCGATAGTATTGTTATATGTTGACTATTCTGGTCGAACACATTTTTATAATGAGTAATATTAGATCGTGCATCACCAAAATGAAATGTGGCAAATTCCAATAGCTTGGCAAAGTTTTGAATAGGAAATTAAGATACATAATCCGATTTCACGGTTTTGAATGCGGATTAGGTTCCGCAAACAGAATGACTCATCCTGAACGAAATTTAATCAAATTAAGCACAATAAAATGCGACGTCGATTGTCTTTTGTTATTGTTATGGAATCAATTTGTGCACCGTTACGACTTATTTATTTTACATAATTCTGCTTTTGTGCGTCATCTTAATATTATTTAATCTGTGGTTTAGTCCTCATACCTGAATAAATGTTTATCCATAATCGTTAAATTTACTGGTGTCTTCTTATAGGAAACGCCAAAGTCTCTCCTTTCATGTGTCTCTTCCTTCTGTCACCTGCCAATCTCATCCATTTTAGATTCTTCTTACTGATTCGATTCATTGTCGACACGTTTTAGGTTTTACACGGCGGAGTCAATAGTTCCTTGTTAACCGTTGAGGCTGATCCAATCATCTTTGCTACACAACCGTCGACAACACATCAATCTTTACACGCTTTCAGTTTAATCAGTCACGTTAGGAGCATCTCAGGACTTGGTAAGATGACTAGTGCCTGCAACAGATGTACTTTAATAAACTTCTTATGTCTAGACCACTATTGAACATGCCTGCCGTGGAACGTCAAACAGTTACCAAGCAAAGGTCTCGTAACTGTTTCGGCAAAAACTAAATACGATGTCTTCACGTCTGTTGACCCGACGTGACGAGCTTTTTAAAGGACTTCGTCTCGAGCAGCGGTTGCCGTGATGACGTGTGTCTCTGTAAATAAACAACTATTAATTTACACAGAAGAATTACTGCACGAAGTTTAACTCCGTTGCGTATTTCTTAACAACATGATGTACGGTGTGAAGGTATGTACGACAGCGGATGAACATTTGCATTTTTTGGTGCAGTCACCGGTTACGTAACCAAGAAGAGCGCATTCATGTAAAGGTTATGTCCCTCAAAAAGTGAAAGTTTGATTTTTTGCTACGTACCAAAATGGCCTACTAAAAGTTTGCAAGCCTACCGAGCTATTCATTGAAACACTCAGTTTAATTATGCCGGTGACGGCAATGATTGCTAGTGAAGGCTGAGTCAGGATCATAATCATCATCATTCAGCCACAAGAAGTCCACTGGTGAACATAGGCCTCCTCCATTGATTTCCAAAAAGACCGGTTGGAAGCGGCTTGCATCCAGCGTCTTCCTGCCACTTGGATGAGGTCATCTGTCCATCTTGTGGCTGGTCGTCCTACGCTGCGCTTGCCGATATGTGGTCTCCATTCGAGAACTTTTCGGCCCCATCGGCCATCAGTTGAGTCAGAATGGTTGAGGACAAAAACAATACGTGGCTTGGGGGAAAGCTATATCCAGCTGTGCACGAATGTGGGCCGTTGAATTGGACTGTAGTCAGTGACAGTTTCATATCACTTGCTGCCTCGGGGCTAGTTTACTCTTAGTATGAAATAAATGCAGAAGAGCCAGGTCTCACTTTTATGAGAGAAACGTAGTGGGTCTTCTCAAACATTCAGAGTAGCCAGAACAGGGGCAAGGGGGCATTGGCCATACGTGACCAATCGGACATTGGTGCCAATAACTTACAAAGACATTACGCACGTTTTGTGTCCAATATTTGTACAGAGAGGTTGGCTTACAACAGTGTTTCTTGGTTTCAGGTGGAGTGGTGCGGAAGATTTGAAGATTCAACGAGTTGCAGTGTATTCTTTTACAACAAAAGGTAAGAGTATTCTCATAACATCCTTAGAGTAATAAGCGAACAGTGCATTTTTGCACTTATTCTTACTGAGTGTATAGAAATATCATAATCTTCACAAAAAGGCGGTTCTAAGTACCTACTTTATTATGGCCATAATAGTTAAATCACAAATAACACATCAACTGATCCATCCGCATATAAACCTAAAATATATTAAACATCTCGGCTGTTCCAAAAATAAATAAAGTCTTATTGTGTTTATTTTTGAGACAGCCGATATGATATTAATTTCGCTATTTCTAAGTTGTCATCATAAAATTTGTTTGTATTGCGGAGTAGAATCATGCCCCCCGAATACAAATAAATACACACTCTAAATCTACGTAGTAGTAGTAAATACGACGAAATTACTATTAGCAATAAGGCTGCCAATTGTATCTTTTCTTTTGTCATTGCTGTTTCTGTAACATTTTTTCCGGTATACAATAAAGAATATTATTATCTTATCCTACGTTTATGTTGCCATCGAATAACCATTACCAATGTAAATTCCATGGAAAAAACAGAAGTAAGTCAAACATGACAATCTCATACACCTGCATACAAACAACAGTATGTTGCTACTGCTCTCACAAACCATTCAATATCTGTGGAAACCTCATATTCTTTATGCTCACCCTAGCTCTCCCTTTTCCATCTACATATTACAAACATATGCTATCAGCCATCGTCTAGACTCAGTAACAAGCGCCTCTTTACTATGGGAAACCAGTGGGGAACTTTCAAGCGTGCACAATGTGGTCAGCCAGCGATTTAGACCTGCCAATCAAAGGCAATATTGAGAATCCACGGGTCGTTAATCAGTAAATATGGTAAAGATGTAACCACTCTGATTCGCTCGGGTTAATTTATAATTATATGTTTAGGCGGGCGCGCAGTAATCGTTCCGTATGGCTGCCGTGTTTCCATTCTACTTAACTTGCTGTACGCGACAGTTAACCACCTCAAACACAGGCTAAAACTCTCCAGTATATAAAAAAAAATGCTGTCACAGAGAGGCTGTTACAAATAAATTGAGCAAAACAGAAAGAAAACGATACAAATACAACCAGTACATATCTATGCATGACTGTACTTAAAAACGGGTCCTTCTAAACTGTTGCAAAAGCATCCTTATTACGCCTTCATGTAAATAAAAATGTAACAGATTATTTCAGATATCTAACTTCTAGATGCGTAACATAACATCGAGGTGTTAGGCGTCCAGAAATCACGTGATCTAATTTTTGACCCCCACCCCTTGGTGACACCTTAGTAGGACTTGAGGAAGTTTGAATGAGGCTTTACTAGGTAGCCCCTCCGCTCCCAAACCATAACAGCGTCACATAATTTTGAAAAACTCTAAGACGATATGACATTAGGAGCCATCGCCCACGACGTCTTTTGTACGCGCTTCGCGTTATTTGACATTTTTGAGAAGCGATGCAAAAACGCTGTAGCATAGCGTATGTTTTGCTTCCATTTTCACGGAAGCGATGCATACGCGTGCCTGAATCGCGTGGGTTGCCATGGTCGATAGCTTTTAATTACCAGAAATATGTATTGGAATCTCTATGTTTTTACGCGTACTCAATGGACCCATAAATCTTTGCTCTTAACGTGTTCACCAAGTTGTTACCAAATGCAAATTAACAATGTTAATCGGATGCAAGAGTCGTGTGACGGAAGCGAATGGCAACGGGTTACATCACCGATGGAGTGTCCACTTACGAGCATTGGCTCCTTACATCCCAAGTCAGATTTCCCACACTATCTTTGCCCATATGAGGGACGTCCTGTGGGCATCGGCCTGTCGAACGTACCTACCGAGTTTCATTTCATAGACCTTGTGGAAATGGGCCTGCGTGAACTGCCCCTCTACTCTTGACGTTATTGCGTTCAAATTGCGTCACAATTAAATGCGAGAAATACCGACTTAGTAAACATTTTAGTTGTAAGAAATAGCATTAAACTTATTGGAATTTCAGAGCGCAACGGAAACTGAAAGCATAATAATATTTCGGCTAAATTAGCGTCGAGAGTAGAGGGGCTACGCGATTAAAGAGATGTGGCGCTAGTTAGAAACAGGTAGGTGCTTTAGTTGCTGAGGTCCCGAATCAGACATTTATAGATACCATTAAGCTAGCTCCTTGGTTATGTATCTTTTAACGCATATATCTGCGTGTGAAAGTGAAATATTTGACTGTGCCGTGTAGTTATGTGATGTAATATGGATCACACGTAGTAGATATTGTGTTTGAGTGTATTTTATATCTGAGGCGTGACAATGATATTGAATTTGAGCTGTAAAATTATACGACAGAGTGAAAAAGATTTATTTTCATATGTGTATGCATGCGTTTGAGTCGCTGAGACAGGAAATTTTCAAGAAATCTTTCCTAAGACACTTTTTTATACAAATTTTTGGGACGATTGGAGGGATGTACTACAATATTTGACAGCCAGTTGTAATTAGTACAAAGAGTCTTTCGAAATTTGTGCAGTTTTTCACTACTACGATGCAAAATCTTAAAAAGACCTGAATTGGCCCAGATTGGCTCAAAATTATGCCAGTAAAACCACTCTTGGAGACTGAGTATATCTTTTCTATTTAATCCAAACGGATGGAATATAAAACGTGGTCTCCATTTATTGACTTCATATCTCTTCTAACCTAACCTCTCCAGATATGCTTAAAAGAATATCTGCTTAACCTTCCTATCCTGTTATAGATAGGTCTTTTTCATTAAGCAGAGCAGAATTTATATATTATGTGGAGATTCTGTTGTGTAGGTATTCCTACAAAGCACTTCTTGGTTGACTTGAAACTAGTTTGTTATAATTACTTGGCTGATTAATAATTGTCGCGCTTAATTAATGTATTCATCGGATGTCTAACGACCGGCGTGACTCTACTAAAGCACGGGTCCTTCTAAATTGGTACAGAAGCACCCTTATTACGTTTTCACCATAATTATTAATCAGTCTGCGTCTCGATAACCAATTGAAACTGGACCTATCTATGTATATTTTAGCAGAAAATCTCATAGTTTTGATATACCTACTAAAGTGGTGATTTCAGATTTCTGACTAGAAAGATAGAGTCAATAATCGTCTAACATGAAATTCCTTTCCGATCAATTAGATAATGCCGATTTTATAAGCGCAATAGTGACAACTTCAAACAGAAAGGAAATTAATGAATGGAAACACCAAATGAGTAAAACAGAAGAACCAGAGGATTTAATATTCTTACGTCAATCACTATCATTGTTGTTGTTTGCGAAGATACCTTAATTTCTTTAACTTGACTTTAATAGCTCAGTAAGAAATGTATATGTAACTAGCTGCCCCGGTGAACTTGGTACTGTTAGAGAATCCGTTTATAGGATTCGTGCACATCGCCATCTATTTTTAAAACACAACGTACGCTCTAAACTTAAAATAAATATTATCCCACGGGACCAAGTTATCAGTATACTATGTCTCAATTCTGGTCTTTGTCTATCTGTACGCCAACTTTCGTGTAAATCCGTTCAGCCGTTGTTGCGTGATTGAGTAACAAACATCCAAACATCTTCACAAACTTTCACATTTGTAATATTAGTAGTATTCGTATATATTTATTTGTCGAGAACGTTACAGAAATATTACTAATACTAACACGCCCATATTGTAAAATTAATACCAGATTCCAGAAAAATCATGAGACAAATAAATAAATAACTTCCCCGAAATAGAAACTGCTCTTCGCTACAGCGTTTTTGCATCGCTTGTCAAAATCCTTGTGCTATCTTCAATCAACCCACGACCATGGTGCCTGAATTATACTTAAATATCGGGAACTAAAACAAATGTAAAATAATTTAGTAAAAATCTCGTATCTTTGTACAAATACGAACGTATTAAAAGTGTAGTAATATGATAAGTTGGCGCAACTCATATCGCTCTGTGCTTCGAGCTGAGTACCCGGTGAGTTCCTGGCCTTTAAACAGTCTACATAATGTAGACCATCGATATTACTTTCTTTCAATTTTAAAATCGATATTGTTACAATTATGTAAAATTTGACATTATTCTTGATATTTTATATCATTGACATTTCTCTGTATTCAATTGAATCAATATTATTTTTATAGCTTTCATGTAATTATTATCTCTCAATTTGACATGTAATGAATATTACCAATAATTTATGTCTATGTCTATGTCTATATCTATGGCTGTCTATGTCTATGTCTATGGCTGTCTATGTCTATTTCTATGTCTATGTCATAGTCTATGTCTATGCCTATGTCTATATCTATGTCTATGTCTATGGCTGTCTATGTCTATGGCTGTCTATATCTATTTCTATGTCTATGTCTATGTCTATGTCTATGTCTATGTCTATGTCTATGTCTATGTCTATGTCTATGTCTATGTCTATGTCTATGTCTATGTCTATGTCTATGTCTATGTCTATGTCTATGTCTATGTATATGTCTATGTCTATGTCTATTACCTTTCAATGAGCTTTGGTCTGAGTGTAAACGAAACGTTTTTTTTTAAATACCATCAAGTCAAGAAATTGATAATATAGATGACATTTCTTCAATTAATGAGATGAATAAATGACCTAGGACGTGCAAATAAATGAATAAACATTATTGCTTGTCATGTCATCATTTCTGTTAAGAGTTTGTTTAAAATTAGGCCAAAGTTGAATTAAATGCGATATACCAAGATCATGACACGATTTCTGTACCTACAAATAGAAAGCCTTTTAACAATCTTTCAGAAAAGTAGTGTAAATTGCTTTTATCGTTGCGTTTCTTTTCGAGGTTCATTTATAAGAAAAACAATTCTTCTGGCCTTAGCTTGCTATGATAAAACATTGTGATTAGCATAATAAAGATTAAAAATTAAGTGTGCCGACATAATTAGCCGTGCAAGTTATTAGCGATGTATTGAGGCGTTGAGAAATCTCAGATAAATGGATGTTTGAATGGACGAAAGTTAAAAAAAACGTCTTGATTATGTTAATGGTCACAATATTATTACGTTACTTGTCTACTTCCTGTATTTATCAGGATTAATGCCGCTCCTTACAATATTAATCTATCAATGTTTAAAATTACCTGTGACTAGTTGTTATGTTGGTGAATAAAAAACTGTATTATCTTTCGTAGTATGAAAGTGAGCAAAGAAAAAAATTATATCTGGTAAGATCTTATATTATATCGGACCGAACTTCTCTTATATGAGGTTCTTTTTCATCTCGGGCAGTTTTTGCCACAAAATTTTGAATTCAAATCAAATGTACAAACAATTCAATTCTTGTTGATTGATAAAATGTGTGCTTTTTGTTTGACATAAAAAATATATCCCTGAATTTATCTTCAAAATAAATCGTGATTTACTGTCACGAAGCTATATATAAACTTAATGAATAACTGGGTCTCCATATCAATCCAAATGAACACTTGTTTCCAGCAGAGTTCCTTCGTTAAAATCATTAAAGAGTTAGCAGAACTAACTTCAGTGATAGGAATCACCTTGTGTCTCGTGGCGATTGTTATCGTTTGAATTTAAGGTATATGCTGACGGGGTCCCATAAACATACTCACACACAATCCAAATGAGTGTTATTATTATTTGTATTAGTGATGATGACATTCCATTATAAGTACCGATTTACTTTATTTAAATTTCTTTATTAGGAACAAAAACAGTGAACGTACGCAACATTCACAATATTCGTACAGTAGTATTAAAACTAGTATGTGCACCAATTATATATGTTCATAGCTTTCGTTAAGTGGACAACATCAATACATAAAAATTACTACATTACTGAAGAAGCCAAAAACTAAACAGACATACACTATATTGGTAAGACACCTTAAAACTTCTAAGAGTTAAGTTAATAGGTAATTAACGAATTATGATATCACTCATTTTTGTCTACGTCTGAAATTATTTTGCCAAAAACGCATATAGCTCTTAGTAAAACAATTTTGTCCTTTTCCTTCCACTAACACTTTAAAAAACCGACTATCTGGCTTCAGAACTTTCGAACATACCTATTGTATCTGCACCTTTATAAAGATCGCATTAACCGAATTGCGTATCGTATAAAATGTTATTAAAACATATTAATTTGCGTTCTGCTTTCTTGGCGCGTGTTGCACGCGTGTAATCCATCTGTTGTTTGCTTGTTTATCTTGACATTTTGTTCCTGGAACATTAATTTCACGTGGTTAGTCGCCGCTTATTAATCTATAATTATATTCGTATAAACATGCACTGTATTATTATTTTGTAGTGGAGGTTTGTAATTATTCTTATTTCTTCATTATTTTTGGCGTGTTACTTGGATATAGTACAAGTTTTCAAAGACATTTTTGTATTAGTTTTATCATTTTCTTTTTTACATTTACTTGATTGATAAATAGTTATGCGGATTAAAATGCAAAATTTCTGCTTTTACCGATAATTTTCCGCAATCATTTTATCTGACTCAAAAAAAAAATCTATCAAGAGGCCGGCTGAAACGCGTTGGACCTCTGAAACTCTGACCACTCCTGTAGGAATTTGTTAAGATCACCCTCACCTTTGCTGATTACACTTGAAGGAACTTTCCTACAGGAGTGGTCGGGGGTGGCTAACGGCTGAAATTTTGGACTGACACAACGATGGCCTTTCTCCAACAGTGAAATACTTATAAGCAAGCTATGTAACAAAATGTATCAAGATAGAGTCGCAGGCACAAAAGAATTTAGTTATAAAATTGCTTGTTACGTAAGTGTATGATAAGTTTGTCCACTACGGATGTAAAGGTTAATCAAATATCAACTGTAGTACAACGCCAATGATATCATCCAAAACTATGTAAGAAAAAACTAAAAACAGTAGTCCATTTTTAGTCTTAAGTCTTCTCGCGCTAAGATTGGAACAGAAAATTCAAAGAAAGTTACCCAGTACACTTCAAAGGCATCAGATAACAGATAGCTCCGAAGACTTCCTAGCACCTAGGCATTAGTGCGTTGTAATCTCGAAACAATCAAGTGCACTAATGGCCGAGTATTAGCATTGGAAGTGATTATCTTCTATCTCTAACGCTGACGTTTTGTGGAGTTACAGTCAGTGGGCGCCCAGCAAATATTTCTGTTAGAATACTTTCAATCAAATTCAATCCATCAGACATTTGTCCACTTCTGGTCATAGGCTTCCCCCGAGGGGCGCCAGGGCCATGTTTCATAAAATTGCAATTCATAGTTTGTTATGACAATTCGATGAACATTGCGTAGTCGAGTCTTCTTAGTTAATCTGTGGGTTAATCGGCTTCGCAATGTTTGCCAAATTTTCATAGTAAGCCATAAATTGCAGTTCTATGAAATAGGGCGCAGGTGATTGTTCAAAACTTTTTTATTTTTATTTTGCATTAAGGTTGGTGCAGCCGATCACGGGCCAGCAACTGACCTATGACTGACGCGCCTAGAGGATGCAGCACTGACATAAAACTGAAAATAAAAAATATAGTGTGCACAAGTAAAGTTACGTAAAACCTAGACATATTACAAGTCGGAACATAGGTACTAGTTTCAGAATCTACTTAAGGCAGTTATACTTTAAAGTAGTAAAAATCTTCCGCTTAGGTATAAGTGACTTTATCGAAGTAGTACTTAGTTACAAAGCTAGAAACGCCACTGGTATAATTAAATCCCCACATACCCCAGTGCTTGAAATTTCCAATCCGCGGTGGGCACGCGTGGTACCTAATTAAGCCCATACTCTCTCTCTGAGAGAAAGCCTATGCCCTGCAGTGGGACGTATATGGGTTACAAAAAAAAAAAAAAAAAAAATTGGTACAACGGAGTAGTATGTATGTGATGATACAGTTGAACTGTACCTTTCCTACCTTCGTCCGAAGCAGACCATGCATTGATAAATGCACAGCACTAGATTAATAATGACAAATAGCTAAAGATATTACTAATGAACTTTCCGTTTCGATTGTGTTCGTTACTTTGTGTTGTCTGCAGCCATTTGTATGATTCTAATGAGTGATTCGTTGTGAGTGAAAATTTGCTTCCGGATTTTAGATTGACTTGTTTAAATGTTACTTTTATTGTCAGGTCAGTTATAATGCATCTCAGATCTTAATAAGATCAACTAAATAAGACATACAAGCGTGAGTTTATGTGTTAAGTACTGGTTTTTGAAGGGGATGTTATTGTAGTGTCCACAATCTATAGTATGTTGATCTTTTGTTTTGTTCCACTTCTTACAGTGTCGTTTAAACTCCAGTTTAATTGACTTTTGTATGAAACATCTTAGTTGAAAGCCATTTTAGCCCTATTAAAAAAAGTTATGCAAGTCAGCCTTCGTTACGTCACGGGTGACAATACAACAAAAGTGCAAAGGTCTAAAAAGTCCAAGCGTGGTTAGCTAGGAACTATGATGCTACATAAATGTTTAGAAGGTATAGTCAACAGCATAGTAATATGTTAAACGGGTCTAACTGCGATTATTTACTAGGTAAAATTTAAGTACCTTAGATTCCCGACGTTTCGGCAACGTTGCAGCTAGCGTGGTTACGGGTAGACTGAATTAAATGTAATAAAAAGTAAGTAAATTTTACCTGATAAACAATCGCGGTTAGTCCCATTTAATATATTACCATGTAAAAGCATCGCGACTCATTAAAAAATACTAATCAACCTTTACATTTTGGTTGCAAAGATGACGTAACCGAGTATAGTGCACGAATGTAAAGTTTTACGTGCTCTCGACTACTGCCAAGGACGTATGTAGAAATAATGTATTCCTACTTGAATGGTTATGAAAACCACGATAAAGTCTACTCAATATCAGCGTACTGATAACGGACAGGCTTTCAGACCCTATAGGCCTATACCGACCTGATGACGTAGGTAGGTACCATATGCCACAACTTTCTTCGACGTGAATTTCAATATAATACCTACCTATTATCAGCTTCTAATAGATTTCGCCCGCACCTCGGGCGATAAGCCACCATAAAACCAGCTAACTCGATGTTAAACGCCGTTTAGCTAAATCGATTGTCCGAACGAGCTTTATAAATATTACCTAAAGATAGTGACCAACCGTTACACGGTAACGATACGTTCGACATTATGGTCCTCTGTTCCACAAAAACAAGCAGGGAACAGAAGACCGCGGCCGGCCTGTTTAGTGACCGTTTTCGATTTGGCACATTTTTCACTTTCATAAGTGCGAGAACATTCACACTTTGTAAACGTTAAACACTTTTACAATTTTTATAATATTTAATAGGTGTTCACATACTCAGCTTGAAATTGCCAATCCGCGGTGGGCACATGGTAATTAAGGTTATACTTTATAGAGAGAAGGCAGACGGACCGCAGTGGGTCGTATAATATATATAGATAACACTTTATTGCACACCATATAATATAGGCCATTTATTGATTATAGCCTATACACGTCCCACTGCAGGGCAAAGGCCTTCTCTCAAAGAGAGACTATGGGCTTAATTAGCACGCATGTCCACCGCGGACCGGTAATTTCAAGCGCTGAGGTATGTGAACACCTCAGACACTCAGGTTTCGTCACGATGTTTTCCTTCACGGTTGGCGAGTGGTATTGCTACTAGAGGGTGATTAAAGACACTATTTAAAAGCCGTTAAACATCATGTCGTGCCGTGTGGCTCTGGCCTAGAATGAGCCACCCCATTACTTCCCGTGGGTGTCGTAAAAGGCGACTAAAAAACGGAAACCAGGGAACGGGCAGCAACGTTGACCTGTGATACCAGACCACCAAACACTGTGATCTCCAATCCGCCTGCCAAGTGTGGAGATTACGGCAAAACCTCCCATACAGGGAGAGACCCATGTCACGCAGTGGACTGCTATCGGTTGATGATGAAACATCATGTCCTCTTACTCTGATCATATTGCGTAAAGCAAGACGACGCGTTGTTTAAGGGCTTGTTTAAGTCGTTTCTTGATGACGCAGTCTGTAGACGCAGGTTATACTTACCATTTTCTTGAGTGAACCTACTGTGGTTATTAATCTCCTGCCACATAAAAGCGAGAAAATGAGCCTAGACAATGGACGTATAAAGTACGTTTATTTTCAATCAGTTTCTCGTGAACCTATCTCTGATTTGAGCACGAGCTTTTACAGTTTACATTCGAGGCAAAGTAAATAATAGATTTCTTGGATTTTCTAAGAGATTTTCTTACTAAACGTGAAACAACACCAGTTCCCTTATTACCTTTGCATGAAAATATATAATTGTTACAGGAATGTCAAGTAGGAGAACCATATACTTGTTGCTTAAATTTTACGCTTGATGCAGGTAGTGTAGAAGTGACTACCATTTAGGCACTGTATTTTTAAGAAGAACTAGGCTTGACGCACCAAATCCACTAGAACAACGGAATGTCTACTTTACATTTTGATTAAATGGGGATCCACACGCAAAACGAATCGAAGATGGCGCTAGCAGCAATCCGGCCATGTCAAACTTTGTTGTGATTTGGTTAGATACAGATTTGTTGTTTTTCATAAAGTATTTTGTGGATTCAACATCTTGTTTTTCACCGTATACGCAACATGGAAGTTAACAGAGCTAAAAGACGAACTTAATAAACGAGGAACAAAAGAACTACTACTAAAAGAACGACCAATAAAATGAAAACTGAGAGAGCCGATAGTTTTCTTCGCAGTTACCGTGTGGTATTACTTTCACAAATTCACGTAACTAACGTGAATATGTGAAAGAACTCGGTATTGCCCGCATTGCCGGGGCTCAAACCCAAAATCTCCAGAATGCGAGGCACCTAGTGTGCCAGCATATCCCAGCACCTACAGTAACTCGGCCGGACTAGGTGCGATAAACTAGTTTGATTTACTTGCCGTTGTCTACCGTAATGCCGAGTGGATTTATTCGGAACGGGACGCGGTGGACCGGTAGCCCTGATATTGTTAAGAGCGTCTCAGGTGTGGGCATAGTGAAGACATTAGGGCGGTCCCAATGTGCCGTTGTTTTTCAGAACGTATCGCGGGTGAAATGAAGTTTAATTCGAATAAATAAAACTCACCTCCAATCCGCAGCGGGCGCGGATTGGAGGTGAGTTTTATTTATTCAGCCCTCTCACTAAGAGAAGGCCCCCTGCTCTGGGACAATTTTACTATGTGATTTTAAAATAACAAAACCTGAAAATAGTTTCTTCAGTATCGATAGTTAAGCTACTTTCATTAATCAAACACTCAAAATTATAAATTTTATTTTTACACAAATACACTGCGTTGACGCAGTCAATTTGCCATAATTATGTTAGCACCATAATTATGTTTCTAAATCGTTCTTAGAATGTCCCCTTAAAAAAAGGGGGAACGAATTCGAAGTTACAATGTAGAGCCGTTGCCTTTGCTAGTTAATTTAAGCAAAGCTTGCAATACTCTAGCGCGGTTGCGGTGGCGACCGCACCAGTATGTGGCAACCTCAAAATCGCTCTTGCTGGTCGCTCCGGCCCGTTTGGGATCAAACCCTTACCTCAAGGTTATCTCCGACGCATTCCATGACTAAACCACCGCATACCGCCTCGTTTATGTTATTCAACCCGACCAGCAGGCCTAGCATAATTATACTGGACATAAACACAGCAATAGCAGAACTTCTGTCACGCTAACACTTGTCTCTGTCTGTCTCACCCGAGGGCAAGTGAAGATGATAGTTAAGAAATAACTGAAAATATTAGGTCAAGATGACATACCGAGACGGTGCAGAGGGTTTTCTGGATTGTGGCAAGTGGTAAACCCTGTTCCCTGCCTAATCCTCCGAGAAACCGGTATGAGTTTAGGTTTATGTATAGTGTACCATGTTGTGTTAATTAAGTTCACAAGTGAACCCGAGGGTATATACTACCAAAGTGTAGGCTCTCAACCTCTGATATTTTGAAGTACTTCAGAATAGAATTTTTATACATATAATCACAAATAAGGTCCTCGTTGGGTACGCGTGGTAATTACGCCCATAGTCTTTCTCTTTAAGCCTGCACTGGGAAGGCTACATAAATTAAAAAAAAAACATATAATAAGAATACAGGTATACACAGAAATATAGATCGCTCGTCTTTTCCTTTCTCACGTAGGGTGAGATAGCGAGCATTTAATCGTTTCACTGAATCCACCCATAAAATGCGTGCTAGGCCTACAGACGATGATAGGATAGCGGCTCCCACACGGTTAATCCTGGAGCAATTATTTATCTGATATTATAATCTTCATTTGTTTATGTACAGTTGACTAGGGAAGTAGTGGGAAGCTGCTATGTTGATTGCTGTACGACAGCTGCTTTGATTAGATAGAGCTTATACATTCGTAGTATTTACCTCTTAAGGGCCAATTTTTCAATAGTCAGATAAAACTTACCCGGAGAATAAATTGCGTGCTATCAGTGTCTAAATCATACGACAAGACAGTGACAACATCAGTTTTATTCTCCAGTTAAGTTGTATCTGACTATTGAAAAATACGGTCTAAATGTAGTGCCTGGATGAGAATAATCGGACACTGAACTCGAACCGGGGTTTTCTGGCTTCGGGACCGCCCTACTTCCTGCCTGCGCTATTACAACCGTGGCGAAATTTACCTTTGCATTCTAATGATATTGTAGCAGTTTTTCATTGCCTGAAAACACGGATAAAACAAGGTTTTCTAAAAATGAAACCTAGCTAGAGCGATTTGTCGCCTCCGAAACCCCCCGCATATATAATATATGTAATATATATAATATGTAATCCGAATCTTGGACACGGCTCCAACGTATTTCACGAAATTTTGTATGCAGGGGGTTTCGGGGGCGATAAATCGACCTAGCTAGCTAGATATATATCCAAATAATCTTAGCTTTTTTAGACATCCCGTTAAAGCTTAACTCTCAAGTAAGCGCGGATTGTCAATAAGATATGATAAGTATATTGTTTACACCAGACTTATTCTATCTTCTTAACGTTCTGTAGCATCTTCTACGCCAGAGAATAAAACAGGGACAACAGCTACAAATATATAAAATGTGCTACGACGGACTCATTGCTAATAAAAAAATCTTCCAGGAAACCTTATGAGTTAGCCATAGATCAGACGTGAAGACTAGAACATGTAATGGACATTGTCTTACAAAACAGGGAACTTAACAGAACCAATGTTTTCTTATAATATCAGCTCAAACTTTAACTTTAACTTTGCGCAAACTAACTTCTGCGATTATACAGCTGACGCTACATAAAATTTTATAGGAGACTTTCCATCAAAAAGTAAAGCTCGGTGAGCTGTCGACTGTACCAACATCGCTGCACAAGCTGAAGCAACAAGAAGAGATAGCCATACGTTCGCGTATCAACACCCGCCGAGCCTTACACGTGTGTTTAACGACCATTAATTGTAACGACTCCCGACCCACGGTCTTGGACCTATTCTTACTACGCTCTTAACCCAGTACAAATATACTCGATACGAATAAATACTTTACATGTAAATAAGAAAAATAAAACTGTTAAAGTACGCGCCGAATTTATGCAGTAAAGGATTCGCATCAACACAGCATTTATCTATCTGTGGGAGAGATTTACGCAATTACAGTACAATATTTTACGTGTACAGTACAATTTCTTTACATTATTTAGTATTATTTCTTCACATAGTATATGATTTAGAATGCAGTATGTGCCTGAACACTTCAGTAGGCAAGCCCGTGCTGAAGTGATCAGATTGCATTATCAATTTCTGTGTAGGTAAGAAGAAGCAGCGCCAAAGAAACACATTAATATACATTACATAATATAGATTACACACCATAAACTTACATATTATATACATAGACTAACATACTACAGAAAAGACAATGATGCCTTCAGGGTGCTGATGGGGCTGCCCCGCTTCTGTAGTGCATATGGCATGTTTACAGAGGCCCTGGTATACTGTTTCTACGCTACCTTGCATGAACGGTGCACATCGATGCTTAGCGAGGTGCGGGTCAGCTCCAACAGCATCCTGAGCATGACAGCAGGCCGCCTAGATTCGCCCTACATGCGTCACTGTGCCAGCCTGCATGTACCCTCTAATGTTTACTGTTAAATGTAATTTATAATATAATATATGGTGTCTTACTTTTAAGCCTATTAACTAAAATGAGTCTTACTTGAAATAAAATACATAATTATTATTATTATACAGCCTATTAAAGGTGAAAACTGTTAAGCACACAACATCTTCATTAATAATGGAGAATCTGCACAAAAAATGTTTTAATATGATCGGGGAGGCCGTGTTAAAAGATAAATAAACGTCTTTTTGGGGTATTTAGTTGCAGAAGGGTTGCGTAGCGCGCTATGCGGCGAAAGAGCTAATTTCCTGCTTTGTGGTAGTTCGATGGTCATTTCACCCATCTAGTGCAAGACAGGAGCAGCTCCTAGTACCACCCAACTAGTTGCTGTATAAATTAACTAGTTTAGATGTAAAGGGTTTAGTTATATTCTTTGCGAAACTGTTGTGGAAAACATGTATCTAGGTGATGATCCGAAAAAGTATACTCTTGTACAAAATATGCCCAGGCAAGGGGGACAGTGAGAGAAGGAAAGAAATATAGAAAGAGGATGGCCAAGGAGAAGCTATTTTGATAATATTTAAATTAAGGAACTTAATTCCTTAATTTAAATATGCTGCACCAATAAGAGTCCAACTTGTTAAGATAATGATGATGATGAATGGGGAGAGTATTACTATTTGTTGCAGTAGGGCTGAAAATAGATAGATATAATTATAGAGATAGTAAACAAACAATAAATCTATGTACCCAATTCTCATTTAAATTAATGACTAAATACTTCCGCTTTGCGCAATTTACATTCAATTAAGAGCTATATTTTGGAAAAAATTAAACTGAAACAGACATCGGGCGAGAGTACTAGAGTCTGAGGGCCCAATTAATCTGATACCAGCCACATTTCCACTGAATTTTGATATTTCGATTTACGACTGCACTGCCGCTCTGTATGTATGTGAGTAGTTTATTGATTTTCATATTTAATTCATGCATAGTGCCGGGTGAATTATGTTGTCTTGCAGGGCAGGGAAAAAATTCCACGTATATATGATTTTCTGTGGTATTTATTCACACGTCCCGTGAGAACTGAGAACTTGTTTAATGTTTATTGCATTTCGCGGAACAAGAATATATAACTAGAATAATAATATATACATAAAGAATAGTACTGTTTTTTTCACAACAAATACAGCCCAACTAAACCACGAACTGCTTATTATATGACTTAAAGTCTCGTGATTGTATTTGTATTGCAGAACTGAAGAGTCTGAAGAACTGATAACCGATGGGGTAGACGAGTTCTTGAGTGGAGACCGCGGTTCGGTAAACGTAGTGTAGGACGTCCTCAGACTCGGTGGAGCGATGATCTTCGCAGGGCGGCTGGCAAGAGCTGGATGAGAGTAGCCGAGGACCGTGCTTAGTGGCGTGCTATAGGAGAGGCCTATGTCTAGCAGCGGACAAGCATAGGCTGATGATGATTCAACACCTTGATCTTACTTCAAAGAAAATATACAAAGTTGACCAATAAAAGTTATAACGCAGCAACCACCCCATTCCAACTGCAACATTACATCGATTCGAAACATAGACTAAGCATTAGCCACTTTATCAATACGTACAATGTACTTAAGTAGTGTCAAACAGTTACGAATGTATAGAAGTTCAGCTCAGTATATGAATTATGGTGAAACTGTATATTTTGCTCAAAAGTCACGCTAGTTTTTGGTTTGGTTTCATTTACGTTTACGAGCAATATAGTTCAGAACAAACATTGTACTATGCACATAGCTTTAACAATTTTGCCATCCTGATGGGATCAATTATTTAGACTTGATGTTGCATTTAGCCTTAGATGATTACAGACAGATGTATAAAAGATTTTTGTGTTTATAAACTAATAAACTTAAAATTTATGTAAGTGAAGGTACCTTATATACTTATTTTCTTAGGTCTTCTTGATTAGCTACATTGTACATTTTATTACTGACAAGAACACAATCTGCAGGTTTGCTAAAGAATAAAATGGTTGAGACTGGTGATGGCTGACCCCTGCGTTATGCTTGTGAACGGGTGCTGTTCGTGTCTGGACGCAGCATTAATGTTTTTCCTAATTTTGTAACAAAATTGACTAATGTTTTGGCTTTTAAAGTTGTTGATGACAATCATGGAATGTTATCAAATAGGCTCTAATGTATTAAGTTTAAGATGATTTGAGAAAATATGGTCAGAGAGGAGTTTTTTCCCGCTGCATTTTTTAAACACGGCCCGAAGGTAGCGGCTAACATAGTACATAGACGTTCAGTAAACAGAATGTAAATACTTTACGTTGAAATAAATTATTGATTTCTGATTGAGATAGGTACAGATACAGAATTAAATTACTAAATAAGAGGAGCTGTTTCGCTTGGCAAGAAATGAATAGTATAATGGAGAGCTGACGTGACGACCAATCTGCGTTAGTCGAGGGGCACGTGATGAAGAAGAAGAAGTGACTTAGAGTCTCTGGACGGTACAAATAGATGGGCATTAAACTTTTCCTCTTTAACGATACCAAACCTTACTTTCTGGAACTTTCAGTAATTTTCATCTCGTACACAGCAGAGCACCTTCTGCACCCCTCTACGCCGTGTTACTGCAGACAAATCGCTTGCGTATTTAATCGGTCATCGGCTCATTGAATATCTCATTTAAATAATAGTCGATTCAAAATATGGAGGCGCCCTTATCTGGCTACCTTTAGCAGTGGACGCGGCTTCGTGCGCTCCGCTCGCGGCTAACCCTTTATGGGTATTAATAACATTGCCCTAATAGTTTTCTTATCTGCGGGCCATTCATAAAATGCACTGCTGCTAATTTTTAGGGTTCGTCAATGCTTAGGTTCTATAGGTTTGACCGTGATTATGTATTTAGTTCGGTATGGAACGATTTGACATTGGACTAACACACAACACAATAACCTGTCCTGGTCCCAAACTGGGATACTTTGTGCTATGGTAACCAGGCAAGGACATTTCTAGAAATGTTCAGTGGCCCCCAGTGGAAATCGATCCCATGATCTCGGGCATGGTAATCTGACGTGATACTACCTACTAGATGAACGAGTCAGTAACGATTTCTGAGGTTAAGTAATACCACTCGCTAACGGTGAAGGAAAACATCGCGAGGAAACCTGAGTGTGTGGGGTGATCACACACCTCAGTGCTTGAAATTGCCAATCCGCAGAGGGCACGCGAGGTGATTGAGCCCGTACAATCTCTCTTTCTGAGAGAAGGCCTATGCCCTGCAGTGGAACGTATATAGGCTACCTATATAAAAAAAGTAATATCCACATCTACATCTACATTAATACTATAAAGAGGAGAAGTTTGTAAGTTTATATGTTTGTAAGTATGTTAGGGGGTACTTATCCGATTTAAAAAATTCTTTCACCCGTAGTGAACCTTCAGGGTGGACATAGGCGTGATTTTTTTGCAATTTTTTGCTCGATATTAATAACGGCAACAGACAGACGCTTGAAATATTCACAGAATATTTAGTTCTAAGTTCGCTTCAGAAATAAATAATTAAATTAAAATTAAATATATATCTAAGGGGGGCTCCCATACAACGAACGTGACTTATTGCCGTTTTTTCTCGATCTTTGTGTTTAATTTTGTATAATGGTATGGAACCCTTCATGCACGAGTCCGACACGCACTTGGCCGGTTTTTATCTTGCTTAACACATTAATTTGTTATTATCATAACGACACCCACACATAAAACACGTTAGTTTTCAATGCAGCGGTCCAGCATTTAATCCCCCATTAATCACCAGACAAAGGGACAGCAGAGCTGGTTGCAAATTCATTTAAAATTACCACTAACACCTTGTATGACACTATTAAAGGTTTTCTATAAAGATTAACCTTTTGGTGACCTATGTATCACGCGATTTATTCGAAGGCTGGGCTCATAAAAGCAACGTCAAACGGAATACTTCATGTGATACAAATGGAAGTCTTCCCATGAACTATTGATCTGGTGACTCTAAATTAAATAGGTTTAGTTCCGCTAGTAAGGGACCAGAAGTATCACTGTTTGGCAAGGATGAAGTTTCTTCTTAATAAAAAGAAAACTAGGTAAAACCGCCGCCGTAGGCGCCAGAATCATTATATGACTATTATAAGCAACTTGTTTTGATACATCCATGCAGCCAGATAGTTTACTTAGAGGCCTTGCATAATACAGAGTTTGCAATTTTAATTCTATCTTAATTCAATGCGCTCGTTGACTTATATTTTTCTTTATATTTGGCCAACTACCCAAAATTAATCAATTTGATAAAAATAAAGGTAGAAGGGAGATAGCTATAGAAATCCAATTTAAAAACCTGTTTTAAGTCTCTGAATTGAAATTTCGATAACGATTGTCACCATGGTCGTGACATTAGTTAGTAAAAATTGGAATTGCCATGATTTCACACCAGTTTTTCGTGTTCGTTTGCAACATCATGGCAGAGGTCATGGTTGTGGATGTCATAGTTGCTAACGAAAAACAAACATTTTCTATTTATACGTGATCATGAAAAGGTAACCTTAAAATTAAAGTTTTTTAACGGTCTTTTAATAAGAATAAGGGGGCCATTTAAAAAGGGTCCAAGAAAATATTACTTGCAACTTCCTGTTCAGTAATATTAACTCATCCCTTTAATTTCTGATTGCAATAAATCTATAGTAAAATAAATCTAAAATTATTATACTACAATTTTTCATCAACCCAACATTCCTTTCTGTAACTAAATATTAAACTGAAGCGATGTGTTTAAGTTATCCTGAAAGTGTCAGACTGTACAGCGTATACGTTCCTTTATACTGCTGGATAAGTACTCTAAGCTTCCCCAGAGGGTTAAATGAAAGGCTTGCGCAAAACAGCGCCTATTTTACGTGAGTTTTGTTTCTCTTTTAGTACGCTTTTATTCTTGCTGTGACATCGTTGTATTCTATTATGGACATCATTGTAAAAGAAACGGAATCCTTACCGGTGGTGCCTGTAACAGTGTTGACATCTCAAATAAATTAAGAATTGAGGTAAGAATCACATTTCCTTTATAATTAGGTCTCATCATCATCATTCAGCCACAAGAAGTCCACTGCTGGACATAGGCGTCCTCCATGGATTTCCAAAAAGACCGGTTGGAAGCGGCCTGCATCCAGCGCCTTCCTGCCACTTGCCACTTGGATGAGGTCATCTGTCCATCTTGTGGCTGGTCGTCCTACGCTGCGCTTGCCGATATGTGGTCTCCATACGAGAACTTTTCGGCCCCATTGGCCATCAGTTCTGCGTGCTATGTGCCCCGTCCTCTGCCACTTCAACTTACTAATCCGCTGGGCTATGTCGACGACTTTCGTTCGTCTACGGATCTCATCATTTCTGATTCGATCTCGTAGAGAAATTCCGAGCATAGCCCTTTCCGTAGCTCGTTGCGTGACCTTGAGCCTTCTTATGAGGCCCATAGTGAGAGAACACGTTTCAGTGCCATAAGTCATCACTGGTAACACACACTGATTGTATAATTTTGTCTTGAGCGATTGAGGTATATTAGACGAAAAGACTTCTAAGTTTCCCGAATGCTGCCCAGCCGAGTTGGATTCGACGATTGACCTCTTTCACGAAGTTGGACCGGCCTAGTTGAATTATTTGTCCTAAGTAGACGTATTCGTCTACAACTTCAAAAGACGTGTTCCCCAATGTTATTGGGGTGAGCACAACACGGGCGTTCGACATGACCTTCATTTTGTCCATGTTTATTTTAAGGCCCACACGTTGGGAAACTCGACTGAGGTCTTCGAGCATTATGCCGAGGTTTTCCATCGTTTCTGCCATGACTACTATATCGTCGACAAATCGAAGGTGCGTGATGTACTCGCCATTGATATTGATGCCGCGTCCCTAGCATTCCAGAAGCTTGAAGGCATCTTCCTGTGCGTTCGTGAACAGTTTCGGAGAGATAACGTCTCCCTGTCTCTCGCCTCTTCTCAATGGAATTGCCTCCGAATTTTGCTCCTGTACTCGGACCGCCATGATGGCGCTGTTGTACAAGCACTTCAGCACCTCGATATACCGATAGTCAATACGGCAATTAGGTCTATTTAGATAGATAGATAGATTGAGAACACTTTATTGCACAACCAGGAGAAATAATACTATCCGGTAACTGTGAAGGAAAATTGTGAGGAAACCAGAGTGTCTCGAATGTTCACACACTTTATCGCTTGAAACCGCCAATCCGTGCGGAGCAAGCATGTTGATTAAATTCATACTCTCCTTTTGAGGAAATACCTGTGCCTTGCAGTAGGACCTATGTAGGGTACGTACATGTTTTTTTTTATTTATTAGTAGCTGCATCTCTTTGTTTTTTTATATCCGTCAGCTAAAAAAGTATATACTCAGATACCGTATTTAAAGAAAACATTCCAAGCGAGCATTGAATTGTTTAAAAGTGCAGATTTCCACGAGATTTTATCTCAATGGTCTTCAATTGAATCAGGTTGATTGGTATGGTAAACAACTTTTTACACAATCCTCGCGCCATTAAAAAATACCCAATTACCTGCTTAAAAGTAAAATAGCGAAGAATATTTTAATCTTAAACATGTCACTCATTAAGCTCAAAAATGTTAACTAGTCCTATTATTGCATTCTACAGCATAAAGTTGGAAACACACTGGCTTCCTAAGATAAAATTATCGAGGGTGCGGTAGATCGGATGATTGATATTGGATCAAAATGTTCAATGAAGACTAATTGTTTAATTATATCGGTTATCGCGTCAATGGGTCTATAACCTTATATTTCACGATTTGTGTATTCATTTAAAAAAGGATTAAATTATACTTTCAGTGTAGAATAACCACGACCACAGCTGAAGCAAAAATGTGTATTTAACTTAACATAATCAGCCTATATGCGTCCCACTGTAGGGCACAGGCCTTCTCTCAAGGAGAGAGTATGGGCTTAATCACCACGCGTGCCCCCCGCTTATTGGCGATTTCAAGCGCTGAGGTATGTGAATAGCTCAGACACTTAGGTTTCCTCACGATGTTTTTCTTCACGGTTAGCGTGTGGTATTGCTACTATAACTTCACAATGTATATAACTTAGAAAACCAATCATAGGTACATGCCCGCACTTGGGATCGAGCCTGGGTCTCTCGCTTCCGAGTCCGATGTTCTACCCACTAGGCTTGGTAGCCACCAACGCAATGTGTATTTATTAACCTGAAACTGTACCTGGCAACAGATCAGTGGGCTTCTCCGAAGCGATTCTTATACTATAATAAGGCCATTTTAACTTGGCCTATATTTTTTATATTGCTGAAATTATCATATGAGCACGGTCTTTGGTGCCAATTTCGTAAAATTGCTCTAGTGAAAATTTGGAATTACTGTCGAGACCACCCTGTAACCGACACATATTATAGTTACCCTTAACTATAATATGTGTCGTTGATTCTGGATAGAAAATGCACACACAAATTAAAACCCTATTTTTTCTTGTAGTCCTTCTGTGAAGCTATAAAATCTGTTTGAAATTCTACATTCTGATATCTTCGATGCTTGCTGCCGTTGTAAATTACTGTTGCATTGTTTAATTGTAAAGCAATTGGAACGTTTTCTATTTAATTGATTTTCTTTGCAAAGGTTATTTAAATGCCATTCGTATGCTCCAGCTCTTGACTGTCTCAAAACAGGTTGTAAATATATTTACTTATTGTTAATGGAATACAAACAGGTATTGATTATTATTGTATCGAACCTTTTCATTCACGTATTACTTTTAGCATGAAGCACAGGAGGACCGTTCAATATTTTGATACAAAATTTATTCAACATTTTATTTAGTTGTATGCATACATACATACATAAAGTCACGCCTGTATCCCAGAGGGGTAGGCAGAGACCAGGGACTGTCACTTGCCACGATCCTGACGTATCACTTTCGCTTCATCAATATTTATTAATCGTTGCATGCACGCACGCCTGTTTCGGGTACTCTTGCCTTTTGCTAATAGGTACATCCCTTATTTGGTCAAAGTATGTCCACCTGGGTCGTCTCTTACCGGCCCGTTCACCCACATTTGCTCGATATATTTGTTTCGTCAATCTTTCTTCCTTCATCCTCCATTTATTTAGTTGAAAAGAACGAAATAGACTTCACAAAAAGAACAAGTAAATCTGCCACCGAGACTGCAATATAGCTCACAATACAAGTTAAGTATAAAGAAACTACAGTAAGCCAAGTTCAATTAATTCATTATTATGATGCTTATGACTGCAAGTGATATTGACAACATTGGAATGTGATGGGCCAAGTCCGTTTAGTGTAAGATACTCTGTGCTCTGGTAACCAAACAAGCATGTAACAAACATTGAAAAACACCCTTAACCCAGACTGAGATTGAGACCATCTGTATCAGTGTAAGCTTTTCAGACTGAGACCATCTCTGTATCAAAGAGGAAGCTTCTCTCAACATGAAAATAAACTGGGTACTTAGAGTGTGTTTAAAAGACATCAACTCGGGTCGAAGTTCCCTGGAGGTTCCAAAACTCGCTGAAGCGAAAAGTAAACACTAATGAACTAATGCTTTACTATTATTTTACTTCTGAAAACTTGTCTGCACGTAAGCTGTAGAATTCTAAATGACCCGATCGGGCCACCGTAACATTGCTTTTTAATTGTTCTTTTCAAGGTTATAACCTAACAGGCTGCATAGAAGATAATTATATATTTTACTAAAACTTGTCTTTGTTCTTCATAATTATCATAGCAACGATTTAGTAATTCAATTAGAATACATAGCTCATTGTGTGATGTCTCCAAATAGGTTGATCAGAGCAAATTTTCTTTAACTCCTACTTCTGTGACAGTATATACTCAGCTATTTAACGTAACAAGTGTGTACTTAAACAGTGTTAAGTTATTATCTAGTATTTATACTAAACTATGCAAAAGTGTCGCAAATTAAATTGTCAAGCTGAGATACGAACAGGTTCTTGCCATCGCTTTGAACTGTTACTTTCTAAGTTCAGCTATTACGTCAAATAGAGGTACCAACTTTAAGGTTTTTGCTCAAATAGAAAATTTGTAATGAGTATCGTGCGTTAAGACTAAGCAAACACTTATGTAAGCTTTTTATATTTAAAAAATGTTTATGTTATATTGTAGCATCCGCGAACATTCACTCCAATGGAGTAAAAAAAGGAAATATGACATCTTAATTGTAGATCATCTTAAACTGCAGTCAATTGTAAGTAACCTATTGTATTCCACTGTTCCCACCCAAGGGGTTAATTTCATAAGACAATAACACTGAACTATGATTTGATACGGGAGAGGTGTCAATTGTTTTTACTCCTTTTAGCTATCGAGAAAAAAACACTCTTAGGATGTACTAAAAGAGACACTATGTAATTTCCATGTTAGAAATTAATACTCGTAAGTAGGTTTTATTCCATATTATTGGTTGATTTAAAGGCCTTTTTTACAAAAAGACGATTCCTCTAAATTACTCCTTAGAGGAAGTTTATTTAATAAGTAGGTAGTTACGTCCTTTCCTTGTAAAATCTCCACTACAGATAATTTTAATCGGCATTTATCGATCGTTTTAAGGTATCCTTTTTTTTTTTTTAAATATGACCGTAAAAGTTTCATTTACATGATTTGTCTAAAACACATCCCAAATGCTATTTAAATAATTGTGGTAAAGTATGTCCCTCTAAATAAGACTGTAACAGTCTTATATATATATATCTTATTTGCAAAAAGTGTCTATACAATTTCTCAATCGTGTTAACAGTGATTTTTAGGACTCACGACAAGGAAGCTAGGATCACGAACCTAGGACTAGATAGCATTTATGCAAAAAACGGCCGTTTTTAGTGTTAATGCTATCTAGTCCTAGGTTTTTTGCCTTAGGTTCACGGCCATTGCTCCTAAAAATAACTATTATAGGATTGAGAGATTGTAGAGACTCTTTTTGCAAAAAAGATATTTTCTTTCCTCGGTGACGCAAGTGTTACTCCATGGAGCCCCTTAAACTTGACAATTTAAGAATTAATTTTTCAAATTGTCATAGATTCTATATATTTACCTAGTTTCCATCCTAATTCCACGCGGATTTCACGACACATCCCTCAAGTCCAAGCAATCGAACAGACCGACAGCGTGGAAACAATATTTCAAACCAGCCAATCACTCACAAATGACAAACTTTCCACCTAATAGCCATAACCTTTAATCACGCAGGGCTATTGCTGCAATTCATCGTGTTTCTAACACTACCCGGACAACAAGCATGGAAGTGTTAAGCTAGATTTAGCGTAGTTCAGAGTTAACAAACAGCAGCTGCTGGCTGGAGTAACACACATAATGTTCAGATATTTAAACTTGGGCTTGAGAAGCTTTCATATTTGACAGTTTAATATCTACAGTGTTGATATCATATAAAAATTCCGTTTTATTCCCTTTAGTAAAATATTTTATCTTTATCTAACAAAAGGGGATGTTTTAGCAACGATAAAAAGTACCCGAAACTGGGTGTGCGTGCATGCAAACGACTATTTTATGTTGATGAAACAAAAGAGGTCTGTCAGGATCGTGGCAAGTGGCAATTCCTAGTCTTTGTCTAACCCTCAGGGTTATAGGCGTGAGCTTGTCTATTGCAATGTAGTTTATAACAAGATAATGCCTGGCAGATAATTTGAGCAAAAATCCCGCGGAATCAGGTTGAGTTTTTTATGGACGCTTGAAAAGTATTTCTTTTTATTTTTTCATTTAACTAAACTGAAGTCCGAAGAAATCAAAGTCACATCCCACGTCCCACCAACAAGATCCAAAATGCAACGTCAAAGTTGTTTGGTCCAGTTATTTGTCAGCCATTAATTTATATTATAACTGTAAAGAAAAACATCGTGAGAAAACCCTTGACTAGAAAACCTAGTTTTGGCTAGAAAACAAGTTTTGGCTCCGCTTTATATTGATTCGTTATTTCTTGTGGATTAGGCTAACTAAACTGAGAGGATGGTATCTACCTAAAATATGTCCCAGTCACTACAGCGTGTGAGCGGTCATTACACCTATCTTCTGTAGAAGTTGCTACTAGACGCTGCATAAATCTTTTAATCATGGCTGGAAAAGCCCTTTTACTAGATGTAAGATATAGTTTTGTGCATTAAAACATTGTGGGGAAACCTGTGGCCTAATTACGCTCACCAAATCCTGAGCGATTCCAATCGTCTAACTGTCAAATTCCATACTAATTTGACAGTTAAACGATTGGAATCGCTCAGGATTTGGTGAGCGTAATATAGGGGCAGACTTCTTGAAGACTCATGCCCCAGCGCATGAAATTGCCAATCCACGGTGGGCACGCGTGGTGATTAGCCTGTGTCTTACAGTGGGACGCTGCATATTTTTTTGTTTTATACAAAACACTAATTCCTTAAAACACTCCTCGAACGCAGTCTAAATAGTCTTGTTTTAAGGGAAATTATTAGATTATCTTGTAAAAAAGATAGTTGGGTGTCAATTACATTTTGTTTTATGTGTGCCTTTTACGAAACATAATTTTGAAAAGGTGGCCATAATAGATTTAGATTAAATTTTTGCAAAGTTATGTTTTCATGACTATTGTAGCGATTATTTGAACACATAATATACTAGGGGAACCATGTATTTCAGAAACCATCTAATATAAAAAGAACATGAATAATATATCATATGTGCCGAGCAGTTCAGTTAATAAATCAAATTTGTTGTTACTTATTGTCCAAATGTTGTCTGTGAAATAGATTAATCTTAACTCATGATACATGGTGCATTCCCAGAATTCGCAAAGACTATTTTTTTTCTTGAGGGCTGAATCAAAAACCATTTCGAGATTAACTTCTAAGTAACCATATTTTCTATATTTAAGATAAATATTAAGGAAGATGAGCGTTATTTTTGCCAAAAAACAATAACCTTCATTTGACCTTCTGATGACGTCACATTTTAAAATAAACATAACATATGGCAACACTACGTTACTTAAAAAAAAGACTTGCTGTCATAACTGTCATATGCATATCATTTCCTTGTCTGTGAAAAAAACGTCTGTGACAGCAAATGACAGAAACAAAGTGTGACAGTTTGCGCGACGTTTCGGCGTGTGCACTCTAAAAATATGACGTCACGCTTTCAAATATTTTAAATAAATAATTTATAATAATAAACTTAACAAATCGCTGAAAAAATGAAATTAGTCTCTAGAAATAACTTCTGCTTTAAGAAAAAAATATAAAATAAGATCAAAATAAAAAATATACTGCCCGAATTAAAGCGCTGAGTTCTCTCGTAGAGTCGAGCAAACACTAATTCACTCTCGGTGTACCGTATATCTGTCTGTCAGTTCGTTTGTCCGTTTGTGTGTAGAAATTAACTAGCTTCCTCTAATGGCCATTAACATAGTCGGCTAAGGTTAATTTTGTTTAATTAACTTCAAAGGAAAAACTGGAAGTGGTTTGAATTTTTTTCTGCGGTAATGAGATGAGTAGAGAAAACTGTTTGTAATGTTTGTAACCATGATTTTTTGCACTGAAATGCTTAATAATATGTATAGTCTATTCATCCTTACTTGTCCAATTTAGCAAACAAGATTCTACCCGCAAAGTTTGACTTTTTAGTCGAAAACTGCCAAATTCCCATAAATGAAGTAACCTGGGACACCATTTTGGATAACACGCAGCTATGTTTATAAACAAAGTGCACGATTTTGCAAGAAAATATCTAGTTTCGGCATCAAATATCAATTTTGAGGTTAGAATATTGTTTACTAAATTGGACAAGTAAGGATGAACGGACTGTAGTAACAATAGTGAAGCAATATTGTAAAACATAAAATATTTATTATCTGTGCCTGTATTTTTTCCAAATAAATAAATAAAATAAATAAATTACGCTACTTAATCTATCTATCTAATCATCCTATAAACAGAGCCCACTGTTGGGCATAGGCCTCTTCCCTTTCACGCTAACCCATCCGGTCCCTTGCCTGTCCAATGTTTCCCAGCCGCTTGCACAATGTCGTCGACCCACTGGGCTGGTGGTCTACGCTACTTGGTACATGAGATATATTTTCAGACGGAGAAGGCTTGGCTAACGCCTGCCCTATCTTAATTGTTGAACTAAAGAAAAACATACTCATCCTTTTTTTGAAGTCCGTTAACAAAAAAAACGATATCATCTGTAAAACATAATTTCGCTAAGACATTCCTCACTAGACTGTGGTAATGTCTTTCCCTTTACCACGTTTTTTTATAAATAAAACTATTTTAGTAACTCGCGATACTTATATTATATTTAAGATAATAGGGGTTAAAGTATGAAATTGCCGTTTTATTGTAATAGGTTCTTTGAATTGACATAGAATCTTCATGGTTTGAGGTTTTCGAATGAAACTTTTTTCAAATGGTTTCTATGATGTTCTTTTTTAAAAAAATGTGAAACATTTGAATATCGACTTTCAATTGTTTTTGTTATTCAATTTAGATAAGAAAGATGGATACTGCGAAAATTCGAGAAACCATGAAGATTCTATGTCAATTCAAAGAACCTATTGCAATAAAACGGCAATTTCATACTTTAACCCCTAATATTAGGTACTCATAGATTTAACAGAACGAAGAGATTAAATATTTTGCTGCATTCACTTTTCTTCATATACAGGGTGGATTTTTGAGACGGGTCAGTAAGGGCTGGTACCTTAATCGTTATAGTTACATGAAAACGTTCCTAGGAGACCATCCCCAGCATTTTAAGATATTATGAACTGCATTCACAGATTTTGGAGAAAATGTATTATATAACAGTCAGCGAAAAAAATGTTAAAATACAAAAAACAAAAATTTTATGCCAATCTGTCCTATTTCGTGTGGGGATCAAAAGACTATGGGACCATAAGGTTTGAGTACTAGAAATGACAGAAATCGCCAAAAACTTTTTTCATACATTTTGTACTGAAAAACGTTAATCAACTCGAAATGATTCTTTATTTTGGCAATCATATTTCTTGTTTTGTTATTGTTGGTTTTGTAATATTTTTCCGGTATACAATGAAGTATGTTCTTATCTTATACATACATAAGCAGCCTATATACGTCCCACTGTAGGGCACAGGCCTTCTCTCAGGGAGAGAGTTCTTATCTTATCTTATACATATTTTTTTATTGTCATAAACAAAAGTTACTCAAAAAATTCATAATAACTAAACTTTCGTGAAACGTCCATAGACACTCAGTTTTGTTTTCGTTGGTTAGACTGTTGGCAGCAAATTAACTGACATTAGATAATAAAGCCAGTGCTACTTAAAATACATTTGCGGCATATATGAAGACTCAACCAATCTCATCAAAAAAGATACCTACAATAAGAAACAAACATTGTAACGCTTGTTTTTCAAAATGCAAGAACGTTACCTTGAACGCTTCCTTAATTTGTGGTCAACGAATAGCATTCAATAATTACTACCAACTTAGTCTTCACATCTGTATGTACGATTTTATTGTATCTTGCTCATGCTCATATAGTAATACAAATTATTGTAAGCAAAAGGCGAGGAAGGCCATATAATTGAAAATTAATGCCAATTTTATACGTCAATGGCTTATATATATGTTACAGCCCGAATGGTGCTTAATGTCTTTGTTATTAGTGGTATAATGTACATACACCTACTAATAAATCCTTACGTTTTGTTTGGGTTGCAAAGTAAACTTGTGTTAAATATGTAATGTCATAAATATATCAAACCCTTGATTCCAGTTTACTAATAAGGCATTAGTTAATTAATTGGAAGGAAATCGATTTACTTTCATTACTTAATAGCTGTTGCCCGCGACTTCGTTCGCGTGGTAATTTTGATGAGTATTTTTTCGGGATAAAAAATAGCCTATGTGCTAACTCAGACTATAATTTATCTCTGTGCAAAATTTCATCCGGATCCGTTCAGCCGTTTTTGCGTAAAAGAGTAAGTAACAAACATCCATCCATACATACAAACTTTCGCGTTTATAATATTAGTAAGGATAACTTCGATAATTCCCATAAATTAAATAATTAAATCCAACAATCGCATAGGTTTTTAATGGCATACCTTTTGCTTATCTAATAAATATCAAATTAGATCAAAATCAAACAGCAGACAAACAACAAGAGTGTCGATACAAAAACTGCTGCTGAGTGGAGGCGTCAACGCCCAAAGGTTTTTTTTTCTTTACATCTCTGTCACTGATACAATATAAATGACAGGTTTTCTTTATTAAATCACCGACAGATATGAGCATCAAATCTTGCCAGCTGCCAATCACTGGGAGTCAATGATCTTAAGCGTATCATTCTATAATTAGGTGGACACAAAATTGGTACAAAAAGTACCGTGCTGTTAAAAAACAACAACGCTTTTTATGATACATCCTAGGCACATGCATGAGCTATTAGTAATTAATGTAAATCAAGTCCCGCGCTTTTGAGCTTCATATTTTGAAATAACGACATTTTTCTTTTTTTCCGCAAATGGCATGTCAAGGAGGAACCCGTTGCATGGTGGGTTGTAAAGAAGATGTAAATATTGTTTACACAGTAGCATTAACTCAATACAGACAGTATTAAGTAATTATACCTCCCTGTCGCATTTTGTAGGGCGTTCATTGGTAGGCGCCCGGCCTATAATCTAATCCGAGATATTCCTCAAGATGCATTTAAAAATAAACAATCGAATGATCTCGTGACTAGTTCGCCCTCCACCTATATTTTCGAAGTACTTGTAAAGTGGACCGACTTGAGGTTCGAAACTAGATTTTATTTCTTAAGAAATAAGGATTTTATGGCTAAGATCCCTTTGTCGGTATTATAAGAATGCCTCAGCAGTATATTTGCAAGGTAATTTCTCGACTGTATATGGGCTATTGAGTGTAATTGGACAATCACACCTCCATATATTTTCTCGGGAGCTACTACTGTAATGTTGTGGATGTTTGCAGCCACTAGTGTTCCATAAAAAAAATGGTTTTGCGTTATTGGAAATGATGTTTTCTGTTGCAGCCGTCAACTCAAATATGAAATACCATAGAAAAACCACTCTTGGGAAACCCATCGTGTAAAAATACCAATTTATTTGACTTGGGCGTAAGAATAGAATGTATACGAATGAGGGTAATTATATAAAGTTTTATAGTTGCTAAAATGAATTGCTTCTTTGGCAGAAAGATGTAATTCAACTATTTGGCTCTTATCTTGTACATTTTTATACTATCTGAATCATCAAAAATACTTAGTTATATTTTCTGTGTACTCATGAAAAATTAAATGGAGGTTACAATAAGAAGTTGAAGTAAAATTAAAGTAAGTAAATTAGTTTTATTTAACTACAAAAAATCGCAGAAAATTCAAGGGACTTTCTGGAACCTTTTGGGTCCTCCTGTATATTCAGCTTCTTATTTTCTGCAAAGTACTCAAGCTTGCTGCAAAAAAGGCCCATATATATACAAAGTAAATGCTATAAACATTTTCTGACTCGGACTGGCGATAGCAAGTACTGACAAGCAATTTTTTATCAACAGATCAAAACTGGAGTAGACGTGTTCAACTCACTAAAACTGTAAAATAATTTTCTATTTTCAGTATAGCCCTCGCAAGTTTATTTGGCTTTAGCCGCGTGTGCTCCAAAGACTGCTACAAAGTACTTACAGTTAATTTTGAAGTTTTTACTCTCCGCCATGCAGTATTTCCCTGTAGGAGAATCAAAATTGTTCATGACCTGCAAAAAATGTGTAAAATGTTTGTGCTTATAACATTATATCAACTGCGGAGTAGATACGATTTTGTACAAAATTATACGGAATTTAGCCTTTACTTTTTATAGTATGCAAGTTTGAAAAATATTTCAATGACAATTTATATGCACGCAAAGCTGCAACTTAACATATAAATTACGAGGTCAAATAATTGATTACATAAAGTAGCTGTACTGAATATTAACATAATCTGAACTTCTTTTTACGTTATCAACATCCGCCTTAAAGTTTGCCTCGAAAGACCAAGTCGCTGAATTAAGGTAGCTCTTAGCTCGTGAATCTTATGACGCATGGTGTAACAGAGAGTGGTTTTACGCATTCTAATAATTTACGATTGCAAGCAGGTTTCTGGCGATCTTAGATCGCACAATGCCAGCAGAATGTGTGCGCCAATAGAAACAATGTTTTCCGTAAAAGCAAGTGCATGCGAAAATGTATGATACCCACCTGCGCTAGTTTATCGCACTATTAAATTTCATGGTTAAAAATACGCGCATGTTACTCAGTTTTTGATTTACTGCTTGATTGGCGACAAGGTCTGCGAGGGCAATAGGCTTTCAACTTCTTTGTGTTTCTATAGAGAGACAAGGCGGCGAGATGTCGTCGCATTAGCCTGTAATGGTCGCAATTTGCGCCAGTTCCATGGGCCAACGATGCATGGAGGCCGGGGCTATTCCTTTATGATTCACATTCCTTTGTCTGTCCAGTGATTTTTATCGACGCTGATTGCTGATTGCTCTTTATTATGCTTCGTCAAAGAGTGACGATGGAGCCGTAGGCAAACTGAAGTGGAATGAGAATTGAACTATGAACTATGAAATAAGAACTATGCATTGGAAGGGTATTCAATAGATCACTGCCACTAAAAATATATAGCCACTGAAAATAACAGAAATCAATAATTGAAAAAAACTTAATATATGTGATACAGTTTTCTATCCAATTGGTTTATTATTATAACATCGAAAACTGTCCACACTCGTCGAACTAAGTAAATTTCTTCTCGTCGAATACTACCACTTACTACAAATTGAGATTATCTTCACCCGTTATGTATAAATTCAACTACCTAATAACTAGATAAATAAGTATTTCGATGAATTACAATTAATGAAAATATAACTTATGTATTATAACATAATTATACACATTATTGTTAAACAAACAAAAACCCGACTGATAAAAGGTCTCAAATTAGCGTTTTACTGTAAATATGATAATTCACAGCTATTGTTCGCCATTTACTTGTTTTTTTTTTGTAATTTTATATGCCCGGTAACACTTGCGTCACCAAAAAATTTCTTATTTATGAAATTTTGAAAGTAAGTATTAAACAAAAATTAAGCCCAGGGAAAAGCTGAATTGAAAGAAACTTCTTTAGACACCTTTTTTGACAAGACGTTTGAACCTGGGTGGTTTTAAATAAAACGTACATTTTGCGCGACAAAAGCGATATCCTTTGCTATTGTAGTCGGGTAAAAAGGGAATGTATACACCTTTTTGACACTATCATAACTTTTCTTTAACCTAACCTTCTTTTCCCTTTTGTCTAACTCAGTTTCGAATCACATCAATCTTTGGGCAATAAGCTCGACAGGTGTTCCAATGATTCTGTAGACCATAAACGAATGCCATTATTGCTTGCTTCCGATTTATGCATAAAAAGCTAATACTAGTTTTTAAAACCTCCATTAGCCTCATATTTCGCTTACCGAGCCCATTACACTGGTACGGCTGTGTATGTTTTGCGGAGAAGTGAGATTTTCAGCGCGGCGCGTCTTTTGGACCGCGTTTCATAAAACGCAAATTCATAGTTTGTTATGACATTTCTATGTACATTGCGTAGCCAATTAATAGAATTTGTGTTCCTAATTGTTAATCTGTTGGTTATCCATCTATGTACATAAAATCTTCATAGAAAATCGTGAATTGCAGCTTAATGGAATGAATGGGCGAAACCCCTCTTGGTTATGAAAACTACGAAGGAGGCCTATGTCCTGCAGTGGGCGTCAAATGGCTGATGATGATGATATTTTAATTGATTGTGGTGGCGAGGAGTCGCTGGATGCGAGCGGCATAAGACCGGGAAGCTTGGAAAACCATAAGGGAGGCCTGTGTCCGGCAGTGGGCGTCAAATGGCTGATGATGATGATAATATTTTAATGAATCTGTAAGTCAGGTTTTGATAGTTACTACATAGCAACAAAGCCTAAACATCGGCAAAACGTTACTAAAATTAAGCTCTTCAATTGTAGAAAAACAATTTAACCAATAAATATTAATGTAATTTGTGTGTATTTCGAATACGCAAAGACGTTCGTATGCGGTCGTACTCATTTATCACATTGTTTTGCTTAAAATTTGATGTAAATTACATTTAAAACATGCGGCTTTATGTTACATATGGAAGTATGAAAAAGAAACAGTACTATCAGTGTCACTGGTATTAATGTCTCTCTTAATAAGAACTCTTTTATATTGCTAATAAATTTGCGAAATTTTTATTACTATATAAAAACTAGATAATTAAAATAAGGTAAGAATATATTACCAGAGCAAAGATACGGAGTACAAATAAAGATACAGAGTACAATTAGCGGATTATTTAGTTTTATTCTCGCAACGATTTATTGTTCTATGAATTATGAAAACTTTGCTGCCTGTAGACGCAAAACTTACTTCCTGACAAAAGACCTATACAGATAATTGGAGAAACTTGTTATGAAATGAAATATCTCTCGCTCTTCATAATGTGTGGAGTCATAAAATTAATTTTTCACCTCGGCTTTGACATAACATTCCGTAACATGGTGCGTAAAATTAAATCATTAGAGTGTATCATGACTGTTCGTGCTATGAGTACTACAGATTATTTGGCAGTTAAATTGTGAAATATAAAAAGTACACAGTGCTGTAATTAAAGTTATTTGGATTTAGGTAAAAATAAATAAAGAAGTTACATCAAAACACTATACAAACGAGAGTTGAACCAACCAGAATAAACTACAAATCACAGGCCGTCTCTTTAGGTGAGTGAGACCTGGTGACGTTATGGGCTTAATCACACGTTTGGACACGAAATAATTCGGACACTCAGATTTCCTCGCAGTATTTTCACGGTTGGGTCAGCTCACACTGGAACAGAGGCAAAGGAAAAAAGGCCAATCCTTGCCCTCTGAACATTTTATCGAGATACAAAAACGCATTTATGCGAACTCTAGCGCCTTCTAGAAAACGAAGCGTCAGTAGGGTCCTGAAACTGTCTCAAGGTCAAGAGCCACGTTTCATAAAACTACAATTCATTGTTTATTATGACAATTCGATGTGCATTGCGGAGCCAAGTCTTCCTACTTGTTAATCGCCTTTGCAATGAAGAACGAATTGTCCTCTTAACCATGAATTGTAGTTCTATGAAATAGGGCCCTGACCTGCATTGGAGTTTTGCGCTATCATCGTAGCACTTTACACATAATGAATCGCATTATTCGCAAAAAAATTACTCTGAGACGTCTCAAGCTTCTTAAGACAAATATAAACCTAATAAAAAGTACTAGAACCCGTTTTGCGTGCATGCAACTATTAATAAATATTGATGAAGCGAAAGAGGATTATCAGGATTCTGGCGAGTTGGAAACCCTTCCCCTCCGGAATACACGTGTGAGTTTATGTTATGAAATTTGACGCTCCGATGCGCTTCAACTCTGCGCCCCAGTAGGTATAGCGAGTTCATACTCCCACGTTAATATCACTTCAATGTACCTGCAACAATTTTCCAAAGGCTGATTTGTAAAAGAGGCTTTATAGGAAAAGCCCAGGTGAAAGTGGGGAAAAGCCTGGTGTCCAGGGGCTAAAATTGTGAACTGCTGCTTATACAGAACTGACTGGACACTCTTACTCACTAAATAACTAAGCGCGGTATTGTCAAGCTACGGTATTCTTCCATTTACGATGCATATCGCCATTGATATTGCAAAATTCTCCATGCCAATCATTGTCATTTTATCTTGAGGAAAAAAAGAATAGTTTTATGATTTAAAAAATCGTATTTAGGTTGGTTGACAAAGCAACCGTGCGTTCATCGTTCAATAAAAATTTAATTTAGATGGAAATTCGAGAAAAGAACTTACATAATTTTTTTTGGCACACAACATTTGGTAATTAGCTTAGATTAGATTGGTTTAATATAATCTAATTGCAGTTAACAAAATTTTAACTGAAAACACACGTTTACACAATCACTAAAGAGCTGTTTGATAGCAAGTTGCAAATAAACGTGAAAATTTAACAGGTGAGATAGAATCGAGTCAATTTTTTCATCGTCCTGATCCCACCCCCATATCGTGTATTTGTATGAAGGTACTTAGCTAAATTTCGTGTGACCGCCTCCAGATCAATCAATCAATCAGCCTGTACTCGTCCACTGCTGGAAATAGGCCTACCCCAACGCACGACTTCCTTCTGTCCTCAGCCATCGTCAACCAGCTGCTGCCAGCAATCCACACACGCCTGGCCACATAAAAGTATAATAAAATTTATTTGCGTAACACATCACGTAACACATATAAACTAACCATAAGACATAGTAAGTATCTGCAAAGTTTCAATTGCTATCTCCAGTTCTCAGCATTTTTATGACGTGTACAGCCCAGCAGTGAGACCTCACATCCTGACACACTCGTAATTAGCATACCGTGTTTTATCCTCAAAAGTATGTTATACAGGATACAACGTATAAAGCATAAAGTGGTCATCAACGTATAAAGTGGTCATCCATCAGGGACCGGATGTTAATCAAAATAAAAATAATGGTTCATGCCATACCAACAGATGAAATAGATTAGAAATAATTGTATCAGAAGGTATGAGAAAATTCGTCTTGACAACGCTTTTCGAATTGGTCGTTTTCACTTGCATTCCTGTATTTCGACGGCCTTAAAGTAAATCATAAAACCAAAAAAAATACAGTTTCATCTTTTTAAGCAGCCATGATCTTCCACTGTCCCACTCCCGTTTTATTGTACTAATCAGTTATTAATAATTAATCAGTTAAAAACGTTTTTGTTGTCATTTAGGTACTATGTTATTTTTATAATATTTTCGGTAGAATAAAATCGCATCTACTCACGAAGAATGACGAACGAAGACGAAGAATAAAAGCTATCTAGTCACAGGTTCGTGATCCTAGGTTCTTTATCACTATTAGGCGATTCTCCCACTGGAAATCCGGTGCGCGGAATCACGCTGACGAAAGGTGCGGATCCGCGTCACCTAGCGGTTAGATCCGCTTCTCCGCGCCGATTGGCGGTGTATGACGGGCCCGCGGCAAATATTTTCGCAGTCGAGCGTCGTGGAAAATGGTTAATACCGAACTTATTTACGATGCTGCAGTTACTTTATCGACTTGGTTTTTGTATAGGTACTCGAATTACTTCTTGCAAATACGATGTGTAAAATAGATATGATTTTTTTTTTCTTTGGTGGCGGTAGTTAGCCCACTGGATCCCGGAGACCCTAGCTATATACGTCCATTCCCTGATACTAACTATGATAGGATCAGAGAATAGACGGATATAGCCAGCGTAGAAGACTTGATTCGCCTGGCAAAGAACGAAGAAGAATAATATGCGGAGCTGACGGCCAACCTCCATTAGTGGAGAGGCACAAGAAGAAGAACTATTGTAATATGTTTCAGTCAAACTATGAAATTAATAAAAGTTTGTTTTTACGTAATTTTTGATTTGGATGTTGTATGAAATAACAAAAGGTGGATGGCTGGCTCGAGAAAAATGTTGTTCACCCATAAAATAGTAACTACATAATTTTTATTCCACTGTTACTGTTACCTACTGCGTTGAAAGATAACCCATAAATATAAATAAATGATTGCTATAAATTCTTTAATTATCTTATTCCGACAATCCAATTTTTATACTCTCGCTTCTGAATGGTGAAGCTGGGAATAGACCAAGTAAAATATCAGAATAAAATCGGTTTTCTTCCATCGCACGCAAGTTGCCTGCATGTAGTCTTTTGCAACCGTCCATATTGAATTGAATTGAAAAAATCTTAATAAAATCTCAAATTAATTGTGTACAAAAGCAAGCTACATACTTGATAGATTTTTAGAAGGGGTAGTGCCAGAAAAAAATAGGCTTCTCATGCTAGGCTTATGTTCGTAAGTTATCGTTTACAAACTTTACTATATTCACTTTTATTCGCTTGATGTGATACCAACTTTATGGAACTTCAAAGGAATTTCGATGATCGCCGTATAACTATGCGTTTTAATAACCTACCTGATTGTAGCTATTAATATTCATAACACGCTTAATTAATTTAAATTATACGGGCCACATCTTCGTTGGCAAAAATAAAAATGAAATTGCGGGGGAAATGACAGAATTATATTGCATAATTACTTTATTTATTTCATTATTTTTCTGCTCAGAGTTGAATTTTACGTAACGTCAAATTATTGATGTGTGAAAGAACAGAAGAAAAGGCAGCTAAAATTATAACATTTTGTTGAAACGTACGCCTACCCAGAGGAATTTTGAGATACACTTACGACCAATAGGTACGGTATGCGTTCAGGATGACGCGATCAGAAAACTTGACGAAGTGTATAGACAGGGAGTTAATAATACACAACCACATAATTTGCATCTAAATAAAACACGGCACATAATGTATAAATAATTAATTATTTAATTTATAGTCAAGTTTTTAGATCTATGTTCACTTTTTTGTTATTTTTTATGTAGCCTATATACTTCCCACTGCAGAACACAGGCTTTCTCTCAGAGAAAGAGAGCTACCCCACGGATTGGCAATTTCTAGTGCTAGGGTATGTGAACACTTCATACACTCAGGTTTCCTAACGATTTTGTCTTTAATATCTATAAAAAATATCGATAAAAACTGTGATCAAACTGGAGTTTGTCCATGCAAAGCATCGCAATAGTCGAATTCAAAAGAACAACCTAATATTATTCTTAGTAACAAATTACTGGGTCTACAATATACCTGTTCCAAAATTACAAAGGATCAATAACCTGCCAAAGATAATGTTTGTTATTTAACGGTCCAACTGATTGGAGTGCGAAGTAGTAAAAAAAGCATTCGATTAATAGGCAAGAACAACAGGAAAAATTGAGTACATTATCTTATAAAGGCTTACTTAAAACATGCACAATTCCTGAAAAATCCCAAGTAGAGTTTGTTTTTGACATCTAAGTACTTTTGTTCTTTGAGTAATTTCTCAGATTCATCTTTCAAAATATCAGGGCTTACATAATTCTATCAATTTACGCTATAAGCGCTCGACCAATGTCACAATCTTTGGTAAATGATTGTCCTACATAAAACAACGCTCTATTTTCACTCTACTTAACACAGGTGGTTTCATCATTATGATCTCATCTCAGTGAGAATTTGAGAACTCTTTTTAGAGAATTATGTAAGACAGAAAAGCTTTTTATTGGGAGGATATGGACAGTTCATTGTACTTGTACCAACTTTGGCATTCGGTTCAGCGCGATAATAATCAAAAATTACTTATTAATACTTAATTTAATAAATTTTTCGTATTGAATTATTTACGTCGTAATCTGGAACTGTGTATTCTGAAATAAAAACATATTATTATTACTTTGTTGCAGTAAATTACTTCAAAATTTGCACAAAATCTTTTAATATTATATGTAAAGCTATATTAAAACCTTATTGTCTAAATCTATATTATTCATTATAGATATTATAATATATTTAAGATTTTTCATATTCATAATGTATAGTGTACAATAAAGAGTATTAATCTAATCTTATCTAAACCATCATTCACGTGTATTTGGTTAGGCGAAAATTACTGTATGACTAAGGATAGTGTTCCAAGTTCATAGGACCTTTCAATAAATAAAATTTATAGATTATCTGCTCGCTACTGAGCATATAGAAGATCAATGAATCATTATGAATAATTGATTAAGCTGCCCCCACATTTGACAGACACATTTATCCGTCAACATTCCTATGCAAGATGAAAAAAAAAATGACAAGCTAAAATTATCGTCCTAAACATGAGCTCGGAAAAACGTTACTTGTAAAAAATGAGACGAAAAAAGCTCGTTCTATATTCAATTTAAAGTTGTTAATGGCATCGATTTGTAAAAAAACTGCACTCGATGTTTTGGGGTGATGACTTTTCATTGCTATTATTAAAGGCTTAGGAATATTTACTGGCCATTTAGATAAGTACTTAGCTTGCCAAATTGTAGTTGCAAAAAAAACATGTTCTGTAATTGGCTAATTCAAGGAAGTTTTTTGCAATTTTTATAGAGCAATAATGAGTTGTGGTTAAGGTTAATAAATTAACCCTAATGCTTTATACATTACATAGCTTCACGCTTATATCTCGGAGAGGTAGGCAAAGACTAGGGTTTGCCATTTGCCACGCTCCTGACAGACCTAAATAACCTCGCTTTCTAACTGAATGGTATTTATTGCGGTGTCATCCGCATTACTCTTATTACGTTCTATACCAGTAGAGTAAAACGAGTAATTGAAATTTACAGGCATTATCTAACGAATTATTATTATCTAACTAGCTGTGCCCGCGACTTGGTTCGCTCGTAGGGTTATACTAAAAAGTGCCCTTAGTCCAGGTCATATTTAATTTCACCCGCAACTTGTAGTTTGCGTACATTTTTAGAGTTCCGTGCACAAAGGGTAAAGGACCCTATTACTAAGACTCCGCTGTCCATCCCGTCTGTCTGTAACCAGGCTGTAGACTTGGTCTATACAACCTGGCAACACTTGGTCGCTACGGGGTGACTAGATTACATCTACCTATATATATTTTTTGGTGTCCCCATTTAAAATTCACTGGACTTCCACAAACACTTAACAAATAGACAAATCGGTCCAGCCGTTCTCGAGTCTAAGGGCCGGTTTCTGAATTAAGAATTTCACTAAGTACATACTTAAGTAACGTTTTGTCACGCTCTTTTCTGAGAAATTCGAAGAGACATAACTACAGTTAACTATTTACTTAGCGAAATCCTCAATTCGGAAACTGGCCCTTAGCGAGAAATTAAGAGGAGAAAGGTTAATTTTACATTAATTGAACACGTTTCTTCCTAGAAAATAGTAGTAGTTCAAAATTATGCATAGCCTTAAAATAATTCTGTTGATTAGCAAAAACCTTTGACAAAAATCTGTACCTAGATTTTTTCTCGGCATGCATCAGCATTCTCAATTAATTCAATTCTTATATAATGCCTGTGTTCACTGTCAATCTTTTGCGCTTACAACTCTTCATTCTTCTCTTTTTTTGCACACGTGTGACGTAACTCTGGATACAATAAAAGTGTACACGACACTGACCCAATCATCTGTGAATTCGACAACGTGTAATTTAATACGGGCACTTCGTATAAAGGTGTGAATTCACCGTTATCATAATATAACTGAACATTGCTCATTCGTTCGTCAATAGATAGCTGATGAATTATAGATGTATCTCAATCTGACTAGATAAAAGATAATGAAAAAATAAATTTAACAGTGATAAGAAAATGTATAGGCACCAAAACCCGCTGAAAAAGTAATACTTACCATGAATTTATATCTGCATAAATATCTGCCCAAACCTCCGAGATACAGGCGTGAGTTTATTCATATCAACAGTGAAAGATTATCAATTAACAGCAGGTTAGCCTTTATACTTTTATTGCAAAGCCGCCCTGAACGTAACTGAACAGATTGCACGCACGTAAAGGTTGATGTACTGTCGGGTGTACGTTGAAACCAGTGGAAACCAGTCACTTCATGTGACAATAACGACGATTTTAAAATTCCGTTGAAATCTATTGGTCCTTAAAAATTATCTAATGAATACTTTTTTGTGCATATCCAATTTTCTTACCGGCCTGAAATCAGAACATGCTTTGATTAGGCATTTGGAAACATGATCCGCCGATTAATTTGCTACTCCGATACTTATTCTCACCTATTATTTCGCCTACAACATGTTGTGATATTACTTGAGTGACCGGGTACGGTTGGGCACAGAAAAAGGTGTGAAAATAGAAATAGCGACTTTGCGAGGCGAGAAATAGGCATCGATATAGCTGGTCCTTATTACCATATGCTTAACAACTTAAGTTCATACACCTTTAAGTTATAGATAGATAGATAGATAATCTTTTCATCTTATCTTTACCTTTATTTAGAGGACATAATATCTTAATAGATTATTTGTTTTTGCGTGATTAATGCGCAAATCAGCATAAATTCATCAAAAGTATTTAAAAAAATCACTAAAAAAACATAAATAAAAAACCAACAACATAAGATAAGCATTAAGCTGACTGTATCTCTATTTCTATATTGCTTTTATGGAGCCAAGTCCAATGAAAGTGCAAGTAAGACATTAAGTTAATAAGAAAACCTGAATGGTTTAAACACACGATTATTATCAAATCGTGGTGCTTATAAGAATTATATTATAGCTCGAGGTCTAACTCGATCATTTGACCCTAGTTACGTTTATAGGTTTATTTGAGAAACATGGTATCAGAATGGGTTTTAGAAACTTTAGTTTTCAATTTAGGGTTAGACTGAACTTTCTTTTAGCTTATAGGTTCGTGTGTGTCGAGGTATAATTTCCCAATTTCACAATTTGTTAATCACGAACTTATCTATATCTATACTGCAATACTTTTTATTATATAATAATATATAAGAAAAGTTTCGTGTTACACCGGATTAAGAATAGCGTCACTCCATTTCCTTCCGTGGATATCGTAAAAGGCGACTAAGTAAATAAATTACCAGGAGACGGGCAGCAGCGTCTTTCTGAGATTCCAACTGCATACTGCGATCGCCAACCCGCCTGCCAAGCGTGGCGATTACGGAAAAACCCCTCATGGTTATGAAAATCACGAGGGAGGCCTGTGCCCTGCAGTGGGCGGCAAGTGGCTGATGATGATGTAGGGTTTAATCTCCGAAACTACTTATCCGATTTCAAAAATTCCTTCACGAGTATTTAGAATGACTATCGTTCCGGGGCATACCTGACGCAAAGGATTTCCCTGGCGGTGCACCGGGGGAAATCTGATAGCGGCATGGGATCTTTTGAGTTAGGTGTCCCGGGGCGGTATTTACTTTTACATTCTGTGTTTGTTTAAAAATATATTTTATGTATACTTTTGAATAATTTATTTTTTTAGTTTTATAGTCTGCGTTTGTTTTAAAAAGCTTCCATAAGAAGGGACACTTTTTATAACGAAGCTTTTTGTGAATGATTTTGTATTACCTTTTTCTTTGCTCTAACTAAATGAGTTTTATTAGGTTAAATACAAGCTTAAATGTTGATACTTCAGCGAGCATTTATGTACATACATACATGTAAGCTTCTCTTTAACTCCCACGCAAATAAAGTCACGAGAATAGCTTCTTATTTCGCGTTATAGACGGAGTACTATTAATTACAACAATAGGCAGGTTGACTAAAAATATCTTATGTCTCATTTGAAGGGCCATGTTAAAAGATAAATAATTCTGATACAGATTTTCCTCTAATAAATAGTAATTTTCCCAATAGGTCCTATTGAAATTTCATTTAAGTCAAGTGGTATAAGACCGCTCCGTACGATTCCGGCGCAAACTGTGATATTACAAACTGCTCCTGTATGAAGGTTTTATCAATATGAATGCGGCAATATATTATGTATTATAAGTTTATAGTATAAATATTTACTTATTTATTTATTGTTGAGTATTCGTCTTCTTATGTAATTTTAGTTGAAGTAAATCGTTTTATGCGTCTATTTCGTAAGTCTACCAGTTAATTTCTTGCACCACCTGTTGTTGACTGGTAGAAAATGCTTATAGCATTGAGTCCGCCATATTTCCATTGTATTTTTTACTTAATATGTGCAATAAACGTATTAATAATAATAACAATATTATATTATACCTATTATAATTATTATTTAATGCAATGTCAATGCTCATTAAGACCAATCTTAAACTGATAAATAAATCAATAAAAGATCATAAATCTCGTAAAACTCATAAAACAAACTTATGCACCTATAAACACCTTATTAGAAAACGTTCAACTTAGTGGAAAAATGTTTAGTTTTTAGTAATACTTAATCTTGCGCTGCTTTTGTGATTTTGTAAGAAGACCAGATCTTGTAAGATTGTTTGAGTCCTTTATGGAATAAATACAATTTCACCCTCATCGAATTTTGACTCAACGAACCTATTATCGTGCGCCTATAGACTATGACACGTTACGCGTCACTTGCGCAGGCGCACTCTCATCAATCGTGCGTGAATGATCGTTCTCAGGCAACTAACACGCTTTAAAGAATGTTGACTTGGCATTCTCCGAAAATTTGCTTTTAATGGCGTACTCTCTACTTTTAATAAAAACAATATTCGATTTACATCGCACGAGTTCATTTTCTACGCGATTTCCCTGGACTTTCTTTGGGTGCCGTAGTCAACATGAAACCCTTATAGTTTTGCCATGTTCGTCCATCTGTCTGTCTGTTTTTATGTCCGCGGCTCAGCTCAGAGATGATTAGCATGGTTTGTGTATATCTATGCCAAGGCTGAAATTTGGCATAGATATACCTACAACAATTACGCCGGAAAAACGGCAGAATAAAATGTTAAGTACGTAATGCAGGCACAATTTTTTGTTCATCTACCCCATATCGTTGGATTTGTTGTTTAAAAATATTGTGGGTAAATGAAAATAATTTTTCGTATAGCGAAATATTGAGCTTTAAAGCGCTTGTTCGAGTGGAGTATCCCCTACCCTCAAGCGGCTAAACTGTTCTTTGTAGAAACGTGAAATAAATCAGGGCAGTAGCACATAATTAGAAGGAACAATATCACAGTTACAAGTCAAGGAGTAATAAATCAATCCAAAAACCCACCTTCTACGGAACCCTACACAGCGCGTGGTCCAACACGCACTTGGCCGGTTTTTGTACTTAGAGGTTTGCCCAGTGATAGTTAAAAACATAGATGTCTAACTAGCGCTAAAAAATTACCCCACTGGTGGGCGGGGCTTGTCATTGTGTTACCAATCGGTGCAAGTTCAGTATTACCCGGCAAAATATCTATGCACCTACCACCATCAGTCCGCCATCATTGGATTGACGTTTTTGCATAAAAGCAACCATCAGTTACGCAGTCACTTACTACGGCCCAGTCAACGTTCACGTCACGCATAGCGCATAGAATTAACCAATCACAGAGTGACTTACTCTGCAGCACATCTTGCGCTCCTTTCATTGGTAAAGACTGATCGAGAGGATTAGGGCCGTTTTGTAGGAATAAATACTTCAATGGTCGCAGGGTCTGCCACATTGATTAAACTACGTCGCGTCATGAACAGTTGGATGTCAAATATAAGAGAGTTTGGTTATTTGATATTACATCTCTATCGTACATAAGTATATGTAAATTAACTTCTTTATCGAGGAAGAGTGGGCAGAGACCAGGTTTTATCACTCGCCAAGATCCTGATAGACCTCCTTCGCTTCATCAACATTCATTAGTCGGCGCACGTTTTACGTTTTCGCTACCATCGTGTAAAACTTATAATTGAAACTTATATAATCTTGTTTATGACTCGCTTCCATTACAGCAGACAATAAAGTTTACTAGTTCTAGTTCGTCTGGAGATTTCCGCACTTAGCCTCATAGTTGGGCCATTGTACGTAGCAAGTGCTGAGGTATGTAGATACCTCCGACGCTAGCGTTTCCTCACGATGTTTTCCTTCACCGTTAGCGAGTGGTATTGCTACTATAACTTCACAAATGTACGTAACTTAGAAAACAAAGTCATTGGTACATGCCGGGATTCGAACCCACGACCTCCCGAATGAGCTCTGCAAGTTTGCGCATACTTGCCGAACAGCCCGCTACCATCCTGCTACGTGCTGTTTGTAATAAATTTAAACCAAGTTCCCATAGTAAAAAAACTGCGGCTTTAAAGTTAATATGTTTATTACCAAACCGCAGGGCTCACCGCAACCTTGGTCGCTTCTGTTTGTTTTTTTCTACTCTACATCTTAGGTGTTAAATGTGCAAAATAAAACAGGCTTTTCATATAAAGAAGATTCGTCTGTAAATTTAGGTAGTTAATCAATAATTGTATCCACAATTTCAGTGGTGAGCATAAAGTCTTAAGAATGTAAACAGTCTCGTTTTTACCCATTCAATAACCTTATACATGGACACTACCGTCCAATATCCCCTTTGTTCAATTTTCGAACTTATGATGTGGTCTTTAAGATCTGCCCTAACCAGAAACAGAGGTCCATCACACAATTAAAAAAAAACACAAGTGTTACTGCATCATAATTAATTTTTCACATTAAAAACAGGTGCTACATATAAAATACATAAATGGAACATTTAATTGCAACAAGTTATGATCGGGGCCAATTTTGAACATGTGGACGGGATGAGGCATGTAATAATTGAGAAATATGATCTACATGGTCTGGTTTCCAGGCCAATGGCCGTTAGTCATGAATGCGTTCGATACGTTATTGATACATGCACAGTTTACCATCAATTTTAGTATACAGTCTGTTCATCCTTACTTGTCCAATTTAGTGAACAATATTCTAACCTCAAAATTGACATTTGATGCCGAAACTAGATATTTTCTTGCAAGTTCATGCACTTTGTTTATAAACATAGCAGCGTGTTATCCAAAATGGTGTCCCAGGTTACTTCATTTATGGGAATATGGCAGTTTTCGACTAAAAAGTCATACTTTGCGGGTAGAATCTTGTTTACTAAATTGGACAAGTAAGGATGAATAGACTATAGTTAATAAAGACTCTTTTAGCATTTGACTATGTTCTTCTGTTTTCTTTTTTGTTTCGTGCAAAAAAAAACGGAACCTTTTTAGAATCCGTTGTTCGTCTATCTGTCGTCATGATTTTTTCATTTGACAGATTTCTGTTTAACAGATTATCTCAGATAGATAAATTCCAACAGGCAGTCTACGCAGCAGCAATATGAGGTCCAGATGCCACGATCCCCATAAAATAAAGTATTTTTTAACACCTTTTAATGTAACCATGCGTCATTTTAATATACCTACTTATTTACAAAGTGGCATTCCAATCTGGCCCGGAGATAAAGAGAAGTCCGCTTGGATGGAGTTTTCATGTTACAGCATGCTCCTAGGGCTCAAACGACTTCGATACTCAGTGTATTAATTATATTCAATCGAATACTAAAGCTGTTTAAACAGCACTACCCACATAGACTTCACCCTAACATCTGCATAGATTTCGCTTAACAGAAACACCGCCTATAATTTCCCTACATTGCAAGCCTTACTCGGAGCTCGACGTTAATGTACGTATTAATTAGCAGAGGAAATTATACACATTTTGTCTTGTCTTTATCATTGCGTTATCTATGGGTGCTAGAGTAGTATAGAAGGTTTGACATTATACTCTATGTGTATACAGGGTAACAGCATCTTCTCGAAAAAGTGGGCTCTACTCACAAATTACTTTTACTATGGTGACTTGGAAATTTTGGCGTTCACCGTATAGTAAACGTTGATGTAATTGTATTATTTGTGAATAATGCCCCTTTCTTTTCGGTAACCTTAGGGGATTTTGTTACACCCTTTATATTGGGACTTTCAGAAAGGTCCGATTGAACTCCACTCATCGGTACAAGCAACTTTTATACCACATCCACCCAGAAAGTGTCTGATTGCTCGTTCATTAACAGTTATAAAGTTCGTCATTTCTGCCTTATAAATAAATGTGCGGCGAGAAAACTTATATGGAATTTCATTCCTGCCCTCCGTAGCAGGGCAGGAATTTTGTATGAAAATCCAGTCCTGCCCTGCTAGCGTTCTTTTGTTTTTTAGCAGCAAACATAAAAAGATACAAACATCAAATCTCAAAAAGGTTTTATATCAAATAATTAGAAAAAAGAGGTGATTTTTTTTTGCTCGCTTTTCAATGAAAAGAGGCTGGCTACCTTTTTCGGCACTACGAATAAAAGCAGGCGCAGCAATGTGTTTTATCTCGATAACGTTTGTTTTTACTTAATTTTTTTACTTTAATTTTTACTTAACAGTACACTTTTGAATTATTTTATTTTCCTCGTAGGTGTAGCATAAAGCATTATATAACAATCAGGAGAAAGTTCTAGGTTTCCTGTTCTCAAGTTTCCTTTAACCCCTTCGCGTCGAGCTTAAACATACTCTCGAACAGAAATAGATTGTTTTCTCCCCTCGGTGTCATCATCAGCCTACGCTTGTCCACTGCTGGACATAGGCCTCTCCTATTGCACGCCACTGAGCACGGTCCTCGGCTACTCTCATCCAGCTCTTGCCAGCCGCCCTACGGAGATCATCGCTCCACCGAGTCTGAGGACGTCCTACACTACGTTTGCCGATCCGCAGTCTCCACTCAAGAACTCGTCTACCCCATCGGTTATCAGAGTTCTTCGGATGATATGGCCGGCCCACTGTCCCTCGGTGAACAATGTACTATTACTAAGAGACCAACTCCGACCAAAGTATTCTACTTCAAACTACAATTTTATATTTGCTGCAGCCAATATATGTATAAAACAGCACTTATTTTTTTTCGATATTTTGGAGATGCTCTCTTATTAAAAGTATTAAAGAAAATACTCATAGAACTAAATTTGTTGCCGAACACAAATTCTGATTAGGGTTTGTAAGGAATTGCTTATTTTACAAATGACCCTGTGTATGCAAGTTGCCAATACCTGACCTCCTATCGCGTAAGTGTCCACTGTATTGGGTTGTATTTTTATACGTTTGCGAACTGTCAAAATATGTATGCATTATTTTTCTTATTCTATGCACGTGTCGTGTTAAGGCAAAGTGAGACATCGCATTTAATTTGCGCGCGCGCACATCAACGCTCACGGAATGTATGGAAATAATCGGCGTAATCGGCGAATGGGGCAAAGGACCGACCTAGCCAGTCTAACCCCCGGTTTCACAGTTTGACAGTAGATTAAGAGATTGTTAGTGTACGAAAAATGGGGGGTTTATGCCCGATTTCACCAACAATCCCTATCTTTTAAGGGACACCTATCCCTTTTTAGGGGCTACCTAACGGTTGTTTCGCTTTCACCAACGGTAAAGGTTTGAGATCAGAACAACCGAATACCAGAAATAAAAAAGGCTGTAAGTGCCAAAAACGAAAAGTGGACAAATTTATGTTTTAAATATTGAACCACTGGCTGTTGCCCGCGACTTCGTTCGCATGGTAATTTTTATGTGTATTTTTCCGGGATAAAAATAGCTTATGTACTAATCCAGACTATAATCTATCTCAGTGCAAATTTTCATCCGGATCCGTTCAGCCGTTTTTGCGTGAAAGAGTAACAAACATCCATCCATACATATAAACTTTCGCGTTTATAATATTAGTAAGGATCATCACATTTTTTTAAATATTTTAATTTTTTTGTTTTTATCTAGCCTATTTACGTCCCACTGCAGGTACAGGCCTGAGAGAGGGCACGGTTTAAATCACCACGCGTGCCCACCGCGGATTGGCAATTTTAAGCGCTGAGGTGTGTGAACACCTCAGACACTCAGGTTTCCTCACGATGCTTTCCTCCATAGTTAGCGAATGGTATTGCTACTATAACTTCGCAAATGTACTTAACTTAAAAAACAAAGTCATTCGTATAAGGCGGGATTCGAACCGACGACCTCCCGAATGAGAAGGCGGGCGTTCTACCGCTCCGCTACCTCCGCTTCAAATATTAAAAAAATATTTAAAAATTATCATTATTGCAATAAAATGCTTCTATGAAATAAAAAATAAGAATCTCAACTTATTAATTTATGAAATAAAATTACAACTTCTAACCAATTCGAAGAAAACTTTAAGGCCAATTCTCACTAACACTAATAAGGAGTTAAATAAAGGTTTAACTTTGGTGTGTTATCTACAAATAGACTAGTGCCGTGACAAACGTACAAGTAAATTAATATTTTTCCAACTTTTAACCAAAAAATTAAAGATTTTAATGAAAGTAGTATCACAACAATTTCAGCACAAGTGATTGTGTTCTGTGGATGTTATTATAATTTTATTATTACATGCCAGTATCGAACCGAGGACCTCTCGACCACTACTACTGCTCTGTGTAAGGTTGACAATGCAAAAAAAGGCCTCACATACTTTAGTTTCTTTATTTGTCACGTGTACCTGGTTAAGTTACTGAGCAAGTGTAAATTGTAGGTACCTATGTTGACGGAAAAATATGGACTCCTCATATTATGCATGGCGCACGGGGATTGCAGTCTAAGATTTTATTGAGACTAGAAGTTGAACTGTGGCATATTATGTTACCTATTTAAATTATGAGTGTATTTTGCAAAATAAATTGAAATGCCTCTTTAACTGGTGGAAATAAGCTGTGCTATGAATTCTGCAATTTGATGCCTGTAAAAGTTTTCTTTGGCTTTATCGTACATGTATCGTACGTTATGTAGGTATTCCATAATATTGTTTATTTCCTTCATGAGTATGTTGTATATTTTATTATAAGTTATTTATGTATGTTTATGTTTATGTAGGTATTTTTTTTTATTCATATAATATGTACATTAAAACATTCATATTTGCACCGACTGGCAGTCTCATTTTTCCTACAGTAACTTTCCGTCATAGGGTTGTCTAGAAGAAATTGCTTTTAGCAATGAGGCCGCCAATTGTACTGTGTATAATGACAAAATTTTTGTGCCATGTGCTGTAGTGTACAATAAAAAATATTCTTATCTTATCTTACATGAGACATATCGCCGTTTTACGCACAGCTTAAAAAATAACGGCAAGAAATAACAAATATGGATAGGTATAAATATGGGAATTTTATCCCCTATGCCGTTTCTCGTCATCTACTTCCATAGAATTAGCAGCGGTAGGCCCATGACGATGAGTTAAAGATAAATGTAACTCTTTACTATTTATTTTTTTACGGATCACAAATTAGGCTCATTGTGATAAAATAAAATGCCCCACGCCTTTTGGCTTAGCCACTAAATATTTAAAAAATCTGTTAACTTCTACTTTCTACTTTATAGTGCGACACGGAAAAAAAACGAGTTTTTTAGTATTTTAAAGCAATAATTTCGACCTAGCATAGTATGGGTCTCCCGACATATTATCTCGTTTTATCTTATTGCTAAGCAAGTTAATTTCTTTGCAACAACAAGTAAAACCACAGCCCTGTATTTAAACTTCTTTTCCCATCATCGTCAGCAAGCTCAATGACGGACAATCGCCTCTTTATTTCAATCGAAGCATTATCAGAATAGTTGTGAAACCTGCCGTCCAGAACCCAACATGAAAAGCGATAATTTAAAGGGTACTAAATTCAATTAATAGGCCACGGTGAAGGAATTTTATTGACTCGGATCCTATGTAATTAGGGTGCATATTCGTATGTAAGGTGAGACTAATGGCTAGTAGTTTGTGCTTCTCAGCCGTTGTGGCTTGGTTGTAATTGCTATGCGGACATTTTGTGGCCGCCAGCCGTTAGTGGTTTTATTACCTAGAGTCTGTGAAGGAAAACATCGTGAGGAAACACCTCAGACACTCAGGTTGAATACCGGAGCTTTAAACCTGACCCCAGAGCTTGAAGTCGCCAATCCGCGGTGGACTCTGACTAAGCCCACACTCTTTCCCTCCCAGAGAGAAGACCGGTACCCTGCAGTGGGACGTAAAGATATAGGATACTTATTGACAGTTTTATTTACAAAAAGTCTTTTCTAGTACAACACTCTTAAGACGGAGTTAAACCATGTTTATAACAGGAATTCCTTTCATAAACCGGCCTTAGCTCCGGATCGACTTTTTTAAATAAGACTGTTGCTCTATTACGGGTCTATGATGTTTTACCTACAATTCATTACAAAAACATCACTTCACAAGCAACATTTGTCCATGTTTCATTTCCAAAGTATGGTTTTAACGAATAACAATGCAGTTATTTTGGAAATGCATAATTTATTATATGTTTACAAGATAAACTTACGTATCAACATTGTACAGATAACCAATAATGCATTTTGCAATACCAATTTTATTCGCTTTTTAAAGAAACCTATAACAAAACTAATTTAACTAATTTTGTTTTATCAGAGGCACTTATTGGTAAAAATAAGCAGCTCCGCGTAGCGAAATCATAAGCCTAACCCAACCTAACCTTTTGGTCCCGGACGAGCATTTTTTTTAATGCGGCTTCGCCTCCCTGCATCCCCCATGCCACATTTACTGACTTGCGTGTACTGTATAACTTAAATCATATTTAAAGAACTTTGTCGATTTAATGCATTTATGTTAAGAGTGTCGTAGAAGGCGACTAAGGAAATCAATTACCAGGAGACGGGCAGCAGCGTGTTCCTGAGATTCCAACCGCATACTGCGATCGCCAACCCGCCTGCCAAGCGTGGCGATTATGGCAAAACCTTTTATGGTTTGTAAAACCATGAGGGAGGCCTATGTCCTGCAGTGGGCGTCAAATGGCTGATGATGATGATAATGATGTTAAGAAAAGTTAACTTATGTTCTGTTGCCGAATAACATTATAAGAAAGAATTACTTTGTAACATGTAATCTTTGTGAAACATTTTTATATGGAATATCGAGTTCTTAAATGATACATTTGCATTACGTTGCTTGTTGTCTGAAATTTTGTTTAATAACTGTCGCACTAGCATGCTGAAGTGGCAGTGGGCCGGCCGTATGATCCGAAGAACAGATAACCGATGGGGTAGACGAGTTCTTGAGTGGAGACCGCGGATCGGTAGGACGTTCTCAGATCCGGTGGAGCGATGATCTCCGCAGGGCGGCTAGCAAGAGCTGGATGAGAGTAGCCGAAGACCGTGCTCAGTGGCGTGCAATAGGAGAGGCTTATGTCCAGCAGTGGACAAGTGCAGGCTGATGATAATTATGATGATGATGATGAACTGTCGAACATTCGAAGGGTACCCCTCTATTACTTACAGTCCATATCATTCAGCTATCCAGTCCATCGGTTTTCAACGCGTATTACCTTATCAAAATGAATCAAAGTCGGCTATTATTATATCCGTAAAATCATGCTTTTAATTTTAGAGTCATCAGCATGTCAACTTGTACATATTATGTGTACACTACTTAGTTATTTATCTATTTATAGTTAATTATCTAGCGACTTTTCAGCAAAAACATATCAGTCATGATATTAAAACGTCAGTTAATATCGTTGATTCTTCGCATTATGGTCCTATGGTCAAAAGCCGCTAAACCTCTACGTTTTTATTAACTTAAGTCCAGATTCACTACCTACTACATACATATACACAAATACACACACGCACACGCACTCACTCACTCACTCTTATCTATTCAACTCTACATTATTTGTTTCAGGTTAACCAAACAACTTAGTATTTACATGATACGATCCGTCTTGGCTCCTTCTCATAATAAAACCGACTAAAAAGTACCACTGTGGTTTTTTATTGTAAATTTAATCAATAAAATAGAAAGCATTGAAACTCAAGTTCAATCTATATTATACTTGCATAAACTGGAACAAATCTTCACAACGCGCCTCCGTTGCTTTTTACAAATAGTGTAAATGTTTTTTTATAAATACTGCCTTAATTCTCTGTGTAAATACAACTTAGCTCTAAACTCGTAAGCACTTTTTTGTCGCCCGGAAACGTGGCCTAGGTAGCCAGTGAGCATATCACGATTGCCTTTTTAAGTGTATTCCTTATTGACTCTTTGAAAAGCTTCGTTTTTAGCACTTATTATTATTAGAGAAGTAATTTCCCCCATAAAGTAATTTGTTTATTTTTGCCTTTATTTGCCGAATTTAAACTTTTTTTATTAAGTACATACCTAGATTCGAAGAAAATAAGCTGCGATGGACAGCATGGTGTTATGAAAATAATAAAAAACCGGAAAACCATTTTTTTTATTATTCACTTTCAGCGTGTCATTTTAACTATGGCATTGGGCAATATTTATGTGTTTTTTTATTTAAGTACTTAATGTTTGATGAAATTTTATGATTTTTTTTGTTAATTTTCATGAAATGTATTTTTAACGTGAAATAACTTTTTATTGTAATTTAGAAATATGTAAATTATCTTAATGTGCTCGACTTTCCTCTTTTTCTGTGATGTTATTTTTTTTTAACGTGCTGTATTAGGTGGATAACCTGTAAGGGCGGGATCTGTTACGAAATAAATAGTAATAATAATAATAACTTAATTTAATTATTATTTACTTAAACCTAATAATATTATAAATGTGAAAGGTTGTGAAGATATTTGGAGGTTTGTTACTCAATCACGCAATAACGGTAATTTGGTGAAATTTGGTATGGAGATAGTTTGAGTCCCGGGGAATGACATAGGATACTTTTCATCCCGGAAATTACTCATTCCATGCGGACGCAGTCGCGGGCAAAAGCTAATATAAAATAAGGTTAAAATTACTATTTTATTTTATTTTTTTATTTCATACAGTATTAAAACTCAACGCGGTCAATTTATGTAAAAAAAATATATGTTTGCTTATAATAGATAGCAAGTGGCTTAATTATCGACACCCAAGTAACGATTTTCAGGTATTGCATTGTTTCAATAACACGTCGTATAAGGTATATGGAATGGAGAACCAAGAGGTTTGAAACCAAATAGGAATAGACCACTGCAGACATAATAATTTGCTACTCCCTGACCGTAGAAACAGCCAAGAAATTACTCCATTAAACGCACGTATCCTTATGTTAATGTGTCTTTTAGATGGAACTTAGTGTAATTGTGCAGAACTCGAGTTAAAAAATGCAAAGAGTTGAGCTTCGAGTCTACGCTAATTATTACTTACGAAACAGATGAAGTAGAAGTGTAGAAGATCCTGTTACCGATGTACTATTCAGGTTTCATGTAGCTGAACCTTTATGAAGGATAATAGGTGGAGCCGTAAAGACCTGCATGGAGACCGCGCACAGGACCACCTGCACGAGGTCTGATGATTTCACTGCTACTGTAGTATCATACTGTAGCCCTTATGTCATCAGACTGTCAGACCTGGAGTACAGTAGCCGCAGACCGATAATTTTACTCCATTCAGATGACATGGATACCTACCACAGATGGTGCCAGAAGGAACGTTGTGTTTCTTCTTCCTGATTCCTAATTTACACTCATGCCACGATATAAAATCGCAAGTGATAATTTAAATAAGATTTATCTATAGGGCTATAGTATAGTATCTATAGTAATTATTAGTTGGGTTCCTGAAGGCCTAACTATCTGAGAATATTTCTCTTTTCTGTGGCAGAGCCAAAAGTACCTAGTGGCTATGATTTTTTTTACGGATGATCCACTGTGGAGACATCAGTTGGTTGATTGATTTATTGTTTATCATGGTTCGGATGACACAGGGTCTATTTTAAACTAACAATATGGCTGCCATTCCATCCAGAAAAGTTGTTTCTGATTTTTTTTGTTATCGGAGAAAATTTCAGAGTGGAATGTTAAAACAATCCAAGCGATAGAAACACAATTTTTATTATATTTCAACGTTTATGTATACTACTAGCGCCATCTATTAGTAGTTCTGAATATCAATCTTATAAAAATAACTTTTTCCTTAGTCGGGCTACAGTTTTCAAACTTTTGCTTGTTTTCAATACCTATAAATAGTATGTAGCTATTTGTTCCAACCCTGACAAGTCTGCCATAACACCTCCTAGATTCTCCGATATTTTATGGTCGTAAGATTCCTTTGAAGCCTTCCGTAGTCAACAAGAAACCCTTATAGTTTCGCCATGTCTGTCTGTTTGTTTGTATCTCTGTCCATCTCTCCGTTCGCGGCCTAGCTCAGAGACGATTAGTACGAGGAAGCTGAAATTTTGCATAGACATACATATTAATCACGCCAAAAAAATAGTAGAATCGTATCTTAAAAAAATATATAGTGTACCCCACCCAACAACCAAAATTAGGGATGCAATTTTTTTTTCGTCTACACCAAAGTGTGTGATATCGTTGATTGATCGTTTAAAAATATTGTAGATGTTTTTTTATTTTTATTTAGATAGAAAGAAAAGAAAGACAGCGGATATTAATTTAAATTGTCACAGAAACACGAAGTAAACATAAAGGTACTCAAACAAAAGACACGAACGTCAACAAAACAGAGATAAAACAAAACAATCGTGAAGAGAACATCTGAGGCATATAGAGTCAAAGGTAACCGGGTACCATACAGTAATAGAGAATACTTTATTGCACAACCACAAAGTAAAGAAGAACAATTGGGTATTTGACAAAATATCAAATGAGTTACTTTTAAAACGGAATTTTGTATGAAAATACTGGTTTATGACGTCACATTTCAGAGCACTCTTTTTATGTTTAATCTATTTCAAAATTGTAATAACTAGTAATTGACTAAAAGAGATACATTTTCCGAGATATTTTGTAATTTTTGTTTTAATCGAGCATTATGAAATAATTTGTTGTTGGGCGTGTCAAATACCGAATTATTATTTCTTAAATGTAAGTAGTAAATCTAGTATTTAGGGTTTTGTTTGTAAAATATTCAGCTCTAAAGCATAAATATTTGTCCAAGTAGGGAATTCCCCCCCTCCCTCCTCGGTAAACGGTTGATTGTAGAAACGTGAAAAAATACTAGTAGCGCATATAATGAAGTTAAGAGGAAAACTATCATGTCTAAGTAGGATTTACAAGTTAACGAGTAATGGACGACCAACTAATAAAAGGAAAATTTCGTACAAAATCCGTTGAAAATTACGTTGATGTAGTTATTAGTTCCGTAAAGCAGATAAAACCCCATCTTTCTATGGCACGTGGCCCGACACGCATTTGGCCGGTTTTGTTCAATATTTTTGCTAATGCCGTGCCACCCAAGACAAGAGCTGTTGTAGTATGTTTGTTTGAAATGCTGTTTGTATAATATTCTTGTTTGTTTTTGTTTTTACAAAATGTTTTTCTGATCGATGGATTGGTTATTGCGATTTTAATAACGAAGAGGCTACTTTCTAATAAATTAACAGTCTTATTTGTAAAAAGTTGTTTCCACTGAAACAGTCTTAAGACGGAATTAAAGCCAGCTTCAAGGATCATGATTTAGGTGTAAACTGTTAAAATGTAATAGTTTTTACACCTAACATTGTGTTTTAAGGTTCCGCACCTCGAAAGAAAAAATAAAACTCTTATAGAAGCTGTATAAACTGATAAAACCTATTTAGAGGCTAAAAATTCCACCCATGCTAGGACTTGAACCCGCGAACTCTGGCTAACCGTGCCAGCGCTCTCCCAACAAACCTCTTTACAAACTTCGAACATCTTTATAAACTTCTCTGTATTACGTACAGGCAGCGACATCTGACTGAAGTAAGTAGTTGGGAGAGCGCTGGAACGGTTAGCCAGAGGTCGCGGGTTCAAGTCCCGGCATGTGTGGAATTTTTAGCCTCTAAATCGGTTTTTAAAATTACCTTAGCACGGATTAGTGCAACGAAAAGAATATAATTGTATAAACTGTAGTTACCTCCAAAAATGGTTCCTTTTTTGGAGGTAACTCCTGTTTATATCAAATACAGTATCCAATCCTTTGTTTTCGTTAAATCTGATCTGTACATTTTAAAACATATTTTTCTCGTCTTTTCAGATCATCAAAGATGGATTGCGCGAATCGTTACCTGCTCGCCCTCCTGTTGCTGGGTCTAGTTCTACTCGGGCACACCGCGCCCAACTCCAGACGGTCCCGGGCCACCAAACTCCTTGCCGATGGCGAAGAGACAACTAGACACAACAAACTACCCAACGAGTTCAAAGATACCACCACCACAGCCGCGCCAGCGGTCAAAACTAACAGAAAGAATAAAGCGCTAAACCTTTTTGGCTACTTCCCTTCCTTTCTATCCTCGGGCTTAGACTACAATGAGGACGACGACGATGACGTCACATTTTCCGTCAACGATGACCATTACGACGAGGAAGACCTTTCCAGAACCATTCCCGGCGCCAGGAGACCTTCTGGGAATAAGAATAAGAACGGCAACGGAAACGGCAACAGCGCAAACTATCAGAGTCAGAACGAGAACTTGAACTCTTTGCAGTACGACAACTCGCCAATTTTCTACATCAGATTACCCCCCACTCCTTACATGTTTGTGCCGGGACTAGGCTACGTGTCGCAGCCACCCAGCCTAGGCCCCCCAATGGGGCCTCCGATACCCCAAGCTCCTCAAGTAGACCCTTTCATCAACCTTCCTTTAGACTTCGTTTCCAACGGCAAGCCCACAGGAGTGTACCAATGGAGTGGCCCCCCACAGTTCCCTCAAGTCCCTCAATTCCCGAATGACCCGTACGGCTTCGGTGGTCAGCCAATGATACCCCAGCAGCCCCAAAGACCAGCCTACAGCCCACCCACTTATAACAAGCCGAAGAAACCTGCTCAGTCAAATTCCAAGGTGACGAATTTGAAAGGCCAGTACGTGTTCAACGGAAAACCAGGAGATAATGTTTATGTGCTGAGAGACACGTACAATTCGATCTACTCGGATGCTCTGCAAAACTTTTACCCTTAGAGTCGTTGGTTGTGATTAGGGAATGCAATATTGTAAGGGATTGAGTGGCTCGTATCGAGCTAATGTAGGTATTTAGGGGTATCGAAATGTCTCTTTAGAAGGAACAAGGTATTTTCTGCCAACATACATGATAAGCAGCCTATATACGTCGCAGTGTAGGGCACAGGCCTTCTCTCAGGGAGAGAGTATGGGCTGAATCACCACGCGTGCCCACCGCGGATTGGCGATTTCAAGCGCTAAGGTATGTGAATAGCTCAGACACTCAGGCTTCTTCACGATGTTTCCGAGGCTTCCACAAATGTACATAACTTAGATAACAAAGTCATAGGTACATGTCCGCACTGGGAATCGACCCTGGGTCTCTTGATTCCGAGACCAATGTTCTACCCACTAGGCTACCACCGCTCTTTTCTGCCAAGTGTGGCGCTAATCAAGCAGAGTGCTTTGAATTCCGAAATAACAAAAGTCTTATGTGTTCTATAGGACTTTGTCAGGGATTAAGTGTCACTCACTGAACACATCTCGGAAAAGAATCTTGTTCACACTAGGGTTTCAGTTATCAAAGCGATTGTGAAGCATGGAAGGACCAACTATATTATGCGCTACTGAGAATAGATTACAGTGCTTTCATGGCTGATTAACCTTGCACACATGATGAGCTAGTCGGGAATTAATGTTTTTTCTTTCCACCATTTTCATCGTAGAGACAAACAGCTAAAAAGCCTTGCTAGAAGGGAAACACCATTGTAATTTAACTGTACCCACATTGGAAGTGTTTTAAGAAGTCGATCTTTTGTAGATAAGTATCACTGAAAAAGTTGAAATCAGACAATAAGAGCAAGATCGTTGAAAGAATTGTGTTGCCGCACAGTCTGTATAACATTTTGAAGTATTTTGAAACTGCTTAAGTATGTTTAATGAAACTGGTAAGATTTTTTTACAACAACGTTATGGTAAGGACTTCTATACATAATCAGCCTATGTGCGTCCCACTGTAGGGCACAGGCCTTCTCTCAAGGAGAGAGTATGGGCTTAATCACCACGCGTGCCCACCGCGGATTGGCGATTTCAAGCGCTGAGGTATGTGAATAGCTCAGACACTCAGGTTTCCTCACGATGTTTTCCTTCACAGTTAGCGTGTGGTATTGCTACTATAACTTCACAATGTACATAACTTAGAAAACCAAGTCATAGGTACATGCGCGCACTTGGGATCGAACCTGGGTCTCTCGCTTCCGAGTCCGATGTTCTACCCACTAGGCTACCAACGCTCTCAGGACTTCTATAAAAAGTACTAATATGTGCCTAAGTGTAAACCGATAAAAAAATATGTTTTATGCGAGAAAAAATCAATGGGGAACTCACCTCAAACTTACCTATATTGGAGGGACATTAACACCATATTTTTTATACCATAGAAAACTTACAAAAAACACATAAAAATATATATTTTTTTAATTTTAAAGACGTCAATAAATGTAGAAAATCATAGGCACTTAACAATGATTCGTTTTTACATTCAATTCCAAACGTTTTTGACGTTTTAAGGTTCCGTAGTCGACGAGGAACCCTTTATAGTTTCGCCATGTCCGTCCGTCTGTCTATCTGTCTCTCTGTCTGTCTGTCGCGTAATTATTTATTACGCGGACAAAACGGTAGAATAAAACTTAAAAAAAGAACTTTTTTTAGAATACAGGGGTATTCTACCCTTAAATTAGGGTGTAACCTAATGCAATATTTTTTTCCTCGCGTACATCATAGTGTGGGGTATCGTTGGATTGGTCGTTTAAAAATACTGTATTCAGTTTCCGAAATATTAAACAATTTTTATCAGAGTAGGGCGTCCCCCCCCTCCCCTTCGCGGCTAAACGGTTAACTATGGAAACGTGAAAAAAATCGGGATAGTAGCACATATAATGAACTTAAAAGGAAAACTATCACGCTAAGGAGGCTTTACAAGTTGACGAATAATAGGCGATCAACTTATAAAAGGAAAACTGTGTACAAAATCCATGGAAAATTACTTTCATGAAGTTGTTAGTTCTGTAAAGCAGAGAAAAATCCCTTTTTCTACGAAGCCTACACTGCGCGTGGCCCGGCCCATACTTGGCCGGGTTTTAATAGGCAATTAGACTCATAAAAATATTATTTGACGAGTTAACTCAAAAATTTATACAAAGCATCATATATACCTAATAAGGCCTTACGAGCACCGTATGACGTCATAGTTTACGCCGGATTTGTAGGGCTTATTTTTGGTCGACGTGACTAGACGTACTATTCACTAGGTTGCATTATGAAAAGTATTAGTCGTCAAGAAAAATCTTTATTACCTACCACTTTTTATCTTTTAACATGGACTCGTCAGTGAGATAAAACTTCGTTGTTGTCACTTGACAGTCAATATGAAAACATTCCAGTATTTCAAGAACTTTATATCCGTAACAAACCTATACTTTAAACCAGTTTAGTTTTATGAAGCTTTTCATGACTTTTGTTAACCTGCTGTAGTTTAATTTTTGAACGCGAGACAATCTCGTATTTTTAAGATCTGGGCCGTGTTTCATAAAATTTATAGTTTATTATGTTCGGTGTACATTGCGTAGCCGAGTGTTCCTAGTTGTTAAGCTGTGGGTTGATCGACTTTGCAATGTATACATCGAATTGTCACAGTAAACTGTGAATTTAAATTCCATGGAACAGGCTGCTTTAGGTACAACCGTACCATAGAATTATTGTAAAATTCGCCAGTTTGAACCTTATCTTACTTAGTTTCTAGAACAAAATTTTAGTCCTTAGGATTCTATAACTACTTATTTAAACAATATATTTGTCAATCACTTAAAACTTAATTCAAATAATTTAAGTAGGTAGGTGCTTAATAAATTTTACTTATTTTGCAATTTCCCTAAGTTTATGTAATAATTATTTAATAGACTGTCAGTCAGTTTCGTCTAGGTTGATAATATTAAATTATTCGATTACTGTAATATTTATACGTTAGGTAGATTTTATTTATTTATAGGTCTATCGTACAAATCTCGATAACAATCCGTCCGTAATACAGAGAAGTTTGTAAAGAGGCTCGAAATTTCTCCGATTCCTGCACTTGACCATTAGCTCAGTTGGAAGAGCGCTGGCACGGTTAGCCAGAGGTCGCGGGTGCAAGTCCCGGCATGGGTGGAATTTTTACCTTCTAAATAGGTTTTTAAAACAATCCGTCCACTAAATTGTTGCAATTATTTTATAAATTTAGGTTACAACTTAAAAAAAAATTTATAGGTATTAATTTTATTTGGTAATATAAGAAGCTCCTTTTTCTTATCATATTATAGGTAGGTAGATTTAGTGAGGTAGATCTATTTACTTAATTAAAAATCGACAGTTTTTTTGACGATTGTAAACTTATCGAATATGTACTGAATAATATTTTTGTATCAATTGAAATGTGACCATGACAATAAAATATTTTTATTAGTATACACATTATTTATGTAGGTATGCATTTTTTTAGCATACTCGTAATGTCATCTAAATAAAATGTGATATATAAAAATATTAGACGGAGCAAGATTTTGAAGTATGTTCGCGTGCTGTAATTTAAGCAATTTTGCAATAATTTTGTAATTAAATTGTTTATTGAGTACATAACTGTGAATTGCGTGTTATTTCCTAACGGCCTCATTACTTTGTAAGTAACGAGGCCGTTATCAAGCCTCTTCCTCCCTCGCCCAAGGTCAATAACTCGGATTTTTATTTCGACCCCATACCTGAATAATATACATTAGAACCATTTATTTTCCACTAATGGGCATTGTCCTTAAAAAATTAAGTTCTGTTATATATTTTTTCGATTATATTTAATTATTTTAAGAACCTTATAGGCTGAATATTTCGATTTTTAGTTGTATTTGAATCAGCGCTGTAGGATGCCCAGGCATCTCTCAGCATAGGCTGAGTGTCAGTCCTCTTGTCAAGTTCTTCCACTTTAAATCTTGTTTAACATAATACGTAAGTAATTTAGTGTGAAATCTTTGTTCCTGGCAATAAATACTTACTCATTCTGAACAGGACGGCGAAAATGAAATACCGAGAGCTCTTGAATGTACCACGTTTACTTTGTCACTGAAAATATTTACAATTGTTTAAGAACTCTAGAATTTGACCAATCTTTGAATTTAAACTAAAACCAAAGAGAAAAGAAGGCGGTGTCGGTCGCCAACACATTCATTCATTAATTTTTCATACCTATTGGGCTTGCCATAGTTAATTTTTAAATCTACGAAACCGAAAGTAGATACGTAATGCACAAAAGTAGGTACGTCATCAACTGAGGTCCTACGAGGCAATACTAAGCAAATATATTTATTTACTTTATTTTAATATTTAGGGCAGTGCCCATTGCAGAGCAAAAACCCCTACAGACTCTTTAATTATATTTCAATCCAATTTTTCTATTTCAATTCTTTTTTCGATGCACTGAATTGAAACCAACAACATCTGTATTGTAATTTTTTTTATATTACTCGCGATTAAACAATAAACAAGCGCAACTTTTAAATTAACATATTTACATTTAATTAACGATAGACCCGTTAAATTTAGAATAGCATAAAGATTTTTATAGTTTAAAAATCGGCCACGATCCTATCTTTCAACTAGGTACCTACTTGTCCTATAACGAATATATGCACTTCAAGAACAATACAGGATGTTCCATAAAGATCCTGTAAAACTTAAGGGTTATTCTACTTCTAAATAGGTACTAAAAACTTTATGAGATCAACTTAGAAATTTCAGAACTACCGAAAAAAATATAACCTGTCACGTGCATTCGCTAGAGCAAATATCAAAATTTAGAGTACCTATGGTGGAGGTACCTATTGCAAAATGTAGTAAGTAGGTGTGATATTTTTTTCTATATTTCTGAGGGAGTGGGGGGCGCCCGAGGGGGCGGGGCGCGGAGCGGGGGGGGGAGGCTGGGTCGGAGAAGGGCGGGGGCCCACGCGGGGGCCTGAGGGGGGTTGGGATTGGTGGTGGGGCGGCCGAGGCGGCCGAGGGAGGGGAAATTGGACGGGGTGATAGCCGGCGGTGGCACTGGTCTCCTCTGAGGATAAGGCTGAGTCGCCTTTGGGTTTGTCTCATAATACCATACTCCATATAAGATTGCTGTTTAATTTAAGAAGCTCTACCGTCGAAGGCCATCCGGCCGCCGTCATAATTTTACTTCATATTATGTTATGATTTAGGTATTTAAGGGGCCCCAGGGAGTAACACCAGCGCCAACGTGGAAAAAAAATCATGTCTTTTTTTACAGATCGAATTTGTTTAAGTGTCATTTATCGGACCCATGGCCATGCTAGTTCTAGTTCGACTGGAGATTTCCGCACTTAGCCTCATAGTTGGGCCATTGTACGTAGCAAGTGCTGAGGTATGTAAATACCTCAGACACTAGGGTTTCCTCACGATGTTTTCCTTCACCGTTAGCGAGTGGTATTGCTACTATAACTTCACAAATGTACGTAACTTAGAAAACAAAGTCATTGGTACATGCCGGGATTCGAACCCACGACCTCCCGAATGAGAAGCCGGCGTTCTACCGCTCCGCTACCACAGCTCCCACCGTGTAACTAAGGCAAACAACCTTGGACTAGATAGTATTAACGCCAAAAACTGCCGTTATTGGCATTAATTTTATCTTATCCCAGGTTCGTGATCCTTTACGGTTGCGGTTACGTCTGGAACAGCAACGCACATTTTGATAGGTACTTACTTACTTTTATTTATAATGATCTTAAAAAATATAATTTTGATACAATAGTCTGACGATGTTATTTATAAAAATATGACTCCTCTAAAATACTCTATAGAGGCAGTTTATAATTTGTGGTTACGTCTTTCCCTTTAGGTACATAAGCAGCCTATTACGTCCCAGCGTAGGGCACAGGCCTTCTCTTAGGGAGAGAGTGTGGGCTTAATCACCACGCGTGCCCACCGTGGATTGGCGATTTCAAGCGCTGAGGTATGTAAATAGCTCAGACACTCAGGTTTCCTCACGATGTTTTCCTTCACAGTGTTAGCGAGTAGTATTGCTATATAACTTCACAAATGTACATAACTTAGAAAACAAAGTCATAGGTGGGGCATGCCCGCACTAGGAATCGAACCTGGGTCTCTCGCTTCCGAGTCCAATGTTCTGCCTACCCACTAGGCTAATACCACGTCTTTCCCTTTACCACAGACTATTATTAAACTGCATCAGAGGATGGTTTATAGGAATCGTGTTTTTACAAATAATTACCTAGTTAACAATAAATAATAAGTTAGTTTTCTGCAGATGGTCACCACACGAGCAATGTAATTTTTAACATTAGGTAATTTTTGTTTTTGTTCTATGGTACATACACGTGTCATACTTAGATTGATTTAAGTATTATAGTCAGTCCCAAGCAATAATAACAACTACCTAATCAATTTGCCAATCGCCGCCAAGAATTCGTCAGTTGTTGACTAAGGTACAAAATCCCTACGGTCCTAGGCCGCTATGTACCTACCGAACTGAATGAAAAGATTTGTAAGAAAACTCATTCTCGTGGAAGAAAAGGTAGGTAATTAGGTACCTACCTCAGACGCCACTCTATCTTTACCACTTAAGGGGCTCTATACCGTAACACTAATAAAATTTTCGACGTTTTGGTAACGATGCAGTTTAACTAAGTTGAGCACAAAGTACGGTTCCGTGTGGCGCCGTATTAAGAATAGCGTCACTCCATGTTCCTTCCGTGGATGTCGTAGAAGGCGACTAAGGAAATCAACTACCAGGAGACGGGCAGCAGCGTCTTCCTGAGATTCCAACCGCATACCTACCTACTGCGATCGCCCACCCGCCTGCCAAGCGTGGCGATTATGGCAAAACCCCTCATCGTTATGAAAACCACGAAGGAGGCCTATGCAGTGGGCGTCAAATGGCTGACGATGAGCACAAAATACTAGGTATTCACAAATCAAGGTACAAATAAAAACACTAACAAGAAAAAAAATTGTTGCCAGTACGTATTCGCAGGCGTTTTAAGAAACTAATGTTTTGTAAAGGGCGTAGGTAGTTAGGTTTTTGAAATACATACCTATTAAAGTTTTATGAAACCTTCTTGGACCTGGACTTTTAGTTCTCTGACCTCCGTACACCCTCCGTATAACTTGAGAAGTACCTGTAGAGAAGAGTCTAACCGTAGCATTTTAGGCAATAGCAATAACCGCACGCGAGGTAACACACCTCATGAATGACGTCTGTCTGATCAACAGAAATCTGACACTGACAGTAACATGGATGAAAGCTAGAGATGTACCAATTACAATTTTTTGGAACCGGTAATTTCCAAGTACTTTTACAAAAAACCGGCTTTTATGTACTTTTAGGTTTTATACTTTTCATAAAAAAGTCTTATAATTAATGAAAAGTCATGAAAAAGCATTGTTAAAAACTTAAAATAAGGTATAATTGTTTCTGTTTTGTAATAAAATCATATTTTTGGTGTAAAAACAGGTGAACTGCATAATATTAGAATCTGCTTAACCTTAAAAATACTAATTACTGTTGGCGAAGGTTACCAAACACAAATTACACTATAATTACTTTGACCCTATCGATTACTTTTAAAAGTACCGGTTATTACCGGTTTTCTCAAAAACCGGCTTTTTACTGGTTTTCATAGAACTGTTACATCACTAGTGACAGCAGTTGTCACTTAAAATTGCAAGTGGTCTTCGTTTCGAGTTGCAAAAAAGAATTAAAACAATCGGAGGAAAATAAAATATCCACAACGAAGCGAAACAAGTGCATCAAAACAGAACACGTCGAGCTGTGTCGCATTAGCCACTTTCAGACGGTGGTATAGAAAACAAGATGGAAACTAAAACCAAATAAACCTTAGTTAAAACGACACGCTCGACTTGGCATTGAAAATATACAATACGAGTGTTTCCGCGTCTTAGTGTCGTCATGTTTCGAAGCAGGAGCTGGTTCGGCGGAGCCTGGGGGCGCCCAAAGAACCCCCATTCGCTGGAAAGACTGAAATATTTACATAACATACTGTGCAAGAACACTACAGTGTCGGAGAACAACAGGGGTACTTTGGTGGAATCCTTGAGATGTATAGCCGAGATATTAATATGGGGCGACCAGAACGATAGCTCGGTCTTCGAGTGAGTGTTCACTTTACATACACTTTCTGTAATCTGTAGAATTCTAAATGACCTGATCAGGCCACCATAACAATGGTTTTCAATTGTTCTTTTCAGTGTCATAATCTAACAGGTTCACATATATTTTCCATAATAACATGTTTAAATCTCTCATAAGGCAGAGAGGCACATAGGGCCAATAATTTGATGATTTGTAGTTTAAGTACCTACCTCGACTTTGTTGTCCATCATAGCGTTGTTCGGCACCCAAAACCGCAAACATGACTTTTATAAAATTTTACAGGAGACACTAAAACATTTCAAATCAAACTGTCATACACATACTAAAAATTCGAAATAATGGTTTTTGGACTAACTGAAACAATGTTGGTCTAAAAACCATTATTTCAACATTTTTGTATGTGTACCATAGTATGATTTGTATTTGTATTTTTTTTTATCTCCATCAGTTTGTTCACCAAAGTCACATCATTTACCTACAGGGGCCTGTTTCATAGAACTACAATTCATGGTTTACTGTGACAATTCGATTCGTACATCGCAAAGTGGATTAACAATAAGACTGCTACTCAATGTACCTCGAATTGTCATAATAAACTATGAATTGTAATTTTATGAAACTCGGCCCTGGATGCAACAGCATATTATGATAATAACAAAAGTTAAGATACCCGTAGGTAGATTAATGATATTGATGATAAATTTGTGATAAGAAACCACAATAAAGCAATAAAATATGGTTATTGATAATTGAGTGGTGATAAATGTTGATATTGCTTATTGGACGTAAAATAATATATCAAAACTTACCTTCCTAATTGCTTAGCTACCAAAACAGACATTTTGGGTTCGATTCCCACTGCTATACATTTGTACGAATGGCCTCAGTCTGGGTGTATTTTCATGTTTGTGATGTCCTTGCCTGGTTACCATAGCACAGGGTATCCTAGTTTGGGATCAGGTCAAGTGATTGTATCGTGTGGAAGTTATTATGATTATTATTACCTGGAATTAATTTGCAACCTTGACCGCTATATACCTTGTTACCTCATAAAGTAAGCAAGGTTAACATCTAATGAACATAATTGTGTTCGTCAGATCTGACTAGAGAAAAATCCTATTATTCTAGACAAGTGTAAGCTGTTCTTCGATTGTTTATTTTTTTTGTCACTTATTACACAAAATGGCTTCCTCCTTTTTCCACAGTTGGTCAATATTTTATTTAGGTATACAACCATTTAATTCTATACAACTCTTTCACCTATACAATAATAGTTAGAAGGACACTAGACTTATGTAATTTCATTCTTCCAGCTTCTTCCTCGAGAAGAACATGCTCTCATACTTCTTGAGGATCATGAGGCAGAAATGTGGTGGCTCCTCTTACGTCTGTGTGCAGCTGCTCCAAACTTTGAACATACTGTTTGAAAACATCAGGAATGAGACCTCTTTGTGTAAGTATTGAGGAGCTTAAACACATTATTTTGAACTAGTACTAGTATTTTCTCATTAGTAGTACGTATTAGTAGTCGCTTCTCGTATTAGTAGTATCTCGGCTTCGCCTCAGCCCACATTTACATGTTCGTCCATCAATGCCTCTTTTGCTGGGCTGTACTATCATCATCATCAGCCATTTGACGCCCACTGCAGGATGTATGTGGTGCCGGACATGGAACTATACATTATTGATGATTAATGTACTATACATTATTGATATTTAAGTAATTCACTTTTTGTATTACATTTGTGAAGTTATAGTAGCGATACCACTTGCTAAAAGTGAAGGAAAACATCGTGAGGGAACCTGAGTGTCTGAGCTATTCATATACCTCGGCGCTTGGAATCGCCAATCCGCGGTGGGGACGCGTGGTGACTAAGCCCATACTCTCTCCCTGAGAGAAGGCCTGTGCCCTACAGTGGGACGTATAGGCTGCTTATGAATATTATAAAAAAAGATGTGATTTTATTCCATTGGTGGGAAAAAAATTGCTTTCCATTTTTTTCACTCTATTTTGCTTATAAATGATTGTTACGAGTAAATAGGAAGTACATACCATGTACCTCAGTACTTACCTCTTTGGTTCACTTTCTAAATAACTTAAATCGAACAAAGCAGTTGCTACAAGATCCAACTCTAGTACGAATTTGTCCTAGTTCTAGTTTGATATTTTAAGGTAATTAACATTTTTTCACCTGCCAGAATTTTAAAAACAGTAGGTAAGGTAGGTAGTAGGTAGGTAGCAGATAACATTTTGTGACAACTTAGACACACCACAGGCTACATCTATGGTCCTGTTTTATTTATTTGATTTGAATGTTATGTTACTTATCTGTTTGTTTTGTTTCTGTAGTGTGTCTTGTTGGTATAATGAATGTCTTTTCATCCCCCCATCTCGGAAAAAGTATTTTTGCTCTTCGATATCTTTTATCCACTTAGAGGATAAAGTAAATTGAATTAAATTAAATTGAAGTAAATTGAACATCGTGTGCACTAAGTTTGTAAATTCAAAACATCATTAAACCTATTTACTTCTACCTCCATAGTGCCGAATTTATCATACAACTTTTTTAAATTTGTTGAAAACTCAGACTCGAAACCTCCTGTGTGCATTTAGTCATTTCCTCGCTGAGGTGGGATGAAAAGTTACATGTTGCACTCGAGTGCAAAGATTTTTCGCTTCGTGCTCTTTTGATTCCCTTGCTAACGCTCAGGATTCTAATTTTTTAGAATCCTTCGCTTGCTCGGTCATAAAAATTGAGCTCGTGGTTAAAATATTTAATATTAGAAAGATAATAATATTTTAAGACAAAGCAGGAATAATTTAAATATCTGAAGAAAAATTTTTGTATACATTAATCACTTATCATTCATTAACAAGGTATGTATGTAAACATCTTGCCTTTAATGGGTTCAGGTCGTTCCATTGCACTATTAATCATATCTGCCTAATAATTTATACTAAACAGTCGATTCTTTTCTTCAATAATATGCTTTGCTTCCTCTTTAAAGATAATGTTTTTGTATATTTCGTACGGACTAAAGTTGGTATCAAAGGAGTGTCTTTGAGCAGAAACAATGGCACGATATGTAAATATCTGTTATCTGGTGCTGTTTATTGCTTTAACTAATTATAATACTAATGCGTGATCATTAACAAGGCACTGAATGCCTGTTGTCAGTCAATTCTGTTAGGCGTAGTTTGAATTTATACAAGCTAGGTGTTGTTTTTTAAAGACTGTAGGAAAACCGATATTATCTTCTTTCGGGTAAGCTTTCTCTTTCGAATCTTTATCATGGTTAAAGCGTTCTGCCGTTTTCAGCGCACAGAACTTTTTAGAATAATTACCGAGTAAGAGATTGAAATAAACCTTAAATTCCTATTCGGATACGGTAAAGAATAGTTTCTTTCTCAACTTGCTTAGAAATAATCGAGGTACAATTGATAGTTGATCAGTATGGTTTTTTGTTGCAAATTTGCACGTAACGCAAATGAGTTCAGCCCTACTTTACTGCGATATCATTTGGAAAATGTAAAGTTACTCATTGTGCCCTTCCCGATCTGAACAATGTGTACTTTTTTAAATACTAATACTTCCAAAAAACCCAACCACTTGTACATAAGCAGCCTATATACGTCCCACTGTAGGGCACAGGCCACACGTGTTCACCGCAGATTGGCGATTTCAAGCGCTGAGGTATGTCAATAGCTCAGACACTCAGGTTTCCTCACGACGTTTTCCTTCACAGTTAGCGAGTGGTATTGCTACTATAACTTCACAAATGTACATGACTCAGAAAACAAAGTCATAGGTACATGCCCGCACTTGGAATCAAACCTGGGTTCTACCCACTAGGCTACCACCGCTACCTACCTAACAATTTGTACAGGTCTCAAAACTAGGATACCCTGTGGCATGGTAACCACAAGGTCTCAAGGTTTTTTTTGCGTAGCCATGACTGTGTCCTGTTTCACGACAAAGTCCTTCCCTTTAGACTTCCAGTTGTCCTTAACCTGTTAGATTATGACCTTGAAAAAAAAAACAATTGTTATGTTGGTCCGATCGGTCCTTGTCCTTGGCCAATTCTTGCCACCGAAGTAAGTATCTGAGCGGTTTAATCGTTATTACGTTTATTGCGTTTTACGCGCTCTGATAATATTGCAGCCTGCGGTAAATCTAGAATTTCCATTTCCACTTAAGATACGTGGTTTTAAGTATCTATCAAATAGACAGCTCAATGGACACTTAGTTGAACCCTCAGAACACAAAAGTTGAACCTGACATTAATTAAGGCTGACTTGCGCCCACGACAATAGCTCTATCTATCTGATTTTCCGGGGGTAAGCTCTATCCAGGAATAAATCCAAACAGGTCTTGCACCATGATATTTTTAGAGCTACTCATATATAAATTGTGTGAGTGACAACCCTGTGAATCAGCTATTTATTCGTTTATGGGTGGATAAGTATTTATCTATTTACTTATTCTTGCAAGTGCAGAGCGCAAATCGCTCTAAGTCGCCGTTTCTGTGCTACTTTGAACAGTAAGTTTTTTATTTAGATCGTAGCACGTGGCAGTCCGTGGTCTCTGCCTACCCCTCTGGGATACAGGCGTAAGCTTATGTATGTTTTTTATTTGATTTGCATCACTACGCAGCAGAACAAAAGTTGTTAAAAATCACAAACCTTAACTAACGTGAGGAGCTGTGCATTTCAAACGTAACCCCATATGGACTCCTTATTAATTAATTTTAAGTAGGATTCCCATATTGCACCAACCACCATGATTTTTATTATTATTAAAAATATTTTTATTATTATTAATACGTCTACTTAGGACAAACAGTCCAACTAGGCCGGTCCAACTTCGTGAAAGAGGTTAATCGTCGAATCCAACTCGGCTGGGCAGCATTCGGGAAACTGTCTAATATACCTCAACCGCTCAAGACAAAATTATACAACCAGTGTGTGTTACCAGTGATGACTTATGGCACTGAAACGTGGTCTGTCACTATGGGCCTCATAAGAAGGCTTAAGGTCACGCGACGAGCTATGGAAAGGGCTATGCTCGGAATTTCTCTACGAGATCGAATCAGAAATGATGAGATCCGTAGACGAACAAAAGTCGTCGACATAGCACAGCGGATTAGTAAGTTGAAGTGGCAGTGGGCGGGCCACATAGCACGCAGAACTGATGGCTGATGGGACCGAAAAGTTCTCGAATGGAGACCACATATCGGCAAGTTCAGCGTAGGACGACCAGCCACAAGATGGACAGATGACGTCATCCAAGTGGCAGGAAGACGATGGATGCAGGCCGCTTGCAACCGGTCTTTTTGGAAATCCATGGAGGAGGCCTATGTCCAGTAGTGGACTTCTTGTGGCTGTATGATGATGATGATGATAAAATTATTTCAAAAATCTATTTAGAGGCTAAAAATTCCACCCATGCCGGGACTTGAACCCGCGACCTCTGGCTAACCTTGCCAGCGCTCTCCAAACTGAGCTAATGGGCAAGTGCAGGTATCCGAGAAATTTCGGACCTCTTTACAAACTTCCTTGTATTACGTGTAGGTTTTTAAAATTGTCCTCAGCACGGATTAGTGCAACACAAAGAATATAATTATTTATTTCATAAAAACAAAGTTTTGCACATAGGCATTGTGCGAGTGGATTAGGCATGAACTCACCCTGTTAAAACTGACCGTGAATTAATGCACCCTGACAGCCTGAATTCATGAATCTGGATGGGGTTCTTATGGTAACAGCCATACTTCGTGCACAGATTCACACACCGTGGGAATCCAGCTTTATGTACCAAGTCGGGAAGAGAAGACGGGATCGAAGGAATTTCTTATTGTTTCAGATTACCTACTCAGCAACAACCACGTCAACTCGATAATAGTCCACAAGTTCGACTTCTCCGACGAGGAGGTGATGGCGTACTACATTTCGTTCCTGAAGACGTTGAGTCTGAAGTTGAACAATCACACAATACACTTCTTCTATAATGAGGTAATTATCGGCTGAGCCAACCGGTTTTTTGAACTCTCATTTCGCATCCTGACTTGTACTAGAAGCTGGGCTTTTCTATATTACGCAAGTAGGTACATGATAACAACGATATGACTCGTTAGGTGAAGAAAAACGTCGTGAGGAAACCCGCGGCTTAGTTGGCTCCGCACGTATTGATATTATCCTTCCCGTAGATTAAGTCGACTAAGCTAACAGGATGGTGTAGTCAATGTAATAGCTTAAAAACAATGTTTTTAAGCTATTACATTGACTTTGTAAAAGCAACCACAAAAGAGCTCAAAATCGAAATCCGCGGTTGGCACGTGCGGTGATTCATACTGTCTCTCTCTCTCTCTCTCTGAGAGAAAAAAATCACAACAAACCTTTCTCTCTCTGCTGTGCGACGTAGTAGACTCCTTATTATCTTTCGTACTATTTAATAAGAAGTATCTAATAACTTAATACAACGTAATGATTACCCCAAAACTAAGATGAATGCTAGAAACTAAAACTTTTTCGGTAAGAAATCTCTTCATTCCATTATTCCAAAGGATTTAATTTTAAGACACTCTTTTCCTTTTGTAAAGTAGCTAAAATATAGCTATAGGGGTTTACTTAGGAAGGGTTATGGACGGTTAGGAGGGAGAGGTTGTGTCGGTAAGGTTATCTGCCATTAGCAAACTAGACTTATTCGTGCCTAATAAAACAATGTGATAAGCATGCAGAGAGGAGTGCCGTACGCACATTTCTGCGCTTAATTCGACCCAAACATGCTATTATCATAATAACAGTTAAGTACCTACCTAGACAAACACTTACGGTGCCTACAGTCTAGCTTGGCGGGGGCGACACTTCTTTAGACGTCATTAGAACGTAACCAAACAAGTCTCACTATACATAACCAACAGAATAATTTGTGAGTAGGTAATCGATGTTTTGAACAAAGTCAATAATTCAAAACTAGATAAGTTGTATACAAAAAAATATACCTAATAATGCGCGGAAGCCAATATTCGTGTTCAACATAATTTTAGTTTTCACGTATTCTTGGTAATCTTTATGATTGTGCGACTGCATATCCTTGCCGGAAAAAGAATGAGTCTTAATGAATGGCTTACCGCAAGCCGGAAGACTTAAGGCGCCTTTCCCTAAAGGGCGGGACCGACCACGTTGAGTACAACTTTGATTGGGGTCAGGTTTAAGGTCAAGGGGCAGATACAACAGTTCGTAGGTACTGGGTCGAAGTGTCGCCGACTAACTGTCGGCCCCCGGACAACTTTAAGATAAGATAAGATAATCCTTATGATTTTTGATAGATTTTCGTGTCGCACACACGTCATTCTCGATACCGCAAAATAAAAATTTTTTTTTTTTTTTATCTACAGTGGGCATCTTTGGTAAATATTTTTTTGCACGCAAAGAAGATCTTTTGTGAAGCTGTTTCGTCATCTGGTTTGATTCATGATTTAAAAACATTATCGTGATTTATAATCCACTCGCAAATAGTGTTATTAACTTAATTCCGGTTTTGTCGGAAGAGTCCGACCTGGTTTCGCTCTTATTTCCAACGCTTAATCACGGTAAGTGGAGACTGAACTCGCGTCGTCGGTTGCTCGTCTCTGACGAAGCTTTGCAAATAAGTAGTATGTAGCCTGTTGGCGTTCCTAAATAAATAAAAAAAAGAGCGAATCCTGGTCGGATTCTTCCGACAAAAAAATCAAGTAAGTGATTCCGGTATTAGAAGAAGAAGAAGAAAGACATTTATTATACCAACAAGATACATCACAGAAACAAAATAAGCACATAAGTAACATAATATGCACAACACAGAAGGAAAACTAAATACACAACAGACAAAACGAATAAATAAAACAGGACTATAGATGTAGCCTGTGGTGTATCTACATTGCCACAAAAGGCAGCTGACTCAGCGTTGTGCTGAGGAAGTGATCCCTCAGCGCTGATTTATTTATTAAGTTAATAATGGGTAGTGCTTACGAAAGTTTCATTTAAAAGTAATTATTAAAATGCTTTCTTATTTCCGCAGCACACTAAAGACTTCCCTCTGTACACGGAGGCAATAAAGTTCTTCAATCACCCCGAGTCTATGGTCCGCATCGCCGTACGCACACTCACGCTCAACGTATATCGCGTGCAGGACGCCAGTATGCTGCGCTTTATCAGGGACAGGTTAGTTGGGACAGCAGCATATTAAAAAAAACACTTGGAATTTTCCTACACTACTGCAAAAGTATATTTACTTTCGTTCAGCTATGGTACCGGTGTGAAAAAAGATATATATCAAAGAAAATAAATTGATAGTAGTCGAAGTTCTTGTATCTATGAAATGAATGAATAATCCAGGACGAACCAACTACTTGATAGACATCATTGCTTCCCGTGTTTTAAAGATTTCTATCAATGGTTTGTTTAGATGTTGACCAAAGGCTCTCTCAGAGATTCTCGTCAATAGTTTTAAACAATTCGTCATTTATTTTCAGAACCGCCGCTCCCTATTTCAGTAACCTGGTCTGGTTTATTGGCAAGCACATACTGGAATTGGACGCGTGCGTCAGAAACGATGCTGAGTAAGTACCTAAAAGGATTTTACGAAAGTCTTGCCCCCGGTTTCTCATACACTGAAAATATCTTAATGTCTGTAACAACTATCTTAATATCTGACAGCTTTTCACATTAGATTAACATACTGTTAGTGTTCAAGAAACCGAGGGTTAGTTTCTGTTAACTTTTCGATCAACTGCGCTTAAGGCGGTCCCTCAAGGAGCAATTCCCTTAGAAACGTAAGATAAGATAAGAATATTCTTTACTGTACACCGGAAAAATAATTACAAGAAAAGGTACAATTGGCGGCCTTATTGCTAATAGCGATTTCTGCCAGGCAACCTCATATTGGAGAGGATGGTTTTTATTTACACACGAAATGCCGGCTCGCAATGAAACTTTACCAACACGTATAGAGGACACAAATTGAGGTTTGATCGTTGATAGAATTGGAAATAAACTTTTCAAAAAGACATTATAGTCTTGTGAAACCATGTCTCATAGAAACCAACTTCTCGCCGCAAGTGACTGACAATGTGATCGCATCATAATCATTAACCTTTTGTCATTAACTTTATTTGTATTTTATATAATTTTATTATTTATTTAATCATCTATTCATTCATTTATTTAACTATGTTATTATTGTTATGCACTGCACCGCACCCTAGCATATTTGTGAGACGGACAGGCACTGGCTGAAAATCAGCGCTTTGGGTGAATACCCTCAGCACAACGCTGAGCCAGCTGCCTTTTCCAGCAACAGGGACACACCGCAAGTTATGTTAATATAAAGTGTTTTATTGTTTCTCTTTTACCTGTTGTATTGTGATTTAATATTTTATGTTGTAACTTGTCAATGTATGTGTGTGTTTCTGTTGATGAAATAAATGGTTTTCTTCTTCTTCTTCTTCTTCTTCATTGTTTCTATGAAAAGCCTTATGAGGTTTTAATTTCTTTTTTGTTCTGTTATTCTCAATTCTAAGCACGGGGGAACCTTGATTTGTGTCCTCTAAACATATTGTTAAAGTGTCATTGAGATCAGGCATGTCGTTTATAAATTAAAGCCAAACTACGTTTGTATGGAGATTGCTCCTTGAGGCACCCTTTAAATGATATCGCGCGGCCTGTAAGTTTGTGAGACACATAAGAACACTGCTCTTCACTCTTCATCATCTATTTACCTGACTGCAAAGGATGGTTAAGGTAGAAACAGACTGAGCCTATCTAAGCACATGCAACGCATTATAATATCTGGACTCAGGAATGTATATGAAAACATGGCCTAGAAACACGTCATATGGAATTAACACTCAACATTCGCCCACAGCCATGGGCACAGTCTATTTTTACCTTTATTGTCTAGGTATTTAAACAGCCTATAAACAGAGCTCAAATAGATAACATATTTAATCTATTTAGGTACAGATGCTGGCAAACATCTTGAGCATAAGGCTGTGCAGGAAAGAAATAAAGTGCAGCGCTTTGTGCAGGGTTTATCAAAGAATCGCTGTCAAGCCCAGCGCGGCCTAGTGTCTACAGCTCAATAAATAGATTTAGTTAGTAAGATTTAGTATACCAACGCCATCTAGCGGTGAACGACCTCAATCATTATCCTAGTCCCCGTTGTTCCAGCCACCAATCCCAACAGAAGCTCGACGACTTGGTCGCCGAACACTTGGATCATCTCCACTACATTAACGATATACTCTGCCTCAACATTCCCGACTTAAACGACGTACTCACTGAGCATTTACTGCACAAACTCCTAGTTCCGCTGTATATTTACTCCCTGACCTCGGAGTCCATAGCGAGGCGCGAGCAAAACCCCTCGCCCCACAACAGAGACCAGATACAAAGCATCGAAGTCATTACTAGGAATCTTGAGGCAATATTGAAAGGGAAATCCGAGTCACCGACGAGAATAAACTTTCCTAGACAGAGGGTGGAGTCGGAAGAAGAGTTGAAACCGTCAGTTTCGTGCGTGGTTTCCCTGTTCTTGCTTTCGCAAGTGTTTTTAATCATAACACACGGTCCCATAGTGCACGCTCTAGCGTGGATCATACTCCAGTCAGACCTATCGGTCTTCGCAGACGGCGCGACGAAAATTCTAGAAATGTACATAAGCAACGCCAAGTCGAATGTCAAGTTGGAGTTTTCTAAACCACAACTGAGCCTCGAGAAGGCACTAGAAAGCACGTCTGGACACGAAAGGGATTACACGACGCCCGAGTACAGTGGACCTAAAGGTTTTAGCTTCGACACGGATCAATCGAGTTGCGATTTAGATCCGGAACTGGTCTCAAACTCGCTTCCGTCCACTTCGCACGTGAGTGAGACTTCGAGTGTAGCTCACGACTCTACCGAAGATTTGGTGTCGCAGATGACAGTGAGAACCGTCACAGTAAAAACGAACATGCCAGACTCGCCTTTACCAGATTCAGGCGTCGACACTAGTTCGACAAAAACACTCACGGAGTTAAACATAACAGACGAGGAGAAGCAAAAATTGCGCAGTGAAGCCACTCCTGTATCCTCGGCCGTGCAATTAGCGACCTTGGAGATTATTCTGGATAAGGAGAGCAGGGAATTAGACCGGCGGCCGTTCTTAAAGACTATTTTCGATTCCCTGGACTGCAGTGAGAACGATTACAAGGCGTTGTTTGCATTGTGTCTGCTGTTTGCCCTGATTAACAATAAAGGTGAGTGCTACACTAGTTTTTTTGTAATAGTTTGTGGCGTTCCTAATGCTATGTAAAGATAAACTGGACTAATGCCTCTTTTCTGGTTTCTGTCCTCTCTTGGTCAGTTGAAAAGATAAATGTGGGCCCGTCTGGCAGCGGAAGAAAGTTTTAAATTTCATTAAGGTAAAATAGATTATCCAGGACAGTAAAATACACATTGTTAAAGAAATAGAAAAATAGAGCTAAAACAGTTTTACTATTTTACTAAACTTCACAATTCAGGAAAAGACAGAATTTTTAGAAGTATGATGGAACCAAGTACATAAATGTATTTTTATGTTTCTAGAATACGTAGGAATATGCATGTATGCCCTTGAATCTTTAGAAAAACCACTTGTGGCCTGCTTCTGATGAATACTGGGATAGAAAAAGATAAATTTGGTTTATGCTCATTTATAATATTATTAAGTAGTCAATGGCAAGTATTTTTTCTTAGCTTTCAAGGCTATACTTATTAAATAACTCACTTTGTAGTTTCACAATCTCCGGATAAGTTTCCGTTTATTTATCATTCACAAAAATTCGAAAAATACAGACTGTCCAGATACTGTGAAACATGCTCTTAACTCATATCTAATTGAACACTAGTAACTAAATTACTAACGTGTATGTACTGTCTCTGTCTTTGCTTGCCTGGTTGTTTAGTCGGTAAGATTACTTTTACTAATTGGAAGGCAAAATTGTTAATGTAGTTACATCGTAATATTACTTGTAGCGATCGGAAATGACGCAGATTTTTCATTTAGAATTAAGTCAAACGCAAAGAGTATGTAATCACTACGTTATAAGTGTCGGCACTTGCTAACAACACGTTTTCAAAATTGTGAACGTAGTTTGGACCAACCTAACAAAAAATAGTATAATACCAACATGAGAATGAAATTGCAAAACATTAGTGATGGACTGCTTATCGATATCGATAAAAAAAAATTCGAGACGTCTCTCCCCTTACCTCATTTTCATGCTTTGAAAATTAAAGTAGGCGATAAATCCCAACACAGTAGGTCAACTCAATTATTTCGAGTATGACATGGTGTGAATGGATTATCGCTTACTTTCATAATGAAAAAGGCATTTTTTTAAATCAAATCATTTATTTAGCATCAGGTGTAGAAAACAATGTCACCAATGCGTCACGTCTCTATCAAAACTTTGCACTTTGGTCGAATTTCAGATCTTTGGAGTCTGCAACAAACAAAACAATAAGTCAAAAAATATATTATCTATACCGCAAAATTGAGCAAAATAAAACAACATAAATCATTTCTGTTCTTGCTGTGTGGTGTTCGACGTTTAAAATTAAGTAGTTGTGATCAATTTTAGACAGCATGTAGAAATATCTGGCAGAAATCAATCGTCCAAAATATCGATAAAAAAAGTACCACATGGGTACCGCACTACAACCGGCGTTAATTTAAATTTGTCAAAATCGTAAATTGTTCTAAATAATTCAGTTGTTTTATCCAAGCGCATTAAATAAATATCAAAATTTGCGTACATTTATTATGATAAACTTGCTAATTTTACCTGTTTGGCTCCAGTGGATATCTGGTTAAGAATATGCCAGACGTACATTAATTTCTGACTCTTCTAATGCCACAAATTTCACATTTCCTCAATGCTTTTCCTCCCATATTTCTTGTTTAATCACTTTTCACGCACTACACCTATTGCTAAAGTTAAAATAAATAAAATAATGCCACACAAAAACGACAAACGAACAAAATTACCGGCCATTTGCAAAATACGTAATACCAACATTACCAACATTAGATTTCACATATAACCCGACTTGATTTTAAATCATGATACATCTACGTGATTCACTGCGGAGTTAATGCCTTTTGTTTTAGCAGGATTATATTTTTTGTTTCAATGTTGGCACAAAGTACGTTCATAATATTTTTTGTATGGAGTGACGAGGGCCTGGTCAAACGTAGGTGTATATGCGCCGGTATTAAGCGGCGGGCCAGTCTATTGAATGGACTATCTCCCCGGGAGTTTTGGGAATATTATCTATATTTTCGCAATTCCCAGACCCGTATTAAGTTATATTGAAGGATCTAAATGGTAATCGGTGCTCGAGATCGAAGCACAGATAGTATCATGAATGCTATACATTGATGATGGCTAGCAATACAGTAATTAAATGCATGTGTGTTGGGAATATTGCCAGCAACGCACCAGAAAGCTGGACAGATTTTAGGTGTTATTTGCTACTAAAATCTATCTGGCTCGCCTCGAAGTGGCGGACCGAACCCTGTTGCGTTCTGTGTCCACATTATGGCAACGTTTAACATTTCCCTAGGGCCATAAACGTAGCGTCATTTCCGATCCTGGCACATGACATTTCGTAGTTCATAAGTTCATACACCTACCACTAATAGCCTAGATTCATGCGAAACTAGGAAGCCTGTTTGTGATATTCCGTGCACTGTTTTATGAATAAAGTCAGCCTAACAGTAACTCTTGTGAATTATTACAAGAAATCCACAAATAGACGTAGACTATGGCTTTTACTCATATGCAATCCATATTTCACGCATGAGCAATTTTATTACAATTTCAAGATACTTCGTATCGATAGTTGGAAATGCCAGAATGTGCCTGCAAGAGGGAACGCTGCCGTCATAAACCCTTTTAGCCCCCCTATACTTTATACCAAAGTTGCCATCTTCAACCTGTTTCCACAGGCGTAAACACAGATCTCCTAGACACACTTCTGTGTCCGGAAGCGGAAATACGCGGCTCGGTGAGCGAACCCGAGGTCAAGGCTCAGGAGGAGGCAACAGCCTCACCGAGCGGAAGCGCAGAGGGAAGTAAGACCTCGACGCCCTCTAAGCAGAATCCGTTGGCGAATTTCAACGCTCTGCTGTTGTCGAAACTGATGTCGATCGCCAATTCCAGTTGTAAACCTGGTAAGAACTAATTATCTTTGTACTCGGGGTTAATTATGGGTCGCCAGTGAGCGCGTCCTTGTGGCGCCGGATTAAGAATAGCGTCACTCCATTTCCTTCCGTGGATGTCGTAGAAGGCGACTAACGAAATCAATTACCAAGAGACGGGCAGCAGCGTCTTCCTGAGATTCCAACCGCATACTGCGATCGCTCACCCGCCTGCCAAGCGTGGCGATTATGGCAAAACCCCTCATGGTTATAAAAACCACGAATGAGGCCTGTGTCCTGCAGTGGGCGTCAAATGGCTGATGATGACGAAGTGAGCGAGTCGAGGTCAAGGCTCAGGACGAGACGACAGCGACACAAGTGGAAAGGTTTTTATTTTACAACGCTATAGCGAGAATGAAGATTAGTTATCTTCATTCTTCATTTAATTTTACTATTATAAATGCAAAAGTTTGGATGAATGAGAAACGGCTGAACGGATCTGAAGTTTGGCACAGATATAGATTATAGCCTGGAATAGCACATTACTTTTCATCCCGAAAAAATATACATTAAAATTCCACCGTAAAATATAAATATCAAAGGAAAATAATGTAGTAACCCAATTAAAAAATGTACTTACTCCATATTTTCAAGACTTGAAAAAACAATTATTTAGCTTATCTACAAATGGGCAAAACAAATTAACCAATAAAAATTACCCATTGATTTCTTTCATTCTCCTACACTATTAAAATATGTACCCAATACCACTTTGAATCCAATAAGAGGAAATTTCTCCTTTCCAGCATCAAAAGTCCGCCTAGTGACGTTGGAGCTTAGCGTAACGTTACTCCGAGTGGCCATCCAGGGTGCTTCGGGGCGACCCAACACCCGGTACCTGGCCCAGACCGAGGCTTTGAGACAACGGGCGTCAGCGCTGGCGAAGAACTTCTACAAATGTGACGATATCTTCTTGGATATGTTCGAGGACGAGTAAGTGGGATTTTGGATCTTGTGTCCAAGATAGTAAGTCCATTAGTACAGATTCGAGGGGGCCCACCTCCTGCTACCTGGCCCAGACTGAGGGTTTGAGATATCTTCTTCGAGATGTTCTTGGACGGATCAGTTGGATTGTGGACCTTGTGTCCATAAAAGAAAATAGTTTAGTTGGTTGCAGTAGGAGTAGTACCTGGCCCAGCCGAGACAACGGGCGTCAGCGCACGTGAAGAATTTCTCCAGATGAGACGGTATCTTCTCGGATATGTTCGAAGTCGCTAATATTTTGGACTTTTATTTTAACGGGAAGTAAATGTCAGCATGGTGCCGTGCTGTTGCTGAGACTGGCCCGTTTTTGACAACTTTGTGTTTCTAAGTTTCAGGTACTTACAGGTATTTGCTAAAATGTGTTCTGTGGCTTATTAATTTCATTATGTACCTACTATGTGTTATCAGAAGCAGCCTATGTACGTCTCACTGTAGGGCACAGGCCTTCTCTCCGAGAGAGAGTGTACCTACTATGTGTATAGCATAAGCAGCCTATATACGTCCCACTGTAGGGCACGGGCCTTCTCTCAGGGAGAGAATATGGGCTTAATCACCACGCGTGCCCACCGCGGATTGGCGATTTCAAGCGCTGAGGTATGTGAATAGCTCAGACACTCCGGTTTCCTCACGATGTTTTCCTTCACCGTTAGCGAGTGGTATTGCTATTATAACTTCACAAATTGTGTGAAACCTACTATGTGTAATTCTTTGTAATGTTTATTAATTTGATTATATAGGTACCTACTGTGTGTAATTCTTTGTAATGTTGTCAAATAAAGTTTATTGATTTTTTAATAGTGTTAGTACTTTTGCTTCTTGTTTTTATGGCTCCGTGGCCGGGGGATGCCAACGGACCGTATAAAATGTGTACAATGTCTCTCTGACTATTTGTCTGCCTGTATCACATATAGGTCAAATAGCTATCTATTACGGTTCAAGAGCTCTTTATCGACCGAAATACAGACGAACAAACAGATGGACGTCGTAGAAGGCGACTGAGGAAATAAATTGCCAGGAGACGGGCAGCAGCATCTTCCTGAGATTCCAACCGCATACTGCGATCACCAACCCACCTGCCAAGCGTGGCGATTATGGCAAAACCCTTCATGATTATGAAAACCATGAGGGAGGCCAATGTCCTGCAGTGGGCGTCAAATGGCTGATGATGATGATGAAACAGATGGACAGACGTCGAAAGCATATTAATAGAGTCCTGTATAGAATCGGGCATGGAACAGTGTAAAAGGGTTCGCCGTATAGTTTTGTTAAGGCACTTATTTAGCAGCAGAACGGCTCCTAGATTACGCTCACCAAATTCTGAACAATTCGGTATTTGACACGATCAACAATAAATTATTTCATATGCTCGATTAAAACAAACATTACAAAATATCTCGGAGAATGTATCTCTTAATGTCAATTACTAGTTATTACAATTTTTAACTAGATTTAACATAAAAAGACGGCTCTAAAATGTGACGTCATAAGGCAGTATTTTCATACAAAATTCCGTTTGAAAAGTAATAATAATTTGATATTTTGTCAAATACCCAATTCCAATTGTCTATCTGTCAAATTCCATACTTATTGTATCGCAAAGGTTAGAATTCCGACAGGATTTGGTTCGCATACTTAGTCCTCAGATGTCTTTCATCTTAAAAAAACAAATCACTTTATTTTCTTTCCAGATACTGTGAAATGAGCAAACGTCCACTGAACGTAGAATGGCTATGCATGGATGCGGCAATATTGTTACCACCCACTAGAACTCCAATGTCCGGCATTGCTTTCGCCAAGCGCCTGCCCAGTGGCGAAGTAAGTTGAACTTTAGATTTATTAAAATACAGATGAGATTGCAGGGAACAAATTGCTGATGATCCACCATGGCGGTAAGGACGAACTTTTTATTTGTAACATTGAGACTCTTTCCCCGGTACAAATAAACAACTTAAGAGTGATACCGAGCATAACATATTAAAAGTCATCCATAGAAATAAATATTTTGTAAGTCGCGGTGTGTGAAACATGTACCGGACGTATTTTAATGTATTTATCTTGAAAAATTGTTTACTTCGAACTTTAACTCGATGTAATTTAATGCCCTCTTTATTGTAAGACCATATATAACTGTCTTAATCTTTTTCGCTATTTTTTCCTACACACTGGGTGTAACAAATTCCTTTGTACATCCGAAAATGAGCGTTCCACTCAATACAAACAACTTATTATAGGAAATTACGAAATCGCAAAAAAATATCAGCTGCACATTTTAATGTTGCAGGTAACTCTGAGTATGGAACAGTTCTTATTCTTTTCGAGACTCTAAGGTTTTTACCAGTCAAAACCCCAAGTTTTAAATTCTTATGAGGGTTTTGATATACCCTATACGGGGTTTTAAATCTTTTTTCAGAAGAAAGTGAGTGAACAGAGGTTGAGAAAAAAATCTTGTAAGTACATAATGTAACGGCTTACATATTCCTTTTTTTATAGATGGAGAGAGCCCGCCGAGCAATAAGAACTTTCTTTCTAATAAGGGATTTGTACCTGAAATTGAACGGAAAGACTGAATCACAGTTGCCGCTAGCAAACCCAGCACCCTTCGTCCAAGTAGGCGACGTTTTAGATCTTAGTGAGTACATTACACATTTCACACTTGCCTACTTGTACATATTATAATTATTTGTGAAGTTCTTTAGCTCGCAGATGAATCAAAAAATAAAAATCTATCATTATGAAATACTAGGAACTTTCTTCAGTTATGTTTTGGTCAACGTGATTTTTTTTACTAGATATCGATTTATAAAGTCTAAATAATGTTTAGATTGGTCTTTCAATATAGAAATCGCAAATAGAAATATATTTTTATTTTCTCAAACATGCTTGGAAATTTGAGCATTATTTCGACAACCTTCTTCGAGATAAATCGAAATTGCTGTACTGGCTAATTACACGCGAGCAGCGGCCGGAAAAATTTCTATGAAAATTCATAACTGTCGTGTTGTGCGGCCAAATAAATTACATACTAAAACTCATATCTGTCGTGTTACTTAAAAATGGAACGATCTTTTACTCCGAACAATGACAACCAAGGAGGTAACTTATCAGAGGTTTTACTTAAATTTTGAACTGGCTTGCGATAGAAAGCTGGATATACCTATTGAAAAAAAAGAACACTTTAACGCGCCAAAAATTATTGTTGTTCGTTCGTGGGTCGTCTGATTTTGAAAGTTTATTGAATTTAACAGAATGAGTTCAAGTGGTGAAAATGACTGCGATGAACTTATTTTAACGCCACCTGAAATTCAAGAGGTGGGAAGAGCCGTAATAGAAAATTTGTTACCGCCAAAATCGAAAGAAAAATATTTTTCAGATGAAAAGTTCTGCCTTAGTACTAGGTACTTAGTTTTAATTTCCGCGAATTATTTGAGAAAAATCATATACATGCCTTGGTCACAACTAGGCATTTATGGACTTACGTATTTTCAAGTTCGTCCATCAATGCCTCTTTTGCTGGCCGCTGCAGAAATAGCTGGCCGGCCGTACTAGAAGCGCGATAAGACGGCGCGCCGATATTTTTATTTTTTTTATTTTCCATTGTATGGGTTTATGTATGAAATGTCAAGAGCAAAGATAGCAATTATATTGTACAAAGAAAAGAAATAATAAGGCGGAATAAGCGCTATAGAATGGAAAATAAAAAAATTAAAATATTTTTAATTTTTTTTATTTTCCATTCTATAGGTTTATGTATGAAATGCCAAGAGCAAAGATAGCAATAATATTGTACAAAGAAAATAAATAATAAGTCCTGGCCACTGGACACAGAAAAAATTGTCTGTGCAGCCATAAAATGAAAAAAAAAGTTTATTTTATTTAACGCTAATGGCGTTCCTCATTATTATTTTCATTAAAATCAGCCAGATTTGAGCATCATAAAGTTTTTTCTAACCAAAAAAGTAAGTACATTATTTTGGCTGACTGCTTTGTTTCCGTAGGTTTTATTTTTGTTTTATAAAAAAAGGTGTAGAAAATAAATGGCGCCAAGATTTGTATGTACACGTCATTCACTATAACTTGTCCCTTGCCAACGTCATGTTTGCACGCTATGACATGGGCACAGAGTACATTATTAAACTGGACAGGGGACTCCTTATGGTGAACGCACTGTAACGTATCCTTTTTATTATGACTTCGTATTATTATGTTAAAGGTTTTTCACGTATTATTTGTTCCCTAATATAATTCCTATATTCTTATTATTATTACAGATGACTCCGATCTCATATCGTGTGATATAATACAAAAAGACGGGACGTGGCATCACAGATTCTTAGCTGTAGACAATATTCAAATAATTTTGGTTGAGCCAGACAAGCAAAGGTTGGGTTGGGGCGTAGCGAAACTTGTTGGAAGTTTGCAAGATTTGGAAGTGAGTACCTAGATTCCTTTATTTAAAGTTGAAGCTTCTTGGTTTTTGCTCTAGCATAAAAGATCAGTTTTCTTAGGTGTGTTCTAATTAAAATCGTATTTTACAATCGTCATGAAACGAAAATCATATTTTTTTAGTTAAGTCACTCTTTATTTCATTACTCGTATTATTCGTCCATGCTCTTATTCGCGAAATTTTATAGAATTGTTAAAAAATCGTGGGGCGTTTGGTTTGAACCCTTTCAACAAACTATCCGTTTGGGAACGTCATGCGACTTTGATCTTGGCAGAAAAAGTCGCCGCGGTCTCTGAAAATGGAATAATGTATTTTAACTAGAACATAGTTTCTCTGAAAATTAAATTATTTGAACTGGCACAATTCCTTCATTCGTGAATTTGTAGTACCACTCGCTATCTGTGTGGGAAAAAAGGTTGCAGCTCCTCGCGCCTGTAGTGTTTTCCCAATAATGTTTTAGCCAAAACGTTCTTGTTTACCCTCATTACCCCTTACGTGATTATCCCCAGCTGGTGTCAAATAGTAGTTCACTGTCGGTCGGCCTAGGCTGCGATACCGTGTAGTGATAGAAATGATCAAGTTAATTGTATTTATTTGAAAATCGATCAATCACTAAAACCACTTATCAACGATAGCATAAAAAGGTACTTGGTACAACGTTTTATAGGCTGTTCCGTACCCAAAGGGTAAGGGACTCTATTACTAAGACTCCTCTGACCGCCCGTCTGTCCGTCCGTCACCAGGCTGTGATAGTTAGACAGTTAAAATTTTCACAGATAATGTATTTCTGTTGCCGATATAACAACAAATACTAAAACAGAATAAAATAAATATTTAAGGGAGTCCCCCATACAACACACGTGATTTTTTTACCGTTTTTGCTCGATATTAATAACGGCAATAGGTAGACGCTTTAAATATTAAAATGTTGTATAGATAATGGTACGGAACCCTTCGTGCGCGAGTCCGACTCGCACTTGGCCGGTTTTTTATGTAATATAATTGTAGCCTATATAGGCCCCACTCTAGAGCACAGATCTCTCAGAGAGAGAGTATGGGCTTAATTACCACGCGTGCCCACCGCGGACCGGCAATTTCAAGCGCTGAGTTATGTGAATACCTCAAACACGCAGGTAAGCTAACCATCGCCATCCTTCACAGATCCAAGGTGACAAAGAGGACCCACGCTGCCTCCACTTGACAATTCACAAGCCCCGAGTTGGCGCGAGCGGCGCGTTACCCCGGACTGTGCTGCTGAGGGCCAAGTTTAAGTTTGACGATCACATACGCAGCATGGCGGCGAAGCAACGACTTACTAAGGTAGGTATTTGGTGACTTAAGTCCGGATTCGCTCACTTGTAATTTTGTCGGAAGAGTCTTCTAATAAGGGTGTAGAGACTGCTTCGTGGTCTGACGGTTAAGAGGCTTGCCTACCAAAACTGGCGGTAAATCGCTGTAGTTACTGGAAATCGAATTTGCCGCCGTCATTATCCTCGTAATACGGTATTTGACACGATCAACAATAAATTATTTCATATGCTAACAAAAATTACAAAATATCTCGGAAAATGCATCTCTTTTAGTCAATTACTAGTTATTACAATTTTTAAATAGATTAAACATGAAAAGAGTGCTCTGAAATGTGATGTCATAAGCCAGTATTTTCATACAAAATTCCGTTTTAAAAGTAACTCATTTGTCAAATAGGTACCCAATTATCACAATTCATCGTTGTCAGTGTTTAATTTGTGTTTCTGTGACAATTTAAATAAATGTCTTCTTTCTTTCTTTTTCTCAGCAGGTGTTATTTTTTCTCTTGTAGTTGGTTTGATTTGACAATTTTACATATTGTAACAACAATAACTGTACATTTAGTACATTTCTGTTATGCTGAGAACTGTGAGTAGATTCGCCCAGGTATATTAGTGACTTAAAACCGGATTCGCTTACTTCTAATTTTGTCGGAAAAGTCTTCTTAGGTGTTAAGTCACATTAACTAGAATCTTCGATAGGTTATATTATGAAAGTGATAGTGGAAGATGAAAACGAAAAATATCACAATTGTGTTATCTTTTCTCGAGTGCAGACCACGAACTGGAAAACGCATCGTAAGAGGCCTACCAGCTCGCTGGCCTGACGATATGAGGCAGATTGCTCGCAGCGGCTGGATACGGATGGCCGAGGACAGAAAGGACTGGCGTACCCTAGGGCATGCCTATGTCCAGCAGTCGAGAACGGGCTGATTGATTGAATGATGTGTCTTTGAACATGACCTCTTCAATGAGAACGAAATATATTTGTTGCTATTTCTCCATGTGTGTAAATGAATGAATGAATGAATAAATGAATGAATGAACGAATAAATGAATGAGTGAATGAATTTATTGTGTTAAAAACATAGGTTACATTTAGCGGTTGTAGTTGCTTACAAATAGATCTCCATGTTCTCCCTTTTCAGGTGTAGACACGTATTTTGGTATTTATGATTAGCATGCATCATCATCGTCAACCCATTATGTCCCCACCGAGGGGCACGGGTCTCTTCCCTGACCAAGGTATAGGCAATACTCCACCACGGGGGCCAAGTCCGGATTGGTGGTGGCTTGTAGACTAGTGGCTCGTCTACTGTCAGAAGTTGTCAAGCCGCCCTAAGGCCTCTGACTTGGCTTAACGACTGCCATCTATCGACGGCAGCCGGCACCAACAGCTTAACGTGCCTTGCGAAGCACGGAACCGCTCGGAAAAATGCCACTAGCGTTAGGCATAGACGGCGACCCATCCATGCACTGAACGCGCCCTGTGTTGCTTAACCTTCGTGATCGTTTAAGATCACTCAGGCAGCCGGGGCTACGAGCGATTCGGCAGCCGGGGCTACGATTAGCATGCATAACGATTAATTATTACTATAATTTATTATTATTACTATTACTATTCTTATATTCTTAATTATAGTGAATCTTAAATTTATTATCACAGCGCTTAAGAACTTCTTACTTAAAGTCTATAAGAATCAATTGTCTATAACATATTTAAAGATACGGTTCTTGATTATATTGGGGGATTTTCTCTATATACACGAGGTAACTGAGGTGTTACTCCAGGGCCGCATGAAGTCCCGCCAGAAGAAGATGCACCAGATCGGGCGCTTGCTCGAAGTATCGGGCATGTCGGATGGCGCGACTTTAGCAGCGGCGGGGGCGCGGCACCGCCCGCTCTTCACAGCTGGACGCCCGGTGCTCTCTCGCCGTACAGGTAACTATTACGTACTATACTGTTGGTCAGTAACGTTAATGTTAGCTGTTGGTCTATATCGTCTCCTCGAAGTATCGGGCATGTCGAGAGCGGCACCGACCGCTCTTTATTGTTTAGGTAACTTCTATGTACCACACTTTTGTACTTGAACTTTCCTTACACGCGTCTAATACGCATGTTGTTTTCACTGCGGGCCGCCCGGTACTATCTCGCCGTACAGGTCACTGCTATATAGCGTACTGTAGTTACAGTTCAGTCACACTAAAAACGCCGATAACAACTCACGTACAGGCGTGGATACAGATCACGAAAGGGTAGGCGTAGACTCAACTGTAACCACCTGACTCTAAATAAGCTGAATTGCATTTGTCTCTGCATTACTGTTGGTCGGAGGCCTCTGTATTTGTCTTCGACTCCTGCCGTCGGGATGCAATACCGCGATAAATGTCTACGTCCGACTAGACGCCATCTTGCTTTATTTCACTACGTAAAGCAAGATGGCGCTACGCTTTCGCACGCTAAACACGTGTGTCGCCGCGTCATGCCCAGAGGACTAGTCCCGGGAAACTTACACGCTAGGTAATCTCCATAGCTTTTTGTGGAGATTACCTACCGTGTAAGCGGACCGCACACTCACAGCCACATTCCTTGAGCACCTCATCTCGCGAAGTTCCAATTATATGATATGACGATGACCTGCTTTGGCATCATGCTGAGACTGGCCCATTTTTGACAACTTTGTATGCCTAAGTTCCATTTAGGTACTTACAGGTATTTTGCTAAAATGTGTTCTGTGGTTTACTAACTTAGTGGTGTACCTTCTGTTTGTTTGTAATTCTTTGTAAGGTTATATTTTACTTGATTATGTACCTACTGTATATCATCATCATCATCATCAGCCTATGCTTGTCCACTCCTGGACATAGGCCTCTCCTATTTCACGCCACTGAGTACGGTCCTCGGCTACTCACATCCAGCTCTTGCCAGGCGCCCTGCGAAGATCATCGCTCCATCGAGTCTGAGGACGTCCTACACAAGGTTTACCGATCCGCGGTCTCCACTCAAGAACTCGTCTACCCCATCGGTTATCAGTTCTTTGGATGATATGGCCGGCCCACTGCCACTTCAGCATGCTAATTCGGTGGGCTATGTCGGTGACTTTGGTTCTCTGTCGGATCACCTCTTTTCGAATTCGATCTTTCAGAGAAACCCCGAGCATATCCCTTTCCATAGCACGCTGAGCGACTTTAAATTTGTGGACCAGCCCCGCCGTGAGCTTCCACGTTTCGATACCGTAAGTCAGGACAGGACGCACTGATTGATAACTTTCGTATTGAGACCCTGTGGGATTGGCGATGTGAAGACTCGACGTAGTTTCCCATACGCTGCCCAGCCCAGCTGTATTCTTCTATTCGCCACCGCCGCATGAACATTGCACCTTGTGGAGTCCCTCGCATTCGCACGCACGCCCGTCGCTAAGCTACAGCCCTCGCCATTACAGCTAGTGTTGGCTATTATGCTTCGCGCGGGCCCGAAGTTTACTTACTATCTTTATTTGTTTTGTGCCACATATTTACGTATATTCACAACTACTGCTAAAGCAAGTTTCAATTTCCATTCAAGCGGGTGTCGAGGGCGACGACAAGGACCGTCGGCTGCGGCGACCGAGTGGACACATGCTGAAAGATGGCATCGTCGTCTACAGAGAACGAACCAGCCGCGAGAGGTTGGTTAAATTTGCATGTTTTTCAATCAATCAGAAAGTACTCTTCCACTGTGGCTGGATGAGGATGGCCGAGGATAGAAAGAAATGGCGTGCCATGGAGGAGGCTTATGTCAAGCATTATTTTAGTGGGAACTAATTAAATAACTTTATTATGTCGAGAACAAAAGACAGAGTACAAAACATTGAAGTTATTAATACAACACATCCAACCGATCACAGAATGGTTCGGGCCACCTATACTCTAGATCAGAAGCAAAAAAAGTCTAGACAATGGTTTAGAAACAAAACGTGTAATTTCACTTCGATAGAAATTGACTCTTTAAAACATATCTTTGATGAAATCAAAGATTTTACTGTCTCAGGAATACAAGAGTCCTATGAAATCCTTATAACCAAGATAAAAGAGAGTCTCAATAAGCTAACCCATGTAGAAACCGATAGAAAAATAAACATAATTACACCCCAAATAGAGAGTCTGATAAAAGAACGCTCATCTCTGCAAATAAAACCAAATAAAACGAAAGCAGAGAAAGAAAAACTTCATTTCCTCTACAGAACAATAAAAAGAAAATTGAAAAATAGTCTGAAGTCACGAAGATTAAAAATTATAGAAGAGAACTTAAAAAAATCAGGATCAATTAAAAGAGCTCACAAAAGTCTCGAAGGCTCAAAAGCTTGGATTTCATCCCTAAATAATCCCTCCGGTATCACTACAAACAGAATGGAACTAGTGGAAGTAGCTACAACTTTCTACAAAAATCTTTATCAATCGCGCGAAGAAGAAATCCTATGCGAGAGCAACCAAGAACATTCTGACGTTAGAGAGGAAGATGTGCCTCTATTTTTGGAATCGGAAATAAACAATGCGATACGATCACTAAAATCCCTAAAGAGTCCAGGAGAAGATGGAGTCACGAACGACATTTTAAAAGCTTTCATAGAGCCAATCACACCTTTTGTAACAGAGCTATTTAACAAAATTTTTAAACACAGAACTATACCTAAGGAATGGGAAACATCAATCATAACTCTAATATACAAAAAAGGCGATCCCAAAAATGTTGGCAACTATAGACCAATCAGTCTACTACAAACTGTATACAAATTGTTTACTCAACTGATTATGAAAAGAGTTACAAACTGTCTTGATTTCCACCAACCAAGAGAACAGGCTGGTTTCAGAGCAAACTTCTCGACAACAGATCATATGTTTACGCTTACACAAATCATAGAAAGATACACGGAATACAACAAAAAAATTTACTTCGCGTTTGTGGACTATTCAAAGGCTTTCGACACGATCTCACACAACGCCTTATGGAAGACCCTTAAAGATCAAGGAGTACATAACCACTACATAATGATTCTTAGGGAAAAATACGCCAAAAGCAAAGGTACCGTTAAGTTAGACAGAAAAGGAAAAACATTTCCCATTAAAAGAGGAGTAAGGCAAGGGGATCCCATCTCACCAAAACTATTTACGTCTCTACTTGAAGCAGTATTCAGAAACTTGAAATGGGAATCTCTTGGAATAAATATTAATGGCGAATATTTAAGTCATCTCAGATTCGCTGATGACATCGTTATATTGAGCGAGTCACACGAGAGTCTTCATTACATGCTCGAAACATTGGATGAAGAAAGCAGAAAGTACGGATTAGAAATGAATCCTGATAAGACTTGCCTTATGACTAATGGAAAACCAATACCGACTATAGTAAACAAAAAAGACATTCGGTACGTTGAAGAGTACGTGTATCTTGGTCAAAGAGTATCCTTTTCGAACTGGGCTAACGAAGAAGTGGAAAGAAGAGTGACAAAGGCATGGAATAAATACTGGTCGCTTAAAGAAATTTTCAAATCAAATCTGCCGATACCCCTAAAAAAGAAAGCAATGGACTCAGTTATACTACCTACTCTACTTTATGGATGCCAGACGTGGCCGTTTACCAAAGAAATTACAAATAGAATTCGAGTCTTTCAAAGAGCTGCCGAAAGGAGTATGCTGAATCTGAAACTGAGTGATAGAATACGTCACGAGCATATAAGAGCAAAGACCAAAGTAATTGATGCGGTAGAGATGGCGTGTCGCCTGAAATGGAGATGGGCAGGCCACGTGACACGAAGAACAGACGAACGCTGGAGTGAACGAGTGCTGCATTGGCACCTGAGAGAGACGCGCAGACCGCGCGGCCGCCCGCGCCGCCGCTGGCGTGACGACATACAACAGCTGGCAGGTCACACCTGGACCAGGACTGCACTAAATAGAGATATATGGAACGGGATGGAGGAGGCCTACACCCATCTATGGGTGTCCCAAACTAAATAAAATATTTTTTCAAAATGTATTATTAATATTACACAATCATCTAACTGAAGTTGAAGTTGCATGATCTAATTAATATGTTACATAATTTATCAATTTTATTTTATTAATGCATGTATTTTAATTTTAATGGATCAATTTCTTATTTTTATTAATAGTAATTTTAATTTTAAAGTATAGCAAAAAAAAAAAAAAAAAAAGACAATTTGTTTGGGAAAATAAATGGCTATAATAATAATAATAATTAAATAACGAACAAAATTAATGTTTCATCAGGAACAAACAATTTTAGATCAGCTTTTAATTATTTGGGTCAACAGAATAAATAAATGAGCAGCAGCACGTGTTACCAAGATACGGTCAGCAAATAAATTGATTTTGGTCAATAATTCTGTGGTCACTAAAATCTTGCAAAATTATTACTTGGTCATATTTTTGTTTCACTTTTGCGTACTTATCAGATTTTGCAAAAAAGTCATGCTCAATTAGCTGTTATCAACGCCTGAAGTAAAGTGTTTCATCCTCACTCAAGCCTAACAGTCTTTCTCCCTACACAGCAGCGTCTCCCGCGGCAGCAGCGCCCAGGGCTCCCGCGAGGGTTCCCCGCGGCGGCGCTCTGAAGACATCCCCCTAGAGGACATCCGCCGCCACTCCGCCGCACCCACCCCCGCTCCTGCCCCCAACCCCGTGCCCATTGTAAGTTGGGGTTCCAATATCAAGGTCATTAAAAAGATGTAAAAATTATGGAAAACATGTAGGGGGTTGTACCAGCGAAAACTTCCCGCTAGGGCGCTCTGAAGACATCTCCCTGAAGGACATCCGCCGCCCCCGCCCCCGCTCCTGCACCGTGCCCATTGTAAGTTGTGGTTCCAATATCAATTTCATTAAATTGTGAAAGATATATAGGGGGTTGTACCAGCGAAAACTTCCCGCTACGACGCTCTGAGGACATCCCATGAGAGGATATCTGCCGGCGCTACGGTGCCCCCGCCCCCGTGCCCAGCATTGTAAGTTGGGGTGCAATACATTAAGAAAGATATACCAACGAAGGCTCCCCGCGGCGCTTAGAAAAGACATCCCCCGTTTCCCGTGTTCAGAGGATTAAAAGTTGGGGCTCCTATATCAACGTCAACAATAAAAATGGAATTTTAGTGAGGAAGTGAGGCTAGTCTCCGTGCAGTCTCCCTGCTTCCGCCCCCATTCGTGCCCCCACACCTGTGCCCATTATAAATTGGGGTTTCAATATAAAAGTTATTAATAAGAGGACAGCCCTCTAGAGGACATCCGCCGCCCCTGCCCCCGTTCCTGTCCCCGCCCCCGGGCCTAGTGTTGTAAGTTGGAGTTCCAACTTCAAAGTCACCAATAAAGATGGTGTTGTACCAGCGAAATTAGTCACCTGTTGGTAATGCGCCGTCGACAAACATACACCTTAGGTGCACGTAACATCACTAGTAAGTGTCACATTTTTTTCGAGTTGCAGAGATAAATACAACCAAACTCGTTCTAATCATGAAGATCATCATCATCATCATCAGCCATTTGAAGCCCACTGCAGAACATAGAATGAATGAATGAATGATTTACTGCCACAAACAAACATGCTTCGTCGTCTTAGAGTGAAAAACTCGTGAGTGCAAAAGATGTAACTTTTCAGGAGGAAGAAAAAACTGCGTCCTGAAACTTTTTTGTACCACACATTGTCTATTTCTGTGCCATTTTACTTACAAATTTAATGACTTTTCATATTATTCAATGATAAGTTTAATATATTGCCCAAAATGCATATAATGCTACTTCAGAGGTTTTCTTATAAAAAACTCCGCATAACACATGCATGTACTAGGTTTTCACTGATACGAATCTTTATTTAGATGTGTTATTTAATTTAAAAGATGTATTTAACCATAACATTCTACTGGTAATACCTATATTTCTTCCAAATGAACTTACGGAATAGTAAAAACTTAAAAAAAACCACTTAATTCGGTTTATAGAACGAATATCTTTTTTCCATAGATAATAATATCAAAGTAATTGGCGTAAGGTCAGTCTCTACAGTTTTTTATAGAATAGGATCATTAGAAAAACTTTATTACTTAGAAAAACATATAGGTACCTAACTTTTTTGTTAACATAATCAGTACCAAAATGAAATTGCACACTGGCTTACAGTTAGTAAAATCAGTACAAAACATAAAAAAGCACACTGGCTAACAAATTAAAAAATCAGTACAAAACTTAAAAATCACAATGGCTAACAATTTGTTAACTCTTAAGGTATTTCAGTCTTAACAATTCGAGTCCTTACCTTGCTTTATATTTAAATCTAATAGGTATTCAAAGTTTAATCAATATCACATTGTTTTAAGGTAGTAGCAGTAGTATAAATTCAACAGCTACTACATAATATAATTATTGTTCTTCATACATTGTCGTGAAGTTAATATTAACGTATAAAAAATTAGGAAAATTAACGTTATGAGGTTGACATAACTTAGAGTTTTAATGATGCGTGACATTGGAAATTATAGCATTTACTTAGAAAAACATATAGGTAGGTAACCTAAATATTCTGTTAACAAAATCAGTACCAAACTGAAATTGCGCATTGGCTCACAGTTTGTAAAATCAGTACAAAACATAAAAAGCACACCGGCTAACAATTTGTAAACTCTTAAGGCATTTCAGTCTTAACGATTCGAGTCCTTAACTTGCTTTATACTTAAAGGTGCGAGTTGGTAGCCGACTGCACGCAGTAGCTGCAGACGACGTGTCTTCGCGACACTACCGGTTCGTATGCATTTCTATGAAATACGTTCCGCACCAAGCGACACAAAGTTTTCATAGAAATACATACAAACCGGTAGTGTCGCGACGACCGTCTGCTGCTGCTGCGTGCAGTCGGCTACCAACTTGCACCTTTAATCTAATAGGTACATGCCTAATCAAAATTCAGTTAATATCACATTGTTTTTTGAGTAGTAGCAGTAGTAGTAAATTCAACAGCTACTACAGAGCTACTATAATTGTTGTTGTAATTAAAAAGTGATAGTAACAATTATTCTGGCAATACTACTCTTCTGCATGTACAACAATACTTCTGCAACAGTACTTACCGTTTTCACAAAAAAACACAATTATACAATATTAGTTGATAAATTCCGAATAATATTTTTTCAAACAGAAAACGAAACGTCCGCTACAAGGTATTCACACGGAACTAAGGTTCGCGAGTATTTACGAGGTTCTCATGACAATTCATAGATGGCGTTACGAGTATCGGATGTTTATAGGAATGAAATCAGAACATGCGCAACGAGGTTTTCTTTCCAGAAACGTAAAAATGTATTTTATTTCAAAATTGTGTTTCCGAGGTTTTCACTCTAAGACGACGTTACATACAATAATAGAAAATAAAGGAGTGTGCGTGTGATAATGATACTATTTCAGCGTTAGGCTTTCCTCGTGGTTTTCCAAGCTTCCCGGTCTTGTGCCGCCCGCATCCACCGACTCCCTGCCACCGTAACCTGCCTGCCCACGCTGCGTCGTCCGGTCTGCGGTCGCCAGGTCTGAACTTTTTCGCCCCAACGGCGATCAATTCTCCGAGCTATGTGTGCCCTGCCCACTGCCACTTCAACTGAGCAATATCAGTAACTCGGGTTCTTCTGCGGGTCTCCTCATTCTTGATTCGATCACGCAGTGAATCTCCTAACATAGCTCTCTCCATTGCTCGTTGAGTGACCTTGAGCCTTATGAGGCCTATAGTCAGCGACCAGGTCTCACATCCATAAGTCGTCACTTTTTCCTGAATCATGAAGCTACTTACCGCCAAAAACGTAGCACTGTTTCGTTGTTTTCTAAATCCAATCCGCTTAAAAATTGCTTCATACTGGACCTAATCCGTATATTATATTTTTTCTTTCTCAGAGCCAGCCCAGCACATCGTCGCAGCTAACGCAGCTAAAAAAGACAGCCAGTCTCTCTTCGGAGGAAACTTCTTTCATTTCGAGCGAGTCGCGGGCCAAGCGAAAAGGATTAGTCGAGACTATTTGATATTAACTCCACGGTATGGATCTGAAATTAATTATAGGCCGTTTCCTGCAAACGTCCTGGTGATAGATAAGCCTAAGGTTATCCAGTGGACTAACTAGCGCTACACAGGAAAAAAATTATAATTTTTTTACAGATCGAATTTGCAAAAAATGTTTGTACAATCTCTCAATCATGTTAACAGTCAGTTTTAGGGCCCACGATAAACAACCTAGGGTTACGAACATGGGACTAGATAGCATTTATCCAAAAACGGCCGTTTTGGCGTTAGGTTCACGGCCATGGGTACTAAAAATCACTATTAACATGATTGAGAGATAGTACAGACACTTTTTGCAAATTCGATTTGTAAAAAAGATATGATTTTCTTCCTCAGTGGCGCTAGATAAGCTTAAAGAAAGCAGCCTGTACTGCCCTGCTAAGCGAAAAGGTCGTATCTCAGCAGGTATGTTGCACTAAACCGGGTAATATACGAGTATATGCCCCACTGAAAGGCACAAGCTTTCTCTCAGAGTGAGAGACAGACAGTATGGGCTTAATCACCACGCGTGCCCATCGCGAATGGGCGATTTAAAGCGCTAAGGTATGCGAACACCTCAAGCTGTAAGCTAGAGTCAAGCAACGCTAACTTTGCAACAGGATCAGTTGGCAATGCCAAATAAAGTTGGTTACGGCAATATTAACTATGTATTAAAACCAAATTAACCCTTCCGCTGAGAGGGCGCCACTAGTCGTAAAATATGTCCCCACACATTTGACATAATTTTCTTCTTTGACTGTCTTTTAGTTCCCCCGCGTTCCATGAAACAGTTAAATTCATGGGCCTGTCTGTAGCAGTAATTTTTGACACTTACACAATGACACTTGGTATATTTTTTTTTTTTGTATCCTATATTTAGGTCACAGCAAAGTTCGCTTTGCTGGACTCTGTAAGATTTAAGCTTGCTGACAGCTAACATTTTACAGTTCCTTCGTAGAAAAAAATCACAGCAGACTTATCTATTTATTGAATAAGAAATTACCTTAAAGCAGACGCCATTACGGTGAGCTTTACTCGGACGCTGGGTCACAGCTTTACCAATGATTTTGTAGAATTGTGGGATCGCTACTCAGTATCTATAAGGGTGTTATGGTATAAAATTTAGTCTCAAATATTATTGGAACCTTATTTGTTTCTCCTCTGCATTTTGCTGATAAGTTGGCTTACTGTTAAGCTTGGTTGTAACTGCAAAACGCATGAAATGGTTAGGTATGTGAATAACAAATTGTTAGTTTCAACAAAACAATTGCAAAAAAAGTTCATCCGTGATATGGCTCACACATAGATTATTACGTCGCACAGTTATGTCTCGAAAAAGCAAAAAAAAAATGTGCGATATGCACACACACATAACATAATTATATACCTACATCCATAACCTGCCCGTACGAATGACGTCAGTTTGGAATTTTTCTATTATGTTTAAAAGTACTTAGGTACTTGAAAGAGGGTTGGATCATAGCAAGTGGCAAACCCTGGTACCTCTGCCTACTCCTCCGAGTCACAGGCGTGAGTTTATGTATGTATGATAGTTTTCCCACCCGGTCTGGGTTTTCTCCACGTTTGTGACGTCCTTGTCTAGTTACCATATTAAAGGATCACCTAGTTTAAAGCCAGCACAAATGATTGTCTACACAACACACGTTATTTATTTGAGTGAGTCCAGAGAGAGACTTTCGTTGCAGATTTTGATTTGAATGAGAAACACCTATTTGGTGTGTTAAGCAGCGCAGGCGCAAATTTCGGACTGAGTGAGTGACAGGAACTGATTAGAAATTGAGTAAGTGTTGAGTGCGTGAATGAACGATGAGTTGTATGTGTGCCTATATGAAAATAAATAATAAATCGGGGTCGACAATTGTATGAAAACTAGTGAAACATTTAAAATGGAATCTTAAAGATTTTTTCACTTCTTGTTGATTGTTAGTGATGAGTATCGTAGCTCGATATCGGTAGCATGTGAATCGTAAATAATATTGTAACATATTCAATAATAAACTTTTATAGACGTCCAACGTTAACTGATAAAATATGTATTACTTACTAGAGTAGTTTATTCGTATTGCTAATCCTAAATCGATCACATTTTATCCATGTTGACATTCAAAATTTGCGGTCTTATTTATAAAAAACACGATTCCTGAAAACTCTGATTGAAATAGTCCGTGGTTGAGATTTTACAAGGAAAATTCGTAATCACAGAATTAATAAACTGACTCTTAGGAGTGCTTTAGAGGAATCGTGTTTTTATAAATAAGGCTATGGATCTTTTCCATTAAATTTGTGTCCATTCTTTAATAAGTTAGTATAAAGATTATATTTTTCCTATACATCGCATTATTTTTGGATGTTGCTGTGATCAATTACCAACCCTATAACCAGAAGCTCCTTTGTTGGTATAAAAATAAACTTCGACATTGTGCGGTGCACACAGATTTAAAAACGAGTGCTTTTTTATTCTATGATCTCGAAATTAGATAGAAAAAATATTTTGAGACTAAGTGTGAAGTATGAGTTGGCTAGGTATAGGGTTTTGGCAAACATTTTCGATATGACAGTGATTTACAATGGATGCACCCGAGAATTGGTTGTATTTGTAGACAGGAGGATGTCCAATCGTGTCAAATATGTTTAAGAAGATATTAAAAGACAACTTTTGCACATGTACACTGTAAAGATTGAAGGGTCATCAATCCCATATCGCATGTGATGCTCTCATTATGTTTAACATAAGTGTGGGCATCAGACAAAATGTGTAAAGAATTGAGAAGGCACGAAATTGCTACACTATTTGCCTTTGTTAAGACTTTACGCATTTTTTGTCCCTGGGTAGGTCTATATTTGCAATTGTTGTCATAGGATTGCCTGATAGTGAGCCTTTTTAATTTTATTATCAGATTAACTCCAATTGGTATTATTTAAAAACTATTTTAGTTGTTTTTTTTGTGAATAACAAAAAGTAGAAATGTATGTGAATTAATTAATATTAAAAACTTTTCCTTCGTTGTGATTTGCTTTAAATCAGGCAATAATTAGTTCGTTGTACATAATGTAATTAATGTTATGTATTTTTTTGAGATCGAACATACAATAATAATATAGTAGTGTTGAAATAAAGTATATAAATTGTTGCAAAAGTATTTTCACTTGAAATTTACCTTTTAAAAAAAGGATAGAAATAAAACATTGCGCTGAACTATTTTGTCTTCTAATTTATTTGATTAATCATCTGTTCTATACACATGATATGCACCAATGCCTATAAATAATTAAAACAATGTTATGAACAATACAATACAGGGTAATGATAAATATTTGCGATTAAACTCTGTAAAAGTAAATATAACGCCACGATATATAAACACTTTTTCATCAAGCGCTATTTTATCAAGTCCGATAGGGATTACCAGACACCGAGTTGAATATACCTATCCACGTAGGTTACATGTACCCTTTGGTGTCAATCTTAGATAACATTTTATTCTTTTTCAGAAACCTAACTTTTAAATATTCTTTCAATTCGTTTTTTTTTTTTTTTTATTTTTATCATCACTTTCTTAAACACGCTTTAAACAACAGTAAAATCACAGTGCTTTTTGACTTTTTCCGTGTTGTCCTGCTTTGCACCAACATTTCTTTGCAAAGAACACTCAAAGTTCTAGAAGAGCATAATTATTCGATGTACAAACTTCGTTTAAAGAAACTCGATTAAGAAACATTACATGAACACAACAGGGTATTTGATTAATAATGTTTCGAATGTCTTTATTTTGAAATTTTGTTGTAAGTAAAAAAAGTATCTGAAAACAAAATTATGGGTACCTAAAAACGTGTCCACAATCGTATTGTGATAAGAATATAATATCGAGTAATGTACAGAACAACCTTACTATCATAAATGGGTAGTTCCATCGCCGTGCCATGAAAATGACATCTTTTAACTATTTCAATCACCGAACTAAACCGTTTATGTTTATTAACAGCCATATGCATTTGGTACTGACAAATTATTTTACAAGCACTTACGCGGTACAAGTAAATTACCATGCCTAGCACAAACTAAGTACGAATGCTTTATATTCATAAAAGGTGATACCTATAGCAAAGGATATTTAAAGAAAGGGACGGAACTATTTGCCTCTAGCTCGCACAATATTTTTTAGTTAGCCGGATTTGTGTCCCACTGCTGGGAAAAGCCCCATGATTCTTGAGCCATCCTCTCTCCTCAGGGCAAAACGGTTAAGAGATCGTATAAACAATATAAACAACTATATTGTTTGAGTGAGAGGCAAACAGTTGTCCGGTCCCTTTGTTTATTTAACAGTGTTACACTCGGTGTATCGCTGTAGAAGTTCATACTAAGCATTCCAATGTCCTATCTGCAAGTAGTAGAAAAACTAAAATTTTACGCTTCAATTTTAATTTACAAATAATTTAATTTACCTAAAAATATAGTAGATAACTATACTGCTTCTAATCCGTTATATTCAGTAAAGCAGCTAAAGAGATTTGTTCTAGGAACTAGTGATTTTATTCGCGAACAAATCTTCGTTGGCTGATCGATTACTAAAAATGTGTCACTCTCTTAGCTGTGGTTACTAAAACTTGTGAAACTGAGGTTAATTCAAGTTGATACATACTTCGATGCATTAAGTCACATCGAGTTTATTTTGAAATCCGAACGGTTTTTGTATTTGACGACCTCGTGCCGCAGCGGTAGTGCGTCTGCATACCATGCGAGAGGTCCCGGGTTCGAATCCCGGCTGGGGACAAAAAAAAACCCCAGGTCTTCGATGTTTACATGTTTGTGATGTCGCTGTTTCTGGTTCCCACGACACAGGGTATCCTAGGCCCCACAGGCCAGAAGCAATGTATGTGCCTGTATGTAAAATGTAAATGTAAAAATATCGCGTTCATCACTCAGCCCACAATCGTCCACTGCTGGACGTAGGCCTCACTGGGCACGCCACTTTATTTTGGTCCTCAGCCAGCCTCATCCAGCCGCTACTCTGCTTCAGATCGTCGGTCCAGCGAGCTGGTGGGCGTCCTACGTTACATACACTCGATATACCAATCTTTATTTTTTTTTAAGTCGCGATACTCTTAAATAGGTTATTATTGTTATTAATACGTTTTTTGCACATAAGTAAACATTAGAATGGCAATGCAAAACTTAGAAAACTAAGTCATAGGTACATGCCCAATGCGGGCATGTACCTATGACTTTGTTCTCTAAGTTATGTACATTTGTGAAGTTATAGTAGCAATACCACTCGCTAACGGGGAAAAAGGAAGCAAAAGGAAAACATCGTGAGGAAACCTGAGTGTCTGAGCTATTCACATACCTCAGCGCTTGAAATCGCCAATCCGCGGTGGGCACGCGTGGTGATTAAGCCCATACTCTCGACCTGAGAGAAGGCCTGTGCCCTACAGTGGGACGTATATAGGCTGCTTATGTTATGTTATGTAGGTATGCAAAGAAAGGTTATACCTACATTTAAGGTCAGGAATTGAGGTAATTAAGTTTACCTAATAAAGAATTTTACTATTTAGATACGAATTAGACACGTAACTAAAATTCCACGTTTATTTCGTAAAGCCGTTAGGATTCAAATTTAAACACAGTGGCATTCCATCCATTCTACACTTGGTCGTAATGTAATCAAATCAGGTCAAAGGTCAAAAAAGATCTCATGGCGGTCAAACTTTAGGGAATAACTTTTAGATACTCTTTATTTATTTACCTGGTACTTTGGGACTTTGAACAATTCCTGTGACATTCAAAACGTTGCTGAAGGTCGATTGGACGATCAAGGTCAATCAGGCCAAATATACGATGTCAACTTAAACTGATCTTAACCACAGCTAAGATTAGGCCGTGACTGAAATTAAAAATAACTTACTAAGCCGCTCATATACTGTAAGAATTATGAAACAAAGGCTATTCTTATAAATAAGCTTGACAAGTATCCTTATGGAAGCTCTGCAATCAAATCTCGAAGTGTTTTTTTTTTTCAAACGGATTTTTCGTGTGCTTTATTCTTCACTGTGCTTAAAATAATTATTTTTAAGTACTTAAATTAAATTAAACCTAGCTATTATTATTATTGAGTCCCATTGATATAATCTGGTATGCTGGCCTTTCTTCTATACGTCGCTCCTATAACATGGTAAAAAATAAACTGCTGAATTATATGCTAATCAAAGCAACGCTCATTGGTGTTTAAGTTTTCGTTCGTGAACAATATTTTTCAATTTTCAATTTTATGATGGTTTATTGTTTATTTTACGTACAAAATGGACTTCATTCATTTGTGTAGACGCAGAAGATTTTTTCTTGTTTATTTTAAACCACTAGACATGTTATAATTTTATATGCTTTTTAGGTATTTCTGATATTATATTTTACTTAAACAATATTTCAGTACTATGATGATAGTGAATTCAACAGACAAGTTTATACTCATTATTTTTTAAAAACAAGAAAAAATCGTCTGCCTTTAAAAAGGAGGAAAACCCTGTCTCCAGACTAATGTGCGTTTCATTCGAAAAATAAGTTTTACTCTACAAATATTATGTCGATTCACGAATATATATTATATGTAAAGAGACATGAGTCACAAGGTTTTAGTTAGACAATTAATAATGCTTTATTGTAAGTCTATAGAAAAAATACAAAACGTGATTTAAAATATGAGTATGAGCGTGAGTGTGTGTGTGGATGTAAGTATGTTATGACAACACTTAGTAAATACATACACAAGCCAGTATTTCTATATATGAAGCTCATTTTTTCTTAACATCTATTAAAATGTTACCCATTTATATATGGTTTTGGTGTCAGATTTTTTGTTAGTGTTTCGCGTATTATTTGAAAAATTAAAGGCCACATTAACGAATTTTGCTAGTTGAATATCGTAATAATAATTAAAATAATAGTAGGTACAATAAGAAGTTCAAGCAATATGATATTGAAATAGATAAGAAATGAAGCGAATACAATTATTAGATAGGTAATCTTATGTTGAAAATTAATAATTGACCATCCTTAGACTTAAACAATTCAAAACAACCACACAATCCCATCTGAGTTACATAGAGATAATTGACAGAAACTAATCAAAACTTTTACAATAGCTTATATTTCATATATTTTCTGTCGTATTAGCACTTTACTAAGGTCGCTTTTAGAATATTTTTATGGAGCATCATGAATGTAGGTACACTAAGTTGGTTTTTAATTGTTATTTTACTTCAGCTCATTATCGCCATAGCTCGATACTAATGTAGTATGAAAGCGACCTCATAGAAACTTAATTACCGTATATAGTACTTCACGTTTTCGTCCTTTATCCCTCGTTTAAATTTCTAGCTAAAATCCTGCAGATATACGTTTTAATATTTCACTACTAAAGGTGCAAATATGTCTAAAATATATAATATACTTTATATAAACAGTTGTTTACTGTATGTGCCTATACAATGCACGCGGGTTACACAACGAATGTGTGGTTTTATAGGTACTTATACATAAAAAACATTACTGTTAAACAGTATCACTCACTATACATCGACATTTATGTATTTTCATTTACTTTATCAGCTAAGTTTACTCCTTGGCGCCTATTTGTGGTTTATCTACTGTGTTCATGCCATATCACATAAAACATTTTATTGAAATAAGGCAAACCCAAAGGTGCTAGCTACTACCTACTTAACAAAACTTCTCCACTGTATGGTCTCGTTGGTTTTGGACTGCTCCGAACTGTCAAATACGAACATATTTTGACATTTTGAAAACGTCTAAATGGATAGCACAATGCAGTGAACAGATATGGAATATGAGGGCTGAACACATTTTGTTTCTGTATCGATAATAATTTTAGCCACCTCCCATTAGCAATATGTTAAATTAATACAATGTGGGAACATGACGCGGTTCATTGTAAGAAATCTACAGGGTGACTTTGAATTCGTTCACCGTATGTTAAGGGAATGTTCTTTTCATTGTGAAAAACAGTACTATTAATGATTTATCAGTAATGGTATAACATATTTGTAAATATTCCTGATTTCCGATCGGTGGCTCCAAACTGTGAATCCAAATTGAAAGTGGTTGGAAGTACCGTAACGTTGCAAAATGTTTTCTAATATGTTAAATGCTTTAGAGCCTGTCATCCGATATGGGTAAACAATTAAAAAAACAATGGAGGTGGCGGGCGCTGACCATTAAGATGCTCCGAACATAGATTTTTCGATTTGTATTACTTTTCGTCCTCATATTTTTTAAGTAAGATAAGATAAGAATATTCTGTATTGTACCAGGAAAAACACAACATAAAATGTTTACAAAGATACAGTCAATTGGCGGCCTAATTTTGTAGTAATTTTGGGTAACAGAAAAAAACATTTTCTTGACGCGTAATTTTTTTCAAAACTAGCACTATATGTTTTCAAATCATGGTTAGAATATCCCCTTAAAATACGGTGAACCAATTCCAAGTCACCCTGTAGTTAATAATTTTAAACTTTTGCCTATTGGAAGTGGTTTAATATCGATATTGAAGAAACGGTTTTAGAAATGGTTATAAGTACAGTTAATTTGTATTATCTACTTTTTAATACTATAAATGTTTGTTTAACCTACTCTATTGCTATAAATAACAGATTGTTGCACGTAAATAAGCGTTATATTTGACTAGCTATTTTCATAAATGTAGTAAGGTGACTAAGAACACAGCAAATATATCACACTGTATTAGTTGTTCGACGTAAGTAATTCAATACAAAATCAACGCACGTACGTCATAACACTATACATCAGTTAACAATCATTATTGTCAGTTATAAATCTATTTTTATGACCTTTTACCTTTTTTATTACAAATTCGCGCTACTAGGCAGTAGTTTTAATGTTAACACCATTTTTACGGTTTTAAATACACTTTATATTACATTGTTTTTACTTCACTATTAGATGTGATCTGTGATGATCCGTTCCAATTTAGGTTAGTTAACTTTATGTTACCGGAACGCGTCAGTGTGCCTCAGGTACATACCGCTTAGATGTCAGGTTAGTGGTACCTTGTGGCTAGAGTAGGTGGGTTTCATCAAGACCACACTCAACTGTGAACTCTACAGTTGGCTTTCAATATGGATGGATCTAGTACATTCAATAATATGTACTCTCACTACCGAGTCGAACGAATGCTTACAGGGATTCATACAAAAATACTCAAAATTGCTTCAGAAATTACAGTTTTTAGCAATTTAAGAGTAAACGTTTACCTCTACTTTATAGATTTACGTTCCTTCTTTAATAGTCGTCCATTTGTTACTGATTCAAAATAAAAAAAAAATAAAAAACCATTATCTAGCTGCGAACTTTTAAAAAGAATACTTACTAATTACTTATTACTGCCTTTACCATAGAGAAGAGCTTGCAAGAGTTAAATTTAAATATTCAAACTGGTGCAAATTATGATCGAACCTCTTAACCATAAAAGCTTATCATAATACAAAAAATATCACCTTAAAAAAGTGCAGTAAAACGCTTCGTTGATTTCTGCACTAGTTGCTGCAGTCATCGGATAATGGGCATTAAGTTGGTGGATTGTTAAGATTTCTTAATTTCAATTGCTTATGTTGTTACCACATCTAACGTTTCATAACGCCACATCTATTGCTGTTAAAACAAACTTGTTCCTGAAGAAATATGAAGGAAAAAAACGTAATCTACACGAAATACGTAAAACTTTATGTAGCTTTGGTCTATTTCGTACCTATCATGAGAGTGTATTACCATCAACAGCTAATATATTTTTTCCGTTGCGTATCGAGTCGCATGCATCGTAAGTGAGCAGAGCGAATGCGTGTAAAGGTTGATGTGAAATGCTGTTGATAGTTTATTTAAGTGTACATTGACCGTTTACTCCGTATAAAATTCCCTGTTCCGACAATCGCAGCGACCAACACAAAATCCGGCCAAACTCAGCTCGCACTTAGAACACAACACAAAAAGTGTCTTCTTCACGCTATCACACAATCTTGATATTACAAAGTGGGAGCAGTTCGTATTGCGGTCGCGTTTATTGCTTGTAATATGGCATAGACGTTGCTAACTTGTCTTTGGCATAGAAGGTCACCTGTTTCATGGGCGTATTAAAAAGCCTGTTCTGTCTGGTCTGTGGGCTTCGAAACAATGTATTTGAAAAAAGTCCTCGAGCGCTAAGCCCAGATGTTTGAAGACAATTTCGTGGTTCATATTGTTTTGTAATACGGCCTATGAAATATTATCGAACAGAGACAGGTGCTTGAGTATTTTACTATACTACCAGTCTTAGCAGCAGCCGCTAGCAACTGCAATGTAGAGTTCATACCTATGGTAGGGACTGTGCTGTACATATCTATCAACATTCAGATAGCAGCAAAATTTCACTTGTCAACCCACCTATAAACGTCGATGTTTGGAATTTGGATGTTTCATAACGTATTATTTATAGACCGTATTTGCCTTTTTGGTCATCTCTATGCATTTTATAGCACGCTAGATAGTATAGGTCGTTAGTTACTGAGCGTCACATATACTACACTTCGCAACCTACAAAAGTAGTTTGCAATTACATGCAAAGGTTGGATCCGCTTAAATCACATAACAATCTCGCATGACTTGTCAGCACAGACCCACTTTTCCAATGATGAACTCGCTCCGCAAGTTTTTGTCTGAGTAGTAAACACGACCATAAACAAAACAAGTGACCTCTACGCTGCAGGCATAGACAAGGCTCGTCTACGAGCGCTAGGAACGCAGCTGGGCCGGACTAAGGACCAGCTCTCCGTCGGGGCCCGCGAATGAGACGTTACGAGGGGGAGGGCGCCGCGTGGCGGGCTGCGGGGCGGGAGGCGGCGCCGGCGCGGGTGTTGGCGCCGGCGCGGGTGTTGGCGCCGGCGCGGGTGTCGGCGCCACCGGCGTGGACACGAGTGTTGGAGCCGGAGGAGCTGACGCTGTCCGGTACCTGGAAAACAGAAAAGGTCTGATGACATCTAACGCCCGAAAAAAAATAGACAGTGATGATTTTAAACTGAACCGTAGGTTTTAAATATATGGGGATATCATGTAGAAGGCACTTCTGAAGTGGTGAAATACACAACGAAATTAAAGGAGTTTCTGTGCATTAGCGATCTGAAACTCTCAGGAGCAATAGACGTTAGAGTATTTGAAATAAGACATTTTTGAAATCTTCATCAGAAGTGGGAAGTGCTTTTATATGTGTAGTGAAATATATTGTAGGTACCATAAGGAGTACTGATGTGATGACTTATGGATGTGAGCCCTGGTCGTTGTTTTTGGGCCTCATAGGAAGGCTCAAGGTCGCCCAACGAGCAATGGAGAGAGTTATGTGACGAGTTTCACTGCCTCATCGAGTAAGTAATACAGCTCGAAGAATAATTGCTCAGTTGAAGTGGCAGTGGGCGGGGCGAGAATTGATGGCCGTTGGGGCGGTAAAGTTCTGACCTGGCGACCGCGGACCGAACGGTGCAGCGTGGGCAGGCCCCCCACTAGATGATCTGATGACCTGGTTACGGTGGCAGAGTCGCTAGATGCGGTCGGCACAAGATCGCGAAGCTTGCAAAACCATGAGGGAGGCCTATGTCCTGCAGTGGGCGTCAAATGGCTGATGATGATGTTGATGATAAGGTGCTATTTCCTGATTCCCCCATGCTCAGCTGCTAGCGGTGGGTGGTCGAGCACTACTCTACCACGTTTCGTTGCTACTCCTTTATTACGGATTAATGCTATCGTATCTGTTTTGTCGCGAAATGGACATCAGAAGTGGGATAAGCGTACTTCCTCCTCAGTCTCTCGTCCTCCTTACCACTGGACAATGTGGAGACGTCGCAGCCGGAAGCGTCCAGGCGGCGCGCGGGCGAGCACTACTCTACCACCTTTTATTGCTACTCCTTTATTACAGATTAATGCTACATCTAATTTGTAGCAAAATGGAAGTAGAAGTGGGATAAGTGTAGTACCTCCTCAGTCTCTTGTCCTCCTTGCCACTGGACAATGTGGAGACGTCGCAGCCGGAAGCGTCCAGGCGGCGCGCGGGCGAGCACTACTCTACCACCTTTTATTGCTACTCCTTTATTACAGATTAATGCTACATCTAATTTGTAGCAAAATGGAAGTAGAAGTGGGATAAGTGTAGTACCTCCTCAGTCTCTTGTCCTCCTTGCCACTGGACAGGCTGAACGCGTCACAGCTGGAGGCGTTCAGGCGGCGCGTGAGCGAGCACTACTCAAACATCTTCGTTGTTACTTCTTTATTAAGGATAAATGCTATCGTAAACTTATCTGTTTTGTCGCGAAATAGAGATCAGAAGTGGGTTAAGCGAAGTACCTCCTCAGTCTCTCGTCCTCCTCGCCACTGGACAGGCTGGAGACGTCGCAGCTGGAGGCGTCCAGGCGGCGCGCGGGCGAACACTGCGCGGGTCCCCGCTGCGTGCCGCTGGCGCCGCCGGCCAGCGGCATCTCTTCGCCCTCACCGGCTGACAGTCTGCAACCGTCGAAAAATGATCGTCAGTAGGTAACTACAGTTCAGTCATCCTAAGTATGTCGATGTTAAATCCGAAAGAAAAACTAAAAATGTTTTGTTATTACCAGTATAGTTATCAATTTTTCTAAAGCCGTCATCTGTGTTCTTTTAATAACCCTGATATAGCGTATGTGATCACCTCATAATATACTTACCACGTGACCCACTTAAGGTGAAGGCTCGCCTATAAGCGAGCCAAATGAAACGAATTCCAGAATTCTTTCTATGAAATCCATTGGAACCTCTCCCACAAACCCGAGCTGCATCAGACAAATGTGGAATTTCAAATTTGGAAGGCTCTCAGTGACCTTGTTGCGGTCGATTCAGACCTCTTTTAGAGGGGAGAAGATGTTCGGCAAAAGGCTACACTAAGCTACTAGTCACCCGTACGTGTAAATTACATTACGAACGTTTTTCTAATAGGTACAGGATACTAGATAAGTACTCATAAAACTATAAATATGTCTAAATGTGGGTCCCGCGCTCGGCTCACCTTATGTTTATGCTTCACTATGTTTAGGTTTCATTTGGTTGTAAAATTTTCTGACACAAGTAAAAACTAATTTTCCCATGATATGTAGTGAAGTATTATTGACCAATGCATACATGGCACGAAATGGTTCGAGATTACTCGGAGCATAAAAGGTAAGAGGCCAGCGCAAGGACATAGATTTGTCACCTTCTGTTCTCCTTGTAGTTGGTGCGCCGACGACAGCACGGCTTGGCGAAAACGCAAAACATGATGCGCAGGAAGCAGCACGCCAGACCTGTCACGATGAGCGTCGGGCCCACCAGCCGTAGCGCTGGGGTCTTGAAGCCCTTGAAAACCATACGCTGTTTGACTGACAGATAGAATCTGTGGCGTAACTATAGGGTGGCAGGGCTGGCAAAATGCTACGGGCCCCCGACCTGAGGGGGCCCCCGAACTATGAGGCCGCGAGCTCAGAAGTAACTTAACATTTTTAACAAAAAAATGTATTACCTAATTACCTATGTTTGAAAAAAAATTATTAATTATTATTATTATGTACAGAGAAAGAGTATGGGCTTGATCACCACGCGTGCCCAACGCGGGTTGGCGATTTCAAGCGCTGAGGTAGGTACGTGAATGGTTCAAACACTCAGTGGTATCGCTACTATAACTTCACATATTTAAGAAATGCTTAGAAAACAAAGTCATAGGTACATGCCCGCACTGGCAATCGAACCTGGGCCTCTCGCTTCAGAGTCCAATGTTCTACTCACCGCTCATATATATACGTATATATATACTACTTCAAGTCAATTAAAGTTGGGCCATACATACTACTACAATTAACTTTTTTTTACTGGGAGGGTTCCATCCAATGAATTTGCAACGGGCCTCAGATGGTATAGTTACGACACTGGATAGAATATTCCTTATTTTACCCTGGTGTACAAATTACATGATGACTGTTGTTCAAAATGTTATGGAATCGTTCTGCTGAATGCTGATCCTGTAAACAGTAATGCTCTGAATCAGAACAGTTGGACTTTTCCAGAGTTAATCTCGCACCTGGAGACTTTTATCTGGAGATTAGTACCTATCTGGTAGCAGCGTTGACTAGACGGTGAACGTCTTATTGTTAACAGCGCTGCGATTGTATGGCTCATGGTACCATTAAGCGGGGCAGTTTTTTATGAGATGAAGGCAGTTTTTATGAGGCTTAAAAATAACTTCTAATAGTGCTTGTGGTAAGCCTCCTGATTACGAAGATAATTTCTGCCATAAAGAACTTGCACTAAAAAATGGTTTAATAGAATAGGAGAAGACACGTTAAAAGATAAAATAAACGTGGTATTGTTTTCTCGGCGACTAATACTTACTTTTTATAATACAACCAGTCGAAAACTCAAACAGTCACGTGGTACTAAAACGCGCCATACAAATCGACCTTAGACTATAACGTCACTCCCAAACGTAACGCTTCTAACGTATGAAGCGTTTATCAGTATTTGAGCTATCTCGTAAAATAATGTTTTTATGGATGTAGGTACCTACACCCTTAAAAGAAAACGTTCAGAATTCAATGACAAAACTAAATCTAATAATATGTTTTATGTTATTAGGTTAACTTTATTTTTCGCATATTTTGTGAGCCGGAAAACCCTGAATTTATTTTATATAGTTTTATTTTTAAATTTTCCTTGGTTTTTATATGATTTCTATAGTATAAAAGCAAAGTCACTTCAATCTAAGCTAAACGCAAGTTCTCCATGGTTCCTTCGACGCAAGCTTGCGTAATGTGAACTTGTTTTTAAATAAGTTAGGTACATACGAAACGTACCTACTGCATGTAGCAGCTCAGGGATAAGCGAAGGGAGGCACCTTGTAACGGCCTCGTTAGTATAATTCCGTTTCGGTTTTTATGATTCTCGACTTTTGATATTATGTTCCGGTAGGTATGTAAATTTAAAATTCTCTAAATTATAAATGTTTCATAAAGTACCTAAATTTTGATCCTTTGAGTTTTCCAAATCGACAACATCTGTAAGTATAGAAAATTGAAATGGAAACATGGTTTAATTGAAGAATATTTCCTGTTTCCTCTACCATCGAAGGCTGTTAGGCCGTAAGAACATTGATGCTCTCTATGTTGGATGAAGAGTGTAGGGTTTAAAAACCTATAGGGAAAAGTGATCATACTCTTCCATTATAAAGGAAAATCTAAAGTACCTAGTATTTGTCGAAAAATCCTGAGAAGTTTTCGTCGGCGCGATGTAGGTAGGTAGGAAATGGAGCTAGTGCACGTTTTTATGTGAAAAGCCAAGCGAATAGTTTACCTTGTCGCCGGTGCCCACGAAGTAGACCACCAGCCCCAGGGAAAGCACGCCCAGCCCCACGTAGAGCAGTCGAGCCACGCCCCAGTGCTCTGCGCCGTCCGCCTCGCAGTCCGAGTCTGACGAAGAGCCGCACGAGGCGTCTCGCACCTGGAACATGACACCAAGGGGGTTACGAAGGATCCTCATTAGGGCAGTGTTTAAGAGGTTTTATGTGTTTGTCGTTTATCGTTTAAGTTTAGCTGAAGGTCTACTACGGCATTTCATTTCTTGATCGCTTGACGATGTATTTTACCTAGAGTTCTGAAATAACAGCGGTGCAAAGATTCTCGAGTGAAGATCATGAACTGGTAAACGCAGCGTAGGAGGCGAACCAGCTCGCTGGACCGATGATCTGAGGCAGATTGCTGGCAATGGATGTGTTAGGATTGCCGAAAACAAAAAAGTAACATGCCTTGAAAGAAAATGGATTGATTGATTGAAATTAGCTGACCCGTACATAAATTATGTTGTCTAGAACCCTTCGGCAAAGCCGCAGGCCCCGCGGCCGAAAGTTGGCACACGAAAGCTCGCAGGGGGCACACAAGTTTCCACTTATAGGTACAGTATAGCCAAATAGAGAGATTTGCATAAGTCTATTCTCAGAAGACGAAAAATTCCGACCATTTGGTTCACAGAGTAGAGAGGGGGAGGGCGTAGGTAGCTCGTCGCTTCGAATCAGAGCGAAACCATGAAAGAATGTAAAGCCAGATAAGCATATAAGTAAGTAATGGTGATAAGTTGTAACACATTAGGTAAGGAAGGATCCCTCGGTCAATGTTAAGATAATAAATACTTATTATGTGAGAAAATAAGAAAGAAAGAAATAAAAAAAACAAAGTAGCAAAAGAAACGAGGAAGACGAACATTGTGGAAAAAAAGCAAAAGATGACAGCCGTAGACTCCGCTTTTGTCTTGCGTATCTTTCCAGTCTGCACAACGTAAACACTGCCAACTCGCTTAGAAGTTGAAAAAAGTTGACGCTACACCTGCCATGAGTACTGATGACCATTATTAATGTTAAGACCTATTTTGTACTACACAATGAAGCAATAAACGTACTTGAACTTGTTACTAGGACAGGTTGTTATGGGGTTTTGTCGGATTAATCCGGTAGAACGTTCATAATGTCACTCACTCTGTTGGTCCGGTGCCACGGGTGCTGTTTGTCGCGGCGCGCGTGAGGGTGGTCGCCCAAAACGGAGCAGCGGCGCGCCGCGCCGCCCGCGCCCGCGCCGCCGCCGCCGATCGAGAGCGCCGCCGCCTCCTGCCACGCCGCGCGCCCGGCCGCGCACTGCAATGGGAGATGATTCCCATGGTTACATTTTTCATTTAAAATCAGGATTCAGAGATTTTTTACAGCATTTGTTTTTAAATTATGTATTTAAAAACATATGAATTTTCACGATTTATTTGCTTTAGGTATGTGTCTATGTGACAAAATCGGAAATAATAAAAACCGGTCACGTGCGAGTCGGACTCGCGCACGAAGGGTTCCGTACAACCTTAGACACAAAGATCGAGAAAAAACGGCAAAAAATCACGTTTGTTGTATGGGAGCCCCCCTTAAATATTTACTTTATTTTAATTTAATTATTAATTTTAGAAGCGAATATAGAATTTATATATTCTGTAAACATTTCAAGCTTCTACCTATTGCCGTTATTAATACAGAGCATAAAACGGCAAAAAAACTACGTTTGTTGTATGGGAGCCCCCCTTAAATATTTCGTTTATTCTGTTTTTAGTATTTGTTTTTATAGCGGCAACAGAAATACATAATCTGTGAAAATTTCAACTGCCATAGCTAGGCTCATTAGATACAGCCTGGTGACAGACAGACAGACCGACAGACAGACGGACAGTGAAATCTTAGTAATAGGGTCCCGTTTGGCTCGGAACCCTAAAAATTTTTGAAAGTTCATTTTCGTGTAACATAGAAACATTGGGTTGTTTTCTTCTGGTCTATCGCAAACCACAACATTTGAATGGTCACTTAACTTATGCGCTTTTACTTCAGTACTTTGTTACCTAATCGCGAGGCCTTTGCTTCGATTCTGTACATGTAGTGTCGATAAGACATGAACCCTCACATTTTAGTAACATAGTTGCCTGTAACGTTATTAAATAGAGGGCGCGGGTTTAAAGGTTGAAGTGCACTTGACTTAAATTTACCACCTTAGGTGGGTACGTTGGTACCGTCGACAACAGGTCAACCTTTACTTTTTGTTGCAGTCGCTACTGACGTAACTGACGTGCACCTTTGTAAAGGTTGATGTGATGTCGACTGTACTTAACGAAATGAAACTTATTTTCACGTGTTCAGCATTAGTTGTTAGTAGTGGTTACATGTGAGAAAAGGTCCACCACCCCCCGTACTAGTAGTAGGTGCCTATACATTTCATTGCGGCAAGGTAGTATCACGTCTCTAACAAAAATAGATTTTCCATGAGGGGTTTTGCCATAATCGCCACGCTTGGCAGGCGGGTTGGCGATCGCAGTATGCGGTTGGAATCTCAGGAAGACGCTGCTACCCGTCTCCTGGTACTTGATTTCCTTAGTCGCCTACTACGACATCCACGGAAGGAAATGGAGTGACGCTATTCTTAATCCGGCACCACACGGAATAGGTTATCAATTCTTTGTAATCTTTTTTTTATTATATGTGTATATGTTCCCCGATTACTCAAAGACGCCAGGACCGATATGGAAAATTTCTTTTTTGTTTAAAAGGGTAGACCTTACAGGTGGTCTCAATGTGAACAAGTCAGGATCTGATGATGGGATCTTGGAGAAAGCGAGGCAATTTGATTTTTTTACAGTGACTTGTGCATTTGCTCTCGGAAAAAACAATTTGGTGGAAACATACAACTATTCACAAAAAGTCGTAAAACAATCTTTTTAAATAAAAAAATTAAGACCCACCTCAAAAAATTCCGGCACCAAAAACACAGAAATAATTTAAACGTATATGACTTGTTTTGTGTTCATAGTGTTAAGTTTAAGGAGTCTCGCCTTTACAGTTGCCGCTAGCTCTATTTAAGTTGTCTGCCATAGTTGTTTGTTTGCTTTAGATAAGAGGGTGGGTCAGGTGTGGCATAGACAAAAGTAGGTATTAGAAGTGTGGTAGTCTGTATAACAGATATCTAGACATGTCTCTGTACATATAGGTATAGAGATATTGAAGTAGGTATAAACTATAGTTTGTTATTGTTTAACAAAATCTCCATATCCACACTGAAGTTACCACCTACAAAGGCATTAAAACGCTTAGGGCAGGTACCTAATTCTCGATTCCCATATTTTTCCCGCAATTAAGGTCGTTCGAACCACCATTTTGCAATAGAATTTGGATCTTGTTACGCCCCGTATAAGAGCGAATAAGGACAGTTTGAGTTTAGTGGGGCTAACATAATGACCACCCCCAGATTTTCATGAAACTATTTATATACAGTTTAGTATGTAGGCAATAATTACAATACCAAAGTTGTGTAAGACTACCCCCACGCCCAGTGCGTGGGAATACCCGTAGTTTAGTTTTAATTTACAAACGACATAAGGCTTCAATAAATAAAAACTTACTAAGAAAATATTAAACCGATGACAAAAAAACTGCATGAAGTGAAAAATTAAATAAAAATCTTTTAGTCTCAATAAGTAAGCTCTTGTGTATTTTGAGTCGGAGCCAAACCGACATTATGTTGTCTTGTTCGATTATTTTTTACAGTTTTTTCATGATCTTCGTATATTGTTTGATTGACGCCGGCTTTTAGTTACATTTTAACAGCTTAGTTGTTATCTCCGTAATGACTTCTTGTTTTTCCAGCGGGTAAGGCCGACTAAGCTGTAGAGGTGCTGGGCAAGCCAACTCCATCCAAAAAACAATGTCCCAGACACTGCAGCGTCCGAGATAGCTAGTGTGAGTGAAGGTGCCACTGGACGCTGTTTAAATCATCTCATTACGTAGATGCAAAGGCCAAATGAATTCAGGGCCGAGTTTCATAAAACTACAATTCGCAGTTTATTATGACAATTCGACGTACATTGCGTAGTAGCGTTTACTTGTTAATCCGTGAGTTGATCAACTATACAATGTACATCGAATTGTCAGGGTAAACACGAATTTTAGTTCTATGACACAGGCCCCTGGCATTCGCATCGCCTGCACCTTCTTAAATTTTTATGGTAGTAAAAAATCACTTCCGAAAAATGTGGTCAATATCGGCACTAGTAAATAAATAAATAAGTACGGACTGACTTGCAAACCTAATGTGTTATCCAATATATGAAAATCTCGTGTCACCTCCAAAACGGCTTCAGCGATTTTTATTAAATTTTTTGTGTATATTTGGTAGGTCGGTCGTAGGCTAATTAATATGGCAAAACAACGTTTGCGGGGTCAGCTAGTTATAATATAATTACAAAGTCTTATTGCATTCCAATATGTATTTTGGAAATTAAAATCAAACTAAGTTTGTACGGTATTTTGACGCAGCAGAAGTTTAAGGAGATGTATTAGTGAAGGGCAAGATATAAGTTTGTAGGTGCCTGTCACCGGCGCGCGGCGTGTGTGTATGCAGCGGTTAATGACTGTTGAAGAAAATCGTCCATGTGCGCTCATTGGTTAATGCGCGTGACTTTCAATAGCCACTGCATTAAGTAAATCTACGCTATGAAGCGGACCGTCTTCGCTTATCTCTAGCCGCACGCATTGACCAATGACATGCGAGTATTTGTTTCCCTAGGAGTTCGACTCGTGGAACGGAGTTTAGAAAGCTAAATTGGCAATTTGCGCCATCATTAGGTATATCTACCTATGACTCGATGTGTGGATTGACTAACATGAGTCACGTAACCTTGCACAATAAATTTAACACGCAGCGCAACCTTGGAACCAAACCTTTGTAAGCAACCACAAAAAGAATCAACCCCGCCAGTGAACTTTCGACCGAACCTTTGACGTGACCCCCTAGTTCGGTACTAGGGGGTCACTTGCTAAAACCGCATGCAACGAAAACATGACGCCTCGGTGAGGGCTGTAACTCTGTAAGTACGTGTCGTTCACAATTCATTCATATATCTTTAGAGTAGACCAAAGCGGCCATAACTCGGATCATATTGACTCGTGCCGCTAGATGGCGCCAGTGCCGCGTAAAACATTGCGCAGTTTGAGCTAAAAAGTGACGCTTACGTAGGTATAGACGTTTTACGTCAAACCAACGGCCGTGTAACCTGACGCAGCGCCACCCGCTTTTATAGAGTCCTTCTGAAGAAGAAAAAGTTGCGTTGTTTACATTATGTAGCACCGCTCTCGGTAACTGGAGTGAACAAGGATGAAATTCATTGAACTCGTACCTACTTACCTATAGCGTGTTGCACGGTCACCAGCAGGCAAGTTCTTGCCAGCAGGGCCCCGTTTCATAGAACACGGTTCACAATTTACTGTGACAATTCGATGTACATTGCATGGCCGATAACACATCAATTAAGACTAACAAGTAGGAAGACCAATTCTGCTAATCGGCTACTCAATAAACATCGAAAAAAATGTCCTAAAAAGTTTATAGTTTAGTTTCCCGAAACGCGTCAACTTTTGCATTTTTGTTGCAAAGTCGTCCTTAATGTAAATGATGATAAAGGTTGATGTGCTGTTTGGGACCAAGTCAAGTGATTTATTTGTGTGGAAGAAGTTATTATTTATTTATTATTTATTACTTGGAATGTACCTGCTATGTACTGGAGAAGACAATCCAAAATGTGTTGAGTCGCAAAACCAAGATTTTTTCGGAACTTGCAAAACAGAATACACTGTCCACATAAAAAGTTTTAGTACAGTGTTCTGCTCTGTAAAAGGTGGAAAATAAAACGTTTGGATATATATTGTTTAGTTAATGTATTTTATTGGGATCCCATACCTAACAACATACATCAAAACCGTTTATTTTTCAACTTTAGCAAAGAAGTCCTTTACATGGCTATTCGTGGCTCTCGCGATATGAACGTGGTAGTGCATAATACCTCATTGCTTACTCGCTCAAAAATTGGCCCGAGCTCGAAGAGCAGCGCGAGAGACGCAAAGTAAATGGGGCAACAAACTGAAATGAAAACTGCATAATTTTAACATAAATTAGCTTGCGAAGCGCGGGAGCTCTGAGCCGACGTCAAAGGGTGTAGGTGCGATGGTAATTTGTCCCAGATTATCATAAGTTGATGTGTTTTCGTGAAAAAAAGACCCTTAAGTCTATGATTGACAATTTCAAGCGCTGGGGCACGGGAACACCTCAGGCACTCAGGTTAAATTAGTGAAGTGAAGTGTTTAATTACTGCATTCAGTATTTTAAAGATTGATATTTTAACCAAGACAATCATTACTATTTTTATTTCTTGCTCACTCACACAGTAGGAAAGGTATGTGTCATTTTGTCAATTATATTGTCTGTACTATATGGATAAAATGATGTTTATTAGGTTCTGTTTGAAACTAAATAATTTTAAATTACTTCTATCTTCTGTTGCTTTCTTTATGGTAATTGAGTAGTTAAACCTAACCTAAACCAAAATACTATAATAGCTATATAGGTCGAAGAATTGTTCAGTTAAAGTGACAGTGGGCGGGGCACATAGCTCGGAGAAATGATGGCCGTTGGGGCGGAAAAGGTCTGACCTGGCGACCGCGGACCGGGCGACGCAGGTTACGGTGGCAGGAAGTCTCTGGATGCGGGCGGCACAAGACCGGGGGTCTTGGAAAACCATGAGAGAAGCCTACGTCATGCAGTGGGCGTCAAATGACTAACGATGATGATGACAGTCAAATAAACAAAGTTAATTGTTGCAGAATTTTAGAGTTCTAGTCTAGCAACAAGAAAAAAAAGATATACTGATATGCTGAATAAAAACTAAGTAGAGATAGATAGATAGAGATAGAGAACACTTTATTGCACAACCAGGTGAAAGATATTACAAATAGTTTATTACATCTAAGTAGTGATATACAATTGGCGGTCTTATCGCTTAGAGCGATCTCTTCCAGATAACCTTTGGATGGAGTGGATTGCAGAAAGAATATAGTCGGTAGATGGATGTACAAAAGAGAATCTGAAATATAATGCTATGTGAAGTATGTATAGCGAGAGATTACAAGAATATAAGTACTTATAATTACATAGAGCTAAACGGAACTACTTTTTTTTCGTCTTGGGACCGGCCATTGTTATTTTTGTGAATAATGCGATATAGACATTTAAATTTGGATTTAGTATCACAAGGAGCGACAAATAACTCAGTAATATGTTGTGAGTTTCAAAATACTTTTAAATTAATTGAAAGTTTAGCAAAGTTGTAAAATGAACAGCAATGTTTACTAAGAAACAGGCCAAGTGCGTGTTGGGCCACGTTCAGTGTAGGGCTCCGTAGAAAGAGGGGATTTTATTTGCTTTACAGAACTAACAACTTCATGAAAGTAATTTTCAATGTATTTTGTACAAAGTTTTCCTTTTATAAGTTGTCGCCTATTACTCGTTAATTTGCAAAGCCTACTCCAAAGCCGTAGGTTTCCTTTTAAGTTAAATATATTTGCTTCTACCCAGAATATTTTCACGTTTCCACAATCAATCGTTTAGCCGGAAGAGGGGGGGGGGGGGGGGGGGGGGGGGACGCCCTAGACAAAAATTTGCGCGAAACCCTAAATCGAAAACCCACGATATGTTTTTGATCCCCCCATCTTGGAAATAGTATTTTTGCTCTTCGGTATCTGAGTGCAAAAGCCGTTTTTATCCGCTAGAGGATAAAGTAAATTGAACCTAATTGAGTGCACAAAGTTTGTAAATTAAAAACAATATTAAACCTATTTACTTCTACCGTGCGGAATTTATTATACTACTTTTTTTAATTTGTTATAAACTCAGCCTCGGAACCTCCTTTGTGTTTTTTTGCATTTAGTCATTTCCTCGCTGAGGTGGGATGAAAAGTTACGTGTTGCACTCGAGTGCAAAGATTTTTCACCTCGCGCTCTTTTGATTCCCTCGCTAACGCTCAGGATTCTAATTTTTTTATCTCTCGCTGCGCTCGTGATTCAATTTCAGAATCCTTCGCTTGCTCTGTCATCAAAATTGAGCACGCGGTTAAAAAGCAACTTTGCACTCTTGTATAACAAATAACTATTAACGACTAATCTAACGATCTAAAAACATCCGTTTTGTCTTCATCTCGAGTTCAAAATGTTATCTTCTCTAATGTAGGTACCGTGTAAAGTAAAACATCGCGAGGAAACCTGAGTAGGTACTTGAGGTACGCTTAAAATCAACAAACCGCGATGGGTACGCTTAAGGCTAGGTTTTTAATCAGGTATTTTAAAATACGTTTCTCTTTCTGACGGTTAGTATTTAAAATCTGAATAAATAATATATTACCTTTCAATGTCATATCTAGGGCCGTCGGTCATTATTTTTAGGATATTTTAAACTTCATAGCATCAAAAAGAATCGCAAACATGAGTCTAAATTATCACTAGATATGTTTTTATTTGAACTCTACTGAGTTTTGAATAATAAAAATGTACTAAAATTACCATCATTCTGTGTTAGTGACGTCGGTCTTCAAAATTCTATTAATAGGATTGTATTTCTGTAATTTCAAAAATGCCTATTTACCCCCGACTATTCACTCGCGCAGCGCAATAAGTCCCATACAAATCCGCACGCTCTGAGAACCCAGCCTTAAGCCGTGATTAAAATGGTGATGATTAAACAGCGGTTTTTGTATTGAGAAAAACAAGGAAGGACTCAGGTTTCTCAATAAAAAACCGGCCAAATGCGTGTCGGGCCGCGCGCAGTGTGGGGTTCTGTAGAAGGAGGGGTTTTTGACCTGTTAGAACTAACAACTACATAAAATTAATTTTCCTTGTCGACTACGGAACCCTAAAACGACACAAAAAGATAATTTTTAAGTTAGTATTTACTTAGTAATATTTTCAACACCAAAACCGGCGACAAATAATTAAGGGGATCCAGTGGGCTAACTAGCGCCACCGATGATATAAAAAATTTTCTTTTACAGATCGTATTTGCAAAAAGTGGCTGTACAACTTCTCTATCACGAACCTGGGACAATATATTATTCGTGCCAAAAACGGCCGTTTTTGGCGTTAACGTTGACTAGTTCTAGGTTTTTTGCCTTAGTTTCACGGCCATGGGTCTTCAAATTAACTATTAACATGATTGATACACTTTTTACATGATTGATACCCTGTGCTATGGTAACCAGGCAAGGACATGGAAATACATCTAGACTGAGGCCATTTGTAATCGCTCGTAGCCCCGGCTGCCTGAGTGATCTTAAACGATCACGAAGGTTAAGCAACACAGGGCGCGTTCAGTGCATGGATGGGTCGCCGTCTATGCCTAACGCTAGTGGCATTTTTCCGAGCGGTTCCGTGCTTCGCAAGGCACGTTAAGCTGTTGGTGCCGGCTGCCGTCGATAGATGGCAGTCGTTAAGCCAAGTCAGAGGCCTTAGGGCGGCTTGACAACTTCTGACAGTAGACGAGCCACTAGTCTACAAGCCTCCACCAATCCGGACTTGGCCCCCGTGGTGGAGTATGGTCTATACCTTCCTCAGGGAAGAGACCCGTGCCCCTCGGTGGGGACATAATGGGTTGATGATGATACACTTTTTGCAAATTCAATTTGTAAAAAAAGATATGATTATTTTCCTCGGTGGCGCCAGTGTTAGAGCCCCTTAAATACTCATTTATTATGACGGAACGGAGATGAAACTACAAACAGGGATATGTTCGCTGACTTGGAAATGGAGCATACATCAGAAAAGAAAAAACTCTTTTGGTGAGTACTGCCACAAAATACCTCTTTTTAAATAAAAAAGGTAGAAAGTTACGCAAATAAATTAGTGTCAAAAGAAAACGTGCTTCAAATGTTATTTTACGGTTTTTCGTGCAACTAATTTGAATAAGTCTACACGGTATTGTTTTGCCCTGTACAGTCAGTAATAAAAGCAAAGCAACTTTACTGTACCAAATGCATTAAATTCGTTTTTCTGATCCCCACAGCTTCGTGGGCAAAGTAGGTTACAGTAGAGCAGAGTAGAGAAGAGTAGAGGAGAATACAATAGATAATGGTTGAACTGCCTTAAAGATCTAGTAACTTAATCTATGAGTGCTTAAAGGGGCTTCACACAGTGACACTAGCGCCAAGAATGTTAAACCGGCCAAGTGCGAGTTGGACTCGGGCACAAATAGTTCCATACCATTATCTATACAATATAATAGCGCCATTTGTAGAAATAGGGAAGTGCAGGTGATCGTGCTCTTCCACTATAAAGGAAAATTTCCCGCCAGGCAGATCGTATGCCTGGGGACGGCCGGTCCGACTGATGTTCGCCGGACGTTATATTTATGGTATATCATGTGAAACATTTTGCTTGCGCGATGCAGGAATATCGGAGTTTACAGTGCGCGCGCAGAGTTGACATGTGCTCGCCACAAAACCAATAAAAAGCGTTCAACATTGACATACAACGACATGACATCGGCGCTGTGAAGGTTACATAGATGGACGCTAGATGGCGAGCGTTGTCCTTAGACAACGTTTGTTGTATGCCCCCCTGAAATATTTATTTTATTTTATTTGTATTTTACGTTATAGCGGCAACAAAAATACATCATCTGTGAAAATTGCAACTGCCTATCTATCACTGTTCATAAGAGCCGTCTGTCTGTCTGTCACCAGCCTGGTGACCGAATAACGGACGGACAGACAGATAGACAGTAAGGTCTTAGTAATAGGGTCCCATTCATTTAGAAAAAATTTTAAACAGAAACTTGATTTAAATTTGAAAAAAAAAATGATTTCAACGTAAAGAATTTACATTCTGTTTGTTGAATGTAAATGTACAATATTATCCGCTGTTTCCGAGTCGAGTTGTAGTGGAGAAAAAGACAGCGAAAAAAACTCCACTCTGGCCATCTTTTCTCAATATAATCATCTTAAACCATACACAAGTTGGTACAGTATCTACCTAACAACATCCCATGCCATGTGTACCTTATCAATACAATGCAATGCTCAAACATTAGTTACTATTCTTATAAAAGTAGGAAAACACTAATGTAATGAGAGCACCCATATCTATTTTTACAAATCTATTTGCAAAAATTTCTCAATCATGTTCATAGTGATTTTTAGGATTTTTTGATTTTCGTGGCCGTGAACCTCAGGCAAAAAACTAGGCCTTAGATAGCATTAACGCCAAAAACGGCCGTTTTGGCATAAATGATATCTAGTCTCAGGTCCGGTTATGTTTTTTTTTTGCCATTGGTGGCTCTAGTATTATTTTACATGGAGCCCCTTAAACAAAGTTAGTTAGGGGATTACTGTTATATTTATTTGAGAACCGAGTAACTTTACATGCAGCGTATCAACCTGCTGGTGCATGCAAATTGCACTTCAACGAAACAAGGGAAGTATAAGGTAGGAAGGGCCAGATAAAAAGCACGCTAATCCTGCCAGCGCGCATGTAACGACTAATTAATGTTGTTGTAGCGAAAAAGGTTTGTCAGGATCGTCACAAGAAGCAAACCCTGGGCTCTGTCTACCCCTCCGGGATGCAGGTGAGCTTATAAAGAACCACTTTAGCTGAACCTGAGTTAATCCGAATTTCTCGTTTTGAGCTTCCTATTTCTGTTAAAATTCTTGTTAATCACAATGCTCCTTTAAACTCAACTCGATACCCGTCAAGCCTAGCACGTGAACTTAGTGTGTTTTAAAAATAAATCTCATGTTCATGCAAATAACGACTAATTTTCATAATGATTTAATTACACACTTGTAACGAGCAAAGTGCCTACTTTGTTGCTCCTTACCTTACACTCGATTTTTAACGGTGGCTAAATTAAATTGTTTAATACAGTTTTTTAAACAGAGACACTATTAATAACCACACAAGCATAGTCTAGGCGTATTACATCCTCTTCAATATTTCGCACAAAAAGGTTAAGTATAATATAATAACATTTAATAGCAGAGGTAATCATTATTAATTTAAGTTTCCTAATGCATAAAGTATTTCACACTCGCAACTTAAAATTATAAAAAATTAAATAAGAACAAAAAAGATCGCAACATTATCAGCTGCTCTATGATGTAGGTTTTACAGGATAGACTGCCACAAAACGATACACACATGTAAGTTCAGAAGTTATGTGAAGAAGCTTACAAAACAAAATCATTAGATTATATTAATTTGTATTGATTTGTTTTTAATTTTGAATTGATTTGACCTTTTTCAATACCATAATTCCAGAATATGATAGAAAGGATAGAATCTTTGTCTGAAAATAAATTTAAAACATTCATTAAAGAGTAGTTATGTAAAAAAAACCTTTTACAGAATAGGACGAGTATATGAAAGAAAGAAAGAAAGAAAGAAAGAAAGAAAGAAAGAAAGAAAGAAAGAAGAAAGAGGAAATTTATTTAAATTGTCACAGAAACACAAAGTAAACATAAAGGTACACAAACAAAAGACACGAACGTCAACAAAACAGAGATAAAACAAAACAATCGTGAAGAGAACATGTGAGGCATATAAAGTCAAAGGCAGCCGGGTACCATACAGTAATGTATGGCACCCAGCCACCTCGGACCTCAAACGCCTCAGGTGCCTCCGTGACAGCAAAAAAGGGCTCCAACTCAGCATACTTTACTGGTGTATGCTATGGTTAGCATAACACCAGCAAAACTGAACGAATGAACGATTTAAGCCCTTGGTAGTAAATTCCACTCCGATTTCATTGTTATTTAATTATTAATATGATAATTTGTTTACTTTTACAAATGTGTGATCGCCATCGCATATTAATAACGATATCACACATTTTATAACTGACAAGAACAAAATCTGCAGGTTTGCTAAAGGTCATTCGAATGGTGGTGTGGTGGTCGGGTCACCTATCTCCCTCTAAAATGGTTGAGACTGGTGATGGCTGAACCCTGCGTTATGCTCGTGAACGGGTGCTGTTCGTGTATCGGGCCGCAGCATTAATGTTCTTCCTACTTTTGTAAGTATTATTTTGGCTTTTAAAGTTATTGATGGCAATCAAGGAATCTAAGGGATTTTCGTGGTTTGTTTAATGAAAGAAAATTGTATTTTCACGGGAAATATAGGTTTTATTCTAATAGGAACTAACGCCTAACAGTACAACAAGAATGACAAGTGAAAAAGCGCTAAAGGTGACAGATTAAAAAAAAAACTACTTGGGTTGCGTTCGAAAACATCTTATCATATCATATAGGCTTTGATGTATTTAGATTTAGTGAGAGCAGAGTTTTTTTCCGGTTCCTTTTTCTCCACTACAAATACGGCCCGAAGGCAGCGGCTAACACAGTAACACAGTACATGGACATTCAGCAAACAAAGTGTAAATTCTTTACGTTGAAATAAATTATTGATTTCTGATTTAATTGCCCACCCTGAATAGATAGTGGGATTTTCTAAACAGAGCTTTACGGAGACCTGGGTCAGTAACTAATCTCTCCCTAAGGAACTTAGGTACTTAGGAACTTACCTTGCCTTACCCCACTTCGTTAACCGAAAATATTTCAAGGAGGTACCTACTCCAGGTACATACTCCACTGAAATGAGAGTTCTTTTTCTGAAAGGTTCTTAGGAACTTTGGGTCAAATTCTCCTACTTCAGTAGGTAGTTAACATTTACCCTCGAGAACATTAGAAAGAGGTATGAGTACATAACTGTATAGTTAAAAAAAATAAGGATTTATAAGAATAAAAATATGAATAAATGTTTTTTTTTTAATTTATTTAATTTATTAGGCACACAAAACAGATATTAGCCATTACATCATCAAGATAACATCAATTACTATGTAAGATCCAAACTAATCTCCAAATCATGTGTACACAGCATGATCATTGATCACAGTTTACGAAATTAAACTTGGACGAGTTACTCAGCTAACATATTATTATATATATGTAGCACAGGACAAGATAACCAAACGATACACAAATTATTTAGGTTATACGATAAAATAAAGTAGGAGGAAGGTAAATGTCAAAAAATTACAAAGCGCTCAGTCAACAACACTCCAAAGGGTGCACAATAGGGAACTTGCGTCAAACTTAGGTTCAAACACCGCTTTTATACAAGAGAAGACATAGAAAAACTCAGGAAAAAATTATAAATAAAACCATTTACCGAACCAAAATAGCAGCACTGGTTGCCTAGTGAGCAGACCATTGGACTCGGAATCGAGAGACCCAGCTTCGATTGCATGCCAGGTGCAGGCATGCACCCATGAGTCCGTTTTCCAAGTTATCTACATTTGTGAAGTTATAGTAGCAATACCACTCGCTAACGGTGAAGGAAAACATCGTGAAAAAACCTGAGTGTCTGAGCTATTCACACACCTCAGCGCCTGAAATCGCCAATCCGCGGCGGGCACGCGCGGTGACCAAGCCCACACTCTCTTCCTGAGAGAAGGTCCGTGCCCCACAGTGGGACGCATATAGGCTGTATAAAACAACATTCCAATAGTATTTTTAAATCGGAGTAAAAAAAAAAAAACCAGCTACTTGTACGAGATTACGTTTCTTCGTCGAATTCTAAACAGTTTCCAATAAGGGAGTAGATGCGTAAAAAACTGATGAACGCTTCATACATTATAAGGCGTCACAGAAAAAAAATATGTGTCGAATCACGTAGTTCAAGAAAAAAATATTAAATTGACCGATCCAAAAATAGATCACTACGATGATACGGGATACATTTTTATACCTATCTTTGATTTTATCAGAAATTCTATCTTATCTAGCAGGTACCTAACTATTATTAATGCAAAATTGCGTGATTCACCTATCGTGTAAAGTCGTACCTATATTGATTTTTTGTAGGTATTTTAATGTCTATAAGTATTTTAATTGAGCCTTATATTGTAACATGTTCATGTAGCGTTTTGTTTTGTACCGTGTCTGTTGGTTATATAAAACTAGTCCACCTTTCTGTACAGAACTAGCATATTTTATCAATGCTTATTATAAGTGATAACTTTGATGAACCTAAAAGACACTAACGAATAGGTAGGTAGGTACCTAGTTTCGACACATCTCCAGGGTACAGAGATAGGTACCTACGTAATATGTCCGTGAAAACAAGGCCTAGGCTTAGAACAAAAACAATTTAGGCGCTAGCTTTGACCTTTTGTTAGGTCGTAATTTAATCTGAATGGCATTTCTTGCCACGTAAACAAGCACATAAATAATAGTGACGTTAAGCCACTAGATACTGTTTATATACCAAACAGGCACTAGAAAATAAACCCTACATACAACAAAAACAAAACGAAAAACTGTCCAACTGCGTGTCGGACCACGCGCAGTGTAGGGTTCTGTAGAAAGAGGGGGTTTTATCTGCTTTGCGAACTAAACAATTCATCAACGTAATTTTCAATGGATTTTGTACAAAGTTTTCCTTTTAAAAGTTGGTCGTCTATTACTCGTTAACCCATTTAGCCGTGATAGTTTTTCTCTTAAGACGACCTCGTGGCGCAGCGGTAGTGCATCTGCATACACTAAAAAACCCCAGGTCTTGGATGTTTACATGTTTGTGATGTCGTTGTTTCTGGTTCCCACAACACAAGGTATCCTAGTGTGGGGCCAGACGCAATGTATGTGCTTGTATGTAAATGTTTATGTTTATGTTTATATATGTGCTATTACTCTGAATTTTTTTATTCAACCGTTTAGCTAGGAGAGTGGGGGGATTTTGCAAACGGCGAAATATTAAGCTCTAAAGCTGAATATTTAAATAAAAAATGAGGATTTTGGAAGACCCACAATATTTTTAAATGACCAATCCAACCGCACTCCACACTTTAGGCGAAGAAAAAATCGCAACCCTAAATTAGGTGTACCATAAAATATATTTTTTTTATGATTTTTTTTTTATTCTGTCGGCGTGACATTAATCACATACATATTAATGTCTATGTCTGTTGTATGTCTATGCCAAATTTCAGCTTCACTAATCGGCTCTGAGACAGGCAGACGGACGGACATGGCGAAAGTTAAGGGTTCCTTGTCGACTATGGAACCCTAAAAAGGGGTCCCATTCCCATCCCAGGGGGAGAAAGTTTCAATGTAATGTAATTTAAGATAATAATTTATCTTTTAACGTGCCCAATCCATTGACAACAAAACATTATTTTGTGCAAGTTCTCCAATACAAGAATTGAAACCACTGCGTATTTACTATTGTACGATAAAAGACAACATCTGGTTCGGTAGGTATTATGAGAGGCGACGCACAATATCGCACAAAATTTTAAGGCCCCTCGCCCACGGCGACTTTTTGTTGTGATGCTGTCGCGCGTTTCTTAAACGCGCAACTGCATCGCTACGAACGCGCGTTAGTCGCATTTGAAACGCGCTGCAGAAGCGATGCCAACACGCTACTAACGCGCTACAGCATCGCGACTGTATCGATGCAAACGTGCGAGCGTATCGGAAGACATCGGGAGGAGAACGGAGGAAGGGTGGCGCATGAGTAGTGCAACACAGAGAGATCGAGAGTGCTGTTGTCCATCGGTCCAACGGAGTCCATCTTGCAACTGTAGCGATCGCAGGCATTTTGGTTCCGTTACTGAATCGCATTTGCATCGCGACAGAAGCGCGACGGTATCGCGTTTGCATCGCGACTGAATCATGTTTACGGTGGGCGAGAGCACACAACTAGCGCCCGCATCGCGACTGTATCGATGCGAACGCGTGACAGCATCGCTACTGCATCGCTACAAAAAGTCGCCGTGGGCGAGGGCCCTAAGGGGAATCTGCTATCGACTAATTGAAATTTCGACTGAGGTTGTCCGTGCAAAGTATAAGTATTTCTGCTCATATTTTTACAGGGTGTAATAAAGTCCTCGTTTACATTTGAAATACATCTAATCGTAAATACGAATAAATCTAATATACAAAAATTCTTTATTATCGATTTTTATGAAACTTTTGTGTATATTTGGTAGATCTGAGAATAAGTCGTAGGCTAATTTATTAATATGGCAAAACGATGTTTGCTGAGTCAGTTACTTATAATACACCGTACTTATGGAACAGCTGAAAGATTTTCTCGCCTTCAAAGTTTTCCCTTCAGCAAAAGTTGTTTTGTCGTATTAAACAGTAGGTAAAACGTCCTATTTTGTTTCATCTTTTATATCCAAGTGGAAGCTTTAAACGAAATAAAATTAACCCCTTTAGCTAAATCAACACGGCTTTCTTTTCCGCTGCAAGTAAAGTTCTGTCAGTTTAACGTCAGGCAAAGGAAGTGGCGCGGCGGCCGTAGGCAGCAGAATGCCACCTTCGTGCCACGCCTGAAAAAACTACCGAATAGTACCGAAATAACCTGGCGTTATGAATGTGCCTTGGTACAGTCGACAGCACATCAACTTTTAAGTTTTAGTTCCAAAGTCGCCCGTAACTCAACGGAGCAGAGTGCACCGATGCAAAGGTGGATGTGCTACCGACTCTAATTGTGATGCGAGACTCTTTTAGGTTTTGTAAACCTGATGAAAATACGAACGGAACCACTCTACTTCACTCACTCTAATTACTCTAGGCATTTGTCGGTCAGTCACACACAACCTGTGTCCTCTGACAATAACTACTGGTGGAGAAAATATTTTAAATCACATAACTCTCTATATGCACCTTACTGGTGAACGGTTGCGCTCCAATAAGGTGAACTTTGGTTCATATGGAGAGTTAGGTTATTCATATTTTTTACGGCATAAATGGTTATAACTTAACATTACGTGGAGCCATAGGATACAGTGTAAAAGATTAATTTCGACTTGATAGCCTCATCCAGTTCTGAGAAAAACGCTCTGGATAAGGGTGTTCCGTTTCTTGTGTTACGTTATATATTATTAGCTGACTCAGCAAGCGTTGTTTTGCCATATTAATTAGTACGTTAAAACCTATTCTCACTCCGTGTGGCGCCGGATTAAGAATAGCGTCACTCCATTTCCTACCGTGGATGTCGTAGAAGGCGACTAAGGAAATAAATTACCAGGAGACGGGCAGCAGCGTCTTCCTGAGATTCCAACCGCACACTGCGATCGCCAACCCGCCTGCCAAGCGTGGCGATTATGGCAAAACCCCTCATGGTTTTCAAAACTACGAGGGAGGCCTGTGCACTGCAGTGGGCGTCAAGTGGCTGATGATGATGATGATGATGATGATGAACCTATTCTCACACCTACCAAATAAACACAAAACATTTAATAAAAATCGGTGACGTGGTTTCGGAGGAGTTCGATAACCAAGACTCCGACATTAGATTTTTATATATTAGTAGGTGTATTGTGCTGTTAATTGTTTCGTATGCAATGAATAAACCCCAATAAGTGAGTGTTATTTTATTTTATTGGCCCATACGAACTACCTTGACTAAGCCATTTAAGTGATTTCTTCTTATGTTCGTCTTCCGTCTGGGAGCATCATTACATATCATCGTGATTTCAGGAATTTCAGGTTCGTAATACACTCAAAATTATCCAGGAAAGTATGCCAGGTTATCACGCAAAAAAAAATTGGAAGGCTCTCGGTTGAATTTAATCCAGTTACGCAACAATTCGGGGCATTCGGAAACGCTACAAAGTTCCGTGAATAATTCATGAATTGGTCCATTCCAGCGTTGCCAGACGTACGAGAAATTTACTACGTTACGATATTTTTCTAGCTCTCTATGACATGCGAGAAAAATTAGAATTGTGCACGTTTTGTATGAGAATTTACAAAGGTTGACTGCCTACCTAAAAAAAAATTAAAAAATAAAATCTCAGGGCCGCGTTTCGTAAAACCGCAATTATTCGTATATTCCTACTATACCCATTCTATTCGTTAATCTCTGGTTTAATTGACTTTGTATTATTATTTATGATTTTTCAGATTTTTTTTAACAGTATTATTTTTCAACAATAAACATATTTTTAGTGATTTATGACCTTTGGCTCGAAACTGTGAATCCAAATTAAAAGTGGTAGGAAGTACTTTAAAAACTTTAAAAACAGTTTTCCAATGTGTCAAATGTTTAAAAGTCTGTCGTCACAATTAAAAGAACAATTGAGTTGACTGGCGCCGACCATAAGACGCTCGAAGCATATTTTTTCAACTTTTATTACTCTTCGTCCGGATATTGTTTATTTATGCCTAAGTGAAGTAATTTTGGGTACCTACCAAAAACATTTTTTGGACTTGTCATCTTTTTCAAAACTAGCATCTTTTTATTTCTTAATCAGGGTTAGAATATCCCGTTACAAAATTGTGAACGAATTCAAAGTCACCCTTACCTACAAGAAGGTAATTTACAATGAAGCTTTTAATCCTATGAGTAGTTCCATGCAGTTCGAAGTACGAATCTAGTGCATTTCATCCTAATTGAATTGTTACATAATGAGTTGTAAAAGGGAATCTTCATCAGCTCCGCCTAGAAAAATAACTAAAAGGTAGAGGATATAGGTATTGCAAAGAAGATGACATGGTTTTTAAACATAGTATGTAAGCCTTTCAGGATGATTAATTAAGTTTATTTTTCTATATTTGTTCGAAATTATAAGCCGAAAGTACGATATGTTTAGTTATTTAAGTTAAAAACGAGGTTATACAAGTTATGATCTTTAAAAAAAGATTCGGTGCAGAATTTTACGGATAGTAACTATAATACAAATTCAAAATGTTTTATTAAAAAGAAAGACATTACAAGCATGGTTTGCGTTGATTACCACACTGGACTTAAATCTGTGTGGTGGTAACCAGGTGAAGGTTTGACATTCTGATTACTTGTCCAAGTCAAGTCATCTTTAAAATTATTACTTTCATATTAAAATAAATCTTCTATGAACTAATTACTAAATTAATAGTAAGACACCGAAGCCAGATCCTCCGTATCCAGATCTTGACACAATCCTAATACTACTGAGCTATGAACACATGAGACTGCGGTACAATTGGGCAACACATTTTAAGAGCCCGAAGCTAACTGGCGCCACAATGAAAATAAAAACTTTTATAAAACATTTTGCAAAACGTCAACATAAATGTGATAGATAGAGAATTTACAGCCCAGCTCCAATAATCTAGGACTTAGCGACGGAAATTATTTTGGTGTCTGATATATTTTCATTAGAGGGAGTTTATTTGACTGCCTCGTTGGTCCAGTGGTATCACGTCTGATTACCATGCTAGAGGTCGTGGCTTCGAATCCCACTGGTTACCATGGCATAGGGTATTCTAGTTTGGGACCAGGTCAAGTGATGGTGTTGGGTGGAAATTATTAGTTTATTGCATGTAACAATATATTTTTCCACGGGAAAGAAGCAACATTTAGGTTAGACATTATCAATTTTTAAAGAGCCTGTATAAAATAAAATTCGGCATCTGGCAACCCTGCTCCCATTCCGAAATAGTAAACGTAATCTTCTATTTCGACGCACTTAAGTCAGTGGTATTTCAGTACACTAAATCGAAAAGGGTTTCGAGTGCTATTATTTTATTACCTATTTATTTGTAATTTCAAAGTAGCGTTTCAAAGACAGTGCTTGCATGCTAATGCAGTTCATGCAGGAGATTTAAAAACAAAAATCTTAATTAGGAATTTTTAAACATTTTGGTATCGGAAGTTTTAGCTATGTAAGAAGTTTCACTGCGCGATCGAATCAGCAACGAGGAGATCCGCAGAAGAACCCGAGTTACTGATATAGCTGCTCAGCTGAAGTGGGAGTGGGCGGGGCACATAGCTCGGAGAACTGATGGCCGTTGGGGCAAAAAAGTTCTGACCTGGCGACCGCGGACCGGACGACGCACCTTGGGAAGGCCCCTCACTAGATGGACTGAAAACCAGCGCTGAGGACTCACACCCTCAGCACAATGCTGAGTCACATGCCCTTTTGTAGGAACTTTGACACACCACAGGATGTACTCTGACGCTCTGAATTTGCCTTGAATTTTTTGTATTTATGTTACTTGTTTTTTCTTTGTACTTGTCTATGTTACTTGTTATGCCTTTTTTCTTGTGATGTGTTAATTTGTCCCAAATTCTTCTCTTTCTTGATTTAATAAATAACAAGCGTGCGTCCATGCAGCGACTAATGATGTGAAGCGAAAGTGGTTTATTAAAATCCTGGCAAGGTTGGGTGTCTGTCTACCCCTCCGGAATACAGGCGTGAGTTTACCAGTGAAACCCTCGATACTCATTGGATAATTATTAATAATTCCCCACTTCCCCAGCCAGCAACAATAGCTGGCACTGACCTGAATTTACGGGCTGATTGATCATCGCCCTATATACGTGTGCTGTTAATAAGCTTACAATGCTTGCTAATTATCATCATTTATGCATACTGACAAGCTAGATTATATCCTACATTCATGGCACGAGGGGGTTCAATATTAGATCATCTTGGTCATGTGCTTACAATTATTTCTAATTGTATGGTATAATGCCCGACAAATAACTTGACCAAATAACTTTAGCTTCGCACGGGCCTATTTCGGTTCTCATTGGCGAGAACGCGGAAAATGACTTAGAATTCTTCGGACTTTAGTCAAATTGTCTAACAAATTAAAAAAAAAGCTTTTTCGTGTCCATCTACCTTTGTAACAATTTTAAGTCCTATTTAACTTTAAATATGTAAAAAGTTTCTCTGATTGTGACATATGACATTTAAGGAATTTCCAAATATTCGACCTAAACAAGTCAATAAAAATAAAGAAACCGCCTATGCATTGCGCACTGAAGATAATCTATAGCTTATTTTAGGCCTCGGTGGCGCAGACTGTATTCTCTGTCGTGGTGTGGTTGTGTCCATAATGATAATAATGAAAATGTCTTTGAAAACTAAAGAGTTTGATGCAGCGCGACCTCTGGTCTGGAATATGCCGCCGCTTGACGTGTCCACGCCGATGGACACGACAGCGGCAGTCAGTCCGAGCTACGCCGCTATCACCCCGCCGCAACCCGCATCCTTGCCTCGGCCTCGCCACCTCTGACAGCCTCCTCAGTGCCTGCGAAGCAGTCGCGGTACCCACCGCTGGTCGTGGAGAACCTGCCGGAGTGCACCCGGCACTTCAAGGCGCTGAGGAAAGCCCTCGACCCCCTTTGGCAAGGGCGTGCGTTTCCTGCTACAGTTAGATCAGGAGTACCTACCGGACGATCCAACGAAACCTCATGGAGCTGGAGAAATCGGTCGGTATCTCCTGATTTTCTTACTCGCTGCCCGCCGAACGGAGCCTAAAGGTGGCCATAAGAGGGCTGCCAGCCAACACGAGGCGATAAAGGAGGAACTTCGGGAACTTGGCTTTACTGTCGAGTACGTGTGGGCCATCCATGTAAGACAAGGAAGGCCCGGTTACATTTTCTTTGCCCAGGTAGAGAGGACCCCAAACCCCATCCCCGGTATCTACGAAGTGTATGAACTCCTCTGCATGCCAGAGGTGAAGATCGAAGCCTGATGCGGGAAGAGGAGACCCGCGCAGTGTCACCGGTACCAACAGTTCCGGCACTCATCGCACCCATGCCACAGGTGGTTAGCCTGCGTGCGGTGCGGTGAAGAACAATCTGCCCGGGACTGTTCCCGCCCTCTGTTGGACCCGCCAACGTGCGCCAACTGCCATGTCCAACAGCAAACAACGCTGAGTGCCTCATGTTCCGAAAAGAAACGCGGAACAAGAGGGCGGGCACCACGGTACGAACCGTCGCGGAGCCCCCTCCCAGTAAGGACGCCGGAGAGGAAGATGCAACCGGGTCATTGATGGCGGCCACAAATAACCTTGACGCGCCGAAGCCCCCTCACTGTCGAAGGTGGAAGAGGCACAAGAAGATCGCCACAGCGGAGGAGCGGCCACAGCCCCAGCGAGCGCAGCAGCCCACGCCCGTAGCCTCTTTGGCAGTAGTCACCCCCTACCTAGGGGAAGAAGCCAAAGCGGGAGAGAGCCCCAGTAGAAATCCAAGATGGGAAGGACGAGGTCCTTACGAAGGCCATCATGGTCCTCTAAGAGGTCGAGTCAAAAGCCAAAATTGCTGTCAAAAAACTAGAGGTACTCAATAAAGTAAGACAGTACTTCACCCCAAGGCAGCTTTTGGAGCTTGGTTTTTTTGTGCTTGGTAAACAAGCACAGATCTGGTCATGTATGGAGTACTGCAGCCACCTTTGGGATGGTTTAACCAAGTGCCAGCTTGCGGCTTTGGACGCGATTGAGCGCCGAGCTACGTAATTGGAGATGAGGAATGGACGAATAGCCTCTGGAGCACCATCGTAAGGTCGCTTGACTTTTCGTCTCCTAGAAGTGACTGGGGTCAAGTGTAAACCTGTCCTAATTAAAAAAAGGTATTTGTGGCAATACAGGAAGGCCACAACCCCGTCCCTATTATCCTCAGGAGGGTGGCAGACCTCTGCGCGTAAACGCGTGGGTGTCCCCTGAGGGTAAGCCGGCGACGGAAGAACTTCGAAGACCCCGGACTCGACCACTGGAGCCTATCTCCACCGCCCAGGATCTATCCGTCTCAACCACTGTGGTCTCAACAGACGGCGATGCTCCCGTGCCGCGGCGAGATGGAAAGAAGACCTTCGATGGTAGAGTTTGATAATTTTCTCATGGATCACGTCGACCGAGTTTCTTACTTACCAAGAAAAAAAAACAATGTACGATCGGACAACTTGGTATGGAATTATCACTGAACGTACATAAAAAATATAGGCGATCTCAGAACCTACTTTTTTGAAGGGTAGTAACCTCTACCCTCCTCTGCCATCATTAAAACTATAGATAAAATGTGCTACAACGCTATGCTAAAGCTATGAAATCCAGTGGAAATGCAGAGGAGCGATAAACGAGCTAATTTTCAATCTAGTAGTAATCGATCTATTGTCCTATTAGCATGACGACCGTGACGTGATCCGCTCAACTCGTCATTTGTTCGATATTCATACTTATGCGGCACTAACATGAGCAATCGCGCCTGCAGGGTCAAAGGTTGACCTTCTGTCTGCGGGTTGATTAAAACAATACCTTGTCAACTAAAATCAATAGTAAAGCGCCAGAAGCATACTAATGTGTGCAATTATGCGGTGCGATTTAGGGAAAGCTCACAGTTAGCAGAAAGTAAAAACGTTCTTTCTTTCACAGTCATACGTAATGTTAGTGTCACTGTCGTAGCCATATCATAGAATTTACCATATCATGATGTGGTTAGCCATATCACGAAATGTATCCTTTTCATGAAAAGGCCAAGTCAAACTGGCCGTATCATGAAATGGCTTAGCCAGATCAATGAGCGACCGACGTTTGACGATTTGAATAGCGAAATGCATGACTATTTCATGATGCGGCCAAACGTTAGCGGCCATATCGTAAAATACTTCCATTATCCACCGTTAGAGGCGCTGATGTTAGTTTGTTGTGTATTCCTACATTTGCATTTTGGCTTTTTTTTAGAAGCTACATAGCTGAAGTTTTACTAAGAATTAAATTAAAATTTTGGGTTGGTTGTTAGGTCAGTACACATAAGCAAAAATAGGTTCGAAGTTCGTCGCTGCGCTCCGTTCCATCCTGAAACTTCGGGTGTTAGAGTGTGGCAAACGAAAGCGTGACCTGAAATTTTCTTTAAAGGTTTTACATGGCACCACTAAATAACTGTCAGTGCTGTCGGACAACTGTTGCCATTGTAACTTTATAATTTTGATACTTGTTGGCTGATTATTCATATTTATTGCGTAGATAAATTAAATGGATTTTGCGAGTTTAAATTTTGCGAACACTATAAGAAGACTACCTAGTTGCCGATAAATGATTCGAACGTAAATATGATGAATTTAAATTTTATTTAATTGTCTAGAATTTAAATAACACAATTTTTGTGATGTTATTTTTTGTCATTTTTGTTTAAGATGTATTGGTATGCACTGCTGTGCATGCCTATAAGCGGCGAATCCTGGCTGTCATAATAAGTAGCCTATATACGTCCCACTGTAGGGCACAGGCCTTCTCTCAGAGAGAGAGAGAATATGGGCTTAATCACCACGCGTGCCCACCGCGGATTGGCGGTGGCTGGCTGTACCGCAATGTAATATTGTATTCTATATAATATTATCTAGGATAGCCATTGGTGTGCCGTTTCATATAAATAAATTAATAAATTATAAGTTTTTTTACCTGTCCCTAGCAAAAATCTGTATCCTAGAGAGAATTTTGGAGACAATTTTGTATTCTTGAAGACGCAGCATAAAATATAAATACTTACCTTCTAAACAAGTATCAAATCTATATTAAGTATATTTCTTTTTGTTGCACTAACCCGAGCTGAAGTATCAAATCTTTTTTCTCCTACTATAGCCAATGATACCCTATGAATATTTTTTTTATTTCCCGCCAATTTCTCAGGTCACGCTTTCGATGGCCAGACTCTAGTTCTTTTTTTTTATATAAAAGCGAAAAAAAAAATTTCACTAAAAAACTTAGTTTTGAGTCAAACTTAAACAAGGTTGGTGCATGGAAAAGTCATAGGTACCCTACATTATGATATGGCAAAACGTAGTTTGCCATATCGTCAAACGTTGATGCTTAAACGATACGGCCAGTTTGACTTGGCCTTTTCATGAAAAGGACACATTTCGTGATATGGCTAACCACATCATGATATGGCACAATCTACGATATGGCTACGACATCACCACATCAAGGATTGGCTGTATGAGATTTCTGCTGAAATAAGCTCAGTATAAGCTCACTATATAGCTACACTTTTTTATTTTGTATTTTTTGTGTTTTATGTACCTTTTTGCGTGGAATAAAAGTATGAAGTAATGTTCTATGTTTGTGCATTTTTGGCGTGAGACACCCATCTGTCCACCATTTTGGTTTCGCCATCTGGGTCTTGCTCGAGACGGCTCTCGCTACCTTAACTCGACGGCATAAAGTCGAAAGTCGCTGGCGCGACTAAAGAAATTTCCCTCCAAACTTATCAGTAACGCAGCGTATCGCAAAAATCGAAGGAGCATTTATAAACGCGAAGCGGCTGTCAGTGCGGCCATTCAGCTATCGCAGGAAGCTAATATCGCGTAGCACCGCGCCACTTTGCATGTAAAACCATTCTTACCTCAGCCGTGTTGCCAAGCGAGAATCGCTCGTGTAATTTGGATGTGTAGAGTCAATTAGGCGAATTGAAAAGGGATAGTGGGACTGGTTCCAAGGCCCGTATGGTGCCGTGATGCGGCATAACTTTCACTCACCTTGCGCACTAAATAGAGAGTGGTAAAAGTTCTCCTTAGGTGCCGTCGGAGTTCCATTCCTCTACAAAGCAATAATGTATTTTGTTTCTCAAACGGCAATTTCTATTTAAACATAGTTGTAGTTTTAATTTACAAACGACATGCCGCATTGCAATGAACTCGTGGGTATTTATAATATAATATAAAATAGTTAAAAAATAAATTAGAAACCTGTAATAAATTGGTAATTATTTCTTGTTACTTAATTAATTCTATACTACATTACATGCACCATACAATACCCACCAAGAGCTTCATCCACATCACGGAAAAAATGCGGACAATAAAAATAAAAATAATAAAAACTTAACCTAACCCAACAAACCACCCTACATAGCTGCTGAACCAAAGGTTCCGAGCACGCTAGCAGCATTGCCACGCTGTACCGCCAAAGAAATTAATTAATTCTCAATTCTAAGCATATGACGACCAAACCTCGAATAGTGGCCTTATAACGTATTGGTAAATTTTAATTGTGGCACGACTTTAAAAAGAATAAAACCGAACTACATTTATATGCTACTTGAGGAACTCTTTTAAGCGCTAATTTATTATTGTAGAATGCCGAGCCTCTATAGCTAGCTCGCTGAATATATGGTATCACCACCTAAATTTGCACATCCAGTCCGAACCACTGTCACTAGAACATAAATGTTGTATGGAACGTCATCAGGATTTTTAGGTTGGCCGGTCTATAGGTCATCCCTCTCTTAGGGATAAGTTTAACTGTGTCACAAATTGTATGTTATTCATTTCTCATTTACTGTAGGCAATAAAGAATATATTAAACTAGCTGTCCCAACGAACTTCGTACCGCTATAGAATCCGTTTATACCTCTCTTGTTGCCGTGGCAACGCAATAAATAAATGTCGAGTTTGGAATAACAATAAGAGTTTGGCTTGAAAAAAAGTTACGGTAACAATAAAATATTACCCCACGGGAACGCATTACCGGGATATCAAGTATCCTATGTCTCAATTCAGATTTTTGTCTATCTGTATGCCAAGTTTGATGTAACTCCGTTCAGCCGTTATTGCGTGATTGAGTTCCAAACATCTTCACAAACTTTCACATTTGTACTATTATATAGAAATACTTACTAATATAAGATAAGATAAGATAACTAATATATATATATATATATATATATATATATATATATATATATATATATATATATATACTATACAGCATTGCTAATAGGGCGTGTACTGATATTTACGGTATTTCTGATACTGAATACCTATAACCCAAGCATCTCATTGTAGTTTTTACATACGCAATGTAAATACATTTTTGTAGCAATGAAAAAAAATGGTTTTTCTTTCTTTCTTTCTTTCTTTCTTTATAGGTATATACATATTTATAATGTCAGTACACGCCCTATTAGCAATGCGTGCGTGTGCTTTACGTTACCAACTATCCCGACCCGGTCTAATCTTGTGCACTCTCGGCTTGCAATACAAACACTGATCGTCCACTTGTAAAACAATCACTACGCTGACGTCAGTGCCGTCATCAATCATTAAACAACAAGTGCGAGCCAGTTTGCATGGTCATCGATCGTGCCAATGCCTGCATAGCGTCGGTGAGGCCTTGACATGGGGCCGTGGACCCTGCGGCCTATTCTCGCAGCTAATAGAGCCTTAGTAATTTTCTATGGGGGAGTGAAAGTTTTCCACTGAGGTTTGGTCTGGGTTTGTTGAGAATAAGACTCTAGCCGCGGTAGTTACCGCCCGTATAAAGACTTTAAACTATAAAAAAATTATAACTTCCTAGTATCACAGCTATTTTATTGTTCTAAGAAAAAAACTAAATTGAAATTTCATCTGCATAACATCAAGCTTTATATAGCTAAGGCTACATCTGAAAGCTTAAAGGTTTACTGCCGGTTTCCCGTACAGTCCGTTCACTAATCTACTGTTAACAGATGTCAGTATTTTTTTTGTATGCACTTTGGCCAACTGACGCCTGATGGTACCTAGATTAACAGATTTTTACTGAAAAAGAAATGACTAGACTGTCAAACTATAGAAAGATATACAGTAGCGCATTTAAACTACATACTTAGGTCTTCCTTTAGGCGTTTGACCATTGAGTTATATAGTTACTGAGTTTATAGTCAAACCGTCTGCCTGCGCCACCAAAACTCTTATCACACATGGTATGCCATGTGTACGAGTTACCGAACGAAAAGGAGTATTACATGAGTGTCTAATAGTTGTTTGTTGATTTGTACACTGTTTAACGTTACAGACGGAAGTTGCTGATTGGATTAGGAGTTTCCTCGGATCTACACCACAGCGTGCACTCTTAGAGCTTTGTGGCAAAGTTTTAGCTAACATACGAATTTGGATTAAATGTAATGAATGAGTATAAGACGTGACGTTAACACAACGAGGTGTACGTACAATTTGTTAGACAGATTCGAGAGTGGACCTCAAAAGGCAGGTCTAACAAAGCTTACCTATATCTGAGACCATTCTTAAGTAGGTACCCATTTTAAAATACTATTTAAAAGATATACAAGATACAGCACCTGAAATCGCAATCTCTCAGAGGCAGATTTATGATATGACAATCTTGAAACAATTGCAAGTGATGTAAATTACTTCAGCCAGATGTCGCTGCCTGTACGTAATACAGGCAAGTTTGTAAAGAGGTTCGAAATTTCGCCGATACCTGCACTTGCCCATTAGCTCAGTTGGGAGAGCGCTGTCATGGGTAGCCAGAGGTCGCGGGTTCAAGTCCCGGCATGGGTGGAATTTTTAGCCTCTATAGGTTTTTAAAATTGTCCTCAGCACGGGTTAGTGTAACAAAAATAATATAATGCCAATTAGATCAGGACATTTCTGATAAAAGGTTGGTCAACTGCGCTAAAAACCTGTCAATGTATACTATCTTTCTTTGTTCTTTTTGCGTGTCAGATTTTTATAAAGTGTTTTAATGCTAACCTATATTTTTATGTTTTATCGTGTCTGTTGGTTTTCTAAAAAATAAAGTAAAGTAATGAACCAGTGATTGGTTGCTTCTGGTATCAGCCAGAAGACGATCTGAAGAATAGAAGTTCTACCTACTATGCTTAAAAAGCAGCAAGATATGCTGATCGCAAGATCTGGCAACCACAGTTTGCCGATACCGATCGGTTGAGTGAAGTCAAATAAGTATTGCCAACCTTGGGGGAGAAACCGACCTGCTATTTACAATTTGAAATAACTTCTCGGTTTTTGGCATAAATGCTTTCTAGTCCCAGGTTCGAAATCCTAGGTAAGTAACCTGTCGTGGGTCCCAAACATCACTGTTAACATGATTGAAAGATTGTACACTTTATGCCAATACGATCTGTAAATGAAGATATGATTTTGTTTTACTGGTGGCGCTAGTTAGCTCACTTGTAGCATCGTTCGACAGGTAATCTTGTCCTAGATCGCCTGAGTTTTTTCAGAGGGTTTTATGGAGGGAAAAAGAAAACAAATCGTCTAAATCAGAAAATTTTCTTAATGTGTCATGGACGGAGAGGTGTTTGTTATCTACGTTATAAATCTCAAAAGGATTCATTAACGATTAGTGAGGAATATCAAAAATTGTTATAAATAATTCATTTAGTACTTAGTAGACTTTTTTACCAAATTACTAAATCCTCAGTTTTTAATATTCAGGTATATAAGAAATTACTTCATCTCTCTCTTCATAATACGATAACCAGATTTCACAGTTCAATGCTTTGCGATTCATCGCAATATTCCCAAAAACACTCGCGCCGGTCGCGAAAAAAATTCTTTACTATGTTCAGTCAACGTAATGTAGAATGTAAGTGTGAATGTAATCTTACCGTATCGAGCTTAATATGGAATGTGCAAGAAAAGGTAAGCACCTTATACTGATACTATAATAACCTTCGTATATTCTATTTAGAAGCGCGACTGCACGGAAATATGTTAAGCCTTTAACATATGTACAATGTAACATACTATTATTTTTTATTGCATTCTCTTTGGTACGCGATTTCGTAATGAGCATGCGCGGTGGATTTTCTTTCAACATTTTATACATACGAATCATTGAATTTAATACAAAACTCAGCTCAGCATAAGATAGTTTTAAGGTGAGACATTTTAGAGCGTTCTCGTATATTCGAACTTGACTAGATGCAGCCCTTCTATCACGTAACTTTCCGCTCTAGGTTAACCATTTTGGTGACTCCAAAGTGTCAAAATATGTATGTATTTGACAGTTCGGAGTAAGTTAAATCAGACAACTCCATGCAGTGGAGGACTTACGTAGCAGCGCCCCGGACTCAAACTTACCATAGGCAGTTCTGTACGTACATACTTGGTCACTGAAGTATCTAGAATCTATTCCGCCCTCGTCGATTTGCATTTTAAACTCGTTTGAATTTGTAATTGATGATTTATGGCTAGTGTGTGTATTGGCCCAGCTAGTCTATAGAGTTGGGAATGCCTAATGCCCCACTGAATAGTTTAGGGAACGCAATCTACGTGCCTGTCGATGTTGACTGATAGAATTTTAACGAGTTTTCATTCTGTATTCTTGCCCTTTCAGCACCGGCTACTTAGCTCTTCCGCTGGCTTATACCGCCTCCTGGTAATTTATTTCCTTAGTCGCCTTCTATGTCATCCACGAGAGGAAATTGAGTAAACCTATTCTTAGTCTCCTATTTAGCCTGTGAATTCAATATTCAGGATTCCGTAGCACTGGTGGTAGGTGACTGTGATACTATTGATTTCAGTGCGTGGTACAAATTTCAACCTTTTGGTCAATATATCAAATCTTACGCAAAGAAATAATAGCAATAATTTAAATACTTAGAAGCGGTGGTAGCGTAGTGGGTAGACAATTGGACTCGGAAGAGGGAGACCCAGGTTCGATTGCCAGTGCGGGCATGTACCTATGAATTTTCCTTCTAAGTTATGTACATTTGTGAAGTTGTAGTAGCAATACCACTCGCTAACGTTGAAGGAAAACATCGTGAGGAAATCTGGGTGTCTGAGCTATTCACATACCTCAGCGCTGTAAATCGCCAATCCGCGGTGGGCACGCGTGGTGATTACGCCCATACTCTCTCTCTGAGAGAAGGCCTGTGCCCTACAGTTTGACGCAGCCCGTCAGCGAGTGGTATTACTTCACAAATGTACATAATTTAGAAAATAAAGTCACAGGTACATGCACGCACTGGGAATCGAACTTGGGTCTCTCGCTTCCGAGTCCAATGTTCTACCCACTAGGCTACCACCGCTAATCAACGTAAGTTCTGTTTTAAATATTCCAGTAAATATAGTGACAATTGCCACCTTTCTGTGTTTGTGCTTTGTGTCGGACGTAATTACTACTTTCAGTTGTTTTCAACGTGTGGCGAGCAATAATTCTACAACGATTATTTACCGTCGGAAATTCTAAGGTTACAGAAATGATGATGAAAATAAGACTTCCATCAGTGTTATCAAAAAAACGAGTATTTCGTTTATTTAAGTTTTTATTTTAGGAAAAGGAAAGTAGAGAGCATCAAGATGCTCAAGTAAAATACAGTATTTGAATATTGATGTGTTTGTCATATAACCTTATATAACCCAATAATACACTCAATAATACACTCGCGTATCACCTATAACAAATACGACGAATCAAATGAGATCTTACTATTAAAAATTTGGCCATTGGTTAAAGAGTTATGAGGGAACGTAGAATCGGACATACATACAAACCAAATACATTATCGTCTTGGGCTCCGCCACAGTTCGGTAAATACTGTCAAAACCACCAAAAATATTTTTATGGAATACCGAAATTAAGGGATCTGCTTGAATGCACTGCACAGCCGATATGGGGTTGTGAAATTAGTAACTGCGTGCTAATCAAACTTGCATTTCACGGCAAATCAATGCAAAATTGTAGTGATGTTCACAGCTCTACGTCTACTCATCAACCTTATACAACCTTATTCATTTCTAAAATGAGTCATTCCTGAAACCATAAAAAGAGTTGGTGTTTTACAGCTTTTGTGAGTTTTTCAAATAGTACGTTTTTTGAAATATCAGGGTAACAGGATTGAATTCGCACTGAATGTGCTCTAACAACATTGCAGCCTTCAGTAACTGCGTGGGAGAATGTCCATTCTTTGTAAAACATAATGTGTTAACCATGGTCGATTAAGCAGCGCCACTCCAAAGCAGAAAACCGAAAGAAATCATATATAAAATCAAAACAATTAAATTTCACAAAATAATTTCAATAATAGTAAAACAAAAGTGGTTTCAAATGAACTTGAACAAATGAGTTTTTGGGAAATAACCCTGTAAGTATCACCCTAACGCCGATCGCTGCTGATAACTAATCTAATCAAACTCCAACAAATCACTTACATCAGTTCCTTATTTCTTTATCTTGACTGGTGCTGCAATTTTCTTCATTTCAATTTCCTAGAAAATCCTCAGTAATACCGCCGTATATAAGAACTATATTATTACCACCAGGTAAGTTTATTTTTACAAGAATTCTCTATCGTCATCATCATCAGCCCCCTGACGTCCACCTCAGGACACAGGGCGCCCTCATGGGTTTCATAACCATGAGGGGTTTTGCCATAATCGCCACGCTTGGCAGGCGGGTTGGCGATCGCAGTATGGGGTTGGAATCTCAGGAAGACGCTGCTGCCCGTCTCCTGGTTATTTCCTGAGTAGCCTTATATGAAATCCACGAGAGGAAATGGAGTGACGCTATTCTTAATCCGGCGCCACATGGACATTAGAATTCTCTAAGCGAAATATTAATACAACTGATCATCCTCCATTCCACTGAAGCTCTGTATAAATATTATGTCAATGCACTAAGGGATCCTTCAATGGGAAACGAACCGTAGTGTGATACTTTAAGACACAATCTCGCTTGCAAGTAGAAATAATTGCATCGTTCATTAACTTCCTCGGCTCAGCGAGGCTACGGAGAATTATCACATTTATAAATCAACGAGCCTAGAGTTTTATTTATGTAGCCCTTTGTACCAATAGATAAAAAGGGTGTATTGGAAATGTACTAAAAACACAATCGACCTATTGACCTATTTTTATAACATGGAATGCCTCAAACAGGTTATACACATTATTTCGACCGTTAAAAGACTGTTGACTTAACACAACCCACAATTATATCACCAAATTAACATGCAGTACCTATAATTTCCACCCCATTAATCAAAATTGGTAATTGGACAGGTAAATTGTGTTCAATTTGGATACATGGTGATAATTGTTAAGGCTCGCGTTCACTAGGCTCGCCGAGCCGAGTCAAATCGAATCGCAGAAAGTCGCTTCCTAAATATTTACTATGAAACTGCGTCCATTAGCGACGACCCGCGGCGCGCTGAATTGAATCGACTGCGCGAATTGCTCGATAGGGGAATTTCTTCGCCGATGCGATTCGATTCAACTTCTTCGATTCAACTTTCAAACAATCTTTATTTAAGTAAAAATATTAATGTAATCTTTGTGTACCTATTAATGTTGTATACCCAGTATTGGGTTCAATGGAGCACGCCGTTTCCTTTTTTAGGGTTGCGTACCCAAAAGGTAAGGGACCCTATTACTAAGACTCCGCTGTCCGTCCGTCCATCCGTATGTCACCAGGCTGTATCTCATGAACCGTGATAGTTAGACAGTTGTCATTTTTACAGATGATGTATTTCTGTTGCCGCTATAATAAAAAATATTAAAATGAGTAAATAAAATAAATATTTACGGGAGCCCCCGTACGAGAAACGTAAGTTTTTGGCCGTATTTTGTTCGATATTAATAACGGCGATAGGTAGACGCTTGAAATATTCAAATGTTGTATAGATAATGGTATGGAACCCGTCGTGCGCGTGCCCTACTCGCACTTGGCCGGTTTTTTTCTTATATTCTCCTCTTCGTCATAAATCACCTCAATGTTATATATGGCATCCATATTGTGTTAATATGTACAGTAAATTTATATTTTTACATTCAGCACTTTCTACATGTAACTAGTAAATTGAAAAATACTTAACTAGTTTCTTTCCATTAGAATCAGTTTTTACCAATTTATTTTGAAAACAAAAGCTTTTTCCTTTTCCTTTTTTTCAGTACAGTCCAAAAATACAGTCCAAAAATAGCAGCTAAAACCAACTAGTGCTAAAACTTATACAATGGACACTATTTGATAAACCTGACGTTGATGCAACCGGCTAAGAAACATTTCCCATTCGATAGCATGCATTACTGTTAAACAAATAAGAGCGACATACCCATGAAGTCGGCGGGTACCGCGGGAACGGAGCGATGGTCTTGGTCGCCACATTGCTCGGCAGATCATGTTTGAAGCCTCTCTTGAGCCGCTGCTTGCGTTTTTCCCGCGATTTCGATCTTAGCATTAACGCTGCCTGCATGCTGGCCAGTTTTGTAGCCGACTCGTGACGTTTTAATCAGATCACTGGCTCGTGCCAACGTTTGGTAGCGAACGATTATTTCGGTAGCACGGAGTAACACTGATTTGAGCGAATTCTTTTAGAGGAGTATGGTAATTGTGGTCGCACTTTAGTTTTTGAGCGTTCACTGAATTCACTTAACTTGTTTATTGGTAAATTATTGGTATTGCAAGCTTTTGGTGGAAGCGGGTATTTGGAGGTTGTACTAAACTTGTTTAGTTGAGCGTTCACTATTGTACTTTTAACGATACTTACTTCCGCACAACTTTATTTAAATTATTTACCTATATGATATTTTTAACCGTAACCACTTCCAGCTAGCGTAGTCTAGTAGGATTTTATAATTTTATTAAGCGATTAGTAATTGAATTAGAACCAGACTTTTTAATGATATTTTTAACGCACGTCAAACTTCACCATTTACTAAGTTCCATCACAGTGGCTCTGTTTACAATCTTTTCAGACATGTTCTTTTAGAAATAGGCACGAGAAAGGCAGAAACTATTCGAGAAGATCTAATTTTCTAATAGTGGTCGATTACTTACGTTTATTTTATAACTAATACGATATGTTTATTGCGAGAAAATTATGGAAGTAAGCGCAATTTGGCGTGTTGTTTTATTTTAGGATTGAAAATATTTTCGATTGTTGTCCACTCCGAAGTGTTCCGACGGCGTTGGCCAGTGGAGTCACTCAGGTCTCGTTTCGCACGTCGATTCGCAGCCTCTGTCCTTTCGACACCAGCCATCGGACGCTACTCTCCGGTAGATATCGCAGGTTCATGGCCGGCCCTGTTTCACGTCACTTGACAACACTTTGCACATTTTATTGCTCAGTTCTTTGGTTTAATTTTACTGTTAACGTTAAGTCTAGAAAACATGGGAAGGTATTACCATCAGCGCATTTTTGAAACGGGTGGTGGCACATTTGATGGCAGCAATGGACTAATCAAACGTTTTTGTTTTCATCGAAAGGTGACGTCAACAACAATATCGCAAAACCCTATTTGCATTGTCTTCTGTTTGTTCATGATTTACTTAAACGCTAACAACAAACTCGTAACTACCAGCTACACACCACTTACCTACTAACAATACAGTCAGATACTAACATCAACCAACATCAATAACAGCAGATGCCTATTCCATTACAATTCAAAAATACTTAAATTCTACCATGCTTACAAACTGGTGGTGGTAATTCTGGCAAAGAGTGTATGTAAGTACTCTATCTGTTTTTTACAGTTTCATATTAAAATTTTCTGGGTGGGCTTTTATGCGTGTAAATCATTCCCGTAGTTAATCCCCCTGTATCCATACCAAAGAGTCATCCTAAACATTCTGGGCGTCTAATCTCGGTGTTAGACCAACATATTTGCCGGTACCTGGTACCTAGATTATAAGTTTTCAATGTCTATGTAACACCCACGTCATGACGTCGCAATTAAGTAAAGTTACAAATGTATTGCAGTTGTTTATCTGTCACTTTACTGAACGGCTACGTACATAAATTGTAATAGAAAAGTTATAATTGTTTAACTCTTCAATATGCCCACTCCTGCGATTAAGTAGTCAAACAAGGTATAATCTCACCGCATTGCCGTTTCATTTGTTTACTTATATGCAAGAAATGTATAAATATTGTTATGTTAAAAGCAACAGAATTCAATGCAGTGGTATCCCATAAGCTCGGCTACAAACTTCTTCAAGGACTTTTTTCTCAGAAAAATACACCACCACCAGGTAACAAGGGCCTAGATTCTGCTAGTGCATTTTAGTACAATGATAATTGCATGAATTGCGTTAACACGTACCAATCCTTCTTGGCATCATCATCATAATAATAATTGGTCTTTGCGTTCGTTACGGAAGATTTTAAGCAGTGCCTAAGAGTTATACTTATTTATTGACTTTGTGTGTCCTATAAGGCATGCCGCTCCCGAATCGGCCTTTTTAGTCATTCAAAAAAGTGTAACTCAGCATCAAGGATATGAAAAAACACGTTACGGATGCGTCCACGTATTTGTCACTGTACTATAATGCACTTAGAGAATTGAGGCCCAGCCAACGGACATCGAAAATGCTCTAGCACACGCATGTAGGATACCTCGGCGAGTTCGCATGGTGTCGGCGGGTGCGCGGCGGAGGCGGAGTGCGCGCGCGGCGGCGGCGCGAGGCGGGACTCCCAGTGCTGGCAAGAGTACGCGCGGACGCCGGTCGGCGCGGGGTGCGGCGGCGAGTGGGTCGGACTCGACGCGCCCTGGCGTCCGTGCTGCCGCGCCTGTGCAGATGAAAACGAGATAGAGCTTGGAGTGCGTTACTGAATCATGAATGACTGAAGCGCGACCGTGTATACGCTCACACGCACGATAAACTACCCTTATTTCCGTACAGAATTTAGTAAAAAGGGGGATAGTTCGCGGTAAGTCACTAATTTTATTCGCGCTTGAGAAATATTGATCCTCAGTCTTGTCGGTCTTGCTAATCGGACTAGAAACTGTCGCGCTTTAATAATTCTGAATTTATTAAATTCAAGATTTTAGGGCTTTTGACACTTCAGGTTACACGCTATCATTCCAGTGAGTCAGATGTTATATTAGTGATTTAAGGCGTGATGAGATGTAAATTTTATACGTGAGGCACTTGGATCAAAGATCACTATATTTTCCTCCATAATTATCAAAAATTAAATGTACTTATATAGATATCTGAAAACACGTTGTCCTACATTACAGAATTTTGATTGAATCCAAGGATACTCGGATTGGCGCCACCACTTAAAATTCAATATTTTTTTTACTTTTTTTTACTTTGTCTGCTCACATGGCTTACTTTGTCTGCCCTCGTAAGAGAGGCGCCACCTACTACGGCATACATAAAAACACCGCTAACGCCTGCTGCTCACCCAGCCCGGCGCAGGACTCTATCCAGTCCCTTGAACCAGTCTACCCTCTAAAAGTTGTCGCACACTTGGCTCTCCTTACGGGCGTCTATGATGTTTTACCTACAATTCGTTAAAAAAGTATCAGTTCACAAGCAACATTTGTCAATGTTTCATTTCACAAACTGTTGTTTTAGCAATGACATCTATATACAAAAAATATTTGATATGCAGTCATTTTTGAAATACATTATTTATTTTATGTTGAGAGGACAAACCTACATATCAACATTTGACAGATAACAAAAAATGTATTTTGCAATACCAATTTGATTCGCTTATTAAAGTTACCAATAATAAACTAAATTTTGTTTTTTCAGAAGAAAGAAAGAGGATAAAGAAAGAAAGAGGTTAAATTGTCACAGAAACACAAAGTAAACAAAAGGTACACAAACAAAAGACACGAACGTCAACAAAACAGAGATAAAACAAAACAATCGTGAAGAGAACATGTGAGGCATATAGAGTCAAAGGCAGCTGGGTACCATACAGTAATGTATGGCACCCAGCCACCTCGGACCTCAAACGCCTCAGGTGCCTCCGTGACAGCAAAAAAGGGGCTCCAACTCAGCATACTTTACTGGTGTATGCTATGGTTCGGCTAGGTTAGGTTAATCTGTCGCGGTAGTGTGCGCAAGCGTTCCCGTGGCCCCGTCCCTTGCGAGTGCGGAGGAACACCCCAGGAGTTTTAGTCGGTATACCGCCCTTTTCAGGGCGGGGAGTCCGACATAACCACCGTGCTCCCCCGAGCCGGTGGTACCCGTAATAGGGTTCCTCCTGGGCCAAAAAAAAAAAAAAAAAAAGGTTAGGTTAATCTAACTTAACTACTGTTCTCGCCCCCTCGCCCCCCTCGCAGGGGGGCATCCCCGGTGCCCGCCCATCCCTGTTTTCTGACTTGCGTGAACTGTATATTATGTTAAATCGTATCAGTAGAACTTTGTCGATTTAATGCATTTATGTTAAGAAAAGTTTACCAATAATCTGTGACCTCATAAGAAAAACCGGCCAAGTGCAAGTCGGACTCGCGCACGAAGGGTTCCGTACCATTATCTATACAACATTAGACACAAAGATCGAGAAAACGGCAAAAAAATATGTTTTTTGTATAGGAGACCCCCTTAGATATTTATTTTATATTTATTTAAATATAGAACTAAATATTCTGTGAATATTTTAAGCGTTATTAATATCGAGCAAAAAACGGCAAAAAATTTAGTGTTTTGTATGGGAGCCCCACTTAACTATTTATTTTATTCTGTTTTTAGTATTTTTTGTAATAGCGGCAACAAAAAGACATCATGTGTGAAAATTTCAACTGCCTAGCTATCACGGTTCATGAGATACAACCTGGTGACAAACAGACAGTAAGAAAGATAGGCACACAGACAGACAGACGGACAGTGAAGTTTTAGTAATAGGATCCCGTTTAGCACCCTTCGGGTATGGACCCTAAAAATCACTTTGTGAGATGTAAGGTTTGTGAACCATTCTTATATGGAATGTCGAGTTGTGAAATGATACATTTGCATTACGTTGCTTGCTGTCTGAAAATTTGTTAAATAACTGTCGTCTATAAATAACTGTTCGAAGGGGACCCACCTTACGGCCCGCGAGGGAGGCGCCGCCCGCCGCGGCGTACATGCACCGCTATCGCCAGCCGCTCACCCAGCCCGGCGCATGCGCATGGCACTAGCCGCGCGGCGGGCTCGCGGGCGCCGCCCCGCCGCTCAGCCGCATCCGTGCCTCACGGTATACGCCTAGAACGATAATGGGACTGATAAAGTTTGTCATTGTAAAACCGTTTTGACTGTACTTCATGTGCAATAAAGGTGTTTTGAAGCATTCACTGTGCTCATGGCTGTTGGTTACTTATACAAATACGTGGGCGTTTAAAGAGGATTACAAATGATTTACACAGCGTTTAATGCACACATTATGTAGGACCGCTCAAACGTTTTTTTAGTGCCAGTGAGATATTAAAACTTTTGTTATAAGTTAATGCGACCCCATAAACTGTGTGGTCTCTTGTCTGCCTTACCGTTGGCTGCAATGAAGGTAGTGAATATACATCTAGTATAAAATAAAATGTAGATAGTTATCTATGAACTTAATTCAAATAAAAATATCTGCAACTTAACATTGTACTTTACAAAGTACGGAACACTCTCGACAAAATTTAACGACTCAAACTTTACACAATTGATCATAATATCATATCATTATATACCAACGTCACACATCCCTAATATTTATCGTTACAATTCGCTGCATTTACATGGGTAAATTTATTTTGAGGCATTTAGTAATATTGTTCGGGTTCACTGTAAACATATGCGATGCAAATACTTTAGTCATTAAACGATAATATTCTTCACGCGGTTGAACATGTTAACAAACCCAATTGCGGATGCAAATGTGTATTTAAATAGCTCAACATATGAAATCTACTCATATGTTGATAAACAATTACAAAACGTATAATAAACTACGCAGTGATTGTTTATGGTACAGTCGAAAGCGCGTCAACCTTTACACTTTAGTTGCAAAGTCGTGCGTGGTGCAACGAAGTAGAGTGCATGGATCTATAGTATGATGTACTGTTGACTGTACCTACTGTACTGTAAAATTTTACGTGACAACGAAAATTTTAATCGGAAATAAAGCCCGAACAACACGGTTAAAATATTCATGCGGGTAAGGAACCTCCTCCACTTATTATTCTGAGTAATACAAAAGTTAAAACCGACTATAGTGCACAAACAAAGAGTTCAAAATTTAATGGAATAAGCTATCAAATATGGGACCTCACGACACTGAAGGCGTACGTACAACTAATCTAAATTAATGCGCCCGAAATCTAGACCACAGCATCTCGCGCTATCTCTTAATTTCCTGTGATAACGGAAATTAATATCGAGTTCATTATCAAAGAAAATTCGTTTTACTGAAATGGATTTCTAAATCTGTTTTAAGTGTGCGTTTTGATTCAAACTTATAAGTGGAAATATTACATTATTATGCATATTTTTATTCCAATAGTTAATTATTTTGTCGCTCAAAAACATCAGGAAATCGACGGAGATAGCCAGAGTTGTCTGGCTTGGCAAGAAATGAAAAAGAATACAGACAACCTCCATTAGTAGAGAAGCATAGGAAGAAGAAGAAAAGGAAGTTGTTTTGTTGAACTGAACTGAACTGCCCTCGCGGAATCGAACGCATAGGTGGCCCATACTAAGTTGGACACAGATCTGTGTCGCGGCAGACGAGTGGTAAGTAATTTCTTTTTAGTAATCTTTGTGGCTAAGGTAAGTAAGCGGTGGTAGCCTAGTAGGTAGATTCCCAGTACATTTGTGAAGTTATAGTAGCAATACCACTCGCTAACCGTGAAGGAAAACATCGTGAGGAAACCTGGGTGTCTGAGCTATTCACATACCTCAGCACTTGAATTCGCCAATCCGCGGTGGGCACGCGTGGTGATTAAAGCCCATACTCTCTCCCTGGGAAAAGGCCTGTGCCCTACAGTGGGGCGTATATAGGCTGCTTATGAAGGTAAGTAAGGTATACTGAAAAACAGCGCCGTTACAAGGCATAAATAACATTGAAAGGTTGCCATCTTCAACTAATCATTTATTAATTAAACTGCGCAAGTGTTTGCAACTAATTGTACTTTACTTGTCCTAAGCAGATGCAACTGTATCAAAATATAGTGACGAATCACAAAATAGTCACTGTTTCTACAATGGCCCATACGACCCAAACGTCCTGTTTTTCACCTAAAGAAACTATTAGTTCTGTCTCTTTTTGTACCATAATTTACGAGACTCTTTAGCAAACATATACATTGTACACAAAGCTTTTACTCAATTCGATGTACTGAGAACATTTACAGATTGACTGATAAGCCTGTAAATAATAACATGGTACGGACGTGAACCGAAGCGAATAACGTTATCAGAAAATGTCGTAGTAAGATACTTCCTACGTATTGTTAAACAGTAAATTGTTAGACGTACCTATCACTTGTAATTCACTGTGACGGTGAGAATCAATAATAATACCTACAGTGAGGCAACCATAGTCTATTTCTAGTAATTACATTTTAAAACAACTCAGGCCCTACACAATATTGCCAAACAAAAAAATTCAGGTTTTGGTTATAAATACTGGAAATAAATCGAGTGATAAATGTCGTGTGAAAAATGTTGTTCTGACTTATAGACTTTTTCGAAAAAGGTTAGGCTCTTCGTTTTAGGCTCATATTGTAGCTAACTAAATTATCCAGAGGAGTTTTTCTCAAATTTTTGATATCATTTTTCGTTTCTAAAATACCGAACACAAAATCTTTTTTAAATATCTTATCTTCGGGGATCGCACTTTTTCGTGAAATCGACGCCTACGCTGGAGCGAACGAAAATACATTTCCAATGTTAAAAAGCCACACTGGAAACAATATTTTATCATATTTTTATTTTACAAGAATGTTCAATGGACACGGCATTGATTGACGGATACAACCTTATAGATGAAGGCATAGCTCGTTGTGCAAACAATATCGACAAACCTCTTTAACATCATGTGCAAAAGCCGAAATACTCAATTTCATGCAAATGCAGAAGTCAAAGCTTCAATTTCGTAGCACCCGCTACGCCAGCGCACCGTAGCAATCGTAGTCGGCTACGAGGGCGTAGCAAGCTACGCTAACGGGATTCTTTGACGTTCGAAATAGAATTTACTCAGGGATGTAAGTTAACGTCGAGATGTAGGTATTTATTTGTTTCTAGTTATAATTTTGTGTTTGTATTTAAAAGCGACTTCGTTTGTAATGTTCATTATTGTTTTAATTGCAGTTAATTTCTTCGTATGCTATTTGGTGAAGTATTTGTGTTTGACGACCTCGTGGCGCAGCGGTAGTGCATCTGCATACCATGCGAGAGGTCCCGGGTTCGAATCCCGGCTGGGGACAAAAAAAAAACCCCAGGTCTTGGATGTTTACATGTTTGTGATGTCGTTGTTTCTGGTTCCCACGACACAGGGTATCATAGTGTGGGGCCAGAAGCAATGTATGTGCCTGTATGTTATGTTATGTTATATAGTTCAAAACTGTTTACAAAATATTAATATCTAGACATGGGAAAAAAAAATTGACTAAATTAAAGGACGATATTAGCATATATTTATAAATAGCAATTGAAATATTCCTTCAAATACAAAACCATAACCTCATATGCCACAGCACTTCAAATTACCAATCCGCGGTGGGCACGCGTGGTGATTAAGCGCACACTCTATCTGAGAAAAGGTCTGTGCCATACAGTGTGCTATACAGTGCTATACAGGCTACATAATTCAAAATCATAACCTACAAAAAAAACTAATCGCAGATACCGAATTATCACTCAAACTATGTCACAAATCCAACTCACGTCCACTTTATAGTTCACATATGACGCCAATTTAAAAGGGTCCACACTTGCGATCATATCGTTTAGCTCGACAAGAAATGGCTCTATAAAAGGGTTAAAATAGCTCGTAGGTCACTGGAGTGGGGTGACGTAACCTAGGATTTGACTCACCTACCCTCACTTAAATGGGTTATAAAGTAAGAAGAAGCTTATATGCTTACACTAAGCTTAGCATTTCAGCTATGACAGAATAAAGCCATTTTATAGTAAAACATCTCCTTCGAGTTATGAACATTGACCAACAATTGAGCAAACGCATTTCATACATTTTCATACATTCGAAACGAGGTGATCCGACAGAGAACCAAAGTCACCGACATAGCCCACCGAATTAGCATGCTGAAATGCCAGTGGGCCGGCCATATTATCCGAAGAACTGACAACCGATGCGGTAGACGAGTTCTCGAGTGGAGACCGCGGATCGGTAAACGTAGTGTAGGACGTCCTCAGACTCGGTGGAGCGATGATCGTTGCAGGGCGGCTGGCAAGAGCTGGATGAGAGTAGCCGAGGACCGTGCTCAGTGGCGTGCTATAGGAGAGGCCTATGTCCAGCAGTGGACAAGCATAGGCTCATGATGATTTCATACATGCACAAATAAATAGTTTAACCTAAATGTGTAAATGTACAAAAACTAAACCTAACCTGGTTTAGTCTTTTCGTGTTTTTCTCTCTTACTGGTTTGCAGCTAAAAATTATATTTAAGTGCACCATAAATTAACACAACATACATAAGCAACCTATATACGTCCCACTGTAGGGCACAGGCCTTCTCTTGGGGAGAGAGTATGGACTTAATCACCGCGCTTGCCCACCGCCCACCACGGATTGGCGATTTCAAGCGCTGAGGTATGTAAATAGCTCAGACACTGAGGTTTCTTCACGATGTTTTCCTTCACAGTTAGCGAGTGGTATTGCTGCTATAACTTCACAAATGTACATAACTCAGAAAACAAAGTCATAGGTACATGCTTGAACAAACAATCGAACCTGGGTCTCTCGATTTTGAGTCCAATTTTCTATCTACTAGGCCACCACCGCTCTACCATAAATATAATGTAATATTATTAAAATTTTATTGGGATTTATCACCACGCGTGCCCACCGGATTGGCAATTTCGAGCGCTGATATGAACCCAAGGTGTTTAGGTTTTCTTCACAGTTATCGAATGGTATTTCTACTACAAATACGAGTGTACGAATACGAATGTACGTAACTTCGTCAACAATATCATCGGTTCATTCCGGGATCCGAACCCACGATCTCTCGAATACCATCCAAGCACTACCACCGCTTGCATAAAATTGAGTAATTAAGACTGCATGCAGGTAAAGGTTGACTTGCTGCCAAGTGTACCAGCGCAAAGTTTAGCCAGCGTGTGTACCTTTTGTGTTATTTTTACTGACTTTGGGACCAACCTACGTAGTGGCCCTTTTATATGAGTGACAAAGGAATACTTTTTTGTCGTCCATTGTTCAAGATTACTCAGTTGGAGTTTAAGGCTTAAGGTTTGCTTTCAGCCACTGAATTTTTTTGCTGAAATTGGCAACAACAATTAATTTTAGTAAAATGTTGGTATACTTTTTTTTAAGAAAATCATCATCGGCCGTAATGTAGTTGCTAAAAAGCGATGGAGTCTTTTAGTTGTTAGTTCATTGAAATATAATTGATTAGCGACTTAAATCTGTTACTTTCCAAGGGTAACCCATACCTTTATTTCACTATTAATATCTCATTTCATTTACATTTAGTTTAGGTGTAAACAAAAAAAAAAAACATACTTTCCACGTCAATAAATTTATATTAATACTAGCAGACTCGACAAACGTTGTTCTACCATATTACAAATTAGCCTACTCTCAACAAGCATACAACCTATTCTCAGATCTACCAAATATATACAAAAAAATCATAAAAGTTGGCGAAGCCGTTTTGGAAGACTTCGATAACAAACATTGTGACACGAAATATTTATATATGAGATATAAATAATGGTAGAGGTTGATATTTTTTTATTTAACAACATCGAAATAACAACTTCATGGAAATTATTGCTTGTCGTTTTATAAAGATTTCTATCAAACATTTCTTTACACGTAGACCAAAGCTAGATAAAGTGAAATAAATATAAGTTTCCACCAACTATTTCACTCAGATTGCATTGTTTTCCACGGGCCGTCACAAAACCCCCATGCCTATTCAAAAAAAGGGATAGAATTTCTACAAGAATACGAACAACTATTATTTTATGCACGCCTGTGTGCCGCGAGTTGTAACTTAACATTTTACTCAGATACAGATTTTTTTACTTTTCAGCCTCTCGTCGGCCAATATCGCTCATTTATTAAGTAACGGCAAACGAAGGCATATTTGAAGTGTTGCTATAATGCCCTCTAAGGGCGAAGGAAAACTTCGTGAGGAAACCTGAGCACCTGAAGTGTTCACATGCCTCAGCACTTGAAATTGCCAATCCGCGGTAGGCACGTGTGTTAAGTAAGCCCACGGTTTGCAGTTTGGCAAATTTTTCAACGTGTTTGTTGTTTTCTTTTTGATAAAATCTTTAATTACAATAGTTACACAGGCTACATAAAAAACTATCCAGCTAAATATCTTGAAACAATGCTAGTTGCTCAATTGTACCTGTCTACTTAGAATCGAGAGGGCGTGTTCAGAGACAATACATCAACATGTTGTATGAACGCTTAACGACTGTGACCTGGTTGCACACACGGTGCGAGGAAACGGGTGTCCCCTTCCGACCACTTTAATACCTGAGCGAAGGGTGTGCATATGTGATGCAATCACACAAAATTGCTGGGTGGCAAATTTACATTCTAACCTAATCTACCTTGTAAGAATAGTCGGCAATATGGCTGTTGAAATATAACTCCTACACAACGCAATCACTTGACTTGGTTCCAAACTAACAGCCGTATTAACCTCTGAGATCGCTCTTGAGTCCCCATATCAAGATACTGTTCGAAACAAAATAGCAACTTGCAGTAACTATCTCAAAGACAAGAGCACTTTATTGATAGGATCCTAGATACCCGGTGCTGTGGTAACCAAACAGCGACATTACAAACATGGAAAGACACTTAGCCTGAGGCTGATATTTTATACATTTGGCAACAAACCATAAATAACCCTTGTGAATTATATCCATCGTCGCACTAATCCATGTTGAGGACAATATGGTGAAATTTTTAGCCTCTCAATAGCTTTTTAAGACTTGTCACGTTGACAGACCTAATCGCGATTGGCAATTAATAAACTTACGTCTGATTAATATGCCGGAGGTCGTAGGTTCGATTCCCACTAGAGGCCGCCGTGCATTTGTACAAATTGCCTCAGTCTGGGTGTATTTCCATGTGTGTGATGTCCTTGCCTGGTTACCATAGCACAGGGTATCCTAGTTTGGACAAGATAAGTAGTGCGGACTTCTGAGCTGAGAAGTTCACTTAGTTTCCGACGCAAGCTGTATCAAAATATTTTTTTGAATCCTATGCACCTATTTTGTTACGGGTGCATTTGCAACTAAAACTTAAAGGTACCTACTGTAAACTGTTACGTACACTGTGTGGTCATCATAGCACACATCGGTGCGTGCGTTCAATCTGATTATACCTAATAGCGGGAAAATGATACAGACATCGAAACTTGAAATCTGTATCATCTGTTATCTCCTATTCTACACTTAGTTACTGACTGATAGGAAACGCACATACTAAACCAGTGGGCCTCGAGATTTGCAAAAAGGGGATTTTTTTGTTTGAGTGTCATAGGGGAAAAGAGGTGGTAAAGTTTGTATAAAGAAATCATCTTTTACGCACCTTATCTTATGATGACAAGAGAATGCTTACCACGTCACAAGCTCACCTAGTTTGTATCCTAGATCCTACATCACAGGATTCCAGACTTATAAACCACCCAAACTGAAGCCATTTACACGTCAAAGTAAGGCAGCCTCCTCCGGGAGTCAAACCCATGACCTTTGTCTTAACTGTCTTTTATCTTAAACGCTGGTATAGAAATACAATCCGTGGAATTTTATAAGCCGCTAATGTGAGAGTTTATTAGAGAAGATTCAAGTTGGCTGTTTATGTAAGAAACATACCTGAATATACGAATGTGAGCGCTGAGAATTCATTATGTAGATACCGGTGTGTATGTTTTTATTACAAAATCTCTCAACATACGAACACAAAACTCTTGCCTGAGAAGTCTTGGATGGTATTACACACCTGTGTGATCTTATTAGCAAATGGAAACTACGTCACTGAACTTGGAAGCTTAGTGTATTCTACATTATTCGCCTTTCACTACGTGTTAGTCCAGCACATGTTGCACGGTTAGAAAGCTGTTTGAACGAGGATATCTGGTTGTTATGAAGTGAGAGAATAGAAGACTTTATAAATGCAATAGGCGTGGTGACCAGCTTATAAATGTTTGTTGCCTCTTTCTATGCAATATTCTTAAGTTCATATTGACCTGTGTTTTCTATTAAGGGGATATTCACAGATTTACCACAATGGAGTATTTAATGGGTATGTTTATATTATTAGTGCAGCTATAACCTTTACAGTCCTGATCTTGAAAATAACAATAGTATTCAATTTAATTTAACCGAACTTTCACTTCCATTGAAATCACAAAATGTCGAATTGCATTGACTACCATTTTTAGAAACAGTTATTCAGTAAAAAGTCATGCCATACGGGCACTAACACCTTCACTCAGGAGGACTTAATGATGGCAAGTTCTGGTCCGCAACTATTTAATAAACACTTTGATGGAAATGGTTTTGCCATTGACACGCTAAGAAGAAGCGAAAAATCAATAAATAAATAGGTTTCCACTCAACGTAATCACTTGGCCAGTCCCAAACTACTTGTGCTACGGTAATAGAGCATGCACCCAGTTCCTACATGGTTACAAAGTAAGGTTGATTACAACATAAAATACCCAGACTTGTACAGAAGCCGTTCGTACAAATAAACCGGCCTTCAGCAGGGATCAAATAGGTAACAAAAAGTTTAAAAAGATTATTTTTATTTTAGGTTATTTTTACACCTAGTTTATCAATGTGTTAACTAGATTATAAAAATGAATTGCAGTTCGTTAGTCTCGCTAAAACTCAAGAACGGCTGGACCGATTTGGCATTTCTTTTAAATTTGTGGAAGTCCAGAGACAATTTGAACTTTATAGATGTTTTTAATACATTAACATCACAAAGAATTCACATATTTGTGCGAGCGAACTTAATAATAACAACTTACACACAGTACAATCACTTGATAAAGATATTGACTTGACTATGGTTTCTTGCATTTGGTTTCTTGTATCAACAGAATCCAAAGCCTGGCCGCTAATTTCAAGCTATTCTGTGACAAGAAAAAATTCTGGGTTTTTACTATGATCGTCAGTCGTTACTGCCCGCTCTATAAGTATATTGATAAAGTTTTTTCAGCAACAAAGTGGATGAGTTGATTACGTGCAACGTTTCGCGTGAGTGCTAAACTATGGCAGTCACGAGCGGTTCTGTGTGCCACTATCTTTTTTAAAACGAAAACTCTGATAATTATAATATGAAACATCTGTCTGCAGTATGACCGATGGTACAGTTGGTGTCTCCTCCGCGTTTGCATCTGGGCGTATTTTATATTGTATTCTACATACTCTCGTACTCTCTTGTACATTTATGCATGTTTGTGATATCTTGCCTGGTACAAGGAAACCTAGTTTGGGACCTGGGGCGCGACTAAGTATCTTTCCAACCTACTCACAACCTTACAGTTAAATACACACTTCGGAAACAACACAGCACACACAACACACTATAGTGGATAGTTACTTACGGATTAGGTAGGTATGACAAGTTATTGTGATGTGTAGAAGTTATTGTTATTAGAATTGAAGTGGGTAAATATTTTACAAGCCTTTATTTTTTCACGTTTTGTTAGCTTTTCCATAAATTCGTGGTTGTTTTTCGATGCAATCGTCTTTTTCAAAAACTTGTACGATACATAACGATACAAAACGGAATGTTTACGTAATGAACGTTAATGTTGTTAGTTTCACAATTAATAGATTGTGATGTGGAGAACAAGCTGACAAAGAAACTCCACATTTATTCTTTTCAAAACACGTTTTAACTAAATTAACAGAGTTTTCAACTTAAAATATTAATCATGAATATGTTGAACACTACTCACAATCGTCCTGTAATTAATATTAATCTACTGTTTAATGCCAAACATGTTTGTCTTCTAAATAATCCTTGTTATGTTATATTAAGCTTTTTGCACAGAATGTGCTTAACACATTTTTTAACCGCATTGGAGGTAACTCTAACATATCTTGAGGAATTTTGTTGTAGTACCTTATACAGTGCAAATCCTAGAAATATTGAAGTCTCAAGACTAAATCCTGATTAGATAGAGGCCAATTCATTATTCAATTCAGACTTGCTTATGCCGTAGACGCACACTCATAATAGATTCATCAAGCTAAACGACTTGCAACGGCGGGTTCACTGTGAAATTAAAATGGCGTTCAATATGTGGAAACGTTCATACCTTGATTGCAATCAGAGGCATAACCGACACGAAAGCTGAACTAAAGCGGCGCAATTTTTTATTCATGAAATTGAATAGCATGGATTTTTTAGGGTTGCACAAAATGGAAACTTTAATTTGGACTTATGCAATTTGTCAATGCAATTCGTAGTTCGTAAAAGTATATGTGGGTGTACCTACGTAATGAGAATGTTAAATGTCATAAGATAAACAAATAGGGACGTAATATTCCAGTCATATGTCATGTTTCTCAAACAGTAAAGGACTCTCCACATTTCACAGGGCTGGGGTCGTTAGGATTAAAGAATACCCGATGAAGCCTGACATCACCCGGTCCATCACAGTACCAGGTTTTAATTTGGTCTCATATTGCAGTCCCTGTAGTCTTGTAGAATATAAGGATTATTCTTGTAGAATATTAGATTAGTCTTGTAGAATATAAGGATTATTTTAGATTGTTATGGTTGCCCTCGCCCGAACTCAGCCCGGTGTAACGTGTATAGAACTTAAAAATTTGAATAAATTTTTGAATTGTAAGTATTTTAAGGTCCTTTTGGTATTTTGACAGTCATTGATTGTTGTTTAATATGGTGTCGATTCTTGACAATGTAAACACTTAGGCTGATATTCAGAAACGATTTTGAGCGTGAGCTCAATGTGAGTCCGGGTCTTCCAACTGTCAAAATGAAAGTCTCAGGGATATTTTGTATTCACAGTTGAGTTTGAGATAACAAAAATTGAGCGCAAGCTAAGCTGAGACTGAGTAGTGGATTTCGGCGACTTAGCTCAGAATCAAGGTGGCAATGACGAAGAAAGTAGCGACACCTGTAGGCAATTCGAGAACTCTAAATAACCTGTGGCTGTGGTGAAGTAACCTTTTTTTTATTCACAATTTGACATTTTGCATGCTCATTTTCCTTCGAAAAGTTAAATTGTGTTTTTAGAGTCATTACTCTATTTATTTACTTCTCATTAGAAGTCAAAATAAAGTATAACCGCGCGTAAAAAGTTTCCACATTTGTTGCCATCTCATTCACTCTTGTGGATTATTGTATGCCTTTCATGTAGCTTTAACAGATAATATAAACCGGTAACGTCAAAAACTGTACCACAGATTACACGCTCACGTAAGTTTAGCTTGAGCTGTGGCTTAGCTGAGTTCGAGTCGAGATATTGACTGTGAATACAAAATTCTTGAGTCTTTGTTGAGATTGCTCAGCCGATGCTCAGCTTAGTGCTCGTTAAGTGTAGCTCAACGCTGTGTTTCTGAATATCGGCCTTAGTTCGGAATCAAAGCTGGACCATACATTATTGTGCAGCTATCATTTTGATAGCTAAACATGATGTTTACCATGAACTATGCTGTAGCCAGGATTGTGTCCTCATAGGAGCACTCCTCAAGGGTTAGTAGCATGGACTTAGTAAACCAAACAAGACTTTCTACCGTATATATAGTGCAATACTAACACGTGATTTTAGTTTCTTAAGCTACATTTTTTTACCATTAAGTCTTGTAAGCATACGAGAGGATTTTGTGTATGGCCGTATATCGTAACGACATCATTAAGAATTTTACTTATTACATCTACGTTCGTGTTAAAAAACTGGTGAAAGGTTCCGAGAAGTATTCGTAGAGTAGAGTGAAGATAAGGAAAAATTAATTAACTGTTTATCACTTAGACATAACAAAAAAATAATAGTAGAACCATTAATTCGATTTAAATAACCCTAAGGCATATTCTTTGGCAAGCAAACGGCCTATAAACAAATTAAGTTTCCGCCTCTAGAAAAAACTACTCAGTTTTTAACATTTCGACTTTGATCAAATGATATCGAGGCACGAACACCTGCTTTGTACAACAAGAAACACAATACTAGCTTTTATTACGGATACACATAATTTAAACTTTAACATCATATCCATTTTTAAATTGATTTACAGTTAGTACTTAATAATGTTTTTGAAGTTAACGGAAGGCAAAATGTTTTAAAAAACTGCACAAAGAGCTTACTGGCGTAAATAACTTAACACATGTCAAAGAATGCAATAAAACAATACCAATAACAGTTGAAGAACTCGATACTTAGTTACAATTTATATTTGATTTATAACTGAACACTTCACTCGAAGACAATGCAAACAATATCTTTGCCAATTAGATGTAGAACATAGACCAAAGCACTGAATCAACCAGTCGGTCGTTTTTGCTGAAAATCGACCGCTATAATGACGTCACCTTTTTTTTAATAAAGAAACGGAACGAGCACGAATTTATGCTGTCGCGCAACCGGGCATGGGACGGCCACCGCCAATCCCATAATACGTTTAATCCCTTAATTAGTCCACTATACACACCGCCAAACTGTAATTTAATTGAAAACTTGAGCACTGGCCGTTTTGGCGACACTTTTTTTTCTGCACCGATTTTTGTTTGCTTTATCGCGCGCGCGCCTTTATCGGCGAACTTTTTTCGAAATCGTGGCGCGTCTGGAGGCGCGGGTGCAGCTAGGGGGCGGAGCGCCGGCGCTGTGTGCGCACGGTCGGCGCCCCAGCCTCGACTGCCGTTCGAAATTCGATTTTTCTGACGTTTCCTCCGCGCCTCGCCGCGCGATCGAACTGCACGCCACGCTATCGCTGCCCACTGATTTTGCACGTTCATAACTCCGGCAGCTTTACGAGTATATCTCCCGACTTTGACACGCGACTTTGGCCTGTGTCGTTTGACCTTGTGATATGAACTTAACAAAAGAGTATTATTTATGCTTTTATAGTTATTAATGTTCCAAGCCACTTTTCCTGCCTTTTCATTCACTTCGATGAGTAACGTTATATATTAAAAGAAAATTTTTCAATGTCATCGCGTACTTTAGTTCACGTTAATGCCATATGGCGTTAAATATATGCAAATTGCTTTGAAATGAGTTAAAACTAACACTCCGCGTGTTCCTGCACTTATAAAATTCAAATCGCCAATGTATAAGAATGTCGGAATGGCTAATGAGATGCTTATGGCAACCATTACGCCAATACACCGGAACTGTGAATAATTTATGACACGAAAATATACGAAATTACGTATAGGCAACATCGTGAAACATACCTAAAAAGTTTTTATTTTTGGCGACATAAGAACTAAATTCCAACAATTTTCAAAACATACCAAGGGGTGAAGAAAGTTTTTGGCCCCACGAAAAACACTAATGGCCTTGAGGTGGAAACAGCCATTCCTACAAAGTCGGATCAAATTGAGTTGGATCACCTACATTGACTCAACCGGCTTGGCTTACAAAAAGTTGTTTTGTAATGGTTCTATCTTCTTAATATCGTACTATCTATATTTTATCTTCATTTGTAGTAGTTATATATTTTGACAAATAACAGAGATGGTAAATAAATAATGTTATAATTTTTTTATTATGAAGTTATGCTAAACCATGACACTGATGGCTAGAATCTTGTTAGGACTAGTCTACCTAAGTCGATCAGGGTGCTAAGGAATAGGCTATGCTTGGAGATGTAACATACTTAAGTCATTTGTCATAGCCTATACGATTGGCAAGTTGAAGTGGCAGTAGGCTGATCACATCCACCCATCACATCCGGTGCAAGGTTCTCGAGGGAAGACCACGAACTGACAAAAGCAACGTAGGACGACTCAGAGGCTCTCTGGACCGACGACCTGAGCCAGATTGCTGGCAGTGGCTGGATGAATACAAAAAGAAGTCGCGTTCTTTGAAGGAGGTTTATGTCCTACAGTGTACGAATACTGATAGATCGAAGTCATTTCAAGTGTACACATCTCCAAACATTAGCTGACCATGATGCCATTTGGTATATTGCATAAGGCAAAGTTGCATTTTGTACTCTCTACAAGCCTCAAAGCCTTCATTGAAAGCCACGTTTGCGGTCGTAGCGTAAGTTCAACCAGCATTGGCTGCCAAAACTCTCAGATAACTGTAAACATTGTCTCTAGCTGTGATTTGGCTCCAGACTTTGATGGCAGCTTGCATAGATGCTTAAAACATACAGTGTGCTTAGATAAAGTAACTTCTAGACCTCATTCTACCCTTATGACAGTTGAGTGGATTTTCCGGATGGCTTTTTGTTTTTGCTCAAATAATGCCTCAAATATGTACGTAGAAAAACGCATTAGGTATTTGACGTTGGCGTCATTGGACTAGATACCTACCTACATAAGTCATCCATCACTATGATAATTTTCTTTGATCCACAATACAAAAATATACTTTTGGTTACATTGTATCGAATAACCGTTGCTATGATCTGTGTCATTAAGTCCTAGTGTTGTGTTAATATGAATAAAACATTTGATACAGCTGTATAACAAAAACTTTTTTTTTTTAGAACTAAAAGTTGCTTTTTGTAGAGTTGTTTTGCCAAAATATGTTTGCACAATTTAATCACCGATTTTCGGGCGTTTGAAGTCTTCCTAATACACCGTGTATAAATCGATTCTATATCGTTGAAGAATATGCAGCACAAATACGAAAATAGTAAAAATTTAAAAGCAAAGCCTTGAAGACAAATTGAGTAGTAAAATACATGCACAAAATATACACGTAATGAACCTAGCTGAAAGCATAACAATGTTACAATAATAAAACTGCAATTTCTCAAGACAAATGCAGTTGCAAGAAAAGGCAAAATCATAATCAAAACAAAAGGTTAGCATAGACAAAGTGGAACATTTTCTGTTTTTTACTCTTACGTTTTAGCTTCTCATGTTTTTTTCATTAATTAACAAAGGAACCTAGTCGCCAGGGAATTTCCTTGAAAACATTGGCAAATGGCTTTTCTATTTAAAGGATCGTGAAAAAAATATTGATTCTACTCATTTAATGCTTAGCTAAATCCAAACTTCGGTGAACTTCGTACCGCCTTAGAATCCGTTTATACAATTCTTTTACAACGCCATCTATTTTTAAAACACAACGTTCGCTCGCACAGCGCCATCTATTTTAAACTTTAAATAAATATTATCCCACGGCAACGCATTACCGAGATATCAAGTATGCTATGTCTCAATTCAGGTCTTTGTCTATCTGTACGCCAAGTTTCACGTAAATCCGTTCAGCTTTTATTGCGTGATTGCTTAACAAACATCCAAACATCTTCGCAAACTTTCACATTACAATATTAGTAGGATTATCAGTATCTGCTTGGGAATGAAAGATAAATTGTATCTTAATGACATAACAATCTGTTAATCTACTGTGAAAAGCTGTCAGCCCTTATGATACGCGCACCAAATTCTGAACGATTCCAATCATCTAACTGTCGAATTAGTATGGAATTTGACAGATAAGCGATTGAAATCGCTAGGTTTTGGTGCGCATAATTTAGACCCAAGAACTGACAAGGTAAACAAACTGGTTGAATATACAGTTTATTTTTTAACAATTAATTAACTTGGTTTTAGTGTACGACAAACGATAAAGGGGATCACTTTAAGCAAAATTGAGCTTTCTTAGTAAGTTATTTTTTTTTAACAGTAAATGGAATCAATTTTATCGGTTAAAATATATATATTTTTTTTTACTTACACTGAGTCACTAAAAAAATGGACAGAAAAAAAGCAGAAGTACGCGCGCTCCATTGAGCACGCATCAATAACAGAAAACCGACACGTTATACTGGAAAGATTTTATCAATTTCAAAGTCACTGCCGCGTCGTTAGCACAAATGACTGCAACCACCGACCGAAACGCGCCAGTATCTATCTACACGAAGCTTAACATTTCAAGACGTACCTTTGTAGTTAAGCAGGCGTATCATCGGCAAGAAGCTTTGTAGCCACTTAAACCCTCGAGCTGGCTGCTTGCCAGCCAAGGCGGTCGTGTATTACAAACCATTACGTTCACATTAACGGAACCAGTCTGGCTATTGCGACATTGCTTTTTTTCTTTTTTTAAGTAATTTCTTTTTCAGCAGCCGTGACAGTTTTTGCGGCCAGCTGCAATTTTTCTTGTTGCGTCAGGCGGGAAATTGTTTCGGAAGTGTTTTGTTTTGTGTGACACAAAAAAGTACACCTGTGAACTGTTTTTGGTGGGTGATATTTTTGATTAATTTAGCATTTTACTTTTATGTTATGTGTACTTGTGCTCCTTTTTGTGACGAAGCTTGTTGTGACGAAACTTTTTGTGAATGTTCTGATTTTGTGTTGCCATTCTTTGCTCCAAGTAAATGTCATTTTATGTGTCTATTATTTTAACTTACACGATGTACTGGGGTAGGTTGCTACAGCCACAAAATTTAGGCTAGCACCGGCTATAATTTTCTGGGCAAATACTGCGTCAAAGGCAGTTTTCTTGCTGGTGAAATGCACGAAACGGGTTTTTGTCGAGATTTTCATAAATAGGTATTTCCTTATAACTAAAATTAATCTTATCCTCCTCTTGTATAATGTTTCGGCTAAAATACCTGACAGTAAAGTAAAGATCCTAAAATATCACGTCTAATACTATAAAATAATCTAAACTCTTGGAAAAGATATAACCTCCAAATGACTGAGTTTATATTATCCATCAACCAATTTACAAAATGAATTTTGTTTACATGAGACAACATTTTCTGGGATTTAAAATCGCTCGTCTAGGTACAGCTTATTCATAATCTAGTTATCCAGATCATCCGACTGTACTCTTGGCAACACAAGTTTAGTTATTCCATTAGGGCCGGTTGCAAATTGCGAGCCAGTAAGCAGGACGGCAACAGTCAATCCAGTGTCAGGTTTACAAACATTAGGTACCCGGGAGCGGGCCCCAGGGAGCGCAATAGCACAGCAACGTAACTTAGCTGGCAATGCCCGACAAATAACTTGAACAAATGCCCGACAAATGATTTTGACTTCGCATGGATGTATTTCGAGTCTCTTTGGTGGGGGACGCGGGATATGATTTAGAAGGCTGACTTCATAGACTTTTATATTAGCTCTAGCGAATGTATGAAATGGATGAGACTTTTTTTAGATATTTCGGAGTTTCGCTGAAAATAATTCATAAGTTTATTGCGACCATGTAGTTGTTTAGTGGTTACATTTAGGGTTTGTCTCATACGTGATTACCCACTTAGGACACAGCTATTTTCAAGCAGCATGCAGTATTAAAATAAATGAAGTTTGACCATAGAATTACATCTGGCAACAGAGTGAATTTCATACATAGATATTTGATTGAAATTGATTTAGTAGGTAGCTATATAATATAAATGAAATAAAAAACTACAATGTCAATAATAAAATAAAAAAGATTAAATCACAGATCTATAAAGAGCTACGAAGATTTTTGTACGGGGCCTGGCATAGTTCATAGTGGCGCCCTCTATATTTTTTTCAATATCGTGGAGCATGTCGAAGTCTCGTAAGTGGACCTCGCCGAAATGGACATGTGCGAATTTGTTCAAATCTGCTTATAGTCCAGTATTTAGTGAAAAATGATTCAAAAGTTAAGTTTTATAAAAATCTCATACAAACTTCAAAGCTCAATAACTCCTAAACGTGCCACTTTAGGACATGGTGACTTTAATAATTTCTTGTTAACTTTTTTGTCCTCTATCGATCTAGCTAGGTTTCATCGTGCTCCACGACATTGAAAAAAATATAGAGGGCGCCACTGAGACTATGCCACTAATCTTCGTGGCTCTTTGATTAAATTGAAATAAATTAAAACCTATATAATATCTCAAGCAATTCAATAATAATTAATTGGTCTAATAAATAAAGGTGATGATGTAAATAAGAGATGATGTATTGATAAGTAGAAGAACTCCCTTAAGTTAAACCTCTTAACCTCTCTTTTTTATCATTTCTTTGGAACCCTCTGAGCACAAGTTCTACTCGCACTTACTCGCTTTTTAGTTCTGTACCTAAAGGGTGCAAACGGGACCCTATAATGCCTCTTTACAAAACTAACATGTTTATATGCCCTTATTTATTTTAGTTTTATACCCGTTTTCCTTTAATTATACTTAGATCACTTTGTTTCAGTAAATATCGAAGGAATATTTACTTCAAAGCGGTCGAAACAAAGTACAGATTGAAAGCAACCATAGTTCACAAAACTAGGTCGAAGTGGTGTAGAACTTAGACAATGTGTTTCTTCGTTGTAAAGTTTTATCAACAAACTACATAATTAAAGGAATTCAATTTCAAACAGCTCTCTATATATACATTTTATTGGCATTAAAATGTAGTTGCAACAACTTTTGCCCTGAATTTTTTTCTCAGATAAATATTATTCGTTATTTTCGTATTAAATTTAATTTGCGCTTTATGAGTACGAGCTTTACGAATGTGGCGGTCTGCGGTAAATTATGGACTTACATAGAAGAATGTAAATTTTATGCAACATATCATCATCATCATCAGCCATTTGACGCCCACTGCAGGACATAGGTCTCCCTCATGGTTTTCCTAACGATGAAGGGTTTTGCCATAATCGCCACGCTTGGCATGTGGTTGGAATCTCAGACAGACGCTGCTGCCCGTCTTCAGGTTTAGTCGCCTTCTACGACATCCACGGAAGGAAATGGAGTGATGCTATTCTTAATCCGGTGCCACACGGAACATAAAATTATCATTTACTATCTTTTAAAGCATTATCTATCGAAATAGTAACAGTACGAAGCAGGGAGGCTTAAAAATAGAAACAACCTTTTTGACGGAATTTAAAATTTAACAAAAATATCAATTGCAAAACTCGATGTCATTTATAACAAATTTTATTCTTGACGACGTATTTTAGGAATTGCGTTCCTTTGTGGTAACCTTGTATAATACGACACTTTATCCATCAATCAATATTATCCATCGATTAATATTGTCTTCTTTTTCATAACTATCCTTTTCAACTAACTTCCTACAAAAGTCCCTTATTAATAAAATAATTACAAAAAAAAAATCCAAGAGCTTACCGTTTCTACGTCCCGTTTGTTTGAGTTTACTGCTCACACCGATACTGTTGCCTACTGTACAAAACCACAACAGCATAATGTAGATCAGGGGTGGCAAACCTTTACATAGTAGGTTCCATATTTTAGAAAAAATGTGGTCATGACGTGCCAAATTTAGCTGTCTGACAACAAACTACATTAAGTTTGGCGACTTTGGTAAAAACTGGCCAAGTGCAAGTCGGACTCGCGCACGAAAGGTTGCGTACCACTATCTATACAAAATTAGACAAAGATCGAATTTCAGAACAGCGCCATCTAAAGAAACCAACAAGAAACGTTTAACATTGATATTTAATGAGATGACATCATCGCTGTGAAGGTTACATAGATGGCCGCTAGATTTTTTGGACGTTTGTTTTTTTTAGTATTTGTTGTTATAGTGGCAACAGAAATACATCATCACGGTTCATGAGATATAGCCTGGTGGTAGACAGACAGATAGACAGACGGACAGAAAGACAGACAGACAGACGGACAGAGAAGTATCCCGTTTGGCACCCTTCGGGTACGGAACCCTAAAAAAATTGTGGCAAGATTTGTTGATTAAGGTTTTTATGTCCTTTTCGAGTTACCATATTGTAGGGTATCCTAGTTTGAGACTAGGGTCAGTGATTTTAATGTGTGGATGTTATGTTCCCTGTAAAATAAAAATATAGAGTTATGAAACTGTGACTGAAATTTAATTCCACATTTTCATAGATTATGGTTCTGTCATATTTTTTCCATATTACTCATAATCTTGCTGTTTAATTTAACTCATTCTTAATTTCGATATTTTTTTTTAAATTCAAAACGATAAAATTAGTTAAACAACTGCATTTCAATCTATTCAATTTCCAAACAAGCAACACTTGACACGTCTAAATAACTTGAAGCCCCGAGTAACCCACTTTGCAGTTAGCCTAACTGCAAAGTGGGTTACTCGGGGCTCCAAGTGATGTAAATTGCTTCGACCAGATGTCGCTGCCTGTACGTAATACAGAGAAGTTTGTAAAGAGGCTCGAAATTTCACCAATGCTTGCACTTGCCCATTGGCTCAGTTGGGAGAGCGCTGGTAAGGTTAGCCAGAGGTCGCGGGTTCAAGTCCCGGCATGGGTAGAATTTTTAGCCTCTAAATAGGTTCTTAAAATTGTCCTCAGCACGGGTTAGTTCAACAAAAAAAGATAACGTTTAAATAACTTTCTTAATTTTGTCGCGTGCCATCATTGGCACACTCGTGGCGTTGTTTCACCATCGCTGATGCAGATCATTAAATCCATAATCGAGTCGGCAATTTCCCGCCAGGAAATCCTTGTACCGCGTTTCAGAACGAGAACAGACCATCGCAATTGCATTTAGTGTAAAGCGATTTTTCCAACGTCGGTCCAGTGACTAATGAGATCTCCATACAAAGTGATTACAGTCGGGGATTGCAACTAGAAGGGAAACGGAGTAGTTTATGGTCGGTTTGTCCGGTAGAACGGGCTGTAATGCACTTGCATAAATAGATCTAATAGTAATAAGAATTCAAAATTATTTATTTCTACAAGTGATAACAATGGTAGGTGTTTAATCCTCCTAATGAACGTTGAGGAAGCGAAAGTGATCTGTCAGGATCGTGTCAAGGTGGCAGTCCCTGGTCTCTGCCTACCCCTCTGGGATACAGGCGTGAGTTTATGTATGTATGTACAAAAAACTAGTTGAAAGTTAGACTGAAGTAATAACTTTAAATTCACTGGGTGTACAAGCATTTATAATTAAATCATAAAAAAATACTCTTTGAAGTTCGGCAAAAGGGCGGAAGACGACTCGATTCCTGAACTATTTATAATAATATGTAAGTACCTACAAATCTGTACGGAACCCTCGGTGGGCGAGTCCGACTCGTATTTGTCCGGTTTATTACTGTGCATTCTGGTTTCATAGTAGAATACTTAAATTTCAAATTAAAATGTTATCTAGCGCTCACATATCTAACAGGATCACGAAAACGAGGCATACAGAGAAGAGTGGTACTATGAGCTGTAACTTGGAGGTGGTGACCCTTAGTGGTATATACCCTTAGTGGTATAGACGCACGATGGAACTAAGTATAGAAAAAACAATGTGTCACTAAATGCCTTGTTGGTGTAGCGGTTAACATGCCTGATTACATAAACAGAAGTCGTGAGTTCGATTCCCACAAGAGGCCTCCGTGCTTAATTTGTACAAATGGTCTAAGTCTGGGTGTAAGTATTTCCATTCCTATGTTACGACAGCACAGTATCCTTGTTTTTTATTCTGTTTTTGTTCAGAGTCTAACCATCCGTTCGTTCGTAAATATAAAAAAAGAAATTCTGGAAGGACTTCATCAGTGGCTCACTTTACTACGGACACAGTGTATTAAAACATGTGTCTTTCTGCTTCGAACTAGTTCTTTCGGAACTATTCTCTGCAGCCCACTTTACCACGGACAAAGTGCATCAAAAATTGCATTGAACTAGTTCTTTTGGAGCTATTCCCTGCACGTAGTAAATGAGATCAGTCCACCGTCACCCCGCGGCGCCGTTGGTTTTAACGATGTGCCACTTCGACACTAGCAGTTCTCTGTAGGGAACATGGTTTCAGCCGATATAACAAAGGTACTACTGGTGCAAAGAGCGAATAAGGAAAACAAAAGCGACGTAAGCCAAGTCACTGGATAAGTAAGTAAATAGATACTAACTTATCCAGACATATAAACGAATAAATAAGATCAAGATAAGATAGTTCTGCAAATGCCGTGGTGCAAGACGTTTTTTCATAGTTTTTCACTGAATAGAGCTTACCCCTTAATAAATAGTACTGTCTAGTACTTGCGTTGGCGCAATTTTATTTACAGATTTACATGCATATGCATACCGCTGATCTTCAAATGTATTAGAATTGTACTAAATAAAATGGTAGCTATATTTTGAGCCAATTTGAAGCGTCTCATCATACCAATTATGAAAATGGATGTCGAGTTGTTTCATTATTCCGTCTCTATAATAATTACTCGCTACGGCTAACAGCACTAATATGGCGAAAAGCAAGTTACCTCATTAAGATGCAATCATTCATTTAGTCATTCATTAATTTCCTACCGAGGTGTTGTAAAAGTCGAATAAGGTAATACTAGAAGGCAGGGCAGACTTCCATCCTCCCAATGGAATAACGATCTTCATTAGCATTGGTTTGCAATCCGTGTAGGAGAAGGAAATAAAACCAGGTACGGTACCTGCGTCAGGCGTAAGCAGGACACAATCCAAAAAGTGGCAGATGTCTGCAGCCAAACTCACATGTGTAGACTCCTTGTTCCTGTAGGTTCGGCCAAGGAGATCAAGAGGTTGATGGAGGTGCTTGGCAAGCCTGCATCATCTGAGCAAGTCCAGACGACGCAGTGTGTGGAGAGGTCACTTCACCCGTATAACTGCATAATAATCAATACGAAGAGCGGCAGTTACCAGTTACACACAAATAGGCGTAACATACGGGCGCTAGGGGTTACTCTCGACAGTGGATAGGGTCCTTTGTAGAATGTAGATCCATTTGTCGGTTATGACCTGCTCCAGATAGGCAGCTCCCGGCCAGTAAAGTACCGTTTCACCTGGGTGCTGATTTGTCCCTTTAAGGTGTACGGGACACTAGATGATTGCCATTGACACACTTGACACCTGCTACTAAGACCCAAAATACAATAAAACAAACACATCCCACTTATCCATGCGGCTATCAACATGGAATGTTTTCATCATGAGGACAGGCCTCCTGGACACCTGTGGAGACTCAGGTAGTCCACAAGACCTGCGCCAAATTGCTATTATTGCCGCAAAGGTAAGCAGGCGCAACATTGCCGTCTCAGCTCTGCAAGAAACTGGACTTCTGGATAAGGGATCCATTACATACACTACACCTTTTTCTGGACGGGCAAAGACTCAAACTCTACCCGTGAGCATGGCGGAGGATTTGCGGTTTGCAATAATCTCCTGGTTTCTATAGAATCAACTCAAGGAGCAACAGAGCGTATCATTGACTGCAGCCGTGTTACTTTTATTTCCGCATATACACTGGCTGCGACCGCCGCAGCCAAGTCTAATTTTACAGTCAACTTGCAACAACGATACCCTCAAGCAACCATTTATACATCCTGGAAGATTTTAACGCTCGGCAAACCGAGCCGACCGACCGCAACTGACCTGGTCAAAACCAGGATTCCTCGGCATAGTCTGATAGCATTGGTGGCGACGGAATAGGCAAATTTAATGAAATTAGCCAGCGCCTTTAGAGCTTTAAAAGAAAGCCCTCTCAAAATGTGTTCTGGCGTGGTTAGTTGGTTGGTCCTCGGCTTGGTTGTGTTATATTAATCTTGCTACGCCGTAGTCTATGAAACGTAGCACAGTCATGTTGCGCACGATCCAGCTTGCTACGACGTAGTATTAAACTTGGTGAATGTGCTACGCCTGCGTGCTGAATGTGCTGACTTGCTTGGCGTATTACGGTATTTGACACGATCAACAATAAATAATTTCATACGCTCGATTAAACCAAAAATTACAAAATATCTCGGAAAATGTATCTCTTTTAGTCAAATACTAGTTATTACAATTTTTAAATAGATTAAACATAAAAAGAGTGCTCTGAAATGTGACATCATAAGTAAGTATTTTCATACAAAATTCCGTTTTAAAAGTAACTCATTTGATATTTTGTCAAATACCCAAGACAGTCGCCACGCGAGAACTAATTAGGAATCGAATATTTTTAGGTTTCGCCATAATTTGAATAAACTGATAACGTATTTCCCCGCAATATCAGTTGGAAACTGTTCACTGGCTTTAGCGTCTGTGAAAGGGCCTCTATACAGAAAATAGTTGAAACCTCGGAAAGCAAGATTCAATCGAGTTAGCCGTCACTCGGCTCCCCTTTTGGGACTCTCTATAAAACAGATTACGGAAAGTGGCCTTTGCATGGCGTTCTATTCGGACGTGCTAGTCAGGGACAAACACAATGTTAGAAACAAGGTAAGGGATTAATCGAATATTCTAATATTCGAATATTATAATATTCTTGGTTACCCCAGAAAATAATGAATTTGTTTTAATCTAACGTAGTGTATAATTGATGCACCTATAGTGTATGTGAAAATCCACTTAATTTTCCGTTAGGAAGTGTTCAGTAGAACACGGGGAGGTTGATGGCTTTGGTCGACGAATATGTTACTGAATATAATTTTATAGCGATTTTTAAGTCCGAAGTCCAAGGGGTTGAGCCTTTTTTAGGGTTTCGTAGTCAACAAGGAATCCTTTTAGTGACGCCATGTCCGTCTGACTGCGGCTTAACTCAGAGGCGTATGCATTATTATTGCGAAATATTAAGCTTTTACGTGCAATCTTTGTAAACGTTGAGCGAGCCCTCCCCTCTTCCGGCTGAACAGCTGTTTATAAAAACGTGAAAAAATTCAGGAAAGCACATATAATGAACTTAAAAGAAAAACTATCACAGCTAAGTTGGCTTTACAAGTTAACGAGTAAAAGTCAACCAGCTTATAAAAGGAAAACTTCATACAGAGTTGTTAGTATTGTAAAGCATGTAGTTAATAAAATAACATCCTAGTATCAATCAAACCCTTCTTCTAACGTTCAACTATGGAAAAACCTGCATTTGCCCGGTTTTTTATAGCTACAAACAGTCATTATTTGCTGTATTCTTTAACATTGGTTATAACTTTTTTACTACTGTATAGCTTTTTAACCCCCAAGTATAAACTCTTAGTTAAATTTTATACCTGTGTATTTAGACTAATTAAACATTTACTCTAGTTTGTAATTTTGACTATTTCTCCCACCACTTCTCGATCAAATGATAAACACTATCCAAGGTAAATATACTCATCTAGTCCTACAGTGCAGTTACCAATGATGATGTTCAGTATATTTACTGCATGGTTAGCCATGATGTTAGTCTTCGACATGTTCATCTTCAGAACAACCCTCATAACGAAGTATTGCGATCATACATAAAATAAAAAACTAGGTATAAACCGAAATCGCCCTAAAATGACCAAACCTCAGAGACCATTTCTCAAATGGCGCAATTTGAATGCCCACAGTTGGTCCCTAAAGCGTTAACGCACCCACTTTCAGTTTAGTGAATTTCATTGCCTGGACCGCAGCCAGATTATAACTGAATTCGCTCATTGGCACACGCAAACGAGGCAATCTCTTCGGCATGCCAGATTTAAAGGCCCGATATAAGTGACAGGCGCCTGTTATCCAAATTTTACCTGTCTGCGAAATAAAAAGAAGATTTTATTTGGATAGATGGGGATCCTGCCTTTTCGCAGAAAATTGTTACGCTGATTATCACTTGCCAACCAACATTTCACCTATTTTTCACTTTGACAACAAACGATTTACAAATTTTTGTATGGCAACGTTTCATTTGGTAGGATTGTTGTTAAGCTGATTATTATAATGAAACAAAACGTTTTGGGTATTTATTATTTTTCAAATCTTTTACTAGGCCAAACAACTATTAGATGAATAACAATACAGTTTTTTTTTTTTTCAAACCTATAGGTTAGGTTAGGTTAGAACTGTGACCAACACACAGGAACAACACGCTAGGAAAATTCTATCCATTTTACTAGGTTTTCCTGACCTTTAGGTTAATCTATAGGTTTGCCCTAACCTTCTTACCAATATAATAATGATAAATCATAAATACCTGTATAGAATTTGTATATATTACGCTAAGTAAAACATACGCTACTTAAAAGTTGGCATTTTGAAAAAATGTCATTATAAAAAGCAAACCAAACAAACAGTTGGCAACTGCGAGGTTGGGAAATAAAAAAAAATAATAAGAAAAGTTGGCAAATGATTATTCCGCAAAATAATATTCTTCGAAACGTTAGTTGCCAAATGAAAATCGGCCAAAAATGTTTCTGCAAAAAGGCAGAGAACCGGATAGATGGTAATATAACGATGAATTATTCATTTTCATTTACAAACAATAAAAACAATATTATATTAACCAGACTATACAGTAGTAAAAAAGGAAACAACACCTACAAAACAATATTACAAAAAAACATTGACAATTTTGTCACACAGTAATGCAAATTATCCAGTGTGATTACGGTGGGTGTGGCAAATGCAAAAGGCCTCTGACTCAGCATAAGCTGGAGAGTGATACTCCAGCGCTGGTCTTCCGTCAGTACCCAAAAGGCGTATAATAGTTCTTCTATTTTCCTGTTTTTTTTCGTATATTTATATGATTCTACGCAGAGGCCAAACTGCTGGAGCAATTTTTACAAAAGTCAAATGAAAGGTAGTGACGAGGCAAATGTCACTGACTATACGAAATCAAGAAAAAAGCACGCTTTTTAGCGTCGTTTTCCTTAAAATATAAGCGCTGACGTCTGCCATTTTGTTTATTTATTTACATTTCTATTATAATACTAATCGAGTCAAAATTGGTCACACTTATTTGCCTTTGCGTGGTCCTAAAGAAACCTGTATATAGTTTTCACTTATCCTGAGAAAATTCCAAGAGAAATTAACAAGGGACTGAATTAGGGTTCGCCATCGTGGTGAAAGGATTGCCAATGAGCGTCAAAGGCACGTGACACGAGCATTGGAATAGAATGACTACTCTGCATACCATGTATGAAAGCGAAGAGAACAATAAACAAATACTCACTGCGTGTCTGTGGTATTGTCAATTGATAATAATGAGGGAATCATTGGATTAACGAGCGCTTTCACAAATTTATCTTTGTTCGTACACGCTGTTATGTAGTAGATGTATTTTGTTACCAAATGTGATTGAAGTTTGGACGGCTATTTGTTTCCGGAGGATTTGATAAGTAAAGAATTACAGAATAAATACCAGACACATTTTTACTGGATGTAAAAATAGTGTCTTTTAAACACTATCAATCTTAAAGAAGGACCAAGAAAAATACATACATAAACTTAAGCTTGCAGGGCCCTGCCCTGTAAGGGATAGGCAGAGACAACAACTAGCCACATGCCACAATCCTGACAAACCTCATTCGCTTCATCGAAATTCTTCTTTGCACGCACGCACGCCGGTTACAGGTACTTTTGTAAATTAATTGATGCCATAGCGCCGTGTAATTAAAAAAATAATACGTCGCGTTTCTAAAGACAACCACAGCTTTTTGCCACAACCATCACCAGAACCTCAGGATCAGATGACTGGATTCATACATCGCATTCTTTTGTTAGGGGCCATTTGCCTCACAAATTCCAGTAGGGGATTCCCGTGGTAGCACCACTAATGTGTCAGCTAAGATACTTGTCGAACCTTCTTAGAGTACTCAAAATACACTGAAGTCATATATCACAAACTAAAAATCTTTACCCTCTGTAAACTAAATAAACAATTCAACCCATTTAATATAGCCGTTACAGCGTTACAACTCATGACCCAAGCTCATAGATTATTCACAACGAAGATTGACTGGTCAGGCGAGGCGAAAGTAGGTCCTGGTATTTTAAAAAACCGTGGTAAGTAAATAGCCTGGCATCTTTAAAGATTTACTATCAGAACTAGTCGTAGATATCTCAGTGCCGAGAATGGGGAAAAATGTGTTTAGAAGAAGAAGAAGAAAGACAAAGTTCTGCAGGTAAGATTGTTCAATGTCGCAGAATGTCCAGTTTCAAAAACGTTCCACTCTCAAAGAGTCTCGGTCGTATTATCACAGTGGTTTATTTATTTACTTAATTAACACAGCTAACAGATGTTAGGTTTTTTAAACAACTTCACGGTTACATTATAAAGCATAAAATCTAATAAAAACTGAATTTGCACGGATATTTACTCGTTTGCTTTTTCATTTTACAATTTTCCGAGATTTCGGTACTTTTGCAAGTGCCGTGGTCTTGGTAGTCTATTTAGGTAGTCTCGGCGTCTTTTTGAAAGCATTAACTGTTAGTTTACCACCCTCGGCAAGAAAATATTAAGTTACTTTCCAAAAATGTTTTAGCAAATTTTTAAATTTAAATTGGCAAAACTCATATATAAACTCAAAAATATTGATTATTAGTTATTGAAATTAAAATTCAGTCTACAAAACAATTATTTTATATAAACTCAAAAATATTGGTTATTAGTTATTGAAATTAAAATTAAATCTACAGCCACACTTCTCGTGAGGGGGTTTCATGCACTTAAGCATTGATTCCCATGCTGTAGCTATGATCCAACCACGATCTCTATTGGATGCCGGCGGATCTCTATTACCTCGCGAATCATTCGAGGAAAGAAAGGGTCCTCTCAGACTAGAACCTAAACTTAAAATCTAGCCGAGCACCCAATTGCAGGCAACAACACCCCTGACTGAATTATCACAATGTCTGAAGTCAAACACAAATATACAACAGAAAAAACTGCAATAACAAATAACATAAATTAAATTAAGTTTCTTGTGCTTCAAACCAACGCTAAATGTTTCCCAAGCCAGTATGAGACGTACATCAACTGACCAACATAAAAAAGGAGGTAATAAAATAATTTCTTAACCCACACACCCTCACACACTATAATCAATACGCGCCCTGTCGCGGCACGACGACCTCACCTATGCAAAGGCGCGTCAGAGGTTGCCAACATAGCTGCAGTGCGAAATATTTCTAGCCATAATCACCAGTATTTTTTATTCTTCCTACAATTTTACTACCTATGTCAAAACCATCCTGTGTTAATCCAGGACATCCAGTTTTATCTGTGTCCTAAATTTCACTTTGAATAAAGTGTAATGAATATTACGTCACAAGTATCGAAACAACTTTTAAACTTCAAACAACAATTTCCCATTTAAATATTAGTGATACGAAGTAGCGGTAAATTTGTTTGTAGGCTTGCGCTCAACAATCCATAGGTATTGTTGAGCGCAACATACATAAGCAGCCTATATACGTCCCACTGTAGGGCACAGGCCTTCTCTCAGGGAGAGAGTGTGGGCTTAATCACCACGCGTACCCACCGCGGATTGGCGATTTCAAGCGCTGAGGTATGTGAATAGGTCAGACACTCAGGTTTCCTCACGATGGTTTCCTTCACCATTAGCGAGTGGTATTGCTACTATAACTTTACAAATGTACATAACTTAGAAAACCAAGTCATAGGTCCCGCTCTGGGGATCGAACCTGGGTCTCTCGCTTCCGAGTCTGATGTTCTACCCACTAGGCTACCACCGCTTTGAGCGCAAGCCTACGAACAAATTAACGCTCCAAAATGGGACCAATCTGTTTACAGACCTGATGATTAGTCTTTAGCAATCAAATGAGTGCAAGGTATACGGTACTCTGCCGTAATCACTCCCGTGTATTCGCAGTATGAGCTGTGTGATAATTAAGTCGTTGGCAAGGCAAGGAAAATAGTGAAAGTGCCGACGACAAGATTGTTTTTGTATCGCGTGTAAACTTGCAAATTAACTACCGTGCAGGGTCTAATTGCGCCGGTGGTGAAAAGGCAGGAATTTAGATTAAAAATGCTACTACGCAACTTTTAAAACAAACATGCGCAAAAGTAAAGGACGCGGAATTTTAACACAAAAAGCCGCTAAATTTTCATTAAATTTTTTTGGGAGGAACGAGTCTCTGATAGATAAGGTCAATCAGTGTTACTTTGTCAGTTGTTAAACATTACTCTGTAATCACAAAATAATATTGGTTGGTACATACTAGTGTGTCTAGATGACCATTACAAGTATGTGAGAGAAAGAGAAGGAATTATTGTCTCTTAAAGTCAAAGTAATTAAAATTAATTTGAGTTTGTGAGAAGGAAAACCTAGATCAGAACGGTTTTGTACCGAAGATTAATTTTGCTTTATTTTAGTACAAAGTTAAGTCACATAAATGAGCAAAGATAATGAAACATGACCTCACCTCTTTCAATTACTGCAAAATAGTACAATATCTAAGTAACAATGGCACGTTAGGAATACTCATAGTACCGAAATTACTTTACTCAATGGTCGAATTAACCTTTATTTAACTATATCTTTACCACATCTCTACGCCTAGATCAATTTAAGTTATAAGAAAATATACACACACAAACATATAAATTCATGCTTGTATTATATCCCCGAGTGTTATACAAAGCCCAAAATTTGGCACTTGTCACCATCCCGACAAACCTCATTCGCTTACAATCTTAACCTTCGTTAAAATATCCCCTATTTAAATAAGTATATAAGGATAACCACGGAAGGCAAATCGGCTAAGATCTGTGGTTTTATTAGACCACTATGTCAGGTGAGTGACCAGAAATGGCATCACTGGCGTCACCATTGAAAGGTTGGCAACCCCTGTATTTAATAAGGTAGTGGTCGCAAGAATCTAGTGGAGAGATCAACTTAGCGGAATGTGAAAATAAAAAATCGTATTAGTATACTTAGTAATTAGATGATAACTAGAAATAATTTATTAATTTATGAAAATAAACAAAATCAATAATCTCCTCAACGACTACCACCATTCCTGTCATTCTATAATTTATTCTTTTATTTATACATTTTACTACTCTTAACCAAGGCCCTAAAAAGGTCAATGTTTGTAAAATATGGTCATTATTGTTTATTATCTTTGCAGTACAGGGCGTCTGATGTTCGTCAACCGACACACGAGAAGGAACGAGAAGTTTAATGGCAAACATTTTGGCTTACATCACCAAACAAAAGCTTAGTCTAAATACGACCAATTCACCCATAGTTTATCTAAACATCACAATACTAATAAAACATACATAAAATTACACCTGTATCTCAGAGAGAACATATAATAAATGTGAAAGTTTGTATATTAACTAGAACTCTTGGACAACCTTGTATAGTTCATATTACGCCGCCAGTTCGAATATTTTATATGACCCATTTAAAAGCTGTTTAAAATAATAGCTGTAACTTGAACACATAACAGAATAGGGAGAGGTGGAGAGCTAACGGGAAGGTGTTTGCCCAGAAGTGGGACACAATCGAGGCTACATAAAAAAAAATGCTTATACTCTTTTTGTTGCACTAACCCGTCATCATCATCATCAACCCATTATGTCCCCACCGAGGGGCACGGGTCTCTTCCCTGAGGAAGGTATAGGCCATACTCCACCACGGGGGCCAAGTCCGGATTGGTGGAGGCTTGTAGACTAGTGGCTCGTCTACTGTCAGAAGTTGTCAAGCCGCCCTAAGGCCTCTGACTTGGCTTAACGACTGCCATCTATCGACGGCAGCCGGCACCAACAGCTTAACGTGCCTTGCGAAGCACGCAACCGCTCGGATAAATGACACTAGCGTTAGGCATAGACGGCGACCCATCCATGCACTGAACGCGCCCTGTGTTGCTTAACCTTCGTGATCGTTTAAGATCACTCAGGCAGCCGGGGCTTCGAGCGTGCTAAGCTAACCCGTGCTGGGGACAATTTTAAACCCTATTCAAAGACTAAAAATTCCACCCATGCCGGGACTTGAAGCCGCAACCTCTGGCTAACCGTGCTAGCGCTCTCCCAACTAAGCTAATGGGCAAGTGCAGACATGAGCGAAATTTCCAGCCTCTTTTGTAAAGAGCAGGCAGCGACATCTGGCCGAAGTAATTTACATCACTTGCAGCCCCGAGTAACTCACTTTACAGTTAGGTTTTTACATCGGAATGATATCGCTGTACCTACATTATTATATTCTTTTTGTTGCACTAACCCGTGCTAAGGACAATTTTAAAAACCTATTTAGGGGCTAACCTAACTGCAAAGTGGGTTACTCGGGGCTGCAAGTGATGTAAATTTCTTCGGCCAGATGTCGCTGCCTGTACATAATACAGTGTTTATAGGAACTATCCGTAAAGTTATAGAGCAAATCACCACTTTAAAGATCGTAAGTTAAAGTTGTAAATCTCTATCTTTTATATATTACGTACTTTAGTACATCGAAGTATACCCCATACAATGATAATAATAATAAATTCCACACAATACAATCACTTAAGTTGGTCCCAAACTATACCCAGTGCTATAGTAACCAGGCAAGGACGTTACAAATATGAAAACGCACCCAGACTGATATTTTATGTATATAGCCGCTAAACTTGTCGCTCCGCCCGCCACCACGCCCGCTGCCTCCGATCGAGGTCAGCACTCGGTGGCGGGCGCACTTAGGCTGCGGCACGCGAAGCCCCGTAGACCCACGGATTCTTGCCGATAGTAGGGACCGTGCCTCAAAATTTGACTAGAGTGACATTGTATTTAAACGATGAAGGATATAGAAAAACTGACAAAAAATTTAAGAATAAAACCATGAATATATATTTTTATTGATTGAATTTTGTTGTTATTTTTTTAATAATGAAAAACTTACACGATTTAGTTTTTCCACTGCATTCTTAACGTTTTCTAACATAAAGTTCAATACTAATAGGAACCCATAAAAACATTATTTTACGTGGTAACTCGAATGCTGATGAATGCTGCGATAAATGGACAAGCGTAGCGTTAGTTTATACTTACGCTCAAAGTCACATGTCAATTATCATAACCCAAAATTATTATAATGGATTTCCTCGGTTATAGTAGTTTGTTCCAAGCATGCGTAGCTTTTACGTCGGACGTCATTATTTTAACACAATCTAGTTCCAGTTCTAGTTAGACCTGAGATTTCCGCACTTAGCCCCATAGTTGGGACATTGTACGTAGCAAGCCCTAAGGTATGTAAATACCTCAGACACTAGGGTTTCCTCACGATGTTTTCCTTCACAGTTAGCGAGTGGTACTACTACTACAACTACTACAACTTCACAAATGTTTCAAAAGAAAAAAGTCATTGGTACATGCCAGGATTAAAACCCACGACCTCCCGAACGAGAAGCCAGTGTTCGACTGCTCCGCTACCACCGCTCCTTTTTAAACCATGTGTAAACATAGTTGGAAAACCTGAATGTCAGCTATTCTACTCTGCGGGGAGGTATGTCAGGTTAGGCAGTCTATCTTAGGCACAAAAGTAGGTCTGTCTATCTGTCGTGAGACTCGAGCAGTCCGTGTGTCAACGGTAGACGACGGTTGACAGTTGGATTAATGCTTCTGCCTACCCGCCTCTTATTTCTTCTTTTTTTATTTCAATTTACTTCCATATCTGTGGCTGGGCGAGGGAAGCCACTTGATGGCTTGAAAAAGTGCTTGAGTTAACCCAGTTGGGAAAAAACGGTGCTGTCGACCTAAAATTAACGTTTTATATAACGCACTTTTTACTAAGAAGCCATGGTAGTTTATCAAAGTTTTGTATCTTATATGTAGTTTATTGAACACATGTATTGTATGAATTTATCGAATTCGTGTATGGATAAAATGTTAAACAGCGTGTTAAATGTGTTCAGCGTACCGATTGCCTACAGATGGCTAGTAAAGACTTGCTGCAATAAAAAAACTAGTGTGAGGAAACCAGAGGAAAACCTGCCTTTTCTATGCTGTACTCATTTTCAACCAGAACCGCAAGAAACTTTCTGTTTGAGCTTTATCCTTTTTTTTTCAAAGATACAGAGATTCTGACTCATAACTTCCATTCCACTTTGTTACTGACGTGACGTTTTTCACGCGCCTTAATAAATTAATATAGACAGCGCTGAAGACTTGGTGGTAGGTAATGGTTTGGCTTGAAACAGGATACGCGGATGAAATTGTTCTCTCCCAGAAGAAACAAAATTTTCCTTTATGACGAAGTTACGTTATATTATTATCTTAAGCAAAATTGTTTTGGATATGAATTTGTTCCTTTAGGAAAGTAGCTAAAGTGAAGTGAAATTCAAAACGCAGATATTAAATGTGTTATTATTTTTCTTGATAACTTAACCGGATTTAGTTAAAATCAATAATAATCCGATTTATCTAATTATTCACTAAAAGATTTACGCCGGTCACAAGTATGAAAGAGAAAAATCTTTACTGTATTCAGTATACGTAAATCCATCGAATAGAACGTAGAAGGCAATTAGGTCAAGTGAAAAATGTTTCCGCACCGAGCTTTACATAAGGTTTGATGGCACGTTTAAGGCTATTGTGCTATCATACTTCGTACCTGACATAGTTTCTCTAGAAGTCAATAAACATTTATTTAAATGCGATCAAAGTTAACATAGATAGATAACTATTTACTGGCAATATCTAGTTCTTAATAGGGCGTCCGGAGGGATAGTATACAATCAGCGGACTTATCGCTATATAATATAAAATATAATATACAATGTTTATATCTTGAATCAATGAGGTGAGGATAAAAGGGAGGCCTATGCCCTGCAGTTGGCGTCAAATGGCTGATGATGATGATGAATGAGGTGAGACATCTTGAATGAGCAAATAACTGGGTTTTTCAGTATTTTGATATTTTTTTAACAGTAGGGTTTTTACGTAAGAGGCTTGCTCTTGGCTTCTCTTTTATCTGATGGTAAGGAAAGACGAGTCTTAATATGTAATGCACTTGCTTGTTAGGTGTGGCGTCATTAGACATCACAACGGAACACGACCAATCCCTTGGTCGCGTATCTTTGGCTGGGGGTGATTAGCAGCGGCGACCTGGGCCGACCACCAGTAATGCTAACCGTTTGGCATCACCCGGTAATCACGTATAGGGTAAGGAACGAGGGTAAACCTACGGTACGGTATACAATTCTAAAAAGATCCCTGAAGATATAATGGGCTAGCCAGAAGCGCGGTTAAAAAAGTGTGTAAAGAGCACTTTGCGCCAAAAGGGCTAGATTAAAGATTATTTATATGACAAAGATGTCTGGAATTAAAACCAGTTTAATTTATGAGTTCTAGGTTCTTTATTAATAATTTAAAGTCTGTTAATAAAGAACCAAATTTGAAAAGGCTAAGTTTGGACATTTTTTAGACTTTGAAAGGGACACCTACTTTAACTTGCAACTTTCATTAACTCACACTTTTTGTCTTGTATTTTGAATAAAATACTTTGATTTTATAGCTAGTAGCTTTACATTCCAGGTTCGTTTACATCCAGCGAAGTTCTATCTGAAACGGAATATAAATAACGCTTAGATGATAATTAAGTGTCGTCATACGTACACCGAACGTATCGACCATACCGGAGTCATCGGGAGCCTTCAAAACTCGTTGGTCTGCTATCGAGGTTTCATAGAATTTCATACAAATAATTTGTTTCATTCAGTGCGGATAGATATGCGTTAACCTTTAAAGGAATTAATTCCCAAAGTTACTTCTTTCAAACGGAATAAGAAGGTGTAATTAAAAAATCGAATTGAAGAACGTTGAATATTCAAAAAACTTCCGCGTTTACTGCGCCGCTCGTTATTTGTGATGAAGAATGGGGAGTGACCCTGTTGTAGTGAATAGTAGAAGCATAGAATGGTGAAGATAGAAGTTGCGTTTCATAAAAAATCTTGACTGCCTCGATGGTCAGCGTATCACGTCTGATTAAGTGAAGCGTATCCGTCACATGCCGGAGGTCATGGCCCAATGGTCGTTGGTTCGATTCTCACTGGGGGTCACCGTACATATGTATACATGGCCTCAGTCTGGGTGTAATTCCATGTTTGTGATGTTCTGCTTGGTTACCATAGCACAGGGTATCCTAGTTTGCGATCAAAACAAGTTATTGTGTTATGTGGAAGTTATTATTATAAAATTTGGTTGTAGACGATATCAGTATTGAACATTATATACAGGCAGATTTTGAAGTCGTTAGCAATAATTTGACAAAAATGGTAAAACTATTTGTAAACAATGGTGATGTAGCGTTCAATTTTTTTTCTATTATGATAATTATGTCTGTTCGTCCGATACAAGAACAATAATTATTTGGCGTCCGATACAAGAACAATAATTATTTGGCGTGCGCCGACCAACCATACGACGTTTAACGAACGAACAATAAGAAGAAGAACAATAAGATGACGCGATTTGGCGCGCGCGCCATTTTTCAAACCTATATCGCCATGTTTCTAAATCAAGATTATAATACCCCCCCCCCCTTAAATAACGCTAAACGAATTCAAAGTCACCTTTTGTTAAAGGGTGTGGTCATGCGAGCTTACGGGTGCCAAACAAGCAGCCTTGCTGATGGTACATAAGTACATCCAGATTTAAGCCCTAAAATTAACTAAAATTTCTTTGTTATTTCTTAAATTAATAAAAGTCAAAGGTTCCAATCGGGAGAAGCAATCGAGACTTTCTAGCAAGCTTTGTTGAACACCCCCACATTGAAGTAAATAAATGTTTCAATAACTGGTTCGAGCGAATGGAAAAGTGTAGGTGTTAAACAGCGTGATGAATACTTTGAAAAACAATAAAAAGTACTATAAACTTCTAGTTCTGTTTGTTTCTTCAAACAACAAAACGTAACATTGTATTACATAATTGCTAAAATAGTTATTTTTATAGGTGCCCCCCTCCTTATAATTACGGTACTTATAAGTACCTTTATCACTTTCTTTTTGCACACCTACTTTTTGCACGTCTTTTGCCTCTCCTGTACCTCCTGCAGGTTGACTGGTAGAAAATGCCATTAGCATTAAGTCCACCTTTTGTACACTGTCTTTGTGCAATAAAGAATTAATAATAATAACTCGTATTGCAGCACTTAAAGCCATAGCCCACGGCAACTTTTGAATCGCGTTCTGTGACATTTTTGAGAAGCTATGCAAACACGCTCTGATCTATATCTATATTTTGATTCCGTTTTCACGGAAGCGAAGCGCGCGGGAATCACGTTTTTAGGTCACCGAGGGTGATGGCTCCGTAGATGAAAGATGATGATTTCACGGACGGTAGCCGTGACACGACATCGTTGGACTAGTATATTATATTCATACAACAATCACACAACTTTCGCAGAACGGCTTTAGTACCTTGAGTTACTATGCAATGTGGCTGGGATAATCGTAACGACACAACTCCATGGTTAAGACCGGCGATGACTGACCCTTGCGTTATGCTCGTGAAACGGTGCTGTCCATATGTCTGGCCCCAGTGTTGGTGTTTTCCTACTTTTGTGATTAAACCAATTGTATGTTTTTATTGAACGTCTTCCTGAGATTCCAACCACATTCTGCGATCGCCAACCCGCCTGCCAAGTGTAGCGATTATGGCAAAACCCCTCATGGTTATGAAAACCACGAGGGAGGCCTATGTCCTGCAGTGGGCGTCAAATGGCTGATCATGGTGATGATGATGATGATGAACTTATGAGAACTTGTTAGGAAGTTACTTGGACCAACTAATGGATAACATTGAAGACAACGGATAACATTGTACATTGACATTCAACAAACATAATGTATATTATTTAAGTTGAAATGAGTTTTTTATTTCTGATTTTTGTGAAACCTGTCATGTGCAAGTGCAGTGTGCAAGCAAACCGTTCTTCCGTCAATGCTTGCAACGGCGTGCAATCGTGAATGGCCCTGCAATTAGTGCGTCAGACAGCCCCGAGCCATTCTGCAGAGCTATTGAATTTAATAGCCTCATTGAACCCCTCGAGCTTGATGGATGGACCTTTTTACCTAAAGCAAAGAGTTCACTTTTCAAGTGGCGCCTAGGAAAAATGCACTCGAGCTTTTGGTGCATCGGAGATAAAAATTAAGTTGATGGTTTTTAGGGTTCCGTACCCAAAACGTAAGGGACCCTATTACTAAGACTCCGCTGTACATCCGTCCATCCGTGTGTCACCAGGCTGTATTTCATGAACCGTGATAGTTACACAGTTAAAATTTTCACAGATGATGTATTTATGTTGCCGCTACAACAAAAAGTACTAAAAACAGAATAAAATAAATATTTAAGGATGGCTCCGATACAACAAGCGTGATTTTTTTGCCGTTTTTTGCTCGATATTAACAGGTAGGCGCTAAGAAATATTCAAATGTTGTATAGATAATGGTACGGAACCCTTCGTGCGCGAGTCCGACTAGCACTTGGCCGGTTGTTTTTTGTCGCACAGGCTTCGTTTTCTATCTAAGCCTTTTGAAGGAGACAAAAAAGGCAATGATAATTTTAATAAGTTCGACCATTATTAGGTCTATGCTTGCTTTGACTGCACAGTTGCCGATGAAGAATCTATAATCTTGTAAATTTTACGCTACCTTGTCTATAATTTGCGGAGAGTTTAAGTGAAGTCAATAGATATCCTATAGGTCTATATTTTGTGCAGGTATACATTTAGCAGATACACCTATACTTCAGTTACTTTTTATGGAGCATCGTTTTGCAACTTGATAACAATTTACTATGAAAGTTGCCATCTTGCCAAATGTTGTAACACGTCTGATTACCATGCCGGGGGTCGTGGGTTCGATTCTCATTGGGGCCTTGTACACATGGCCTCTTTACCATAGCAGGGTATCCTAGTATGGGTCCGGTGCCAGTGATTGTGTTGTGTGGAAGTTATTATTATTTACGAAATAAGCCACAAAACATAACTGCATTGATGTCGACCATTTACTATTGATGCATGAATTATTTTCATTACGCCCCCTTCATTGATCAAGGCATACAATCGAACCTTAGCAAAATAACTTTATACACTACAATCCCCACGAAATGCCTCAAGACAAAATCTAGGACGGCGAAGCGAATAAATACTATCTGGGTCATAAATCCAGGGTCATTAGAAATGTGGGCGTGGCCGGGCGATGGGCAAAACAAACGCCTTAGTGACACTCTTGATAGTGGTAGTTCTTGTACAGGCGTAGGAGGTAGCCTCTTGCGCGGAATACTCTGAACTTGGAAACATCGCATGCGAGCGTCCACAGTGCAGTGACAAATTAATGACTGCCTCGTCGGTCTAGCGATATCAAGTCTGATACCATGCCGGAGGTCATATATATATATACAAGCTTTTTTTTGTTTGCTAAAAGTTAAACTTTGTAGGTTCTGCATAAAATACTGTTAATCTTCTACTAACGCAAATCGCGTGAAGCATTTGTAGGAGACCAGAGGCTAATTGCGTTAGTTGCGAAAACAGAAACTTACTAATTTTTGAACCTGTGAATTGAATGCGAATACTTAGTCTAATTAGTTTCTATATGTTAAAACTTGTAATTAACTTTTTGTTCTTTACTTAAATGTATATTATGCTAAGTTTCGCTTTAAGTTTTCCTAAAGGTTAAACTAAACAGTAAAATAAAATAACAACCACACAACACACTATTTCATTGTATCCAGACAAGGACATCACAAATATGGAAAAAATACCTTGCTGCTGGTGGAGATTCCTAAAACAGCTACTACCAACTTCTAATCGAATAGAAACCAAAACAGCTGCCAACATTTATCCAAATATAAGCAAAAACTAGCAAAAACTATGTTTCTGTTTCGTTTCTGTTCTTTCATCTCTGAGTGTCAAATTCGAATAAGAAACCCTTGTCCACCTTCCACCGCTGTTCATATTTCCCGAGCTATTGTCGTGGGCAGTAACGAGCCTAGAGAGGAGGCCATAATGTTTTGCTCCGCGAAGTTATGGATAGATAGATCGGCGACAGAGATTTTATGCCGGACCGTAGATAATCTTGGTCTATTCAAATCGAGTTGATTCAAACGGATAGGTATTATTGTGGGACTGTTGTGTTCACAGTTTAATATCACAAACCGACTTCTACGAAGCAGTAGCAGGATGCCTATGGTTACCTATTGAGCATGTAGATCGGTAGATCCTTCTATGCTAATGTAACTAAGATACGAACTGGCATTTTGGCAAAAGTCAGAGTGCATACTATACATAAAATACCTATATAAATGTAAATATATATGTACGTAAATATATAAGTATGTATGTATTTTCTTTTCATCGTTCTAGCTATAGATGCTACTAATATAAATATAAGTTTAAAATGTACAATACTAAACAAATATGAATCTTGTTGTTCGAAGAAATTAAATTATTAATATTATTATTATACATTCCTTTTATTCAGCTACAAAAATACTTTGTCCATAGAAAATGGATTTTCGCGTAAAGCGTGCTTTAAAACATCCTACCTTTACAATATATACAATAAAAAACAATTTTCCATGCGCATAGCATTTTCGTAGCTAAAAAAACAATGTTTGCGCTTTGAAAACGTATTTCTTTGTATAATGTTTCGTGACAATCATATTTGGGGGACCCGACTTCACCCACACATTTTACAGAGCTTAGTGGCCAAATTTCCAAATTAAACGTAACACCTTAAGCTCATTTGTTTTCTCCATTCCTCTGCGCCTTTCTCGGCAAATCCTTCACATTACAAAAAGCTCCGAGCCATTATATCAACGTTACATGTGCATTATTATTATTCTTCCTCGAAAGCCTTCTAGCAATCGCGAATGGGGGCCGAAAATATTTATCATCAAGACGTTAACTCAGCCACTCTGCTTGTATTATAAGTTTGCGTTTTTTTTAAGTACTAATTTAATATGTTAAAGGTACCTAAGTATATTATGTGTATTGTTCCGTGTGGCACCAGATTAAGAATAGCGTCACTCCATTTCCTTCCGTGGATGTCGTAGTAGGCAACTAAGGAAATCAATTACGAAGAGATGGGCAGCAGCATCTTCCTGAGATTCTAACAGCATACTGCGATCGCCAACCCGCCTGCCAAGCGTGGCGATTATGGCAAAACCCCTCATGGTTATGAAAACCATGAGGGAGGCCTATGTCCTGCAGTGGGCGTCAAATGGTTGATGATGATGATGATGAAGTATGTTATGAGTAGATAGACAGAGATAGAAAGTCACGGGTAACAGCTAGTGTATTATACAACCACTAGTTACTAAACAGGCAAGGCGATCATGTTTCAACAAGAAAAATAGCGAACACTTAATCGATAGGTACACCAAGGAGACAGGCAGGAATCAAGTACAGCTAGTATTGCGTTAAGCATCTGCTAGTATATGTTACACGTCTAGAAGCGAGTCTGCAAGTCAACCGTGTAGTTGAGGCTTAGGCGCAATCACGGCGCCCCATAAAAATAGGTCGTTTCTTCCTTTAAAGCTGAATGCGCCCCACAAAATAAGCTGTACGTAACGCCCCATGGCGTAAATTCACATGGACAATCTATGTTCGACTCTATGCCTTCAACATAGAGCGGTTCGAAATTGTTTTCCATCAATTGGCGGGGCGGTTCAAAATGTCACATTATTAAATAGAGACAAATTTCACCACGATTTCACAAATACCGGGGAACGGATTCAGAGTTTTGTATGTGTATTTAGTATTTTGCTTATATGAAATTAAAGCTAGAGGCGCGACTCTCAAATGAAAATAAGTCCATCCCTCTAAAACGCCAATTGTTTTACGACATTAGTGTCGCTCTTTTTTTTTTCATAGTTACACATTGCCATATCCTATAAAAGTTTATTTAAATTGTATCATGAGCTAATGGTAAGCACTATTGTAAGAATGAGAAAAATTCTAAAATCTTGTTGATCAATTACCCTTTAGATATGTCAGATACGACAAAGAGACCATTTTGAAACACGAATTAAAACAACATTAGTCATTATCACACATATCACATTCATTAATTAACTTATGATGCCACGAAACCAGGATACAGTAACAATACTGAATAAATTGTAACAATGGCGGTCACGTCATTTATATGGCGTGAAATGATGTTCTTTTAATATGTTGTACAAAGTGTCATAGATTCCGGTGTCATTTTTAGGTTACACCAGCTTCACGTATACCAAGGGCACAATCAGGCAAGGGGTGTCGTCTGAAAAATCGAGAGCCTCTTATCGCCATGCAGACCAGATGAGCCAGGAAATGGCGCGGAAGGAAGATGAAAAAGTTTGAGATTGAGATAAGAGCGTGGATTAGAGAAAGGTAAAGAAAAATTGGTTTAGTCAATTTTTTTAGAGCACAGTCGTTGTTTAGGTACGCGTGTTCTGTCTGCTGCAATATTGGGAGATGCTACGTATTTTTACATCCAATAATGTAACAAATATCTCTTGCCTGGGCATAAAATAGGATGCCCTGTGCAATGGTAACGGTGAGAACCCGGAAAAATGGTACAAGAGCTCTCGGCCTTAATTCATACAAATTTAACTTTGCACTGTTAAAGTGTTCTGTGACACTATGGGATTACGCCCATATCTTAAGTATTAGATAAACATTACCGACTTATCTTTCCCAGCTGCGGAGATACGTTTGTAATAGATTTTATACCACACCCACTCAGAAAGTGTCTCACATTGCTCGTTCATAAACGGGTTACAAAGTTCGTCATTTCTCCCTTGTAAATGTGGGGCGGGAAAACTTACATGGAATTTTATTCCTGCCCTCCGCAGCAGGGCAGGAATGTTGTATAAAAATCCATTCCTGCTCTCTTACTGTTCTTTTCGTTTTTTAGCAGCGAAAATAAAAAAAAATACTTTAAAGCTAAAAAAGGTTTTAAGTATATCAAATAATTATAAAAAAGAGGTGGGATTTTTTTTTGTACTCGATTTTAAATGAAAGTTCTACTTCTTTTCTCGAGTTTACTTCGAGCCCTTTGGTGCGTGCGGGCTTAAACATACTTACGAACAGAAATAGATCTTTTTTTCCCCTCGGTGTACAATGTACTATTATAAAGCAAAATATGCAAATTAACGGTACTCAGAGTACTGAGAGAAATTTGCGCTTTAAAGCTTAATATTTCGCAAAGTCACCGCCATAACCCACCGAATTAGCATCCGGAAGTGGCAGTGGGCCGGCCATATCACCCGAAGAACTGATCACCGATGGGGTAGCCGAGTTCTTGACCGCGGATCGATAAACGTAGTGTAGAACGTCCTCAGACTCGGTGGAGCGATGATCTTCGCAGGGCGGCTGGCAAGAGCTGGATGAGAGTAGCCGAGGAACGAGTTCAGTGGTGTGCAATAAGAGAGGCCTATGTCGAGCAGTGGACAAGCGTTGGCCAATAATGATGATGATGATGATGATTTCGCAAACCCACACTATCTTTAAAAAAACAATCTAACGATATCCCACACTATGGTATAGTTGAAAAAATAAAATTGCGTCATTAGGGATGCATAGGTGTAGTACCCTAAAAAAAATTATACATTTATTTTACCGTTTTGTCAGCGTGATTAATTTATGTATGTCTATGCCAAATTTCAGCTTTCTTGTAAGTACTAATCGTCTCTGAGCTAGGTCGCGAACAGACAGACCTACAGTCAGACGGACAGACAGAGAGACAAACCGAGGAACGGACATGGCGAAACTATAGGGTTCCTTGACGACTAACAGAACCCTTTAAAATCATGTATTTTACACAGAATTAAGAGGGCGTTCACATCATTTGCTCAAATTAGGAGGTTTTGGGCGACTAATTTTCGTATTTTAATACTAAATATTCAATTATGAAGTATTGTATCAAGAAGCACAACCCTTAATACAGGTATTTGTCAACTTAGTTTATGAAATTATATCGTTTATTTTGTTTAATTGATAAAATACCACAGCATGTTTTGTCAAAACTACGCGCCGAGGTATCTTCAGACACGTGATTGTACTATTAGAATTTGTAAAAATCACTAGTAAAAAATACGCAGGACTGGGACATATAAATCTTATTGTATTTAATAAATCACATTTCAAATATTTTATTCACACTTGGCTAAAAAAAATCATGAAGTAGTGCGAATTTCTCCCATTTTTACCTCGATATTTTACCATTTCTAAACATTATTATCGATTTAAATTTGTACCATAAGGTACTAGAACTTATCCTTAACAGGAGTGTAATAAAAAAATACACATTTTTAATAATTTCTAATGGAAAATATATTTTTTACTTCCCTATATATTCTGCTGCAATCGTGCGCATCGATCAGTGTCGCGCGAAGCGCCCTTCGAGTAGGACCTATGTCACTTTTCTCGCCGATGCATGCCGGTTGCGTATTCTACCTTTGAATTTTAAATTCAATGATTCTACGAATTTAGTGAAGCGCGTGCAACCGCGACTGACTGTTTTGATACTTTTCAAGTAAGTACTTTTCGAATTTGTTTTACATTATTATTGTATACATGAATCATTGTAATTATCCTTCATGATGTTTTCAGCAATGGGACGAAAACATAATACGTACCGTTTTTTGTTAATTAAAAGAAAGCGTAAAAATACTGAGTCTTTACTGAAAAGCAAAGTACGTACCTATCGGCCCTAATCTACTTTAATAAGTTCTAGTACGGTCTTTTCCGATTTTAATGGTTGTGAAGTTTTATTTTTACTATACATCATTGCAGGATAAAGAAAGGACCAACTAACAACAGCGTTTCCGAAATTGATATTACGAATCCGGGATCCTGCCTTTTCGCAGAAAATTGTTACGCTGATTATCACTTGCCAACCAACATTTCACCTATTTTTCACTTTGACAACAAACGATTTACAAATTTTTGTATGGCAACGTTTCATTTGGTAGGATTGTTGTTAAGCTGATTATTATAATGAAACAAAACGTTTTGGGTATTTATTATTTTTCAAATCTTTTACTAGGCCAAACAACTATTAGATGAATAACGTTTCGTCTGTGAAACAGTTCCCTTTTCGTAAATAGATATAATATATAAAAAAAAAACAATAAATGTAGGATACGTATTAGAACATGTTAAATTAAAGTTCAAAGCATACGGGTGCTATTTGAATAAAGTTTTTTTTTTTTTTTTGCAAACCTATAGGTTAGGTTAGGTTAGAACTGTGACCAACACACGCACGAGCCGAGCGAGCGAAGCGAGCGTGGCGCGGCAGCGACCGGCGAGTGCTAGGAAAATTCTATCCATTTTACTAGGTTTTCCTAACCTTTAGGTTAATCTATAGGTTTGCCCTAACCTTCTTACCAATATAATAATGATAAATCATAAATACCTGTCACAACATTTGGTATACAATAAACAACTGAATGAATATTACGCTAAGTAAAACATACGCTACTTAAAAGTTGGCATTTTGAAAAAATGTCATTATAAAAAGCAAACCAAACAAACAGTTGGCAACTGCGAGGTTGGGAAATAAAAAAAAATAATAAGAAAAGTTGGCAAATAATTATTCCGCAAAATAATATTCTTCGAAACGTTAGTTGCCAAATGAAAATCGGCCAAAAATGTTTCTGCAAAAAGACAGAGAACCTACGAATCCATTTCCCAAGGGAGAGGAAATATTATGTATGGTAAGATTTTCGAATACCCCTTCAAATAAAAGTAGAGGGACCATCTACCCTCTTGATTTTAGTGACCACGGCCATTATAATTTCTTAAAGTTTTACTTTATTTACAGGAGAGAACATGTTGCTAATGATTCCAAACGAGAAAAAACTGATGGAGTACTGACCGTGACATCGGGAGAGAAATCCCAAAACTCGAATTTGTTTGATGTAAGCAATTTTTTTTTATTTTGCTTACTAGTCCACTTTTTTGTTTAAATTAAAGAAGCTGGTTAGGTTAGGTTAGGTTTATTTTATTATTTATAATATAATATTTTATTTTATTTTATAGAACAATGCAAATGAGTCCACTGAGTTGTTTATTTGTGGTGGATACGGAATCTTCAAGTGCCATAATTGTAAGTAAAATAAATTCTAACTATAAGTAGTGGTGTTGTGATAAGGGTCGATGAAAAAGTACAAAACTATAATAGAGATTATAAACTGTAAAAAGCCCACATTTATTCAGTAATGTCATATAAGAACAAATATTTTTATTTACAAAATGTTAATTACGCAGATAAAGTGCTTATAAAAGTTAATACATTTTAAATTCTATGAGACTAAGTACCTATACATATACAGGGTGGTATTTTGTAATGCCACCTGAAAGGAAAGTACTCTTAATATTGTAGGCAGAAAAAAGTACTCAAAGAAAACATTCCTGTATTTTTGAAAAGAAAGAAAACTTGTTCTTATAGGTAATACAGAAATAAAATATTTACTAGTAGGTAAAGTGTTTCATTTAGTTTAAATTTTTACCACCTGTAAATATGTATATGTTACAGCCAAAGTAATAAATCTGGATATTATATATATTGTCTAGTCATTATATATAATGTCTAGTCAAAATATATAATGTCTACTCAGTTTAGATAAAGTGATAATTAACACAAAATTAATCACATTTACTAGCAATTTTATTTAATATCATATTAATATGATAATGTAGGGTACCTATGACTTTTCCATGCACCAACCTTGTTTAAGTTTGACACAAAACTAAGTTTTTTAGTGAAATATTTTTTTTCGCTTTTATATAAAAAAAAAGAACTAACACCCGAACCTATTTTTGCTTATGTGTACTGACCTAACAAACAAAATGCGAAATATAAATTTAATCAAACAATTATTTGCTATATAACACTTGCCAAAATAAAACGTTAGCATAATAATTTATTACTTTGTCTAGTGAATTTGGCTTTTATATATAATGACCAGTCATTATGTATAATAGCTATTTAATCACTATGACTGTAACATATACATACGTAAGATGATTGAGTACGTCCTGTTTATCCATCCGAAATAAATCACGTCGGAGAAAAGTATCAAAAAACTTTCTTCATAGTCGAACTATACACCCGACGCGCGGCATTGTGCCCCGGCGCTCGAGGTCATGACTCATCGGCAGTGCAATGGGTGAATTTACCTAAACTTGCGGTGCGCGATTTTGTGAACCGCCTCTTAACTTTATTTTATGTAGAACAATAAAATAGGACAATGGTAGTCTTTTCCTTTATCACCTACTATTTAAACAAAATTTGGCAAGTGTTTTTAGGATTCCGTACCTCAAAAAAAAAATTGAACCCTTATAGGTTCACTTTGTTGACCGTTCGTCCATCCGTCCATACGTCCGTCCGTCATCTTCGGAACGCGTGGAGTTATCGAGTTGAAATTAAAACCATATCCTCTTAAGTCCTACCTTGAAAATAACAATGTTTTTCAATTTTTATTTTCAAGGTCAGGACTCAGGGGGAGATACTCAGGTTTACAATCTCTTGAAGCTGTGAAAAAGTCAATCTTATAAGTTAGCGTAAAAAAAGAAACGGCCCGTTTGTGCTGCAAAAAACGTATATTTCGACACTCAAGAGAATTAAAATTTATGAGGTACTATCCGTTGACCTAGAACTATAAAATTTGGCAAGTAATATCGCCTTGTACTACAAGTACAAGGAAAAATCTGAAAACTATACATTTGTAATTAAATCATAAAAAAAAATTCTTTCAAGTTCGGGAAAAGCTCGGAAAAAGCTAGTAAAGTACCTACAAATTTGTACGGAACCCTCGGTGGGCGAGTCCGACTCGCGCTGGTCCAGTTTTTTTTAATAATGATTTGTTTTAATCTGAATAAAATTAGAGTACTTTAATTTGAACTTTGAATTTAGTAACAACAGCAGCAGCTATTGTCAGAGTTCACAAAGCAAAGTAACCTCTGGCCTCGACTATGAAACCAGTAAGGCTATCTTTAAAGATGACACTTCATAAGTTGTGTCCACTCATTTATCAGTGGCAAGTGAATTTATGGAGCAGCACGAGGGGCAAGGAAACTTGAGCGCTTATAATGACCCTGTGTATAAAGGACGATGAGATTTATTCAGTCTTGTGATCCAGAACAGAATCAGATTTACGCACATTTTTAAAGACATTTACGTCGGAAGTAAGAGAGTTTCAATTGGAAACGTGTAAATAAAATAAAAATCTCATTAAAAGATAAAAAAATTAATAATGGAAATCCCTACAGCGAACACATCAAATAAAACCAAAATGCTTTATTCAAAATAGCACACAACTGTAACTTAATGAACGTTACAAGTAAAACTAGGTGTCACAATTTTTGTACTGCGTTTCCGGCAAGCTTAAGGAAGCTTATTGTAGAAACGTATACAATGCCCCATGAAGGAGAACCTTTGCCAGCCTAAATCTTGGGAATGAAAGTTTATGTTTATTTGTAGTATTTACATTATGTTGGCTACCCACAGTACCAAAGTTACTAATATTTTTCCTGACCTACATAATGTTGTCATAGATCTACTGACTATCAACTGTTAGAATGTTAGTTTCTTTAAAAAACCTCTTAGCGAATCCCTACTGCCTGGCTTATAAATGAATCTGATGGTTCTCTTCTGCAAGACGAAGATGGTCTCAATGTCTGCTGCCCAACCTCACATTAGTATACTATGGAAGTAACTAAAATAAATGAGCCTAGCAGGTGCGACGTCAGTTAGTTCCCGGATTCCTTTAACTATATATGCTGCAGAAGTAAGCCTATTTGCCAATTTTTCTATACGAGGACCCCATTGAAACTTCGCATCAATTGTGATACCTAGAAATAAACTTTCTTCTACAAGGTCTCGTTTTCATTACTCATTATAACGTTTCTGTCAACTCAACTTTATACATTAAGTCTTTTTTGATTTTAACAATAAGATATTAGAAGAGTCATTTTCTTGTCTCTTAATTTTAAAAATAAGTGACGCGTCATCTGTAAATAATACTATGTCTGACATATTTTGAACCATGAACGGCAAATCATTTTCATAAAGGAGGAAAAGGAACGGCCCCAAAATATATAACTGTGGCACTCCTACCTTAACCCCTGAGCCTGACTATTTAGTTCTATTTGTGTCCGCTAATACTCTTTACCTGCCGAAAAGTTATTCTATTCACAGGTAATTCTTCATTTGTCATTTCTGTCATGTTATTCTACTCATCAATTTAAACTACTGTTATTATGACAAAAATTGGTGATATTCCAGTCAAAATTTTGATATTTGCTCCAACGAATGTATGAAACAGCTGCTATTTTTTTTCGATATTTTGTAGTTGATCTTAAAGTAAAGTTCCTTTTTCAGAATAGAGTAATCTTCTAAAGTTGATGGAAGTAGTTTAACCACCTTAAATTTTACTGGACCTCTCTGAAACAGCCTCCAGAGTGCACAAAGGACCTACAAATTTGGCAAAGCACATAAAAACGTCCCCTCTCCGGCCCAAAAGCCGACACGTATTCTCTCCAACACACGGCATAGAAAGTGGCGCGCGGGTCCAATCAACTAATTGAACACTACGCGGCCGTAGACACAAATATCTTTAGTGAAGGACAACTCCTAATCTTAAGCGTCCACTACACTAGGCTATTGAGGTTGACCGAAGTATAGTGTTGCAGTGACGTTGCAACTGCTAGGCTTGTTTCTTTTAGTTACTTCCATACTATCTATATGGTCGAGAAGAAGACATTGAGTATATCTTCATCTTGCAGGAGAGAGCAATCCGATTTATTTATAAGCTTGTTAGCAGGTTTTTTTTAAAGAAACAATATCTTAGCAGTTGAATTTCAATACATTTATGAAACTATCATAACTGCAACGAAAAAATATCAATATTGTAGTGATAATTTGTCTTTAATTAAGTACGCTAGAAGAGATATATACGAAGCTAGTATGAGTAGCACTTACCTCCCTCGGCTGCTCCATATTTAACAATGTCAAGCAAGTGCAAGTTGACTTACACTACCACATTGTGTATATGACAAAACGCTTTCCGGTTCTATTATAACTTTTTTAATAGAAAAGACCGACTTTAAAAAAATACGCGCAGAAAGCAGAGTTCGATGACTTTCTTATTAATCTCATCAAAAGATCTTGCCCAAATTCATATGAAATCACTTGCACCTTTTCTCATAGAAATATAATAAACAAAATCGGAAGAATTTTCGGTTACATAAATGTTGTCGATTTAAATTAAATAAATAACACTACACAGTACACCGACTAATCCTCAAACTTATATAAATACTTAAAACTGAAAGTTTTAACAGTTACGTAACAAAATACAAAAACCTTTTTAAAAGAAAATTCGAATTTGACGCCAACTGACTCGAGCAAGCTTACGTTGACTGCTGCATGACTCCGCAGGGCAGACACACATAACAAATATTCCGTCTCATTCACTCTTACTTCGTTTAATGGTATATCCGTTTCTCTCCGGCCAAAGCCATAATTTCCTTTGACTCTCAAACTAAGTATTTCTTTTTAATTTGCAGAAATAACTCGGGGCGAGCTAAAATGCTTTCTTAGAAATACCTTTCTTTTAAAGTGCGTGCTGAAGCACGCTGTGAATAAAAAGTTCTACGATTTCATTTCATTTTCATTTAAAAGTACTTACATATACAAGCTGTAACAAAATCCCTAAATTTAACTGAAAATGGGGTTAGTAGGTAAACCAATAATTTTTGCTATGGCGAAAACTTGAAAATATAGCAAAAGAAATCAGCTATTCCATACTACAGTTACAGCGGCCGTGTCTCATAAAACTACAATTCATAGTTTTATAAGCAGCCTATATACTTCCCACTGTAGGGCACGAACCTTCTCTCAGGCAGAGAGTATGGGCTTAATCATCACGCGTGCCCACCGCGGATTGGCGATTTCAAGCGCTGAGGTATATGAATAGCTCAGACACTCAGGTTTCCTCACGATGTTTTCCTTCACCGTTAGCGAGTGGTATTGCTACTATAACTTCACAAATGTACATAACTTAGAAAACAAAGTCATAGGTACATGCCCGCACTGGGAATCGAACCTGGGTCTCCCGCTTCCGAGTCCAATGTTCTACCCACTAGGCTATCACCACAGTTCATAGTTTATTATTACAATTTTATGTACATTGCGTAGCGGTCTTCCTACTTGTTAAATCTGTGGGTTAGTTAACTTTACAATGTACAACGAATAGTCATAATAAACCATGACTCGTAGTTCTACAAAACAGGCCCCTGATTGTTACTGTAAAAGTTTTTTGTATTGACAAGTACCACCCCGGGTTTTTTTACACCCAGTACTAAAACTAATCCTCATTTTCTTTCGCAGTACTTAGGGTAAGAACAGAAATCAGTGAATTGTCTATATATCGCAGGTGTTTGGATAAAAACCGAACAGGAAAAACTATATCCTTCCATCACCCTATGTTCGTCCAAAGTTAGGGGCAAAATAGAACAAATTGGGTAGCTAGGTACCTACCTATATTTCAATCCCACGCTTACGTTTTCGCCAGTTATCTGACTTCTTACTACTACCAAATGCAAAAGTTTTGATGTATGGATGTTTGTTGCTCAATCGTACCAGCCAGCGGTAATATCATGTAATTGCTCCCCTATGTCGGATCGTTTGATTTAGCCTATTCCGAGCTATCAAAAATGCGTTTTGTCACTATATATGGTCAACACAAGTAGTAGCTCAGAACAGCTGAATTGATTATAGTTTGGAATATTACATAGGCTACTTTTACCGGAGAAATACGTAAAAATACAAAATTAACACGCGAACCAAGTAACTGCATTTTGTTGCATTTCCTTGATATTTTGCAACTCCACTTTCCTAGGAAGCCCAAGCTTAACAAATGAAAAGCCCTCGTCTTTACCACAGAGGAACTCTACTCTCACCTTACTTTCACAAAGTGTGCAACTTTGCTGAAGCGAGAGCCACACAATTACTCTGCACTACGTAGTGTGGTGTTTTTTAACATGTAGTGTTGGAGCAACGCGTGGTAAAACGTTTGTTTGGTTTGTTCGGTTATTCTTTGTATGTGAGCCCTCATCGAAGCGAGGATTTCTGTTTGGAGCATAATTGGCTGCTAAATATTTTGGTTTATATTTCGTACTCTTTTTACTTTACATAGAATTCCTAAAACGGCTCGTAAGTAAATTGGTAGATTCTTGCAGTGGCGGGCGTTTGGTATTAAAGACGAATGTGTCAAATGTGTGAATTTTTCTCGTAGACGACTTTTTCTCACTCTATAGAGTGAAAAAAAAGATGTGTTGCCTCATCTAGTTATAGCATGGACATTGGACGTCTTGTACAAATTCATGAGTAAAGTTAGTGTTAGTGTTACCGTAATCATCTTTTTTAAGGTTGCCAATTTATCGTGTTAGCTTTGCTTGACTTTTATAATCATCATCATCATCAGCCATTTGACGTCCACTGCAGGACACAGGCTTCCCTCGTGGTTTTCTAACCATGAAGGGTTTTGCCGTAATCGCCACGCTTGGCAGGCGGGTTGGCGATCGCAGTATGCGGTTGGAATCTCAGGAAGATGCTGCTGCCCGTCTCCTGGTAATTTATTTCCTTAGTCGCCTTCTACGACATCCACGGAAGGAAATGGAGTAACGCTATTCTTAATCCGGCGCCACACGAAACTCTTATAGTACAAAAATCATTTTAAAAGTTTAATAATGTTTATTCCTTGAAAATACCGACATTAGAGTTCGCAATGCTGGACCCGGGTGCAGGGATAATATGCGGCGAAAGCCATATCGAAACAATCAACACTTTTTTGGCATCCGATGGATGACGAATTTAATGTGAACCCTGCTACAACAGTTTCGAACAGAAAGCTTTAATACACAAATAAAAAAGAGTAGAGAACCGACCAACATCTAAGTTCCAGACACCTTAAAATATATGATGTTATTTCTAAGAATACGATTCCTCTAAAACACCCCTTAAATTGAGTTTAAATAGTCCTTGACGGAGTCTTTCCTTTTACCACTGTTTACCTAATGTCTTTATAAATAAGACTTTTGGTTTCCTAGAACAGCCAGGAAACTACCCTATCTTGATCTGTTGCCAACACGTCATCTTTTCACTTTATGCGAGTGAACTTCAACATGTCTGCTTTGTACACGGCAACAGCCGCGCGTCCCCTCCTACCACCCAATGGATGAAAGAGTTGACGTGTCGGAAAAACCTACAATCCCTCGTAAATTCCGAAAGCAATCAAATCGAATCACCGCGTCCATTTGTCAAGTTTTCAGTCCGACCACGACCGACTGGGGTAAAAGGGCCGGTATCATTTATTCACCTGGTCGACAGCGTACACACACGACAGACGTGAAAATGTTGGGACAGTACGTTTAGAAAATGCGCAAAAGGCCTAACTGGGGCGACTCTGGATTCCCTACTACAAAACAGGCACAAGTCTAGAATGAAATCCTGTGTAAATTTTAGCCGAATTATGCAGGTACTTTACCGAAATTTTAGGTAGATATCTAAATCATTCACAGTATTGGGTTTAACAGGTAACATAATTATCCTACAGACCGCACATAAACCTTGGTCCTGTTTTATTTATTCATTTTGTTTGTTGTGTATTTAGTTTTCTTTCTGTTGTTGTGCATATTATGATTTATGTTGTTGGTATAATAAATGTCTTTCTTCTTCTTCTTCTTTACCGTTGCAAGCGACCTTACAACTAAAATATAAAGGACGATCTGGTCAATCATTGATTAAATTTGTCAGACATAAAACCTGTCAAACATCGCGTCGGCAATGTTGAACGGTTATATTTTTATGGTGCTATTTATAAAAACCCGATTTCTGTTTAACACTGCTCAAATGAAGAAGAAAAAAAAGAAGAAAGACATTCATTATACCAACAAGATACATCACAGAAACAAAATAAGCACATAAGTAACATAAAATGCACAACAACAGAAAGAAAACTAAATACACAACAGACAAAATGAATAAATAAAACAGGACCATAGATGTAGCCTGTGGTGTATCTACATTGCCACAAAAGGCAGCTGACTCAGCGTTGTGCTGAGGAAGTGATCCCTCAGCGCTGATTTTCAGTCAGTGCCTACGGTAACCCATAATTGTACTACGGAGTGAGTGCCTCAGTTCAAATGCAGTTCAGGTAGTCTGTCAAATAGGGAAAAAGTGACTTAGATGCATTTGAAGAGTGTTTTAAGGCATTGGCTTTTTACAAATAACACTAAGTCGCTACGCTGACTGATAAAATACTGACACTGACCATCTTTCTGTTCTTCTGTCTCTATTACAGTAGGTTTTGTAGCACGTTTGTTGAGCAGACAATAATTCACAATGTTTACAACGTTACATGCAGGCACAGCGCCGTGCACGGTTGAAAAAGCCCGACGAAAAAAAAAATCGTGTACTCGTTTTTGTGGTGTCTACGTTGTGTGGAATTTTAAATGGAAGGCTCTATTTAAAATTCCACACAAGAAAAAGAAGCAGGTATCATTATGCATTCAAATTTCTAGTAAAAATTGTTTGCATAACGGGCTGATGATCTTGCCTATAACTTGGCTCTTTAAGTTAATGGTTAAGTCTCCAGTTTTCACGAAATATCGTTTTTGTTTGTTGTGACAAATTACTCACGTAAATTACTTACCACATGCTATTTAAATTAACAGATACATAAATATAACAGAGGTAACATATTTCTACTATACTTTCGTTCTATACCTGTAATGAATCGCTCGTAGCCCCGGCTGCCTGAGTAATCTTAAACGATCACGAAGGTTAAGCAACACAGGGCGTGTTCAGTGCATGGATGGGTCGCCGTCTATGCCTAACGCTAGTGGCATTTTTCCGAGCGGTTCCGTGCTTCGCAAGGCACGTTAAGCTGTTGGTGCCAGCTGCCGTCGATAGATGGCAGTCGTTAAGCCAAGTCAGAGGCCTTAGGGCGGCTTGACAACTTCTGACAGTAGACGAGCCACTAGTCTATAAGCCTCCACCAATCCAGACTTGGCCCCCGTGGTGGAGTATGAAGAAGAAGAAGAAGAAAAAACATTTATTATAAAAACAGTGCACACGCCACAATAACAAAACAAAAAAACAACAAGGAAAATATTTCAACCGAAATGTTATAAAAAAGAAAGGAAAACGAACGGTCACGGCGTGTCACTGCTCACGCAACTGACTCAGCAGTATGCTGAGGGTCAAGCCTTCAGCGCTGATTTTCAGTCAGTGCCAGGAGTTTCCCCGCGAGCGTCACATACCGCGGTGTGGTACAACCGTGAGCAATACTATATATAGTAGAATACTATGTAATACAGAATAGTAATTATATACAATAGGATACGTATTATGTATACAGTATGAAACATATACTTAAATTGTTTTTATTAGTCACTGAATAAACTACGATATACTCAAATAAAATCATACACAAATGAATAAAGGTATATAGCCAGCTTAAAGCATGTTTAAAAATTATGAATATAATTAAATTTATATGTACATAAATATATATACATATATAGGTATACTTAATTAAAGAAAAATAAATAAAAATATATAGATATATACAATATTGCCTGGCCCTACCATGCGATTACAGGCTCGTGTCTGTTTTTGCGGCGAGAGGTTGAAAGGGAAGGGAGTGGCGGTTTCTGATGCTCCAGCAAATATGCTCTGAGCTTGCGATCAAAAGCATTTTTCTTCTTCTTCTTCTTCTTCTTCAATCATGAAAAAAGTACAAATCAATCTACGATAATCCCTTAGAGGAATCGAACTTTTGACTTCTGCGTTAATAGGCAATCGCTCAACCACTACACCAATGAGGCTAAAAAGATATTAAGTCAGATAGCTTAGTACAAACGCAAGGTTTATGATATGTACTGTGATACGTGACAATAAAAGCATCTTGCTAGACGAAACCTTGTCCTCACATCAATCATCTTCAGCCCATCAAACACATGTTTTGGCTACCTCTCTCATGCCAAGCCTCAAACTTGTCACAGTGAAAAGTCCCTTATACAGACTGTAACAAAAGGGGGGTTCTACTGATCAATACAAAGAGAGAGAGAGAGAGAGAGAATATAGCCTTAATCACCACGAGCCCACCGCGAATTGGCGATTTCAAACGCATTATCACCTCAGACACTCGGGTTTCCTCACGATGTTTTCTTTAATAGTTTGCCAGTGGTGTTACTATTGCGAATTCACAAACGTATGTGCTTAAACTCGTAAGTAAACGGAGGCACGCCTGGTGATTAAGCCCATACTCTCTCTCTGAGAAAAAAGCTATGCATTGCAGTGAGACGTATGTATGTTACAGGCAATGTGTATAATCCGGCATTGTATAGAATGCCTAGGCATTGTATACATTGCCTAAAACGTTAAGGCAATGTGTATAATACGATTCATTTCATACATTGCCTAGGTATTGTATAAAATGCCCGAAGCGCATCAGGCAATGTGTATAATGAACGACCACGGGAAGGAGGTGAGTGCGCGGCGTGCGGGACTACCCCGTAAACAAGTTGCAACTCGTTCGTTGTGTTAGTACGCAGCACTCCTTTGTTTTATGCAGACGTATTTTTTTAGTTTATGCATTGGTTCTAAACTGAGTGTGATCATTCATTGTTTGTGTGATTATTGAATGGAAAATGGCTACTGATCAGCGGTACTTACTAATGAAAGAAAGGTTTTACTTAGAATTGCGTACTAACAGAGAATCGGCTTCTACAAAGAATCGAGTGTTTATTGATGATTTTGAATTTTTTGTATCATGATCAAATTTCCATAATCAAGTGGTAAGAAATGAACAGGACGACTTTCTGCAGCAATTGTTTGGTGCGGTCAAGTTCACTTAGACTTTTACACTTGCCATTCGATTTTGTCCTAATATCGCAGAAGATAAGAGAGGTGGAAATTTCAAAATGTAAAGCTCTACGTGCACTTGACTGTACGTTGTAAATGTTTATCCGAAGGGAACTGCTATGTGAGAAACGCTGTCTACGCAAAAAAACACGTTACATACATTACCTATGCGTCAACCGGCATTCTATACAATGCCTAGGTATTCCATACATTTCCTAGGTAAAGTGTAAAGTAGTTTGAACATTCAATATCATTTCACACATTGCCTGGACGACCCCGGCATTCTATACAATACCTGGAAATGTATAGAATGCCTATAACATATACACCATGAATGTTGGGTGGTTTGAAAGTCATAGCAAAATTAACGTGTCTTAACCATAGCTGTTGAATAAGCTAGTTTTTTTTTAAAGGCTCATTCCAAAAATATTTCGACACAAACTCGAATCTGTGAGGACCATTAGCAGCCAGCCAGAGCGATGCGTGAGCGGTCTGATTGACGGAGAGACGTTACTAATAAAATTGTTCGCAAATTTTTCCAAACAAGATTTCTCTACTTAATTAAACTTACGTATATACTTAAAAATAATAGTCTAAATAGATGGTAGTTTTAATTACAAATTACATAACCGCGACTTTCAAACCACCCACATTTCAGCGTAAATAGCCTGCTATTATTTAAAATCTTTCACTCTTGGCAGGAAATTTACATCGTTTATCCGCACATTAAATTCCGAATATTCCGATAACAGTAACTTTATCGCAACCACGTTCCAATATTTCTTATCAGTTAATTTCCTTAGCAAAATCATTTGCCTCTAGCTACAAACTCAGCGCAGGGGCTTAGCTTTATTAACACTCAAAATATATTTCTGTCTAAAATAAGTAGCGTATTTACGCCCAATGCATATACCTTCCTCCAGTGTAAGAGTTTGGACTTAACCACGAGTACCTACCATGAATTGGCCCTAATAGTAAACGCTAAGATATATGAATACCTGAGACTCTTGGGTTTCCTTACGATGTTTCCGTTCACAGTTAGCAAGTGGTATTATTACTTCTAACCCAGAAATAAATATGTGTGTAACTTAGAAAACAAAATTATTGGTACAGCTTTTACGATAGAGCGCCAATTACTTCTGGCTTAGCCTAGTGGCTCCTTAGGCAATGAAGCTGCAGATGAGCTCGCCAGAAGAGGCTCGAAAACTACAGTAGAAGGACCTGAACCTCTACTCCCACTACCATATAATGAGCAAACAGAAACACAGCATGCCGAACTATGGAGAATGGTAACGAAATGCAGATAAGCCAGAGAGGCTCTACCAAAAAGGTCGAAGCGCCTCACATGCAGCCTGTTGGATCTGAGGAGATGCAATCTGCGTAAAACACTTCCACACCAGGGGAATGTTACACACTAATTAGAAAATTTTGATCTAGGCTATCGTTCTAGCCTGAATATTCATTTTGGGCATAAGCCTCCTCAAAGCACGCCACATCTTGATGTATTTGTTTTGCAGATATAACAACAAATACTAAAAACAGAATAAAGTAAATATTGAAGGTTATCCCATATAACAAATATTTTTTGCCGTTTTTGGCTCGATATTAATAATGGAGCTTGGAAAACCATGAGGGAGGCCTATGTCCTGCAGTGGGCGTCAAACGGCTGATGATGATTAATAATGGCAACAGGAAGACGCATGAAATATTCCAAGTTGTATAGATACCCTTCGTGCGCGAGCCCAACTCGCACTTGGCCATTTTTTTGTCTATGAGAATATTCTGAGAATAGGTCGTAGGCTAATTAATATGGCAAAACAACGTTTCCCGGGTCAGCTGGTCTATTTATAAAGTTCATAACGTTACAAATATTGGGAAGAATATTCGTAGCAAGACGTTAACACAATTAGCGTTACATAAGTAGCATCTTGTGAGTATTAAATCAAGTATTTTCTAACAACGAGACCAGTTCTACCTGGTATCCCCGTTTTTCTAAGAAGCTAAGCTCCTCTCTGATTTGAATTTCAGCCAGTAGCAAAATGATGACGCGATATTATAGCGTATGCTCTTGACATGTATGGCCTTGCTTTGTGCTTGTTGGATCCTTTGATACAATATTTCGTTGGACACAGAAGTAGGAACGTTTGGAAGTGACTTTAATATTAAAAGGTGGCTTTTCATTAACATTAAAATGTGGGTGCGGGATGAAAACTGCGTGAAACTAGAAAACAATACTATAAAATGTAAAGATGAAATACTAGAACTGTTAAGATAAAGTTAGGAGAGATTCCTTCACCAATCTAGTGTGAGTGAAGGTGCCTTTGGACGCTGTATAAGTCATCTCATTACGTAGATGCAAAGGCCAAAGTTTTTTTTTAAGATAAAGTTGTAATTTATTAATATACTTCTTTCACAATTAGTACGCTCTGACAAATTCTTGTTGATAATATTGCGCTCTATTATTTTTTCTTGCCGAGAATCCGTTCGCACCGTAACTATATTTGTCAGTATCTAGGTAATAACTAAGCTTACATAAGCAGCCTATATACTGTAGGGCACAAGCCTTCTCTCAGGGAGAGAGTATGGGCTTAATCATCACGCGTGCCCACCGCGGATTGGCAATTTCAAGCGCTGAGGTATGTGAATAGCTCAGATACTCAGGTTTCCTCACGATGTTTCCCTTAACGGTTATCGACTGGTATTGCTACTGTAACTTAACAAATGTACATAACTTAGAAAACCAAGTCATACGAGTAGGTACATGCCCGCACTGGGGATCGAACCTGGGTCCCCTAGGATCGAACTAGGCTTGGCTTAGCATAATGCCTTCTTCTTCTCTTATAGAGAGACACACCTTGAGGATTTTCTCATCGTGGACGCAAGGTAAAACTAAATACTATTATGTAGGGAATTAGTGGTAAATACAGATGCTCAAATTTAACAAAGCTTGTAATCTAGCTCTTATTTTTCTTTACGCCAGCAAAAAAATACAATAAGCAGCCTCCACAAAGCTCTCCCTACACAAAAAGACCGCAACTTCTAGGCCCACAGACTGGCGTAATCAGAAATCAGTTAAGAAACCGTCCACTCATACAAACAATATCTTAGGAGCTGACTCTACATTATTTATGAAAGGCTAGAAAGACGACTAGCCCTCGGCCTGCAACTTTGTCTGCGACCGAAGTTTCAATTTGAATATTTTCAATTTAATGCTATGTCCATTAAAGCTGCCCTAAATACGCATGAGTCGATGGGTCGCCCGGGAACAAAATTCCTTATCATCGTATGATAGTAGTGTTAATAGGTAAAAAGTACCCGAAACCGGAGTGCGTGCATGCAACGACTAATGAATGTTGAGGAAGCGAAAGTGATCTGTCAGGATCGTAGCAAGTGGCAGTCCCTAGTCTCTGCCTACCCATCTGGGATACAGACGTGAGTTCATATATGTGTAGGTATATGATAATAGTGTTTTCGAAGATAATTTGCTGTCTCGAAGTGTTAACGAGGCTGGGATAAATAATTGTTTCTTTAGAATTTCCAGTGAAACGCAATATTTTCATCTTTAGGGTTTTTACGACCAATGAATAATTTAAAAAAACGTATGTGGAAAGGTAGGCATCTTTCATTAATATCTAAGCCTTCTAAATTTTCCGTAAATTCATAAAGCCCTCAAATGTTTTATTTCGTAAGAGGTAAAGCGTCTAGGAAAAACTACTCCAGCGACTAAAGATGGTTGCCGTCATCCATCATACACTCCCGATAGCTCGTTATCTCCCCAAAGTTGGTCCGAACGCGCCCAAAAGAAGGCCGAAAGTTAAAGCAATCCAGTCGGGTCACTGCCGTTCATTTCATTAGTGGAGCAGCCAGTATGGCCGCGTGAAGAGGTAAACAGGGTGATTCGGCGTTCGTGGGTGAACAATCACTGGATTGGTGTCGGACACTAGTCTCGTCCGCGACTTTGTTCGCGACTACAGACAGCAAGGACGTCAAGTATTATCGTCTTCGGGTAGGTCGCCTTGCTCAATAGAAATTTTTTTGCTCGTCAAAAGATCTTGTAGGATCTGGACTTTGTAAGGAGCCAAACAACAATAAATAAAGAGTGTCGCTTGCTAATACGAGTATACAGTTGACTTTAAGTAAAATACATGTCGACGCCTTACTGCTAAAACCAACAAAGTGCCCTTTTTGTCAAAACTGAGTTATATATACCATCAGAATCTACTTTTCAAGATCTACATAATGGTCGAACCCTTTTTTTGATGAGATGCTTCGTTACGAATTACTTTTTTTGAAAAGGGCCAGTAAGTGCCCTTATAAGCCTTATTTCAGATATTGGTACAGGCAGAAACCAATAACCCTAATATATATTTACAAATGTTGTCTTCTTCTACAAGAAAAACATTTTATCAGCCACATAAAGTCTTTTCGCAGTATTGAAATTACAGATGATAATTAGCGGTTTAACAGTAAAAACAAACAAAACGATAATGACTGGTACTTGCAGAAGCAAGAACTAGGCATCAAATGAAATTTTTCTACAGCTAATACCATTTAAAAACAATATAATCGTTTTTGCTTGTACCACTATTTGTAGCGGGCGCAAAAAAGTTATAGAGGCAAAACCGCTTAAGTGCGCGTATACGGCCCAAGCAGACGCGTTCAAGTTGAGCGGCGTATTGAAATTATTTTGTATTGACAGTTATTACCTATATAGTATCGTGTATTATGAGTGCAAGGAGTAGAAAACCTGTGAGACTTGTAATAGGAGGTGGCAGTGGTGCGAAGGAAAGTAAGTAATTGATGTCTTCATATTATATTGTTAAATTGTGAGGTTATGTTTTTGCAAAATTATTTCTAAATGTTTCTTAACTATAGACCTGAATGACAATTAAAGTGTGGAATCAGTACGCATAACGGATTGTCATAATATCTTTGCTCCTACGGGGTCGTAAGGCCGTGAAAAGTCTTGCTTCGATCATACTGAATGTTATTGCGACACCTACTATGATTTAAGAAACCTTGTTGGAATTATTTATGTTTTTATTTGTTTTAGATGATGAAAGGCTGCAGGATAAAGGCGTCGATGAATCGCACAATACCGAAATTCATTTTGGAGTCGAGGGTAAGTTACCTAAAAGGATCCTACCTAAATTTTCATGTGATAGGCATGATTTTAATTCGCAGTATAGAAGAAGAACAAGAAGAAGAAGAAAGACATTTATTATACCAACAAGATACATCACAGAAACAAAATAAGCAGATAAGTAACATAATATGCACAACAAAAGAAAGAAAACTAAATACACAACAGACAAAACGAATAAATAAAACAGGTATACCGGGTGATTCAGAAATGTCCGGTCATACTGAAGGGGGTCCCTTTACTCATCAATACAAGCAACTTTAACTATGGGATCAACTACGAAATCTCAAAAAAATATCAGCTGTTCCATACAAAAGTTCGATACCCACGCCGCCAAAAGTACTAAAAGTACAAAAGTAATGAGATTTCAGTCATCATCAACCCACCATGTCCCCACCGAGGGGCATGGGTCTCTTTCCTCAGGAAGGTATAGGCCATACTCCACCACGAGGGCCAAGTCCGGAGTGGTGGAGATTTCAGTGTTGGCTCCATATTAAGATTTGCTTGTATTGATGAGAAATTTCCGATCATACTGAAGGGGCTCTCTTTAGTGTCTATGGCGTGAAGATGCATCGTAGTGTTGTGGTCTGACGCTATGGTGCAACCATATGATCTCGACCGCCAAGATTTCATTATTTTTTTAGAAGTTTAATAGCATATAATGTTACACGTGAGAATACAGATTACTTTATATTATTTCAGATGGTAGCAATTCAAGGTCCTCCGAGCTCTGAGTGTCAGAAGTTCGTTGCTGATGAAATGGAGCAGATTTTTGAAGGCACCAATGAAAGTGACAACAGCATTCCACCGTCGGTTCATGCTTTGCCAGATTGTGTTTGGTCACACATCAGTTTGTATTCGGATCAACCATCAGTAAACATCGACATATCAAACAGGCGAGTCTCTGAAACGGAGTCAGACTTGTTTAGTGGCGATTACTCGACTGATGATCCCACATACCAACCATTTCTGCCAGACTTTAGGTCTGTCGGTGGAACTGATAGCGATGAAGACCTAATCACGCTAGACGAACTAAGCATCCATTCTCACATGCAAAACTGCCCAGAATTGTCACCTGACCTAAGACCGTCACCGCAGTCAAGCACAAGTAGGAAGCATGTAATTGCGAACACCGAGAAAAATAATTTATCTGATAATATTGCGTCAATGATGCGGATATTCTTGATTTAGTTTGGAGACGAATCAAACCCTTAACACGCTGGCGCGCTGCAAATCCGGGTGCGTGGAAGAGAAATGTTGCCAAAAAAGGCGCGCAGAGGGCTTACAGTACATTACAAATAAAAAAATTAGATCTGCAAAGGTACCGATACCAAGACTCTGTCGTAGGGCTGGGCGTGTTGATTTTGGTTTAGTTATTTAATATTCATTCCATTTCCATTTCCTTCCGTGGATGTCGTAGAAGGCGACTAAGGAAATACATTACCAGGAGACCGGCAGCAGCGTCTTCCTGAGAGTCCTACCGCATACTGCGATCGCCAACCCGCCTGCCAAGCGTGGCGATTATGGCAAAACCCCTCATGGTTATGAATACCACGAAGGAGGCCTATGTCCTGCAGTGGGCGTCGAGTGGCTGATGATGATGATGATGATGATGATTTAATATTGTCTTCGTTATTCACATTAAAAAGTGCCGTTTTTTTTATAAATTCATTATTTTTGAACTCGTTTAGCAACGATAATTATAATACATTTAAATACAAACTGAGTATTTTATTTATTAATCCTATTTATATACAAAACCAGCGAACCGCTAGTGTTTGAAATGAAATGAAACTATTTAACTATGAAATTCCCTAACAAATCTTCAACTGTTGTTTTTCTTTCACCAGGGATGAAACTTTGATAACTAATCTCTTGAAAACCCTCACAAGGCCATAGAGTTTATACATGTCAAGTTTCAAATTGGTTGGACTTATAGTTTTGAAGATTTTTGGTTATTTTTATGCGTTAAGTAAGGACGACTTTTTACTATGGAGTTTTGTGCACTTAAGCGGGAATAAAAAAAATCCTCTGCAAGTAAAACCACTTAAGTGACAGCTACATTGTACTTATTGCAGAATTTTGAAAATTCTATCGAATTTGGAACAATCTAAATTACCCACAAGCAGTAAACTATTAAAAAGACAGCTAAACAAATTAGATTTTTCAGTCTAGACCTATTAGATCAGAAGATAGCCAAATTTGCTTTCTACAGGCAAAACCGGTTATCTGCAGCACCCATTTCAGTTAAACGCTGAATTTTACCTATTTGTCTTCACAATTTAGATACTTTCTTTGCTCATCTCTATTAATGAATAAATAACGGAAACAAAAACACAAACTAATCATGCACAATTACAAGTTTTCATATAGTTAACGACATCCAAAACTTAAACTCGAGTTTTCTCGAAACAACATTTCATGCAGATAGTCGGTTTTAGCAGTAAGGCGTCGATGTACGCTATCATAAACGTCTTCTAAGTTTTTTTATTAATTTTCGATGTAAATTAGGATACTAAGGGCATACCATGTTGCGGGTATAAGCTGGTACTGTATAAATTTACGAGTTAAAATCATGATGGAATACGAATAAGTTTATACTACTACAAGACATATATATTATACAATTACATATGTACCAGCTGACCCGGCAAACATTGTTTCGCCTACGACCTATTCTCAGACCTACCAAATTTACACAAAGAATTTCATACAATCTGGAAAAGATCTCTCTTAGAGATAAGTTCGCATTTGTAACAATATTATGTAATTATTTTTCGAGCCTATGGTTTGCAATAAAGAATACAAACATATGTATAGATTGATAGAAAACACCAAATAAAACTAGATAATAACTTTTTTTTTATATAAATATTGTTGTAAAGCAATACTGATACAATATCAGTAGGTATACAGAAATCACCCAAAAACAAAAGTTCGAAGGGCAAAACGGAAAACAATCAAACTACTCCGGAAACTGATGTCCCCATATCAGTAACGTAGTCAGATAATAACAATCGATTTCACTCATAATAACAATAAGTACTAATAAAGAGACGTCGACCTGTCCAGTATCATTACATCCACCCATTATTATTATTGATCCAGGTACTTGCCAAGTGGATTCCAGAATAGTCAATAAATATTCATTTAAGCAAGCCAAAAGAAATTTCGGTTTACTGATAACAAAACAACAAAATGTACCTCCGAAAATGGGGTGAAGTTGTATTTCACAGCTCCTTCTTTAGTTATCATCATTTATTTCCGGATTTATACAACATTATTATTATATAATATCATACCAACGAATACACCTTGATAATACTAGCTAACTGGGCAAACGTTGTTTTGCCATATTAGTTAGCTTACGACCTATTCTCAGACCTACCAAATACACACAAAAAAATTCACAAAAATCGGTGAAGCCGTTTCGGAGGAGTTCGATAACAAACACTGTGACACGAGATTTTTATATATTAGATGTGGTTATAAAAAAATCTCCCTTCTTCCCCTTATCTTAGTTTAAACACCCTACGCTAAGATTGGCTGTAAAAGCTCTCTCTTAGAGATAACTTCGCCTTTGTAACAAGGTAGTGTAATTATTTTTCGAACCTATGGTTTGCAGTAAAAAATATAAACATATGTATAGATTGATAGAAAACACCAAATAACACTAGATAATAATATCCCCATGTCTGTCTGTCTATCCGCGGCTTAGATCAAGGCCAATTAGTACTAGAAAACCACAGTATCTGGGTAGGAAGCTGAAATTTGGCATTTGTTCATCGTATCGTTAAATTGGTCATTCAAAAATATTGTTGGTGCAGGAAAACCTTTTTTTTTATTTAGTGGCCCGTTTGCAAAATATTAAGATTCAAAGCGCATTTTTTGTTACCGTCGGGAGTCCCTCCTCTCCCAGCTAAAAGGTTGATTTAGAAACGTGAAGAAATTCAGGGCAGTAGCACAAATAATGCAATTAAAAGGAAACCTATGACGGTTGAGTAGGCTTTACATGTCAACGAATCATAGTCGACCAACTTATAAAAAGAAAACTTCGTATAATTTTCATTGAAAATTATTTTGATGATGTTGTTTTTTGTGTAAAACAGGTAGTTAATATAAGTAAAATAAAGTCTTAATATCAATAAAAAACCGCTTCTCCTAAGTGCGTACATTTTGACGACTAACTACGGAACCTCTTCTGTACTGCTAGGCGGGGAAAGCCACCCGATGGTTTGAAATACCGTTTAAGTTAACCCATTTTTGGGGCAGTAGAATTTGAATTCTGATAACTTTGTTGCGAGAGTATATTGCTTTGAGCTTTGCGCAACTTCCTTTGATCTTTAATGCAGCCTATTACGTCCCACTGTGGGGCACAGGCGTTCTCTCAGAGAGAAAGTATATGAAAAGTATGGAACCCGAGCCCGCCGCGGATTGGCAATTTCAAGCGAAGGGATGTGAACCCCTCAGACACTCATGATTAACTTCACGGTTGGCGAGTGGTATTGCTACTACAAATTCACAAATGTAACAAACGAAACTTAGAAAACATAGTCATTGGCACGGGGTTCCAACCCACGAATGTGAGGCTGGTGTCCTACCGTAAAAGGGAGTGTCGTCTCGTATTGGAACAGTCCGTCTGTAGTTAAATGAGACTCGCCGGCCAGCCAGCGAAACTAAACCCATTTGGAGGCAAACTTTCGACCGCCCACACGTCTGTGTCAAGGAGAGACGTTCGCAACAAAACTGCGGACATGAACGAATTAGCCCCATACATTTTACGGTTGAGCCCGGACGCAGAGACACGTCCGGGGCACAGAGAAAATATCGCAGAGGTACAGTCCTAGCATATGGAAATCTGTTTCGGGAGCCTTGTCTTCCTAATAAGGGTCAACCGGAACTGATGATGATAGTTAAGACTAAGGATTATCAGCGCAATCAGCCTTTGCACCCTTTTTAAATAGGTGTTAAAATTGTTCAATTACCGCTTACTTATATGCTGTGGCATTTATCAGGGACATTTATAGAAGATCTCTACTTGATGCGGTCTTTAGCGGCGACTTCAGTCTTCCCATCCCAGCCCTCTAACATCACTGATCAGCCCTCTAACATCTTCACGCGTGAAATAAAGGATTTCAGTACTGTTTTATTTCACGCGTGAAATTTATTTCACGCGGTTTCCGCATAATTTTGTTACACAAAAAAGAAAACTTTACGAGCAACTGCATTGAAAAAGTTGTTTATATTTATGAGTAAAAAGCCCCTTTAAAGTTTGGCAGTTGACTAAAATGCCACTCGGTATAGTTGCCACCGGTACTTGTCTCACTCTTCCATTGTATTTTGTTTTGTATAGTTCCGTGGATGTCGTAGAAGGCGACAAAGGAAATCAATTACCAGGAGACGGGCAGCAGCGTCTTCCTGAGATTCCAACCGCATACTGCGATCACCAACCCGCCTGCCAAGCGTGGCGATTATGGCAAAACCCCTCATGTCCACGAAGACCACGAAGGAGGCCTATGTCCTTCAGTGGACGTCACATGGCTGATGATGATGATGATGGTTGTCACAGCTTATGTCAGTTGATATCAGTTGGCCAACTGTTCCGCTACTATGTAAACTAGCCAGTTTGCAAGTCTTCTATTGTATCTCATTCTTCCATTGTATTTTGTTTTGTATCGGTCGTTTCGGCTGCGTGCCAAGCTTCATGTCACGTCGCTAGTACATTGTGGACAATATGGAGGCAGGTATTTTGTGAAGGCATGCAAGAGTCCGTGTGGCGCCGGATTAAGAATAGCGTCACTCGATTTCCATCCGTAGATGTCGTTGAGGGCGACTAAGGAGACGGGCAGCAGCGTCTTCCTGGCGATTATGGGAAAACCCCTCGTGGTTATGAAAACCACGAAAGAGGCCTATGCCCTGCAGTGGGCGTCAAATGGCTGATGATGACGATGCAAGAGTCTACGCTAGGCGAGAGTAATGTCGCTGGCCCAAAGCCAAGCTTTTGCCTGAGAAATAAGACTGTATTGTGTTCTGTTGGACATTTAAAGCTCAAAATAATTAAGTTCCTACTTAAAAAGAAGCATGAGCATTAAACATAGCGTAGTATAAGTCACTTTAAGACCTTATATCGGATAATTTGCATAGATCAGTTACCAAATTCTAGATACTGAATATATGAGAGCGGTGGTAGTCTAGTGGAACATTGGAATCGGAAGCGAGAGACCCAGGTTCGATTTCCAGTGCGGACATGTACCTATGACTTTGTTTTCTAAGTGTACATTACATTTGTGAAGTTATAGTAGCAATACCACTAACGGTGAAGGAAAACATCGTGAGGAAACCTGAGTGTCTGAGCTATTCACATACCTCAGCGCTTGATATCGCCAATCCGCGTTGGGCACTCGTGGTGATTAAGCCCATACTCTCTCTCTCTGAGAGAAGGCCTGTGCCCTACAGTGGGACGCATATAGGCTGCTTAACATCCGTTATAGTAAAGGATGTACCAAAATAAATTATACAAATCCCCCTCAATATTGCGAAAAAGTTATGAGCTGTTGCAAACAATATACCCATAAATGGTAAATGTAGTATGGAACAGTTGATAGTTCAGTCGCAATTTCGACATTTTTCCCATAGTAAAAATTGTTTGTATTGACTTATATGCTAGCAACCCCAGCACCCTTCGTCCAAGTAGGCGAAGTTTAAGTACATCACACTTGTGACATTTGTTCAGTAGGTATAGTACTGCAGATGCAGATATTATTTTTTAAGTTCTTTAATTTTATTTTATTTTATTTATTTAACAGAAATCTACAGCAATACAATTACAGTAAACAATAAGTTCTCAATAATTTCTACATTTTTTTCGGTTATGTTTAGGATAACGAGATATTTTACTTGATACCGGTTTTTAAAGTTTAGATAATTTTAAAATTGGTCTTTCAATGTAGAAATCGCCAATATGGACCGAAAGTTAACACGATAACACTTTATTTTCTTATTTTTTCCATTCTAAAGGTTACGTACTGAATTAAATGCCAAGAGTAAAGAGACTAGTAATATGTACAAAGAAATGACAAGAACTGGCCACTAGACACAAAAAATTGTTTGTACAGCCAAAAATTAAAAAAGAAATATTAATATTTTTCTTCTTATTTAACCCTAATGGCATTATTCGATTCTTTTCATGAAAACCAGCCAGCTGCAAGCACTCTTAGAGTTTTTTTATGTAACCAAAAAGGTAAGTACATTATTTTAACTGAATGCTCAGTTTCCTTAGGTTAAATTAGATTTGGATTAAAACTATGCGTAGAAAATAAATGGCGCAAAGATCCGTAACATTATTTCGTTCAAATAAGTATTAACAATATCGGTCTTATTTATGAAAATCCGATTCATTAAAACACTCGTTAAACGTATTACGTCACCGCAGATTAAATAAATGGCCTCTAATGAGTGCTCTGGAGGAATCGTGTGTTTATAAATAAGGCCGTATATTTTTAGGGGTTTTCCACGTATTATTTGTTTCAAATATGTGAAATGAATAAACTTTACTTTATTATTTATTTAGATGACTCTGATCTCATATCGTGTGATAAATACAAAAAGACGTGACATCACAGATTTTTAGCGGTATTTACTGACAATACCTACTACTTCTCTCAAAGAGAGAGAGAGAGAGAGCATGAGTTTTGTAACTACACGTGCCCACTGCCAATTGGCAATTTCAACCACAGCAGACTTAGATTTCCTCACGAGTTTTTCCTTCACAATTAGCAAGTGGCATTGCTATTATAAATTAGCTAATGTAGGTAACTTACAAAACAAAGTCAGTACCTACATGTCGAGATTCAAACCAAAGACCTCACGAATATGGTACTTTTAATGAAGTAGGTGCCTAAAGGTTTCACAGGAAATTCAATTCAATTCAATTCAAATATTTTTATTCATTGTAAAAACAGAATGTTTACTTAATGAACGTCAAAGTTGTTAGTTTCACAATTAATGGATTATGTGGAGAAGAAGCTAACAAAGAAACTCCACATTTATTCTTTTCAAAACACGTTTTAACTTAATTAACAGAGTTTTCAACTTAAAATATTAGTCATGAATGTGTTGAACACTAGTCACAATCGTCCTTTCAATAATATTAATCTACTATTTAATGCCAAACATCTTTGGGAATTCTTTACACAACGTCCCTTCCGGAACCTTCCTCAATAAGTCATTTCCGTGTTTAAAGTAATAGGTAGCGTAGAGTAAGGTGCGGCCACTACTGCAACAGACAGGTTCGAAAGACCATAAAGGGCGCAGAGGGACCACGGCTTACATTATGTTAATACATAGTAGTACAATGACAACTGCATGAACGTCATCATCAACTCATTTTTTCATTGCCGCTTCACGTCTACGCGCGCCATTTAACGTTGACTGGTGAACGTTGACGGTTTTTGATAATAGTTGGTACCGAATTTGTAATCGCCGTAACGAAGACTGACACTGTGGTTTGTTTTCAAAGATTCGAAATTTGTTACTAAAAACAACTCATGAGACGGTTGTATTATAAATTAAATCAAAGTAAATACATACATGAACTCACGCCCGTGTCCCAGAAGGGTAGGCAGAGACCAGGGACTGCCACTTACCACGATCCTGACAGATCACTTTCGCTTTCTCAACATGTATTAGTCGTTGCATGCACGCACGCCGGTTTCGGGTACTTTTTAAAATCAAAGTGTAAGCCATTAGTCATATTGACAATATAATCTCGACACCAGTTCGGATAAGAAACAAACAAATAATATTCTTTTTGTTGCACTAACCCGTGCTGAGGACAATTTTAAAAACCTATTTAGAGGCTAAAAATTCCACCCATGCCGGGACTTGAACCCGCGACCTCTGGCTAACCGTGTCAGCACTCTCCCAACTGAGCTTATGGGCAAGTGCAGGCATCAGTGAAATTTCGAGCCTCTTTACAAACTTCTCTGTATTACGTACAGGCAGCGACATCTGGCCGAAGCAATTTACATCACTTGCAGCCCCGAGTAACCTACTTTACCCACAAGTCCCGGCATGGGTGGAATTTGTAGCCTCTGAATAGGTTTTTAAAACAAATAATGTTCCTTCATAAAATTACAAATCTGTAACACTAATAATACTGCGCAACTCATTAAATGTCACTTACCTGAATAAATATTAAAATCGAATTTTGTATGTATGAATATTAATTTTCATTAAATACCAAATTTGAGAAGATGGTGCAAGTTGGTTCTAACTAAGTGCGATTTCTTGTATTCCTGTTCGCTGGTCTGTAATGTACAGTCCCTGAAGGCGTTTTTTATCGTTTGCAGGCACGCTTTGGGTCAGCTGTCAGACCATTAATAACTGGAGGTCCCGAGTTACTTTCTGCTAGTTCGTAGAGCAGGTGAGCAGCTTGGAATATTAAGACTGGCTTTATTGTTGACATACGAGTACTTCAAGGAATTCCGTGACGTATTAGGTAAATATTTTTTTTGTACGTTTTATTTTATCAGGGATTGTTGTTTATATAAAAATCAAAGGAATCAGTCAGATACTACTGGATGGTTAAAGCCAATGAAAAATATGGCTTAAGGACTTATTCATTAGTTAATTGTTCCTGAAAGACTTTTCGTCGTCTAATTGTATCTTATTGTTACGTACTCACGGAGGCGTATTTAGTCGGAAGTACCGACTTTGCTCATTGACATTGAAAAGATTCACTGATGTTAATTTTGAGTCTTTTTATTTTGTGAATTTACGGGATGTCATAGAATCTACGTCACCCATTGTGTTAAATGTTTTGGACAAAACATAGGACTCTTTTCATCTCTGTCCTCGCTTCGTGTGCACTCGTGCGGGTGTTGACAAGCGAAACTGAGAAGCATTCAATGTTCAGGAAATCAGGAGTCAACTTTACAGACCTTAATTTTTTGACGGTGCCCAATATACCGTCCTCAGTCCTGACCTTGAAAATAACAATGGTTTTCAATTGTTATTTTCAATCAGTCAGTCAGTGACTGCTTTATATTGGACACCGTCAACAGCCCGTGAATGTAACCCACTGATAGGCATACGCCTTTTTTCTCTCACGCCAATATTCTCGGCACCCCGCAAATCTTATCGTATCCTTCTTGTCTCCGTCTATGGTTGCCTGGAAGAAATTGCGGGTAGTAGTAAGGCCGCCAATTTTACTGCGATTTATTGAATTTCTGTTAATGTAATCTCTGTGTACAATAAACAATATTCTATGTCGGTATCTAGGTGTCCTGTCATTTGACAAAAAACAAATGACAAATTTTCATCTGACAAATAACGATTGACAAAATTATGCTTCTCAATTTGATCTTTATACAAAGTATTGTTTCTGTAAATAACTCAGTTGACAAATAATTATCAAACAAATTATTATTTTATAAAACATCATTTGACGTACAAATCATTTATTATACAAGCGAATTGGTAAAATAACGCAAGGTATAAACAACTTTTGACAAAATGCATTTTGCGGAAATCCTTCCTACACAGTTGAAGATCTTCAAGGCGAATAGAGAAATATAGGTGCAACGACAAGCGTAGAGAGGAGGTGTCTTAGGTTCCATGGTGATAAAAAGAGAATGTTAAACTACACAAATGTACACAAACTAAGTTCGTCATTATGTAAAACATAGTTGAAACATCCAATATGTTAACAATTTATAAAATCGCGACTGGATTTTTTTTTTTATTTCTCATCAGTGGCCGATTTTCGCCTTCAAAACAAGCTCTCCCATATTTTTCCCGATACAGGTTTACTGTAAATTATTTTAATAAAATAAAATAACATTTGTTTCCAATTTTAAGTTCTTTATGCGAGAATATTCTCCCTGCCCTTCACTACCCACGACCTACAAATTGCCTATGCGGCAAAATTGCCCGGAAAAAGCTTGAGGTCAGTGAGAGCCGGGCATCCGTCGCCCTGTCTATCACGCTATGTGCCTGGAGATAAACTGCGGAAGGACAGTACGTCCAACTGCAAGCTGGGTGGAGCTCTCGTACCCACAGCGCACTCTATGTAGGTCACAAGCATAGCCACAACCTCGCGGTGCAGCCGAGTGGGTGATCTCTAGCAGAAAATATCGAGATCTCATTTAAAACCAATTTTATTTTCATTCTGTAAAGCAGCTGAGCAGACTGGAGACTATTGCTCTAAAGATGAAAGCATGGAAAGAATGAATAAAGAAATGTTGACGAAAGAAATATAGCGAGCGAATACGGGTAGAAGGGACGCTAAGGGCGGGACGACCAATTAGGGGATGTACCTATTTGCGAAGGGCAAGATTAAAAGTACGAAAACCAGCGTGTGTGTACGCAGCGCCATATGAATGTTGATGAAGCGAAAGGTGTGTCAGAATCGTGGTAAGTAGCAAAACCTTCCCCTCTGGGTTACAGGGGTGAATTTATGTTTCTATGATAAAAGTGTGTCGACGCGCTAAGAAGATTTACGCGTGCAAACATCAAGAGGAAATAAAAATTCACAGATTTCGTGCCTCACACGACTATCGAGCACATCGGAAATGAATCGAGTCATTAATGTCGTATGAAAAATGTCGTTCTGACTTTTTGACTTTTTTCAAAAAGGTTAGGCTACAGGGCAAACCCGGTCATCTTTGTTTTAGGCTCAAATTGTAGCTGGCTAAATTGTCCAGAGAAATATTTTTCAAATTTTTTACATCATTCTTCGCTTCCAAAATATCGAGTGCAAAAATCAAAAATTCAGAAAAAAAATATTTTTTTTTTACAATTGCGGCCATAACTTTTTTTGTTTTTGACTTTCTCGAATAATTCTTTTATCTCTTATAAATACGTGTCTTTTGAGCCTTTTTTAATATCATATCTTCACAACTCTCCGAGATATAAGGAGATACGTAGTTCTTTTTCGTGAAATCGGAGCCTACACTGGAGCGAACGAAATGCGAAAAGATTTTTGACATTTCGTCAATGTCAAAAATCTATCATAGATGCCAACCCAAATTTAATACGTCAGAGTGAAGTGTATCAAAATCAGCTTATCTTCCTGAATATTATTTGGCATTGAATTTTAAGTATCCTTACCTAACCTTCAATGCTAGCAGTTAATATTTTTCCCGCGATATGTAAGTATTGAGTAAAAGCAGTCTGAAGTAGAATCAGACTGTTAAGTAGAATCTACACTTCTCGGAAAGATATAGTACATTACTGCAGCGACCAGCAAAAGAGGCTTTAATGGACGAACGACATAAGTCCATGAATGCCTAGTTGTGGCCAAGGCTTGTTTAGTACAACCAACGAACAACAATAATTTTTCCTGCGTTAAAGTTTTCATTTGTTTTCATTTCAATAAACAGTTTTCTATTTGCCAATCAGTTTAAATAAAACCTTTGATAATCTACCTCCTTGGAGTAAAAGATCGTTCAATTTTTAAATTACAGGACAATATGAGTTTACTATGTAATTTGGCCGCTAAAACACGACGTAGAGCAATTTCGATTTATCTCGAAGAAGGTTTTCAAAAAACGCCTTCTTTATTGAGTTACTATTTTGTGCTATTTCTTTTTTTAACCCAAAACATGCATTAGCCAGTACATTTTAAAGATAAGATTAATTATTATGTAAAATCTAGACAAAATTCCAAAACATATGTACACAGCATGATTATTAATTAACGAAACCTAACTTCGACGAGTTACTTAGACTATACCTGTGTTATTTATAAAGTGTTAATAAAGGGGACGGGCTAAAAATCAGCGCTATCGACTACGGACGCAGTCATAGCAATGAATCGACCCCGTTACTTTTAACCATAAAAACAATGCACATTACTTTATTATTCTGTATCTCTTAAGTATTGACTTTATGGTAAATAAAAAAAAATTTGCGCCAGAGACAGGAAGTGGAACTGATCACCACTGTCATTTGGAACTTTTTTTCTCTTTATTTCTCCATTAACCTAGTGTCAACCGCGGAAGAGAAAACATCTTAATATTATATTATGTGACTAGTGCCTTATTCCTATGTATTACATGCTCGAGACTTTAATATTATAATACGTTATTGGCGTTTCGAAAGTTTCCTCGTAAAGATATCTGTGCGACTCTGTTCTTAGTGTGCGAACATACATACCTGCGCGCTCGTGTTGGTATGCAAGCTATATATTATGATTGCGATGTATGGTGAAAGGAATACTCCATTGCAAAGTATAGGTAATACTTCGGTAATAATGTCTCGGTTGAGTTGCCAAAGGTCCGCGTTACCAATCAGTGCTGTGACCAAGCCCTCTTCTATTCGATTACAACTTTTTTAGGGTTCCGTACCTCAAGAGGAAAAAACTAGGCACCCTTATAGGATCACTTTGTTATCTGTCCGTCCGTCCGTATGTCGGTCAAGACCTTTTATCTCGGGAACGCGTGGAGGTAGCGAGTTGAAATATAAAAAGTACGGGGCAAAATAAGAAAACTATACATTAGTAATTAAATTATTAAAAAAATTGTCTTTGAAGTTCGGGAAAAGCTCGAAAAAACTGCGACCCTTGATTCCTGGACTATTTATAACATGTAAGTACCTACAAATTTGTACGGAACCCTCGGTGGCCGAGTCCGACTCGCACTTGACCGGATTTTTTTTCTATTAAAAAAAATGCACTAGTCCTCAAAATTCGCAATTCCTGAAACGCCCCAAGTAGAGTTTATGATTTTTTTTTTGGAAATGTTAAGAAAATATCATATAATTTTCTTAAATTTTCTTACGTAGAAGAATGTCCTTTCTCTATGTAACACTTCAATGTTTATTCCATGTAATACTACCAATTAGTTCTTAAAAGCGTAGAAAGCATAAAACCCGTAAGATTACTACATCATCATCAGCCATTTGACGCCCACTGCAGGACATAGGCCTCCCTGGGGGTTTTGCCATAATCGCCACGCTTGACAGGCGGGTTGGCGATCGCAGCATGCAGATAGAATCTCAGCAAAACGCTGCTGCCCGTCTCCTGGTAATGTATTTCCTTAGTCACCTTCTACGACATCCACGGATGGAAATGGAGTGACGCTATGCTTAATCTGGCGCCACACGGAAAATTTCGGACGGAAACGGAAAATAAACATTACTTAATTAATGAAAAATTGAATAAAAAAAACAAAAGTTGTTGAACAAAATTAGTAGATAAACAATGATTAAATGATTAATCTGTTTCAGGAATTGTTTATGTTTCAGGGAACCCTGTGTAAAAATTTCTACTATTATAGCAGGAGGTGTTTGTAACAACCCAAGCAAAAATGTCATTAACGCTCTGAATGGGTGCGCTAAAAGGGGAAATTGATACAATTTGGGGAAATTGATACAATTTGGCGATACTGCGAATTTCATGTGCAACTGATCTTAATTTGGTTTGCATATTCATGGAGATTGAAATGTCCTGAATTAGTGTGATTCGGACATGCTCACCGGATACCTAATTAGTCAGAATATACTGTATAGTTGGCAGCTAATCAACCTTTATTTGCTATTGCAAAGTAACCCGTAACTTAACGGAGCATAACACAACAGAAATCCATGCTGACTGTACTTATTAACATTAGTACTGTACGATGGTCACAATATCTGTGCACCTGGCTCGATAACGTAACATCGGCGCTCTAGCGGTGTGCGAAATCAATCAACCAAATTATCAGTACACGTATAGGCAATGAAGGTTCCAGCGAGGTGCACAGATATTGTGATAGTGATATACTGAGTTATTTCATACCTACCTAGTTCCCGCTTGATGTTAACGAATAGGTTTTGTGAAGAAAATAAAGGGCTTGACTTTTCATGAAATCTGATAACATTTTAACACTGAAAGCGTTATGATCTTGTTTGTCTTGGCAACCTACTTTACAGGAAGTATAGGTAATTCATTAATCTCCTTCAAGAAAATCCGTGTAATTCGGATATCGATTATTAAGTATTAACTTAACACCGGATAAACTTACTTGTTTTTTTTTTTTACCGCGCGCTCGCCCGCAGTCAGACACGAGCAACCGACGCCGACGACGCGAGCACCGTCTCTACTCTTCATGATTAAGCTCGGCGATCTACTCTTCATGGTATTAAGCTCGGCGAATCAGAGCGAAACCTGGTCGGACTCTTCCGAAAAAAAACCAAGTAAGTTTATCCGGTGTTAAGTTAATAATGTGTAGTGCTTAAGAAAGTTTTAGTTCGAAGATCGATGTAATTGGTTGCAGTTTCTCTTGTTTTAAGAATCAGATCTTCAGAAAGTGTCGTTGTCAAGCCACTGTCTCTGACAGATGTGTTTATTCCATCTAGTTCGCCTCAAGTTCGCGCACACAAACGTGTCAAGTCTTTGTACTTTAAGAACATCTGTGAAAGTCAGCGGTGCTTCACTGGTTTTGTAAACTTTTGTCTTAACATAATAAGCGCCCAAGGTCTCTGTCATCTCTCCACAAACCATTTAGCTCAAATCTTATCTTATCTACTCACGCTAAGGCTGAACGCGACATTACTGAAACGTAAATGTGACGTAAACGTGAATGTTAAGTCTCGACACTCCCTCTTTCATGAAGACGTAAAGACCAGAGTACATTCTTCGTTCTTGCTATTTTGTTTTCTTAGTCTACTTCATAAATATCAACTTCACAGGATATTTGGATCTTTGGTTTAGCTAGCGGTATCGCGTCAGTCTTGGTGTTTTTTCACGTTTGTCTTGTTACCTTGTCTTGTGTCTAAGATACAACTAACTAATAAAATAAGCCTCGTAAGTTTCGTAACTACCAAATTCAAGTCGGCTATGCCCCATCACTTACGAGGACGGTATCGCCATGTTGCGGTTCAAATAAGTGCTTACCCCAGAAATAAGCGCCAAGAATATGTTATATGTTGAAGTATTATTGTGAAACTTTACACAGTTGTAGAAATTACCTCTTAGAAATCGATATAGATATGAGCTTTTCTCTTTTATGTCTTTGATTTAGTCTATAGAAAACGCTGCTGGTTGTGCAAGTACATAGTGTAAATGTAATTATTCTATGTATTTAACCATATTGTACAATTGTTTGTTTTCTTTCAATAAATAAAAATAAATAAAAATAAAATAAAGAAACTGTTATAATCGCACATAAAAAATACTTAACTGAATGAAACCATTTACTCGATAGTGCAACCGACTGAAGACAGAAATGCATTAGGTGATTTGAAATGTTTCCCTTTGAGCACTAGTGGCTAGGCCAAATAGCAAAGTTCACTTTAGCCGACTAGGTGTATCCGATGGCATGTTATCCTTCATACAAACATGCACACTACTCAGTAGAGTTACGGGCGGTATTCGAGCAAAAAAAAAAGTTTGAGCTGCCGTCCAGAGTACTAGCTAACCCGCTTTTTTGATCGCACATTTAGATGTGTATGAAGCAATAACGTTTCAATATTTTTTGTAGAATCAAGTTTCCCTGACACGCCAACGCTATTGGTCCTTATTTTATTTATTTAAATAATTGGGGCGCCCAACAAATACGTCACTGGTGCATACAATAATATGTATAAGAACGTGGTACTATTCTAGCTGACGATTCACTTACAGGTTGTCACGGCATTGAAAAAGTAGGTAATAGAATAACTAAAACTGTCAATTGTCTTCTGCCAATCTCGTCCATTGCTCTCTGACGGCTTTAGTAGACAGGACAGTGCAAGCGAAGAAGCCAATGCCCAGCAGTGGGCTTAATTCATGGACTAGGTAGACATGAAGTTAATTAAAATTAGGTGCGAGTTTATAGGAGGAATAAGCACTTTTTTCTCGTTCATATGATATACCCGGTTACTATTTAGGTAATTGTGTAGAATCGCCAATGTAAGAATAAGATATTCCTAATGAACACTACCAACTGGTCAGACGATACTTAATTGCAGAGATCTTCGGTTGCCTGGAAGAAATTGCTATAAGCAATAAGGCCGCCAATTGTACTGCATTTTTGTAAACATTTCATGTTTGTGTTTTTCCTGGTACAATAAAGAATATTCTTATCTTATCTTATAAACCTATCCTAGACTAGGTTCTCACAGCTTAATAGAAAGTTAAGTTGCTTTCACTAAGTCGATGAAACGAGAGTTAATTAGAGCGAGCCTGAGAAAAATAACCTAGGAGGGAAATAATAGAAAGAAACTAGGTAGGTAGGTTTACGCTTCAAGCTACATAAATCCGCAACGATCTGTCCTTGAAGGCGCTTTGGACAGACAATGGAGTGAGACAGTAGCTCTTCAATTTGAGAGAATATTATATGAAAGGGTTAAATCACATACCGTTCATATGAATACAAACACATCGGGGCCCTATTTCATTGAAATACAATTCACGGTTCAGGCCGACTTGCACCACTTTCTTAAATGTGACTAAAACAGCATTTGACTAAAATTCCTCATACAAAAGTCGATTTAAATGGCGACTTAAGTGACATGTAAGAAGTGGCGCAAGTTGCCTCTACTATGACAGTTCGATGTACATTGCAAAGTCAACTAAGCCACAGATTAACAAGTAGGCAGACTCGGCTACGCAATGTACATCGAATTGTCATAATAAACTATGAATAGCAGTTTTATGAAACGCGGTTCTGGGAATACAATAAAAATATATATTCTTATAGTTTTTCTTTTGCTTGTAAGTTTCTTTCTACGGAACTTTATACTTAATTTTTAGTTCTACATTTAACCAATTTACTGCTAATTCTAGTAGACTTACCACCGCTTCACGTAAATAAATAAGTACTTATCTGTCTGTCTCGTTTGGTTTTGAGAAATCAGAGAAAACAGGCTGATATTTAAGTATTTACCTACTTAATGATTTAGAAACCGACGGTTACGTTTTATATTTATAGTTCTTAATTGTTATATTTCAATATTAAAACCTAATTCTATTAGAAAAAACTCAGTTTATCATTAATGTGGATGTCGCTCCTTAAGCGTCAAACTCAATCAATTGATGATCACATTCAGTGACACTTACAGAATTGTCTCTTTAATAGATCAATTAGTACCCACCTATTTTTTGTGTTTGTACTTGTTAAACAGTTTTTACTTTAAATTTAACCTTATCATCTTGAAATAAAGTTTAGAAGCATTGAAAAGTTCATACTAGCGGTGCCTGTTAAAGGCTTAAATAAACTAATGACATAGCTAAGTACTGACTGTAAAACATGTAATTTTGGACACAATTTATGTACGTGGGAAAACCTTAACTGAAAACTGAAAGCTGCCCGGACCTTCTACACGCTTCTACTGTAGCAGTATCCTCAGATCTTGAGGCGAATATGACGGAGCAAACAGGATAATTTGTTACAACGGAGCAGAACGCCTAACAAGCGAACGTGTAATTGAATTGTAGGAACAACCCGGAGGCTGCACGTTCCTGGGGGCGTATTTACAAGCGACGCTCTGTTATATCACAGCTTCCCAGGATCAAGATAAGCCACCCAGCAACTAGCGACACTCCTCAACAACAAGACGCCGTCCGCGTCCTTCGATTACGTAAATCCGCCGACGGCATTTTTCAGCGGAAAACCGAAAAAATCCACGTCGCGAACCGCGATCAATATTGTCAATTTTACGGCGAGATAAAAGTCTTAATAATAAAAAAAATTGTAAAGCCGACCGATTTCGATGACGCTTAAAATAATTTCACTAAAAGTACAGTCGCCTAGATGACTCTGAAACTCTCAATGCAGTAAATAAAGCTAGTCATGATCCTTACGTGGTGTGGTTGATCGGCCGGTCACCTCAGGCAATCCATTGGCGCGTGCGGCAAGGAAGGGCGTGGGCCGACGCGGGCGGACGCGGCAAGCTCTCGAGCCCACTGCCGCACGCACGTGGCGTCCTCGGCAGGTATCAATCAATCGATGGCGCTCCGCGGCGCCCGCGCCACGCCCGTGATGCCAGCTTGCTCCTTTCCTGCTTTATTCGGTGTTTTTGACATTACACCTCTGCATCGAGGATGAGTAGACAGGAAGATCTGTTTTTCACTTTTCACGATTTATTACACGTCTTTCGTCTTTCACATTTCTATTTTTTGCTTAGCTAAGCTACAAAAAAGCCGCGAACATATTTTCCATGTTTCTTTAACCTAGATTGCCTTGCAAGACGGCAAACCGCATCAGCTGCCCATAACCATCACTCGAGTTGATTTTCATTGAAAATATGTAAACACTTTTCAGCACCGCTTGGCAAAATGACGTTTTGGCTGGCAACCTCGCGCCTCGCATTCATATCGGGCAAACAGCTGACGGGAGGTCCCGTAAACATGAATCGGAGGCCCCGCGCCCCGCACGCCACGGGCCTGCGCAGCTCCGGGGCTTCTGGGGTTGATGCTTCGCCAGAATTTGGTGCGGGAAAGCAAGGTTCAACCCTTGAATTTTTACTTTGCACAGGCATGTATTACCGTAAGTGTTAAAACGTTGTGAACGACCCAACAAAACAAACTACTGCAGGAAAATTTATTTTGGTTCAAGAAATACCGAAAGATAACAGCGGCAGATAAACCTTTTGTGGTTTTCGCCCGCTGGTAGAATACAATATTTAAGTTTATTTTGTGCCTATATAAAACTAAATAAAAAAAAAACAAAAATGCACGCAATAGACGCTCTTTCAGCTTTCTTATGACACAGTGCAAAAGTATAAACCTTAATTACTAAATATTGCAATTTTTTTTATTATATAATTTGCAATCAAGAGCAAGTTTTTCTACAGGGTGATTTGGAAGGGAATGCTCTTTCCATTGTAAAAAACTGTATTATTGATGACTCATCAGTAACATACTCAACCAGCCACAAGATGGACAGATGACCTCATCCAAGTGGCAGGAAGACACTGGATGCAAGCCGCTTCCAACCGGGCTTTTTAGAAATCCATGGACGAGGCCTATGTCCAGCAGTGGACTTCTTGTGGCTGAATGATGATGATGATATTATTATCAGTAATGGTAAACACATTTGTAAATATTCGTGACTATTCGAAGTGGTAGGAAGTACCATAACGTTCAATTTTTTTTCTTATACGTTAAACGCTTAAGAGACTGTTGTCCGATATGCGTAAACAATTAAAAAAAACAATTGAGTTGGCCGGCGCCGACCACCAGACGCTCGAACCATAGTTTTCATCCTGATATTATTTGTTCATTGTTGTAAAGTAATTTAGGGTAACAAAAAAAAATACTAGCACCATATGATTGTAAATCATTTTAGAATGTCCCCTTAAATTCATCATAAGCAGCCTATATACGTCCCACTGTAGGGCACAGGCCTTCTCTCAGAGAGAGAGTATGGGCTTAATTACCACGCGTGCCCACCGCGGATTGGCGATTTCAAGCGCTGAGGTATGTGAATAGCTCAGACACCCAGGTTTCCTCACGATGTTTTCCTTCACGGTTAGCGAGTGGTATTGCTACTATAACTTCACAAATGTACATAACTTAGAAAGAAAAGTCATAGGTTCGGAGTCCAATGTTCTACCCACTAGGCTACCACCCCTTAAATTACGGTGAACGAATTCAAATTCGGCCTGTAGTTAACTCAGACCTGTATCCCGGAGGGGTAAACAGAGACCTGGGTTTGCCACTTGCCACGATTCTGACAAACCTCTTTCGTTTCATCATCAAACATTGAATCACTGCGTGCACACTCGTCGGTTCCAGGTAATTTTTATCTTGCCCTTCGCTAATATTTCCCCTATTTGGTCGAAGTATGTCCGCCTGGCACGTCCCTTACCGGCCCTTCTACCCACATTCGCTCGATATATTTCTTTTATTATCTTTCTTCCTCTCCGTACGTCCAAAGCAACGCAACATTCCTTTCTCAATTCTCAAAGCATATGTCATTCAATGCATGTGTCAAATAATTGGAAAAATTATCAATTAAGTATCTAGTGCAAGTACGTAGGAAAGTCGCCTACAAATTGCTACAATTGTTGTATCTTTGGCGACAATTAAACATAACACTCATGCACGAGAACTTAATATACAAACAAAAACGAAAATCCCGCACCTCAATCGGCCGAGCGCGCCATCCCGGGACATAAAACAAGCGAAGTGGGCGTTGCTGCGTGCGGGCGCGTGCGTAGACTGCTCCGGCCACGGCAGACACCCGTCTCTACTCGGGGTGTAGACATGATGTAATGTGGCTTACTTGAGGAGGAATGACGCGGTGAAGTTTAGGGTAGGACGGGTTTTCGTAACTGGTATTTGTGGGCAGGTTGCGACTAAAAAAAATTAATAAATGTTGGTTAGGACTCATCATTTGAATGGTTTTCTGTAGATCTAATTCAGCTGCTCGTACAGGCATAAGTACATTTTTTGTGTTGTCTTTCCGCAAAACGATTAGGGTAATATACATTTTTTGGTCAACGTACATAACTGATTCTTTTAACAAGTTCCTAGACAGAGGATGCCATAGCATAACTGAAAGAACAATAATAATGGAAATAACAATATCACGCATTCTCGAGCCATTTCCAAGCTTATATTTTACTAAAATCAATAAAGAAAAAGCTCAACGAAGTCAGCCATACTAAAAATCACGTATTTGCAAAAAATCTCAAGTCTGTCCAAACCAATCAAAATTCCCTCAGCTCGAACGTAGCGCGTTCTTACGGCAATAAATAGAATAGCAACATAACGTTATCTAGGAGAAATAATCGGGTCAATTTTGGGCTACAAAGGCGTCGATCAGCTTGGAGAAAGAGTTAAAGAGGCGATAAACCGCAGTCATGCAATCTTCGTAGCCCCGGCCCCGTAGCCCCGGCTGCCTGAGTGATCTTAAACGATCACGAAGGTTAAGCAACACAGGGCGCGTTCTGTGCATGGATGGGTCGCCGTCTGTGCCTAACGCTAGTGGCAATTTTCCGAGCGGTTCCGTGCTTCGCAAGGCACGTTAAGCTGTTGGTGCCGGCTGCCGTCGATAGATGGCAGTCGTTAAGCCAAGTCAGAGGCCTTAGGGCGGCTTGACAACTTCTGACAGTAGACGAGCCACTAGTCTACAAACCTCCACCAATCCGGACTTGGCCCCCGTGGTGGAGTATGGCCTATACCTTCCTCAGGGAAGAGACCCGTGCCCCTCGGTGGGGACATAATGGGTTGATGATGATGATGCAATCTTTAGATAAACAATACAGATAGTTTCAGTTCAGTTTTCAGAAATCAGAAACTTTCTTTAACGTAAAGAGTTTGAATTCTGTTTGTTGAATGTCGATGTACAGACTAAGCCTAGTGTAGGGGTCAAGGACTAGGTACTGTAATATGCTAGCAATGAATGAACACTTTTTGTACCTATGACTTTGTTTTCTAAGTTACGTACAATTGTGAAGTTATAGTAGCAATACCACTCGCTAACGGTGAAGGAAAACATCGTGAGGAAACCAGAATGTCTGAGCTATTTAATTACATACCTACCTCAGCGCTTGAAATCGCCAATCCGCGGTGGGCACGCGTGGTGATTAAGCCCATACTCTCTCTCTGAGAGAAGGCCTGTGCCCTACAGTGGGACGTATATAGGCTGCTTATGAATGAACACTTTTTTATACATGTTTTTTACTAAGTGTTAGCCACTGTTTATCAATCTTCATCAGTCTTTAGTTGGTTTATTGTTCATTGTCCGCCGCTCCAACCGCAGAAATTGCCGATAAATCCCGCTAGAACCGAAATACTTAGTGAGCTGGGCATGCGGCTGAAATACCCAATTAGTGCAGCGGGGGATATTCGAGGTATGTGTAAAATGTAATGTGTGGAGTCACTGGATGCGGGCGGCACAAGACCGGGGAGCTTGGAAAACCATGAGGGAGGGAGGCCTACGTCCTGCAGTGGGCGTCGAATGGCTGATGATAATGATGAATGTGAGCTGTGAGCCACTAATGAGGAACTTGCATCAAAATTTCATTGCAATGACATTATATCACAGATGACATAGAATAACATACAAAAAAAAACCAGAAAAATATATTGTTTGTGGTCTTTCAGGTCTCAAAAAATGTGAAAACTTTGAAATGTTAGTATAATAATAAAAAACTTATAAGATTTTGTTTCACCTTTGAATTCTAAACGTATTCTTATAAATAAATAATTTTACAAGATAACCCAGACTTTCATGAAAGCATTTTGTAATGTATTCACCACTATTTATCTTTTAACAAGACCTCTCCAATGACATCAAAACATTTTTTGTGCAAGTTCTCCATTCCTCACGTCATTTGGTTAACAAAGCGAATTAATTAACGGCATAGGGGCGATGGGCTTTATTCTGGCTTTATAAATTTTCATGCCAACAGCTTGTAGTGAGTTCGGAGACAGCGCTACGCCGCCCGTAGCCAGCGACAGCGTAGCACTTCGTAGCGTTCCGTTGCCACTTTATAAAGGAAAAAAAACCGGCCAAGTGCGAGACAGACTCGCGCACGAATAATTCCGTCAGAGCTAGACAGTTGACACTTTCACAGATTATGTATTTCTGTTGCCGCTCGCTGTAACAAAAAACAGAACAAAATAAATATTTAACGGGGGCTCCCACAGAACAAACGTGATTTTTTTGCCGTTTTTTCTCGATCTTTGTGTCTAATGTTGTATAGATAATGGTAAGGAACCCTCCGTTCGCGAGTCCGACTCGTACTTAGCCGGTTTTTTTTCATACATTCATGAAACTTGAGGCGGTCATTTTGTTTGAAATATAAAAACCTTAAATATCATAAAAACTTTATATTTTTGCTTATTGGAAATGGTTAAATTTATCAATACTGAAGAACGGTTTTCAGACCTTGTTATTTTCATAACTGTTTCTAGACGACAGCATTGAGATTAACTTGAGCCTTTATTCATATTATTTGATCTAGATTATCAAGTTCTAGATTTAGGTAAAAGGTGGTTACACTACCAACTAGTGCGACCAACTTTTACTATTCATACGCTGTAATAGAAAAGATGGTTAGAGTGGACTTTGTATACATTCCAGACTCGACCCAAAGACAGCTTACATTGTATATTGACATTTAACAAATAGGATGTAGATTCTTTACGTTTGAATAAATATCTGATTGGCTGGGTAGGCCACATTGAAGCGGTACTGAAATGGGTAGAACGCATCGTAAGTAGGCCGTTACCTGATCAACAACTACTGCCAAACATTGACGAAGGTCGTAGCATGAAACGCTTGGGATATACCCATTGCGCCACTCGTAATTTTATTTCGTCGTTTCATTTAGGGAAAACTTGCCCGATTTTCCCTTACGGCTAAACGTGGAGGTCAGTCAAAGTAAACAGTACAGTTCGCTATATTACTGACTGACACGCAAGCCCAGAGGCCCTTAGGGTACAAGTACCTAGTGACTACGCACTTTCAGACTCACGGAGTGTAACCTACTCGGACTTACTCGGCGCACGGAAGAGCTTACTTCCCGTCTTACTTTTTCATGTGCCGTCATGTTTTTCATGTAGCGTGGGTAATTAAATACTAACACGATGTAAAGTAGGAAACAATAGCGCTATTTATGACGTAAATTATTGTTTCGTATCACGCCAATTTCTTTAGCACTTCACGAACTTTCATGGAGTAAAATGACGCAAAAAAACACCATATTCATGCACATAATACTAATAATAATATAATATACTTTATTCATGTATTTGCATCTTACTAAGTAAGTTACAGTTTACCGTAATGGGAAACTATCTACGCGCTGACATCCGATTCGGCTACACATCCGTATAGCCACGTTCTATCATAAGTTTTACTACGATTTCATGGCTAATTTAAATATATTGCTTTGATAATTGTGACTAAGAAATAAGCTGGAAGTGCCGGTGAATGTGATCTAATTTGAACTGACGAGGCCAGTAAATAGTTTGTATATTAGATCATCTTCGGCTTTAACATTTGTTTTGTCTGACTGTTTTACCACTGCATATTATTATGCTGTTTGTTTTTACTAGCTACCTTCACGGGTTTTCACTATCAATTTATCTTTCGTATGAACTGATATTTCGTGTTTAAATAATTTGAATTCGTAATTCGTCAAACGATCATCAAGCAACTTATCTAATCCTGCGGTCTTAATAATTTATTAGTTACGTACGTAGGTATGTACTGATCCCAAGCTTTAGCGTAGGGCAGGGCAAGAGGTTGTGAGATTGTTGTAAATGTATGCTTGCGAGAATATAATTTATTGAGTTGGTTGCCTGTCGGGTATTACACTCATAGTATTTCTCTCACGCACGTACGCACGCACACACGCACGCACGCACGCACACACATACGTGGTGATTAAGCCCTACAATGGAACATATATAGGCTGCTTATGATATGCTTTAGGTAATTTCATTGCTGTTTACGACCAACATTATCACGTCCAAGTGGGGAAGGACGGAGCTTCCTGATATCTACAGGTATTTCTATAGATTTGTTCGCGTGGCATCTACCGGCACGGCGGTGTCGACTCGTTTCAGTATGCCCCATACTATAGCTTCGCACGGCGTCTACTTTACTGATCACTCTATGCTTGGACTTCGCATGGCATCTACTGATTCCATTTGTTTCGGTTTATTCCTTATTATAAGATGTCTCTATTATATTTATCTCTTTAACTTTATTTCTATTTTGAACTAGTTTTTTCGACGATTTGAGCTATGTAATTAACATAATACATAAAAAAATTGTTTGAGATGAATGGCCTCTTCAAATATAACATGAAATTCAGCCTGCACATGATATTATACTAATATGAGATCACCTCTGATTTTTTATAAAAATAAATAATTTGTCCAGAGTCAGTCTTAAATCAAATCATATTATTTGCCGGTTTTTTTATAGCTCTAATTTCACGTAAAGGTAGAGAATCCATCGATAGTCTACGTATCGACGTATCATCATCATCATCATCATCAACCCATTATGTCCCCACCAAGGGGCACGGGTCTCTTCCCTGAGGAAGGTATAGGCCATACTCCACCACGGGGGCCAAGTCCGGATTGGTGGAGGCTTGTAGACTAGTGGCTCGTCTACTGTCAGAAGTTGTCAAGCCGCCCTAAGGCCTCTGACTTGGCTTAACGACTGCCATCTATCGACGTACGTCACAGTAAATTCTTTGACAGTGCTCCCATAGAACCATGTCACAAATCTTACCTCGGTAAGCTAACCGATTATGTTACTGTAAACATTTTGTAAAGTAAATAAGTGATTTTTATTTTATTTATTGAGTCCCTGGCCTTTCCTACCCTTCTGGAATAGGTACAGGCGTGAGTTAAAATTGTGTGTTTGTAAGAAATGAGTCATCAAAATCTTCCTCTTCATAAAATAATTCTTTCTCTCGGTGTTCGTATATCCCCCAGATGCCTGCTTTTCTTTTAGCTCAGCCGAAGAGCCATACTCTAACGCCCTAAAGCTCTCCAGATTCACCCTCTCATTCCTTTAGCGGTCGCCACACAAAACTGCCAGAAACAAAACGTCGTTCGTCATCCAAAACCGCGAACGTGACTTTCATAAAATTATACAGGAGACACTAAAAACTATAGAAATCATACCGTCATACACATACAAAAAATTTGAAATAATGTTTTTTAAACTAACCCTCAAAACCCCTCATGGTTATGAAAACCTGCAGTGGGCGTCGAATGGCTGATGATGATGATGATGAAACTAACTTAAACCATGTTAGTCTAAGAAGTCACGATCGCGGTGTTGGATGCCGAACGACGAAAAGAAATACCATTATTTCCTACTTAACGAGACTTTTAAGTAATTAACGTCTGGCACACACTTTATCATATGGAAATTGTTTTATTGCCTACCCAAAAGGCACTTTTGTGAGCCCCAGTTCAATACTGTAAGTACGACGGCTCGGGTCTCCAGAAAGCCCTTCGTGCGGTGTGTAGAGTACAGTGAATTAAATGCCAGAATTTGCTGCCACTTGGCGGACCTCCAAACGCAACAGTTTTACGCATGTGGTGTGAAAAGGCCTTGTAAAAATCCTATTAATGGAGTATCTACAAGTTTTGGCTTTCTTTTAGTCCGTAGATCAGAACCAGACTTTCAAGTCTATTATTTACGCCAAATATAAATTATGGAATTAATTATAAATCGATGGAACCGATGAAACCTGGACAAGGTTTCAACGAGAATGTATGTTTTAATGACCCGCGATTTTCATACATAAGCATACATTCCTGTTGATATTATGCAGGTGGTCCAAAAAGTGACGTAAATAATTTTTTTTTAGATTTCTCACACCTGGGTGTATCCAAAAAGGTTTTTTCATTTCTTTTTCTCCAACATGATCGTCTTGAATCACTCTTTCATACTCTTGAATGCAAGTTACCGACAAAAGGGCCGGAAGCCAAATTTTAGGTTTGGGTTGGACGGAGCAAAGTTTTGAAAATTCTCTTAATAATATAAATGGATGTTTTATGGATTCAAAGTACTTTTACAAACTTCAGCAATTTCTCAGCTTAACAAATAATTTTAAAAAAGTTTTACTACGACATTACACAAATACACATTTAAAAAATCACAACTTCTAGGCTGCGCTGCTATAAATTGCAGAACATACATGGGGTATTTTCGGATACACCCAGGAGTGAGGAATCTAAAAAAAAATTGTTGACGTCACTTTTTGGACCACCCCGTATATCACTAGCTGACTTGCCAAACGTTGTTTTGCCATATTAATTCGCCTACGACCTATTCTCAGATCTACCAAAAATTTCATAAAAATCGGTGAAGCCGTTTCGGAGGAGTTCGATAACAAACACTGTGACACGAGATTTTTATATATTAGATCTAACATAATTATATATTTAACGGGTCTAACTAAATTAAATAAACTTAATAATCACCACTTCGGTCTACCCGTGACCACGGCAACTGCAACGTTGTCGAAACGTCGGGAATAAGGCTGGGTTCTCTGAGCGCAAGGATTTGTATAGGACTTATTGCGCTGCGCGAGCGAAAAGTTGGGGAAAAGTAGGCATTTTTGAAATTACGGAAATACAAATCCTATTCATAGAATCTCGACGACGTCACTAACATATTCAGTGATTTTGGTATATTTTTTACTATCCAAAACTCAGTGTACCTGCTCAAATAAAACCATATCAAGTAGACTCATGTTCGCTATTTTTTTTAATGGTTTACAAGTAAAAAATCATATTAATAATGACCGACGGCCGATAGCATAGCATAATCAGCCTATATGCGTCCCACTGTAGGGCACAGGCCTCTCAAGGAGAGAGAATGGGCTTAATCACCACGCGTGCCCACCGCGGATTGGCGATTTCAAGCGCTGAGGTATGTGAATAGCTCAGACACTCAGGTTTCCTCACGATGTTTTCCTTCACCGTTAGCGTGTGGTATTGCTACTATAACTTCACAATGTAAGTACATAACTTAGAAAACCAAGTCATAGGTACATGCCCGCACTTGGGATCGAACCTGGGTCTCTCGCTTTCGAGTCCGATGTTCTACCCACTAGACTACCAACGCGCCGATAGGACATTGAAAAGTAATATATTAGGGGTTAAAGTATGAAATTGCCGTTTTATTGCAATAGGTTCTTTGAATTGACATAGAATCTTCATGGTTTGAGGTTTTCGAATGAAACTTTTTTCAAATGGTTTCTATGATGTTCTTTTTTAAAAAAATGGGAAACATTTGAATATCGACTTTTAATTGTTTTTGTTATTCAATTTAGACAAGAAAGATGGATACTGCGAAAATTCGAGTGATTATTGAATACGAGTTCCGACGCGGAACTAACGCGGCAGAAACAGCCCGCAATATCAATGCTGCGTTTGGAGAGGGGTCTACTAATGAACGCACCGTGCGATTTTGGTTTAAACGCTTTCGTGATGGAAATTTCGACTTAAAGAACGAGCCACGAGGAAGACCGCCCACACAGGTGAATAACGATGAATTAAGAAGAGAGAAAGCCGACCCTAGTCAGACTACCCAGGAATTAGCGGCATGGTTTAACGTTACCTTACCTACAATATTGACTCACTGCGTCAAATCAATAAAATAAAAAAAATACGAAAAATGGGTGCCTCATAATCACTCGAATTTTCGCAGTATCCATCTTTCTTGTCTAAATTGAATAACAAAAACAATTGAAAGTCGATATTCAAATGTTTCACATTTTTAAAAAAAAGAACATCATAGAAACCATTTGAAAAAAGTTTCATTCGAAAACCTCAAACCATGAAGATTCTATGTCAATTCAAAGAACCTATTGCAATAAAACGGCAATTTCATACTTTAACCCCTATTATATATTTTCAGATTTTAAATACTAACCATGAGAGAGTAATGTATTTTAAACAACTGATTTAGGGGTAATAAGGGTCGGAGAACCCAGTCTTAAAGTAATTAAGTTTACCTAAGAAATAATCGCAATTAGACCCTAAATGTACAAAATTCCACCGGGAATGAAGGAATATTCGTAGGACAAGAGTTGTTTAGTTTGCTGTTTCAGCTTTGTAGTATTTAAAAAAACACTGTATGGAAACGCCGTACTTATCAGCCTGCATCTATAGACCTACTGAGATCGTAGAATTCATCGGATTATTTAATCTTCATTCGGATGGAACTGAGTAGGTAATAAAATGAAAGAGGGCGATTTACAAATAACATTTACTTAACGAATAAAACATTTTCCATTAGACAGTTGAATCTGTTTTGCCCTTAGGGTAATAGTAGGTACATTTGCCTAGCGCTTCATATCTTAGACAAAAACTGGGTATCCCTTAAAACATGTAATTTTGTATAACCCATACCCTCTTGTTTTGGTATCTTTTTATATCAAAATATCTAGGTATGTTTATGTAAGTTTATTATTGTATTTCACCTTTTTTTTCTTGCACTACCCGTCGCCAGGCTCTTCAACCCCAAAGGTTTGCTAGAAGATAATTCCTCTTGCATTAAGCACGGCCTTATAAGTACATTACGTTACATGTTAGGCACATATAAAAATGTATGTAATTTGATATTTTTATGTAAGAAATCAATTTTAATTCCGTCTTCTTCTCTCCTGTCTTATTTTGAATTACATAGTTTAATTACAGATTTCAAAATTTAGTTAATTGTTTATGTCTAAAAGGAAAAAACAAGATGTATGGGTTAAAAAAAAATTACATTTAAAGAACACCCCACTAAACTTCTTAACACTTATTATACGAAGGTATTTTCAATATCGAAGATCCATCTTGTAGAAATAAAAGTATTAAGAACCACATAAGGACGAATTTATTAAATCTAAAATTATGTATTAAACCTTAGAATTTACTTATGAATTTTTAAAAGGTTCAAAGATAACCGATGACATATTGGCATAAAACATACAATTACAACAAAAGTCAAAGTGCGCGAAACGTGGAAATAATAAAGCTTTGCGATGACCCTACCCTTGCATTTCTTGCAGTCTCAGAGGATCGTTAGTCTATACCTACCTAAGTTTACATTAGTAGCCCTGATTCGAGACACACAAAGTTGAAGTTATTGAATTCCTATCAATATTCAATGGTTCTTTTCATACGCTTTTCTCAAAAACTCACAATATTTGACTCAACACAAACCAAAAGAGCCAAACACTCCTCGAATGCAATTAAAATGGCTGCTTTTTAAGAGTGTTTTACAAGATTTTTTTATCATATAAATTCCTACCACTGGAGTCGTTTACAAGTAGCCATTGAAGAGTTCCACTAACCTCCTCCTGTCTCCATCAAAATGGGCATGTTTCAAAGAACTACAATGGGGAACTTGCGACAAACTTAGATTGAAGTGGCATTGCTTTTATACCATACAAGACAGTAAAACTCAAGAAACATTGATAAATAAAACAGTAAAAATATTTTCTTCTGGGTATTCGGTGTCCCAAAAAATGGGGATCATATCATATAAAATCTAATGATAAAAATTATATCAAAATTCGTATTTTCGTTTCGTTTCATTGAATTCTAAACGTCTTTTAAAAAGAATGTAGAGGTATAAAAACATTATTTTACGAGACACCTCGAATATTCATAAGCGCAAGTGCAAGTTCTGTCGTCATAGTTTGAGTCCGATTTGTATGGCGCGTTTTTGTACCACATGACTAGAATGACTTCGACAGGTCACATTATAAAAATTATTAGTCGTAGCGAAAAATTTAACCACGTTTATTTAACCTTTAAAAAGACCTTTCCGATTATATTAAAACTTTTTTTTTGTGCAAGTTCTCCATTCATGGTTTACATCGCATAGCCGAATAACCCACAGATTAACTAGTGGGAAAACTGTCATGCAATGTTTATCAAATAGTCATAATAAAGTATCAATAGTACCTAGTTTTGTGAAACGCGGTCCGGATCAACTCGATGGTACCAAATTAGGGCCCGTGCACAAAACTGCGATACGACGTCGCATCGTAAAAATCTGCGAGCTCGCGCGACGCATCACAAGAACTTGCGAATTATAAAATGAACCCAAAATCTGCTTTGTTTCTTTTTCTTCTTAGCAATAACACAAGTGAGCACTTCCTTTTACGATCCATGTCACGACCTAGTTTACAAAATAGATGCCTTGCCGGACGGAGTCGCATCGCAGCAATTCGTGTCGCAGTTTTCTTCGTTGCGAAGTCGCATCGTGCCGATTGGCAGTTTTGTATACGGTGCAAAATTGTGTTGTCATCCGAGTGAAGTGTATGTGACACTTTACTTTATAATTTACTGCTCACTTAAAGGACATACAGAAAACATAAAATTGCAAAGTTTCAAATCGTTACTACAACAGCTACAAGTAGGTTAAAATCGACATTCTAGATATCTTTGCATACGGAACTTCCGTACAAGTGAATCTAATGAAAGTGTTTAAAAAGTCCACAGCATAAAATGTAAAATGTGGCACGCTTGGAAAGAGAGAACTGTTTTACTCGGGCCACCTCATTTTCGCAGCTAAAAATCTTACAGGGGACTTAACAGCTACTAAAAAGTACCATAACGTATTTTTTTTATCGGTACAGAGAAATCACAATTTCTACTTAGTTAATGTTTAAAATCGAATATACAATGGCGTAATATTTCGAGAACAATTTTGTAATAATCTTATTCGGAGACTTCAGGCAAAATTTTAATAATCTTGTAATTCTTTACACATGCATAATGTACCGAATCTATGTATCTCAACATTTTACAATACACTAACAATAAACTTACCCAACATTTTACATTAAGAAAACCATCAACAGGTACAAGTACGACACCGAATTCTCAAAGTTAATTTTTGATACATTTATTTTAACCCTTAAAACCAATCATAACTTCATATTAGCAATGCCCTGGAACAAAACAGATTCACAGGGGTACAATAAGAAAACACCCATATTACTATTCCGAAATAAGTTGTCAACACACATACTGGGGGCAATGAGATAGGTCCGGAATGACGTAACCTGTCACTGGGATTGAAACTAAAGGAATCCGATGGTAATAAATTCACGTTACTTTCTGTAATTCATTCCGCATCTTTCACTGAAAATGAAAAGTCTAAACATAGAATTAACTATACAATCCGAATGAATCCATTGATGCTCTAGCGCAGATCACCGATGAATTTATTTCGTTCGTTTGATTTAACAAGATCGGTGAGGAATCAAAGAAAAAAATAACATTCTCTCAAGTGACTGAGTGAGGGGGTGAGTATTCTCATCCAAGCGAATCATATTAGTTTGCTTCGAGGAAATTTTTGATTTCTACTGATAGCGCTCAGATATTTCGTTTAACTGTTAACGTCAAGGATTGACCTTACAGCTCAACTTGCCCGGAATAACAAAAATGGGATCAGATTGCAAGATCCATAGTCTCATGTTGTTAAGGGAACCGTAGTCAGAACCGGAATCGCACTAGACCAGATGAACGCTAACTCCGGAGCTGGTCCTGAACAGATCCTGAAAGTTGTCCAGGTTAACTTAGGGAGAGGACTAGTGGCAACACAGGAATGCATTCTGGCGGCCACCACCAGAAGCTCTTCAGCGCTACTGTTACAAGACACAAACGTCGGGGCAGAGAAAGCAAGTCTAATAACAGAAAATATTGTAGCATTGGTTGCGATCAAAAATTATTATAGGGTGGGTCTAGTGTCAATTTATTGGGAAGACTACGAAAGCATAAACCGGAGCATTCAGGAATTAGAACTAGTCATGTCGGGCTTAGAGACGACCCACGTCGTTGTAGGTGGTGATTGCAACGCTCTAAGCCACTGGTAGGTTCGCGAAACGGAAGACGACAGAGCTGAAATCTACTCGAGCTTTTTATCAAGGAAAGATATGTATGTGCTCAACGAGGGCGCGGAGCCAACATACTACGCCTTTAGACAAGAACGAGCCTGTCAGAATATATTGGATGTCACTGCGTGCTCGCAGTCACTCCTGATTAAAGTAAAAAACTAAAGAGTAGACCCAAACCTGGTCATTACTTCGGACCATAGCGCCATCCAGACCAGAGGGATCACTTCCTCAGCACAACGCTGAGTCAGCTGCCTTTTGTGGCAACGTAGATACACCACAGGCTACACCTATGGTCCTGTTTTATTTTTTCGTTTTGTCTTGTGTATTTAGTTTTCAGTTTAGTTGTAGCATTATTATGTTACTTATCTGCTTATTTTGTTTCTGTGATGTATCTTGTTGGTATAATAAATATCTTTCTTCTTCTTCTTCTTCTTCTATAACTTTCGACATAGAAGTGGAACCTTAACAGCAATCACAACCGGAACGAGCGGCAACAAGATGAATTTATGACAAGAAGAGAGTCTAATGGTCGGCATTCACTACAAATCTGAAAGACAACTTATGTCCATAAGCAAAGCAGTTGCAGACACTATTACGGAAAGGAGGAAGTCGAGGACGTAATGTGTAGATACACAAGTTGTGTGAGGAAAGCGTTATAATCGGCAATACCCAGACTAAAAGACCGCAAAATTTAAGGTAATAAATGGTGGACCCAAGAACTAAAAGAGATAAAAGCTGGGGTTATAAGACTGAGAAACAAAATTTAAAAAATCGAATCGTCGTAGAAAACCATATGTTATAGCGGAGTACAAACAATCATCGGAACAATATAATCAGGACCTCATGGATACAAGGACTAGCTCATGGAAGGAATATAGACAAGATATGGCGTGTAATAAGATCTTCTGGTAGATCTGCTGAGAGACCGCAACGGGGTAGAACTCAATCCAAGGGAATCGGCAGAACTCATCACATCAACCCACTTCTGTCCCATCTGGTTGGTAGAACCTATCCAACTATCGAATATCGTCCCTAACTCTGAAACCGCAAAAAGAATATCAGCTGCTTCAAATATTTGTTGTACTAATAATTGGAACTTAATATCGAACAGCAGATATTTTTTGGCATTTCAGTCTTTCACAACCATAAAATTTATATAGGATCTTTCTGGAACATCCCGCTGAACTAAATAGCGCAAGTTGACCTGCTATGTATGCCTGAAATACCACTAATAAGTAAAACAATGGGCAGTCTTTCATGTGAAAGGATATTATTTATCAAGATACCAAATAATATTAACGACCACTAAACCACCAAATAAGCGGGCCGAACATAGCTTTTGTATAATTTGACCAACTGTATAATTTGACCTATTTTATAGTCCACACTTATTTCCCCGAAAATCATTATAATATTTCAGCTGGAGCGATAAAGTGCATGCACTTCCAATACACAGAAATTGGAGGTCAATGAACGTTACTAGTTAAACAAGGTGTCTATTTCAACATCTAGATCATTTGGGAGAACATCTGGAGAAAAAAGGCTACATTATTATTATTCTTAAAGGCCATGGGCCAAAGTTAAATTGGATCATGTTAGTCTAGCTTAGTAATCTCTACTATGATATATTTTTTTAAATTTTCGAAATGTAGCAATAATTTTTTTTCTGATTTTTTATGTGAATGGTGTAACTTCGAGAAGTTACCCGAGGGTAACTTCAACAATCTCACATTACATCCCCTCCACCAACGATACCATAAACATCAACCAACAAAACAAACAACCCTATTTTTTCGTATAGCATTTCCGCCCCGTACTTATCAACTTCCGATAGATTTTGTACCGCGAATCAAGGTCATTGTTCATTTGTTAAGGAAAATGAAACTGGAAAATAAAGGTAGACAATAAAATTATGGGCTTTTCTTGTAAGTACAGTAATGGATAAAGCATTTAAAAGAAAGGAATTGAAGATTAATCTAAGTAAGAAGAGAGTAATGGTCTTCGAAAAAGGTGATGAAATCAGTGCAAAATAACGGTTAGAGGTGAAAGGGTGGAACAAGTGAAAGAATTTGTCTATTTGAGGGGGGGGGGGGGGCAGTTTACGAGAGATGGGAAAGTGTGAAGGTGATATAGGTGCCTTGCACTTTCTTGTGAGTAGACGAAACATCATTCTCCAAAAGAGCTAGATTGGCTATCCGTAAAGGAGTGCTGGGTAAGGAACTTTTACAAGGAACACTTAACACTTAATTACAGTAACACTTTTGTAAGGAAGCGAGACTTGGGTATGGCAGAATCAAGAACGTAGGATTAATGCAGTGAAAATGCGGTTCTCGAGAAGTATCTGTGGTGTTATTTTGAATGACAGGATTGACGAAAGAAATATATCGTGCGAATATCGGCGGAAGGGCCGGGAAGGGACGTCCTAAGGTATAAGGGGCGCGAAAGTAATGATAGCACAGAGCGTGCGAGTGGATAAAAAACCGGCCCAAGTGCGTGTCAGGCCACGCGTAGGGTCAGGTTCCGTAGAAAGAGGGGGTTTCATCCGCTTTACACAAGTAACAACTTCATCAACGTAATTTTCAATGGATTTTTTACGAAGTTTTCCTTATACAAGTTGGTCGCCTATTACTCGTTAACTTGTGTAGCCTACTTAGCCGTGATAGTTTTCCTTTTAAGTTCGTTATATTCGCTACTAAACAGAAGTTTTTCACGTTTTTACAATCAACCGTTTGGCCAGGAGAGGGGGGGCGCCCCACTCGGACATAAATTTGCGCTTTAAAGCCTAATATTTCGCAAATAGAACCCTAAATCAACAAAATAATCTTGCCATACCTAAAATATTTTTAAACGGCCTCACACTATGGTGTAGGCAAGAAAAACAAAAAGGATCCCTAATTTAGGTGCACCCAAAACATTGAATTCTACCGTTTTGTGGGCGTGTTTAATATGTACGTTTATGCCAAATTTCAGCTTTCTCGTACCAATCGTCTCTGAGCTAGGACGCGGACAGACATACGGACAGACACACAGACGGACATGGCGTAAATATAAGGGTTCCTTGTCGACTACAGAACCCTAAAAAGATATCGCGCGTTGTTATGCTACGAGCGCCGGAAGTCCGGCTGCGGTACCGTAACATTTCTAACGCGATCTCGAAAGATTACTGTGGGCTTAAGACGTCATCCCTTAAAAAATAAGCTTACACAACTGATAACGACCCAGTGCGGCTGCGTTCGCGCCTTTCTATAGAGCTACATATATCGTGACAGAGGTAAGAAGCAGTTCAACAAAATCCCGCTAGATGACACCGCTGATATATTTATAGTTCCCGCTCTCAAGGTTATCGACACCGGAAGAGACTTTACTCCATGAGGTTCACTAACGCCACCAATGACAAAAAATCATATCTTCTTTTAAAGATCGTCACGGGTCCCAAAAATCACTAATAAAATGATTGAGAGATTGATGTGACACTTTTTGCAAAAATTATCTGTAAAAATAGTAGTTTATGTGACTGTCACATAATGAGGGTTATTAAAACACGAGCGAGATTTTAAAAAACGAGCCTTGGCGAGTTTTTTAATAGCATTCGCAAGTGTTTTAATACCAAGTTATGTGCAGTCTCATACACTACTTTATCTACACTCATAATGAAATTTTTGAAACAAAAAGGCGCAATTTCCACACAAGTATCTTGACATTCAATCGTCTGCACTCAGTTTTGCGCGCGCAATTTTAGGTATTTTTAGTTGCACTTTTGGTACCACGAAAATGAAATTAGGTTTTTTATAGAGTCAACTTTTGACATTAAAAAAAAAACTTAAGTTTTGTTCCGTGATCACAGCAACACTTTAAAAAAAATAACTGTAACATAAAGTGAAAAATCTGACCTTTAATGTAACTTTATATTACACTTTTTTTTTATTTTCTCTAAAGTTATGTATTGTTTAAAGCCTGTCAATATGTGTTTACCTTTGAATTCTTAAATTGAAGATTATGATATGAGTGTAGATAAAAGATATTATTTGATTCCATTGGTGGCGCTAGTCAGCTCCATTGATCCCCTCAAGTGTCGCTCCAGCGCTTCCCAAGCCTACGCAATAAACGCGCCTAATAGTCTAACACCCACTCGTTCTCCTGCAGGAAAGCGTCGATGACCTCCTTCATTGTGAAGTTCGGGATCAGCTGGTCGGCCGTTAGCTTCACGCGCGTCACGGGGTCGAAGTGGCCCACTCGCTGCAGTGAAAACAAAACATTTATGGATAGATACATAGAATACTCTTTATTGTATGTACACCAGGAATTACATACAGTACAATTGTACAATAATTGGCGGCCTTGTCACTAAAAGTAATTTATTCCAGACAACCATTGACGGAAAAAAAATTGAGAAGATAAATCACGGAGAGATGATGGACTTTAGTCGAAGTTACACGCCTACCTCGCTGAAGAATTTGAGAAATGGTGGTATAGAAAGAAAGAAAGACTTTTGTCGGGACAAATTAACACATCGCACAAAAAGGCATAACCAAAGGTATAACCCCCGATGCCATTCTAATCACGCGGATTATTATTTATTTATTTATTCAATTCAATTTCTTTAATTATGTTATTTTTACCAGACATACTATTATGAGTTTACTAACGCTATTAAAAGCAAGCGGCGAGCCCCCACGACATCGCTAGTCATGCGTGCGTGTCCGCGCGTTCCTCTTTCGACTAAAAGACGGACTTCTATATAAATTGGCCGGCCGGACACAACTGTAATGTGCGGCCATCTGGCAATCATATTGTGAAAAACACGTCACAGATGCCGCTTACCTTATTCTGGCATTGAAAACTCACCCTGGGTGTATTTCCACGTTTGTAATGTCCCTGCCTGGTTACCATGGCACAGGGTATCCTAGTTTGCGACCAGGTGTTATAATTATTCTGGCATAGAAAACTCGGTTTGGGTGTAATTCCTTTAAGTTTGTGATGTCTTTACCTGGTTACACAGGGCCCTAATTTAGGACCAAGATAAGTGATTATGTTGTGTATAAGTTACTTACATACATACATAAACTCATGCTTGTATCCCAGAGGGATAGGCAGAGACCAGGGACTTCCACTTGCCACGATCCTGACAGATCACTTTCATTTCCTCAACATTCATCAGTCGTTGCGAGCACGCACGCCGGTTTCGGGTACTTACTTGTTTTTTTTATTTGTAAGTTACTCATTTTTATTTATTGAAAACTAACCTCTAAGTGCTCCTCGATGTCCTTCTTCTCGTAGGTGATCCCGCTCGGCGTTATGACCGGCTCGTTCAGTATCTCGAAGCTGATCTTCCCGCAAAGGTAGTCCGGGACGTCACGTTTCTGAGAACAAATAAAGTTTACCCATAACAATACGTTGGTAACGAAGGAATAATAAAATCAAAGGAAAAACTAGGAACTGAAGACTTTTTTTTTACTTTACATCAGGATAGGTCTATCGCGCTTCATAATCGTCATCGTCTTCATAATCGTAATTGCACCTCTTCTTTTGTGTACAATAAAGAATATTCTATCTTATCGTCATCGTCACCAGCCCACCTCTGTCTAGCCTTCTTCCCATCTTTGATCTATCTTCTATCGTGAACTTGACCACATTGTCTGACCATCGGTCTGTTGGTTGGTGATTTTTTCTTTCTATATGAAGTTTGACTTTAAAACATAGTAGGTAAAAAGAATATAATTACTCACCCTCCTTCTTTCGTCGATTTTGGCAAATAGGTTATTTAGCTCACTAGAGTAGTTATTCTGTAACAACAGAGAAATTGGTTAAGGAGCGACCAGGAGCCAATTAGTACTACCAATGAGAAAAAAAAATCTTTCACGTTACGTTTTTGCAAAAGTAAACATTCTAGATATCAATAAGTGTGACAGCCAATTTTAGAAACTTCTGCCTAGCCTAACCCAAGACCAATCGATTTCCGCAAAAAATTACTTCTCTTAAAAAAATGCATTTTTTAATTTATTTACTACAGAATTGACACGTTTTTCTTAGTATCAAATTATTGGCCAAACTGCATGGCAATTTGTTAGCAAATTAACAAAGAGACTGCACCACTCTCTCAAACGTGGACACAGAAGTAGTTGCTTCTTGACTAGCTTCTTTTTTTACAAATCAAATTTGCAAAAAGTGTCAGAACAATCTCTCAATCATGTTAACAGTGATTTTTAGGACCCACGACAAAGAACATAGGATCACGAGCCCGGGACTAGACAGCGGGCGTTTTTGGCATAAATGCTATCTAGTACTAGGTTTTTTTCCTTAGGTTCCGGGCCATGGCTCCTAAAAATCACTATCAACAAGATTGAGAGATTGTACTGACACTTTTTGCAAATTTGATCTGTAAAAAAGATAGGTATGATCCTTTTGCTCGGTGGCGCTAGTGTTATTCTATTATTATATTACTCCCTGGACCCCCTTAACTAATATTCTTCATACAAAATTCAAATCAAATGGCATCTTCTCAAAGTCCTACATTCTTGGCCCTAGATTCTAGGCTATAAGTTCTAAAAGTAGCTACTTAGCACAATAATTATTTAGGTTCATGATGTTCACTTTTTTCTAACAACATACATTTATTAAATAAAATACGATTTATTTCCATTGGTGGCATTTATTTGGCACCAGATGGCAAGCTTAGAAACAATTATTGGCATTCGTCACGTTTATCAAAACTAGCCACTTTTAAAGAAGTGTAGAGAGATAAGACAGATAAACAGTTTTGACAAATACTCACACATTCTTCCTCCACTTTGGCAACCTTCGAGTTGAGTTCCTCATCATTGTTATTACCTAATTTCAATGATTCTATTCTATTCGCCATGTCTTGGTTTATTAACCTGAAAACAGAAATAGAAATCCGTTCATACAGCGTTTGACATTATTGTAAAGAAACTGGATTATTACCACAGCTTAAAAAGTACGCATCATTCAAGTTGCTAAAATTACAACCATTCAGCGCCGAAAAATTAGTATCATTCTGAGTGTTTTATCCTCTTGCCTTTATCTTTTTTCTCCTGCACTTCTTCCTCCCTTTCACTTATTATATTCATTGATATTTCGTCTTTATGTCTCTCTCTTTAACTTGCTCTGTTCGTATCTATCTATCTATCTACTCTACCCATAAACAGAGCCCACTGTTGGGCACAGGCCTCTTCTCTTTCCCGCCAACCCAACCGGTCCCTTGCTGGTCTCGTTCAATATTGACTGCCAGGGTCGTGGGTTCGACCAGTGGGGGCGGCCGTACATTTGTACAAATGGCCTCAGTCTGGGTGTATTTGCGTTTTTGTGATGTCGCTGCCTGGTTACCATAGCACAGGGTATCATAGCTTGGGACCAGCCCTTGTATCACGTAACTTTCCACTTTATCATTCAATAAGCATTTACGCCCGGTTCCTATATTCAATAACGACTCGTTTTGCTTACGGCCGGTTAAAATGTCTACTCAAGTATTCCTCTTAAAAACGGTTTCGAATAACGTACCGTACGATCAATGTATGGAGATAACAATTTGTAAAGTTCCTAACATTTTTTTAAACCTCAACAACCTATTCAAGTTACGGGACGCTTGTTAAGAATAATTTACCGATAACCAATAACGATTCGTTAAATATAGGAACGGGGCATTAGACGACTCCAAAGTGTAAAAATATGTAAGTATTTGACAGTTCCAAGTAGGCTAATCCAGACAACTCCATAGGTACAGTGGACTTAAGTGGTCACACCCCAGGACAGGTGATTGTGTTTTGTGGAAGTTATCATTATATTTCAGAGCCGCTTTCACAATGTCGTAGGTCCACCGGGCCTAGTGGCTTCTCTTTGTATGTCCATTTTTAAATCTCTCTCTCTCTTTCTTTCCATTTTCCCCCTCCCTCTCTCACCTATTGAGATAAGTCTGCAGCTCAATCTCCTGCGATATTCGCTTCTCCTCCTGAACGTTCCACCGCCTCTTCCTGGCGACACGAATCTGAGCCGCGATATCATCACCGAAGTTCAACTTCTGTTCGCGGGCCAGGTCGTTAGCTGGAAATAATGCGCACAATATCTAATACCTAAATAATATATCATAATATAATGTTTTTATGTCATGTGCTCTGGTGTACAATAAAGAAGGAGGCCTATGTCCTGCAGCGGGCGTCGAATGGCTGATGATAATGATGATGATATATAGGGTAGACCGAGGCGAATCGGATAACTTTTTTTTTGAGAGTATGAAAAACACACTAAAGTGTAATATGTGTAACATTTATTGACAAAATGGTAATCAGTAACAATCCAGCTACACAGTTAATATTTCAAAACTTAAATTGTTCAAAAATTGTCCAAAATATTAACTGAAAACTAAAAAGACAGAAATATCCGAATCGCCCCAATTCACGGGGCGAATGGGATCGCACATAACATTATAACAAATTTTTTTTTTATTCACTATAAGCTTTGTAATCATTAACAAAATTATAATAATCAATAATGAGATCAATATTAATTACTACCACATAAATCACATATATGCGGGCCTTTTTTCCCTCTCATTTTTCACGCACACGTGCGCACGTTTTTCGTGGCACCATTCTTAGCATGCATCGCATAGAATCCAATTCTCTGATGGTGGATGAATGATTTTTTCTGAGCAGTAGATACAATGCCAATCTGTCAGGTTCGCAGACGAACCTTTCATTTTTATTCCAGGCGTTCTTTTATTCTTCTTCTTCTTCACACTTTGTTTGTCATCAGTCTTTTTCTCCTTTTCCCCAGCTTTTTGTCAGTCTTAAGTTTTTTTTAGCATTTTTTCGAGAAGGTTATCCTTACTCTGACTCTTCTTTGTAAACTCGTGTATGGTAATTCGTAAATCTCAGCAGCCCGACGTAAGGTTAACTCTTTGGCCAGGACTCTATTTGCGGCTTCTCTCATTTTTTCTTGAGACTTTCTCCAGCATCTGTCTTTCTCACGTGTATGACTATCGTGCAAACCATCTAAAATGAATTAAAAGTGCATCATTAACCTCAAATATAAAATAATTCATTTTACAAAAGTGATTCAATTCGCCCCCGATGACGCGATCCGAATAACCCCAAATTAAAGACTTTCGAAATAAATATTTTACACATTAAACTATAATGTTGTGCTTAAAAACTAAAATTATTTCTAAAATAGACCCCTTCCCAGTCACTTTAAGCAATATAATTTAAAGTTTTAACACAAATTCTTAGAATGACACAAATAAATGGTAAAGTACGAACCTTAGATGAGCGCCAAAATTGTAACACACACAAACACCCGAATCGCTGACGAACAGCGCTGACATTAATGTACTATTCGAATCGAAACACTACCGGCGGCGGGGGGTGCGGGGCGGTAGGGACTTCCTAAGACGCCAGTCGCTCGCGTTCCGTGTCAACGCGTTATTCAAAATATTTAAGGATTTCTTATTTCGATCCGATTCACCCATTGATCCGATTCGCCTCGGTCTTATCATCATATATATAAAACGAAGTCTTGTTAGTTACATCATTTATAACTCTAGAACCTGTGGACCAATCTTTATGATCTTTGGTTTGTTGGATTTATCCTCTGCCCAGAAGCATACATAAGCAGCCCATTACGTCCCGCTGTAGGGCACAGGCTTTCTCTCAGAGAGAGAGTATGGGCTTAATCACCACGCGTGCCCACCGCGGATTGGCGACTTCAAGCACCAAGGTATGTGAATAGCTCAGACACTCAGGTTTCCTCACGATGTTTTCCTTCACAAATGTACATAACTTAGATAGCAAAGTCATAGGTACATGCCCGCACTGGGAATCGAACCTGGGTCTCTCGCTTCCCAGTCCAATGTTCTACCCACTAAGCTGCCACCGCCCGGAAGCATAATAATTATCAAACAGAAAAAAATCATGTAAATTAAATAAAATTTGGATTTTCTTTTTTATTTTGTGGCAGTCATCATCATCATCAGCCATTTGACGCCCACTGCAGGACAAAGGCCTCCCTCATGGTTTTCCTAACCATGAAGGGTTTTGCCATAATCGCCACGCTTGACAGGCGGGTTGGCGATCGCAGTACGCGGTTGGACTCTCAGGAAGACGCTGCTGCCCGTCTCCTGATAATGTATTTCCTTAGTCGCCTTCTACGACATCCACGGAAGCAAATGGAGTGACGCTATTCTTAATCCGGCGCCACTCGGAACTTTGAGGCAGTACCGGCTAGAAATACCCTAATGGCATTGTGATGGCTTTTATCCAGCAGCACATCACTACTCTTGCTTAACCCTCTTCTAGTAAGCAGGGGCTCTAATCTAAATGTAAGATAAGATTTAAAAGATTCTTTATTGTACACGGGAAGAGCACATGACATAAAAATTAAATGTATGTTCCTAATATTAGAAAATACATCATTTTCAATCGAACTTAATCTGTAAGAATGTATCAATGGTTTTAAATGGAACTACAATCTTTATTCGTAGATGATACAGACCTCTATGCAAATGCTTGATAGCCTCATCATAACACTCCATCTCCACAAGCGCCTGACCGAGGAAGAAATGCCCCTTCACCTGGCTGGTGTCTATGTCTAGAGCTCGTCGGGAATCCTGGGAATCATAAATTTGATGTAAACATAATATATATTATCTACATAATACGATAAACTGGAGGGTAAGGCAGAAACCAGGATTGGCCACCTCACACAACCCTCATACCGGAGGGGTAGGCAGAAACCATGATTAGCCACTTACCATATTGTATTATTATACAAAATTCATTAAAAAAAAAGTAGCCTAACTATGTATGATACAAAATACGCATTTGGTACTTGCCCAAATATTTTAAAGTAGCCAAAACCGAGAAGATAAGGTTGCTCTTTGTAGCAACTATGACATACCACAAGATATGATACTCTTTTTTTCGTTCTGTTTTTGCCCTGTTCTATCTTGGATTTTTTTTAATGAAAGAAAGATGCCTTTTCTTGTGATGTTATTTTATTTTTTGAATTGAATTGAAAGTATACTATTTATAAAGTATACAATTTCCATCAGTTTATTTTTCAGTTTCATTCTCACTGAAGTTTTACTCCATTTATGAAACAATGATAATTCTCCATTGTCCTAAATAGTAGGTCTTCAAATTTTGTCATAATTATTTACTTGTATATAAACCAACTGTTGATAAGAATAGTGAGAATATGATCATAGTATGTTGGCTAAGTGTAAGATAACGACAGTATGAATGGGTCAAATGCAACTGTTTCAACCTGTTCCCAAAGTCTACGTCCCAGATATTCTTTAATTTCTACCAGTTTATTTAAATTTTATTGCCATACCTGGCATGCCGCTTCCCAATGTTTCATCTTGAGGTGGCATAGTGCTCGGTTTGTGAAGTATGTGGCCACAGAGGGGTTTTTTATCTGAAAAACATGAAATCAGAACCGATTATTGCTGCCAATTCAGAAAAAAGAACTCTTAAGCAAACCCTAAGACCTGTAACTTGTGGTAACAGTAATTCAGTAGAATCAATTGAATTTTATAAATTAAAACTACATATTTAAGTTATTATGTTCAATATCCCAATAACAAACAAAGAATCGGAAAGTGGGAAATGGCAGCGTATGATATCAGGATGGAAAATGAAGCGAAAAAGTCCTGTCTTGGAGACCATGTACAGGGGCATAAAGTGTAGGTAAACCACCCACTTAGTCAGACCTGAGATTTCTGCACTTAGATTGGATAGAAAACTCTTTATAGTCAATATCAGAAAATAAACATAACAGAACATACTCACGCCTGTATCCTGGTGGTGGGGTAGGGAGAGACCAGGGCCTGCCACTTGCCACAATCCTGACAAATTTCTTTCACTTCATAGATAGATAGAATATTCTTCATTGTATGTACACCAGGAATTACATTAAGAATTATACAGTAACAACATTCATTAGTGGTAAGTATTATAAAAAAATAATATACAAAAATAAGTTACAAGAAAAATTTGGTGTCCGTTTCAAAATCTAGATCATTTGGAGAAATGGACAAACCTACTTATACCTACCTACACTCTTAATGTTGTCTTGTCGTAACAAGATTCCTTAAAACACTCCTCAGAGGGAGTTCAAATAGTCTGCGGTAAAGGGAAAGATGTAACCACAGATTATTTAAACTGCCTCTGAGGAGTGTTTTACAGGAATCATGTTTTTATAAATAAGAACATTGTGGCCTTATAGTGCCACTGCATATTTAACACTTCCAACATTTGGATATCCCCACAATGATTCCTTTACCATTGGAGTGGTATTTCTGCTACAAATTCACAAATGTGTGTACCTTACTAAACAAATTCATTGGTGCATTCTGGGATTCGAACCTACGACCTCATGCATGCGAGTCATGCATTCTACAGCTTGTGGACATACCATATATGCAATGTTCTGATTACATCAGGGCCTCGTTTCGGGGCCACAAATAGGTCTCAGGCGGTCCTCAAAGGGTGCGACAGGTCCAGATAGCAAGCACTCTACACCTAGTCAGTGCGCCCACGATCCTCAGCACTGAGGGGCAGACTGATCCTGATTTTACTCACCAACCCAACAACTAACAACTTGCCAATGAAAAGAGTAAGGCACTTACGATGGCTTTAGTGTAGCAGCTCATGGCTTCCTCGTATCGACGGAGGCTAAACAATCTATTTCCTTGTTCCTTCAGTTCTTTGTCAGTGAGATTAGCGGTCGAATACATATGCTTGCTCATTTTCACGGCTTTCTCTTCGCAACTAGTCTAAATCAGCAACTCCACAGCTTGCATCATACGATGCATGGACTGTTTACAACGATTTAGATACAAGTTCAGCGAAATAGATATCACTTTTCTAGAATTTTTGTTGACTTTTGTTCTTTTTATTTGGAGTTTTGACAGTTTTGGTTTTTAAATGGCTCGAACTAAAGCAAATTGTGGCACAAATAGGAACTAATAACGTAGCGTCCAAATTGTATTGAGTTTGACGTAAGCCGCAACTAAAAAGTGATAGCAGCGCCACCCTGTGAAACAGGTGCGGATTGCGACTCAGCCGATGACAGAAGACTTTTTAAATCAGCGTACGTAATGTTGCTCTGGATACAATTTTATTAGGCAAATAAAAACAAATTCAAAGTGGGTAGGTATAAAATTAGATAGGATATTGATGAGAAGGAATCTTGAAAGCCTGATATAAGCGGGAGAAATCCTTGCTCCACAAGCCAATATGTTTGTTACTTTGAATATCTTGGGAAAAGCTTGTATACAAATTCGAAATGTTGCGCTTTAGAGGCGCAGTAGTGCTGAGGACAAAAATGAGACATTTTAGATGAACCTTCACAAAACCTCCAGACAGGCCATTTCAACAAATTGGCTTCAGTCTGGAGGTACTATGTATCTACCTATGTAGGAACCAGTGGGAAACACATTTACAAAATCTTTATTTTCGTTTGTTCTTATTTTACGGCACGTAGTACCTAACAGGAGTCAGCCGTCAACAGGTAATGCCTGCACTAGGTGACACCGCTCTTCCATAGCCCTGGGGAATTTATCCTCGTCCTCTGTTTTGGTAGTCAGCCGTGTTGGGTTAGCCGCTAGGCCAACGAGGCCAGTAATAGTTAAAAACGGTATTTTATTCTTAGAACGAGGCAATCATATGTAGGTAGGTACTTAACCGTATATACCTATTTCTTTATTTTTAGTATATTTTACTTCATTGATGTATAACTCGTCGAAATAGCAATACCACGCACGATGGCGGTCTGATGGTGACCGGTGCATAGATATTTTGCCGGGAAGTAGGTGATGACTGAACTCGCTCCGATTGGTAACACCACAGGTAATACCACAGCAGTAACACAATTTACAAGCCCCAACCACCATCCCACAGTTGAACGTGGGGTAATTTTTTAGCTCTAGTTAAAAATCTACCGACATATAATTATGTTTTCAACTATCACTGATAGCTTTTAAAAGGTTGATGTTCTATCGACGTAGTTAGGTACCTACTTTGTAGATGTTCATAATTACCCATAAGTAGGGTCCTTTGTCAAGGGCGGTTCCATGGGAATATTGAAGCGCTTCTTCAAGAGAGGGCAAGGAAAGAACATGCCCGTGCTCGGCAAAATGCCTTCGGTGAGGTCTTCCTCCTCCTCCACCTAAAGAAGTGAATCACTTACAGAATAGGTATGCATAGGAAGTAGCCTATATTTACATACCACTGGGGAAGAGTCTTCTCTCAAAGAGAGAGAGAGAGAGAGGGGGGGGGAGAGAGATAGAGAGAGAGTAGGTATGGCCCTCCACGGACTTTGCGACTGCAAGCGCTAAGATGTAATAACTTTAAGCACCCAGGGCGCTGGGGCCTGCCTAAAGTTACATTTTCAACGCTTTCAGTGACTACAGAATGTTAATCTGCAGGCGAACTATCCATTCTACGAATTTTCTTCTTATGCCGGCACTTCACTTGGGTATTCGTGTATTAGCGGACGATTTAAATAGGTAGTAAATCATTGTAGGTTACAAAATTCCTCAGAAAACCTCTCAGTGGACGGTTAATATTTGTGAAATGCGAGTGGTCAAGTGAGGCGCCGGCGTTAGCGAATAGCGTATGGATGGCAGACAATTTTCGCCACCGTAGTGAAAGGATTGGCAGCGTACATAGTTCTAGTCTGGTTAGACCTGAGATTTCCGCACTTAGCCTCATAGTTGGGCCATTTTAACCGTAGCAAGCGCTAAGGTATGTAAATACCTTAGACACTAGGTTTTAGGGTTAACGAGTGGTATTTCTACTACTTACCTACGGCTTCACAAATGTACGTAACTTAGAAAACAAAGTCATTGGTACATGCCAGGAGTCGAACCCACGACCTCATGAATAAGAAGCCGACGTTCTACCGCTCCGCTACCACCGCTCTACATTACAGCAGTTACATTGTGTTACATAGTTCAAAGGCTCCTTCCATGTACCCCACCAGCCATCAACACAAAGGAATCCTAACCATGGTAGGGATCGACACTTTATATTTTTTCTGAGCTTTGTGGTCCTCATTCGCCTTGGCTGCGCGTCGGCGGGCCCGGCGCGCCTGGTTGGCGATATTCTCGCACCACTGGAAGATGTTCTCGTCAGCCGCACCGCGACGCTCGAGTCGCTCGTTCAACTCTGCCATCGTGCACACGGGCTGATAGAGCTGCTGCAAGTCAAGGATGAGTTGGTGAGATAGACATGAATCTGGCTAGACGTAAGCCCGGACGTAAGTGCCAGGCGCCTCTGCGGCCGAAGCTTTAACTTACTGGGTGCCTCCGTAGCCTTGAATATAAATGGTTAAAATACAATAAAAATTATCACCCAAAGAAGAGATACATTTCCTTATAGTTCCGTCATTGCAGGTACAGTGAAAACTCGGCACACTTGATTTTATACAAATGTACCTACGGGGTTGCGGTTGGTGACATGCGATGCATGACAGCACAAATTTAGGGAGCCCACTGGATCATCAACAGTAGTTTTTAGGGTTCCGTACCCAAAAGGGTAAGGTACCCTATTACTAAGACTTCACTGTCCGTCTGTCTGGCTGTCCGTCACAAGGCTGTATCTCTGTTGCCGCTATAACAAGAAATACTAAAAATATAATAAAATAAATATTTAAGGGGGGCTTCCATACAACAAACGTTGTCTAAAGACAGCGCTCGCCATCTAGCGGCCATCTATGTACCCTACACAGAGCCGATGTCATGTCGTTAAATGTCAATGTTAAACGCTTCCTGTTTATTTATATTCATGGCGCTGTTCTCAATGTACCTAATCTGTCTTGTCTCGATCTTTGTCTAATGTGGTATAGACATGGTACGGAACCCTTCATGTGAGATTCCGACTCGCACTTTGCCGGTTTTTCTAGTTTGTGCTCGTTAGACTGTAGGTACATTTAGTACACCCATAGATAAAACACATACATCCTCTTATCCCTACACCAATAATGTAAGACATCAACTCATGCCCGAAATGACTGGTGGGAAACCTCTGATACTTTACTGGCACCTCATACGCATGATGACATTGGCAAGGCTCGTATCTCGCTACGTTACGGGCTGCATTATGTAAGTATGAGGCTCAAAATAAGTTTATTATTATTTATCTAATAACCCAATCACGATAGGAGAACACCGCAGTCGTCTTATTTTTATTTGTAGTCTGAAAAGGGCCCGTTCGCTCACGGCTCACCCCTTGCCGCAACTTGAGCGCCTCGTCAGTGATTGGTGGCATTGAGAAGACGCTCTTCCCGGACTTGGCTGACTTCATGCTGGCTCTGATGCTTGCCACGTTCTTCTTCGCCGACAGCGACGTCGACAGAGAAGTCTGCTGCGTGTGCAGGAACTCTGCAATCTCGGGATGACCGGATTGGCCCCCGGTCGAGTCGTGGCGGAACATCAGGCCCTTTGAAGATTATGACAGAGTAAGCGAGTGGCAAAGGTAATTAATATCAAAGAAGCTGTCAAACTTAACACAGCCAAAGTTCTGGTACCTATATCTTTAGTAAAATTTTGAACAACTAAGTCCGTTGATCCTATATTCCACACGAATGTTTTATTGTTTGTGATGAGCAATAGTACTGACGAGCATGTACCCAATGGTGTAGATAGAGGGGAAAGCCGGGGGTCGTACCATTGAATTTTAAGAATTCAATGGTCGTACCCACAATATCATGCCGGCCGCACCTCAGGTTTCATCATGATATTTTCGTTCATAGTTAGCGAGTCGTATTGCCACTACAGATTCACAAATGTACGTAACTTGAAAAGATGGTTACATGGATGGGGTAGGTACACTTGGTTCGAACTCACAACCTAAATTTTATATAACTACTTAAGGTAATTATTAAGGCTACGCCGTTATAAATTGTCTGTTATTATACATTTCATCATCTTCACATTATACTTTAAGTATGAGTATACTATAAGTATAATGTGTAGAGGAAGATACACCTCGCTAAAAGTTTATCTGCCGGAGCCCAGGAACTTGGCCAGAGACCATGTTAGCTGTGACAGGCAGAGAACTCACGAAATTATTAGAAGGCAACCAAAGACTACCTTACCTACCAAGTCGATAACAAGGTCGTCTTTATTTTAGGAAACATCAAGGTTTGTCCGCGATGGAGGGTAAGGTAACTACTACATTAAGAACTGGACAGCATTGGACAGAAGAAATAATTATTGCCAACCTGCAATTTCGCCAAAATAAGATCAATCTTCACCCGCGCGGCCAATTCCGCCTTCAGTTCCTCGACCAGGAAAGCCCAATACTTGTTGACTTGCGCATATTGGTTCAACTGGTCGCGAGGTAAGTAAGCCAAGATCATCTTGCCGATAGAAGATGGTAAGAGTTGTAGCTGAAATAAGCAGGTAGGTATTTCTACTCGAGAAGGGAATTTTGGGAAAAAGAAAAATGTCATGGTTGTACTACATAAAGGAGTAGACCGATGTTAAGACCGCGGAATAATTGTTCAGAGTTGCACTAAACGTGGCAAAGCGTTGTAGAGCTGACTTGCTGCCAATCTCCATTGATGGAGAAGCACTTTAAGAACAAGATTACTTGAGAAGCTCAGGGACTAGTAGCTCCAGTCAAGCGAGCGAGCAATTTCAGGTTCATTCCTAGTTTTTTTTGAGCTGGTAATCTTAGGTAGATCTTCCTCCCATATATAAATCAATGATTAATTTTAAAGTCACTGCTCAATCAGGCCCAAATAAGGATGTTCAATGAAAGAACATACGAAGTCGACTGCCTCAATGATCTCGGGCTTCACTCGATTGATCTTCCAAATCTTTTTCGTGGTGCCGTCCTTGAACATGACATCGACTTCTTCAAGCTTGAGACGGTCCTGGATCGCTTTTATGGCGGCGTTCCATGGCTGCAGATACGGGGCCTCAGGCTGCAAGAGGTTCGACAAGGAGTGGTGAAATGTGAGCGCTAAAACTGCGAGTAGGTAATCGTCACAATAGGTAGGTACCACACGTTAAGCGTGAAGGGAAAGAATATGAGGTAAGCTGAGTATATGAGGTGTTGAAACACCTAAAAATAACCTATGTTTACCTTATAATAGCCTACCAACCACTTGGTTTTGATTTTGTTGGTTCTTCTTGTATACCTAGTTTATCTTGATTTGTCTCTATTATTTTGCACTAATTTGCATTGTACTGTACACATATTTAAGGGAAGTCACTTGCTCCTGACGCACAGGTAATCCTAGTTTGGGAGCAAGGGTTTCAAATTGCACAGTGGCAAATTGTATTTCTCAATAAAGATATTTGTATTTGTATTTGTACCTTAGCACTGGATAAACCATACTCTTTCTTTCTCTGTATGTGTGACCATACCGAAGTTCACTCTTAAGTGGAAACCTGAAGGTGGCTCAAGGAGGTCGATCGAAGCAAATAAGAAAGAGATCAGTCTAAAATTCCAGAACAGGGTAGTACCATCATGGTTGGGGTAGATAACCAGTCTTACCTCATGATCACGTTTCATTTTCAGTTTGCTGGCTTTGTCTTTCTGAAACAAAAAAAGTAAGTCGGCAACCAGTAAGTTAACTGTATTTACATTGAACGGTTCTAATTGCTATTACATTAAGTAGATAAGCACTCTCTTGCCGACCTTTAGGCAATTGGTACCCAATTCGTAAATTTACAAAACAGCCTATCAACAACTTATTTTCAATCCCTATCACATCCAGTATTTAATTACAACTTCAATCTTATTGTAGGTAATCTAAAAGCAATGACCTTTGAGCTAAGCTATATCATCATCATCATCATCATCAGCCGTTTAACGCCCACTGCAGGACATAGGCCTCCTTCGTGGTTTTTATAACCATGACGGGTTTTGCCATAATCGCCACGCTTGGCAGACGGATTGGCGATCGCAGTATGCCGTTGGAATCTCAGAAAGACGCTGCTACCCGTCTCCAGGTAATTTATTTCCTTAGTCTATATCGTTATGTAAATATATATCTACATAATGATTACTTATCTAAGTTGTTAGTGGCGCTCCAATATAGTGTTCTTTTTACGCCCCAAGCCGAACGTATAAAAGGTAGTTCGTGCCCTCATTTGCGGACTGTCAGTGCTGCTCTTCTTATCCATGGAGTTTATGTATTTATTTATACTTTACATACAATACAATGCGGCGGAGGTGAGAAGGAGAAAGACTTTCTAGGCGTGCGAAATAAAGAATAAAACACACCAACGCGGTGGCGGTGGCGGTCCATACAAAATACTACTGCCGTAAACCTCATATACTCAGATTTATGTATGAAAATATTCATGAATATGATTCATAAAGCAGGAGCGTTTCTACACAGTCAGCAGTCGATACAGTCGACTTGCCTCCGCGCACCGCGCAACAATCGAAACGTTTTTGTAGTGGCTGGTCTTCTTCGGACTGTCGTTAAAGCTTTCCTGGTCCACGGAGTCCATGATGGCCTGCATCGGGCGGTACCAGGACAAAATCGAAACGTTTTTGTGGTGGTCTCGGGCCTAACGAACCAAAGGCGAACTGTAACAAACTTTGGGCGACAACTGCTGGCTGGTCTTCTTGGGACTGTCGGTGGAGGTCTCCTGTTCCATAGAGTCCACGATGGTCTGCATCTGGCGGTCCCGGTACCGGTCGTAGAGGAGGTGCGCGCGCTTGTACACGGCCCACATGATGGGACCACCGGAGATTGTCAGCAGCTCGGTCAATACTACTGCCTGGGCCTCCTGGTGACAAAGAAGGAGTTCCAAATGCGAATATAAAGGAGAATGCGCCGAGATCGACCGCACCGATGTTTTTGAGAGTTTCCCTCGCTCGAAGCGGCGGTTGGCGAGCGGGGGAACAGCTACCTAATTGTAAAATGCGTAATTCCTGAAATATTTCGATTACAATTCGTCATTTACAGCAACTTTTGTTCTACCACTCTTATGCTCGATTCTGATTATCAAAGTTTTTCTGTTTTTTAGAGGCGTTATTTAACATATAAAAACTCCTACATCAAAACGTGTTGTAGGTACAACTCAAATTCTATTCGGGATTTTCCAGGAATTGCGCATTTTATAAATAACTTTTATGATTTCACACAAAAATTCTTAAATTCGATGCGTTCAACTTGCTTTTGTTAAAAAAGCGTTTTAAATAGCATTAGCAAAATCCATCTTTTTTCCTTCCTTTCCTTACCTTTCCCCCTGCTTTTTGCCAATATATATATAAGTCACTGCAAGTACCTACTTTGTGGCGCCGGTACAATGACGGTTCCCCGCCTATTTACCCAACGTTATTTACGTACAGTCGACAGCACATGATCCTTTACGTTTTAGTGCAAAGTCGCCCGTAACGCAACGGAGTAGAGTGCATAGATGTCAAGGATGATGTGCTGGAAACTTAACATTGAAAAACCTGCCCCTCCGGGAAACAGGCGAGAGTTTGCGTATACATAAACTCACGCCTGTATCCCAGAGAAGTAGGCAGAGACCAGGGAATGCCACTTGTCACGATCCTGACAGATCAATTTCGCTTCCTCAACATTCATTAGTCGTTGCATGCATGCACGCCGGTTTCGAGTACTTTTTTATCTTGCCCTTTGCTATACATCCCCTACTTGGTCGAAGTATGTCCACCCGGGACGTCCCTTACCGGCCCTTCTACCCACATTCGCTCGATATATTTGTTTCGTCAATCTTTCTTCCTTCATCCTCTCCACATGTCCAAACCAACGCAACATTCCTTTCTCAATTCTAGTCAGTACATCCACTTTCAGTCCACAGCGCTCTCTAATCAAACTATATCTTTTTACTATTGTTTATGTATCTATAGAGCGGTGGTAGCTTAGTGGGTAGAACATCGAACTCGGAAGCGGGAGACCCAGGTTCGATTCCCAATGCGGGCATGTACCTACCTATGACTTTGTTTTCTAAGTTATGTAAATTTGTGTAATTATAGTAGCAATACCACTCGCTAACTGTGAATGAAAACATCGTGAGGAAACCTGAGTGACTGAGCTATTCACATACCTCAGCGCTTGAAATCGCCAATCCGCTGTGGGCACGCGTGGTGATTAAGCCCATACGCTCTCTCTGAGAGAAGGCCTGTGGCCTACAGTGGGACATAAATAGGCTGCTTATGATATGGTGTACAATAGAGTGGGAATATTCTTTCTATCTTTAAATGGTTTGAATGAAGTAAAGTAGGTACCTACTTACAGGTTGTAAGCTATGGAACCACGTACGGTCGGTGGACATGGCGTGTGCGAGAGTGGCCGCAGGCTGCGCAGTTCTATTGTGATCCATTGGACTTATGTCGTAGCTGCTCAGGGGTTTCTGTCTGTACGTAAACGGGGAACTTGAGTGACTAGAGCCAGTTACTGAATTGAGAATTTCACTAAGTAAATAGTTAACTGTAGTGCTGTCTCTTCGAATTTCTCAGAAAAGAGCAAGACAGAACGTTACTTACCTATTTACTTAGTAAATTTCTCAATTTAGAAACCGACCCTAACGCGTAACGGCTACACTTTTGTCGAGCTGAACATGTTTGAGCTGTACAGTCGAACATCTTAAACCTTTACATCCGTAGACTCTACTTAGGTAGGAAGTAATTTATTTGTGATTTAAAAACTGACGGCCTTATTTATAAAAACCTGATTCTTTAAAACACTCGTTAAACGCCGATTAAAATAGTATGTGGTGGAGATTTCAAAACGAAAAAACGTAAACACAGATTAAATAGGTAAACTGGCTCTAATGAGTGCTTTAGAGGAATCGGGTTTTTATAAATAAGGCCGTGACAAACTTATTTATAAAAAAATATAACGTCCACACAATACAATCACTTGACCGGATCCCAAACTAGGATACCCGGTGCTATGGAAACTAGGCCAGGACGTCACAAACATGAAAATACATCCTAACTGAGGCCAGTTGCACAAATTTCAGTGATTTCAAGCGCTGAGGTATGGGAATAGCTCAGACACTCAGGTTTCCTGACGATGTTTTCCTTCACAGTTAGCGAGTGGTATTGCTACTATAGCTTCACAAATGTACCTACCTACACAACTTAGAAAACAAAGTCATACTTATACTTTATTGCACACATAAAATCGCATGAATAAAACAAAACATTTACAGTAAAACATAAAAAGTGTACATGGCGAGCTTATTTCAGCAGAAATCTCTTCCAGCCAACCCTTGATGTGGTGATACGAACATTATAAACAAGGGTATTCATAGGAATTCGCGTATTCATAGGTACATGCCCGCACTGGGAATCGAACCCGGGTCTCTCGCTTCCGAGTCCAATGTTCTACCTACTAGGCTAGCTACCACCGCTCTTAGGTATACGTACGCCCGTATAGGTACTATTCGCATAAAAAAATTAAAATCTATGGAACAAACTTACTCGCAACTGGATAAAACGGCATCTTTCGTGTAACAGTTCCATATGGACTTGAGTATCCACGACAGGGCCCAGCCACTCTTGATTCCATTTAGCAAGCACAGTAAGAACTTCTTCTTATTGGCAGATGAGATTCGTGCAAACCAGAACTTTGCGCTGTGCAGGTGTTTGCTGAATTTCAGACTATCCTCAGCCACATCTATATCTAGAAAAGGAAGTGAAATTAGACAAAAGACTATCCGCACCGAACGAATCGACCGCAAAAAACAAAGTCATTGCGAGCCTTCCAAATGTTCAATTTCCGAATCTCAAATTCGTCCTTCGAAATCTCAAATTCGTCCAAGGTTTCACAGGATTTTACACAAATAATGAGTACAGAAATCAGAAACCAATAATTTATTTCAACGTAAAGAATTTACATTCTGTTTGCTGAATGTCAATGTACTATGTTACTATGTTAGCCGCTGCCTTCGGGCCGTATTTGCAGTGGAGAAAAAGGCAGCGGGAAAAAAAACTCCACTCTGACCATCTTTATTTATTTTATTTTTTTTTTTTTTTTTTCTCTTTCTTCCGATTAACTAAGAAATCGGAATTTAGCTTAGCTTTAATCTAGCTTAGTTTTTATTTGTATTTTTAATATTTACTCAGACACTGTCTACCACAGAGGAACCTTTTAATAATAGTAATCCACAAACGGGAGCCCACGATACAGGATTTGCCTAGTGTGGGGCCCACCAGAAATTACATCTGCCAATGGTTGTTACAAATAAATAAAATTTTTTTTTTTTTTTTTTTTTTTTTTTTTTTCTCAAATCATCTTAAACTTATACATCAAAGCCTATATGATATGATTCCGTGATAGCCACCAATAACTTTAAAAGCCAAAATAACACTTCTTACAAAAGTAGGAAAAACATTAATGCTGCGGCCAGACACACGAACAGCACCCATGCACGAGCATAACGCAGGGGTCAGCCATCACCAGTCTCAACCATTTTAGAGGGAGATAGGTGACCCGGCCACCACGCCACCATTCGAATGACCTGACAAATAATTAGTCTCGTTCATTGCGGGGCTGGCTGACCTTAAATGCGCCCCGAACTTTACTTACCAACCTAAAGGCCTTCTCTTCGTAAAAGAGAGACCCCACCGAGGTATAAAAATTTGCAAAGTTGGTGGCGCTACTGACTGTATCGAGAAAACAAAGTGCGATTGTGAATATCGTGATATCAAATCAATTCAAGCTACTTCATCTAGCCATCAGGATGGTTAAGTAGAAACCTTATGTCGATTTGCTAGTAAATCGATCTCTACATTGATGTTATGAAATCTACTCCTGATACGGTCCAAGTGCTCATTCATTCGGTCAAAGGAGCCCCGTTGGCATAGTTCAGTTGCAGGAAGTACATTAGCGTGAGGTACAAAAATAAACGTAAGATCATTCATACCATAAACCATGTCCGTTAGAATCATGTCTTTTATTCTATGCACTTGAGTGGATAATTCACTGAAGGAAGTCATTTCGGAAGGATACTCTCAATAATTCTATTCAATTCACGGATATTCAATTCTTTTTTATGAGATAAAATTCAATTTGATTTGATCAACAAAATAAACAAGTGACACATTGTCAAAGGATTTGACACGGAATGACAATGACAACGTCGAGATAAGCCGAGGTTAGCGTACCTGCCTGTAAATGCTCAGAAACAGTCAGAGCCTCAGAAAAAGGAAAGACGATTTAGGTATGCTGTTAGCATTTTTCCATTCACCATTTGGCATCATAGGTGAGCATCCCCTGAGAACCGTGCCTCCTATTAATACCAATTTAGATCGCGTATTCATGCGCAGCAGGGTCAGTATCACACACAATCATCCTATGCGGAGATCCTACGCTGTAGTGAAACAGTACTGCGCTCTGGTTTAAATTCCGAATCGCATCAGTCAAACGTCACCTGTCAGTCTTGTTCTGCCATGACGCGCGTGGACACGTATCCAAACCCCGTCACCATAAAACGCGCGAACCAAGCTAGCTACCTGCGATTCCTCTCCCTCATAGCCATTGCAGTCACCTGCACCGTCACCTACTTCTTAGTCACATCTCAGGATAGCTTAGGAGATCCGTCAGACGAATTCGTGGTCAAGAACATACCTAAGTATTATACCAACTTAGAAGTCTTGGACCCAGACGACCGGGATGTGTTCACAGGCTTCAAAACGTCGTATTTGCCACACGATGAGGCTGTCCTAGCTACAGGGGACTCCAGTAATGTGTTTGAAGGAAATGTTACAAGTGATATCCTGATATGGGATAATTCGAAGAAGAAGGTCGGTGAACCGACTAGAGTAAAGCGCATGAGCCACTTTAGTTTCACTTCGCTTCATCATAAGTAAGTACCTTCGCTACGTACGGCTGGATTTTTTTTTTTTACTGCTAGCCATTAAATCTAGTAAATAAAGTCTCAGAAACAATTATCCATTCGATGAACCTAACTGAAGGCTTAATTTCCAGACCGCTTCATGACAAGAAAAAAGACGAGGGTGCTGCCGAAGATTATAGCTTAGACGACCCTGAAAGTGAATTTGACGATGAATACGAAACCAACTATAGCAGCAGCGACCAAAATAGAGATGACGAAAGTTTCGAAAGGTAGTTTGTATGTCTACGATTGTATGTCTGTGTCACTTTTTTTATACATATAGCCTATATACATCTCGATATACTGTACAGGCCTACTCTCAGAGAGAGAGAGAGTATAAGCTTAATCGTATGTAAACACCTGAAACACTCAAGTTTCCTCATCATGTTTTCCTTCGCCGTTAGCGAGTGGTATTTCATCATATTGCTACCATAACTTCACAAATGTATGTAACTTTGAAAACAAAGTCATTAATTAGTAGATACATGCCGGGATTCGAACCCACGACCTCCCGAATGAGAAGCCGGCCGAAGAAAATCACCATAAGCTGTGAGGTCATTGAATAATGGTTTTACAACAATGACGGATACTATTAACCAGGTTATGAAGAACCAGCCAGTGTATGCACAATCCGTCGGGAATATCTATATCGGCCACCATCAGAATCTCCATATTGCGAGGTGCCTAGATAATTCCTTGATTAGGAAAGTCGACAGCGGGACTGCACTTTCCAAAAGGGATTAATCAATAAAAATAAATGAAATTAAGTAGCTACCCACATCTTCTACATACCTATTATATAAAAGTGTATTCCTATTTCCCTTGGTTACGGCATCACGAATCGCTCGTAGCCCCGGCTGCCTGAGTGATCTTAAACGATCACGAAGGTTAAGCAACACAGGGCGCGTTCAGTGCATGGATGGGTCGCCGTCTATGCCTAACGCTAGTGGCATTTTTCCGAGCGGTTCCGTGCTTCGCAAGGCACGTTAAGCTGTTGGTGCCGGCTGCCGTCGATAGATGGCAGTCGTTAAGCCAAGTCAGAGGCCTTAGGGCGGCTTGACAACTTCTGACAGTAGACGAGCCACTAGTCTACAAGCCTCCACCAATCCGGACTTGGCCCCCGTGGTGGAGTATGGCCTATACCTTCCTCAGGGAAGAGACCCGTGCCCCTCGGTGGAGACATAATGGGTTGATGATGACGGCATCACGCGTGAACGGCTAGGCCAATTTCCCTAATAGATAGATAACACTTTATTGCACACCAGTAATTTACAGAGATATAAGGTACTTAATATCAAGATCATAAAGTATACAATTGGCGGTCTTATCCCTAAAAGCGTTTAGGGAAATCGTCCGTCCGTCCGTCCGTCCGTCCGTCTGTCACCAAGCTGTATCGTGATTTTTTGCCGTTTTTTGCTCGATATTAATAACTTCAATAGGTAGACGTTTGAAATATTCAAATGTTGTATAGATTAACGGAATTCTTCATCGGAGTTCGACTCGCACTTGGCCTTTTTTTTTTGTTGTTTTGTTATAGTCCTTATGAAAGAAAAACTAAGACAATTGTTTTATAGTTAAGACTGGACAACGTCTGTCGGGTCAGCTAGTATAGGTAGCACGTAATAAACACAGCTACTATCGTAATATTTGGTGTGTGCACCCCACTATCGTTCATCGTTTCCGACGACGTCAACGACGACTTTGTGTAAAAAAAAATCTGAGGCACTAAAATATCTAAAACTAGCTGTTGCCCGCGTCTTCGTTCGCGTGGTAATTTTGATGAGTATTTTTCTGGGATAAAAATAGCCTATGTGCCAATCCAGACTATAATCTATCTCGGTGCAAAATTTCATCAGGATCCGTTCAGCCGTTTTTGCGTGAAAGAGTAACAAACATCCATCCATACATACAAACTTTCGCGGTTATAATACTAGTAGGTAAGGATAAGGATTTGCTGCTAAATTCCAGTGTGGTACGTCCTGAACCTCACGTGGACAGAGGACCGTTGGACGATGTGGTGGAACAGGTGCGTGGACAACCTGAGCTTGAGGAGGAAGAGATGGGGTCCTCAGCGCACCTTTACAAACCTGCTAAATCTACAACAGGTATCGTTATAAGTTAGATATTTGAAACTGTGACTGTTAGCTGAATAACGAAATGGCATAGAAGATAGGTATCATTAGCACTTCGAATTTGAGCTTGATCTGAGCCGAAAACAAATCACAGGGTCGTCACAAATATTATGCAATATGCTTGATTATTCTTTCCTGTAAGTAATTATAATTTGTGTCTTGGTGAGATGGAAAATTGTTATTACAGTGACGTACAGGCAAAAAGTTTACTCAGACATAGGTATATTGTTGAGCCTGCATTTACCTATTTAGATTTCTATAGAGTCGCTAGGATCGCATCACGTATTATTCAATTGAATGCCAGATTCATAAAGCAAGGTCACGGACTTGTCTCGCGTGTTTTTCATCGTACATAATTTGAAGAACCGAAGCGTGAGCCCCAGAAAATAATTTGTTTTCCCTCAGCGAAACATAAAAAGTTGATATTAGCACTTTGGGAAAACGTCGGTAAACGCGTGGAATGATAAAACAACACGGTAGGAGGATACTACGTACATGTTTAAAATTGCACCAATACCTACGTTCCCAGCAATCCACGCGTTCTGGAAGGGCCAAGGCGATCGGCAAACTATTCGAGAGACTCAAGCGCATATAATGAAGCAGTACATGGATGCCGGAGCGGATCCCTGCCATGACTTCTATCAGTACGCCTGTGGAAACTGGCCAGCACTAAATCCTATTCCTGCTGATAAGGCTGGGTAAGAAGACAATGTTTGTAATAGTAAATTTAAGTCTTTCTCTTCGCAATTTTAGTATTGCGATGTGTTTCTCTTGCCTGTATTTCGCCAAGTTCTTGATTACATACAGGCATCGATACCTAGATGTAGGAGCTCACTTATATTGTAAACAAAATCAAATTAGTTACACATATATAAATATACTGACTATAATGCCTATTTTCACAGATACGACACATTTGAAATGCTTCGTGAAAATCTAGATACAGTTCTGAAAGACTTACTCGAAATTAAAAGCAATGAAGAAGTTCGTTCCACATATCCTGGTAGTCATCTCGATTTGAACGATAATTTTCTGAGACATTCCTTAGTAAACTTCTACAAATTCCAGTACACTTCAGATAAATTAGAGGCAGATTTACAAAACGAAACTCGAAGGCTGGGTTATGACTCTCATGAAAGAACAGAGAGGTCTGAAATAATAAGACGTACCAGAAGATATTTAGACCAAAAACCGAAGGGCATTATGATACCTATAAATAAACTAAATTATAAATTCCACAATATAATAAATCACAGCAAGAAATTGCGTAAACACAAAAAACCGGGCATGGTAAGATCTAAACGAATGGTGAAAAAACTTCTAAATAAACCGCACCGAAAAAAAAAGTCTGTACGAATCAAGAGATACATCTTCAAAGTATACAATTCAAGTTTAGCAGTAAACCGCGGAAGAAAATTACTAATGAACAGGCCAAGCAAAAGAATAACCCGACACGTACACTTAAAAAATCCATTTCTATCGCAAACTAAAAAAATATTGCCAAATGTTCAGCTTGTAAAAAATTACAAACGTAAAAATGACGAGGACCCTGCACACGGCGATGCTACAATTAAAGCACGATTCCTCTTCAAATCCTGTATGAACTACGATATATTACAAAAACGGGGACACCAACCTCTACTGGACTTACTGAACATTCTTGGCGGTTGGCCAATACTGGACAAACAATGGAACAGTAGTTGTTTCGATTGGCTTGGCCTCATGGCCAGTTTGAGGCTGTACAACAACGATATTTTGATATCGGAATGGGTTGGTCCAGATATCAAGAATTCCGATGAGTTTGTCATCCAGTTCGATCAAACTAGTTTAGGTATGAACATAGAAATAGATCCTTTTTTATACTCTAAGGGTACGAAAGCATTATTGGGAATTGTTTACCGTAGGTACACAGTCGCCATCATGAAAACTTTTAATTCCTTCCGTCCATCCAGGTTTGCCTACACGGGATTACTTTCTTCAAGAAAGTAACAAAGTTTATCTTGATGCGTACAAGAAGTACCTCGTCACTATAGCACTCTTGCTTGGCGGAGATCCGAAATATGTAAAACGTAGTGCTGATGAACTTATCGAGTTCGAGAAGAGGTAAGTATAAATATGCAAAAAAGATGATGACGCTACCTCATAAGATGGCAGTGCATGAATAGACAAACGACAACTTCTCACTCTTGCAGGTTAGCCCGGATTACCTCAGCGCCGGAAGACCGCCGTAATGTATCCGAGCTTTACCGAAGGATGTCGCTACGGAAACTTGAGGAATTGGTGCCAGAAGTGGACTGGAGACGCTACCTTTGTATCGTGATGAACAGAACTGTCAAGTCAGAGGAGACTGTTGTCTTATTTGCCCTTACTTATATCCGAGTGAGTGATTCCAATATAAGTAGACATTTCAAGCCGAAATCTATAAACGGGCAGCCAGTTATTTCACTTAGCTCGATTCTTTTCTGAAGTAATAAGTATAAAATCAAGTTGATAATTATCTACAATAATAAAACGTTTTTCATTGCAGCATTTAGTAAAACTTATAGACGACACGGAATCAAGTACGCTATCAAACTATCTGCTTTGGCGGTTCGTAAGGCATCGGGTCAACAATTTAGACGACCGGTTTCAATCTGCGAAACAACAGTAAGTGGCATACGATATTATATTACACAAGCTCAAACCTAGCAGGATTCGTAAGGAGCGAAATTTTCCCCAACATATCACAGATTTTCGCTTCATAACTATAGGTTATGAATGAGTCACTAAACTCGAAATGGCAAACTAGGTAAAGAGAAAGTTTCTAAAATTTATCACAAGTTAACCATAGGCAAACTTTTTCTCAGGTTCTACTACATCCTTTTCGGGCGAGAGCAAGCGCCTCCAAGATGGAAAAACTGTGTATCCCAAGTCAACTCAAACATGGGCATGGCTTTAGGCTCGATGTTCGTCCGCAAATATTTCGATGAAACCAGCAAAAACGACACTTTGACAATGACTCGAGAAATACAACAGTCCTTCAGAGAGCTTTTGCATACTACTGATTGGATAGACGCAGACACTAAAAAGCTGGCTGCGCATAAAGTGGATGCAATGATGCTGAGGATAGGGTATCCGGATTTTATCCGTCACGAGAAGGAATTAGATGATAGATACAAAGAAGTAAAAATTTATCCCGATAAATATTTTGAGAATATTCTCAATATTTTGCAGCATTTGACGAAGATGGAGCAATCAAGGTTTGTCAAACCTTGCTCATAGACTGTTATTCTCTGGTCTAAGCTCAAAAGGGCTGGAAGAATAGTCCAACTTTGCATCGTCTGACCCAATTAAATAATATTAGACTTAATTATAATTTATTACAACTCTAGTACGCCACGTATACATTAAAAGTGTTGTATATATATTATTAGTGTTGCAGTATCTATACAATTGGCGGCCTTATCGCTAAAATGTTTTCCAGACAACCTTCATATTTTTCTCAACAAGCTCTCAGTACAACAGATATATACTAAATATACAGTTATTTTTGTTAAAATGTGTAAAAGTCTCAATTAATTTCAACTAATATAGAAATAAAACATTTTTAACACCTGTTGCGCTGGGGATCAATTATTGTGATAATTATGGGGATCATGAGGGCGACAATTTGAGTAGATTCTCCCAGGTCTGTGAATAGATAAGAAGATTAAATTAGACGACGCATAGATCGTCCGGCCCTTTTGACCTTCATTCCTCATAAATAACTCTACACAAACTGCTGTGTCATGGCAAAATTATATAAGAAGCTGAAGATAAATACCTACATGATTTATCGTAACATGGCTCTATCACATTTTTTTGGTTATGCTATCAACGATTATTATCTTTTAATAATTATAATAAAATTAAATCAGTGCTTACTATTTGACTGTAAACAGATTTTAGGAAAGAGAGAACTTTATTTGGTATCTAATGTAATATCACGTACATAGATATAACTTAGCAAACTCTAAAAACTTTCGAGAATATTGGCGAATTGTGTTAACATTCTGCTTTGACAAGATTAGACTTTGCCTTACCGTCTTCTAGATGATATAATAGTCAAGGTCATAACATACTTTTTAAAACCCACAGCCATGTTTCCGACACATCGGGAACTCAAATAAACTGATAATCATGATACAGTTCCCGTTTCAGTTACAATAATATACCTACCTAGGTGATGTTCCAGGATCGGACAACCAGTAAACAAAACCCTCTGGAACACAGCGCCGGCGGTAGTGAATGCTTACTACAGTCGCAATAAGAACCAAATCATGTTTCCGGCTGGGATCCTGCAGCCACCGTTCTACCATCGACACTTCCCACGCTCTTTGAACTACGGGGGAATCGGAGTTGTTATAGGTAAGCCTTGTGGCCTTGTAAGCCTTTTGTAATGTCAAAATATTTCAGGAAACTGAAATTTATTGAATGACATCCCGGCTATCTTTACAGTTACAGTACAGTGGATACACTGACAATTACTGAATTTTAATACATCTTCTTTTCAATGAATGATTCTTTGTATCAGGCAGAATATATTAAATTAAGCTCGACACCACAATTCTATGTTAGACGTACAATAAAATAGATGGTGGCTGGAATGTCTCCTTGTCTTTTTTAGGATGAGAGAAAGAGTTTTTGAAAAAAAACTATACTTTCCCAGGTCACGAAATAACTCACGGTTTCGACGACAAAGGGCGTCTTTTCGACCGTGATGGAAACCTCCACCGTTGGTGGTCGGACGCCGCAATAGAAGTCTTCCACAGCCGCGCCCAGTGTCTTATCGAGCAGTACGGGAAATACGTAGTGCCAGAGGTCAATATGAACCTGGATGGAATTAACACGCAGGTTTGTGGAACTAATTTTAGCCGTAAAGGAAGCAGAGCAAAAATCTGGTATGGAACAGGCGTGTGCTTAAATAAAGTGGTGTTTTCACGTCAAATTCAAAGCATAAATTATTTATGATTTAGATTTTGTTCTTAGCAAACCACGTTTTGACTGCCAGACTCAAGTGTTTACTTAACCTGCAAAGTTTTTTGTTTTGTATGCAGTGATTAACGACATTGTAGATATGTCTAAGAACGTCTTTCAGAGTGATTTCAAATATTTCTCAGGGCGAGAACATAGCAGACAATGGTGGCGTAAAACAGGCGTTTAGAGCGTACCTCCGCTGGTTAAAAAATCACGGCAGTGAGGGGGAAACTCTGCCTGGACTCAACCACACCCACACACAACTGTTCTTCCTCAACTTTGCACAGGTGAGCTTTTTCCAGAATTGTAGGGAGTTTCTAAGGTAAAGTTTCACTTTGAATATTGGACAAAATACCTATAGGTTAATTAGGATTAACATAGAATAAGAATAAGAACAAAGAATATCCTTCAATAAACACCAGAACAAAAAACAAACATACAATAACGAAGATCTCTGGTAAATGTATTTATCTTCAACTTGTTCACAAGTGAAAACATCGAATTACATCGGATCTTCATAACAAACCATGAATTAATTGTAGTTCTATAAAATAAGGCCCTGGTGACCACACCTTTAAGATTTGTACACCTGTACAATAGTTACACTTGCCAAGTTACTAGGATAGGAGATTTATTGAAAGAGATGAAGAGATAGGTCAGGATAGAAGTAAGAAGTACCTAAGAGGTACATGCCTGCTAATTTATCTAGAGCAAGAAAATTTCCTAAAATCCTTTTTTTCTAGGTCTGGTGCGGGGCGATGCGGCCCGAAGCAATGAGGAATAAACTGAAGACCGCGGTCCACGCCCCTGGCCGGTTCCGCGTCATCGGCACCCTCTCGAACTCAAGGGACTTCGCGAGAGAGTTCAACTGCCCTCCTGACTCCCCGATGAATCCGACAAACAAGTGCTCTGTTTGGTGAACAATGGAGACGGCCCAGGCTTAAGAGCTTGGAGATTTCATATAGAGCATCAAGAATTGATGTAGTTCTTGCTCTACGTTTGTCAGCATTATTAATTCATTAGCCTGCCGCTGCCCCGTGGGTCTAACTAAAAATAATAACAACCACACAATACAATCACTTGTCCTGGACCCAAACTAGGATACCCTGTGAAAAACACCCAGACTGAAGTTCACCCATGAAGGCTTCGCGTGGAAGTCCAATGTATCCGACTGACAGCTGCTTGGAGAACGACATAGATGGTCCAGGCTTATTAAGAGCTTAAAATGCTACTTACCTCTTTTCTTGCTCTATGTCAACAATCAATCAACGGATCAGCCTGCCGTTGCCCCTTGGGTCTAACTCTAAATACTTCGCTCCGCCTAGGTCCCTAATGAACCCGAATAACAAAAAATGGCTCTTGTAATCTGTGGTTTAAAACGAGGGTATTGGTGGTGCAGAAGTTGACAAACTTGATAATTGTGTGAAAACTGAAGCATACTGTGATGACGCTTTCACAAAACTTCGTTATTACGTCGTTAAACGTATTCGTCTTATACGAAACTCTTTTGTTGTCCACAATGATAGCTGTTTTTGATAGCAGGCTTAATATGCTTAGGTACTATAGAAGCTGTCGCGCAACTAAAAATGATCATACCATTATCGTATTTTATTGGATTTGGTACCTAACTGACAGGTGAAATCGGTAAACGACTTTATTGTTATAATTATTGCGCTCTTGACAACCTTATTAATAGGTAATCAAGACATAAGTGAACTTGTGCTTGGCCAAAAAAGTCCTAAGCCCTATGAAGCAACATTTAGATAAGTTTGTATAGTGCAATTTGTAGCCATTTACCTAAGTTTATAACCTCATTTATTTGTAAGTATATACAAAGGGTATTATTTGGTATTTTTTCCGTCTCGAGGGTGTATTCAACGGAGCATACTCAACATTGTTTTAAAGAGAAAATGTTGAAAAATATGAAACAACTGTGACGAAAAATTAACACCTTTGGGTCGAACATTTATCCTAAAATTATTATCCTCGTTAAATATGGCATCAGCCGAACTCTCTACTGGACTCTTCACTGACTCACGCTAACCCACTCCCCTGGGCCGAGTTTAATTAAATCTACAATTCGTGGTTTATTTTGACAATTTCAAGTATTGCGTAGCAGAGTCTTTCTATTCGTTAATCTGTGGGTTAATCGACTTTGCAATGTACATCGAATTGTCACAGGATACCATGAACTGTAGTTAATGAAACAGGCCAAGCCCCTGCCATTCTCGTCCATTGCTTTCCGACGGCTTTAGTAATGTCATCGACAATCGGGTCCCTGATCTGCCTACCAATGGTTCACCCAACCTTGGTCAGCTCTGTATAATTTCGATTATCTGGTGCAAATATTTTTTTAAATGCTATCCTCATCCAGCCCCTGACAGCAATCTGGCTTAGGTCGTCAGCCCAGTGAACTAGTGGGCGTCCTACGCTAGACAGAAAGAAGTGTTGTGCTTTGGGGAGTCCTACGGGCTAATTATTGATATTGTTTGTACTCATTGTCGTATATACTACCACCCCCTGTGACAATTTTAACAGACCAAACCAAAACCCTAAAGAAACGCTTCAATAAAATCCCATGAAAAGATCCACTTGTCTTCTTTAATTTCATTCTACAAAATTACACTTCAATACACAAAGCTCCGAACCTCGATGCTTTCGGTGTCGTCATGGGTGAACATGCGTGAGATATCGATTTGTTCGTGCTCTTCGGCCACCATAGTTCTGCGCTCCCAGCGCGTGCGCACAAGGCGCGCTACCTCTAGCCACAGACGAGCTTCAAGAACTGTAAACGATAGGCGAACTGATGACCTGTAGATTTTACACAGTGAGGAAGGCAACTGAGCCTACTTTACCAAGGCAAAGATCAAAGGATTTTAAAGGGAAAGTGATTTAGGAAGATGAAATTAATTGAAAGGCAATAAAGCCTTCAAGGGCACATATAAGAGGATTGTAAAGAAAAGACGATGCAACTAATCAAATTAATAATTAAATAAAATAACTTTTAAAAAATGTTATCTAAGCGTGTTGTATTAAAGAGAGGGAAGAAAGGATCGGTCTGTGTGGACCTGCCTAATGCATAATCAAGTGGAGGTGACGGCTAAGACAATCGTACTTACGAAACAGGAACGAGAAAGCGGTCAGAAAGAGCGGGCTGATGGTGCCTGTCACCACAGACATGGTGTAGATGAGGGCGGTTGCCGTCGGCACCTGGCGGAGAAAGAGGCCACGCAGGGCCACCCCCAGCCACGGCACGAAGAGATATTCGCTCAAAGGTGATGCCTGAAAAACCAGCGGGATCATGACGTTGCTGCCCAGTGCTGTACAATCGGCAGCACGTCAACTTCTTTACACACGTGTACTCTACTCGGTAGCTTTACGGGCAACTGCGCAACTTAAACTTAAACTTGATCTGCGGTTGATCTGCTGTCGACTGTACCAATGACTTTATTCTCTCAGTTACGTACATTTGTGAATTTGTAAATACCTCTCGCTGACTTTGAAAGAAAATATCGTTCACATACACTCAGCGCTTCAAATCACCAATCCGCGGTGGGCATGTAGGCATGTGCCGTACAGTGGGACGAAGACAGGATGTAACAAAATCCCCACATAATTTTTTATTCGGGAAAACTTTGAAATCACGAAAAAAATATCACCTGTATCTCCAGACATTTTTATGCCGCAAGTGGTAACTCTAATACGGAACAAACAGCTGATTATTTTAAGATTCTGAAGTTTCCACAAAGCAAAAGTTGTTGGTGTTGAGGAGTTGAATGCCCCCCATAGGATTGGTTACACCCTCTATCAAGTGTGATTTCGGCTCGATCTAATAAGTAAAGCAATACGATGCATAGTATCACTGTATCAAGGTCTAACCTACATGGACTACCACGGAAAAACAGCCGATATTACGCAATCAATCGAACAGCTCAAACTCGTCCACAACACAAATTAATGCCTTTATCTATTGCAACATAAATCGTAATCACTATGAAATTAACCAACCGCTTTTCCGGAACTCCATATGAGTAAGCAGCTTAATAGGATAACTAAGAAATCAGAAAACTCCAAACACCAGAGTACCTCTGAAAAAAAAATCATGACGTATAGAGATTCAGCTTTTTATCGAAACGCACATTGACCCAATGCACAAGCAGGTATAAAAAGGTACGGCAGGTACCACCGATTAAGACTTTTGAACAATCTATACGCATTGGCGGTAGATAGAGGGGGAAAGGGAAGGGCCGTACCCCTCTGGGTTACTACATACATGTATTGGGATTCGGTGTGATAGACCACCGCTTTTCAGAGGCCTGACTCCCCCCTCCACTCCTGGTAGATAACCCCAGACATGCCGGACAAAGCTCCGACCAATTCACTTTTTAGGGTATTTCCTTACACCAAGGGTTCCAAACGGGACTCTATTCATTTGCCTACGGCGTCTTTCAGTCTGTCTGTTCGACCTCTACCGGGTGGCATTTTAGTCACCTGACAAACTTTGAGGGATCGTTCTACTCGTCAATACAAACGACTTTTACTATGGAACCAAACAAATCGGAGCAAAAAATAAATCAGCTGTTTCATACATTTGGTGTAGTACTGCTTCTATCTTATGTATGAAACAGCTCATTTATTTTTTGCTCTGATTCGTTTGGCCCCATAGTAAAAATTTTTAAATTATTTATGAGTAAAAAGCCCCGTTAAAGTTTGGCAGTTGACTTAAATGCCACCCGGTATGGGTAGGGGTTATTTCTCTTGAGCCATAATAAGTAGCTAGTTGTTTTTTACATACATAACAATATGCGCTATATGATAGAGTTAAAAGTTAAAATTGTTTTGCGTACCGAACAGTCCAGCCCTAAACGGCCCCCAAATAGGTAAAAGAAGATTCTACACAAATATACCTCAATCCATCTATTCAGTCCATTAAAAGCCCATTCATCATCATCATCAGCCATTTGACGCCCACTACAGGGCATAGGCCTCTTTCGTGGTTTTTATAACCAAGAGGGGTTTTGCCATAATCGCCACGCTTGGCAGGCGGGTTGGCGATCGCAGTATGCTGTTGGAATCTCAGGAAGACGCTGCTGCCCGTCTCCCGGAAATTGATTTCCTTAGTCGCCTTCTACGACATCCACGGAAGGAAATGGAGTGACACTATTCTTAATCCGGCGCCACACAGAACCCATTCAATCTTACCTTAAAATATACTTTTGTATATTTCCCCCTCTGCTTTTTTTTGCATTCCTACCAATCTTTCTTCCACCTCCTACGGTTTACTGGTAGAAAATGCTTATGGCATTAAGTCCGCCGTATTGTACATTAGGTTAAGGGCAATAAAAGTATTAAATAATAATAATAATGAAAAGAGCTCATTGTTGGGCACAAACTTCTTCTCTTTTACACCAATCCATCCGGTCCTTCGCTAGCCTCGCCCAATGCTTTCCAGACGCTTTCACAATACACCTACAATATATATATTTTTACCATGCTTTTTCGCCCTGTTACTAGGCCCCAGTAGATAAATAATACGGTACAAAAGGTTAAACTTACGAGAAGAATCAATGTCGTCGATATAAATCTTGTCCTCTCGACTCATGAGCATAAAGTGCAAGTCATTGGCCAAAGGTACGTCGTCGAACCTCATTATCTCGAACTTAACGTTGCACATCACTCCAAGAATCAGACACACACACGCCATAAACGTAGAAGTAAGTGAAGCCTGGAAAAGGAGATTTTACGTACCTACCTACTTAGATGTAGAAGGATTGCTTTGTTTAATGTTTTTTACTAGGAGGCACTCTTCCTCCTCATAAAACACATTATCCAAAAAAATCAATTTTCCAGGCGCAAAACATTTTCGTTGCTAGGAAGCAAAATAAAATAACGTTGCGCGCACTGAAAACATTTTTCATGACTAAAAGCGGATTATGACTAAAGCCGAACATGACACCCACCTAACAACCCCGTTTCATTATGAAAAACATGAATAGAAGATCCGGTTCAAAGGTGTGCCTTGCGCTAAAAAACACAAAGGAATCCGTTTTCTACGAACAAAACGTGGTCATTGCTAGGAGAAGCAAGATAAACATTTTGTTTTACGCATACAAAAGCGATTTTTTTTGTGTGATGTTTTATGAAAAACCCGAACAGACGATTAAAAAAAATACACTAAGTTCAACTTGTACCACGTCCTAACTGTCACTCAAGTCGCCATTGTATGAAGAATTTTATTTAATTACATTTGTACAATGTAAAACCACTATGAGATGAGGATGAAACTAGCATGAGGATAGCTTCATAATTGGGTATTTCGGTCAGCAGAATAAATAATGCGCAGCAATATTGTCAGCAAATAGGTAAACGAAACATGATCAGCTAGCAAATTTTAATGCGTCAATTTAGAAAATTATAATTAAGGAATTTTCTGCTTATAAGGTTGGAATTTTCTGGTGATCAATTTGGAAATTTCTACTTCGGAATTTTAAGCATATTATATTATAATTCCGTTTATAGTGAAATGGTGTGATCACAAACTGGAGTACCTAATAGATAGAAACAGAAAGGGGAAATTGGTTTTTGTCATCGATTTCGTACTGAACTTACAACCATAGCGACGTCTCTTTATATCTGATCATATCTGTCAAGAGACATCCTAAGTTATAGTTCAGTAGGAAATCGATGACAAAAAACATTTCCCACTTTTTGTAAATTCTAATCACCCCGTTTCACGGTACTTGTTATGGGTGCTGAAGAGTAGGTCTAGATCTATCTACCAGTCATGTCCAAAGTCCACAACCCAATTGTGCTCGAAAATTGAGGAAGAATCAGAGATTCTGAATAAAAATCCTAAGAAATCAGAGAATTCGTGCAGTATTTCAGTCATACAGAGGAATTTTGAAGTTTTAGAGGAGTTTCAAGAACGCACTGAACGATCCCGATTCGAACGGAATCACTTTTAACTCACGCGTGAGTAGGTAACAGAAAAAAAGACTAAGCGAAATCGTACTTTTTAATTTCTACCATTTCTCGCCAAGCTTTAAGTAAGAAGTTACCTTGTACGTTTTGGCATAAAGTTTTTCAGTATTGGCCAGGGTTCGTCGCCGAACGTAATCGTAACTCGTCTCTATGTAGTCGATCAACGCACCTACAATAGGAACATTAGATTTGCCGTAAGACATGTTAAACTGCTGTGTCACATCGCGTAGTGGAAACGAGTCTCCGTCGGGCATCTTGGTAATAGATGAGTGCTGCTAATTTTGTGATGAATTGAAAAAATAAGGAAGAAAAACAGAAATTTTAAGCGGTACACAAACTCCAATTCAATATTTACATAAACAGATAATTTGAATGGCATCACAAACATAATGAGAAAACATGTCAAGTTTTCAGCACAGACAACTCATAGAGGTTTACTAAGGAGAAGAAGAAAGAAGGAGACAAGCTTGTCTTTGTCTTGATCTTGTCTTCTTGTGACTCGAAAAGTGGCAACCAATTATTTTTATAGTTTATGTTACGTACCTAATGTAGGTTCATACAGATTAATTGGATTTGGACCTCCTGAAACCATAGCTGGTTTGTCTCGAGGTCAATCTAATACACGAAAGAGAGTGAAACGGAAAAATCCGCTAGATTTACAAAAAGGCTATACGAATTGCAGTAGATGAAGTAGTGAAGTCATTGGTCATACGCTGCACATGCTACGGATACAACACACAAATTCCTGAATGCCTTCGGCCTGAGACACACAGAAGGGACGTGGGGCGAGGGCGCGGTAAAGACGCGCCGTCTTTCCAATTCACTTTCATACAAAATTCAGTACATTTTCAGAGGCAGGACAAAGCCCACACAGAAGAGACGGAGCGAGGCAAGGCGCGAACTCCGTACAACGCATCGCGTCTTTTCCGCATCCGCGAACGAAATAAATTATGTCGATGTCTTATTATGTAACTACCCACTTAAAATGAGGTCATGTATGATCTTTCGGCGCAATTAACTTATCACACAAATCGACAAAAAGTTATGGTAGCTTACGTTACAGCACGATTTACAAGGTCTACAAATATCACATCTACCTGTTTATTTAAAAGAAATATTTAATATGTTTTATGACATATTACTCAGTCCACATCTTTAGCATTGAGGGTCCAACCGATTGGATTGGATCAGACATTACACATCCAACAAATTTAATTAACATGCAGACTCGCGGATGGTATAAGTGAGAAAAGAACTTACTTTTAAATTAAAAAAGAAAGTTACTTTTAAATCACAACACAACAGTGTCCCCACAAGATCACTTTATACCTACAATTTTGAAGCCTACTATTCATGCGTTAGGATCGTTTACAAACTTGTTGTTTTCACTCAGCTGAACAATTTGTATCGGAAACTCAGAGAACGAGAGAAAGAGTTGGGTCTGAAATTGTGCCACTGCGGAAATTTCGCTATTCTTTTAAGAACTTTTATTAACTTAGATTTAACTGAATTGAATTATTTTGTGCTTAGAAGCTTAGTATAAGAATATTTAATATTGTTTTTCTTGCAACCGCTCCTCAAAACCCAAAGACTCTATTATAAAGAATCTATAACAAATTTATTTTTACAAAACCGATCTGAGATGAATTCTCTTCTAACTTGAAAGACAGATAAGATTAGTTAAAAACAATAACACAACTTAGTCAATTTCCTACTATTTAAAATTTTATTTTCACTGACAGTTATCAACAAAAGACGGCACAAAAGGAAGAGTGTTTGTAATAAATAAAACTTATTTAATTCGCCATCAACATGTTTCAGAGAAAAGATTGTTTACAACAATGCCACTTATACAAGTCAATAACTGCCGATAAACTGCTGCGCAGTTTGGCAAATCTGTCAACCTATTTGTTATTTTCTTTCTTTAATAAAATTTTTAAATACAAAATACAAATATCTTTAATTCAAGACATATAATGTAATTAAATTTAATAATTGTTATTAATAACTATTAACTGTAATACTGCTTTTGGCCCGAGGAATTAAAATAGTAAGCAACCCTTAAGATATATTTCTTAACTTGTGCTTACAAACTCTGCATCATAAAATTACTCACAAAATTACTCTGCATCATATATCACACTACTATTTTATTATAGTGGGATCGTTTCATCCTTTACTAAAAAAATCTAAGAATTTACTAAGGCGAATCTAATAGACATTACGGATTTATTTATGGTATTTTGAAATCCGTAATTGCAATCCTAGATTATGAATTTCAAATAGGTAACTCATTTTCAAGAAAATTCTATACCATAGTATATTTTTATCTACGATGCGGTACCCTTCTCGCACCAGGCCAATAATAGGTGAAGATCAATAATACCTCTTTCCACAATTTGTACGCCACATAAGGCAGAGCATGTACAAAACTAATTTAAATGTCTCCATCCTATCAATGCTTTACAAATAAACATCTTTGTCTTTAATATAACTGATTTAAAGAAAGTAAAATATTTTTCTCAACGGTGTGCGTTGGATGGAATAACACTGTTTGAGCTACTAAATGAAATTTTTAACAAAAACCTCAGCAAAATTCTCCAGTTAAAGCATTTCACAATAGTTAATAAAATTATTATTCATCAAGTGACTCACCAACTGCGGTGCAGTTTCCATTATTGTTTGAAATGCAGTTTTATAATTAAGCTGTTCTGTAGTCAAGTTGACTCATGTTGGTTGATTCGATTTGATAAAATAATCATCATCATCACCATCAGCTATTTGACGCCCACTGCAGGATATAGGCCTCCTTCGTGGTTTTCATAACCATGAGGGGTTTTGCCATAATCACCACGCTTGGCAGGCGGGTTGGCGATCGCAGAATATGCGATTGGAATCTCAGGAAGACGCTGCTGCCCGTCTCCTGGTAATTGATTTCCTTAGTCGCCTTCTACGACATCCACGGAAGGAAATGAAGTGACGCTATTCTTAATCCGGCGCCACGAGGTAAAATAATAATTTATTATAATCATCTTGTTTTATATTTAGGACAATTTATCTAAACTTTTGACCAGTCTATGCCTATGTCTATGCACATTGGCGTACTACCAGGACCTAATAATGACATTAAGAGCGTCACCAGGCGATAACAAACAGGTCTGTCAATAATTAAGCTTCGAATAACGGTCATGTACTTTTCTTAACTTATTCGAAGCTTACACTTAAATTGAAGCAACATGGCCGCCAAAAAACGTGGTGCCACTGCCTTATGACGCTACTGGAAGTAGCATAGGTATCATGACAGGGGGTAAAAAGTGCGTCAATTGGGTATTTGACAAAATATCAAATGAGTTTTGCATTCAGATCGCAATCACATTTCAGAACACTCTTGTAATAACTAGTAATTGACTAAAAGAGATACATTTTCCGAGATATTTTGTAATTTTTGTTTTTAATCGAGCAAATGAAATAGTCAAATACCGAATTGGTACAAATTAACGGGAAACGGAAGCGCCGCTCTCGATAATGAAGCTTCGAATAAGGTAAGTATTTTAATATGCGTTTTGCGTTCTATTTCAGGTAAAACGCGGCTATTATAAACCATAACTGCTGGCCGTGGACACAGTTTTATACTGTGCCGTGGATCTCTAAACTTAACCGTTTGTTGCATCACAGGCAGGCACAGAGATAAAGTATGACGAGAAGCTGATGTTAAACCTATAAAACGCGATGTGACTGGTCAATCTGGTCATGCGCACGAAATCCAGAGCGATTCCAATCGTCTAACTGTCAAATTCCATACTAATTTGACAGTTAGACGATTGGAATCACTCTGGATTTGGTGCGCGTAATATAGGGGCATATCTGGTGTGAGTGCTTTGGGGTCAGTGGGCGGGGAAAAATCGATTCCTACACAAACAGAGGCAAAATACAAATTTATTATAATAGAAAACCTTATTTTATAATTATAAGGTGTAACAAAAATTGATAAACATTTTTCTACGTGGTACTTGATAAGGGCGTTATTTATAAAATATCACGGAAATGGAACAATTTTTTAAATTATTATTTCGATAGTTTTGGTCGCCACGTTGTCGACCTCGTTGAAAACTTTTTTTGAAAGAATTGGTTTTGGAAAACTTAATTCATTTATTTCAAATATAAAATTAATATAAAGTTCTTAGAGGTAATTCATCACAATAATACATGTTCTCTATAAAATTTTTAAATTATTACCGTTCGATAGATACTGCCCTTTGGACGTCAGGAAGGCATAGATCCTGATGTTACATTTTGGGTACGGAACCCTAAAAATACTAGAAATCGAAAGAATGCCGGTAATTCTCCGTAGGACGACACTTTTTTAAATTTGTTTACCTTCTTTACATTTACGATACATATAAGATATTTCTTGTTATAGATTAAAATTTAACACACAATTCTACAAAAACATTACATCTTGTAGAATTTGCAAAATGACAAAATATTTTTTAAAACGAACTTTCGTCATAATATACAAAGGTAGAGAGTTTGTAAGTACCTAATTAAATAACTTTTGTTCTACGACTTTTATTTTTTTCTTGTTTATATTTCAATTCAGAAAAGCTGTGTTTCTGTTCTGATTTACGGTTCCAAGTGGAGCTGATTGATAGATAACGCATAAAATCACATGAGTTAAATATAATGCACTTTTATGCAGGACAATAATTTACCTACTGAAGGCGGTTGGTACTAGAGAGCGGTAGATAGAGAGCGTAACCCGCGAATTTGATAAGATATTTCTAAAAATAAAATTTTGAGTAAGTGATTGCCAAACACAAGCACTGGAAACAGCGGGAACAGCATGAATTAGTTTTTTTACAATTCAAATCTCTTGAAGTTACGATTATGATCTAGGCTGCAATGTGATAAAATATTGTGATAGTATAGAACACAATAGATAGTAAAAATTCAGTAGCTATTTATGTATTATATCATGGTGGTCAGAGCCTGATTATGGAACCAAAAGGCGCTAAAATACTTTACTAACCACCATAATATGATCTATTGAATTTGGGCTTATTTGATTGATTTTATGAGAAAAATACGGAGACAACGGTATGAAAACTTGATGACGAGAGTCTAAGACGGTGCATCCACCGGGATAGCGTCGAGCAATTCTTCAAAAAGAAGATTGATAAATGTCGCTATCTTGTTTTTGACAGCATAAGCATTTGAGCTTTCGTATTTCGTCCTTTAAAAAATTGTTGTGTCAGAGGAGCAGCATTTCTCTGATATTTTTATGTTAATCGGAGTCATTGATTTTTCCACAAGAAAAGGGTTTTCCCTGTACATTTAATAAATGTCCAAACAAAATCTCTTGACGTTGACATAACGATAGCAATGACATTTTGTATTTTGTGCAATAAAGTGTAACAAACAAAACAAACAAACATCGATAAAATAATAGGGTTTATAAACACGACCGATGTGGGCGGCGGCGTAGCGCAGAATGAATGAAAAATGGACGCCGTTTTGGGCATTCACGAGCAGGTTGGACGGCAACCAAACAAAATGGCGTGGCGTGCGTCTAGCGTGCGTTTTTCATACTATGACGCGGTCAATCCAGACGCACTACATTTGTATGCTCCATTCATCCATTTGGAATGGCGAAATGGATTTACATCGGATTGGAAATCTATTCCTGGACGCCATTTTAAAAATGGACAGCGTTTTCTACATTGACGAGCGGATTTTGGACTCCATTTGGAGTTTTGGACGCATCGTCAACGGGGGCCTTAATGATGGAAGGTGGATAAGTTATCTCTTTAATGAACAATAAGAGACTCATTCAACCGATCTTGTAACTCAAGAACAGATTTTCATGATCTTCGATTTGTTGGATTTGTCTTCTAACTATGAAAATATTTGAAAAAATTACGAAAAAAATATGATGAAAATTAATTTTTTCATACATTTTGTATAGAAGCGCTTTTTAATTATATCTCGAGAACGGAAAAAATATTGATTCTCAGGGCGGTACGAAGTTCGCCGGGACAATATTATTATATTGTTTTATTGAATATGGCAAATAAATGTAAAACTGTTTTAGAAGCATGAACAATTTATTTAAATAGTATGTTTTTAATAGTGAATTAAAATGCTAAAATAAGAAATTTTGTTTTTTACATAACTGACTTGAAAATATAAATTATCATTATTACAACAAACATAAAAAACTGATTAAATTGAATTTTTAAGTAAATTAAATAAACGTGAATTATTTGATTTTTATACATAAAGATTTTTGACTACCTTTGTGTACTTATAAGGTACTTATGACTCAGTTACACCGTATAAATCACACAGATATAGATCTATAGACAAAAATCAACAAAAGGAAAGGTGCCGAGTGTGATATCTTGATAACCATGACTTCAAAATAATCATTACAAAATAAGTACCTATACAACGGCATTTGTAATGGAATTGACGAATCAAAATCCACTTACCGGTATCACTCGTGAAAATTTTGTTATCACCTACACCAGGTATGGCGAACGTCTTTGGGATTATGTGCCAAATTTTATCAAAAAATATCAATTTGGCCGTAACGTGCCAACTTTGCTAGAAGAAATTTAGCCCGAATTAACCGATTTTTCAGGCGCCTAAATGTGACTGGAATTTAATTCCATTTTTCTACAATTTTTATAGGTACGGGCATTTTCAATCATTTTGCCTGTAGTCCTTTTAATTCCTTTTCGTATTTCGATAAATTTTTGAATTCATATTGAAATTGATATTTTATTTCAAGTTTATATAAGCTCCGTGATTATTGGTATGCTCGAATTACTATGTCACGTGCCATCAATGGCACGCGTGCCCATGGTTCGCCATCACTGATGTACACCGTCATAAAAGATAAGTTAGTAGGCACGTTGCGTAAACCGTATCATCTATCGGATATTCTCGTGTATATGTATATAGATATAGTTTAGTGTCGAATCATTTGATCGACGGCAAGAAGGACTGAATCACCTATTTATTTACGTAAGTGTCATAACGCCATCTTTCAGGCCCCAGATTCTGTTAGTGCCTGCGAAAGGGCATAAAACCCTGACTTTGTCAGATGTTTTTAATGTATTGCCGCTTCCAGTTCGCTTTTACAAACGCGTCAAGCCTTTGTGGTGTTAATGTATATAAAAATTTGAATTTCACAGTAACAAGTAATAACATAAAGGCCAGCAGAGGTCCTGCAGCAGTCGACAGGAGGTCAACCTTTACATTTTTGTTGTACAGTCCCACTAACGTAACTGCGAAGAGCTCGTGTGTAGAGGTTGATGTGCTGTCGAATGTACTACGCAAATAATAATCAAAAGAAAAGTCTACAATTGAAAAACCACTGACTTCGACAAATATTTTTAATATACTATTTTAATATATTATTTTAATTTATATATATACTAAGATTAAGATGAACTGTTCCTCTGGTTTCAATATCAATTTCTTAAATTTCCAGCTGAAGTCACAAAACGAGACGACATGGTCAGGCAACGCAAGTACGTCTGCATAAAGCACTTCCAAGGCGTGCCTAAACGCGACGACTTCAAACTCGTAGAGACCGAACTTCCACCAATTCAGAACGGCGAGATCCTTGTAAAAGCGGAGTTCATCAGTGTGGACCCCTATCTGCGTGCATATAACAAAAATCGCCCAGTCCCATACGACCAGTACAGTTTCCAAGTCGGATCAGTCATCGACTCTAAGAACCCTAAATACCCCGTTGGAAGCAAAGTCGTCTCCCACAAAGGATGGTGCGACTACGTCATCTTGAACAACGAAACCAGTAGCAACGCTATGGATGCGGTGTACAAGGTGCCAGACTTGAAGGGACTACCATCGTCCTTGGCAGTTGGTGCTGTTGGCATGCCTGGAGCGACAGCGTACTTCGGTTTGCTGGAACTGTGCCAACCCAAAGCCGGTGAGACGGTCGTAGTCACCGGGGCAGCAGGAGCAGTAGGCTCCTTAGTAGGTCAAATCGCGAAAATAAAAGGCTGCAGAGTGATAGGATTTGCCGGTTCCGACGACAAGGTGAAGTGGTTGGAAGAGGAGCTTGGCTTCGACAAAGCATTGAACTACAAGACGGCCGATGTCGCGACTGCGTTGAAAGAAGCCGCGCCTAAAGGAGTTGACTGCTACTTCGACAACGTTGGGGGAGAAATCAGCAGCATTATAATTAGTCAAATGAATCCGCGTGGAAGGATATCCGTCTGTGGCGCAATAAGTACTTACAATGAAGATCCATCTCAAATGCCTAATGCCTCAATTCTCCAACCTTCTCTTGTGTTCAAAGAGTTGAAAATGGAAGGCTTCGTGGTGTCCAGGTGGGTGTCTAAATGGAACGAGGCGTTTGTGGAGCTAATCCAATGGATAAAGTCGGGACAGCTGAAGACCAGGGAGCACGTGACTGAAGGTTTTGACAAGTTGTTCGATGCGTTTATCGGTATGCTAGCTGGCGAGAACACTGGTAAGGCCGTTGTCAAGGTCTAAGATTTATGTTGTTCCTATTAGTATGTTAGTGTAAAAGAATATGTTTACATAGTAGTTACACTATTTATGTTAAGTTAATGTTTTGTTTTCTTTTGGAATATTATCTATTAAATATTCTTTTGTCCACGGCTCTGCATCCTAATTATGCATACGGGCGCGCTTCATCACTTTCAATTTCATAATATCATAATTTTTAATACGTAGGCGTAGTTACTGCTTAGTAACTCCACAAACCAACACAAAAACAATTATTAAAAAAACAATTTCACTAAAATACTCCTCAGTTACACTTATTTTGGTCTTAAAACTGGTCTTAAGCAAAATTATGATTTATTATATATCTGAAACATCAGAAAAAATAAGAAATATCTGTGCCATTTGATTTTTTATGTACAATAAAGTGTTCACTATCTATCTCCGTGTTACTTCCGGCATAAATCTTCCATAACCTGAAGTCGCGATTAAATGTCCGATAAGCATAGCACAGCACAAATCAGAGCACAGACTGTCAAACAAAAACCTTGTTGTCATGTCAAAGGAACTTTGCGGTGGTAGTTTTTTTCTGATTTTGTTTCCTGCAATCGAGGATCTATTCGTAGTTAACAATCTGTTGATAAAACGAACTATAATACGTGAAGAAATAATATGTAGGTCGTAGGTATCATATTATAACAAAAAATCTAGACTTGAAACTTGAAAAGACTTGACCATAGACTATAAAGAATTGATTGACTCATCATTGCAGCAACAGAAGCGTTTTTGACGGTTTACTAATGTATTGCCAAAAATCGTTTCCCAAAGTATTACTTCCCAAACTATTTTCCGCAAATTATCACTTGGCAAAAAAACATTTCTCAAAACAACTTAAAGCAAATAAACAGTTAGCAAAAGTTATTATGGCAAGTTATTGTTTACCAAATAAATACTTGGTCAAAATTCATTTTACCAAGCATTATTCAGTCAAAAGTATCGTTTGGCAAAACTACGTTTTGCCATATCATAATGTAGGGTACCATGCACCAACCTTGTTTAAGTTTGACTCAAAACTAAGTTTTTTAGTGAAATATTTTTTTTCGCTTTTATATAAAAAAAAAGAACTAACACCCGAAGTTTCAGGATGGAGCGTCGCTGCGCTCCGCTCCATCCTGGAACTTCGAACCTATTTTTGCTTATGTGTACTGACCTAACAACCAACCCAAAATTTTAATTTAATTCTTAGTAAAACTTCAGCTATGTAGCTTCTAAAAAAAAGCCAAAAACGCATTGCCAAAATAAAACGTTAGCATAATTTATTATTTATTTATTTATTTATTTATTATTTATTAGCTACTCCAACAGTATTTTCACATTTCATTTAAAGACTACATTCTAATGTATAATTCCGTGTGAAACACCTTTACAGGAGTATACATCTTTCAAAATTGTGTGTTCGGTAAAAATTTAAATTAGTACATGAAATTAATTAATTATTTACACATTTTGATTAAAATAAATTAATACTTTAGTATAAATTAGCATTTAGAATAAAATTAATCAGATTATATTAAATTACATTACATTGCTGATTTTTTTAACCTAAATTTAATTAGGTTAGCAATAGGTTAAATTAACAATTCAATTAGATTTTAAATTTGAATATTATTAGTTAGGAAATTAATTTTTAGTTAGGTTCACTAAGGCATTAAAATTTAACTTTTCATCAATTTTTCCCTTAATAGATAGAATGACAATATAAACGTTTGTCTTAATAAAACTTGACGCAGTAAAATTATGCGAAATGATAATTTGACCAAATGAATAAAATGCGAAATGAAAACTTGCTAAAGTTTCATTTGGGAAATGAAACTGATGCCATAAGTTTATTGGGAAGTAAAATTTGGCGAAAAATACTTTGGCTAAACGGCGGTATCCCGTTTTTGACATATCAACAGAACCTGTGTAGGGGGGTGGCAAGTGTCAAAAAATTCGAAATGGTGGATGTCCCGTTTTCTTGACTATTTGTATGGGAAAAGGACAATATTTGTAATGATAATGATATAAACCCCAGAGATATGTGTACCTAGTGTGTTTTTTCAAAAAAAATCAGTGCCTACGCATTTTATGCTCAGTTTGCAATAGAAAAACTGTGGCTACTAAACTGTGTCCTAAATAATTTGGAGGAAGTAAATCGATTGCCAAGAAGTTTATAGGTTATTATTCTAGTAAACAAATACCAAAAAAATATTTCTATGCAGGTAAATACAAATAATACTAATGAAATAAATTTAGAATCACAGTTAAAAGGTATGTTTTATCATTCTATTCATTCTTCTTTATTTTCGTTGAAAACGGAGGCAGTGTTTACGTACCTAGGCTGTTAAACCTAAAACTAAGTAACTAAAAACGAGAAATGCAAGCCTTGATATCAATGATTCAACCCATTTAGAAAATGTAAAGCCAACTATTATTGCTGCAATTGTAGGTAAGTGAAGTAAAACAATGTTCCTGGATACTTGCAAACATCGGTTTTACATAATAAATTCATAATCATACATTGTAACACGCTTTTCTTAAGCCCGTATCTCAAAATACCTAGGTAAGCAGCACCACTTAATTCCCCAGAGCCAGCCTATAGCATTGAACTGGGCAGATCTGAATAGACATCAATCACAGAACAGAGATACTTGTAATAGGACTATCGATAGGTACTTGTGTTAGGACAATTTAGTTGTTGGTGATAGGAACCTTCAAGTATCCAGCATCATTTTAAGTTCATAAAGCTACTTCGTCTCCCAACTGGAATAAAGTTAAGAGAGTTCATGTAGAAATAGTATGATTGTAGAAATAGTAATTTTTTTGCCGTTTTTTGCTCGATATTAATAACGGCAACAGGTAGACGCTTGAAATATTTACAGAATATATAGTTCTATATTCGCTTCAAAAATAAATTATTAAATTAAAATAAAATTTGCCCAAACAACAAACTTGATTTTTTGCCGTTTTTTCTCGATCTTTGTGTCTAATGTTGTATAGATAATGGTACTGAACCGGTACTGATACGGAAACTTGGCCGGTTTTTAAGTGTTGGTATAAACTATAGCTTTCCCTTTTCAGCGAAAAGCATTTCACGTTTTATGTTGAATTTACATGAAAAAATGCGAAAATAAGCAACACTTATAAAACAAAACAAACATTTTCGGGGCACATCTCGGTGGCGCTATCTGTGATTAGTTTCGTGTTGCCATCCCCATTCATTTATAAGCGTTTATTTTAGCGAGAAATGTTTGTAAATCATAAAGTTATACCTAAGCATTATACGGCGTTTTACTGAAAGTACCTCTGAAAGACGCATTATCTAGTTGATTTTTTTATAACACGTACGTACATACATAAACTCGCGCCTGTATTCCAGAGGGGGAGGCACTAGGCAGAGATTAAGGACTGCCACTTGCCACGATCCTTCGCTTCCTCAACATTCATTAGTCGTTGCATACACGCATTTTTTTATAAATAAGAACGTAAGCAAGTAAGTTAGGTGTATGGGTGAGTAATTTTTGCTACTTTGTTGTTTTAGATCGGCAATCGCCGATAAACCAAAAAGAAGATAATTCCATAAATCATGATTAATTAGTTAATGCCCTTCTTCATACATTCCGTACCTATACTGCCGATACGAGTAGTATATATAGAGTAAAATCTAAACGTAAACCTGGGAAAAGTACCTATCTATTTGAAATAAACACTGTTTTGTTGATAATGCACTAAAAGTTTAAAGCACTGCTTATTTTGTTTCTGTGATGTATCTTATTGGTACAATAAATGTCTTTCTTCTTTCTTCTTCTTCTTAAAATAATATCTTAGTTTCCTAATATTCAGTGGTCAAAAAGCGTGGGGCGTTTCTTCTAAAACTATGTTAATAATATGAAAAGGAAAAGTTGGTAATCTATTAGATACTAATGACATGTATAAACATAAAACGTTTTGTACCTATACCCTATCAACGCACAGCCCAGATACGTAGAAGGCTTAAGCTTACAGTGATAATAAAGGGTAAAAATATGGTAAAAATACCTAATCATGAAAATGTATCTACTTAATTGTAAAGAAAATCAAGTGTCTCTTGAAAAATTTATACTACATTTATTTCATATTACGTTTATTACGAACACAAATTTTACGACGCACCCTACAATGATTCCATCTTTCATCCTCTCGGCGACAAACATGACCTGTCCATGTCGCAAAATGTCGCAAACTACTGGAATGGCAACCGGGGACCGGACGTAGAAGTGTAGGCCAACCCCCAGCCAGGTGGCGCGACGACTTCGACAAGGCAGTAGGGAAGACCTGGAGAAGAACAGCGCAAAACAGAAGCGAAAGGCGAAGAAGAAGAAGAAAGACATTCATTATACCAACAAGATACATCACAGAAACAAAATAAGCAGATAAGTAACATAATATGCACAACAACAGAAAGAAAACTAAATACACAATAGACAAAACGAATAAATAAAACAGGACCATAGATGTAGCCTGTGGTGTATCTACGTTGCCACAAAAGGCAGCTGACTCATGAAGAGGGCCTTGTCCAACAGTGGATATCGACGGGCTGAAGATGATGATGATGATGACTTACAATGATTTTTCAAGTTTCTTCCCTGAGGGGTTTCAGTAGCACCACATCCTGTGCTGGTCCCAAAGCGGATTACTACGCTAACGGATGCTATGGTACCCAGTCAAGCACATCACAAACATAGAAATACTCCCAGAGTGAGGCTATATTTGTACAAATCAGTAGCATTTGAGGCCGCCGGGCCTCCAGCGGGAATCGAAGTAACGCCCTCCATGGTAGCCGAGGGTGTTACCTTTCGACCAACAAGGCAGTAGAGACAAGTATATAAATGATCAAACAAAAATGTATTCCGGCGATGTCTTGAGGAAGTATATCGCCTTATCCTGACTGTAGAACTTGTTATCAGTAACCGATATCATGCCCTTAAGGTACTGATAGACCGGGCTCTGTTTAATAAACGTTACACATTGTAAATTGTAGTTGTAGATTACAGGCTACAAGTCTAAAAGCTTATGTTTAATAGAGAATACCTATACCTATTTATAATAGGTATGTAAGTCCGACTCGCACTTGGGCGGTTTTATAACGCATTCTTGCTTCGAAAATCGAAGTTTCGAAAGTTTCATCTCCAAAATCAATGAGCAAAAAGTAATCGATTACTTTGAAATAACCGGTTATTATCAGCTTAAAAAAACGGTTTTCTACCGGTTTTCCTAAACCAGTTTACATCACTACTCATTAATGTACATGACTTGTCGTTTCGCTAGAATGCTCGCTAGAACGCTTACTAGAACGCTCGCTAGAATGCTCGTGTTTAACAACGCACATGTTTATGTTCATTTTGTGAGCCTTTACCTGTATGAACACCTTTACCTGTACGCTAGAATGCTCATTCCAAATTAATGCACAAGTCTATTAGTAGCTTTAGGTACACGTAATTTATCTACAACAGCTAAACGGCCTTGAGGAAACTTCATCTGTTTGTAATAGTGACTCAGCATTTTGATTAGTGAATGTGTTATCTGGAATTTAAGTATTATTTTATTGTTGTAGTCATCACATTGCCTTTCTTTATAACATTAACAATGTGTAAGTTACATAAGGGTTGTTACCAAGAGCTTGCCGATAAACTGCATTAGCAGTTTGCAAACTAAGGAAACTGTGGTTTTTCTTGTTTTCATCATCATTATCAGCGATTTGACGCCCACTGCAGGACATAGGCCTCCCTCATGGTTTTCTAACCCTGAAGGGTTTTGCAATAATCGCCACGCTTGGCAAGCGGTTTGGCGATCGCAGTATGCAGTGGGAATCTCAGGAAGACGCTGCTGCCCGTCTCCTGGCAATTTATTTTGTTAGTCGCCTTCTACGACATCCACGGGAGAAAATGGAGTGACGCTATTCTTAATCTGGCGCCACACGGATTCTTGTTTTATTGACAATCATCATCATCATCAACCTCAGAACACAATCTGAGTCATCAACCCATTATGTCCCCACCGAGGGGCACGGGTCTCTTCCCTGAGGAAGGTATAGGCCATACTCCACCACGGGGGCCAAGTTCGGATTTTATTGAGAATAAATACTACAAATTAAAAAAAAATGGTGTCTTCTTAAGTTCCCCATTCCGAGGAATTTGACATTTTTATTTATTGACTTACGTTTTATCGCAGTTTATATTTCAATTATTCGCCAAACAGCAGCGGATGCGTAAGAGATGCGCGTCCCTGGTGCGGCGGTTGCAGGCCAGCGCCAACAGCGTTCTGAGTATGATCGCGGACAGACGGATGCGTAAGAGATGCGCGTCCCTGGTGCGGCGGTTGCAGGCCAGCGCCAACAGCGTTCTGAGTATGATCGCGGACAGACGGATGCGTAAGAGATGCGCGTCCCTGGTGCGGCGGTTGCAGGCCAGCGCCAACAGCGTTCTGAGTATGATCGCGGACAGACTTGAATGTCCATACATTAATCGCTGCCTCAGTGTTTCCACAGAACTGGGGCCGTGAAGTGTAAATTGTTAAAAAAAAAACTGTAGGTACATACACATACACTTACTATCAAAATTTTTGACACAACATTTGTGGCTGTAATATTTGTCCAAGTGTAAAGTGTGACTTTTTTCTAATTGAAGTATACCTAACTTACTAATTAGTTATAAGAACCTTTGTTACTAACATTTTGGGCCACAGATGCTTTAAATAAATGTTTTGTTATTATTACCTGCTACACACCTGTTTAGTAAAACAGGACCTGCCTCTACTAGGTGGTTTTTAAAAAAACGCACTTTTCACAAATATCGACACAAACTCGAATCTATTAGAACCATTAGTAGCCATCCAGAGCGGTGCGTGCGTGCCGCGGGTCTGTGGGTCATTGTTCTGTCAGACGGAGAGGCGGTACTAATTGTTCACGCATTTTTTTTAACATTTCTCAACTTGAAAAAAGATTTTCAACAATTTTCATAAACGTATTTAGAGGCTTAAAATTCCACCCATGCCGGGACTTGAACCCGCGACCTCGGCGTAACCGTGCCAGCGCTCTCCCAACTGAGTTAAAGGGCAGGTGCAGGCATCAGCGAAATTTCAAGCCTCTTTACAAAATTCTCTGTATTACGTACTGGGTAGGTACAGGGTCGGGGTTTCAAGTCCCGGCATGGGTGGAATTTTTAGCCTCTAAATAGGTTTTTAAAATTATCCTCAGCACGGGTTAGTGCAACAAAAATAATATAAAGATTACGTTTTTTTTTTTTATTTTCAAAAGTTCTCTTTAAACCTTTTTGTTACCTACTCTACGAAACTTTATAATTTTATCCTCTTTTTAATTTTAATGTGACCATCGGGCATAGGTATGCTCAGTACCTAGTTACCACAGAACACAAAAAGAAGTTATACTAGTATGACAAGCAATGTAACCATAGGTCTGAATCGGAAGGAGTTCAAATAACTCATCGTCATTGAATAGTACGTAATTGATTACGTCACTAAACAAATAAATGTACAGAAAGACGCCTCCATAGAGCGAAGGAGGGTCCGCTACGTAGTTTCGATAGCCGCTGTTGCGACAATGTTGTTATTGCGAATTTTTTTTCCACTGCCTCATAGGTTCGAAAGCTTATGGACTCGAAGGATGTAATCGCGAAGGACGCTGACCGCTGTTTCGAAAAACATTTTCACTAAGTATAAGATGTTGTTAGGTTAGCTAATTAACCGACTTGGTATTAAATGGATCTCACAACTTTTTACGGCAGAAGAACTGAGTTGCGAGACTAGGCTTTTTAACAAGTTATGTTTTTTATGGCAATTTTTTTACCTACTACTGACCTTGCGGCTGCATCAGTGTCACCTCTCATCATCAACCCATTATGTCCCCACCGAGGGGCACGGGTCTCTTCCCTGAGGAAAGTATAGGCCATACTCCACCACGGGGGCCAAGTCCGGATTGGTGGAGGCTTGTAGACTAGTGGCTCGTCTACTGTCAGAAGTTTTCAAGCCGCCCTAAGGCCTCTGACTTGGCTTAACGACTGCCATCTATCGACGGCAGCCGGCACCAACAGCTTAACGTGCCTTGCGAAGCACGGAACCGCTCGGAAATATGCCACTAGCGTTAGGCATAGACGGCGACCCATCCATGCACTGAACGCGCCCTGTGTTGCTTAACCTTCGTGATCGTTTAAGATCACTCAGGCAGCCGGGGCTACGAGCGATTCACCTCTGTTGTGTCACCTCTATTGTTATTTTATTTGAGAAAACAATCAGTTGCACAAAAAATATCAGCGTAAGTTATCAATAGTACTATAAGAGCAAATCATATGTAAAACCTGCAGCGTATTCAGTTTACATATTTATAGGTATAAATTTACAACAGGCACATGGCATACATTTTACTACTTCAGTAATCACAAACAATTTTATTTTGATAATATTTGGGCCGGTAAGTTTCGTCCCAGGCGGACATAGGTATTGGTCAACCAAATAGAGGATGTATTAGCAAAGGCAAGATAAAAAGTACCCGAAACCGGCGTGCCTGGCAGCCCCTGGTCTCTGCTAGGTAATGAGCGTGATAGACGGTAAGATGGATTTGAGCAACATATGTATTATTATGTATGTGCCTGTATGTAAATGGTTATGTTTATGTTTATTATCCAGGCAGGCATGATCCGCTTTGGTGGGTAGTCAGAGTGTGAGCAGGTAGAAAGCCGTGAAAAGAGTACAGGTTAAGATATTTAAGGGGGCCCAGACTCTGAACATTCCGACTTTATATTTATATTGAGATCACCCTGTTATGATAACATTTTTGACAGATGAACGAGCACGTAAAGTGCAATTTTTTGGTCTATAGTGCTATCAAACGATTTTAAGAATCCGTCAAGATTTCGAAAGACGGCAGTCTGTAGACCGCTATAATTGCAATGTCATTCGCTGATTTAATTATTAAATTAAAATAGGGAATGACATTGCAATAACAGGTTTATGTAACCTATCAGATGCTGAAATTGTGGAGTTCACTATGATAATGTTTGGTAGCGATTATAAATAAATATTCGCCACCTTTTAAGGCAAACAATGTGATAAAGTTTGGCCCGCGTGATAAAATTTTGCAAGTCTATTGACAGGAGGCTGCAAACGGTGAAACTGTGCCATGAATACCTATCTCGTAGAAATATCAATGACAAAAATGGTACAAACAACTGAACAAGGATTAGAAACCAACTATTTAAACTATTTGAATTATGCAAATCGCTCGTATACACTGAAAAGCGGAAATTGTTAATAATAAATTATTCAACTGGAATTCAAACACAACACTCACTTTGTTCACAGTGTGGAGAGCACTCAGACCACAGCTGTATAGCCATGGTAAAAGCACGTAAGTACCTCTGCAAGAAACACGTCTTTGGAGTCCCAAAGAGGGATGACTTTGACGTGCTCGAGTAGGTACCTACAAGACACCAGCGCTCAAAGACGGAGAGTTTCTGGTGAAGACAGAGTTCATCAGCGTATACAACGGACGCTGCCCCGTCCCATACGACTAGTTCAGCTTCCAGGCGAGAGTGGTCCAAGAGTCCAAGAACTCGCAATACCCTGTTGGCCCTCGGGTAGTCTCTTACAAGGGATGGGCAGACTACGTCGTTTTATGAGGGAAGGCTGGCGGCAACTTTCTGGACACAACGCACAAGCTGCCTGACTTGCACGGCCTCCCTCCGTCCATCGGCGTCGGCGCCGCCGGCATGCCCGAAGCGACTACCTACTTCGGTTTTCTGCAGCTCTGCTAGCCTGAAGCCGGTAGGATGATTGTGGTGACTGGCGCGGCGAGCGCTGTGGGCTCCCTGGTCGGACAGATCGCCAAGATCAAGGGCTGCAAGGTGATCGGCTTCGCCGGCTCTGACGACAAAGTCCAGTGGCTGAAAAAGGTCCTCGGTTTCAACAAGGCATTGAACTACAAGAAGTTGGTTCCTAAAAGGGCTAAAACAGGTGCCAAAGTTTGTAAGGAGAGTAGCATATTTGTGGTCGGGTCTTGTTAAAACTTAGTACAAATAAAATTCAAAACAATTTATGAAACACCTATTTCATCGTTTTTCAAACTAGCCCCTAAGAGAGTGAAAAGGGGTATCGAAGTTTGTATGGACAGTAAAATATTAATGGTCAGATTTATACGAAACTTGATACTACTGTAGGTACTTCAATACAACTGAGGAAACCACATTTAACGGTTTTTCAATTTTCAATCCCTAAGAGGGTGAAATAGAGTGCCAAAGTTCTTTACACTTAGTACTTACTAATATACTTTTTCTGTATACTTAGCTACTTACTGTTTGTTTTTATATTTGTGTTTAGTTGTAGCCTTTATTGCCCACCTCAAATAGGAGACGGCACATAAAGAAGACATTTGTTTGTAATAGATAATTATAGGTTTTTTGGGTTTTAAGTATATTTATTTCTCATAAGAACGAATTACATTTCATTCAGTTAAAATGATTAAAACTGGACTATAAACTAAGTAAATGCAAACATGAACATGCAACACCCCATACCTTTTAGGTATTAGATTGTAACAAACGATCTTAATCGGAACTTAAATTTTCAATGTGAATCTAAGGGCCGATTCGACCAAACATGGAGTTACACCGGTGTAACTATTCCGAGAATAAGTTTACTCCTTGGATTTACTCCTGGATAACTTCGTTTACGTTTTTCCAACTTACTCGAGGAGTAAATTATCCTCGGTATTGTTAATCTGTGGTTTAAAAGAGAATGATGAACGAGTGAATAAACCGACAAAAAATTATGCAACATTGTTCCTTCTAGCTTGTATTGAAATGTCGATACAATTTAATTTTGTAGTATGACATGACATGTGTATTTGACAATTGACAGGAAAAACTTGAATTGTTTATTGTTTACCTATTTCTTTTCGTTCTCTGTTATTAAAATAATAATTATGAATGCGGAAAAACGAAAACGCAGCCCCAATTGGCTTCCTTCGCAAAGTCGTGGTCATCATAGTAATGGACTCTCTCCTTGAACCATCTTGGACGTTTTGGTCTTGGTACATAATCGTCATCACTGTCGGAATCTTCCAACATATTTCTCAGTCGTTCCATCGTGGTGCGTAGATAATGTAGATAATATTTCTCTTCAAAGCCGATTTCAAAACAAACAAATATGCTTAAAATAATGCAGTGACAGACAACTGATTATAGACATTTGATAATTTAATCTGGGTATAGTGTTTTACTCCGCCGAAATTGGCCGTATAAGTATTTACTCTCGACTAGCTTCCTTAATCTTAGATTAGCGGTTGGTAAAATGCAAAATCTGCTTACTCTAGAGTAAATAGTGATTTACTCTCGAGTAAAAAGTTACTCGCGTTTGGTCGAATCGGCCCTAAATCAGTCATATCTTTCGGTAGTTTGTTTGACAATTCTACTCCTTCAAACAGAATTGACCTTTTTCCATAGGTTCGTCGTGCAAAAACTTTAAGTGATTTTTAGTACGAGTCTGATATATGTGGTGCTTTGCATTGAATTCTATATTAGATTAGATAAGGTTGTGAGTAATTTTATAAAAGTAATTTTATAGAAGACATGTTTGATAGATATACAATTGCCTAATGTTCATGAGTTTTGTGTCTTGGTATATCGTTCGTGTAGGTGTAAGAAAATCGTAACAGAAAAGTACTTTAATTATGTTATTTTGAGCTATTAAATACTCAATATGGGGTTCCACAAGGGAATTATAGATGGTATAGCGGACGCGACTTAGTAAGCAACCAGTTTATATCCTTTTTGTTGCACTAACCCTTGCTGAGGACAATTTTAAAAACCTATTTACAAGCTAAAAATTCCACCCACGCCGGGACTTGAACCCGCGACGCAGCAAGCCGGTGAGTGATTTGAATTTTAATATAATTAGCTCGATCTATACCTTCCATGTGAGTTTAGACCATGGAGCAGACCAAGATATTTCTCCTGATTCGATTTGCCTAAGACGTCACCATTTATTAGCAACGGTTCATGATCGGGAATTTTCTTGTTTTTGGCTGAAAAAATCATACAGGAAGTTTTGGATGTGTTAATTGTCAGAAGATTGCTTTTAAATCATTCTGATAGTTTATTTAGATCGGCTTGTGCTTCCTTGATGAGTTTGTTGATATTTTTACCATAGTAAAATAGACAGGTATCGTCTGCGTACAATGTGATCGATCCATGGAGATCCACCTCTGAGATATTGTTAACATAGATTAGGAAGAGGAGCGGCCCTAGTATTGACTTCTGAGGGACACCACAAATAATTTTTTGAGGATCACTTTCAATGTTTCCTATCTAAACTTTTTGTTGTCTGTTTGACATTTGGTAAGCTTTTTCGGTGACACCTAAACTTTAAAATTTTTCTAGTAGTAATTTGAGGCTTAAGGTATCGAATGCTGAAGATATTTAATTCTGTGGATATTAGCGAGGTCAAATTGGAGTTGTGTTTTGTATAGTTGTATTTTGAATTTTTCCACCGCTTGTAACTTTTTATCTTTACGACGTACAGAATAAATACGACTACAAAAAATAATTAAAATTTCGTTAACTTTCTACTGCCCATAGACATTTTTCTCATAAAATCAACTGTTGAAGTCTTATGTACAAAATAAAAAAATTTGGCACCTTCAATTCAAGATGGCGGCTAACGCTGTGACCCCTCAAGGTCTAAAACTTACATTTTTCATTACTAGCCTATACTTAAGCAATACAAATTAAAATATTTTTTACACCTACTTAAAATTATTAATATTTAAATTTGGAATCCTCTAGGAACGCGAGTATCGAAAGTCCGCGCTTAAAATTAAACATATTATCCTGTGTTTTTTTCAATTGAAAACAACGGCGGTGTTGCGCCACTGCGTCCACGAGTAATCATTGACGTCACGTAGGTATGGCGGCCTTATAACAAGTTCAATAACAGACACTGTGACACGATTTTTTTATATATTAGATATAGAACAAAGTCGGGTTTCGATACTGATTTTATGATCTTTGATTTGTTGGATTTGTGTCAACTCCGAATAGATGAATAGGTACAACATATAATAATTTAATAACTTCTTGATTTATTCACTTCATACTGTGGTATTCTTTATAATCATTAAATTAACTACTTTAAAGTACACGAAGTAGCCCTTAGCAAATATTTGCAATCAATAACTTATTACTTTGTTCTTGACTCTAAACCTTAACCACAGCCTTGCCAAAGTTGTCACCGGCCAGCATACCAACAAATGCATCGTACAGCTTGTCAAAGCCTTCGGTCACATGCTCCCTGACCTTGAGCTGTCCCGACTCGATCCACTTGATCAGCTCGAGGAAGGCTACGTCCCATTTATCCACCCACCGGGATACGATGAAACCTTCGACCTTCAACTGCTTGAAAACCAAAGACGGTTGCAATAGCGTGGCCTTAGGCAACTTCAAAGGATCCTCGTTGTAGGAGCTGATGCTCTCACACACGGAAACGCGTCCGAACTCGTTCATTTGGCTCATTATGATGCTGCTGATCTCTCCGCCGACATTATCGAAGTAGCAGTCCACGCCCTTAGGCGCGGCCTCTTTCAGGGCCCTGGCAATGTCCACCTTCTTGTAGTTTAACGCCTTGTCGAAACCCAGGTCCTTTTCCAGCCACTGGACTTTGTCGTCGCAGCCGGTGAAACCAATCACTTTGCAGCCCTTGATCTTGGCGATCTGTCCGACCAGGGAGCCCACAGCGCCCGCCACGCCGGTTACCACGACCGTCTCACCGGCTTTGGGTTGGCAGAGCTCTAGAAAACCGAAGTAGGCGGTCGCTCCAGGCATGCCGACGGCGCCGACGCCGACGGACGGAGAGAGGCCGTGCAAGTCAGGCAGCTTGTACGTCACGTCCACGATGTGGTTGCTCTCCTTGCCTCCTAAAACAACGTAGTCAACCCATCCCTTGTGGGAGACCGCCCGAGAGCCGACAGGGTACTGTGAGTTCTTGGACTCTTGGACCACTCCCACCTGGAAGCTGAACTGATCGTATGGGACGGGGCTGACTCCGTTGTGGTAGCGGAGATAAGGATCCACGCTGATAAACTCTGTCTTCACAAGAAACTCTCCGGCTTTAAGCGGCGGTGTCTCGTACTCGACCACTTCGAAGTCATCCCTCTTCGGGAGTCCTTGGAAGCGTTTCTTGCAGACGTACTTGCGTGCCTTCACCATGGTTCTGCGGCTGGGGTCTGGATGCTTTCCACACTGTGAACAAAGTGGGTGTTGATAAGGTTGTGGAGGTTGATAAGGTTGGTCAATGATTGACAATTTCCGGTCTACGAGTATACGACAATTTTGTGTTATTAAAATGGTTATGGTACCCGCATTTCAAGTCAGTCTTATTATAAGTTATAACCCGTTCTTTTGTTGCCATTTCTTGAGATACATTACACTTGTTTCGTGAATTGTTGTCTTCTGTCGATAGACTTGTTAACATAATTAATTAGTAACCAAGTGCTTCGACGCCCGCCGGCCGGCCAAACAAAGAACGTTTTGGCTAAAACATCCTTGGGCCAAACATGGTGGCAGTTATTTATTTATTTTTAAATGCTCAAGAATGTAAGTAGTGTTTCCTTAAATATTTAATAGATATCATGTAGCAGGTACCGTGTTGTGAAGTTATAGTAGCAACACCACTCGCTAACGGTGAAGGAAAACATCGTGAGGAAACCTGAGTGTCTGAGCTATTCACATACCTCAGCGCTTGAAATCTCCAATCCGCGGTGGGCACGCGTGATGATTAAGCCCATACTCTCTCCCTGAAAGAAGGTCTGTGCCCTACAGTGGGACCTAATAGACTGCTTATGCATGTATGTATGTATGTAGAACGACCTTTAATTCGTACAATACAAATACTTAAGCACCTAACTAATAATACATACAGTTTATCTGTTGTATAAACAATATGGAGATAAACCGTAAGATAGACTTTAGTTTTCGACAAAAAATACATTTTATCTAACGATAAAGCAAGAATCTGTAGTGCTAAACTAGAAAGTAAAAAAAAAACCCAGCAGAATTCTGATACCAAAAAAAAGGGTGTACTTACGTCGAAGGACACACACTGACTAAAGAAATTCAGCCAAAAACACATAATTATCATAGCGCGACGTGACGCGAAGTAGGTAGTTAGGTGGAAGCAAAAAAACCGGCCAAGTGCGAGTTGGACTCGCGCAGCGAGTGTTCCGTGCTCGCGTTTGTATTATTTGTCGTTAGAATATAATAAGTTCTACAATCACGCTAAGTTTGATTCCTGTATGTATTACCGTTTTTTACAATAGAGCATAAACAAAAAAAAGCCGGACAAGTGCAAAACCGAACCCTCGGTAGGCAGAGTCCGACTCGCCCACTACCCATCGTACAAATTTGTAGTCTCGCAATATTTCCAAGTTTTTCTCGAACTGCAGACAATTTTTTATGATTTAATTACAAATGTATAATTTTCAATTCTTTCCCTGTACTTGTAGTAAACGATGATATTACTTGCCAAATTTCATAGTTCTAGGTCAACCGAAAGTACCCTATTGATTCCCTTGAGAGTGTATAAAACATACGTTTTTTGCGGCATAAACGGCGGAAATTTTTTTTTACGTTACCTTAGAATTGTTATTTGTTCACAGATTCAAGGGTCTGTAAACCTAAGTACATAGTTTTAATTTCAACTTAATACCTAAACGCGTTCCCGAGATAAAAGTTCTTGACACACAGACGGACGGACGGACGGACGCACAAAGTCGGGTTCCGTTTTTCCTTTTGAGGTACAGAACCCTAAATACGGCGAAAAAACACGTTTGCTGTATGGAGACCCCCTTATTTTTTATTATTTTTAAAATGCCATTATTTGTTAGGTAAGTTGCCATAATAACGCATATTCTGTGAAAATTTCAACTGGCGGTTCCAAAGATAGAGAGGCCTTTAAAGGTCGGACGGACGGACAGACAAACAGACAGACAGACAGATAGCGGAGGCAGAGTAATAGGGTCCCGTTTGGCACCCTTTGGGTTTGGAACCTAAAGACATCACAAAACATTGAATAGAAAAACACAAAAGGATCACATGAAGTAAGTGAGTACAATGGTGAAATTAAGAATTAATAAAATACAAAGTGATGTCAAAAGAAAAAAAAATGTTTTTCGTCTTAAGAAATATCTTCACATATTTATATATTTACCGTTTTTCGTTGGTTTCAAGTTGCAGCGATTCTTCTACTTTTTGTGATTTTTCTGAGGGAAAAGCTAACACATACTGTATTGTATCTTTTTTGTGGTCTATTCTCTATTTATGCCAACACTCTAATATCATACAATTAATATCATTCTAACACTATAAGTAAGAAAAATAAGAGTTCGAGGTTCTTATATTTGTGCTCCGTGTGGCGCCGGATTAAGAATAGCGTCACTCCATTTCCTTCCGTAGATGTCGTAGAAGGCGACTAAGGAAATCAATCACCAGGAGACGGGCAGCACCGTCTTCCTGAGATTCCAACCGCATACTGCGATCGCCAACCCGCCTACCAAGCGTAGCGATTATGGCAAAACCTCTCATGGTTATGAAAACCACGAAGGAGGCCTTTGGCTGATGATGAAGATGATGATATTTGTGAGAATTAGACCAACTGAAAAAATCGCAAAGCAAAGGCTCGATAAAGCCGGATTTTCACGATCATAGTACGCTCGGACAGAGTACTAATTGACTCGTAAAGCTACTGGAAACCATACATTTCACAACACTTCCATAGCTTCATAAAACCCCACTTCACTTTTTCTTACAAGTCGCAGCAGGATTTTACTATTGGCACCATCAGTAAGTCAGCCAAGATGAGTAGAGCACGGTCCGACTCTACTTAAATCGGTTGTTTTCATCGGAGTGTACTAAGATCGCCAGTATAATTTTATTCTCCTCAAAATATTCTTGGGAATGTCTTCATTTGAAGATATTTCATTTATTATTTATTTAAAGTAAAAATTCGCAGTCTCCTGATTTGGTGGTACCTGTTTCTTTGCTTATAATTGTACAAATTATTTTAATTTATTAGAAGATTTGAATATTTTAGATTTTATGTGCTCAAATCAAGCTTAACTTCCTAAAATGACGGTGCCACTAATGAAGAATTCCAGTGTTTGGGCATGTTCATAATACGAAACCTAAAGAAAAATTACTTATTAACAGTAGTCCCATTATTATGCTTCTTCGTGGTTACATAATATCTCATTAATTTGCAATAAACAAAAGATATATTTAAAGATAATAATGACGAACGTAACAAAATACAGAGAATAAAATTCCACCAGTTACCATGCAAAATGCCGTAGCGTCCCTTCCCATTAAAGAGTGGCAGCCCACTGAGGTGCGGGAGGAGCGTCAATTCAAACATAGATAACGCTTCAAGAGCTTTTTGTTGTTTTTATGCGTTTTCACGATCTTAGTACACTCGGACCGAGTGATCTATTTTAGCTAATAAGATGGTACTCGTATCTGGGTCGATTTCAGAGGCACAAAATTTATGTCCGATCCTTTTACTCCTCAACATTAAAGTACTTTAAAACTAAATGTCTTCATTTGACGAGTAAGCTAATGATTTTGGGTTTGAATCAAGTGTATAAGAATTATTAAAAAATAACTTCCGAAAACGTCATTATTTGGCGTGCCCCTTTTATAAGTTTGTCACTGTTTCATATTACCGGTCTTTAAAAACCGGCCAAGTGCAAGTCGGACTCGCGCACAAAGGATTTCGTACCTTTATCTATACAACATTTGAACACTTCAAGCGTCTACCTGTTGCCGTTATTAATATCGAGCAAAAAACGGCAAAAAACGGCAAAAAAATCACGTTTGTTGTATGGGAGCCCTCCTTATATATTTATTTTATTTATTGAGATTTAAAGTGAATATTTCTACTAAATATTCAGTGAATATTTAAGCATCTAGCTGTTGCCGTTATTAATATCGAGCAATAAACGGCAAAAAAATCACGTTTGTTGTAAGGTAGTGCCACTTAAATACCTACTTATTTTATTCTGTTTTTAGTATTTTTCGTTATATCGGCAACAGAAATACATCGTCTGTGAAGATTTCAACTGTCCAGCTATCACGGTTCATGAGATACAGCCTGGAGACAGACAGACAGACAGACGGACAGTGGAGTCTTAGTATTACCCTTTTGGTACGGAACCTAAAAATCACTGCTACGATTTATCGGATTTATGTTTACAAATGTTGTTTTATAGACTGATAAAAAATGTTTTACGTAAAAAAATAACAAACAACTCCAACTGGAAGTTAGCCGAAGATTGTGTCAAAAAATAAACATCATTAGCGGCAACATTATTAGTTTTAATATTTTGGAAAAACAAAATGCTTTTGAAATGTTATTGTTTGAATTGACGCTCTCCCGCACCTCAGTCAGTCGGCCGCCACTTCAATGGGAAGGGACGGTACGGCATTTTACATGGTAGGTAACTGGTTGAATTCGATTCTCCCTATTTTGTCATGTCATTCGTCTTTATTATCTTTAACTATCTTTTGTTTATTGCAGGTTAAGGTGCTATTATGTAACCACGAGCAAGCATGATCGTGGGACCATTATAAATAAGTAATTTGTCTTTAGGTTTCGTATTATTAACGTGCCCAGACATAAAATTTCTGGAATTCTTCATTAGTGGCAACGCCATTTGATGAGGTTAAGCTTGATTGAGCCTATAAAATCTAAAATTTTCACATTTTCTAATAAATTAAAACAATTTGCACTATTATAAGCAAAAAAACAGGTACAGGCAGATCAGGACACTGCGAATTTTTACTTAAAATAGATGTTAATTTATAACTTTAAGTGAAGACATTCCTACGATTTTAAACAGTTTTTACAAATCATCCAATTTATTGTAACGATGGCTCCTTTAGACTCTTCTCCTGACGTTGCTAAAAGTATTTTCAAAGACAATGGTCTTCCGTGTGGTCGCAATTTTTCGTTCGACTGTATTGTTTCGGTTCTACCGGTATTGAGCAAAATACTTGAGAAGATTTTTCTAGGTCAACTACTTACAGACACTTCAATAATTTATCAACTAGCCACCAAACAATTCAGCTTCACGCAAGGGCGGTCTACGACGGAAGCTGGAGTTATAATAATAATACTTACTTTTTACTTGTTAAAATTGTCTCATGCTCGACCAGATATGCTTCATATTGATCTGTGACAGGTGTCTCTATGATGTATCGATTGTCTTTAATCTGTACTTCCGTTTTTTTTGTCTCTTCCCTTCTCTCGTCCGATCCGGTGCCATTGCCATTGTAATTGCTCTATTATAATATCTATTGTGATCGTCTGTTACTTGATTTAAATATCAATTATCTCTTCATATTAATGAATAATATAGACGGAGTAATTGACTGCCTGGTGTATTTTTCATCTCCCATTGCGCACCTAAACTTAAATCTGCAACAAAGGTTATTGACCCAGCACACCAACGAAAGCCACCATCGTCGCAATGTCTCGAGAAGAATCCAGGAATGACGTCGAGGCTCCAGAAGGTAAAACACCAATGATTCTGGGTGGCCTAAACATAGATAAATTGGAAGGTGTCAGCAATTATCTCACATGGAAATTTTCCATCAAAATGGCGCTGACCATGGAAGGTCTTTGGGACTGCGTCGAGCAGGATAATGCCGACTCGCAGAAAAATCAAAGGGCACTTGGACGGATTTGTTTATCCCTGCGGCCATCGGTCAGAGTGTAGCAAAGGGTGGCCCATGGTATAGCAAAGGGGGCGCACTAATAATTTCGGTTAGTTTTCGGTCTTACATGTTCAACCTAACACGCTCCTACGCGCTCCGCTACGCTACGCGCTTCGTCGCACCTATATTTTTTAAATAAAAAAAATTTTGGTCAAAATTTTTCTAAGTCCCAGGTACGGCCACCCTTTCCTACACCCCAACCCGGCCATCATGTTTCCAGCATGTTCTGAAGGCAAAGACTGCCAAAGAGGCTTGGACACAACTGCAGACAGTCTTCGAAGACAAGAGTCTTTACAGACGCGTGGCGTTACTTCGTCAGCTACATCGATGTGAGTTTGCAAATTTCACATGTATGTCTGATTATGTCAACCAGATTATAGCTGTGACCCAGCAACTAGCTGAGATGGGTCGACGTGTGGACGACGAGGAGATTGGCGAGCTATTACTTAGTGGCCTCCCGGCGGAATATGACACGTTAGTAACGAGTTTAGAAACAGCATGCATTACAAACAAGTTGTCAAGCGAACTAGTGAGAACGCGGCTTATACAAGAAGAACATAGAAAAATGCTTTCCGAGTCGACACCAATGAATACAGCATTCAATTCGACTACTAGGAAACCAGTTGTTTGCAGCTTTTGTAAGAAGAAAGGCCATATCAAAGCAAAATGCTTCAAGTTGAAAAGATACAAGAAGAAATCTGATGACCAGGACAAGCAGCAAACACTTATGGCTTCAAGTTTCATAGCGAATGATGCTTCATCTTCAGAATGGATTGTTGACAGTGGCTGTTCTTCACACATGTGTAAAGATAGGAATTTGTTTGATGAATTTAAATCTTCCAAAAATGTAATAACAATAGCAAACAATTCTACCATACAGAGCTGCGGTGTTGGAAATGTAAGTATAAGCTTTGACAACAGTGATGAAAGAAAGATTTTGGATGTGATGCATGTTCCACAATTAACTGGTAATCTTCTGTCTGTAAGTAAAATGGCTGAGAAGGGAATGACAATTACGTTTGATCGGAATGGTTGTTCTATTTATGAAATTTGTGAGGTCAAGGGTGAACCTGTATGCAGATTGCGTGGGTATGTAGCACAAAAGGAGCAGCGTTCTTCAGCACTCCTGCAATCAGTGCAGAAGGCAGGACAGAACGCACACGTTGCTGCACAAGGCGTGTCTGCATTATTGTGGCACAAAAGAATGGGGCATCTCAGTCTATCTGGTATGTACAATCTTCGTAAGCATGCTATGCCTAATCTTGATTCGCAGGAAGAAGATATCAAGAACTGCATCCCATGTCTTCAGGGGAAGCAGGTGGCGAAGCCTTTTCCTAAGGGTGAAGCCAAGAGAGCAGTGGCTAAGCTGGAAGTTGTACACTCTGACGTCTGTGGGCCCATAAATACGTGCAGCTGGAATGGTGCACGATACCTACTAACATTCACTGATGACTACTCTAGAAAATCCTTTGGATATCTCATGAAGAACAAGTCCGAGGTAATGTCACATTTTATTAAATTTCAAAGTTTAGTAGAAAAACAAACTGGTCTTAAAATTAAATGCCTGAGATCGGATAATGGTGGTGAATACTGCAATGCTCAGTTTTCTGCTTATCTTGGGAAACAAGGTATAGTCCACCAGACAACAATACCCTATACGCCTCAGCAAAATGGTGTGTCTGAGCGTTTAAACCGCACTTTAATGGATAAGGTTAGATGTATGTTACAAGAAAGTGGTCTTAGTCAGCGATTTTTGGGTGAGGCTGTGATGACAGCCTTTTATCTTAAAAATAGAAGCCCTACGTCTGCTCTGGCTGGCCGTTTGCCTGAAGAGGTTTGGTCCGGACACAAGATTGGTCTTGGACACCTCAGAGTATTTGGATGTCTTGCATACTGTCTATTACCTACCTGTAAGCGGAGCAAACTAGATGGAAAATCTAAGTTATGCATTTTTGTGGGTTATTGTGAAACCTCTAAAGGCTATCGACTAATAGAACCGTCCGATCCAACTAAAGTTTTAATAGCAAGGAATGTGCAATTTTTAGAAAATGAATTTTATAATAATTTTATTTCTGTTGACACATGCAATAATGAGAAGAATTCTTATGACATAATTTTACAAAATTATAATTCTATTATGAAATCCAATAATGAATTGTCTACAATTTCGAATAATAATAATAATGAAATGGATAATAATTTTAGTTCTGAAAATGTTTCAGAATCTGATGTCAATGACGAGTTTCACACCGGCAGTGAAGAAGAGTCTTCACTCGAGGAGTCACGAGGTGGCGACTATGCTGGTGGACAGCAGTCGCCTAGCCCGTTGCCTAATGGCAAGCCAGCTTCTAGTCCAGAAGTTTCTGTGACCGACAGTGGCAGGCCTGTAAGGGTTACTCGAGGTAGAATTCCATCAAGGTATGAGAATTATGACCTGTCTTTACTTACCAGTGCGTCAGACATTGAGGAACCTCAATCTTATAAAGAGGCTATATATTCCTCTCATAATCAAGAATGGCAATCAGCTATGGACTGTGAGTACAAGTCTTTTCTAGATAATAATGTGTGGGAGTTGGTGGATAGACCTAAAGATGCCAATATTATAAAATGTAAATGGGTCTACCGTACCAAACATGACGCGTCAGGTAATTTCATACGCTACAAGGCGCGCTTGGTTGCTCGCGGCTTCACTCAACGTGAGGGCATCGACTACAATGATACATTCTCTCCTGTGGTAAGACACTCAACCATGAGAATTTTATTTTCTCTCGCAGTCGTAATGGACATGTCCATTGAACATGTTGATGTTGCGACCGCCTTTCTGAACGGTGATTTAAATGAGAAAATATATATGGAGCAGCCTGAAGGCTTTGTAAAGAACGCAAGGAAAGTATGTCTGCTGCATAAAAGTATGTATGGCCTTAAGCAAGCAAGTAGGCAGTGGAACATCAAGGTGCATGAACTGCTTTCTAAAAATGAGTATGTACAGAGTAACAGTGAGCCATGTGTATACATAAGAAAGAATGGCAAGGATCTCACCACAGTAGCTCTATATGTAGATGATTTTTACATATTTTCAAACTGTCCTACTGATAAATTGTTGAATTTATTGGAGGAAGCTTTTAATGTAAAGCATCTTGGTTCGTTGAAAAGCTGCTTAGGTATCAATGTGATCCGTAACCAAGGTTCTCTTATTTTGGAACAATCTGTGTATGTTGCCAAACTATTGTCACGCTTTGGCATGTCTCAATGCAAAACCATTTCCACCCCTATGATGCTTAATTGTAAATTATTCGGGCCTGACAATTCTGAACAAAATGATGAAGGTGAATTTAAATACAGACAATTGATGGGTTGTTTGATGTACTTGTCAGTGTGTACTAGGCCTGATATCGCTTTTGCCTGTAGTCAGCTATCTCAATTCAATAATAGTTATGATAAAACTCATTGGTTGGCAGCTAAACGAATATTAAGATATTTGGCTGGAACCTCAAACTATGGTTTACACTTTAATAAAAGTAATAATCTAGATATAACTGCCTACACCGATGCAGACTGGGCAAATGATCCTAATGATAGAAAATCTTATACAGGATTTGTTATTAAGTTGGGCAACAATGTTATTAACTGGGAATCCAAAAAGCAAAGATGTGTTGCATTATCGAGCACGGAAGCTGAATATATTGCAATAAGTGATGTTTGTAAAGATCTATTGTTTTTGCAGAACTTTTTGACAGAAATGGTAAATCGAAAATTAAATATTACTGTGTATAATGATAATCAAAGCGCTCAAAAATTAATGCAATTAAAAGAACATTGTCATAAAAGAACGAAACACATCGACATTAGGTATCATTTTATAAAAGAATTAATACATAAAAAGTTTGTTTGTATTGAATACATGCCCACTGATAACATGATAGCGGATATACTTACTAAGCCTCTATGTAGAGTTAAGCATTACAATTTTATTAATGACTTAAATGTAAAGTCGTATTAATTAATATTATTGGTAAAAATTGATTATTCTCTGCATAGCAATAATAAGACATGATAATTTTGTCAATTGAATTTTATTGTATGACATTGATGAACAAATTAATTATTATGCCTGTAGCATGTAGTTTATACCTAAATCTTAATTTAGGATTGTTACAATAGGCATGAATCAGCATGGAAAGTTTAAAAACGTAAAATCATATTGTTTTGCCTGTGTTTATAAGTGTTTATAATAGGCATGACATTTATTTTGTAAAACTTTGAAGTCTTGTATGCTCTAACACATATGGCCATATTTTGATTATTAATGATAGCTTTGATAATATGGCATGTGGAATTGTTTAAGATGTAATCTTTTTGTGAGTCTTTGTTATATGAATGTAGAGTTACATGTTTTTCTTTTTGTTATAATTAACATGTAGAGTCTATTCTTTGACATCATAAATGTAGAGTCACTTTGGAATATTGCGTTTATATGTTTATAAATTACAATATAAAGCATAAGGGGAAGTGTTAAAATTGTCTCATGCTCGACCAGATATGCTTCATATTGATCTGTGACAGGTGTCTCTATGATGTATCGATTGTCTTTAATCTGTACTTCCGTTTTTTTTGTCTCTTCCCTTCTCTCGTCCGATCCGGTGCCATTGCCATTGTAATTGCTCTATTATAATATCTATTGTGATCGTCTGTTACTTGATTTAAATATCAATTATCTCTTCATATTAATGAATAATATAGACGGAGTAATTGACTGCCTGGTGTATTTTTCATCTCCCATTGCGCACCTAAACTTAAATCTGCAACATTACTATCGTCATCATCATCATTCAGCCACAAGAAGTCCACTGCTGGACATAGGCCTCCTCCATGGATTTCCAAAAAGACCGGTTGGAAGCGGCTTGCTTCCAGTGTCTTCCTGCCACTTCCTGCTACTATAGTAAAAAGTAAACAATATGTAAGTTAATTTTTACAGTTCGCCGCCACATTATTCCTAAGATACTGCAAATCAAAATATGTAAAGGTTATCACAAAACTTGTTGACGACCTAACAATAGGTTAATATTTTGATGATTATTATGGTTATAAATAATCGCATAAAGCTTCTGTGGATTTTAATGGCAAGTTTCCAGCAAAAATCGAACTTGAGAGAACTTGAATGAACGGTACTGCCGAAAAGGGTAACTATAAAGAGGGCGAGGTAGTTAAAACACCTAAATAAAATACATGTTCTATCAATAAAGTGTTATATTTAAATAACACCCGAGTTCCCGTACGTTAACATTTTGTGCTGGTCTGTTGACGGTTGTCAGTTAGCAATTAAGTGTCAATAACTTATTGAAGTGGGCAAACATTTTACTTTCTTGTAATTAAAAAAATCATAAAATAGGCATATATTTTGGACTCTTCGGATGAAAATTCAAGCAGGTAAGTGATTCCGGAATATAAACTTAATAATTTCCTATATGAAATTCTCACAATTCTCAAAATCGTTAGATTCAGAAATCTGTTCTAATACTTAGGGGTCATCCGTAAAGTAGGTACGTCACACTAATTTCGTGATTTTTTGACCCCGTCCTTGTCACAGTTGGTCACATTTTTGAGAGCCCCCTTGTCTAGTGTAACGTTAGATATTTTGCAATTTTACTTAACTATAGAAAATTAGTTTTAGTGCCATTCAAAATATTTTTTATATTATCAAAATCATGTCAAATATTTAAAAAAGTTTACAAAACCATAAATGAATAATTGTGGTCTATAGGAGACCTGATAGACCTAGTTTTTAACAACGAACATAATCCGAATCCAAAAATCACTACATAAGTAAAAGAGTTTGGTTTCTCGGATCACAAGGGAGTTTTAGTAGATATACCTACCTAGTAGGTAAGAAGCAAAATAGGTACCTACATGAGGAATCTGAGTTACTCCAGTGGGTTTTGTATAAAGTTATAACTTTTCATGACATTCAGTAAATCTGATGATAAATTGCTTTGTTCCAATATGTTAATATTGCAATCACCGCCTATGATAAGAAGGGACAGTAGCTTTGTAAGTGATTCGTTAAATATATTTCGATGCCTTTTATTATCAGGCCTATATAATGCTATTAACAATAAATTTATTTTTGGTCATTCTTTTGCACAGATCTCGAAGATAGAATTAAAAATATGTATAAACCGCTCCTTATAATCAGAGTGACACTAGCTCGTTACCAACATGAATCCTACAATCTGCAATAGATCTTTTTTTGCTGTTGTAATCCATACATAGTGACTGAATATTACTATATTCCTCTGTGGCTGCTTCTAATAAGTGGCGCTTGTTTTGTATGCTTCTTGTATTTTTTTTTTAAATTTAATATTAGGAAGATTAACAGCACATAACAATGAAAAAACTTTAGACATACAGAAGGCCAATTATAATTCTCCACATATAGAAACGATTCTGGTATAGTACCTATGTTATGTTGTCTGTGTTGGCTCGAAAACACTCTTCTCTATTTAGATTTGAATTTAAAAGGTTTGACTCACTAGAGAAGTTGGTTTAGTAGTGGGTACGGAACCAGTTATTTATGATGTTGATTGTTGTTTTTATGTCTTGGAATATCGGCTTCAAGTCGTTCTTTTTTACCAACATCCTTGTTTTTAGGGCTCCATTACTTGGGTGAAACATGGTATGATCGTATTTTAAGTTCAAATTAGTATCTAGGTACTATATGTACGTGTTCATGTGCATAATATCTAGGTAGAGTAGGTTATTAAATATCTCTATTCTTGAGTTAGATAAATGTTGCTTTTTCATTCCTTCTTTGTAAGCGGGGAGGCATACTAACGTTTCTGTGGGTGATTCTTTGTAGTATTTCTCTGATAGAGATAATTAACTCTTGGTAGTCGTTTGTGAATTTGAAAGTCCTCGCCTCTTATGAGTATAATAACGCAATCTTCGTTGGGAAAATCTGCCACTTTGGTCTCTAATCCTTCAATGATATTCATTATACCTCTGTTAGGCAGTAGATAGTGGCATATCTCGTGTGTGTCTGCTGCGAAATTAGTCTGTGCTATTTCCAGAGTTTCATTATATATAAATCTCTGCTTAGTATACATATTTTGTTCCTTCTCTTTCTTTCATGTATCTTGCCTGCATCGTTTATAGCGCGGCCAGTCATAATCAATGAATTTGCGAGAGCTCCGTGCAGTAGAACGTGACTTTGAACACTAACAACTGCCAAACTCTTGTTGGCCCCCGTGGAAAGCCCGGATTGCGCTTCTAGGGGTGTAAGGCTTAGCGCGAACTGCCTTGCGGTGGAGCGCGGTGCCTGTGCGGTAGAATGAACGCAATCACGGGTCCGGGCACTGCGCCGCCGCGAACCAGCGAAATACATTGTGGACTGATGGAAGGACATTATGGAGAGGTAGAAAAATTGACGAAGACACTCTTGACAATTAACGAAGTCGTTCAAGCCTCGCCGGACGCGTTTTAAAGCAGTTAAATTTTAAACTTCTATGACTTTCTCGTTTCTTGATGGTTTTGAATAATTCAAAAATATGCTTTAATACTCCAACCGCGTGAAGATAAGATAAGATAAGAATATTCTTTATTGTATACCAGAAAAAGGTATACAATATTCCTTATTGTACCGCCTTAGTACTTAGAAATCCAATATTTGGATGGCTGAATGATCCTTATTGGAATGCAACAATAAAAAACCAGAAACACCCGACTTCAAATTACTTAAGCTATCGTGGTGCGCAACGGTGCTCAGCGTTATTGCGCAGGCGCTTAAACAATAATCGAATTAACTATCAATCAACTTTTAAATAGTGATGGTTATCGGTGTTATTTATCAAAAACACGATTCCTCTAAAACACACCTCAGATGCAGTTTAAATAGTCTGTGGTTACGTCTTTCCCTTTACCACAGACCACTTAAACGGACTTTGGGCATCATGTTTTTATTAACAAGACTGTATAACTTTTTCCTGGAAATCAATTTGCGTGATACTACCCTGCCGTAACATAGTTTTCACTTCTCATGCTCTGAAAGTGCTTATTTGTGTAGGATATAGGCCGCACAAAATCTATTTTTGTGCACAAGTGCATTAACGTATCTACTCATAAATGTATCTGTATTAAAGCAAAGAAAATGAGCCCTACAGCCAAACACAATAAGAAGTTCATATTTGTTATTTTATAATATTTACTTTAATTTATTTGCCTTATGTGTTTTTTAAGACATACCTAAAATATGTCTGCTATTAACTGCATGAACATGGCGATTTCATTTCCATGGCTGCTTCACGCGTGTCAAACCTTCTAGGCGTCAATGGTATGAAAAAACACGTCACGTGACCCGACAGTGTATCTGTCATTATACTACAATATACACTAACAGAATCGAGGCCCTGATTGATTAATATGTATGTCTAAGCCAATTTTCAGCGCTCTAGTAAAAGACGTCTCTGTGCTAAGCCGCGGACAGACAGACAGATAGCCGAACGGATATTTCGAAACTATTTCCTTGATGACTACGGAACGGGAACCCTATTGCACCCGTCAGGATTTCGACAGGATTTGGTGCGCAATAATTAGGCCCGGACTTATACCGAAATGCCCTGTGCTATGTAGAAAGGCTCCTACAGTGAGACTATTAGTACAAACAAATCCGTAGCATTTGAGGCCGCCGGGCTTCCAGCGGGAATCGATCTAACGCCTTCCATGGTAGCCGAGGGTGTTAACTCTAACCAACAATGCTTTTTTAAATCAAGATATATAAATCCTCTATCAAAAAAATATTTAGGCGATGTCCGGATTTGTTGAGAAAGTATATCATCTTATCCTGGCTGTAGAACTTATTATCAATTTAAGTAACCGATATCAGGCCGTGTAGGTTCTTTATCTATAAAATTTTAAATTTAAAAAACCCTCGGCACAAAAACCTAGCTCTTAGAAAGCAACAAAATTTTTGGCGACAATTATTTTCCGCCATTTTGTTTCTCTCATCGCACTTAAATTTGCCCAGGGTGTAGGTACGTTGTTTTAGTCAAAGCACCATCCCTATATCTCTTACCGTTTCGTCAGGCAGTTGACCATGACCATAAACGGCTGAGTGGATTTCCATCATACATGGCTAAGAACCATCTAGATCAATCTAGCTTTCAATTAAAAAACCCGCATCGACGGAACGTACAGACACACAGACATAGGCTTCAAACTTACCTAATACCTCTCTACGTTGCGTCGGGGGTTAAAAAAACGACCTTGAGGAAACATTCCAAACAAATACATCTGCTTACAGCTGTTAATAGTGACTCAGCATTTTTGGGATAGCCATAGGTAGGGTACAACATTGGCTTCATAACATTAACAACTGTGTCTAGGTACCAGTAGACCTTTTGACTTCCTAAATCTTACTGCTAACCGGTTTATAACCGGACCTGTATAGAAGTATCACACCTTAATCTAAGCGGACCTACCTCAACTTAGACAGATAGAGAACACTATTGCACAACCAGGTAAAATAATTACAAGTAATTTCATTCTTAGGACATTAAAATAAGATCTCTCTGCTGGCAAAAGTTTCGACGGTTTTATCACCTCACAATACGAAACAGTTGTATTATGGTTTATCATGCATGGTGGAGTTTGAACTCTAAGCCCCCACATGAGTATGGAATGTTTGGTAGCCGGTGCTCAAGGGTAACGCTTTTCTGAATTCGTCTGTATGCCGTGGAAATAAGGTCGAAGAAGTTCGAATAACTCATCGTCATTGAATCAACCGATTACGTCACTAAACAAATAAATGTATAGAAAGACGCCTCCGCAGAGTGAGGGATAATTTTCCGTAGATCATGTTGCCTGCCTAAGCAGGCAGTTAAAAGGACACCTAGGTTAAATCTAGAATCCAATAAGCCTGGCTTCGTTTTTCAAGTGCAACTTATGAACGGAGAAGATATTCAATAGCGCCGCCAATGAATCTAGTTCTTTTTAATAGATCATTTTTGCAAAGAGTCACTAACTACGAGTACAATCTCTCAACCATGCCAATAGTATTTTTAAGAACCATGGCCGTGAAGATCAGGCAATAAAAAACGAAAATAACCAACAGCCCGACTGCTGAGCATCAACTAAGTACTAAGCAGGCGGGACCAACCGAAGTACCTCGCAATGAGTTACATTCTTGAATTTGGGTCCCACCCACCTGCCTAGTAGTTAATGCTTAGCAGGCGGGCTGTTGGTTATTTTTTATTTTAGTTTTTTATTTTTGCCTTTTTAGTGATTTTTTCGACTCGCTGATACTCGGAACACTCCACTTAACTTGCATTCCACAGATAGATAAGGTTAGGTTAGGTTAGGTTATGAATATTAATGAATCTTTAACGGACTTGAAACAAAATAGAGTTATAGATGGAATGGCGAGTCAGTGTAGTAAAAATAGCACTAGTTCTTTCAACTACAGGGATAATTCCAAAAACACTACACATAGCCTCAGTACATTAAATATTCCTAGCACCATAGTTACATACCTACAGAAAGCGGTAATCCTCAATACCTGCCGCATAGTAAGAAAATGTCTTTCCAGATTTAAATTAAGACATAATCAAAACCGGCCAAGTGCATGTCGGGCCACGCGCAATGTAGGGTTCCGTAGAAAGGTTTTTTTATCTGTTTTACAGAACTACCTAACAACTTCATCGAAGTAATTTTCAATGGATTTTGTACGAAATTTTACTTTTATAAGTTAGTTGCCTATTACTCGTTAACTAGGAAAGCCTACTTAGCCGTGATACTTTTCCTTTTAAGTTCATTAGTTATATGTGCTACTACCCTGAATTTATTCACGTTTCTACAATTAACCGTTTATCCAGGAGAGGGGGTGGCCCTACTCGGACAAAAATTTGAGCTTTAAAGCTTAATATTTCGCAAAAGAACCTAATGGTTTTCCTACACCCATAATATGTTTTAACGACCAATCTAACGATGCCCCACATGATGGGATATAAGACGAGAAAAAAAACATCCCCACTTTTAACCTCTGAACTGCCCTCGCGGAATGGAACGTATAGGTGGCCCATACTAAGTTGGACACAGATCTGTGTCGCGGCAGACGAGTGGTGAATGCTAGGGGAGGTACAGTAAAAAAAATTTTTTCCAACATTTTATTCTTTAACTTTTTCAGCGTGATAAACATTGTATACACATACCAGCTTTCTAGTACCACCGGTCTTTGCGCTAGGCCGCGGACGGACAGACAGACGAACATGGCGAAACTATAAGGGTTCCTTGTCGGACTACGGAACCCTAAAAAGCACTTGGCTTAGGCCCGTGCTCTTTATTAACCACCTTTTTATGAAAATAAAAAGAAACAAAGTATAAGATAATATTATTAACTTCCACAAAATAATTACTTGACCTGGAAGAAGTCCTGGAGTGATCGTTTTGTGTAATTCAATGTTTTGTGATATTTTTTACCTACTACTAGGTACTTGAGAAAGACTACTTTGCGTCGCATCGCTTCATCAGTATACGTGCGTTTGACTCAATAGTTAGGTTAGTCAGTGCGAGTTCATCTATTGATGTAAGTAGACGCTTCTCTATCGAATTCTGGTATACAATTTCTGTTGAAACATTTATTACTTTACTTTATTACGATTACCTACAATTATTTTTTTCGGCAAAGAATTGTTTATGTATTTTCTAAGCAGGTATTTAGTAGGTAGTTTCAGTACTACAAACACCTACTTACTCGTTAGATAACTAATATTACACCAAAACATAAATGTAATAAAACTGTCCACTTCTCGTCCCAAAAAAATACTTGGTAGGTATATAAGAACTTGCCAAGTTCCTTGTCTTCGCAGCATTAACAGTGTTATAATAAATAAGGAAAAAATGTGTAGCTTTTAAATACAGACCAAACTTGGCAAGTATTTAGATGTTCAGTAGGTTTATAATGAAAACTTGGCAAGTATGGTCTGTGTTAGTTACCTATCTGTTTTTGCATCTCCTGTTATATACACTAAAGGTCAGATTATTTTTATGTAACATGAAGGTGCTTAAATTGTTGTGTTCACTATGATAATGTTGATAACCGTTTATAAATAAATACTCGCCACCAAACAAGGCAAACAACATGATAAAAATTGGCCGGCCGGCCGGCCGGCGTGATAAAGTTTGGCAGGCCGGCGTTGCAGTAATTGCTTATTAATTAATTACCTATGTTTATAAGTCTATTGACAGAAGGCTGCAAACGATGAAACTATGCAAAAAGTCAGTCAAATTTTATTCACTATAAAAACAAAATGTTTACTTAATTTAGTTTCACAATAAAAAAGGAAAAGTTTCTTTGTTAGAAAAGCTAACAAAGACACTCCACATTTATTCTTTTCAAGACAGGTTTGCTTAATTAACAGAGTTTTCAACTTAAAATTACCCTACACTAGATACAATCGTTCCCGTTAACAGTATTTAAATACTAGACATCTTTGTCTTCCAAATAATCCTTAATGTAATAATAGGCTTTTTTGCAAAAAGTATGCTTAACACATTTTTAGGGTTCCGTGCCCTTAGGGTGCCAAAAGTACTAAGACTTCACTGTCCGTCTGTCTATCTGTCTGTCAATGTCACCAGGCTGTATCTGATGAACCGTGATAGCTAGGCAGTTAAAATTTTCACATGTGATGTATTTCTGTTGCCGCTATAACAAGAAATCAATAATAAAATAAATATTTACGTTTTTTGGTCGATATTAATAACGGCAACAGGTAGACGCTTGAAATATTCACAGAATATTTAGTTCTATATAATAATTAAATTAAAATAAAATTAATATTTAAGGGGGGCTCCCGTACAAGAATAAACGTGATTTTTGCCGTTTTTTCTCTATCTTTGTGTCTAATGTTGTATAGATAATGGTACGGAACCCTTCGTGCGCGAGTCCAACTCGGCCGGTTTTATTTAAACCGCGTCGGTGGTAAATCTTATATCTTAAGGAAATTTATTATAGAACCGTATACAGTGCCCCATAAAAGATGTATAAATTTTTGCAAGTCGAAAACGTGAAAATGATAATTTATGTTAATTCTTAGTATCAATATTATGATGGCTACCGATATTTTCGGAATTGCTGATATTTTTCTAACATAGGTACCTACATTATATTTTTATGAATATATTGACTTGCAACTGTTAAGATGTTAGTTTCTTAAATAAATCGGATGGTTCTCTTCCGTAAGATGAAGATCGATTCAATGTCTGCTGCCCGACCCCACAGTATTATACCCACAGGACATAATACTATGTAAGTACCTAAACAAAATAAACAAGCCTAGCAGTTGCAACGTCAGTAACCTCTCTATTCTTCTGACTGGATATGCTGCAGATCTAAGCCTGCGTGCTAGTTTTACAATATGAGGACCCCATTGTAATTTTGAATCGAGTGTGATGCCTAGAAATACGGTATCTTCTACAAGTTCTAGTTTTTCTTTTGCGAGTACAATGTTGTTTTCAACTAATCTTATGTTTGGTGAGGTGAACTTTTGTCTTCTTGGAATTTAAAAGCAGATTATTTGCCGTGAACCAATCTAATACATGCGAGCATTATTTGCATCGTTAAGATTATTTTCTTGTCTCTTAATTTTAAAAAAAGGGGACGTGGCATCTGCAAATAATACTATCTCAGACATGTTTTGTACCATAAATGGCAAATCATTTACATAGACAAGGAAAAGGAACGGCCCCAAAATTGTTTTATGGTACTCCTATTTTTATTTGTGAACCTGTCCTGTGGTTTCATACGATTAATGTGAACTCTTCCTTTTAAATATAATCTCAACAGTTCCAAACCTTTCCCCTTTACTCCGTAATGCTCTAGTTTTAATAAAAGTTTCTCGTGGTCCACACAATCAAATAAATGCCTTTGACAGGTCACAAAAAACACCTACAGCATCCCTACGATCCTCCCACGCACTATAAATATGTTTAACTAGCATGACACTAGCGTCCGTTGTCGACCGCCCCTGCGTGAAGCTAAACTGCTGGTTATGCAGAAGTTGATAATTATTAAAGTGCGTATCTAAGTAGTTGACGGAGTTGACCTAAAACAATCTTTTCGAATATTTTGCTCACCCGAGACTGGTCTGAAATTTGTGGGAGCATGCCTATCACCGCTTTTACGAGGAAACGGAACGGAACGAGCCTACTATATTTCATTAGATCAGGGAATGTAAATCTCATAGAAATAGCAATGTCAAGAACGGGATACAAAACTGAAAAGGGATTAGATTAGAAATTACCTACGCATATCGCTCGTATGCAGCGAAAAGCGGAAATTGTTAATAATAAACTATTCAACTCGAATTCAAACACAACACCCACTTTGTTCACAGTCTGGAAAGCACCCACACCACAGCGGGAGAACCATGGTGAAAGCACGCAAGTACGTTTGCAAGAAACATTTCCAAGGAGTTCCGAAGAGGGATGACTTCGAAGTGGTCGAGTACGAGACACCGGCGCTTAAAGAAGGAGAGTTCCTGGTGAAGACAGAGTTCATCAGCGTGGACCCTTATCTCCGCGCGTACAACGGACGCTACCCCGTCCCATACGACCAGTTCAGCTTCCAGGTGGGAGTGGTCAAAGAGTCCAAGAACTCGCAATACCCTGTTGGCTCTCGGGTAGTCTCTCATAAGGGATGGACAGACTACGTTGTTTTAGGAGGCAAGGCTGGCGGCAACTTTCTGGACACAACGTACAAGCTGCCTGACTTGCACGGCCTCTCGCCGTCCATCGGCGTCGGCGCCATCGGCATGCCCGGAGCGACCGCCTACTTCGGTTTTCTGGAGCTCTGCCAGCCTAAGGCCGGTGAGACGGTCGTGGTGACTGGCGCCGCGGGCGCCGTGGGTTCCTTGGTCGGACAGATCGCCAAGATTAAGGGCTGCAAGGTGATCGGCTTCGCCGGCTCCGACGACAAAGTCCAGTGGCTGGAAAAAGACTTGGGTTTCGACAAGGCGTTGAACTACAAGAAGGTGGACATTGCCAAGGCCCTGAAAGAGGCCGCCCCTAAGGGCGTCGACTGCTACTTCGATAATGTCGGCGGAGAGATCAGCAGTATAATAATGGGCCAAATGAACGAATTTGGACGCGTTGCCGTTTGTGGGAGCATCAGCGCTTACAACGAGGATCCCTCAAAAATGCCCAAGGCCACGATCGTGCAACCGTCTCTGGTTTTCAAGCAGTTGAAGATCGAGGGTTTCCTTGTAAGCCGGTGGTCGGGCAAATGGGATGTAGCCTTCGTTGAGCTGATCAAGTGGATTAAGTCCGGACAGCTGAAGACTAGGGAGCATGTGACGGAAGGCTTTGATAAGCTATATGATGCCTTTGTTGGTATGCTGGCAGGTGATAACGTTGGTAAGGCTGTGGTTAAGGTTTAGAGCCAAGAAAAAGTTAATAACGTATTTGTGTAAATTCGATGTCGCTACAAGACCCATATTGTGTACCATGATGTGTTTATCTAATTGTAAAGAACACTACAGTATTTCCTGAACTAAGTCAAAAGTTTTAAATCACTGAGGTCGCTTGCATTTGGCGTAGTCAGCATTTTACTAAATCTCTTCATACAAAAGTCTATTTTAATGGCGACTTAAGTGACATTTAGGAAGTGGTGCAAGTCGGCTTTAATATTGTACCTGCGTAGGCGTGTATTTTAAATACTTTGCATAATTTGATGTTCCAAATTCGTAACACTTTTGTAGTGTAATCTTTATAGGTACCTAATATACGAGTATAACATGTCCTAAAGCATCAGGTTTCTGAGATATAATTATAATATCTATTAATAAGATATTAACCATGGTAACCATTACTGATTTATAGAATAAAATATTTTTACTTGATGTTGAGTAAATACGTATTGGTTTTATTTTATTGTTTTTAAGTTGCTTACTAACTGAAACACAATACATTCTGATAAGAATCCATACTTTTATGTACCTACTTACCAAATGCAGTCGAAATTTTTAATGTTATTAGCGGCGTTTTACCTGGAATAAAACGCTTTACCTTAATTGAAGCTTTGAGTTTGAGATAGGCTATCTCCTTTTCCGTGCCAGTCGACGCCCTTGAACCCTAATCGTCACACTTTTAGTCTGTGGCACTCTCTACCAACCAGCATGCCTTGCGCGTAGTATTAATTTCAGAAAGCGCGACGGCCATCTTTGCTCATTGTGTCGAAAACCACAGGCAGAAATTAAATATAAGCTTCAAAAAAGGAAGTAACGTGTTATTTCAGGTAAAACGCCGCTTTTAAATCCGGTACCTACGTTATTTGAAGCTTTGCGTTTGAGACGTGTTTGTTATCGCCTGGTGGTAGAGGATGCCAATGTGAGATGATTCACGGTTAGCTGTGTGTGTAGGTATCTAATACAAAACGGTACAAAGCTGGGTATGTACTAATGCAAAATATTCCAATAGATATCCACAGACCCAAGAGTACGAGTAATTGATTTTTACCCTAATTCTTTGAAATCAGGACAAAAACATAATTTGCAGGTACGTACAAATATATAAAGGATAGATAGGTAGGTACACATATCAATCCATAAAATATATGGGATATATATGGGTAGCATTCGGAGCTTATCATCATCATCATCAGCCATTTGACGCCCACTGCAGGACATAGGCCTCCCTCATGGTTTTCATAGCCATGAAGGGTTTTGCCATAATCGCCACGCTTGGCAGGCGGGTTGGCGAGCTGGCGAGCGGATTCGGAGCTTATGCGATCGATCAACTATGAACGGTTAAAAATCAACAGCGTTTTCTCCTCCGACAAAAACATCCTTATTAGCCATGTTAGAACCATCTAGTAGAATAAAATTATAATTATATTACTTGTGACCACAGTGGACATAACTTGATGAACGTAATAACAAGTAAACATTTATTCTATTTTAGACTATTTTGGAGGTTACATTTGATCCAGACCCTGCAATATTATGCCAGCTGCTGATAAAATAGTGGGCATTCAAGCTGCGTTGTAATATGAATCTGTGTAGTAATAAAGTATAACAGGTTTGTCGCTGAACTTTAGAATTTAGATTTTGGCTTTGGCAATAACATTCAACTCGATTACTTATTATGGGCTTATAACTTTTGAGCCAAACATAACAAAGTAGGTAGCGCAGCAAACCGTAGTGTCGTCTATGTCTTCCATAACAGATTTCGGGAAAGGCACATGACTGTGGGAACTTGCCGGGCCTTTTAGCGTTACCTATGCTAAAGAAATCAAAACAAAAACGAAATGAAAATGCAACGCTGCCAACATTGACGTAGATTAAACAAAAGTCTTACTTCACACGCCTTTGTCCGATAACTGAATAGGTACTGAAAATCGGCGAGGGCACCGACACAAGGTACACCATAGACTTTATTTTATTTTATTTTATTTGGTGTACAAAACAGATCACAACCATTACACGATATAAAATTAATAATATGACATGAGTACTAAGTTGTGGTCTAAAGCATGCACACACAACATTTCGTTTATACAAAATCAAAATTAGCTGTGGAAGTGTTGTGAAATGTATGAAATGGTTTACAATAGCTAAAATAGCTCACTCTGTCCGAGCGTACTAAGATCTTGAAAACCCGGGTTTATCAAGCCTTTGCTTTGCGTTGTTTTCAGTTGGTCTAGTTCTGTCAAAAATGTTAAACTAGGTAACCTCGAACTCTTATTTTTTTTACTTATGTTAGTGTTAGAATGATAAATGTTTAACAGATGATTGTCCATTTCATGATGATTGTGTTGGCATAAATAGAGAGTAGACCACCAAAAAAATACAATATTTATTAGCTTTTCCCTCAGAAAAATCGCAAAAAGTAGTAAAATCGCTGCAACTTGAAAACTACGATAAACGGTGAGTCAGATAGCTCTTGAGACGAAAAACATTTTTTTTTTCTTTGGACGTCACTTTGTAGGCAACCTTTCATTTATTCTAAATTCCAAAAGTACTTACTTAAAGTGATTCTTTTGTGTTATTTATTCTATTCAATGTTTTGTGATATTTTTTATCCTCCACCAAACTATCTACCTCGCATAACGTCGCGCTAAATGTGTTAAGTACGGTCTGTATTTAGGTATTGTTAGTCCGTGTGTGTCCTTCGATGTAAGTACACGCTTTTTTTTTATAAAAGTTTGCTATCAGAATTCAGCTAACAAAATTATTTTTTGTTACGATTCGAACTATTTTGTTTTGTGAAGTTTTTGTTGTTTTTGTGTACCTCACTATTTCTGTCTAGTTTTAGTACTACGTTTCGTTATCGTTTTATCGTTAGATAAAAGGTATTTAGTGTCAAAAACCGATGTCTAATTGTCTATCTCCATAGATAAGCCTACAATATTGTTTTTTCAAATTGAAGGTCGATCTACGTGATACCTACCTGTTAGATATTTAACGGTAACATTCAGTTTACCTGAGGCTTTGACATTGATTTTGAGAATTTTACAATATTATTGTAAGAAGAATATTATTGTGAAATTCGCATTTATGTATAAGTAGTGCAAGAAATAATAAAAAATGTATATAGCCTCCATAATATGGGTGTCCCACTGCAGGGCAAAGCCCTCCCTTACTCCCTTTTAGACCAAGCTGTTCGGTCATTTGCCACCTCTGTCTGACCACTCCGGCAAGAATTTATCAAGACCCTCCCGCCATGGTCTAATCGGCCGCCCCGTTCCGTTTGCGATGACAGCCGCGCGGGACCCACTCGGTGGCAAGTCTCGCCCACCTATTCGGGTGCATGCGGCTTACGTGGCCAGCCCAGTTCCACTTCGGTTTGGGGCGGTCTGAACACCCACATCCGCTATGCGCGTTTTGGAGAGCAGTGTGGTATTCCGGACATAAATTTATTCTCATTTAAATAGCTCAGGTCAAACCTAATACTTTAAAAAGTATTAATGTAAGTAAAAATTAAGAAACTATTCGACGCGTTTCAGAAATGGTGCATTACTAAAATAACCTTGTACCTACCTATGCTATACTGAAATCTGAAATGAAAAATATATCTATGCAACCTAACAATTTTAGTTTTTTTATATACCAATAATAGGTAGGTACTATTGCCACAAATATCCACCTCAACAGTAAATATTATGCGATAAATTTTTGAGCGCATTCACACGCACTTCTTACTATTACTAGGTAAAATATTTTTCTTAATTTTCGAATATGGGTGTAAACATTAACGGTCTTATTTATAAAAAACGCGATTTCTTAAAACGCCGATTGAAATAGTCTGTGGTGGAGATTTTACAAGAAAAAGTCGTAACCACGGATAAAATAAACTGACTCTTAAGGCTGCTTTTACGTGGAGCATCCTGTCTCGCTCGCACAATTTCACATTTCTAATTTTATTATTCTAATAAAATGTATAAACTTTTGGTAAATGTGGTCTGAGGGTTTGATGCATAATTAAATTACGGACATTTTAATTACATTTTCGTTTTCCTGCAAGTAGAGTTTAACAAAGAAAAGTGGTTCCTAAAATTATTAATTTTGGAATCAAATTATCTCAATCAAAAACTTAGTAAAGTCTGTGGTACAGTTTAAGAAAAAATATGCCTTAAGTATCCGCAATTTAATCATCCATCAAACCCTCAGACCACAATTATAAAAAGTACACTCATTTTATGACAATCACAAAAAATGTTAAATTGTGCGAGCGAGACAGCATGCTCCACGCAAGTACAGTATTAAGGGGGTCCAGGGAGTAACACTAGAGCCACCGAGGAAAAAAATCATATCTTTGTTACAGATCAAATTTGCAAAGTTTCAGTACAATCTCTCAATCATGTTAACTGATTTTTAGGACCCATGACAAAGAACCTAGGATAACGAACCTGGGACCAGACAGCAGTTATGCCAGAAACAGCCGTTTCTGGCGTTAATGCTATCTAGTCCTAGGTTTTTTGCCTTAAGTTCAGGGCCATGGGTCCTAAAAATCACTATTAACATGAATGAGAGATTGTACTCACACTTTTTGCAAATTTGATCTGTAAAAAAAGACATTTTTTTTTCCTCGGTGACGCTAAAATAGTGTTACTCCCTGGACCCCCTTAAGACTTTTATTACGTGGAGCATGCTGTCTCGCTCGCACAATTTAACATTTTTTTGTGATACTTTGTGAGTTTGATGGATGATTAACCCTGGACCCCCTTAATGCTCGCGTCTACTAGGCTCACCGAGCCGAGCCGAGTCGAATCGATTCGCAGAAAGCCACCTCCTATATATTTACTACGAAACTGCGTCCATTAGCGACAAAAAAATAAAATAAAATAAAGATAAGATTATTCTTTATTGTACCAGGAAAAACACAAACATGAAATGTTTACAAAAATGCAGTACAATTGGCGGCCTTATTGCTTATAGAAATTAGCGACGAGCCCCGGGCGCGCCGAATTGAATCGACCGCAGATGCGATTCGATTTAACTCTGCGCGCCTCAGTCGACACGGAGTGCTCGGATGAGGATGCGGATGCGCGCCAGCGTATTTTTATATCGTTTTAAAAATCTTTATTTAATGTCGCGTACCCAGTATTTTAGAACAAGCCGTTTCTCTTTTCTCATCTCATCTCTTCATCCGAGCTGTCCATGACGCAAAACGACCTAATTTGATGAAGAGTTACGAAGAATCAACAATTCAATTCGATTATTCAGAGATGGACGCACGAGGAATAAATGCGACTCGCTTCGATTTGACGCGTTGCTCTGGGCATGGGACCATAATCCAGGCGCGGGTAGGTACTTTAGTAAATTAAGTTAGTAATACATTGTCTGCACACACCCCTTACTCGTAGAGCGGAAATTGTCAATCGTTGTCCATCCTCATCAACACCCACTTTGTTCACAGTGTGGAAAGCACCCAGAGCACGGCCGCAGAACCATGGTGAAGGCACGCAAGTACGTCTGCAAGAAACATTTCCAAGGAGTCCCGAAGAAGGACGACTTCGAAGTAGTGGAGTACGAGACACCAGAGCTTAAAGACGGCGAGTTTCTGGTGAAAACAGAGTTCATCAGTGTGGACCCTTATCTCCGCGCGTACAACGGACGCAGCCCCGTCCCATACGACCAATTCAGCTACCAGGTGGGAGTAGTCCAAGAGTCCAAGAACTCACAGTACCCCGTCGGCTCCCGGGCGGTCTCTCACAAGGGATGGGCCGACTACGTTGTTTTAGGGGGCAAGAAGAGCGGCCACTTCCTGGACATGATGTACAAGCTGCCTGACTTGCACGGCCTCTCTCCGTCCGTCGGCGTCGGCGCCGTCGGCATGCCCGGAGCGACCGCCTACTTCGGTTTTCTAGAGCTCTGCCAACCCAAAGCCGGTGAGACGGTCGTGGTGACTGGCGCCGCGGGCGCTGTGGGCTCCCTGGTCGGACAGATCGCCAAGATCAAGGGCTGTAAGGTGATCGGCTTCGCCGGCTCCGACGACAAAGTCCAGTGGCTGGAAAAGGACCTGGGTTTCGACAAGGCGTTAAACTACAAGAAGGTGGACATTGCCAGGGCCCTGAAAGAGGCCGCGCCTAAGGGCGTCGACTGCTACTTCGATAATGTCGGCGGAGAGATCAGCAGCATCATAATGAGCCAAATGAACGAGTTCGGACGCGTTTCCGTGTGTGGGAGCATCAGCTCCTACAACGAGGATCCCTCGAAGTTGCCTAAGGCCACGCTCTTGCAACCGTCCTTGGTTTTCAAGCAGTTGAAGGTCGAGGGTTTCCTCGTAACCCGGTGGGCGGATAAATGGGACGTAGCCTTCCTCGAGCTGATCAAGTGGATCGAGTCGGGACAGCTGAAGGTCAAGGAGCATGTGACCGATGGTTTTGACAAGCTGTACGATGCATTTGTTGGTATGCTAGCCGGTGAGAACTTTGGCAAGGCTGTGGTTAAGGTTTAGAGTCGAGAACAAAGTTAATAACTTGCAAATATTTTCTAAGGGCTACTTTGTGTAAAAATGATTATAAAGAATGCCACAATATGAAGTGAACAAATCAAGAAGTTATTAAATGATTTATTGTTGTACCTACCGTATACTCCAAAAATACAGAAGACTTTATTTTCAAATTGTTTATTATTCTTATTCCAACCCTAATTCATACATTAAAGAATAACTTATTCATAACTTAAATGTTGTAGGGAGAACTATTTAATAATTGGGGTCAACAATTAGTATGAAGGTACTGCTAAATCTAGATTTTTTTGGACTAATTGGAAGAGACAAAACGCTATGTATATTCAGTCGGGGCTTCTTAGATCCAATTTTCAATAGATATGACTTACTACTTTCAGGGTCGATATTTGAACAGCTCAATATAGACGCGAAAATTCACACAGGTATATGCTGTCTCCTCTTTATTGTGCCTGACGATTGAATAATCGCCCCTTATATAAAACTACGCAATAAACGCCACTTACACTCGAGTGAGGAGGTTGCATCCGCGTACATTTCTTAAATCATTTAACCTTCGTTAAGTGGTAATGGTATTACCTTCATATTTTGGACTATTTTAAATATATTACATTAGGTTCTAAAATTATTATTTTTTTTTTTAAATTAACACTGTCGTTTTTAAAGGGGCACGCTCCCGCACACCAAAGGTTAAATCTTCTGTACTTTTACACTTACTTCAAGGACAGTGACACGTAATCTACAGGAGGGCTAGTCTCTTAAATACATAACTGTTCAATAGAGTGATATTAATACTGTTGTTTCATTGACACTTGGTATTCAACAAAACAATCGCATTCCAATTGTATAAGCCGCGCAACTTAACTCCGTGCCTCGCACGATACGATCTTCTTCGCGAGAGATGCCTATTTAATTTGCGCGGGTTATACCGTTGAAATGACGTTGAATCGACACGCTAACAAGAATGACATTGTAATCCTATTTCTTAGCAGACTACTAAATAGCGTTAAATAACAGCCATTGTCGTGCTTATATCACTCGACAACGATGCGTTTATTTGACTCTAGACCCTGATGTCACCGTTTGTCACTGACAGCAAATTAATCGTAGAGGAGTCATAAAAATGTATATTATTTCAGTTTACAGTACATTACTTGGTTACCATTGTTGTTTGTATATGAGGAGCGTCGGAACAAAAACCGAGAAATCACAATTTTTTTATGCCTATTGATTGCATAAAAACGGGTCAAAAACTGAATGTAAACCGATGAATAAGTCTTGCCGAACGATGATGACAATTGGAATAAAAACCGATAAATCCTGTATCATTTTTAGGTTCTCTATAGTGAAGCGGCCTTATTTTTAAATTTGACAGTTTACGCGATTTCCCACAAAAGTAACGAAAGTGATTTATCGGTTTTTGTTCCAACGCTCCTCATATTGTTTTAGAATTGCTGCAGTTAGAACCTTCATTTAGTTCACACTAGTTCAGTCTTCACAAAGAAATCGCGAGGAAATTTTTTGCCCATTTCGTGTCAAGACGTGATTTTGATCGGTCCCTCTGTCCACACGCACATTGATCTTGGCAGAATTTGTCGACATCGGTTGGTTGCCTTCTCAACAAGAAGTAGAATAGAACTGTAATGTTATTTTTTTACAGTCAATACCGTTACAGGCACTTACACTCTGTTATGTTAAGTGTTATTAAATAAAAATAAAGTCGTTCATACGATTTTGGTTTTTTCATCGAAATTGTATAAAAAATTGATTGTCACACAAGCAAGACATCGCAATCCTCGGTCTGATTAGCTGTGTATACTATTACGACTTAATTTTTCTTCTAAGTTACTAATTTTCATACATTTCGATGAAAAAAACAAAAATCGTATTTTGGTTGGTGGGTAAAGTTTTTTTGACATGTGACATTTTGCAATATGAACGACAATTTAAATAGTATGAGGCAAAGGGGATGACCAACTGATACTGCAACTAATACTGGTAAATTACTGAATTAACTATCAATCAACTTGTAAATAGTAAAGCTTATCGGTTTTATTTATAAAAAACACGATTCTCGAAAACACACGTCAGATGCAGTTTAAATAATCTGTGGTAACGTCTTTCCCTTTACCACAGACTATTTAAATTACTTCGAGGAGTGTTTTAACCTCCTCAGTCCAGACCTTGAAAATAACAATGGTCTTCAATTGTTATTTTCAATTGAAGACCATTGTTATATTCAAGGTCAGGACTGAGGAGGTTACGAGTAAGGGATCATGTTTTTATAAACAAGACTGTACCTATAACTTTTGCCTGGAAATCAATTTGCGTGATACTACCCTGCCGTAATACAATGTATACCAGTACGGAGGGTGGTGGACCTTTTCGCACATGTTACCAATACTTACAGTTGATTTTACTTACTGAACCATGTAAATGCTGAACGAATGAATTAAATTTTGTCATTCTTTTTATTCTCAAATAAACTATCAGAAGGCCGCTTTCTGAATTGAGAATTCCATTAAGTAAATACTTAAGTAACGTTCTGTCTCGCTCCGTTCTGAGAAATTCTAACAGAGAGCACTACAGTTAACTATTCACTTAGCGAAATTCTCAATTCAGAAACTGGCCCTAAGGCGCACTTGCACAACTTTTCAAACATGTACCTAATATATTTTATTTAAATCGATTTTTATATAGAGATTTTAAGTTAAGTAGGTACTACTTAAGCCACTTTCGCCCCTTCGCACTCCGGGCGCTGCAGCGGAAGAGGTGTTACCAAGTTCGCCGGGACACCTAGTAAGTAAATAAATGTATTTCTTTGCAGCCACGTTTGAGAAGTGGTACAAGTCGGCCTTAGAATGTAACACGCCTCAAAATAACCAGAAATTAAGGCCTCTAAACGTTCTACTTCGAACCCTTTACTACTCTACATCTAACTACAAGCAGTATCGACAAATGATGATACGGTTGACTTCTCATTAAAATTCTTCTGAAAATTATAGAAATGGTAGGTACATTAATAAATAAAAAAACTAAAGAACGTGTTATTGATATAAAGCAAAACCTGAGAACCGTTTCTTCCGAATCGATAATTAAACCACTTCCAATAATAGATTTGAAAACTACTTCCTATTGGCAAAAGTTTAAAATTGACAATATTCATTTTTAATTTTTAATAAAGTTTAGAAACCTGACGCGGCCGAAAAAATTGAGAATTTAAAATTTTTTGCTTAGGGGAAATGATTTAATAATAGGTACCTACTAAAGAAACGGCTTTCAGGGTTTGCTTTAATTAAATAACACTGTATACAGGGTTTCCTCTAAAATGCTCTATTCCTACACCACCCCAAATTAGAGTTAGTGTTTTGCAACAACTTTAGTTCTACAAGTCTTTTCATGGATATATTTTTCAAAATACTATATCACATTCTCGCATTACTAATGCCGTAGCCTTAGTATTGCATAGAAGAATGTGCGTTTTAAGTACCTAACACATGTGTGTTAGTATTATCTGTCAAAAAGCAACATTACAGCAGAAAACGCCGAAAAAAATTATAAACTTTTTTTTATCAAAAAAAAAATTTCGCAAGTAGTACAAAACTTGTCATAAATGACAAGCTCAAACGGACGTGATTCAGGAATTACGCATAGACGAGAGGTAAACCTTGAGGTAACCCAATAGACAAGAGAAAATCTGTCACAATCCGCCGATACAAACACGAGCGTCCAGCGTCCACCTATCTGGTTCACGTGCTGGCCTTCTTCGGCGCGGATTCCTCAGCACTCTCGCTGGACTTCCTCTTCCGCTTGATGAGGTGCGAGATGTTGGTAGCAGCTGGCTTGGGCTCTGCAGAGCTAGATGTGCCCGCGCCGTTCGTGGCGGCCGCCTCTCCGTTCGAAGACATCAGAGTCTCGCGGACGCGCTTGATCGTCTGTGGAGGGCGTGTTAATGGAGAACTTGCGGAAAGAAATGTTTTGATAACAGCATAAACTCACGCCTATATCCGTAAATCATCATCATCAGCCATTTGACTCCCACTGCAGGACATAGGCCTCCTTTGTGGTTTTCATAACCAAGAGGGTTTTTGCCATAATCACCCACGCTTGGCAGGCGGATTGGCGATCGCAGTATCGATTGGAATCTCAGGAAGACGCTGCTGCCCGTCTCCTGGTTGATTTCCTTAGTCGCCTTCTACGACATCCACGGAAGGAAATGGAGTGACGCTATTCTTAATCCGGCGCCGCACGGATAATTTGACAGTACGCTTTTAATTATTCTAAATAATTTTATTTTCTTCGTACGTGTAGTATAAAGCACTATGTATCACTCGGGAGAAGGTTCTATTTGTGTTCTCGAGTTTGCGCTGCGAGTCGGGTTTCAACATACTCCCGCATATTTAACTTCTGCTATATCGGCCTTTCTTTATTATACGGCCCTAGTTGTGTAAATAACTATTTCAATGCAGTTGCTCGTAAAGTTTTCTTTTTTGTGTAACAAAATTACCGACTCTTTATTTCACGCGTGAAATAAAACAGTACTGAAATCCTTTATTTCACGCGTGAATAAAGTATTTTTTTAAGTTTTTGACTATGTGGTGCATGGTGCAAGTCATAAAATTTAAAAAATTACAAAGATGCAAGGAGGTTATGCTGTCCAAAAAAAAAAATTATTTATAAGTATGCGCGCTCTAGCAATAATTGAATGATGATAAACACCATAACACATAAAATTCTTGATTATCTCATTTAAAAATGCGTGTTTTGTTTCCACAAACAAAAATATTTTTCACATTATTGGCTGTATGTAGGTATACTGTACCTTTGCCTCAAGAAAAAAAAAACTGTATGAAACGCGCTCTCTGCAAAGAAAGCACGCCATTTTGTTGTAAATAGGATTTGGTGAAATAAAATTACTTTGTTGTATTTCCTCGCAAAATGCATTGAAAAATGTTGTCAGATACTTGAGCGTAATAGGTTTTTATCCGAATGCGTGCCATTGGCACCTTACTTTCCGCACGTGTATCTTAAATAACTTTTTTTTTTTCATTGGTGGCGCGTTACGGGCGTTGAGCCCCATAATAGATAAATAAAAATGTTACTTCATGTGCGGGAGATCCTAGGTTCGAATACCGGCAGGTTCCGAACCAATAACAGAAACTCAGTTTCAATGACTGAGTTTCTGTCATTGGTTGCACGGGTAGTAGGTACGATGGCACGAATCAGGCGTTTTGTGCCAGCAAAATGTTAGAATTTGACAATTAATGTAGGTACTTTTAAAACGCGCGACTAGCGTCGCTGTACTACCCGTGCTGTGTCGTTTACTCGTTCGTCAGGTTTCTGATTTGAAAATCCCACAATTGAAATAAGTAAGAATGGTTTCCTCCATGTAGGTTTCTCATAAAACTGGTTGAAGATGAATTTAAGTATCGCGTATAAAATTTAAAAAAAAGTCTTTCACCAGTATTTAGTATGGATATTCAGGGTGGGCATAGGCTTTACCAATCCTTGGCTTTAGGCTAATCTGTTTACCACGCGAACGTAGCCGCGGGCGCTTCTAGTACTTTCTTTGTGGCAATAATAATAATCTGTGAGAGATGGCATTTGGGGGAAAAGGCCTTTACCCAGCAGTGGGCAGATAATGATGATGATGATAGTGATGGTGACGATGATGATGAGGAAATAATAATCCGACCGGCGAGGTTGGCGTGAAGGTGACGAAGCCTATGCCCAACAGTGGGCGTCTTTCATGGACTGTTTGGATATATATTCCAATTACAGGCAGATACGCCGCTCGATACTAATTAAATAAGGCAGTCTCTGTCCAAGTGTGGGTGTTTTTTCATTATTGTTATGCCCTTCTCTCAAGATCAATAAAAATACTCACCAATTCTTTAGTAATGTTATAAAAATGGAACTTTGGGCAAACTTATCTGAGGGAGACATCAATGGCCATGTCTGATCAGTTTAATGATTCAAAGGAACTATACTCTAAATTGTTTACTTATTACCACATGGCCATTAATGTATTGGGTTGCACCTGCAAATGAGACAAAACTTGGATTTCGAAAAAAAAAAAACTTTTATTTTGTTCCAAAAATGGTTTACAACACAATACAAAAATGGCCTCATTATGGTAAAAAGTGTCCTTAAATTCTAAATCAGTACGTAAATCTAAGAGTTTTAAACACTTAAAAACTGCGAGACTTTAGTTCGAGATTAAAGGCACAATCAGTCAATTTGGACGAGTTTTAAAATAACAATAATACTGATAAAAACGAAAGTCTTCAGAAAACATTTAGTCATGCAAAGATAAGTAATATCACAATTTAAACAGGACGATACTAATTTTGGCACACAATAACTTATGAACACTATTCATGGTACGGAATAACTATGTACCAATTTTGAAAATGGAATGTTTTGATCGTTAATTGAATTGTTTTCTTTTTTCTTAAAACTAAAGGAACTTTCTTAAAGTCGCCAGTTTAACCCTTCGAAACCCAGGATTTGAGACCTCAAAACTTCTAAAGCCCAGAGGTATTTTGCAAAATTTTGCGCGTCAACTCGAGTGGACGCTGGGCGTTCACGTAGATTTCGCAAAACTGTCAAACGGCAACTAGAGTTGACGCTGGGCCCCTTGATACTCACACTACAGGATGTTCCAATAAGTGAAAATATCAATGAATTTTATATGCTAGCTTTTGCCCGCAACTTCGTACGCGTTATTACTAATAAAGTTCAACGGTTAGATAAACAGCGTTTATTCATGTACAAAATGAAAAGAAAAGCAAGATAATTGAAAATGGTAAATAAATCGTTATTGTTTACTGTTATTGGTAGGTTCTTGTCGAATAAATAAAATAAAATGCTACAATTTTCTAGAATATATTTGTCCTTTATTTATTTTCTGTAGACAATCAATCAAAATACAGTGAAAAGATTGAAATAAAATCGTTTTTTTCGGCTACTATTTCAATTATTCAAGTAAAGTGGTATAGGAAAACGAGAAATATAATTCCTTAAAAAGCGCCACCCGTCGCCGAATGAAAACGAGTTTAATACCAATAGAATACAGACTTTATTTAACCAGGCAAGGTAAATAAATAAACATACTATGCATACCGACGGCGCTATCTCCACCTCTTGCACCCTCGTGGCGTATTCATGATCATACTCTATGTATTCGATCTAGCAACAAGCATAATAATTATTACAACCCATAAAATATGCGAACTGCACTAAAGGTAAATTATTCTTTTTTTCTTTACTCATATTATTATACTATTTACAAATCATACCATACCTCATACTCGCCTACGGTCCTTATCTCTTCATCTGACATATATTCGCTCCATATTGGTCAAAGGTAGTCTAAAAAAAAAAAGGTAAATATATAAGTCAGCTAAGCAACAGAAAAAAAAACGATGACTTTACTTCAAAATTTTTGAACAAAATATCGACTTTCAGATTTTTTTCAAACTACTTATAGTCGCATGCTGAAATATATATAAAACTACAGTTGACGCTCGGCGCGTATGAAAAAAAAGTGATGTCCAACGGAGTTGACGCTGGGGTCTGAAGGTATAAAATAAAATTTGAACACGCTGTATTTGGTAACTTTTCACAAACATGGCGGCGACAGAATTACTCAAGTTGATTTGCAAGCTAAATGTGCTAATAATGAAACTTATTTTGAAAAACTAATTACACCAATAGATTCCTGATGAAATTTTCTATAAACAGAAGCGAAAATAATAACAAGTATACTTTCATGATTATAGAAATAAAACACTAAACCTGTATAGCTAACCTCCTTGTCGTACTGACCCCTTTTTCGATTCAAGTTTCTGACTTATGGACTACTATAAACTTACCCTTTTATACACTAACACTAAATATACACTATTTAAAATTGAAATAATACTTACAACACATTTTCCAACAATAAACACAAGTAATATATTGCAAGAAAAGCGAGCGTCGTTCATGCGTGGTTCCGCCAACTTCAAACTAAAACAACGTCGAAATCTGTCAAATGTACCATAGAGTATCATACATCATTTGATTGGTTATTAAATTTTCCTTCATTCATTCACACATTCTACAAGTCGAAATATACCTTAAAACAAGCAACGATGGTTTAAAGTAGGGTGAAAAGTGCCGTCCATCCGAGTTGACGCTGGGCGCCTGTGCAAAATCGCGCTGTCAAACGGAGTTGACGCTGGGGTTCGAAAAGTTAAACATTATGACTGGCATTGACATACAATCTGTTTTCCTCCCTCAACATCATTTCGCGCAGCATTTTCCTAGTCTCCTCAACACATTCGCACGGTCTTACCTCCGCTTTGTAGTCCATCATGTCCTGTATTTTCTCCCGGATTTCTGGCAGCAGCTCCTTTAATTCTTTAATCTCGCCCTCGACAGAGTACTGTGGGTCGGTGGCAGTGTATTTCTTTACAGTAGCGTCTTCGGTAGCCGCCGCGGGGTTCTCCAGAGTTTTGATGCGAGTTTCTAGAATGTTCGCTGCGTTCTTGAAGTGGGTTATAGCGTCTTCGAAGTTGGAGGCTAGCGAGTTCGCGAGACCTGCAGTAGATGGTGTTGTTAAAGTTAGTACTATTCGCGTTTAATATCGGGGGACAAGACTGTAGATTTATAAAATATTGCAAAGTAATGATAGCTCGTGTTTTACATTCAAATAAATGTCGGAGTTTTGTTCCCACTTGGGGCCACGATAATTGTACAAATGCCTTTCCATGTTTACAAACATCCTTGTCAGGTTACCATATCACAGGGTATCTTAGTTTGGAACCAGTGGCGTATAACAAAAGTTCTCAAAACCACTGAATTTGACTGATGTTTTTAATAGATTATTAACGCCACAAACACGTTTGTGTGAGTGAACTTGAAGCGCAATGCAATAGAAACGTCTGTGAAAGGCACTGTCTTCAGAATCATTTCTTGCACTTTACAAGTGATTGTAATATGTGGACATTATATTGTTTTGGAATTTTCACCTTTTGAGACAGGGAATATGTTGTTATATGTTGCCTACTTACCGATTTGGTAGTGCGTTTCGGCAATACGCCTGTCATCGCTACGGTATAGCTCCTTTTGCAGCTCCAGACAGCTTTCTGCAACAGAAGTATCAATTTAGACTCTTCTAGCACCTAGTGTTTACGTAATTTGTAATGGAATTAAGACAACACTAGTTCCGCCTAATGGGCGCCACTGAACGTGATCAGTCTGTCTTCCCAAGTAGCTGGATAGACATAGTGGAATGGGAGATATACCCAGATCATGAATTGTCATGAATGATCAACTGTTCAGCAATATTACTGTTCTGTTCACTGCTAGTGTTTGTTTCCTATGATCGAGAACACCTGGTAGATTTTTCACATATGTTGGATGAAAGCTGTCAAATTTGAACCCACTAACCCCCGGTTTCTCGTACTATAACAAGCTGTTAATCTACTGTTAACAGCTGTCAGTGGTTTTTTTGGAATGCGGTTTGGTCAATTGACAGCTGTTAACAGTAGATTAACAGCGTGTTAGTGTACGAGAAACCGGGGGTAAGATGCTCAGAACATCAATCATTGGAATCAACTACATACATGCTTTTCAGGAACAATCCAAAGAATGCAGCCAATTTACATAGTAGAGTGTCCATCAATTAGGAATATCCAGCACTGTAGTAATCTCAAAGCCTAAAAAAGGTACTTACAATAGGCGAATTCTGTAGCGAACGGCCTACATTAAGGCGATGTCTTCCACCCAGCTCAACTTTCTAAAGAAATAAGAATTTCTGGTCCAAACTCACGCATATCCAGCACGGCCTTGTCGTAAGTCTCGCTCTCGAGCGCCACCTCGCCTAAGGCCAGGTGGGCGTCGGCCAAGAGCGCGCAGCTTCCCGGCGACTCTGCGCTCTACGGCCTTAGCATACGAACTAAATTACCTGTGGTCAAGCAGGCGACTTGGGGCCATCATTCATTCAAACCTACCTCTAGCGAGAGCGACCCGTGCTTGAGTCTCAGCCGCCCGCAATGCGCGCGTGCACTTTTTCTTTTGCGCTCCATGATCTACAGTCATAATAAACCAAATAGCTTGCCTTGTTAAACAGGTATCGAAACCAGATTCAAGCCATGAATGATCACAACTCTCTAAATATATCTGTTATGCTCACTGATAGTGTATGTTTCCTATTACCGAGATACCTAACCTTACCTTGCCTTACCGACACAGTAGATTTTTCACATAAGTTATATGAAAGAACTGTCAAATTTTGTATTTGTATTAACCCACCAAGACGATTTCAAATCAATTATATGCCTTTTAAGAACCATCCAAAGAATTCAGCCAATTTACATAGTACCGTGTCCACCATTAGGAATCTTCAGCGCTGCTGTAAACTTAATATACTTACCAGCCCTTCTTTATAAAGCAGCAAGCAATAAGAAAGTCTGGTCCAAACTCACGCATATCCAGCACGGCCTTGTCGTAAGTCTCACTCTCGAGCGCCACTTCGCCTAAGGCCAGATGGACGTCGGCCAAGAGCGCGCGGCTCGAGTCGCCGCCGCTCGCCACGCGCTTCGCCAGAATGCTGCGGGCCAGATCTGCGAAAGTACCATTTTGAGTTTAAAAAAAAACAATTAAATAAATAAACAACTTCCACAAAACAGAACCGGTTTGTCCCACTGTGTGTGTGGGACGTTGCTAAAACCGTGGTAATGAAAACAGCCGTTAGGTAGTTAGCCCTGACCCTATATTACGCGGACCAAATCCTGAGCGATTCTAAATTCCATACTAAATGCTATCGCAAACGTCAGGATACCGATAGGATTTAGTGCGCGTAATTAGGCCTCTGAGATTTCCGCACTTAGCCTCATAGTTGTGTATTGTACGTAGCAAGCGCTGAGGCATGTAAATACCTCAGACATTAGGGTTTCCTCACGATGCTTTCCTTCACAATTAGCGTTCCGTATAGGTAAATTTAATCTTTGTTAGTCCACATTAGTTCGCTGCACCACTGTTCTGTCTATTAATTTCTTATTTACACTTTTTGATATTATTATTTGATTATATTTTTTTGTTATTATTTATTGATTAGGTACCTATATATATTCAACTGAATTGAATTGATTGAATCTATGTGTTCTCTATCTATCTATATTTTTTTATTGATTGTTTTATACATTATATTTCTTTTTGATTTTTATGCCTTCCGGCAGCGCCACCTTGGCAGGCCGGCCTGACGGTGTCGCCATTTAGTGTTGAAGGTCCGAGATTAGGGATATTATTGAAACGCCATCTATTATGGATTAACGTTGTGTATTTTACTGGGTCGCGAGAAGAGAGCATGTTACAATTTATATCACTATGAATGTGTGGGTGAGGTGTCACCACACTAAAAGTGTTGCTACTACAAGTTCACAAACGTACGTAACTTAAAAAACAAAGTCATTGGTACACGCCGGGATTCGAACTGACGACCTCCCGAATGTGACGCCAGCGTTCTACCGTTGCGCCACCACCGCTCTTTAAAACGATCATGCAGTATCTGAACGCAGCCATTCCGGGCTTTGCTCTGGGGTGTTTTGTCTGTGGCGCCTCGCACTGCGTTATACGCCATGTCAAGTAATTTTGTGTGCTCTTCAAATAAACCAATATTAGTTAATTATTGAGTTTCCATTAAAATCATTACACATATAGAGGAAAAAGTTGGTTTTTAGGGTTCCATAAATCAAAAGGAAAAACCGGAACCCTTAGGATCACGTAGGTAATATAATAGGAGTACATACTTTATTGCACACGAAACATAACGTAACATAACTTTGTCGTCCGTCCGTCCGTCCGTCTGTCTGTCAAGAACCTTTATCTCGGGAACGCGTGGAGGGATCGAGTTGAAATTATAAAACAAATAATCCCTTCAAGCTGTGAAAACAAATCAAACTTCTTAGTTAACGTAAAAAAAGATACGGCCGTTTATGCCGCACAAAACGTATTTCGACCATTGAATTTATGATTTCGACACTCAAGGGAATCCAAATTTGAAGAGTACTTTCCGTTGACCTAGAACTATGAAATTTGGTAAGTAATATCGTCTTATGCTACAAGTACAGGGACAAATCTGGAACTATACATTTGTACATAAATCATAAAAAAGATTTCTTTGAAGTTCGGAAAAAGCTCGGAAAACTACAAGACTCTATTCCTGAACTATTTATAATACGTAAGTACCTACAAATTTGTATGGAACCCTCGGTGGGCGAGTCCGACTCGCACTTGTCCGGTATTTAAGTTTCCATAACCGAAGTGTGGAAATGAGACCCTATACGCGCAACGTCTGTCTCTCAAACTTAGGAAGGGCTTTATTTATTGAACCATAATAGCCTTTTAGTCTGAAAATTATTTAATCTGATTAGAAAGTTAATATGCCTGTATTTTATCAGTTTCTAAGACTTCTTTAGGTTAATATTAACTTACCAAGCATTTCCCAAGCAAGCTGTAGGTTGTCCACATCGTCCTCATTCTCCATATCTACTGTTGATTCCTCATTGGCTTCCTCATTTGATGGGCCCTGTGAAATAATTTAGTTATGAATTTTATTAGTATTTTTCATACATGATGATGATGATTCTTTCCGACCGGGTTCGGTCACGGCTACTGATACGGCTAGGGAGATCTTGGCTTTAAGGGTGCAGTTGCACCGACTACAAGTAAGTTTCCCATTTGAGTAGTGTTATTGTATGGCAGCTGGTGGTCTTGTCTTTTTAGGGTTCCGCGCCCAAAGGATAAAGGACCCTATTACTAAGGCTCCGCTGTCTGTCTGTCCGTCCGTCCGTCCGTCCGTCACCAGTCTGTATCTCATGAACCGTGATAGTTGAAAGACAGTTGAAATTTTCACAGATGATGTATTTCTCTTGCCGCTATAACAACAAATACTAAACACAGAATAAAATAAATATTTACGGGGGGCTCCCATACAAAAACCGTGATTTTTTTGGCGTTTTCGCTTGATATTAATAACGGCAACAGGTAGACGCTTGAAATACTCAAATGTTGATAGATAATGGTACGGAACCCTACGTGCGCGAGTCCGACCGGTTTCTTTTTTCATACATAGTAATATACTAAACGGTTTCAACCGGTCTGTACTCGCCACTTGTCTACCCGTGACCACGGCAGCTGCAACGTTCCCGAAACATGGGAAATCTAAGGTAATTTAAATAATCGCAGTTAGACCCGTTTAATATACTCGTATTATTATGAATTGCTAAAAATTACTCATACTTACGGAAATGATGAGTAAACCCTAAAATGTAACTTGTCTAACCAAATAAAAATAAGGTAAAAGGCCTCTTCTTTTACAGAAATGTGCCATGGAGACCAAATGTTATAAATACCATAAGGTTTTTCCCTATAAAGACTATACAACTTATATGAAAAATCTACTCTCTGTAGATTTGTGACTAATTTACTACTAATAAATTTTATATTTAAATTACTGTTAACAATTGTTAGTTAGCCAGTGTATATAAAAATAAAAAGTGACTGCTGTTAACAGAAGACTCAAAGATTGTTGGTGTGCGAGAAACTAGGGGGTAAGGCAGTTTATCCACTGAGACGCCAACGGGAACGAGATTACGGTGCCAAAGTAGTGTTACACATTTACTAAAGCAATCCTGATGTCAACGAGAAACAAGAATTGCTTCTAAACTTACCTTCAAAAATAACAATGTCTCATTGGCATTCATTCTCACTGGCAGTGGACAAGCACCCATATATTTTTGAACTTGTATATAACTATAAAAAAATGGACAAATAGTTTAATTCTTTAAAATTACTCTTCTAAATACTTACAGGCTTATCAGCATTAGCACTGGAGCTGCCCGCAGCTTCCTGTGTGGATGTGGACTCAGATTTCTCATCCTCACCATTCATTTTGTCAGCCTCGTCATGCTTGCTATTTTCCACAGCTTTTTCATCCTCCACTTGTTCTCCGTTTTCTTGCTCTATACCTAACAAAATTATTAGTATAAATAAGCTATGCATTTAACCATCTGGCGCCAATCAGTTACGAAAGAGGCGAAAAAACTCCAGTTAGGATGGGAAGACCTCAAAGTCGCCGCTCAAGACCGCAGCGTGTGGATCTTTAATAAAGGAGCTACATCCCTGAAGGGGGACAACAGGATATAAGTTAGCAGTATGTAAGTACGGTATGTAAGAAACTATCCAGACCAGCCAGCAAACATTGTCCTAGCATTCTAATCATATTGCAATAAGCAAGAGGATGCATTGTTTAGCTTCTTCTTCTTAAAGTGCCTCTCCGTCACTGGAGGTTGGCAGTCAGCTCTTTACAACTGTCTCTGTTCAGTGCAATTCTAAACAGTTCCTCCGCAGTTTTAACATCGGTCCACTATTTGATGTTGCACAACCAAGACACCTTTCTCCTGCCCTATTTCCTATTTCCTTCCACCTTGCCCATCATAATGGTCTGCAGCAATTGCTATCTCCTACTTTGTATGGCCTAAGTAGGCTACTTTCCACTGCTAAATGGTGCGAACAAGAAGAACAACAAGACCTTCTTTTGCATCCATCTAAGGACTTCGACGTTGGTCACTTTCTAAGTCCAGCTGATCTGGAACATTCGTCAGTAGCACCACATCTCGAAAGCCGTGAGTCGTATTCTGAGATCTTCCTTTATGGTCCATGACTCGCACCCGTAAAGAATGGCAGGCCATATGTAACAATGCAGGATCTTATTGTGGCGTTTGATGGAAAGTTGCTGACAGCACAGAACTTTACTCAAGGTCATGAATTAGGCTTGAGCTATCACAATACGCACTTGCATTTCAGTATCACTTTCCCATGATCCGAGATACTTGTACTTGTCTACTCTTTCCTAAGATTCCTAAGTCCACCATGAAACCACCATGAATAATGTCTTAGAGACATTGCTGCTTTAATGACATGGATTATAACAAAAAAATTATAAGCTCAAGAATACTTGCTAGAATAAAATTATGCCCTCAAAATGAGGGCACCAATATCTTTAGATTGCTGCAGATTAGTACGTCAAGAATGTTGATGGACATTCAACAAAAAGCCTTCCAGTTTTTTGGTCCATCATTATTATGTAAAAATAATAATCAAATAATAATAATAACTTCCACACAATACAATCATTTGTCTTGATCTCAAACTAGACAACACTATGTGTTGTGTGTGTTGTTATGTGGCAAGGATGCCACAAACAAGGAATAACACACTGGGCCCATTCAAATAGTTATTTGATAGAACTTTTCACATTATGCAAAATTTTCATGCTTGTTGCTGATTTGGCACAGTGAAATGTAGTCTTTGGTGGGTAGGCATATTATATTACTATAATACCTCAGTTAGTTCAACTTACCCTCGTCTTCATCATCATCGTCATTCTCTTCAGCATTGCCACCCCCAGGCATGCCATCACCCAAAACTCCACTCTCTTCTCGGGATAATCCTAGGAGAGCCTTACCATACCTGGAAATTAACAAAATGCTTTTTTAACATGAGAATTGTGACTTGAAAACACAAACACAAACAAATATAAGCAAAATTTTAAATGTGAGGGTAAGTATTTCTTTATGGTACAAGAAATACCTGACCGATTGCTTATAATCAGTTAGTCACTCAAAAAAAAAGAGTGTAGTTATCCCTCCTGCTCATGATTGGAATAGATCTTTTTTTGAGATCCAGTAAGACAATTACATGCAAGCAAGGTTGTTGACTTCTTGGAATCCCACAGGTGCCCGATTTAGTGATTTCTCTGCTGTTCCAAAAACTCTGTTGACCACAACGTCAAAGCTAACATTAAGAGGCAAATCCTCACCACAGGTAGGCCTCAGCACACTGATCAGCCATGTCCCCATGCTCCTTGGCTAAGCCTTCGCAGGCCTTAGCCAAAACCTCGGCCGCTGCATTGTAGTCCCTTACAGCTAAATGTCTTCTTCCTGAAGCCAACAGCTCAGTGGGTGTTGGGGTCGCTTCGGAATCCGACATCTGAAACCAGTTGGCAATGTTTAACTTGTGTTTTAAAACTCCATACGTTTTGGCGCCAAACTGCACCGCATGGGACAAAACAATGGTTTCAGTTTGAAGCTATCGAAACCGATTTGCAAATGAGCCATCAATGAGTGGTATGACGAAACAAACAGGAAAGTAAACAAAATAAGGTTAGGGCAGGTGTATTTAATGTGCCCGCCCGAGTAACGGTTTTCACACAATACAATGCAATTATGGGACAAAGGGCTTCCGTCACATGTATATTGTAATCTGAGCTATTTTCATGACTTAATTAAACGTAAGCCAAGTTGATTGAAATAAGAACATGAAAAGAAACGTGAGAATACATAAAACTTGCGAGGCATAGTATCAGAAGTTCAAGAGTGAAAATTACGAATTTTTAAACCATCCTTACTTACGTTTATAAATAAAATAAATAATTTATTGGTGGCAAGTGGCAGAAGAGCGATAAAATTCCTCTAAAATCGAAGGTTTTCAATACTATTTCTTTTATTTGCGATGAGCAACTGAGCAGCCGTTTGTCAGTGTTGCCAGGTCAAAGTTTTACTTTACCCGGAGCCCGGCCTAAATTTACCCTAGAATCTGCATTATTTTGAATAAATACCCTAAAACATATTTTCTTAAATAAAACAGCGAAATATTTGTTCTTAAAACAATATATTATTGATAACATATAGCAACGAGTGTATCTTCTGCATCACTACCTTTTTTGTCATACATGCTATTATTAAATTTGTCCAACATTGCTTTTGAAGCGGTAAAATGAACGCAAGATTTGTGATATATGTTTAAATTGTATTAAGTTCTTTTTTGTGAGGTACTAATGTGACGTTACAATATTTGCATCTTGCAAAATTTTCTCCGGTAGAGTCAGGACTAATCCAATCTAAAAAATAAAAAAATAAAGTTCATTAAATCCACAAATTATTATCATTATTCATTAGCACTACCCATCTATAAAAAATACAAATATGGGGAATTTTTTTTCAACAGGCCACCCTTTTCAAAAAATGCTTCTGTGAATCTTTTGACATTTTTGTTGCCAATACGAACTTATATTTGCGCATTTGTCTATTTGCTTCCTTTGATGTGCGTTGAAAACCATGCCATGTTTGTCAAATAGGAAAACAAGGCTTTGCCAAAGACACCATCTACACATCGCAATGTTTCATCAAATAGGTACACAACTAGGCCAACACGAATCCCAACTAAAACTATAATTTCGCCATCAAAATGATAGCTTAATTAGAAAAACTGGACGTACCTTTCAGATTTGGGTCATACACGTAACGTAGTCTGTAATGGTCGCGTTCAGGAAAAATCCTTTCGTAGTTTTTCGCCGTCCAATATTACGAATATTATAATTAAAAATATTACGTGAATGGTTAATATTCCGAAATCCTCACTGAATTAAGTTTTTGTATTTGCAAGCACTAATAGTCAGACTATTACCCTAAAAATACCCTAGGAAAATTCATACCCTAAATATTACCCTGTATGATTAGTTTTACTCTAAATTTAGGGTAAATTACCCTAAGTTGGCATCACTGCCGTTTGTTCACTTCCGTTGATCCACAGACTATATAGACGTGATTACATACTCTTTGATATAGACATAATGTCATTTTATGTCATAGAGATCATTTTTTTTTTTTTTTATAATAGGTTTAACGGCTCTGGATACTAGTCCTTTTGAGCCTTTTCGTTTAGTTTATAAGTTACTTTAACACTTTCACTATTCACTATTTACAAGGTATTAATCGTATTCACTATGTATTTACAAAGTGGTGTGAAGGATCTTGGATCAGCAAGAAGTTCTTGAAGCCGCGTTGGAATATTATTTCCATAGATTGATTCGAGTTCTGTTATTAGAGTTAATCTGTGCAGGCCAAATTTTTGACAACTCAAGATATGGTGAGAAAGGTCAGCGTTATCCGTGCCACAATGTAAACATTTAGCGTCTTCAGCCAGATTGAGTCTATGGAGGTGAGTGCGAGTTTGACAGTGTCCAAATCTCATTCGGTTCACAATGGTTATATATTTCCGGCAGTTAACTTCCTTGTTTTTGTGATACCAAGGTTGGGCGGGCGGGCTTCCTTGAATATCTGCATACCAGCTCCCTTTATCTTTGCTGGTTTCTTTCCAATAATCGCACCATAATGATTTCAGATGTTCATTCAAAGGTGCGTGCAGATCAGTAAACGGCGTCTTCAGGTCGGTGGAATGGTCCTCGTCGGGTTCCATGTTTGCGGCTCGATCAACAACTTCGTTCCCTGTGATACCTCGGTGCGAAGGTACCCATAAAAACTTAACGTTTTTACCTCTAACATCTAAACTGTACAAAATATTCCTAATTTCATACACTAAATAATTTACACTATATCTGAAACAGTTACCTTCCAGAGCTGATAGAACACTTAATGAGTCAGATAATATAATAATCTCAGAGACATTAATATCTTGCACATGAACAAGAGCTTGGTAAATAGCATAAGCTTCAGCTGTGAAAATACTACAATTACCATCAATTTTAAAGCATTTTGTTCTTTTTAACTGTGGATCATAAAAAGCTGAGCTTACTCTACTTCCTGACTTAGAACCATCAGTATACAATGAATAAAGATGTTTATCCTCCAAAAATTCCAGCAGACTGTTTTGGTTAGTTATTGAATGTTGCTGTATAAAATCATTTTCTAAGAGTATCTTGAAATCAGTCTTATATAGAGGCCATAAACTTTCTTTATGCATATTTACAGATATACTATTTAGATGAATTATAATTCGTAGCAGAGTTGGAGTGTTACCATTTAATATTTGTGTAATATTTGCATATGGGCCAACTGAGTGGTGTAAGCTATCAATTGCTTGGTGTGGCACAATGTGGTCTAAGACACATCTATTGTTCTGAGCAATAAGTTTTAAACAAAATCTCTCAGCTAGTTGCAAACGTCTGAAATGTAGTGGAAGAATGCAGGCCTCGCATTGCATAGCATTAATTGGTGTTGAACACATAGCTCCAGTAATAATTCTAAGTGCTTTATTCTGAATAACATCTAGTTTTCTTAATGATACGAGGCTTGCATCCATGTAAGCAATACAACTATAATCAAAGTGACTCCTCATGATACTTTTGTACAACATAGACAGTATTTTGGGATCTGATCCCCAATGCACTCCGGCCAGAGACCGAAGTAAATTCAGTGCTTTAGATGCATTTTTAATGATATAATTTATATGACTTTCAAATGTTAACCTTTGATCTAGCAATATGCCAAGGAATTTCTTTTCATTTAACCAGGGTAAGGGGTTATTATTATATGTTACAAAGTTGTCACTAGCAGTATTTTTCTTTGAAAAAACCATTGCTCCACTCTTACTAGGGCTAATGTCTAATTTAAGTTTATTAGAATAATAGTTGTTTATCTGTACAAGAGCTTGGTTCAGATTATTTACAGCTATATTTACATCTTTATGTACAGAATATATTAATAAGTCATCTGCAAATTGCAGAAATTGAACACCCCTATGTGTCAGATAATTATTAATTTGACATGTATAAATGTTGTATAGCAAAGGAGATATAGTGGCTCCTTGCATAGTTCCTTTAAAGACTTGACCTGGTCCGTGTAAAATATTATTAAACTTTACATACATTGTTCTATTGTACAAGAATTTAAATATCCATTTACAGACACAGCCTGGGATACCAATCTCTGACAAGATGCTTACCAATATGGATGGATCAACATTATCAAAAGCACCTTGCACATCCAAGAATGCACAAACAGTGACCGATTGGCTATGAAATGAATTCTTTATGTCTGATATGAGAGAAGTGAAACTCTCAGTGGCGCTGCGACCTTTCCTAAAACCGAATTGTTGGTCAGGTAAGATTCTCTTTGATTCTACAAAATGATCAAGTCTCGTTTTAAGCATAAATTCAAATATTTTTCCCACACATGAAGACAAAGAGATTGGTCTGTAAGAATTGCAGTCGTCACTTGGTTTATTTAATTTTAAAATTGGTATGACACATTGTGTTTTCCAAGAATCTGGTATAGTCTGAGTTTCCCATAACAAGTTAAAAATGTCTAACAGGGTTCTTTGTGCATCTATGTGCATGTTCTTAATAAGTTTATAAGGAATATCGTCTAATCCAGGTGCAGTGTCTTTTCTAGACCTAATTGCAATAGTAAATTCTTGCATAGTAAAGGCACAAGAGAGAAAAGTACAATTTTCATTTCCATTTTGACTAAAGAAGTTATTTAATGAATCAATGTCTATTGCATTTACAGAAGGGGACGATGGTGCATACTTATCAATAAAAGCGGGAATCCATTCATCATTCTTTGGAGTCTTAGGTAATCGAATACGCTTAAATCTTTTAATATAATTCCAAATAGTACTAATAGGTGTATATCTGTTGAAAGATTCTACTAATTTAACCCAGCCATTTTTCTTTTTTTCCTTCAATAATCTCTTTTTAAATGCATCTAACTTTTTAAATTCAATGTAACTCGTTGTTGTGGAATCAGATCTATATGCATTTAAAGCTTCTTTGCTTTTTCTAACAGCGTCTGAACACTCACTGTCCCACCAGGGAACAGGTTTCCTTAAAATATTTTGATTAACTTTCTTAAACTTTGGTATGGTTAAATCCTTAATTTCCGTCAATTTTTCACAAAAAACATCGTAACTTTTAATTGGGTTAGAATAATCTAGGTTAAGTTGACCTAAGATCTTTTCTGTTTCAGATTCAAAGGTGGGCCAGTCGGCTTTTCTGTAAAGATAACGCTCTGCTTGGATACCAGTGTCATATTTCTCTACTGTGGTGTGGATATCAAGAATAGTTGGGAAATGATAACTACCCATGGCATCATTGTGTACTCTCCATTCACAGAGGGGAGCTACAGAAGGACTTATACAGGAAATGTCAATTGCAGAAGGTCTTTTTGTAGGACTACCTACTGTAGTAGAGGAACCTGAATTCAAAATGCATAAGTCATATTCATCTAATAAGTTATAAATGTCATTACCTCTTGAATTGGATCTAAGGCATCCAAAAGCAACATGATGTGCATTGAGATCACCTGACAATAGTATCGGACTTGGCAGCATATTTAATATTTGTTTGAGCCTCCTACATTGAAATCTGTGACGATTAGTATCCGGAGGATGAGCATATGTACAGAGTATCGATAAATTGCCAACATTGGTGGACAAAACTATAGCTGTTGACTGCAAATAATCATAAAAGGGTGTAGGAATTACTGAATATTTCAAATGTGATTTTATTAGAATTCCTACTCCTCCTCGTCCATCTTTTCCATTTTGAAATATAAAGTCGTAATTGGTAATTTTAAATGTACTTCTCTCTCTTAACCAAGTCTCATTTAAGAGACAAATGTCAATATCATTATCTTTTAAATAATTAATAAGCAAAGGCTTTTTGTTAACAGCTCCTTCAACATTAAATTGTGAAATTCTAATAAAAACTTTATCCATTTTGTTGCAGTGATTTAATTAATACTTCTTGGACAACAGAAGCATTGATCTTGCCCATATTACCGTTAGCTAATGTCACCAAGGCTCCAACCATGCCATTTAGAACAAAGTTGCTTTTTAATACTTCATCAATTAGTGTTGCATTTGGAATCGATTTGGGATTGGGTTTGGGAATGTCTTTTGAAACGTCCTTGTCTAATGGCAGTGTTATAGCTTTATTGTGTGTTCGTGCTTGTTTTAATGGGGGAAAATTTGTACTGTAATTTCTCACAATATTTTTGTCTTGGTTTCTGTGAGAGAAAGATGCAGCAATTTTTGCATAATTTTGTTTATTATTATTTTCTTCCATTTTGGTTTTTTTAATTGGACAGTCACGGGAAATTGCTAAATGAGGTCCATGACAATTGATGCATTTAATTTCTCCATCTTTCTTGCACTCCGAGAAGTGGTGCTCTTCAGAGCAGATCGAGCACTTTTGTGTAGATTTGCAAAACTTGGCTCCATGGTTAAACCTGAAGCATTTGAAGCATTGTAAGAGCGGAGCTCTGTATTCGTTCACCCTAAATCTATACAAGTCTAGGTAGACATAGTCAGGTAAGTTCTGCGACATAAATGTCACCGAGACGGAACTGTATGGAACCACCTCGCCGTTTACTTTGCGTGTGAAGCGACGCACGGTGATGATTTCGCATTCAGCCGAGAGTTGCTTGAACAGATCTTCGTTGCTGATTGTGGTAGGGACAAAACGAAGAACCCCGATTGTCTCCACCGACCTTGCTGGTATGTGTGCCTTAAAGAAGTGACTCTGCAGGAAATCCGCGTTCATCAAGAAGTTGTTTGCATTGATGGACTGACCGAAACAAACTCCAATCTTATTGGCATTGATGCGCTTAATGCCCACCACGCCCTTCACTGCCTTTTTAAATAAGTTGTTGATGAAGTCCGGGTTTTTATTCCCTAGTCGTTCACCGTCTTTCTCAGATTCAACAAAAACCATGTATTCTGCACTCACCATGTTATCTGGATATACTCTCTTGTACCCTGGTTTAGTGTAGGGTTTGTACATATCCTTGAAACTGGTGTTTTCTTTCTCACCCTCCGAACCGGAAGCTAATCTGGTTCTCTTCTTGCTCCGAGGAGATGGGTCGGTAATATTCCCAGGGGGCAAAGCCCCCGGGGCATTACTCATATTGATGATCTTATTCGCAGTGCTTTTGGAGACTTAAAGTAAAAGAATGAGCAAAAGAAGTTGAAAAATTAATTTTCGAAAAATTAATTTGTAAAAACGCGCCCTTTCTTTTCAAATGCCCGCCAAAAAAGTCTTTCCATAGAGATCATAAAGATACTACCACAGACGATATTGGGATATGGATACCAGCGAAAGCTGTCCACGGCTTTTTTTGCAAAACTTTTGAATGGCAACACTTTTCCTGTCAGAGTAGTATTTCCTTCTTTTGTGTTCTGAGAGTATTCTTCTTTTGTGTTCTGAGAGTATTTCATAGATTTATGAAAATGTGTTGATACTCTTGTATATTATTTTGAAAATATTAATAACGTTACTTTAATTCATCCGCCTTTCTACCAACCTCAATAAAACATGAGTTCACTGCGTTTTGGCTGTATTGCTCGACATTGCGCTTTGTACAGGGTTACTGGTAATTATAATTAGCATTGAATTTCCATATAAATTCAATGTAATTAGTTACCGATAAAACTGACGTGATTATACTCATGAATACAAACAACTTTCACTATGAAACATGAGGTGAAAACCTTTTTTTTTTGAGATTTTATTTATGCCCATGTTTTATAGTAAAAGTTGTTTGTGTTTTACGTTACCTATGTTATATTTTTTATTCAGTTACACAAGTCACGTCTGCTAGCGCTGCGCTGCTTAAACACATGTCATAAAAACCATGTAGGCTGATTATTATGCCTGATTAATATAAAAAAACTAAAAGTATCAACTCCGTTAATTCGGTGTATAGTCAATATGGCCACATGTAGATTTTTTAAATTTGCCGCCGTTTTTTTGGGACGTCTTCCGCTAGCCAGACGAGACTGACCAGCGAAAGCTGTCCACGGCTTTTTTTGCAAAACTTTTGAATGGCAACACTTTTCCTGTCAGAGTAGTATTTCATAGTTTTATGAAAGCGTGTTAATACTCTTATACATTATTTTGAAAATATTAATAACGTTACTTTAATTCATCCGCCTTTCTACCAACCTCAACAAAACATGAATTAACTGCGCTTTGGCTGTATTGCTCGACATTGCGCTTTGTACAGGGTTACTGGTAATTATAATTAGCATTGAATTTCCATTTAAATTCAATGTAATTAGTTAGCTACAAACAATTTTATTTTCACTATGAAACATGAGGTGAAAACCTATTTTTTTTTGAGATTTTATTTATGTCCATGTTTTATAGTAAAAGTTGTTTGTGTTTTACGTTATGTTATTTTTTTTTCGGTTACACAAGTCACGTCTGCTAGCGCTGCGCTGTATAAACACATGTCATAAAAACCATGTAGGCTGATTATTATGCCTGACTAATAAAAAAAAACTAAAAGTATCAACTCCGTTAGTTAGTTTTAATCTTGCCGCCGTTTTCTTGGTACGTCTTTCGCTAGCCAGACCTGATTTAATCAGTGTTACCAGCATCTATGCTGGTCAGCCAATGTGCCAATGTAACATTGAGTTAAAAGTACTACGTACACGTCATTCATTGTAACTGGTCCCTTGCCACCGTCATGTTTGCACGCTATGACAGGGGCACAGAGTACATTATTGAATAATGACAGGGGACTTCTTATGGTGAACGCACTGTAGATGCCATCCCGAACAAAATTTGTGTCGCAAGCTTTGCGGTCATTTAGCCGCTCCTCATTTAGTCGTGATTTAGTCCATGACGAGTGCTTGCCGCGAGAACACGATTGTACACGTTACTAAAAAGCCTTCATGTGTTCTTAGATAGTGTAACAACTACTGGTAAAAATGTAACACATACCGAATTACAGCTTTCTAGTACCACCGGTTTGCGCTAGGCCGCGGACGGTCAGACAAACGGATGGACATGGCGAAACTATAAGGATTCCTTGTCGGACTACGGAACCCTTAAAAGGCAATAAAACGTTTTCAGAACTTTTTTTTAGTTATCTTGTTTTCAAGCTTTTCTTTTCAGACCACACTTTTGAAGATCTTAAAGTACCTAATTGAAAAGTTTCAAGCACAAAATAAATCAGAAACAAACCATCAACGGACGAACTGAACGAATGGTAGATCGACTGAGTAAGTGAGGTGATTTGATTTTTGTTAGGTAGGTAGGTAACCTATGCAGTAGTGTGAGAGACAAAGACGTAAGTACCTATTTTTGGGAGTTTCGCTCTCTATATGAATATGAACGAAACGAAAATGATGCCAAGACATGCCAAAATTGCAAAATAAATGAGCGTTCTGTCCCGTTTTAGAATTTTTTTCATGTAAAAAATCCTACAAATGACAAAAAATCACCTAAAGTATCCTTTTGAGTCGTGTAACCTAGAAGGAACCTTACTTGGTTAAAAATTACCTAAAAGGTTACAAAATTAACCTTGTGGCAACACTGATTACAGAATTATTTTACTTTTATATGCCCTGTCACATCGGCGGCTAATATGGCGGTAATTTCATAGATTAAAAACTACAGAAGTTACAAGTTAACTTACCTACATCATACCAGTGACGAATACTTTTTTAGATTGTGGAAGGTATATAATTATTATATTTTTTGTAGGTTTCTTCGCTAGAGCGATGACAGAAGGGAGTCATGGATCAAATACCTTTGAACCGTACATACATTAGGTATGTTCCATTCCACGGATTTCAAAGAAAAGGACAAATGCAGGAGTAGAACAGAACGAATTTTGATTGACAAAACCGATTGACAAAAAATCTTAACAAGGATTATAGAAAACTTTCCCACTTGTTGAATTAAATTTCTTAACATGAGATCCCAACAATATTTTTGCGGAGGTTTTCAATGGGGGTGGCAACTGTCAAAAAAATTAAAATAGAGGATGTCCCGTTTTTTTGACTGTTTGTATGGGAAAATCACAATATTTCTAATTTTATAAGCCCCAAAGATGTATGTAGTGTATTAAAAAAAAAACAGTGCCTACGCATTTACTGCTCAGTATGCGATAGAAAAACTGTAGCTTCTAAACCATTTGGAGGAATTAAATCGATTATCAAGAAGTTTATAGGTTATAACTCTAGCAAAAAAATATTTCTACCTATGCAGGTAAATACAAATAATACTAATAAAATACATTCAAAATCATAGTTAAAAGTTATGTTTTATTATTCTTGTTACAAGAATAATAAAACAAACATACTAATGTTTTCAGGTCCGGATCTTTCACTCTTTAAAAACGGAGGCAACTTTATGTACCTAGACCACAGAGGAAAATAGACTGTTAAAACTATTTAAAGAGAAATGCAAATCCTGATATCAATAATTCAATGAAACGTAAAGCCAGCTATTCTTGCTGCAATTGTAAGTGAAATTAATAAAACAATGTTCTTTGGTACTTGTAAACATCGGTTTTATTTAATAAAATCATAATCATTCATTGCTACATGCAATTATTATTTGGGCCTAAGCCCGTATCTCAAAATAGGTAAGCAACACCACTTATTTACGTGGGTAAACAAATGCAACTGCTTAAAAACTATTTTTGAGGTCACTTTGTATTTCAGTTTGTATTCCTTTCGCGGTATACAAACTTTGCTTTTTCAGTTTTGGTATAAACTATGGCTTTCCCGTTTTTAGTTATAATCATTTCATGACGCTTTTATATTGATTTTCCATGAAAAAATCTGAAAATGAGCAACACTTATAAAACAAAACGAACATTGTCGGGGCAAATCTCAGTGGCGCCATCAGTATATAGTTTCGTGTTGCCATCCCCATTCTTCTTCTGGAATTTACGACAAAGGGTTTCTGACACAACCACAGACTACATAGGAATGAATGAAATGCGTAGGTAATATGTGATGTGATTAAAAAAACCGGCCAAGTGCGAGTCGGACTTGCGCACGAAGGTTTCCGTAGGTACCTACCATTATCTATACAACATTAGACAAAGATCGAATTTGAGAACAGCGCCATCTATCGAAACCAACAAGAAGCGTTTGACATTGACATTTGACTACATGACATCGGCACTGTGAAGGTTACATAGATGGCGAGCGCTGTCTTTAGGCAACGTTTGTTGTATGGGAGCCCCCCTTAAAAGCCCCCATTTATTTTATTCTGTTTTTAGTATTTTTTGTTATAGCGGCAACAGAAATATGTACATCATATGTGAAAAATTCAACTGACTCGCTATCACGGTTCATGAGATACAGCCTGCCCCTATATTACGCTCACCAAATCCTGAGCGATTCCAATATTTCCAATCGTCTAACTGTCATATTAGTATGGAATTTGACAGTTAGACGATTGGAATCGCTCAGGATTTGGTGCGCAAAATTAGGCCACTGGTGACAGACAGACGAACAGACAGACGGACAGACAGACAGATGCACAGTGAAGTCTTAGTAATAGGATCCCGTTTGGCAACTTTCGGGTACCTACGTTTTTCACGAAAGTTATGTAGGTATTGTGAGTAACACGGTCCTATTCATCTTTGAGATAGCTCAAATGGCGATAAATCGCCTCATTTGGCGACCCTGGATTTATTATATTATATATTTTTTAATAATGCCGTACACAAGTTATTAAAATCTATCCATCCTTACCGGCCAAGATAATATATTTTTGTACGGAAATATCGGCAATACAGTTTCCCTATGCCTTTGAGCGGAACGGCGGAATGTTCAAAAAGATTTTTCCTTTAGAGGTTGATTGATTCGATCGATATCATTTCTTTAATATCTTTAGTAAACCTTGTGCCACGATAGTTATTTACACAACTAGGGCCGTAAAACAAAGAAAGGCCGATATCGCAGAAGTTTATGACCCGAGCCGCAGGCGATAGAGGGCTTTCTATTTCACGATCCGTGTTGTGTACACAATTTTATGTCGTCACTTGGCCTCAAAGTGGGTTTTCCCGTACGCGTAGCGTGATATAATAAGACTTCGTTTCTTCATTGTATTCTGAATGTTTTGAAATGTTAACAAGGGCGAATTATAATAAGGGCGTAGACGCCTAAAACCTAGTTATTTTACGAGATGACTCAAATATTGATAAACGCTTCATAAATTATAAAGCGTACCTTCAAGTTGTGACGTCACGGTTAGAGCCCAAATTGTATGGCGCGTTTTTGTTCCACGTGACTAGAATGACTTTTCAACAGGTTAGGTACTTATGTCCTGAAAAGTGTGTAGTCGTTGTCTGATCGAACGTGCGATTAGCCGTAGACAAAAAAAATAGCACAGTCCTACTTATCTTTTAGGATTACTAATGGTTGACCAAAAAATTATTGACAAATGGTCATTCGACAAACAACGTTTAACCAAATGTTCATTTGGCAAACGAGATATTTGACAAAAGTATCATCTTACAAAAACTCACTTAGCAAATGATCCATTAGCAAACACTGTATTTGTTAAATGTTTTGAATATTAAAATGTCAATTGACCTTTTTTAATTTCACCAAATAATATGTTTCGCAAATGAAGCATTTGTCCAAATGTCATTTAACAAAATGTTATTTTATAAAATTGCACTTCTTTTTTGCATGGTTGCAACTTTCATTTGGGGCAAATTATTTACAGGTAAGCTACAAGATTAGATACTTAGGCATTCAATTAATTTTTAATTGAATCGTCATCATCATGAATTTAAATGAATGTTCATCATTTATAATCTAAAAATATTGGCCATACATAAATCAACAGTAGTATTTTCTGGCGCTTCGCCGGCCGCTGCCGCGGCACGCTCGCTTCGCTCGCTCGGCTCGCGCGTTTTGTGGTCACTGTTCTAACCTAACCTAACCAAAATTTGTCTAAGTTTTTTGGTACCTATGTTTTTTCCATTCTGTCTAGATAAAATATATCAACTAATACTTAAACTATTTTACTTTTTTTTATTTATTTTCCTCAATTTCTTTATTCGTCTACAAAAATTGGCCATACATAAATCCACAGTAGTATTTTCTGGCGCTTCGCCGGCCGCTGCCGCGGCACGCTCGCTTCGCTCGCTCGGCTCGCGCGTTTTGTGGTCACTGTTCTAACCTAACCAAATTTACCTATTTTTTTCCCATTCTGTCTAGATATAATATATCAATAAATACTTAATCTATTTTCCTTTCAGGAAAGTCCAGAGTAGTGGCTTTGCAAAAAAGTATGGACAAGATGGACATTTCAACAAGGACATCAAATGTCTACTGGCGCTTAGCTATCTGAAGGAGACAGACATTCCTCAATATTTTAAAAAACATTTAGAATCCCTGACTGACGAAGATAGCAAAAAAATTGCGTACTTATTGGTTTAAAGAAAACTAAGATTGATTAATAAACGAAACATTTGTCAAATAATACATTTTATCAAACGTTTTTAGACCAATAGTAGTTTTGTCTGATAACTCAGTTGTTAAATGTTCATTAAGTAAAATAATTATTTGTAAAATGTAAATTTAAGTGTTAATCATTTGGATAAGTGAGTCATTTGTAAAATGATTAGTAGTAAAATGATCAATTGGCGAAAGCATTTTTTGGCAAACATTGTTTGTCAAGTGTAATTTTGACAAATGACTTTTGGTCAAACAGCAGGACCCCTATCTTTTAACATGGCCTCTACAATGAGACTAACACTATTTTGTGCAGGTCCTCTATTGACGTCCTTATATCTAAAAGCTAGTTGCTGAAGGAAAACAGAGACAATATAATACATATAAGCAGCCAATATAAATCCCACACAGGCCTCTCAGGGAGAGAGTATGGGCTTAATCATCACGCGTGCCGACCGCGGATTGGCGATTTCAAGCGCTGCAGCGCGCCGCGCTGGCGGGTATGTGAATAGCTCAGACACTCAGGTTTCCTCACGATGTTTTCCTTCACAGTTAGTGAGTGGTATTGCTACCATAACTTCACAAATGTATGTACATAACTTAGAAAATAAAGTCATAGGTACATGCCCGCACTGGGAATCACACCTGGGTCTCTCGCTTCCGAGGCCAATAATCTTCCCACCGCTGCAATAGACAATCAACATCAATCTAGAGACTTATCATTCAAGTAGTTTTTCATCGAATCTCAGCTACCACGCTTAAGGTTAAGGTTAAAACGGCGACTAAGCAAAACACCAAGTTTTACTTGAAACGAATTAGGAAGGAGTCAAGTTAGGAAAGAGACAAGTTTAAAAGAGAGAACAAGTAAGAAAACGGCAATTAAAAAAGAGACGAGTTAGGAAAGAGTCCATTTAAAAAAAAGAGACAAAGTAAAGAGATGGCAAATTAAAAAAGAGACGAGTTAGGAAAGAGTCCATTTAAAAAAAAGAGACAAAGTAAAGAGATGGCAAATTAAAAAAGAGACGAGTTAGGAAAGAGTCCATTTAAAAAAAAGAGACAAAGTAAAGAGATGGCAAATTAAAAAAGAGACGAGTTAGGAAAGAGTCCATTTAAAAAAAGAGACAAAGTAAAGAGATGGCAAATTAAAAAAGAGACGAGTTAGGAAAGAGTCCATTTAAAAAAAAGAGACAAAGTAAAGAGATGGCAAATTAAAAAAGAGACGAGTTAGGAAAGAGTCCATTTAAAAAAAAGAGACAAAGTAAAGAGATGGCAAATTAAAAAAGAGACGAGTTAGGAAAGAGTCGAGTTTAAGAAAATGTCAAAGTCGTCCGGAGGGCAATGATTGTATATTAGATTGGTAATATGTAATTATTATAAAGGGGACGATTACTAGACGGGAGCATTAATTAGGCCGCAGCAGAACAACGTAGGTCTGTAGGTGTGGGAGCAGCTATCTTTCACCGCGCTTTAATTTCATACGTATCGACTTTTCCCCGCCCGCCCCTCCACCCGCCGAATCAGCTCTAGTGCTGGGCGGGCGGCCGAAGAATGCGGCTTGTTCGATAGCTTTGTGCTTTTTGGACAATTGTTATAGGTACTAGTGGTTTTTAGGGTTCCGTACCCAAAGAGTAAGGGACCCTATTACCAAGACTCAACTGTCTGTCTGACTGTCTGTCGGTCACCAGGCTGTATCTCATGAACCGTCATAGCTTGACAGTGGAAATATTTACAGGTGATGTATTTCTGTTGTTGCTATAACAACAAATTAATACTAAAAACAGAATAAAATAAATATTTAAGGGGGACTCTCACACAACAAACGTGATTTTTTTGCCGTTTTTTGCTCGATATTAATAACGGCAACAGGTAGACGCTTGAAATATTCAAATGTTGTATAGATAGTGGTACGGAACCTTTCGTGCATGAGTCCTACTCGTACTTGGCTTTTTGCTTCTTGGATTTTTTTTTTAAGAAATCACGAGTGATAAAATAATGTGTAGACTTAGGGTAAGAACTCTAACAGTCTTATTTATAGAAACACGATTCCTTAAAAGGCTGCTCAAATGCATTTTAAATAATCTGTGGTAAAGGGAAACAGTCTTATAATTGATAAAATGACGATTCCTTAAAACAAGCGATAAACGCCTAAAATAAGCCTGTGTTGGAGATTTTACAAGGAAAAGACGTAACCACAGATTAAATAAACTCTGAGGAGTGCTTTAGAGGAATCGTGTTTTTATAACTAAGGCTGAAAGACTTACCACAGATAATTTAGAATGCACTTGCGGAGTGTAAATAATAATAGTACCTATATTATTTAAATCAGACAGTGTCCATATAGGTATATTTTGTAACTATTGTTATACGAAATTTTAAAATTGGAAATTCGTTCGCTCCAGTGGAGGCCCCGAAATTACACGAAATTACTCGGAGAGTTGTAAAGGTATGATAGGTATTCAAAAAAAAAGGTCAAAGGACGCGTGTTTACTACAGCTGTAAGGTGCAAAAAGAATTATTCGAGAAAGTAAAAAACGAAAAAAGTTATGGTCGAAATAGTGAAAAAAAAAATCCGAATTTTTTACTTTGGCTCTCGATATTTTGAAACGAAGTTTCTCAAAAATTTGAGAAAAACTCCTGTGGACAACTTAGTCAGCTACAATTTAAGCCTAAAACAAAGACAATCGGGTTAAGGGTTTGGGTTGTAGCGTTGTAGCCTACTCTTTTTTGAAAAAAGTCAAAAAGTCAGAACGACATTTTCAAATAACATTTATGACTCGATTCATTTCCAATGTGCTCGATAGTCGTGTGAGTCACGAAATATGTGATTTTTTTAACAAGTCCGAGAGGAATTGTTATTATTATTATACTTTATTGCACACCAAACATGTAACAGGACATAAATTACGAATTTCCTTTTTTATACACAGTAAAGTGTTCTCTATCTATCTATCTATAATACCGTAACATTTTGCTAGGAGTTTTTCACAATAGCTGTCATTTTCTAATACATATACGAGTTATAGTTAAAAATGTATTCTATTTAAGTACTTATTTAAAGGACCCGTATGAATTTTTGGTAAAATAATTCATAATTAGGTCCCAATTTCGCTTTCTACTCTTTTTTGGCAAACTAGATAACAAAATCATCATCATGAAGAGAGATTCGTTCATAATATTTCACGCATCCGATAATGTAGAGCGGCGGTAGCGCAGTGGGTACATCGCTTGCCTCACATTCAGGAGGTGGTGGGTTCGAACCTCAATGACTTGGTTTTCTATAATACGTTCATTTGTAAATTTGTAGTAGCAATACTACTCGGCATTGCTCGGTATTTGTGAGGAAACCTGAGTGCCTAAGGTGTACGCATACTCAGCAATCGAAATCGCCAATCCGCGGTGGTCACGCGTGGTGACTACGCTCTTACTCTGTCTTCTAAGAGTAGGCCTGTGCCTTACAATATGTGACGGGTGTAGGCTGCATTATTAACTATAATGTAACCGAGTAGAGTGCATGCGTGTAAAGGTTGCTGTATTGTCCATGGTAGCCTTGCAAGTAGGTATTACGTATAAGAACAAGGGTGTACCTAGGAGATAACCCTTCTGGCGTAATGGGGTGTACCTAAAAACTGGTTTAGGTACACCCCTAAACCTAACAGGTTTTGATGTTTTGTTAAGGAAAAGAGAATACCTACATCGCGTGAACAATTTTATAGTTCGTTTTAGGGTAAATGCGATTTTGTCAAAAAAGAGTAGAAATCGGTGTTGGAAATTCAATATTTAGTCCATTTACCTTCATACTTAAAGTGCGATTTTATTATCTCGTGTAAGCTATTAATTTTTATTTTATTCTCGTGTAAGCGCAAGTAAATTACATAGAAATTCAAGAAACTCTTAGCTAAACTTCCTTTTTTCCTCTGTGGCTAAACCATGCTAAACTTAATACTTTAATTCAATTCAATTCAATTCAATTCAAATATTTTTATTCATTGTAAAAACAGAATGTTTACTTAATGAACGTCAAAGTTGTTAGTTTCACAATTAATGGATTATGTGGAGAAGAAGCTAACAAAGAAACTCCACATTTATTCTTTTCAAAACACGTTTTAACTTAATTAACAGAGTTTTCAACTTAAAATATTAGTCATTAATGTGTTGAACACTAGTCACAATCGTCCTTTAAATAATATTAATCTACTGTTTAATGCCAAACATCTTTGTCTTCTAAATAATCCTTGATGTTATAGTAAGCCTTTTTGCACAGAATGTGCTTAACACATTTTTTAAATCGCGTTGGAGGTAACTCTAATATATCTTGAGGAATTTTGTTGTAGAACCTTATACAGTGCCCCATAAAGGATGTGTTAACTTTTGCAAGTCTAAATAGTGGAAATGACAATTTATGTTTATTTCTAGTATTAAAATTATGGTGGCCACCAACATTTTCGAAGTCTTTGATATTTTTTCTAACGTACATAATATTTTCATAAATGTATTGACATGCAACTGTTAAGATGTTGGTTTCTTTGAAGAAATCTCTTAGCGAATCCCTACTACCTAACTTGTAAATAAATCGGATGGCTCTCTTCTGTAAGATGAAGATCGTCTCAATGTCTGCTGCCCGACCCCACAGTATTTCTACTCGTTTTTGCCAAGATGCGTCGTTTCGTATTTCAACACATTAAGCCAACTTTTCTTTAAAATTCGTTTAACTTTCTTTGCAAATATCTATATAGTCAGAAACGTACTTAGAACTTTAAAATCTATTAGTTACTACAAACGTTAGATACCTCTTTAAACAAAAGATGGAAAAATAATACCTAACAAAGACAAGCTTTCAAGCTTTGACAAAATCAAATATTTACCATGACAAGCTTTCATCAAAATCAAACGTCTACTATTACGAGGTACATAATTTTTATCCATATACATATAAGCTTTTATTTCCCATGATTTTTGTCATATCCACAAGAAATCAGAACTCAAGTTGTGTCAAAACTAAACAAAGCAGACTCCTGAAAACTCCTTAAAACCGAGTGGTTCAAGGAGGTGGTACTCTGGCTTGCAAATCGATACATACACACAGTGCCTCTCTACTCGCGGTGGGTTACACTAGGCAAACGACGAAACTAGGTAGAACCGTTCCAGTTATCAGAACGTAATCGGTCTTATTTAGCTGAGATAGTGTAAGTGAAATTCTATTCTGTGCAAACGTAGAAGAAGTTCTGTTCTTTTACAGGGCAACGAGATGTCAACAGCTTGGTGTTTTTATAAAAAAAAATACTAAAACTTATTTCACTCGCGTGTGAAGCGAATGTTAGAAGATCGAATGAAAGTAATACACTAATTCACGTAAGATAAGATAAGATAAGATAAGAATATTCTTTATTATACCAGGAAAAACATAACATAAAATATTTATAAAGATACAGTACAATGGGCATTGTTCACCTCTATTTTTTATTCTAGAAATCGAAAATATAGACTAATATAAGAGACTAATTTAAATATTTTCTTAATTTTCGATGCCATTATTCATTAATTAATTATTTAAAATTTCTAATAGCTTAGTAAGTATGACGTCACGACTGGCATAATTATGTAGGTTCCTTTGCCTTTTTTTGTGCTTTTTAAAAATAAAAATACGTTGACGTTTGACAATGACAAACAAACTACCAGTCATTGTGAACTACTTACCAATATTTTCTTTTCTAATCATATAGCCAATAACCAAAAATTGAATTGAATTGATCTTTTCATGTAAATACCAAGCTAGCGTCTCGTTCGTAATACTTATTCAAATTAATTGGATATTTGTTGAGAATTGAGGTTATCTTCACTGTATCTAAGAATTTGAGACTTTTGACAGTTGTCGAACGAACGAATGCATTTTTTTTTATCATCATCATCAACCCATTATGTCCCCACCGAGGGCCACGGGTCTCTTCCCTGAGGAAGGTATAGGCCATTTTTTTTTTATATTTGAAGGCAATGAACTACCGCATTAGAGCCAACCATGACGTAATTGAAGGACAAATGAAGGTTATAGATTTTTTGCGATAAATATTAATAATCCGTCTTTATTTCACTTATTTACTTGTAGGGGACAAGTAATCACTATCCTTATTCCTCGAAATGGTTTTCACTTTACAACAATCGATGCGTCCCTGAACAATGCCCATTGGTGGCCTTATTGCTAATAGCAATTAAGTAAGTACAAGAAATCAGTCAATATTAATAAAATGTATGATTGTAGCATTATATTTACTGAGCTGATACTTTGAAATGCTGTAACATTCGCAACTATTGTCAGTATTTAGGACAACGGCAAGCGTCTATTATGCATGTCTCCTCTGGGTTGAATGACAAAAGTGGACAACGTCCATTTTTGTCATCCAACCCAGAGGAGACATGCATAATAGACACGCAAAATTATTTAATACGCTTAGAATCAGTCCATCTCTTAATGTCCTTTCATTTCATACAAAGTAGAGCGAGAGCTTATTAAAATGGTTCAATTATGTCCGAATATATTAAATTATGAGTACCTAATACCTAACAGGTATTGCGCATATTTATAAGTGATACGTCCTGTTATTTTTTAATTCTATGCATGCGGTGTTTATCTTTAAATTAGTTGTACATCTAGTTTAATACAATATCATTGCTCATTTAGCATGTAAGGATGTCGCATAAACCAAATAAATAAATAAAAAAATACTAGGTACGTAAAAATAATCGTTCTGTTAAATACGCCTCACATCTACTCTCTACTCAAACTTCAGGATTTCCCTTCAGTCGGTATCAGAAAGGGATCGCGCGCGCTCCCGCTCCGCGGCACCTCCGATAAAGCACGTAAACAATCCGAAAAAAGCTCGGCAAAATTAATCAGTACTTGAACAATAATTTTTTTAATTTCCAAGTGACATCAGACTGAAATATGTGTGCAAATTAGGCCGATGTCAACATCTCCGAAGCGTTACGTCGGGGTGAGTATCCCAGTTGTTTTATTATATTGTAACAATGCTGTCGAAACCCAGATTAAGTGAGATATTACTGCAACATTGTAACATACATTCCGAAGTATCTGTATCAGTGGTTATTATCGGAGAAAATATTATAATTAAACCATCAAGACAGTATAAAAATTGAAAATTTTAAACTTTTGCTTATTAGGAGTCGATTAATCATCGATACTGAAAAAAACACCTATTTTCAGATTCAGCGTATTTCAATAACACGTTGTATCATGTCCGGCAGATAACTTGAACAAAATTTTGCGCAATCGGTATGAGTTTGCAATGGACACGTAAGAACAAACTTTAATTTTTTTATTTGACAAAATTTAAGTTCGAAGAATTCTAAATCATATCATGAGTCCCCCGCCAATGAGACCCAAAAGTCATTTGTTCAATTTATTATAACTTATTCCCAGTTAAAACAACACACTTGCCCATAATGCGTGGTGCATTATCGGCAAGTGTGTTTTTTTAACTTAGTGAAAAGTCTTATTAGGTTTGAGGAGTGCCCTCATGAGAAGAATCCTACCTGTTCATAGTAAATCTCGTGATTGGCTATCAAAATGAAACGTAAATGCAGTTCTGTGTCCGTGCTACTACTAATTGTTCAGAGGTTTACTTCTGATGAGACAACCCTGACTCTTGCATGAGGTATTATCACCAGAGCCGAGCAAGCATGCAAAATTTCAAAGTCATAATTTTCAAGGAAGTGGTTCACGCTTTCAACATTTGAACTAATGTGAAATGCGTGTAAAAAACTGACATCCCAGGCTAGTGACAATTAGTCGAATCGGGCCTAACGCGCGGCCACCATTGCTCCGCACGGGAGCCCCACTCTGCCTACATCAAATTTAAAATAAAAGCGTCGAAAAAGTTATGCATATCTCACGTGTAAGCAAAATTTAGTCGAAACGGGTCTGACATACGACTCACCTGCAGGTGTGGGGATCGTCCCCAGCGTCCACATGAGCAGTCACCCCCGTAGTCCCAAAAGCGCGGCCACCATTGCTCCGCACGGGAGCCCCGCGCGCGCTTACATCGCGTACCACAAGCTCGGCGCCGCCATGGACGGCCAGACCGAGACGCCGCCCGCCGAATGTGAATGCAGCGTGCACCCCTCCGTGTTCTATCTACTGGGCACGCTGCTTCTTACTAGGTGAGTACGGTTTTGGTCAGCAATAAAATGTTTTCTGTCAGCAAAAAATATGTCTTATGAGCGGCAAATAAGGTCGGCAGACAATTCATGGGCATCAAAATAGTCGAATCCACCAGAAAATTCCACATTGATCAGCAGGAGATTCCAAATTAATTAGCGGCGCGCCTAATCGACGCATCGGGAGACCAGAGGGCCAGCGCGTACCTCGGCCAGAGGATAAGCCTGGCCATCCAAAGAGGTAACGTCGCCAGCGTTCTGGGCTCATTACCGCGGGACAGTGACCTGGGGCAGGTGTTTTATTTGTAAATATAGAATTAGTTATTTTTTATGTATATTTTTATCATTTATATATTAATTATTAAGTCTCTTATTTTATGTTTGAAATAATTAAACTATTTAATGCTAGTAGCTAAACAGAAATAAATCTTATACTCGTAATTAAATTCGATTTCCATGAAAAAAAAAAAATCAGCAGAAGATTCCTTTATCAGCTTTTAACTTGTAGTAGAATACAACTATAATCAAATTGCTGATCATGTTTAATTTATTTGCTAACCACGTGTTGCTGCTCATTTATCTATTCTGCTGACCAAAATATTTGTTGGCCTATCGAGTTACTTTTCTGCCATGTTTTGTTGCTGATCAAATATTTACTTTGACGATCATTTAATTGGTTCCTGATGAGCTCGGACAGTGATCGACAGTAGAAAAGTGGGGCTACCTCAACTAAGGGCTAGCCTCGATTTTGTAGGTACATACGTGTAAACGACCTCTGTGCATAAAATCACGTCGATCCGTTGTTGCCTGAACGAAGAACAAAGCAAAGTAAAAGTTGTTCATATTGGCGAAAACCAACCCTTTACGGAAACAAAAGGGGATTTTAATTCTCTACAGTATCTACCTACCACTTTTTTATGAAATGGCTTTATCCTTTTTTTTTTGTTACTCAAATATGTAATCTTTAGCATAACTCTTTAATTTTTATTCTTTTTTGCAAGCTGTATTTTTTCTTTGTAGCCTATTAATGAATCACAATATCAGCCTAAATGTCCAGACACCGAATCGGGTAAATAATGGTAAGAAATCTCTATCCTTTAGGTACATACCACGTCTACTTGTATGATACAGGCCATTCCTTATATTCGTCCAGTTCCGAAGTACCTAGAGCAATTCATATGAACACTTCAGGAATATTCTGTTGGAAAGTCCGGGCACGTCTCATCTTTATTTCTCTCGTGTTGCGTTGCTGCCTGTAAGTACCTACCTACACGGTGTAAAAGAGAACGTGTCAGGAGAGCTAGGAAATATGATACGTGCTTGAGAATTAGGTTTATAGTTCTTTCTTGCATTACTTCTTAAATGTCACTTAAACAGCTATTTAAACTGACTTTTGTATGAAGAATTTCAGTTAAATGTAAACAATGTAAAACCGTTAAAAGCTATCAGTTGTTTTGTTTTGTTTGCACTTTGACCAACTCATAGCAGAGCTGTCAACAGTAGGCAGAGTCAGATTGTTAGTGTACGAGAAAATGTAAATTAATTAATTTATAAAACATACACCTACTTATGACAAATTGGGAGCCTATAAAATAGCGGACATTTTAGACATATTTTTGTTATTTTACCGAGTTTTTAAAGAAAATTTGCAAGAAAAACTTCGAATTTAAGATAGGAAAAGAATATTCCTAATATTTAAGATAGGATAAGAACATCCGTGTGGCGTCACCGGATATCCGTGTGGCGCCAGATTAAGAATAGCGTCACTCCGTTTCCTTCCGTGGATGTCGTAGAAGGCGACTAAGGAAATCAATTACCAGGAGACGGGCAGCAGCGTCTTCCTGAGGTTCCAACCGCATACTGTGATCGCCAACCCGCCTGCCAAGCGTGGCGATTATGGCAAAATCCCTCATGGTTATGAAAACCACGAAGGAGGCCTATGTCCTGCAGTGGGCGTCAAATGGCTGATGATGAAGAATATTCTTCATAAAAATAATTTATTAGTTTCATTTGTTATTTTTCAAGTCCATGAAACCAGATGTGTCGAAAGTCTCAAATAATTATATGTGCGCTTAGAGAAGTTTCTAAGCCGGCTGGCCCAACAAGTCTACACTTTCTTTGACTGTTAGATGTAAACCTAAAGAACCCGCAAGAAAGCGTGGCGTTAAGTGGCGTACTAAATGAATACTTAGGCCTTAAATTCCGCTGTAAAGTATTTGGAGATCTGTTTAATGCGTTGACGATAGAATGACGCCTCAAAGGCTTTCTGCCTGAGGACCACGAAAGAAAATAATTATGAAATGACAATATACTGTTACTGGAGAGCACACTAAAACCTTAACTCACAGTATTATTTATAATACGTCGATCCTACTAAACACTGTCAAGATGGAGTTAAAGCCAGTTTATGAGAGGAATTCCTCTTACAAACCGGCTTTAAATCCGTCTTAAGAGTACTTTAGTGGGATTGACTTTTTATAAATAACACCTCAGTTAAAACTTTGCACTAAAGTGCACTCTCCAAAATGCCCATTTCGTGCCCCACATTGGCAGATATTTCCAAAATCGGCTGATTGCCATTCCCGACAAAAATTATAGGTACTCTATCCTAATCAGCAGCGTCGGATACTTTACGATAGATCGTTCGCAATTCAAGACTGAACTCACCACAGTTCCTCTGTAGTTAAATTTAAAGCGTATCGACGCCTCGACGGACAGACGAAGTAGGTCGCAGAGTCCGCTTTCAGCAGGAAGTTAGCTCAAGCATTTCAATCTAAACTTGTTCTGATCGTTGCCCGATAGTCATCTCGCTAAGACGAACGAGTCTGTGTAAAATAATATTTTTTTGCTTCCGATGAAACCGGCTATTAACACGCTTTCACTAGCTTCATTTGTATTTCTATGTCAGGTATTTGACAAACTAAGTTAGTCTCTTACGTAATGTAGTCCTAGGAAATCTCATCTAAGAAAATCAGATTCTAGGTGAGTCAAAAAGACCCTGTAGAATTTCAATGAACAAGGTAGTTTATTAGTTGGAACGTCGCGTCGCTCAAACTTGTTAATGCAAATAACTTAATTAGGTACATTATTAAGTAACTTTGTTATATTTCATGACCCTACATTGTATCAACTTAACTCCGGATTCACTTACTTCGGTTTTTGTCAGGCCTTACATTTTAATTTACCTTTGGCAAACCCTGGTAAAAACCGTACCTATACCTATGTCAAATTTGTGACTAAAGATCTCATGCTTTGCGCAAGCTAGACCGAAGCTACAATATCGTAGCACTCTTACCGTAATCGCGTAGCATCGGATGTCGCGTAGCATACGAATTCGTAGAACCAAACCGTAGCGATAAATCTGTAACCCGGTTCACTCTTCGTTCATTTAGCATCTTTCAGTTGGAGTAAGTAAATCTAAAAGCAGAATATTCATTCGACGTGAATGCCAAATGAAATCATGAATAAGCAGATCCAATAATTTTTAAGTAATTCCGCATCTTTAATTTTTACACAATGAAAGAAAATTGAAACGTCTCAACACACAACGACCGCAGATTCAGATTACGTCGTTGCCATTTTGCTTTGTATAAGAAGACCAATTATTATTAAAGAAATTGAATGTACTATCTGCCCCTCGCTCACGCGATGTGAATGACGAATGTGAATGCGACGACAATGTCTGAGCCGCTCAAATGTTTTTTTAATCGACTTCAAAAAAGGGGGAGTTTCTCAATATTTGTCGGAACCTTATTAGGGACCCTATTACTAAGACTTCACTGTTCGTCTGTCTGTCTCTCTGTCTCCAGGCTGTATCTCATGAACCGCTAGCTAGGCAGTTGAAATTTTCACAGATGATGTATTTCTGTTGCCGCTTTATAGCGGTTGTTGTCAACAAATAAATATTTAAGGGGGCTGCCATACAACAAGCGTAATTTTTTGCCGTTTTTTGCTCGATATTAATAACGGCAAGAGGTAGACCCTTGATATATTCACAGAATATTTTGTTCTATATGCGTTTTAAAAATAAATAATTAAATTAAAATAAAATAAATGCTTAAGTGGGGCTCCCATGCAACAAACGTGATTTTTGCGGTTTTTTCTCGATCTTTGTGTCTAATGTTGTATAGATAATGGTACGGAACCCTTCGTGAGGAAGTCTGACTCGCACTTGGCCGGTTTTTACTTTTTATTTTTATGTATGTTCCTCGATTACTCGAAGACGCGTGGACCGATTTGGTAAATTCTTTTTCTGTTTGAAAGGGTAGACTAAGGGTAAACTTCACACGTGGTCATCAAGTCATGATCTGATGATGGGATCCTGGAGAAATCGAGAGAACTCTTCAAAATCGATAGGACTCTGTGAAACGGACAGATTTAAAGGCACACTTAAAGCGATTTGGGTGTTTTATAGTGACTCGTGCATTTGCATTCTGAAAACACAATTTGACGGAGTCGTAGTGATAGTCACAAAAAGTCATGAAATATTTATTTTATGCAAAAAATAAAAAGAGACTTCAAAATACTATAGCACTAAAAACACAGAAATAAGTAAATTGTAGATAAGTGCTGTAGTATTTTGAAGTCGGTTTTTATTTTTTAATTATTTTTTTTTATTGCTGTACTTACTGTTGTAAACGTTGTAAACCTTCAATTTTTATTATATCGTGTGATCGAGGAATGAAAGAGAGAGAATGAACGATGACTCAAATCATGCGTTCATGCGAATGAATCGTCTGTTTTTGCCTTAAGATTTAATAACATAAGAATATTCTTTATTGTAACCAGAGCACATGACATAAAGTATTTCTTATTTGATGACATTGAAATAATAAATTAACACCACACAAAAAAATCTCGATCCTGCTCGGATGACATTTTCTTCACGATTTTTGTGAGCCTTTTTTAATAGATAGAATGCGATTTCTCGCACTACTGGCTGAAAATATAGAACTTTTTGATGCCGCCGAGCTTTTCTTTATGTTTTTTTTTTCATCGAAAACGATCCAGCCAGCTATGAAGGTAAAGGCGGGAAAATGGACATTTTCTTTTCTAATAAACGTCACATCCCCAAGTGCTGCGTGAAGCTTTTTCTTTGAAAAAAGCATTAGAAGAAAAAGTCTTGATAGCGAAACTCATTCATCTTTCGAAGGGAAATTCTGTCTGAATATTGCGTAATTATGCAAATTCCCGGCGGGGAAAATATTATCATATTTGAGGCGAGTTAGGGTTTACTTTACTGATCTGTGAACCTCCGAGCTAGTGGTGTTTAAATGGACGTCAAATTTTATATAATACCGTTGGCTTACATAATTGTTACGTCTCGCTTCATTCATCTGTCTATCTCTCTCAACGGACTCTTTCTCTCCAAGGATGCATTGACGGCTTGATATCATTTAGGCCTACATAGTGAAATACAATAGCCATATTAATTTATCATTATCGAGGCTCTAAAACTTCGATTCCAAACTGCTCGCTGGATTCAATTATTTAACGAAAATGGATAAATCCTCGCCTCCCAGCTTGCTGAAATCTCTTCCTATTCCTAATTTAAATGAAAATTTGAGTTCACGCGCTCTGTAAAGAAAGCAAGGAGACGAACTTGAATAATTTACTGATCCGAATCTCTTTTAATTGTTTTGTAGTTGATGTTACATTGTACTACTCTATTGATTGCGGAAAACGGGCGTGGCGCCAGATTGTCTGGAGAGGGCTCACGCAGCCAGAGTGCGAGACTTTTTTACGACTAAAAACCGACATCAAAACACTACAGCACTAAAATGTTAGAAATAGGTAATTTAAAAGGATACCTTTAAATTAGAAGCATGTAGGTAATGTAGAAGTATAATTTGGAATCGGTGCCCAAAATATATATGCTGGTCATGAAACTGGGCATTTAAAGGTATTCTTTTAAAATTATTTGAAAAAAGGTTACGGTAACAATAAAATATTATCCCACGGGAACGCATTACCGGGATTTGAAGTATCCTATGTCTCAATTCAGATCTTTGTCTATCTGTATACCAAGTGTCATGTAATTCCGTTTTGCCGGTATTGCTTCATTGAGTAACAAACGTCTAAACATCTTCTCAAATTTTCACATTTATAATATGAGTAGGATGAAAATAATATTCCCTCAAAATATTGCTTACGACTTCCAAATCACTCTGTAGATATACAAATTACAAATGTAACAAAATCTATACATCCGAAAATGGCGGGGCTCTTCTTCTCAATGCGAACGACTAGTACTGTGAGGAAAACTTTTAAATCGCGAAAAAAATTCTGCTGTTCCATACAAAAAATTACCACCAGGGCCGCGATTCAGGCAACTACAATTCATAGTTTATTATGACAATTCGATGTGCAATAAAATTAGTCTTTTCATATCTTTTGTTGTCTTTTTAATAGGCTATTCAGGTATAATGAATTATCATTGATCGTAGTGCAGTATTAAAATATTTCTTGGATATTTTGGAGTTGCTCTCGTAATGAATTTTGTTTGTATTCATAAGTAGAATATCCCCTTTACGTTTCAGCGGACCTTTCTGAAACACCCTGTGGCTTAGACTTATTTGTTCTTAGTCTAACCCTATTTTAGCTCAGCCACGATAGAGTATATAGAGCCATTTCAGCCAAGCGTGTTTAATTAATAATAGCACTTAATTAAAGACACTTGACTGAAGCAGAGCCATTTTAGCGAAGTATCGACTCAATTTCTCCTTTTGTTAATTAAGTTTTTAGTATTTAATTTTGTGATAATAAAAATTCGGTACTTCACTAACCACATACTCTTTATTCCTAACGATCGTTTTCATATCACATGTGATTCACGAGGCATACCAGCATCGGGATCTTGGCCAAGATGCCATTTTGTTGCGGCACCCTCCCGCGTCTGTTGAACTACATTCTGTGTAATGTCGGGCAGTAAAACGTGCCAGCAGTTTCAGCTAGTTCTGCCTGTTCAAATCGCTGTAGATTATGTCATTCGTGCAACACAATGGCTGTGATATTTAAGTAGAGTTTCACAGTGCTTAAATGCTGCTTATACACCCCTGTCATTATATAAGATTCACATCACTTTTAAGTTTGGGAATTGTGTATGAACCTGTGTAGTTCTACTTCCTTAGTGCCTAAGGGTTATCTTGTCTGAGAGAGGCTAGGTTTCTCCCTCGGCTATAACTTTAATTTAACGCAGGCAGACCGGGCTATATTGGATAATATAGCCCGGGGAGATAATAACGCTTGACACGTGACCTTGGCCTTTCCTTGTCAAATAGGCTAGCTTCTTTTAAAGCTTAGTGAGACTCATGAATTGCAAAAAAACATTACATCAGATAGTAGCTAAGCGTATTAACGTAGGTAGTCTTCCTATTAGTCTTCCTAGAATCTAAAATAAAATGAATAAAATAAAACACGTGTACATATAAATTTTTTTTCAAAACAAAATCAAATTCACCGTGACCAACATTTGTCACTGTTACACCGATGTAGTAGTAACTAAATCGCTCACATACCTCAGCGCTTGAAATCGCCAATCCGCGGTGGGCACGCGTGGTGATTAAGCCCATACTCTCTCTCTGAGAGAAGGCCTGTGCCCTACAGTGGGACGTATATAGGCTGCTTATGATGATATATGGTCGCGGGTTTTTAAAGCAGTGTTTTTAGAAGTTCCTTATTATGATATCCTTTACTGCAAAAAAAGCCACGATAGACTATAACACTACGTAATGACAATTTTTTTTACTGCACACGTAAAATACCTTTTTTGCCCGGATGGCATAGAATGGCCCAACATAGAGAGGTGTGGAGATCATGGGAGAGGCTTTTGCCCAGTAGTGGGACACAGACAGGGCTAATTAAAAAAGACTGGTCAGAGTCAAAAGAAGAGTCACATCCACTTTGTATAAATAGTAATGTTACAAGTTTGCTGCATATCAACAGTTCCACAATCATCATCAACCCATTATGTCCCCACCGAGGGGCACGGGTCTCTTCCCTGAGGAAGGTATAGGCCATACTCCACCACGGGGGCCAAGTCCGGATTGGTGGAGGCTTGTAGACTAGTGGCTCGTCTACTGTCAGAAGTTGTCAAGCCGCCCTAAGGCCTCTGACTTGGCTTAACGACTGCCATCTATCGACGGCAGCCGGCACCAACAGCTTAACGTGCCTTGCGAAGCACGGAACCGCTCGGAAAAATGCCACTAGCGTTAGGCACAGACGGCGACCCATCCATGCACTGAACGCGCCCTGTGTTGCTTAACCTTCGTGATCGTTTAAGTTCCACAATGGCAACGTTAAATTGGAAAGTTATTCAGTGTGAAACCAAAAAAGATCCCAACCTGTCGCAAATCCTGAGATACAATTTAGATGTTTGGCCAGAAATTTAGAGTCTGACGTCATATTATAATAGAAAAGAAGAAATGTCTGTATAGGGGTTGCATTTTTTGGGGTCATCGAATAATAATACCTAAGAAAGTGAGGGAAAGGATTTTGTATGAACTCCACTAAAGCCATTTTGGAATTGTGCGTATGAAAGAAATTGCTCGATCATATTTTTGGTGGCCTAATCTTGATACATATATAAATAATGTAATGTAACAAAGCAATGTGAAATATGTTTAAAACATAACAAAAATCCGCCAAAAACCCCTCTGACTCCATGGCCTGTTTCACCATCAACATAGTATCGAATACATGCAGACTTCCTTGGACCATTTTATAAAAAAATGTTTTTAGTAGTGGTCGATAGTTATTCAAAGTGGCCAGAAGTTTTTGAAATGACAAAAATAGACGCAAAGCGAACAATATTGAAAACATTATTTTCCAGATATAGATTTCCAGTCCACTTAGTAACGGATAATAGACCAACTTTCACCAGTTCAGGAATTTTGTGCATTAGCTAACATTAAACATACTTTCAGTCCCCCTTATCACCCAGCTACAAATGGTGCTGCCGAAAGATTTGTGGGAACTTTTAAAAATGCAATAACTAAAATCAGAGAAAATGAACATACACTATCCTTTGCCATTAATCTGTTCTTATTTGACTATAGAAGTTCACCACAAAAGACAACTGGTGTTACTCCAGCAAGGCTGATGTTAGGTAGGGAACTAAGAAACCGATTCAGCTTGCTACGACCGCCACCCATTTAAAGCAATAATATTCATATAACGCAAAATAAACAGGCAACCCAATTCCAAGGAAGTCGAGAAGTTAATTTTCGTGTTGGTCAAAAGGTAATGGTTCGGGATTACAGAAAGGGGAGCAAACCATGGATTCAGGGCATTATTATAGAAGAATCTATAGCTGGGGTTACATATATCATTGCGGTGGACGATGGACTGGTGGGGAAGAGCCATGTCAACCAAATGATAGCATGTAACCCGGGAGTTGGTGAGGATCCTTTGATACCTTGACCATGGCAATAAATCCGAAGGCCAAGGTAAGACTTGTGTTTCATGAAACGATGCCAAGGATTTGTTGCCGGGATGAAAGATAAAATAGTGTGGATATGAAAATACACATTGTTTACATCTTAGGTAATTCATCATCAACCCATTATGTCCCCACCGAGGGGCACGGGTCTCTTCCCTGAGGAAGGTATAGGCCATACTCCACCACGGGGGCCAAGTCCGGATTGGTGGAGGCTTGTAGACTAGTGGCTCGTCTACTGTCAGAAGTTGTCAAGCCGCCCTAAGGCCTCTGACTTGGCTTAACGACTGCCATCTATCGACGGCAGCCGGCACCAACAGCTTAACGTGCCTTGCGAATCTTAGGTAAACACAGCTATAATTAGTATTTAGAGCTTTTGAGCTTGATGGCTAATCAGTTTTGTGAACGGAGTGACACCGTTATAATTTAGCTTTAGTACTTAAGTCCCAGTTAGTACTGATACTTCCTATAAACTGTTACTTAAAGATCAAAACATGCAAGGGAAGAGTGTAGTATCTGAACGCAGCCATTCCGAGCTTTGCCCTGGGGTTTGACTCTGTGGCCCGCTCTTCTCTCTTCTCCCACTCTGTGGTGTCAAGTGTTTTTGGTGTATTCATAAATAAACCCATATTAATTAATTATGAGTTTTCCTTAAAAATATTACACCTACCAATATAATTAATGCAGATACATTCATAACATGTATCTGCATTAATTATGCAACCTATATACGTCCCACTGTAGGGCACAGGCCTTCTCTCAGGGAGAGAGTATGGGCTTAAACACCACGCATGCCCACCGCGGATTGGCGATTTCAAGCGCTGAGGTATGTGAATAGCTCAGACACTCAGGTTTCCTCACGATGTTTTCCTTCACTGCTACTATAACTTCACAAATGTACATAACTTAGAAAACCAAGTCGTAAACACATGACCGCATTGGGGATCGAACCTGGGTCTCTCGCTTCCGAGTCCAATGTTCTACCCACTAGGCTACCACCGCTGTTGCAGATACATTTTTATTGAAACCACCATTGCAGATACATTTTTATTGAAACCACCATTGTAAATACATTTTTATTGAAAAGTCACCTGTTACCTAACCGAGCATAGTGCAAACGAGTACCTAAATATTAATGTGCTGTCGACTGTATAAACGAAAAAAAAGGCTTGTTAATTGTAGCACCCTATTATTTACATTTGAGGCGAAAGCACTGCTAATCTCCTATGTTATGTATGTGACAGCAACATCTATCGATTGGCTAAGCCGCCAATAGCATTGTCTACACGGGGGTGAGCCTCACCCGATAGCTACGTGACTCGGGTTGGAACACGTTACACGTCTGGGGCACGTACTAGGATAGTTAAGAAGAAAAGTGATGATGATGTGAAAATTTGTTAGATTCGCATTCATAAGATTATGGATACGAATAAGTACTTAGTTACTTACATATAATATTGAAAACATTTGCAACATACGTATATCAGCCGTTCCTTAAACACACACATCTACAGGGTGACTTCGAATTCGTTCGACGTTTTTAAGGGGATATTCTAAACATGATTTAGAAACATATGTTTTTGAAAAAATAACAAGTAAAATAAATTATTTTACCCACACTTAAGCATAAACAACAATATCAGGACGAAAAGTAATAAAAATTGAAAAAAAAAAAACTATGGTTTGAGCGTCTTATGGTCCGCGCCGGCCATAAACTGTAGTAAACTACAGCGTGATCGTTATTTGCAACGAAGCTATTTGTAATTCAATTCAATGTTTTTATTTCGGAACAAGTGTTAGTAATACAGATATTTCTTAAGGTAGGCTAGCAAACACATTTTATTATTTTATTTTAATGACGAGTAGTAGGTTGTTTCTACATTATGACGACCCCCTTTTCGGATTGTTATGGGGATTTTAATAAGCCTAAGCCTATATTATAATTGTATGTGTAATTATGTTGTCAGCATGGATACTCATTCGTATCCATAAGGTAGATTCGCATCTTAAAATATTAATTTTCTCTATACAATAATAATAGTAGTAATAACCGGTTTGGCAAATGGTGGTTACGAACAGGGAGGAGAGGAGAGCTAAAGGGGAGGGCTTTGCTCAGAAGTGGGACACGGTTGAGGCTATATAAAATATTATATTAAGAATAACGTTCAAACACAATCACTTTTCCTGGTCCCCAAACTTGGGTAGCCTGTATAATCGTAAGCAGCCAGCAGGAATCGAACTGAAATCCTCCTTATTAGCAATTACCGTTAGACCAGAGAGGCAGTCAACTGAGAAAGCGAGAATTTCCGCAATGCAGTCTGTGACGTTAAATACTATTGAGTCAAATTAAGTGCTTGTAGTTTGCGAGCTGCTATTTCCAGACACAGCTTTTCCAATTTAATTACTTTTAGTACATTACAAAAGTCGCAATGGAATAAGAAACTTCAAGTTCACTGCTTCTTCAGACTAGTTGTCGTTGACTTTATTTATCACGTTTTAAGAGGGTACCCAATTTGTCTATTAAGTAAATCTTAAAACAAATATTTAAAAACGAGTTCTTAAGGGGGTAATCTATTTTAAGTGTTAAAAAAATGTAGAGATTATTTATAAAAAGGCAATTCCTCTGAAGCACACATCAGAGACAGTTTATTTAATCTGTGGTCACGTCTTTTCCTTGTAAAATCTCTACTAAAGACTATTTTAATAATAATTATTTATTTGCTTCGAACAACAAGATTCATGTTTGGTTAGTACGTTTTTAACTTATGTTAGTAGCATCTTTAGCTAGGAATTTTAATAGGCGTTTATCGAGTGTCTCTAACCAGTTGCTATATACCTTACAAGGATAAAGCATCCGGCCTTATGCAGTAACAACGGGTTCCTTCACACCATATGAAAGGTTTAAAAACGGATTTAATTTTTAGTAAATTTATTAATAAAATTTTTGTTTTTTTTTTGGATATTTTAGTACTGCAGAGTAGAGCGGATTGTGTAAATCACCTGAGCTTATTATTGCATATTTATTGCTCGAAAGAAAGTGTACAAAAGGTAAGTCCACCTTTTGAACACTTGTGATCGACTCACTTTTGACTGAACCAAAGTGAGATCCGTAAATTTGAATTATAGGATGAACTGAAGATTTTCCAAAAATGTGTTGACAGCATCTCTTTGAATTGTTAATAACAAAGAACCCAGTTTTTTTCTTATCCTAACATACATAACATAAACTCTTGCCTGTATCCCAGAGGGGTAGGCAGAGATAAGGGACTGCCACTTGCTACGGTCCTGAAAGATCACTTTCGCATCCTCAACATTCATTAGTCGTTGCATGCACGCACGCCGGTTGGGGTACTTTTTATCTTGCCCTTTTCTAATACATTTTTTCTTATCCTGTGATATGTGCGCGTACTCTCTGTAAATAAATTGAACTGTAAATTAATTATAAATTGCACAAAATTAATTTTTAATTAAACTAAATTGTCGTGTAAAGAGCTACGAAGATTTTTGTATGGGGCCTGGCATAGTTCATAGTGGCGCCCTCTATATTTTTTTCAATATCGTGGAGCATGATGAAACCTAGCTAGATCGATAGAGGACAAAAAAGTAAACAAGAAATTATTAAAGTCACCATGTCCTAAAGTGGCACGTTTAAGAGTTATTGAGCTTTGAAGTTTGTATGAGATTTTTATAAAACTTAACTTTTGAATCATTTTTCACTAAATACTGGACTATATGCTTGGCACCTGTGACTCGTTGCCGATTCTTGACTAAATTGCTAAATAAGTCGTAGAAAAAACACCCAGTTTATTATAGATACCGTATATTAAGGCACCCGAGCGTAGCGAGGATGCTTACAATGCGAGGGTATTACGGGAGCTTTTACCAGAGTTATAAATCTGCTTTTCATCAATCCTATCAGGTAAATAAATAAAATAGTGTATTTAAAGGAAAATTCACCACCTAAACCTATCTATATTAATTAAACTGTAGGTTTTATATTGACATGTTTTGAATTTTAATCGAATTGAACAAATTGGATGCATGAATAATACTATAATTTCATGTATATATGTATATAAGTAGATAGGTACCTACTAGACAGCTACCCAGACTTTAAAAAACATCAAAGTAGGTTTGAATCCCCGAGAAAACTCATATCAAGTGACAAATTCAGTGATGAAACTCAGTTAGTGGAAATTCCATACAAACTTCAAAGCTCAATAACTCCTAAACGTGCCACTTTAGGACATGGTGACTTTAATAATTTCTTGTTTACTTTTTTGTCCTCTATCGATCTAGCTAGGTTTCATCGTGCTCCACGACATTGAAAAAAATATAGAGGGCGCCACTGAGACTATGCCACTAATCTTCGTGGCTCTTTAATGGAATTGTAACAATTACAAAAAACCCTAATTTTAAGGATAGCTGTAAAATGTTTTTAAGAGACAAATAAATTTCATTTCATTTCTCTTCAGTGCTCTTTTTTTTCATTGGCAGCTGTTCGACGGCGATGCTGTGCGCGGCCATCATGACAGACCACTGGGAGCACGTGGTATGGGAGCGATCGACGCTGACTGGGCTCGCCAATGCCTCCGGCGTATCGCTGCAGTGGCTGCTAGATGAGAAGGTTGCCAAAGTAAGTTAAAAAGCCTCAATTGTGTTAGTGCATTTTAGTTAATAGTGACGTACTCTATAGCACTTGCCCATTAGCTCAGTTGGGAGAGCGCTGGCACGGTTAGCCAGAGGTCGCGGGTTTAAGACCCGGCATGGCTGGAATTTTTAGCATCTAAATAGGTTTTTAAAATTGTCCTCAGCACGGGTTACTGCAACAAAAAGAATGTAATCATGTAGGTACAGCGGTATCATTCCGATGTAAAAACCTAACTGTAAAGTGGGTTACTCGGGGCCGCAAGTGATGTAAATTGCTTCGGCCAGATGTCGCTGCCTGTACGTGATACAGAGAAGTTTATAAAGAGGCTCGAAATTTCGCCGATGCCTACACTTGCCTATTAGCTCAGTTGGCAGAGCGCTGGAACAGTTAGCCAGAGGTCGCGGGTTCAAGACACGGCATGGGTGGACATTTTAGCCTCAAATAGGGTTTAAAAATTGTCCTCAGCATGGCTTAGTGCAACAAAAAAAAATGTAAATAGTGACGTGTTTTTAATATGGTTTGATACGTGTGCGCGCGTTTATGCAGTTGTCACTGTGCTACAATGCTTTGACAGAATTAAGGCCCTAGCCTGGAGTTAACGTCTATGATTGTGCAGAATCAAATCGTAGCTTACTGCGCCTGTCCCCACTACCGCTTCCGGATGCAAACCGGAACTCGCTGCTTCACGCGCCACCGCACCGATCGGTTGTGCGCTGTGCTCTATTATCTATACCTCTTATATTACTTTACTTACTTTATACTTTATTGCACACATAAAATTACACGAATAAAACAAAACATTTACAGAACAAAACATTCTGCCTAATTTTTACTTTATTGCACTAATAAATCATCATCAGCCATTTGACACTCACTGCAGGACATAGGCCTTCCTCGTGGTTTTCTAACCATGAGAGGTTTTGCCATAATCGCCACGCTTGGCAGGCGGGTTGGCGATCGCAGTATGCGGTTGAAACCTCAGGAAGACGCTGCTGCCCGTCTCCTGGTAATTTATTACCTTAATCACCTTCTACGCAAGGAAATGGAGTGACGCTATTCTTAATCCGGCGCCACACGGCCACACTCATAAATAATATACTCGTACATGAAACACAAAAATTACAATATAAAAAAGTGTACGTGGCGAGCTTATTTCTGCAGAAATCTTACTTACGTTAGTAGCCAATAAATATTAAATCGTTAGAATAAAATTCATAATTGAACCGACCCCTACAGTCCTCGAAGACCTAGACCAACTACCTAGCCTTGTTTAAGGACCCCTAGAAACTGTGTAGTCTTAACCTCGATTGATGCATAGTAAGTCCAAAAAAAAATTACATTGTACTATAGACTTCAGTGCAATAAACATTTTTTCACTTCTCATGCTCTAAAAGTTCGTCTTTATGTCGTGCGTAGGCGACATAAAGTCGCTTTTTATGCTCTAGAGCATAAAGTAAAATCTTCGTCGAAGACTCACGTCCCTACAGAAAAAAAAAAGAAAAAAAAGTTAATTGGCGGGAACCATAATTATTTTTACATGTTGCTGTTTCATTTCCTCGCAATCGAAGTGAAAAGTAGAGTGTACAACTCGTCCATAAAACCCATTTTACACTCGACTTTATATCTATCCTCGCTCGCAAGCTCGCTCGGATGGATAAACGTCTCGAGTAAAATGGTGCGTTTTATGCACTTGTTGTACAATCTACTATTTTCACTCCATCTGCTCGAAATTATGCATTTTGATGCCCAAATTTAGGACCTAAAACACGCCATTGTTGTTCAAGCTAAGATGCATCAAAGTAAATAGACTCAAAATTGGGTTTTGAATCTATTTACCTTTAAGTAAATAGACTCAAAATCCAATTTTGAATTTATATACTAGTCCACTCATTTACTAAGACGTCGGATTTCTCTTTCACTCTTGAGGATCCGTCCTATATCTATTTCGCTCCAACCCAAGCAATAAGTTTTAAAACCTAGTTTGGAACTACCTACTTACTGAACTACCAAACTCTTTGCTGCAAAACTTTTAAGTACCTAATTGTCAAATATTTGAAATTGGAACACAAGTTTTTTTTTCTATGGAAAAAATCAACATAACATTGGCGGGCTTTTTTTGTCTATTTTCACTTATTTTTTGTAAGTGTTATCTTTTATTTCATTCCTCTCAGATGCAAAGAGTATGTAATCACTACGTTATAAGAGTCGGCACTTGCTAACAACACGTTTTCAAAATTATGAACGTAGTTTGTACCAACCTAACAAAAAATAGTATAATACCAACATGAGAACGAAATTGCAAAACATTAGTGATGGACTACTTATCGATATCGATAAAAAAAAATCGAGACGTCTCTCCCCTTACCTCATTTTCATGCTTTGAAAATTAAAGTAAATCCCAACACAGTAGGTCAACTCAATTATTTCGAGTATGACATGGTGTGAATGGATTATCGCTTACTTTCATAATGAAAAAGGCATTTTTTTAAATCAAATCATTTATTTAGCATCAGGTGTAGAAAACAATGTCACCAATGCGTCACGTCGCTATCAAAACTTTGCACTTTGGTCGAATTTCAGATCTTTGGAGTCTGCAACAAACAAAACAATAAGTCAAAAAATATATTATCTATACCGCAAAATTGAGCAAAATAAAACAACATAAATCATTTCTGTTCTTGCTGTGTGGTGTTTGACGTTTAAAATTAAGTAGTTGTGATCAATTTTAGACAGCATGTAGAAATATCTGGCAGAAATCAATCGTCCAAAATATCGATAAAAAAAGTACCACATGGGTAACGTACTACAACCGGCGTTAATTTAAATTTGTTAAAATCGTAAATTGTTCTAAATAATTCAGTTGTTTTATCTAAGCGCACCCTAAAGCACGGGGCAAAGACCAAATAAAAAAAAAAATTATCCAAGCGCATTAAATAAATATCAAAATTTGCGTACATTTATTATGATAAACTTGCTAATTTTACCTGTTTGGCTCCAGTGGATATATGGTTAAGAATATGCCAGACGTACATTAATTTCTGACTCTTCTAATGCCACAAATTTCACATTTCCTCAATGCTTTTCCTCCCATATTTCTTGTTTAATCACTTTTTACGCACTACACCTATTGCTAAAGTTAAAATAAATAAAATAATGCCACACAAAAACGACAAACGAACAAAATTACCGGCCATTTGCAAAATACGTAATACCAACATTACCAACATTAGATTTCACATATAACCCGACTTAATTTTAAATCATGATACATCTACGTGATTCACTGCGGAGTTAATGCCTTTTGTTTAGCAGGATTATATTTTTTGTTTCAATGTTGGCACAAAGTACGTTCATAATATTTTTTGTATGGAGTGACGAGGGCCTGCTCAGATGGTAGTGAAAAGCAGAGTGTTACGGGCGCAAATCATTTTTGGTCTCGTTAGTGTTGAATCCCTCGCTCCTTCAGCGATTCTTAGTTAAAGCCCTTATTTCACAACCTCGACGCAAAAATTTTCTAATCTACTATTACTTTGCCAAATTTGGATACCAAATTCTCGTAGCCCGTATCTTGTGTAGGTACACGTAGCTGGTTTTATTATTGAGAAAGAATAGGTCGAAGAGTACATACCAGGGCTGCGTTTCATAAAATTACAACTCGTAGTTTATTATGACAATTCGATGTTTATTGCGTAGTCGGTTAGTGTCGTTGTAAACCATTAACTATAGTTCTGTGAAATAGGACCTAGGCTGTAAAAGAACTGAGCCAACGCATTCGGAATATCGCTGCAGTGGTTGTATAAAAAGTGAGCAAGGTAAGTTAAGACAACCAGCCGTATTTCCATCCACCAATACAGGTATTTGGGATTGTATCAAGGAGATTAGCCACGCTTATGGGCATCGCTTGGGAAGCAGAGGCTTTCAATTTATTTTTACGGTTCCGTACCCAAAGGGTATTACTAAAACTCAGCTGTCCGTCCGTCCGTCCATCCGTCTGTCACCAGGCCGTATCTCATGAACCGTAATAGTTAGACAGTTGAAATTTTCACGAATAATGTATTTCTGTTGCCGCTATAACAACAAATACTAAAACCAGATTAAAATAAATATTTAAGAGGGGTTCGCATACAACAAACGTGATTTTTGCCGTTTTTTGCTCGATATTAATAACCAACAGGTAGACGCTTGAAATATTCAAAAGTTGTAAGATAATGATACGGAATCCTTCATGCGCGAGTCCGACTCGCACTTGACTAGTTTTTTATCTATTAGTTATGATGTTGATGATGATAGCACAACATATGAAACGCGTATGAAACAGTTTCTAGGTGAAAAAATACAGTTTTTAGGTGAAAAAATCACCAGAGATTAACCGCCGGTATCGGAATTGAGAATTCCACAAAGTTCTTTTTTTTGTAGCCAGTATAAGTCCCACTACAAGGCACAGGCCTTCTCTCAGAGAGAGAAAAGTATAACACTTATTTAATTATTGTTGCTTAACATTATTTCTTGAGGAATCTGAAGTAATAGACAGATATTCAAATATTGACTTCATAAACCGGCGGATAGACGAGCAAATAACTTGAAGGATACGAAAACTAGTGACAATAGGTTACAAATGTTACATCATTTTAAAGGTATAAGGTCAGTAAACGCATGCAGCGAGTGCTACGAAGATGCTACAAAAATGCTACGACATTCGTAGCATGGCGTAGCGCCTACCGAGGCCCTTCGTATGCCCTTCTATAAATATTTAAAAAAACTTATTTCTTAAAATACTCTTCTAACATTTACTTAAATTTTAAACGCGCATTAGGGAATGAAGAGACATAGTGCAGTTTAGACATTGAAATTTGTAGACAAAATACATTTAGGCAATCACAATGTCTAGGCATTCCCGGTTAGGCAATCTGCTTTTTACCCCCAGTTTCTCGTACACTAACACGCTGTTAATCTACTGTTAATAGCTGTGAATTGGCCAAAGTTCATACAAAAAAAACCACTGACAGCTGTTAACAGTACATTAACAGCTTGTTAGTGTACGAGAAACCGGGGGTGAGTCTATTGACGTGTTAGGCATTTTTGCAGCAGTGGCATCTTGCATTTTATACACTGAGCTCATAACCCGATCGCAGTCTTGTGTAGTCAATCTATTTACCTAATTAAGTACCTAGTTGCTCTAAGCTTAAATAATCTTTCCTAGGAGCAGGAATAATTTTGTCTTTCGGGATGAAATGTTGGATTGAAATTTTTCTCTAAGACGTCAATAGTTTATAGTTGTGTTTTGCAACAACTTTTGTCCTTGGATTTTTGGCTTTGCTCGATTTAGAAGAAAACCTGTATAGAAGTGGTAAAAATTAAGATATAAAGTGACATCTTCGTATCTTGAAAGTGATTTTACAGGTATTGGCTGATATTTATACCTAGTATAGAAAAACTCGCCGTTTTGCTCATTAACTAATTTACACATAAATGAAAAAACAAATCACTCTCATTTTAGTGATGAAAGTGTTTTATTTCTAAGCCAAAACTTCGAACGTTCGTTCAGTGTTTGGAAACTACTTAGTTATTTGTGTGTTCAGCATCATTTTTCATTGACTTATCGAGAGTGACATGTCTGTATGGTGAATATCAAATAGGCTCAGATACTCGTCAGATGCTATCAGCTGTGATTTGAGATAAATTCGGCCATTTCATGTAGAAAAAGCTGTTCGCAATTAAACTTTCTTATCTCGCGAAACGCGGCATAATTTAGTCCTCAACTTGGAACTTTCTGAAATAAGTAATGAAAAATAAGAGGAGCAATTTTCCATTTAAAATTTTCCTTTGTTGTCTGCCACTCTCGGTTGTTAGTTGTTTAGCGGACTGTCTGTTTGTCTAGAGCAAGTGCGGTATTTACATTTACAGTAAAATATTCGTGGGCTATTTAATGCTGCAAAATTATAGAGCCACATAAAAAATAAGTTGACTCACAGACAAAAGAGATTATAAAGAATGCATCGGTTTGACTGGTATAGATGGTAAAAAAACTATTTTCAATTGCTACTTACTGATAGATTGAGATATTGTACACTAGGAAGAAAATGTGTAAGAATTTGGAAAATCTTTTATGTATGCATATTTTTGACTGCCTCGTTTCATCATCATCATTCAGCCCCAAGAAGTCCACTGCTGGACAAAGGCCTCCTCCATGGATTTCCAAAAGGACCGGTTGGAAGCGGCTTGCATCCAGCGTCTTCCTGCCACTTGGATGAGGTCATCTGTCCATCTTGTGGCTGGTCTCGTTTGTCTAGCCGTCAAGGCGAAAATATAGCTTTACAGATGCCATAAGTAGGTATCGCAAGTCAATGGTAATCGTAAAAATATCGCAGCAACTTAGTCAATTTACGTAGCGCAACTTTGATAATAAATTTGTTACGCTTGCTGAGCTTCGTTTGCTGGAAAAATTACTTTTCACTTCTCATGCTCTAAAAGTTCGTCTTTATGTCGTGCGTAGGCGACATAAAGTCGCTTTTTATGCTCTAGAGCATAAAGTAAAATCTTCGTCGAAGACCAAGGCAATCGCTGCAACAGCCACACGAACATCTTTAACTTCATACAACAACCTCTTTATTTTATTTCGTTTCGTTCGTATTCTAAGACCAAGGCAAAGATACCAACAGCCAAAGTACACAATAAAACTTCATGAAATAAACTTATAATTTGTATTTCGTCTCATTTATTATTTTTTATATTTGTTTATTTTTCAATTTAGTAGATCAGTATAGTATTTAAGCCATAACAACAACTTATCATAGTTATAAAAAGAAAATGTTTTTATAACTGAGCAGTATGTAACGACCTTAAGTCAGGTGTCACGTCCCTACAGAAAAAAAAAAGAAAAAAAAGTTAATTGGCGGGAACCATAATTATTTTTACATGTTGCTGTTTCATTTCCTCGCAATCGAAGTGAAAAGTAGAGTGTACAACTCGTCCATAAAACCCATTTTACACTCGACTTTATATCTATCCTCGCTCGCAAGCTCGCTCGGATGGATAAACGTCTCGAGTAAAATGGTGCGTTTTATGCACTTGTTGTACAATCTACTATTTCATGCTGGCGTTTACTACGTTTACTTGGCCATTGCCGACAATTTACAATTTGCAAGTTTTACAAATTCGGTGCCAAAGATTCGTCAGAAAATCCGCCTATGTTCTAACAAACTCGACCCGAAGGCAGCTCCTAAGGTTATACATTGACATTCAACAAATAGAATGTAAATTCTTAACGTTGAAATAAAGGTTTTATTTCTGATTTCTGCATGTCAACCTTTAAAATGTCCACATATTTTAAGCTGATATACTCTTGACCTCGGTGGAAGGGCCGGTATGGTACTTGCCAGGCGGACATACTTCGAACAAATTTGCAGAAGGCAAGATAAAAACCCGAAACCGGCGTGCTTGCACACAACTCAATTTAATTCAATTCAACTCTATTTATTTGTGCAAACACGAGTATTACATACATGCAGATGGTACAATAAAATAAGGTCCTTTGTGTTTTGCCATTTCGGCATACAAATGTTTGAGCTTAGCTTAATTCAAATAATAGCCATAGACAATTAATATCTTATGCAGGTTAACATGTTGTAGAAAATATGTTACATTTCATTACTATATTATTATGTGGCTTATATAGGTAATAAATAATACATTAATGTCAAATTTATGCTAGGGTAATTAATTAGGGTAATGTCAATCATAATACAGAACCAATTAAATGTCAAAGCTCGATTAGTACCCGATTACCTATGTATTAAATTAAATTAACAGTTTGTCAGCAAGAAATTCATTAATTGTGTAATAACATTTGTCTATTAGTAGCCCCTTCAGCTTTTTCTTAAATAAAGGTAGTTGTAGAGTCTTGATTGACAAAGGAATTTTATTAAAAACTTTTGGCGCCATACAAAACACACTTTTGCTCATCATAAGTGCTGTGTGAGCCGTATTTAGACAAAGGCGCGTGTTATCTCGTTGAGTGCGTCCTTTTACATCGCATGCACGATTAAAACGACCTGTTTGTTTTAACAAAAATTGCGATCTCATAAATATATAAGGATGCTAAAGTCATTAGTTTGAGTGCCTTAAAGAAAGGTTTACAGCTATCCGTGGTCCTAAGAGCGCACATTGCTTACAAGCACCGCTTTTGTGCTTTAAATATGATGTCTTTGTCTGTTGAATTTCGCCAGAAGATTATTCCATACCTAAGCGCGGATTCCACTGAACCATGATAGGCTAGAAGTACTGCTTCTGAACTGACGCTATGAGAGACAACTAATGAATTTTCATGAAGCGAAAGAGGTATATCAGAATCGTGGCAAGTGGCAAACCCTGGTCTCTGCCTACCCCTCCGGGATACAGACGTGTGTTATGTAATGTATGTAACGTACTCGTGTGCCGTTTGGTGTCGAGACACTCAAACTGTGTTGGCGCGAGGCGCGACTGTTCTTCAAACTGTCGCCTCATCGACACGACTAGGGACCCTAGGGCTGGCTCTCAGAACACAATGGCTATTACCTCGGGCAGAGGATAAGTCTCGCCATCCAAAGAGGTAACTTAGCCTGCATACTGAGCGCAGTATTTTATATTTGAAATACAAATAGATTTATTATTACTTGATAAAAATACATTACAACCGTAATTATCTCAAGATAGTATGGACAACAACAGATTATTTGTGACCCTCACACAAGGTCAGGCCTGACCTGTGAGGGGCCATTTGAATTGTAGGTTATATAATATTTTATTGTTTGTTAACATCATTTATGTCATTAAATAAACTATCCCAAGAAATGTCATGTTTATGTCTTTGTACAACACCGTACGATGGTACCCCAAGGGCTACAGGAAATAATACACTGAATCCAGTTATAAACAGTATATTCCTGTATGGATAATTAAATAACAACAAAATCCGACTTGCCTTATACAATTAGTGAAATCAAAACCATAGCGCGATTTAACTTACGCCCAGCGCCATCTATCGGCAACATTGCAAACTAAGAACAAAATTAATACAACGCTACGTTGAGTGCGTGTACATACCGCCTCCCAAGGACAATATTGATTATTGTCATTAATTAAAAAACTAAACTCAAATTGAACACAAACAAAATAAAAAACCATTTTAATCACTGATTGGAAGGAGACACAACTTAGAAATTGGTCTCTTAAATGTTCCATTTTTTACTTTAAGGGTAACGACTCTGACTATATCGTCTGTTCCCGGGTGAGTAGCCATCACTCTGCCATAAAGCCAACGACAAGGAGGTAGCCCATCTTCTCGCACAATTACCACATCTCCTATTTTAGGTTGGGGATGTTGTGAAGACCACCTGTACCGGTGATAGAATTTGGTTAAGTACTCCGAAGACCAACGCCGCCAGAAGTCTTGTACCATTTTTTGGGTGTATTGCCACCTTCTTAATGAGCTCATATTGGAGTCTTCATAATTCCTGTCAGGCGGAGTTACTAATGGTTCCCCTACCAAGAAATGTCCAGGGGTTAGCACAGTTGTGCTGTCAATATCATTGCCGGTAATAACCGACAAAGGCCGCGAATTAAGGCAAGCTTCTATTTGCGCCAAAACTGTTGACATTTCTTCAAAAGTCAGCGTCGATTGTCCTATTACCCGTTTCAAATGAAATTTCACGGACTTTACGCCCGCCTCCCATAATCCGCCAAAATTTGGAGCTCTTGATGGTATGAAGTGCCATTCGCAACCGTTTGTTGCTAGCGCTTCGGCAATCTCTGGAAATAATGTTTTCTTTTCCGATACAAAAAGTTTCTTCAGTTCATTTGCAGCTCCAGTAAAATTCGTAGCGTTATCGCTATAAAGGTCAGAACAGTATCCTCGTCTTGCGACAAACCTTTTGAATGTCTGCAAAAATCCTTCTGTCGTAAGATCAGAAACGACATCAAGATGAACTGCTCGTGTCACCATACACACAAACAGACATATGTATCCTTTTACAGACTTGTGACCACGTCCCTTACTGGTGCGAATTTGAATGGGTCCCGCGTAGTCTACTCCACTACATTTGAATGGTCTCGTTGGTGTTACTCTTGCAGAGGGTAACTGCCCCATCAACTGTGTCTGAGTTTCATTAGAATTCTTAATACAAGTCACGCATTTCCTAAAACAAAACTTCACTAACTGCTTTAGAGCAGGAATGAAATACTTGGCTTGTATGTAGGACATCATCAATTGTGGGCCTCCGTGCAGTGTCTGATTATGAGCATCACGTATAATCAAACTTGTCAAGTGAGCTTTTTTAGGCATCACAATTGGGTGTTTCTTCCGTTCCTGTAGAGAAGAGTGATGAAGTCTTCCACCTACTCTCAAAATGTCATCGTCATCCAGGTATGGGTTCAATGAACGAAGATTACTGCTTTTAGGTAAGTGTTCTTTATTTTTTATATTTTTTATTTCAGCACCAAAGTGTTCTTCCTGTGTTTTCCTGATATAAATGTTTAAAGTTTCAGTAATTTCCTTTGTAGTTAGATGTTTGTATTTTTTCTCTACTTTATTCCTTGCGTTATTTATAAATCTCCTGCAATAAGTAAGAACTCGGACCATTCTGTTCAAAGATGAGAACCTTTCCCATATTTCCCGTCTCTGCGACACATGACTTGTACAGTGCGCTTTCACTTGTTCCAGTTCTGTTCCGATGTCTTTAGGTTTTTTATATTCAATTGTTTCCTTATAAAGAAATTCTGGTCCTCCAAACCACATCTTGTTCTCCAACAATTCCGAAGGAGTTGCCCCTCGCGACGCAACGTCTGCAGGATTTTCTTTTGTGGGAACATGTGACCAATGATGTGAGTCCAAATTTCCTTGTATTTCAGATACCCGATTTGCGACAAATACCTTCCAACGGCTGGAGTGGCTATTTATCCAAGCTAAGACTACAGATGAGTCCGTCCAAGCATGCAGGTTGTGTTTCTCTATATTCAATACTCTAGCCACTTCCACCAACAGCTTTGTTAACAGCACTGCTCCACATAGCTCCAGCCTTGGTATCGACACTTGCTTCACTGGAGCAACTTTTGTTTTCACCGCTATTAATTCCACATTGACCTTTTTGTTGAGGTCAATCCTGCGAACGTATACTGCAGCAGCGTATGCTACTTTAGATGCGTCGCTGAAGCCATGCAGTTCAACTTGTGCTTCGTCTTTTCCAGTTCCAATCCACCTTGGAATACTAAGTTTAGCCAGCAGTTGTAACTCTTCTCTATAGGTAAGCCATTCTTTTAATATGTCGTTGGGTACTTCTTCATCCCAGCCGATACCAGCGAGCCATAGTTTCTGTATAATAACCTTGGAGATTATTATGCTCGGTCCTACCCATCCTAACGGGTCATAAAAACGTGATATATCCGAAATAATTCTTCTTTTCGTTACAGGTTCTTTCAGCTTAGGTAAATCAACAGTGTAGTGAAAGGAGTCATCGCTGCGGTTCCAGGTAAGTCCAACAATTTTTATTACTTCATCCATTTTTATTTTCAGGTTCTCCTTGACTTCCTTTTCCTTTGCCATTTCCAGGTTTCCTTCCTCTTCCTTCATTTCTTCTATTAATTCCTCACTATTGCTTGACCACTTCTGTAGCTGAAATCCTCCTTTGGACAATAACGCGTTCATTTCTTTATACAGCTTCATACCTTCTCTTTTATCTTGACATCCCGTTAGCAAATCATCCAGGTAAAAATCTTTCATCACTTTTTCAGCCGCCAAAGGATAATCTTGCCCTTCATCCAGTGCTACTTGCATCAGACAACGAACAGCCAAATACGGTGCACAAGCAGTGCCAAAGGTAACTCTCGATAATTTATAATCCATTAACTTCGTTTCAGGTTCATCTCTCCACACAATGCGTTGAAAATTTGCGTCATTTTCGTCAACCTTGATCTGATGATACATTTTTATTATATCTGCAATCAACACTATTGGGTGAGTCCGCCAACACATAATTATGTGCCGTAAGTCTTTTTGTAAAGTTGGACCTGTCATCAGATCATCGTTTAATGATACTCCATTTTCTCCTTTGTTCGAAGCATTCATTACAATACGAATTTTCGTCGTGTCTTTGTCCTCCCTGATGACATCGTGGTAAGGTAAGTACACACCCTTGTTATTTACTTCTTCTTTCTTTACAGGTACCATGTACTGCAAATTCAAATATCCATTAAACGTTTTCTTATATTCTTCTTTCAGCTTTTCATTTATCCCTAATCTCTTCTCCAAAGACATAAATCTTCCCGTTGCTATCTTTTTAGAGTTTCCTTCCAGGCATCCCGGATTTTCTTCACGAAAAGGCAATTTGACGATGTATCTACCTTCCGCATCCCGTTTTGTAGTTTTCATAAAATGTTCTTCACATCTTTTTTCTTCCTCCGTAAATGTCATTTCTTTCGACATTTCGGTGTCTGACTCAAGTTCCCAAAATTTCTTGAGCAATTCATTTTCATCAACAGTACTATGCATGACATTGATTTTACCGTGCAAATGGTTTGAATTATTAACCGCACCAGACAAAATCCATCCTAAACTGGTAGACTGTGCAACTGGTGAACCATTAGCACCCCGCTTGACCCCTTCCTGCAGTACTTGTCCGTAGACTTCTGCTCCCAACAACATATCAATATGTTGCGGGTTATGATATTCAGGATCAGCCAATGTCATTTCTGAAAGTTCCGGCCATTCCATCGCTTCTATTTTACTCACAGGCATGAGTGTGGTGATCGACTTCAGTACATACGCCTTCACATTTATTTTCACCTTCGGATTTATCCGAGAAGACAATTGTACATCGACCATTCCCTTGGAGATTATGCTCTTTTCTCCACCAACGCCCAATATTTCACCTTTAATAGGAATCTTCTGTAATCCCATCTTTTGCACAGTCTCTTCTGTGACAAATGATGATTGTGATCCCTGATCCAATAGAGCGCGAATCATTACCCATTCTCCGTGACTGGATAAGATTTTAACAAGAGCAGTAGCAAGTAATACATGCTTATAAATCTTGCCTGTGGAGGCACACAATGCTACTGCATCTGGTTTCCTGTCCGATGTTGAAGGACCCGCTGTTTCTGCAATCTCTCTTTTTTCAAACTCTGCTCCATCCGAACTATCCTTTCCCTTGGGATGTAACATCGAGTGATGCTTTCTGTTGCAAACCCGACACCTCACATTTCTTTGGCACATTTTGGCAGAGTGATTCGAACCCAGACAACAGTAACAAATGTTGTTTGATTGCACAAACTCGCGTCGCGTCTCTACCGAATCTTTAGCAAATTTTTTACAAAAGCTAAGTTTGTGTTCCTCCATACAAAATGGGCATTGCATTTTTGCAACATGCAATGATTTAAATTTATTAACAGGTGCGTTAAAATTGATATTAGCAACTTGAGGTCTACTATAATTGTTATTGGATCTAGAGTCCAGAAACTCCATGGCTCTATACCGGTTTGTCAAAAATTCTTTAAATTGTTGAAAAGTAGGCAACTCATCCGTAGAATTGCTATTAGTCACATTAAATTCCCACTGGCGTCTGGTCTCTGGATCCAATTTTAAAGTGAGAATATGGATGACAATTACATCCCAACTCTCAATATTTATCCCCAAGTTAGCTAATCCTGACAAACAGTCATTTGTTGTGTCCATTAATTCTTTTAAAGAATTGGCAGATTCGTTCACTAAATTCCGTTGGCTGAACAACCTTTTGAGTATATGATGACAAATATATTTTTTATTGTTATAGCGTTCTTCTAACAAACGCCAGCAACGCTCATAGTTTGAACTCTCAATCGGAATATGCCTCAAAAGTTGTTCAGCTTCACCGGTTAGATAACCCTTTAAATAGTGAAGTTTTTGCACTTCCTCCAACGAATCATTATTGTGTATCAAAGAAAAGTACAGATCCCTGAAAGTATTCCATTCGGAATACTTGCCCGAAAAAGTAGGTATATTAATTTTTGGTAATTTAACCTGAAACGATTTTTTCTCAAAGACACTACAATCGCCTTCCTCTCCTGAGTTCTGCACATTTTCTTTGCCCACTTTAGATAAATTTAATTTTAATTCACATTTCAACTCTATGTACGTTTCCTCAGCCTTGTCATATAAATCATCTTTGACATACATAGACGCAGATAAATCTTTTGGACTAATATTCGTTACTAAATTCTTATGACCACTCATAAATTCGTTCCACAAAGTTTCAAGATTTTCCAAACGACTTTTCAAATATAAATCAGTTATACGTTCTTTAGGACACTTTTTAAAGTTAATTCTAGCCTTCTCAATACGCCTACACAAATCTAATTGAAAATTAAACAAAGCTTTATCGTCCTCCATTTTTACAAAATTCTAAGTTAGGTACTTATTTTCTACACGACACTGATTAATTTAATTCAATCACAGAAATAAATTTACGAAATAATTCCGAACAGTTATGTTTGTCCTTCTAAGAACATACACGAAAACACAAAGTAAATGCACTAAAGTTAGAAAAACACAATTAAAATTTTTCACAAAAATATCCTATCCTAAAAACTTTCACAAAAGTTATTTTTTAACAAAATTATTCTAAGTGTTTAGACAAATTTTCGAAAATTGGGCATGGATTCCCCGTACCTTCGTTTTTTATAAAATTATTCTAAGTCTACAAATACACACATGCAAAATTATTCTAAGTCTAAATTTACACCAAAATTTTTAAAGTTAAAATGTTCTTTTCAATAAAGTTCAAAATCGCAAAAAAAACACTTAAATTTCCACTTCTTCTATCTTCTTCTCAAAGTTCAAATTTCCAAAGTTTAAAATCACAAAAGTACTCACAGTTTTTCCACGTCACACTTCAAGGTCACCTGATGACTGCTATCAGCTGACAGCCCGTCAATCCCGTGGGCAGCTACTTCACGCTTCACTGCACCGCGCTGCACTCCTCCAGGCAGCTCTGCTCTGCCCTCTCCCGGAATGCTCTTCCTCTTCACAACTCCTGGGTTTTCACCAGGACGCCCTCCTCCCGCCGCACTCCTGACAGTACCTCCAGGCACTGTCTGCTGACGCACCGAACAGCGATCCACTGCTCCTACTAGTGCGGGGGGTGGGTTCACCCCACTTAACACAACTGCCCTGTCGTTTACTTCCGACTCTGAAGGACCATGTACAACACCGTACGATGGTACCCCAAGGGCTACAGGAAATAATACACTGAATCCAGTTATAAACAGTATATTCCTGTATGGATAATTAAATAACAACAAAATCCGACTTGCCTTATACAATTAGTGAAATCAAAACCATAGCGCGATTTAACTTACGCCCAGCGCCATCTATCGGCAACATTGCAAACTAAGAACAAAATTAATACAACGCTACGTTGAGTGCGTGTACAGTCTTAATATATCAACCAATTAATTAGGTACTGGCACGGTTATGGATAGCCATTTTTTTCCTAAGGAAAACTTAACTATCTGTCTGCCTTGTTATTTTTTGAGAAAACTGGAAAGGAGTTTATAATATTAACTCAGTGGAATTCTGAATTTCGAACCGATGAATAAATTCAGAATTCAACACGGTGTTTCAAGAATCCTATTTGGATTAAAAGTCTTCCTGCTGGCACTCTATAGGTATTTCAAAAAACATGTCCATGTTGTAGGCTCTTAGTCAAATTCGTCTATTCACAATAATTGGCGTAGATAGTTTATAAGCTCGCTCGCTTGCTCGCTCGGTAAGGAAGCACTCGGCACTTAATACCATAGCGTGAAACATAATTTCTTCAACGCACAGGGTGAGCCTGGTTTCACAAGAAGGACCACGACGCCGTTTGTAAACGGCTTAGTTTGACAAAGTGACTGCGACATTGTACATATTGATGAAATACTTTAGACCACGTAAACAGAGCTTAGACATTATTACAGGGTTAGAGTAGAACCCGCGTGCCTCCGTCCAACGTAGGTATAATTACGATAATTAAAGAAAGATTAGGGTTAAAGTCAGGTCACCTTGGAACTTGAAGGGAGGTGAAACCGACCAAAATACTAGTTACTTTCCAATACCACGGTAATTCTATTCTGAACTTTAGTTTAGTCACGCTAATTTGGACTAACATTTACCCGTGGCTGAACACGCCAAGTCAAACGAACTGACACTTAGGAACAGTCGATGTTAACCGACACAACTTTTTATTACTTTTTAATGTCTCGCAATGCTCGTACATAATTATACATTTAACGGGTGTATTGGTTTTTTACAGTCCCAGAGTCAACAAGGAACCCTTATAGTTTCGCCAAGTCCGTCTGTCTTTCTATCTCGTATATTTTGACGACCAACTACGGAATCCTACAATGCGCGTGGCCCGACACGACATGGTCAGTTTTTATTTTTTATTTTTAACTGCCTCTTACTGATAGACAGTCGAGCTGACAGACGAAAATTGTGTTGGAATCCAGTCCCTTTGTACTTAGCGTTTTTATTCTGTATTTGTAATATGCGCCAGTTTCTGAATACTAACAGTCATAGTTTGTACGAATTAATTTATAAGTACAGGCCACCCCTTATCAGGTGGATTCTACGTTTGTTTCACTTAGCCGCAACCTAACCTCAGGTCATTGCAAAGTCCGTTAAACCCGCAAGATTTGTAAATCACCGTAGTTAATCTTGCTCCACCTCTGCAAAATCCTTGTCGCTACCTAATAAATGTTTCAGGGATCGTAAACCTCGTTCCATTCACTAATAAACTCTTGTTAAAATGAAAAGAGTCCTTTACCCTGATTTTTTAAGTCTAAGCAACAGCCGCAAATCAAATTTATCAGTTTTAGGTGATATTATAATATAATCTAGTACTCACTTACTTTTTACGAGATGAATAAAGTCAATTTTATCTTAAGATAATCTAATATGTATATAAAAATCTCCTGTCACAGTGTTTGTTATCAAACTCCTCCGAAATGGCTTCATCTATTTTTATGAAAAATTTTGTGTGTCGTTGGTAGGTCTGAGAATAGGTCATAGGCTAATTAATATGGCAAAACAACGTTTGCCGGGTCAGCTACCAGCTATAAAATAACATGAGACACTTAAGCGTCGTCTTTAAAAAGCCCAAAAGTCCAAAAGCCAGTGTACTTATTTGAAAAGCTTATTTGGAGGAGAGCTATGGGAGACGCCTTTGTTCTGTGGAGACGCCACTAGGAGCACTTCTATCCCACTTCGCGTGCCACACCACCGAATTGCCGGCAGCTTCCGGTTTCGGGCCACGAAATGCTGGAACGACATACCTCCTCCTCTCTGCCAAATGCAATCTAGGGCTGCATTTAGATTTCACGTTAGAAAACTTCTGCTGGACCGACAGATATTGCTTTCTGTGTAGGTAACCAAATTTTGGTCCAATATATTTTATTATACCCTGTCACTCTTACTTTCATTTTGGTGGACTTTCGATTCAGTTGACATCTCTATTTATTATTAATTATAATGATATTATTATTTTGAATTTTTGATTATTCTATTAACAATAATAATTTATAAATATTTCTCGCTGTCGCTTTATAATCTCATGATATTTACATAATTATATTCTTTTTGTTGCACTAACCCGTGCTGAGGACAATTTTAAAAACCTATTTAGAGGCTATGTCGCTGCCTGTACGTAATACAGAGAAGTTTGTAAAGAGGCTCGAAATTTCATCGATGATTGCACTTGCCCATTAGCTCAGTTGGGAGAGCGCTGGCACGGTGAGCCAGTTCGCCTGTAAATATGTTTTTTAAATTTACATAATTACTCATTTTTATTTTATTTTATTTTATTTTTATTCTTACGTGCGGCTTCGTGGACGCGAAGTTCAGTCTAGTTACATGTTATTCCCGCACATTGTACACTAGTTATACATTACACACACTTTATATAATTATATCTTGTCTCAGTCTGGCTCTTTTTTTCCTCTCTAAGTTGAGCACGCCGTCTTCTCTGGATACCGGTATAATAAAGATAAATATAAAGATATCCGGACTTGGCCCCCGTGGTGGAGTATGGCCTATACCTTCCTCAGGGAAGAGACCCGTGCCCCTCGGTGGGGACATAATGGGTTGATGATGATGATAAAGATATTTATTGAGAATCAAACATCGGTATACACGTAAAGTTATGACTAATTAAAAAGTTGACATTTTATAAGTATTGCGTAATAATACCAGCGTTAGAGTGTACCCAAACCTCCACCACATGCTGAGCCGGAGCCCATTTGCATTTGCCACACCCACAAAACTACGTTATTGTATTTTTGGCACTTGCCGTACGTTGTATGGCAAAAATTATATGTTCTTGTTCATCATCATCATCATTATTCAGCCACAAGAAGTCCACTGCTGGACATAGGCCTCCTCCATGGATTTCCAAAAAGACCGGTTGGAAGCGGCCTGCATCCAGCGCCTTCCTGCCACTTGGATGAGGTCATCTGTCCATCTTGTGGCTGGTCGTCCTGCGGTGCGCTTGCCTTGCTTGTGTTTTCTGTGTCTATTTTGTTACTTTCATCCTTATATTTTTTTGGTTTGTGAACCTGTTATGTGTGTGTGAAAATGCAAATAAATGGTTTAAATATCTATTAGATCTATTTATATGTCCCGCTGCAGGGCCTTGTCCCAGAGAGCGAGAGAAAGAGATATTATTGGCGTGTCTACCGTGGATTGGGGATTTCAATCGCCAATCTATGTGATCACCTCTACTTTGTCACAATATTTCCTGCATAGTTACCGATTGCTACAAATACTCAAATATTACAAATGTACGAGTTACATGCCTAATTTGCTTCAAAGTCATTGGTTCTTGCCGGGATCGAACAGAACCTCTAGGATAACTGTTATCGGTGCACTGCTAGTATTACTTTGAGATGGTACCTACTCTTATAATTTTGTCCGACTTACAGTTACGCGACATAGTCGAAATTACAACATTGTTACTAGGTTTCACAAAATCATAAGTAATCAAGCAAAGTTATCTATTTTTCTGTGAGAAGAAACGTACTCTAGCACTCTGGTTACTTACTAGCCAAGATCTCACCTAACATTTCGCCAACTCCAAAAACCAAGAGCACATTAGTCATTTTGACATCACACTAAGCCAATAAATGTTTCGCTGGAGAGTTACTGTCGGCTCTCTACTTTGAAAGTGTAGGTATTAAATAGGATAAAGGGTGGAAAGCCTTACCACTACACCGCTAGTAGTTTAGTTGCAAATCCTAGGCTTCAGAAAAAGTTGAATCCAGTTTTTCCTAAAAAAAATAATTTGGTTTCATTGTACGCCGGATTTAGTAAGATCTCACTTTCAAATCCAAAAGGTAACTTATCTTAAAAGTACCATAAATTACTATCGACTTCGGCCCTCCCATTAATTGGGATATCCAATTTGACCTTTCCGAAGTATTCATGTATTTGACAGCTCGGAGAAGGTTAAATCGGACGAGTCCATATAGTGGATAAGTTACATAGTAGCAACCCTGATCTGGAATAGCTCCCTGAATCGGTTACATGTCGACTTAGATCCAGACAGATAGATCGAGCTGGGGATCAAGCAGGTTTAACATTCAAGGAACGAAGGTATAATCGATATTCTATGTAACGGCTGCGCCCTGTGCAAGCAATATCGTAGCGAAGTTCTAAGTTCTGCCAGTAGAGAAAGACAACGTTTTCAATTATCGTTCTGCAACTGCACCTGCAGTCATAAGACCGAGTATCGAGTAAGATTGTGTATCCAGTCTTTAACTGACCCTACGAAAAAGTATTAGAAAATGGCAATGTGCGCTCTTCCAATATTGGCAATTTATACCTTTGGAAAAATCTTTTGTTTTCTTATGCCAATGTTATTGGGGGACCGTGCTCATATAGGTCTACAGGTGTTGAAGGTGACAGCTTAAAGATAAATATAGTACCAAAAATCTGATTCTATTTGTTTTTTCTGTCAAAACGCTTTATTTAAACAAAGGCAAGTTTAGTGGTGCCTTTAGTGAAAGGCGAGGATTTTTTGGTCTTTTATTATTTTTTAATCTTTTATCTAGCTTACCCACCCTCCCTTAACTTGAATCGCGACTGGAAAGTTTAGAAAGTTTTTGTTTCAGTTTTAAGTTTTTATTTCAGCTCCAGTTTCTGTTTTGCTAATGTCTACCAATCTGCCTCTACTGAACCCCAACTTCCTCTTATTACACTAACAGCTTACACAGGGAAATCCCTGTGCCCTACTTTTAGGCAATCCGAAAGATCAGGAAAGCTCAAGGGACAGATATTATTCATCCAGGTAGCTTGCAAGCCCGTTACTGAGGCATTACCAAGCCTGAAATATGACCTCCACACCCACCACACGAGTTCCCACGAACTCGCACGACCTTGACCGAGAGCCGAGCAAGCTGCGTGAACCGTCTACCGTCGATATTAAAGTGTTAGATAAAATGTATGATAAACGGAGCTAGTGCAATTTCTGCACCCTGCTATTTAGTAACTACAGAGCATAAAATGTAACTGCCGCTAAGATATTCGATTTTATGGGCGATAAGTATAGAGTGTAGTAATGTTGATGTTTGGCCTTGGCCTAGGCCATGACGATGGATCGATATAATTGTAGAGTTGTTAGGTAATTAAGATAATCTAGGTATGCGCTACGTCAGTCAAAAATTTTATTCACTATAAAAACAAAATGTTTATTAATGAGCGTCAAAGCTGTTAGTTTTACAATTAATACATTATGCTGAGAAGAAGCTAACAAAGAAACTACACATTTATTCAACTTAAAGTTACGCTACACTAGATAAAATCGTACCCCTTAACATTATTTAAATGTCACCATCATCAATCATCTTTGTCTTTCAAATACGAGGGGTGTTCAATAAGTAGTGAAAATGAGGTATAAACTCCTTGGATAAAGAAAAAGAAAGTGCTGGCAGGCATAGCCCACTTATTTGTCTACATAACAAAATTAAAAAAGTTTAATGCTCTTTAGTTTTTTCAATCATTAAAAGTTCTTACTTGTGTTCAGTCGCAACGAGTAATCGAAAATGGAGAAAATTGAAGTTCGCAGGGTAATTAAAGATCTATGTTTGAAAAATTTTACTACGGAACAAGTAAATCAAGACTTACAAGATACTATAATGTGTTTATACAATTCAACACATGACAGCTCAAATAGTTTTTCAACAGAAAGCCTGCAAATACCTATCTTTCCTTTGTTTAAATTTTTAACTATCTTTTACTAGTTTTAAAGATCCCCCGTGCAGTGCAGACTTTCTATTGTAGTAACTGGCTACTTGCCAGAAAAATTCATTTGAATCTCTAGTAGCCAGTGCTCTGTGACACAAAGTATGTCAACTTCATGTTGTTCTAAAAACAAACTTTAGTTACTTTCCAGAAAAGCCACCCTGTATGTCCTGATTAGCTAAAACAGTTTACAGTTTGTTTTGGCTACAGGTAAGTACCTGTTTCACCTGTTTTACGTATTAATTAATTAATTGTACTTTATTACACACAAAACACATAACAGGACATTATATAAGAAATAACATGTGCAGTCGACAGTATACTTTAATCAGTTATGTTAAGGGCAACTTTGCAACAAAAATGTAAAGGTTGACCCGCTGTCTAACAAAGGCGAGCTTGTCGAGGCGAGATGGACTTCATTTACTTAGACTAGTATCTCCGTCAGTACTTACTTAACACTGAAGGAAGAGACTAGTGTCACGAATATATGAATTTTCAAGGCGTATCAAAATCCTTGATTTAGATAGATACCACGTCCCGACCGGCTATCTGTCTACGCCATCGCATAGGTATTCTGATGGATTGCGTTCCAACATTCGATCAAAAAATATACTTTACGACGAAACCACAAAACACTCCATATTTTTTTGGTACTCTCCTTGGTACCTACAATAGAATGAAAGAACAAAATATTCCCGGGGATCGAACGAAACAGAGGGTAGTAAAAGAAAACGCTCGCAGAGCGCTTTCCCACGTCGGGCTTTATGATAAAATGAAATAACTCTGATACAGCTCTCGGCTTATTCCGGAATAACCATTGTAGAAATGAATAAGTAAACATAATGTTGTCGTGTAACGTTTCTGAATGTGCATAATGTATTTTTTTGTTCCGCCTGAGGGCGCTTCTGTTCCTTTTCACTTTCCTTTTTGATTGTAATCGTGCGCTAATTAATTGAACCCTTTCTTTGTTCTACGTGTCTGTATAATTCCAAAAGGTTATGGGCCCCATTTTATCTTTGAGTTTATTTCTTGCGACTTACAAGTAAAGAAGTGCAGACAAAGTCTTGTAGGCTTGGCAATTCGATGGAGGCCAGCCAAATACACCACGAATTTTTACTTTCGAGACAATGTTCGAATCTAAGAACATTTCCAAGGATTTAAACCTTAAAATTATGCAGGATCTCTATAAAATTTATTTGGTGTGTCTAAAGTTATTAGATGACGACAACATACTGTGCTAATTGCTGGATCTCCGCTTAGACGGATCTTTTCCATGTCTGCTTTGGTCGTCATGCATGGGTAGTACGACGGCGATAGTTACGCGTTGTAAATGTCAAAAGTCGCGACTTTCCAGTAGATTATCTGTAAAATTGTGATATTTTAGCGCCACAAAACGTGTGACTCGTGCCATCGTACTACCCATGCTGGTATTTCTGCTACTTTCAGGTTTCTAGCTAAGGGAAATCGTAAACATAAACCATCATGGGTCTCCATTCTCCTGAGTGTATGCCCGATCCACGACCAGACCTAGAACAGAGAGGAATGGAAGAAACTTTCGTCGACTCCACGGAAGAGTAATGGTATTTGAGAGAAAGATGCATCGCTACACCGTTTTGTAAAGAGCTTTAACATTTTGGTGTAGGAGTCATGGAATTCAAGAGAGAGATAAGGTGGTTGACTGGCAGAAACTGCTTATAGCATTAAGTCTACCACATTGCCATTGTATTTTTTTACTTATGTGTAATAAATGTTTATTACGTTTAAAAAAATAAATAAGTTATTAGGTGAGTAGATTCTATGAACAGTTTTGTAACTCAAGGAGACATAAAAACTTTTTTTTATCTCTCAACTGAAAAAGCTCCAAAGAACCAACAAGTGGAGTTCTATGGAACAAACCTCCTTTCTATGCGATATTCTGTCGAGAAAATGCCAGCCTTTTACGGCGGAACGGCGAGTTGATGTCTCATTCTACCCGCAGTGGGTGAAGGTCATAGCCGGCGAAATTCTGTGACTAACTACATCCGTATCGGTGTATGGCACGGTACAGTAAAGTCGTCAGGAGGTTCACCCACATTTTAGTAGCAATGTCGCCCATAATGTAACTGAGTCCACGCGTGACAAAAAGACGGGACACTTTAGATACTTAGTTAGAACTGGTCCGGACAGTGTCGGGAATCTCATCATAACAGGGCGTTACTACGTCAGTTCTCCACTGTATGGAGTTGTCCGATTTAGCCTAGGTACTCTAAACTGTCAAATACATACATATTTTGACACTTCGGAATCGTCAAAATGGTCAACCCAATAGAGCGGACAGTTGGAGGGCAGGTCGCGTAGCATAAGCAAAGCAGCCTATATACGTCCCACTGTAGGGCGCAGGCCTTCTCTCAGGGAGAGAGTATGGGCTTAATCACCACGCGTGCCCACCGCGGATTGGCGATTTCAAGCGCTGAGGTATATGAATAGCTCAGATACTCAGGTTTCCTCACGATGTTTTCCTTCACAGTTAGCGAGTGGTATTGCTACTATAACTTCACAAATATACGCGTAGAGAGATAGAGAAGTGGAGTACATATGAGCGTGGGACGTGGGATATGAGATATGTACTCTACACCTCTGCTCTAGTTACTCTAAAGGAATAGAGTAGGCGGTGAGGTTACGACAACCATGAATGAGAAAATGCAGGGTTACCTCTAAAATGCACAATTCTTGAAACATGTCGATTAGCGTTTGTTATTTACAACAACTTTTGTTCTGTTACTTTTTTTGTCAATGTTTCAAATAATAAAAACGTGGTTTTTCCATTTCTTAGTGGCGCTGTTTGGCAGATATTGTTGAGATAGGCTCGTCTTTGTACATGTTATTTCTTATACGTAATGTCCTGTCAAATGTTTCGTTTACAATAAAGTATAAAAATGTTTAAAAGCATATTGTGATACATAAAACGGATATTCTTCTATGCAGGAAAATTGTTTACTGAAGGCTATACCGGTAGAGCGCAGAAAGTGCGAAGTTAATGAAAGCCTCGACGATGGTGTAAACCCTCGGTGTAAGCTGCGATATTTAATACGAATAGTAAAATATGGTAGTACCTACTTACCTAAGTACTTATAAAACAAGAGGTGGCAATATAGTCAGCCTCAATTTTTATGAATTTACAATCTTCTCTTTACTTACGCAAGGTTAGATATAAAGTAGCAATTTATAAGCCGTTTAAATCATAACAAAATTATTCATAGAGCGTAAAATTTCACAAATAAAATCTTGTTTACGTTTAATGTATACGTGCCTGTATGTAAATGTTTATGTTTATGTAATTTTCCCTGCAGATCGAGGACACGAGGAAGAAAAAAGGCGGCCACACATTCCTAGTTCCAATGAATGGAGGTATTTGGACGATGTGCACTTCTTTAGATGGTAAGAATTATTTCATCACCATCATCAGCCATTTGACGCCCACTGCATGACATAGGCCTCCCTCATGGCTTTCCAACCTACTTATATAGCTCGAGAATTGCTCAGTTGAAGTGGCAGTGAACTGATGGCAGTTGGGGCGGAAAAGTTCTGACCTGGCGGCCGCGGACCGGACAACGCAGCGTTGGCAGGCCCCCCAACAGATGGTCTGACGACCTGGTTACGGTGGCCGGGAGTCGCTGGATGGGGCTGCATAACACCGGGAAGACTTATTTATTCGCCTTTTATTTTACGTCACTCACTCACTACATATATCTCATCCACTCATGCACAGATGAGCCTCTGAAACAGGTCATGAAAAGCAAAGTTTTCAAATGGGAAACCTCAAACTCATCAAAATAAGTTTGAAGTTATAAGAGAAGAATATTTTTTATTGCACACAAGAAACAATACACATAAATTAAAGTTACAAAGAAAAAAGTACAAAGGGCGGCCTTATTGCTAACAGTAATTTCTTCCAGACAAACTTGCGACCGATGCCGGTTTAGATGCCGGCAAAAATCCTTAAGCAAATAGCTGAGCAAATGCGCAAAGAAGGAATTAAAGTGCAGCGCGGGGCTCAGGGACTTTACAAACCAATAGCGTGGCCGAAACGGTCCCTTTCCGCCCGCAGCACCTCCGTCTGCCAAAGAGCCCCAAAAATCGACTTTTATGTTCGAGTTGTTTGCATATACAGACAGGACATTGAGTCGTATGAAGAGCTACAAAGCTGTACTGGAGTTGTATGGAAATCACACCTAACATTTAAGAGCAATTAGGCACCATCTGCATACACTACGGTTCGGTTAGCAGGAAATGGCCGCTTCGCACATATATTATGATGATGACAATCGATCCTGCTGCTTGTGAGGATCAAACAAGCTGATGCTAAGAACTGAAGAAAGTTTGAAATCAACAAAAAATGTTCTCCTTACCCTACCACCTCATCTCACATCGACACAATGTTTGAAAGCTCATAGATACCTGTTCTGATGATGCCATTTCCGGTCTAGACTAAGATAGCTAAGCTAGCCTACTTTCTCAACTCTTGTCCGGAAATCGATCTCATTTTCAGAGCGCTCTATTCTCAGCTTTAGTATTGATCTGGGACGGAACAGAATATCTGTCTCGTGATTAACTATTGACTGAAGCAGGGTCACCCGTCCTGGAAGGCAACCTGAGGGGCACCATATTCGTGCGCGTTCTTATGGAAAACACAGAGCCTTCCTCTTATGTAGGTTCACATCAGCGCTTATATTCGTACATTTCTTATTTAACTAGTTTTGTAGGGTGTAGGGCGCGCAAATGTAAAAAAACCGGGTCGAAAAATTCGTAGATCCGGGGCTGCTGTAGGGATGCTTGGCATACTTTCCATTTACATTAAAGTATACAATTTGTTTTTTCAGAGGAGGAGGTGTCAATGCTGCATCGAATAGGGTTTCCACGAGACCCCGTGTGCACAAATTATTTAGCCAACAGTGACTATGAAGAGCCGAGGGCTGACTGGCAACACCGTAAGTTTCATTTACTCATCTGAACTCTAATAACATCGATCAGGCGGTCTACTCACATTTCCTCGTGGGGAAGTGGAGAGTCGGGGTCAGGGCGTGGCCCAGGCTTCCAGGCGGTGGTTTTCACTGGTGGTCTTATTCTATCTGCGTTGGCCGTGGACGGGCTTCGGGGGACGGGCTTGGCGCGGCTCCATGCAGTAAAATTAGCGTAATTTAAAAGGTAAAAAATCGTATCTCTTTTTACAGATTTTTTTTTCTGTCCTTGGTAGGCCGAGAATGATCTTTATTATTTTATTATTATTATTTTATTTATTTATTTATTTATTTAGATTTGTAACTTACAGCTAATGCCAAATCGCTACAAACTTAGTAGTAAATAAAAGTTGAACATCGCAAGAAACAATATAAATAACATTGCATTAATCCTTATACTAAACTAATAAAAAACAGAATCATCCTTCTTCAAGCATTCCCTTGCATACTTCAATCATTCTCCCAATTCCTGTGGTAAACATATCACACTGCGGCGCCGCACTGAGCAGGGAGTTGAGAAGTGCGAGAGCGCGCGGCACGGGCGCCCGCTGCTGGCCCGCCGTGCGCGCCGCCGGCACGTGCAGCAGGCGCGGCGCGCACAACCGTCCGCGCGCCTCCGGCACCCACAGTTGCACTACCGTTCTTGTACCTCGCCCACTAGACTAACACAGTCAATTCTATTGTGCACTATGCCCAACACAAACTTTATTAGGCTTAAAGATCTTCTTGTATATATCTAGATTTAATAGGATAGATTTTTATGTATTTATGCCAAAAACCGCAGTTTTTGACGTTAATGCTATCTAGTCTGGGTTGTTTGCCTTAGGTTCACGGCCATGGCTCCTAAAAATTACTATAAACATGATTGAGAGAGTTGTCAGACAATTTTTGCAAAAACGATCTGTAAAAAAAGATATGATTTTTTTCCTCTTGGTGGCGCCAGTTAGCCTACTGGATCCCCTTAAGGCCTTACTAGCGCTACCAATGAAAAAAAACGTATCTTCTTTGACTGATCGTTTTTGCAAACATCACGGCAAAGAACCTAGGATCATGAACCTGGGACTAGATAGTCTAGGTAGCTTGGTAACGGCCGTTTATGGCGTTAATGATATCTAGTGCTAAGGTTTTTTCCTCAGGTTTTCCTATAAATCACTATTAACGTGATTGAGAGATTGTACACACTTTCTGCAAATTCGATCTGTAAAAAAATATGTTTTTTTTTTCTCCGTGGCGCTCCCTGGAGCCCCTTAATAATAATTTGTGCGTAATTTAAGTGTGGAGACAACGAGGTTTCCTCACGGGAACTTTCTAGAGTTCACTTACCTATTTAGAAGTAGGTTTAGAAGAGACATATTTTTGCAGGAGTACCTACCTATTGAACTCTTAGAATAACTATCTAGATCGAAATCTTTTCACATTGACTTTTACCTATTATCTCCTAGTGAGAAGACATTTACGGTGTTATCTATAAAAACACTATTCCTCTAAAAGACTCCTCAAATACAGTTCATGAGTCTGTGGTAAATCTTTCCTTCTACCTTAGACTATTTAAACTGCATTTGCGGAGTGTCTTAAGCAAGAACGTTTCGTTGGTTTTAAGGAATCCGGAAAGTTATAATTTTTTATAAATACCTAACCCCTTTCTCGTACTCTAACAAACTGTTAATCTACTGTTAACAGCTGTCAGTGGTTTTTTTTTGTATGCACTTTGATCAATTGACAGCTGTTAACAGTATCTAGATTAACAGCGTACGAGAAACTGAGGGTCAGACTGTTAGATTAAAAAAAACGAATCAATCAATATTATTAATCGTTCACACTTTAGTGGCAGTCAATCAACCTACCGTCCATCAAATACATTTTAATTTAAAAGGGCCCCTCTTTTAATTATTAGGTAGGTAGTTAGGAAGCTTACCCTAATCACTTTCACTCGAATCTTAGTCCGGTCGTAACACTTAATAACCGTAAAAAACCTTTTACGCGTCATAAATTTTTCCGTCCGTATCCCAGCCCCTGGCAATGCCTAATGCGTTATTCATGATAACATAGACCACATAATTCATAACTACAGAAGGCAGACCGCCTAACTTGGTTACAGCGCCGAAGGTAACTTCGTAGTTCTCATGCCAGATGTGGTGAATACGAACGAACACACGAATCAGAATACAAGGTGTAACTTAATCCCGGATGTATACAGATGTGAACACGCGGTGGTAGCCTAGTGGGTAGAACATTGGACTCTGAAGCGGGAGACCCAGGTTCGATTCTCAGTACGGGCATGTACCTATGACTTTTCTTGTTAAGTTATGTAGGTACATTTGTGAAGTTATAGTAGCAATACCACTCGCTAACGGTGAAGGAAAACATCGTGAGGAAACCTGGGTATCTGAGTTATTCACATAACTCAGCGCTTGAAATCACCAATCCGCGGTGTTCACGCGTGGTGATTAAGCCCATACTCTCTCGCTGAGAGAAGGCCTGTGCCCTACAGTGGGACGTATATAGGCTGAGAATTGTTCTGCGCTCCTTTAGTAAAAGTAAAGTCTATTATCGGTGTTATTTATAACGACGCAATTCGTTCGTAATGTGTCCTACACTACAATTCGGTAGTAGGTAGTTAGGTACGTACATTTGGTGGGTACCAAAATCACTTAATTCTTTGTAGGTAAGGAAAGGGAACTTCTCAAGTTGTCACGCTACAACGTAGCTGCTAAATATTCAACGCTCATGAGCTAAATCATACGCAGTCCGCCATTCATGACCCTGTTTTGTTCTTCAACCCGAAAAGTGTAAAATTATTCATACTGTATTCATAAGACATTCAGTAATGAAGCCTTGTTTTTGGCACTCATGCTGAATGACTTGATAGAGCGCTATTTTTGTATACCTACATTGCTGTGGTTTTCATTATGCCAAGAAAAATGTGTTAATTTTCTGGTGTGTATAGCAATTGATTATTATTATTATTGTTACACCCTGTATAATAAGCACGGTCGCGCCACCGGCTACCGGAGTCTCCACACGTCACTGTTATTTCAGTACAAACTGAACACGATATTGTGTAAAAATTACGAAAAAATTATACAAACAAGAAGCATGTGTAACTCGGACTAAGTAGTGAAACTTCAAGTTCGTCCTAGTGTAGTGTAACTTTAAGTTGAAAACTCTGGTAATTAAGTTAAGACGTGTTTTGAAAAGAATTAATGTGGAGTTTTTTTGTTGGCTTCTTCTCCACATAGGTAATCACCTAATTTTGAAACTAATTAGCCTTGACGTTCGTTGAGTAAACATTTTGTTTTTATAGTGAATTTTTTTTTTCGTTAACATTATTTGTTTATTTATTAGGGACAAAAACACACAAAATAATCTTAACTCAGACTTACAACAAAAAAACACACATAAAAAGACAATACACATTAAAATACAAACAAAGAAATAATAATAATCGATACAAAATACACCCGCAGGTTTCGCAGTCATAATGGTAAAATAAAAAAGAAATAATACAAGTAAATAAATAGTGTTTACTATTGAAAATAAATAATATAACCTAACCAAATAAATCACCCCGAGCCACATCCGGCCCAAAAGTCCCCATTTTTTAGTTTGAGTTAAGTCGGACTCGAGCGTCATTTTCCACAATCACAGCCTAGAACAGATCCACAGAAAAGAAATCTTTATTGTACACATAAGAAAACAAATACGCTAAAAGCCCTACTTATCTAATGTTAGGTAGGTATAAGGTAAACACCTCAGATACTCAGCTTTCGTCACAATGTTTTCCTAAATAATTCATTGAACATTTTCAACTAAAATCCACTAAATAGTCGTACACGAACAAAATCGGGAATCAATTCTGAACTATTCGGAAGTAAACAAATAGTAGGTAGGTAGATACGTGCTTTGATGGATTGTATTTTGCGTGCGAAAAAAAAAGTTTTTTATGTGGTTTTCGTTGTTATGGTGGATAATTAATATTGTCACTTGTTTATTCTTTATTTCTCTGCGTTTGTCCCTCATATTTGTTCATTGCGGGGAGTTTTCTTAGTCAATATGACATTAATTCACAGGGAGTGCTGTTCCACTTCATATTCAACTGAGTATTTGCTCTGTTAAACTTCATTTTCAATTCATAGTTTTTTTTAAAAAAGAATGTCATTCAGCTAGCCCGTGCTGTTAAAAACATGACTATTGGTTGCAAAACGAAAGATGGATTTTAACATTTCCATACATCTTTTAGCGACAAATGTAGGTAGGTACATGGATGACGGACGTGGCCAAATGAACAAAATGTTTTCTTATCCGTGTTTACTATTTTCCGACTCTAACTCAGTTTGGAGCAGCTATTCAGACTGAAAAGCACATTCGCAGTTGCATTCCACGGATAAGTTGCAGAATCGAGACCTTTTTTAAACGGTTTTATTTTCAGATACTTTCAAATACGTTATGTATGACAAACATATGCGAGTGTTTTCTTGATTTGGTTTACTCATTCAAAATTGTATTTTATAATTTTATAAATAAGAATATTTTATTGTTGTTTGCTTTTTAACGTTTTTTTACTTACCTATTGCCTACTAACAAGCGTGCATGTGAAGATTCTGCGCACTTCAAAAAGGCTACTTTAAAGCTACTTTTATTATACTTGAAAGACACTGGCATCATCAATTTTAATCGTCAGCGTTTTTTGTAGGGTGAAAGTGGGGTCTTATACTCTGGAGAACACATCAAGAATGCATCCACTCGATGGGTTTTATTTTTGGACCGGCTTCCCTTCATCATAATTCCACCCTTCACCACTGTTACCTACTTATCAAGTGTTGCTACCTAAATTTTAGTTCGTAAAATTGAATACGTAGGTACCTATATTCAATTTTTCTCAGCTTTGTCTGAATGTAGATTTTTTTTTAATTCCACCAAGGTCAAGAAATTGAATCCTATCAATTTTATGTTTCTTGAATTATTGAGATGAATGAATGACATAGGACGAGCAATCAAACTGTTTCGGTTTCTTCATATTCAACAAAATCTGCAACGTTTTCCTAAGAACATTAAACTTTTTCTCCGCAGGAATGCAAAACCTTTCCATATCATGCGCACTGGTCTGCCTGATAGTGCTCGGCAGCGCGGCTCTGGTCGGAGCTTTCGGCATCTGCAAGCATCAGATCAGCGCCGTGCTCGTCACCGGCGTCATGTATCTTTTAGCAGGTGAGTCGGTAACGGGCGTGCGATGCAACGCCTAATAAATGTTGATGAAACGACAGAAGTTTGTCGGGATCGTGGCCAGTGGCAGACCCTGATCTCTGCCTACCCCTCCGGGACACAAGCGTAAGCTTCCGTAATGTAGTGAGCTTGAAGTCCGAATATAAGTAGCAGCGGTAGTGTATCGGTAGATCCTTTTGGGTGGTCGTGGGTTCGAATCCCGGCATGTAGCTTTGACTTGGATGTTATTTTAAAGTAACAATACAGCTCACTAACTGTGAAGGAAAACCACGTGAGGAAACCCGCGGTGTAGCCGGCACCGCACGTTTTGATTCCTTTATTCATCTAGCCAACTAAGCTTATGATGGTGTAGGTACTGGGCAACCAGGGACTATAGCGTCAGAGCGGCCACTTCACCTGTGTAGTCTATTAATTAGTGGCTACAAAATGCTGTATAAACCATCTGACATAGAATCCATTTTGGGTCACTGAGCCAGCGAGAATGAATTAATCCTTTTCGCGCCTCGGCACACCCACGTAGCATATTGATACTCTTATTTCTGGTATCCCTCTCACAATGTGTTTACAATGTACCTACGTAGGTAATTTTATTTTTTATTGCTGCCATAGACGTTCGTACGAGTTGCATTTTTTTTTAGAAAAAAAAATGTGCGAGCGAGGTACATGCCAGAAGTAAAAGCACCCTTCAACTGTCACTTCTGATGTCGTCCGTCTCCAATCCCACTTCTGATGCCCACAGGCCTCTTCGCGATGTTTACTCTGATGATAATCCACTTCAAACGCATCCAGCGCGTCTCGACCCGAGGCATTAGTCTGGACGACACCGCCGACGGCGTCATTGGCCCCAGGACTCCCGCCATGTTGCTCCTCTCGGCGAGGGAATTCTCCACATCATGGTCCTTGGACCTGGGCTGGGGGGGAGTAGCCCTGGCCGCTATGACGTCTGTGCTCTGGATTTTGCTATCGAAGATCATGAGGTACAATCCTATCTCAGCTATGCTGCTGTAGTTTCGAGGTCAGCTTCTGTAAGATCCGTTGTCAATTCGCCTTTTTAGGGTTCCGTGCTCGAGGATGCCAATGGGCCCCCTTAATATTAATAGCCTATCTGACCGATAAAGGTAATTTTACCTCTCGACCCGTTATAGGTAGCTCATTGAAATTTACACAAAACATGTGTTATTACGGCGGATAGTCCAGAAAATATTTAAAAAGTCCGTGAAACGTGTGTGTTCACGTTTTTCATTGTTATGCTTTATCGATGTAACTATAAAAATACACAAGTGTCAAACTTGGTGTGATTATAGTGCAGTCCCTTTAGTGCAACAACAAATACTTACTAAAAACCTTCCGAGTGTGAGTCAGACTCCCGCTTACGGTGCCGAACTGAATGAAAGAAAACACATTTTGGCTAAATAACTTATTAAACGTAGTCGTAGGGAACCCTCGGTGCGCGAGTCCGACTCGCAATTGGCCGGTTTTTATTTCCAACTGCTGCGACTCCGAGATAAGTTTCTTTAACGTCCTGTGAATTATTTAGAGTGGGAAAACTGTAACAGCGTACTAGGAAACTGGCAAATGAAGCCTTCTACCTAATTTTATTCATCTTGAACGTTTTTTGTTCTATCGCTTACAATGTATTTTCAGGTTGTGTCAATTATGTGTGTATAAGTTGAGAGTGAATATGTCATGAGAAGAGTGAATCAAGTAAGTGAATCCGGAATTAATCTAATAATGTTGACGAAAGTTTTCGATAAAAAGAGTGGTTTAAAATGAATCGTTTCTCGTTAGGTACTTTTTTCATTTAGGTAGATATGTGTTTATATTCTTTTTGTTGCACTTACTCGTGCTGATGCCTCCACTTGCCCATTAGCTCAGTTAGGAGAGCGCTGGCACGGTTAGCCAGAGGTCGCGGGTTCAAGTCCCGGCATGGGTGGAATTTTTAGCCTCTAAATAGGTTTTTAAGATATGTGTTGTGATGAAAGAAAACCTGGTAACGAAAAGATTAATAATAACTTTTTTATTCAAATAACAATGTTGAATAAAGATTTAAACGAAAAGTTACTTACGCATTAAAACGATTTACAACAACGCATCAAAAATATAATGTTAGGAACCTTATTAATTTATTATTGCTAACAAATAGCCAAAGACAAATTATTGCAAGAAAATGTGTAGGTAAACAAAATGTGAGATGTGCTGTACTATAAGCTTAGATGTATGACCGAGCTTGCAACCGTCCAATGCATTGATAGCATTAAATTCGTTGTTAACAAAAAAATAACTAAAACTTATGTAAATATCTTTTGGGCTTCACGCGCCTTACCTAAATTGTATCGCGTTTATTTTGTAATTGTTTTACAAACCTTTTGAAATAACACACTTATAAAAAATTTGCTTTCACCTCCTGTACTATTGTAAAACTTCTGAATTTAAAATGAATGTGCTAAGAAAGGTTATGGTGCTGATTTATTGTATTATACTTTCAATATACCAAATGTAAATAAACTATAATTGTAGGTAGATTAGAGAATCTACCTAGAGAGTTACAAAACTGTTGAAATATTTAGGCAGCTGAGTAAACTTGGTGATACCAGCATGGATAGCACGATGGCACGAGTCACGCGTTTTGTGGCGCTAAAATGTCAGAATTTGACAACTAATGTACTGGAAAGTCACGACTTTTGACATTTAGCATGCGCGAGTAGTGTAGTCGTAATACCCAGGCTGTGGCCTATTTCATGCGACTACAATTCATGGTTTGCTATGACCATTTCATGTACATTGAAAAGTCGATTAACTAAGAGATTACCAAGTAAAAACACACGGCTATGCCTGTACAATGTAATGTCATGGTGAACTATGAATAATTGTAGTTTTAAGAAACGCGGCCCTGTTGAATTTCCTTGATGAATTACAGTATGTTTCGAGGAAGTGTCAGAGTAATGTTTTATCGACGGCTCAGATGTACCTAGCTGTAGAAAATCGACGCTTGTTTGTTCATAAAATAATTCGTAGTGACGCACACTCTCAGATGTTCTATGATAGATGCAAAAATGCTTACTGCAAATTAGATGCGTTTGCAGCATCAGTAATTTTTCGTGGCTAGTCACTAAGTAAACATTTTCTTCAAGAAATCTACTACCTACACTCCGTTCCACGAGTCGAACTCCTAGGGATCAAATACTCGCATCTCATTGGTCAACGCGTGGAGCTAGAGATAAGCGAAACAATAAGCGAAGACGGTCCGCTTCATCGGGTAGGTTTACATGCTGGCGCTATTGGCTAGTGGCTATTGAAGGTCACGCGCATTAACCAATGGGCGCACATGGACGATTTTCTGTAGGAGCTCGTTTCGTGAAATGGAGTATGAACGTACTGTTATTTATTCTGTACCACTGTACAAAAACGTCATTTCGTAGCAACATTATTCGTCTTCAAGCTAGCTGGACAGTTTGTTAGAATTTTAGTAACAGCTTCTATCTAACTGGGGCGTAGTCAGTAATATTGTACCTTTAATTTCGTCATAGAAGTTGGTGAAATCATAACGAAGGAACATGAGAATATTGCTATGTGTGTATAAGTGACGGACTCTATATGTAGTTTTACGTTAAAGAAATTATTTTGTATTCAAAACGCATTATAAAGCAATATTAAATATTTTATTTTTAAACGGCGTTTTATTCGTAGTCTTTCACCAAAGGTTTGTGATGTCCATGCCAAGTTACGATAGCACAGAATATCCTAGTTTAGGTCCATGACAAGGATTGTGTTGTGTGAAACTTATAATTTATTATTATTTTTAAATCATACAAATGCGAGCCAAACTTTGTGTTAAGACGCCACTAATGAAAAATCTAATCACTTTTAATTAAATATTTTATTACAAAATAAGTAACAAATACGATATTTACAACAAATACTTAATTCAACATGACATAAATCATTCGAAATAACGATGACAAGGAGATGCCTCTGACGCCGACAAAATTATTTCGTTCAAATACGACAAAATACGATTAATCGTGCTAAATAAATTTGCCGCTCGCAAAAGTTAGATCTTTCACCTGCAGTTACATTAGGAGTATTCCCAACTTTTTACGACTTTTCAAGTGCGCACACACAGAATGAAGTGATTCACTGTGCCACCCATCCTGCGCTCCTTTCATTGGTAAAGACTAATCGCCTTTAGAGAGTGAATTTGTAGGACACGATACTTCTAGGGCTTTTCTCAGCTGGCGAATCTTTAGTTCCACATCTTATCCGCCTCAACTCGATCGCTGGTTATCATACCACTGACTGAAGGCATCCAAAAGTCCAAATCCTCAGTCGTCAAGCCGTGGTAGCGGAGCTGTAGAACGGCCGGCCTCACATTCGGGAGGTCGTGGGTTCGAACCCCGGTGCATGTATCAATGACTTTTTTTTTCAAAGTTACGTACATTTGTGAATTTGTTATAGCAATACCACTCGCTAACTGTGAAGGAAACATCGTGAGCAAACCCTAGCGTCTGAGGTATTTACACACCTCACGCTTGCTACGTACCATAGAGTAACTTAGTACGATGGCCCAACTTTGAGGCTAAGTGCGGAAATTCTCAGGTCTAACTAACTAACCCTCAGTCGTCATTCAGAAGCTGGTCTTCCAAGTCTACGTCTTCGGCCTTCCGTTTCTTCACCCTCGGCCGCTTGCCCTGCATCATCTCGAGCTTGATCTTCTTCGATAGCTTCTTCTTCTCCTTGAGCTGCAGTTTCCGTTTTGCTGCCTTCTCCGGGTTGTGGACCTTCTCTTGAAGGAGCAGCTGTGGAAAGGACAAGTTTGTTAGAAGACTCATCATCATCATCAGTCATCATCAGCCATTTGACGCCCACTGCAGGACATAGGCCTCCTTCGTGGTTTTCATAACCATGAAGGGTTTTACCATAATCGCCACGCTTGGCAGGCGGGTTGGCGATCGCAGTATGTGTTTGGAATCTCAGGAAGACGCTGCTGCCCGTCTCCTGGTAATTTATTTCCTTAGTCGCCTTCTACGACATCCACGGGAGGAAATGTAGTGACGCTATTCTTAATCCGGCGCCACACGGACTCGACTTAGAAGACTCGTTGAGCACAAAAGTAGGTGTGAAACACACGAATAGTAATATTAACGAGTTTCAGGTATTCCGCATTTTAAAAATAAACCTGTTATTATTTGTAATTTGACCAGGTCTTGTTTTTATATTATTTTTATTTCATTGGAGAAATTACTTATAAATTAACTAGCTGACCGTTGAATCGCCATTTTAATTAGCCTAAGACCTATTCTCAGACCTACTAAATATACACAAAAAAAATCATAAAAATCGATGAACCCGTTTCGGACGAGTCCAATAACAAACACTGTGAGCCGAGATTTTATATATTACATTCAAATTATTCATGCGTGACCATAGTCTTCTGGCACACTACTGTGTAGAACCTTATCTCTAATGGTATAAGTAGGTACAATACGGTATTTGACATGATCAACAATAAATTATTTCATATGCTCGATTAAAATAATTCATGTATGTACTCTTCATGAATTACTCAATACACGCCCTCACCTTAAACTTACTCATAATAAAGTACTTAGTGAGATATATTTTTTTGGATAAAGACTAATGAATGTTGTTGAAGCGAAAGATATCTATCGTGAGTGATACAGGCGTGAGTTTATGTTATATTAAATAATAGAATGAGATAAAGTTAAAACATAATAATCGAGTTAGATAAATCTGTTCACCGCGTGCGTGTGTATGTGAGAAAATTGTATGAAGATACGATTTAAGATTTACAGTACTTTGGTAATCTAGTTCAACTAAGAAGTACCTCAGACTTGGCTTTTATTATAGTATTAAGTTTTATTGTACTTTGTTTCAGTACTCTATTATAAATGCCAGAAGTTATTAAATAAATTTCAAACTTACTATCCTCGAAATTAGGTAGTTTCACTAATTAGTTTTAAAATATTAATCCAGTTATGATAATGGCGGTGACCTCAGTCCGGGGCTGTTGTGACGTCACGCATCGTCCTCCGGGAACGGGTGGCCTTTGTTAATAATAAATTACCCGAGACGTAATATCAGGGTTGTGTTTTGACGCACTCGCCTTGCAATTAAGCTTATCGATCAAATTATAATGGTTGGAAACGAAACCTGAGCACATATTGTGACGGTCGATTTAAGTGAAACATTTCGTTTCGTATCCGTTCCTTTGGTATTTTCTTTCTATTTCACCACTTTTTACATTAGATTAGATTAAATTAGACTCTATTGTACACACCAGAAAAAAATAAAATAATTAAATCCTCACACATCAAAGTTTACAATTAAGAGTCTTATCCAGACATCCTTTTATTCTTAACCGAATTTGAAGCTTTTTGTACTAAACCAAGATTGTCTCACTTTACTAATTGACGTCGTGTGGGGAATTTGAAGTGGCAAAATTATTGTTTTACGTAATGTGTAGGGAAACTCCAGAAATTATCAGTTTGTTGCGCTGCGCCGTTTTCTTTTTTACAATGCAGTGTGCAGTTCTTTAGCTAAACATAAGACTTCTCGATCTAATCTAATCTAAGAGCGTTGGTAGCGGAGCTGTAGAACGACGGCTTCTCATTCGGGAGTTCGTGGATTCGAGTCCCGGCATGTACCAGTCTTTGTTTTCTAAGTCACGTACATTTGTTAAGTTGTAGTAGCAATCATCATCAACATCAACCCATAGCAGTACACTGCAGGACATGGGTCTCTCCCTGTGTGGGAGGTTTTGCCGTAATCCCCACACAGGTTTTGCAGTGTTTGGCGGTCTGGTATCACAGGTCAACGCTGCTGCCCGTTCCCTAGTTTCCGTTTTTTAGTCGCCTCTTACGACACCCACGGGAAGTAATACCACTCGCTAACTATGAAGGAAAACATCGTGAGGAAACCTGAGTGTCTAAGGTGTTCACATACCTTAGCGCTCGAAATGGTCAATCCGCGGTGGGCGCGCGTCTCTGAGAGACGGCCTGTGCCCTACAGTGTGACCTATATAGGTTACATAAACATAAAAAAAAAAAACAGTTTTGATCCGGCCTTTTTCCAAACTTGCCGACGAGGGTCTCATGATGGAAGGTGGATAACATAAGATAAGCACATTCTTTATTGTACACCGGAAGAAAAAACAAACACAAAATATTAGGTCTTAGTTTTAACGGACAGTATAGCCCTTCGAATGTAAGTTTCTTTGATCAGTCTTAATAAGGAATGTGGTGGAACTTGATGACCAGGGCCTGACATGACGATTGAACTACAAGGAGAAGTAGAAAAATGTAGAAAGTAGATACTAAAACTTCTTGACCTATAAAAGCAGATTCTTCGAGTTTCAGCTTATTTGGTCGAGCTTGATGGGAATCTGGTACTGGGATTGGAATATGGATACGGAATCTCCTCAACGGACAATATTACGGATAATATCTGTGTAATTTCCTTTTTTACGTACAATGAAGTGTTCTCTGTCGTTCTATCTATTACTTTTTAAGCAATATAAATTATAATTTACATTAATTTTCAGTAGAATAGATAGATAGATAACTAAGAAGAATGCTTAGAAGAGTGTTAAAACTGCGAATATATGGAGGACACTTTATTGTACACAAAAAAGGCAAACAAACATTGTACCCATAGATTCACTCTTATAATCGAGTGATAACAGCGGTAGATAAACTTTTTGTAATTTTCGCCCGCTGGTTATTTAACTTTACTTTCTGCCTATATGAAAAAAAAAATCACACACAAACTGAATTCCACGCGAGAGAAGCCGCAGGCACTAGTAGTAAATATTTTTGTTTTTTTTTAAACGTAAGACTCTCACTGGCCTTCAACTCATCTGACGGTAAGTGAAGCCGAGGCCTAAGACGTCACGTGCTTGACGAATCGCTGGGCCTCGTGTCTTTGTCTGGTAGTTAGCCGCGGTCTACACCAATCACTACAGTTCAAGAATAACTAACTTCCACACACAGTCGCGGCGCCAGTCTCCTGCGCAACTTCTTCCCGAGTCTCCCCGCCAGCTGTCTGACCAGCGACGCTGGCGCCGCCGCGTCCCCAGTGGTCAGTTTCCGAACTAACGTCACTACGAAGAGATCCACCACACGGGTAAGAAAAACATGAACTAACCTTTTTCCTTTCGCTCCGTTTGACGTTAAGCCTAGTTTGCGCCTCAGCCGCGAGCCTCCCGTACTCAATATCTCCCAGTCTCCTGCGCAGCTTTTTGCCCAGTCTCCCCGCCAGCTGTCTGACCAGCGTTGCTGGCGCCGCCGCGTCGCCGGTGGACAGTTCCCGGACTACCGGCGCTACGAAGAGATCCACTACTTGGGAGAGGTCTTCTGTTGCGATGCCGGATAGCAGGTGGAGCCAGGCGGTAAATATCGCTTGTCTCTGTTGAAAAGATGAGTGGTGGAGTGTGGTACCATCCCCTTAGAGACTCACGGTCTTATTTATAAAAAAAAACACAACTCGTTAAAACGCCGATTAAAATAGTCTGTGGTGCGGATTTTACAAGGTAAAGTCGTAACCGCAGATTAAATAAACTGACTCTTAGGGCCGGTTTCTGAATTGTGAGATTCACTAAGTAAATACTTAAGTAACGTCCTGTCACGCTCTTTTCTGTGAAATTCGAAGAGACAGCACACAGTTAACTATTTACTTAGCGAAATTCTCAATTCAGAAAATGGCCCTGTGGCGTGTTTTTTAGGGGAATCGTGTTTTAGAAAAGACCGTAACGGGTTTGTAGCACTATGGCATGAGTCACGCGTTTTGTGACGCTATAATGTCAGAGGGTCGCGACTTTTGTCGTCAAAACGCGCGATCCGCGTGGTCGTGCTACCTATGCTGAAATGCGCTTTAAATAGTCATGGTAGTTTTTGCCTTTATCATAGACTATTTAATCTACATTTGAGGAGTGTTTCAGTAATCGTGTTTTTATTAATACCACAGCAATTGCTAATGACTGCTTTAGCAACGCACCAAAATGTTTTATTTTCTTATTAAAATGTGAAGGGATCACAAAATTAGAACAGACTAACCCCCGGTTTCTCGTACACGTTTTTTTTTGTATGCACTTTGGTCAATTGACAGCTGTTGACAGTAGATTATTAACAGCGTGTTACTGTACGAGAAACGGGGGGTTAGCGCTTCATCAAAAACAATGGAATGTGTTTAATTTTTAATAAAATCTGAAGGGCATCGCCACATTAGAACAGATTTAGAGCTTCGACGAAAAAAGGCACACAGAACATACAAGTAAAACTACACTAACAACATTTTTCTAACATACCACCCCGAGACACAGTCGACCCAAACTATTCCACGCTATAGCGTGCTATAGCATTCCTTCGCTATACCACCAAGGCAATCCTTTGGATCATTTCGGCCACTAAGTAACTTCTCCATCTCCTGTATGGACTCGTCCGATTTAACATACGCCGAATTATCAAAAACAAACATATTTTGACACTTCGGAATCGTCAAAATAGATACTCGTAACATGGGTCAAAGTTGACAGTAATGGAATAGGAAAGCCGGTATGTCTAGAGACCGATTTAACACATAGTCTTTAGTTAGCAACAAGTTCAATGAATTTGTCGTAATCAAAATAATATACACTCCGTAATTGGCAGTTGAACAATAAACATATTAACTTTATTTGACGCTAATTTCAGTTTTTACTTAATTAACCCTCAAGTCCTACAACATTATTTCTGAAATCTCTACGCCTAGTTTATTCTGTGCATTGTAAGTATAGAAGATTGGGATATATAAATTCTACATTATTACGATTATTTATAAAATCACCCATCCTTTAAAACACTCCTCAAATGCAGTTTACATTTAACCTGCATTTTTTTTTAAGGAATCGTATTTTTATACGTAATACTAATTAGATTTTATTATACTAATACTAGCTGACCCCGCAAACGTTGTTTTGCTATATTAATTAACCTACAACCTATTCTCAGACCTACCAAATACACACAAAAAAAATCATTAAAATCGGTGAAGTCGTTTCGGAGGAGTTCGATAACAAACACTGTTACACGAGATTTTTATATATTAGATTGTATTAATATTATATTTTATACTCACAATGTTAGTAGAATTCGGCGCCTTAGAGATCTCAACATTGATAGCTTTCCGCATCTTGTAAATGACCCATCGGAAGTTGATCCTGCCACCCGTCTCGGGATCCTCCTCACCAGTCGATTTCTTCGGCAGCAGTTTGAACGACGGCATCGAGTAGATCAGCTTTATTATTTGGGACAGCACTGCTGTGACCTTAGGAAAAACGTTAGGATTTGTCAATCAATCAGTCCATTCTCGACCACTGCTGGACAAAGGCCTCCGCCAAGGCACGTCACTCCTTTCTGTCGTCTGCCATCCTTATCCAGCCGCTGCCAGCAATCAATTCAAATTAATTCAAATATTTTTATTCATTATAAAAACAAACGGTCTTATTTATAAAAACACGATTCCTTAAAACACTCCTCAGAGCTAGTTTTAGTGTGTGGTAAAGGGAAAAACGCACATATTATTATTAAAAACTGCCTCTGAGGCGTGTTATAGTGAAATCCTGTTTTTTTAAGACCGCATTCTTTACCATTTTTCTATAGAATTTGTAATGCCATTGTAAATTATAAATTAAGTTGCGTTTACCTTTTTTTAACACGTGACATTGGCGAAGTTGTAGTTGGCCATCAGTGCAGTGAGTCCATGAAGCAGAATAGAATACACATGGAGTTTCTGTGGCTTTAAAGACACTTACACACAAAACACACATACATACATACGTGCGAAAAACATATCCCTCCCTAGCATCCGCATTCGGGTAAACACAGAATACACTTACTTGCTCCGCCATTTCCTTAGTAACACGGGGCGTGTACTGCGCGCAGAGGTCTAGCACCAAACTCCGCAGAGAACTTTCCGTGTCGAAGTAAACAAAACCTCTTTCGGTATCCTGCTCGCCGTTCACTACCGACTCTAGATCCTGCGCGTCTATAGCCAATAGAACCCGGCTCAGGATTTCGGCCGACTTCAATCGGACCCACACATGAGGATAGGCTAGAAACACCTGGCACTGCTGCGCTATCTCATCGAATTCAGCCACGAACTTGTTGGTCAAACTCGCGGGGCAATACACCGTTATTCGCTCTATCAAATTGAGTATTTGGATTAAGCTGTGGTCTTTCTCCTTCTGTTTCTCTTCGTCGGTTTTGTCGTCGGGCTGGTCGAGTTTTAACTTAACGAATCGGCCTTCGGTGATGTCATTGCTGAGAAGGAGGAGTTTGCCAGCGATCAGTGGCAGGACTGTGGGCAGGCGGGTCTTGAACTCTTCTTGTTCCACATTGACGAAGCGGGTGCTGAGTTGGGCCGCTAGCTCAAAGTGTACGGGCTGGGAATAAAACGAGAAGCATCTTCACCGGGGAGTTGGTCGCCAGGACACACTATTGAGTATCTTTAACTATGAACACTAAGAACCGGTCGAGCTTACTAATGATTATAACGGGAAACATGCCTCGAAATGTGATGGGAGTGAAATTGATTTTTTATAGAATCTAGGACATAGAAAAACTTAAAAAATAAAACCGTAATATATTTTTCGAAATTGTTTTTATTTATTATTTAAAAAAAAAAGGTTTCCATTGAATGACCATTGTTTCATAATTCATTTTTTAATTTAATAATTTTGTTAGAGAAAATTGGGGTTTTTGAGAGTCTACGCCGAATAGTTCAAGTTAGGGAGCTTTCGTTAATTTGTAAAGCGACAAATAAAATCTGCGTCTACGAAACCGTAAGCACGCCACTGCAAAGGATGTGCGTCATCGACTGAGATCTCGTAGCATAGCTTCTGAGCATCCGAGGCTCCCCGATATTCGGACGCCGAATCGTCGACCGTACCAGACATAATCTGCCCAACGACCACCTTACCACCTAGACAATAAGGTCCACAACTCACCCTTGTATCATTGAAGAAGGTCAAGACTAGATCAAACAATCCGTTTCGGTCTTGAAGCGGGAATTTCTTCAGCATAGCCTCTATACAGCCAGCCGCCGCCGCGCGGCATTCGGGCGCTGCATCGTTGACCATGGCGGCTCCCAGCGAGAGAAGTAGGTAGCCACCGTGCTTGGAGAGTTGCGGCTGGAATATGGTTTTTATGGTTATGGAGTTGAACTATTTTTACAACAGCAAGTTAGCTATGGAAGAGCAGTTTAGACTTCTATAGGTATTTTTATACTTACAAACAGTGATAGTTAAAAAAATAGATGCCTAAACAGCGCTAAAAATTTACCCTACCATCAATTGTGGAAAGGCGGGCCTGCCAATTCGGTATTTGACATGATCAACAATAAATTTTTCAAATCAAATCAAATCAAAATATTTATTGCACCATAATGTAGAACAAGGTCTTAAATAACACTGAGTGTATAGCACCGATTATGGACCCTGTCGGGCGCGGCAATGTACCTTAAAACTAACATGCTCACCTATTATTAAAATATGTAGTGGGAACACAAATATTTTCTTAAATTTAGTAGGCATTTCCCTTATAATCTAGGTAAGTTCTTAAAAAGTTATCCTATCCTAGGCCTTTAAGTATTCTTCAATTGTGTAGGGACATATTTCTATTAGATATTTTTTAAGTTTATTATTAAATAGTGAAAGTTTTGGTATATCTTTTAGTGAGCTTGGTAGTTTATTAAATAGTCTTATTGCCATATAGTATGGGCTTTGGTTTAGCATTTTTATTCTAGATTGTGGTAGATTTAACCTTTTCTTATGGCGTGTATTTATGTTATGTGTGTCCTTTACTTGGGGGAATATTTGGCGGTTTTTGAAAACAAAGACGCAAGTTTCATGTATATAAATCGCGGGAAGTGTCATAAGTTTATATATTATGAAGTATGGTTTACAACTTTGTCTATTATTAATTTGTGCAAGTATTTATTATTTATTATTTCATATGCTCGATTAAAACCAAAAATTACTTAATATATCGGAAAATGTATCTCTTTTAGTCAATTACTAGTTATTACAATTTTAAATAGATTAAACATAAAAAGAGTGCTCTGAAATGTGACCTCATAAGCCAGTATTTTCATACAGAATTCCGTTATAAAAGCAACTCATTTGATATTTTGTCAAACACACAATTGTGTTACCAATCGGAACGAGTTTAGTATTACTGGTATTACCCAGGAAAATGTCTAAGCACCTGCTACCGTCAGACCGCCACCTTGCGAGGTGCCTACATATTTAGACGGGTTATACATCAAAAAGTCAATGGTTTAACGTTTTTGTATAAAACCAATCATAAGTGTCGTTTAGTATCGCCCAATCAACGTTCACGTCGTCACGCATGGCGCACAGAATGAACCAACCACAGAGTTATTTACTCTACAGCACATCTTGCGCTCATTTCATTGGTACATAGTAATCGAGAGGACAGGGGCCGTTTTGAGACTGAATTTTGTAGGAGGAAATACTTCTATGATTTTTTTTATTCGTAGCTTACAAGTAGATAGATACCGTCTATGTACATAGTTTACGATGAAGTGGTTAACGAAATAAAGAATTTTGTATTTGTATTGTATGTCGTGGTTTAGGGACACGAAAAGCGATTGTATTAAAATTTGTGGCCTATTGCATTTTAATCTCAGGGTAGTGGTGAAATAATAGGGGTTAAAGTATGAAATTGCCGTTTTATTGCAATAGGTTCTTTGAATTGACATAGAATCTTCATGGTTTGAGGTTTTCGAATGAAACTTTTTTCAAATGGTTTCTATGATGTTCTTTTTTTAAAAAATGTGAAACATTTGAATATCGACTTTCAATTGTTTTTGTTATTCAATTTAGACAAGAAAGATGGATACTGCGAAAATTCGAGTGATTATTATGAGGCACCCATTTTTCGTATTTTTTTATTTTGTTGATTTGACGCAAGTGAGTCAATATTGTGGGTAAGGTAACGTTAAACCATGCCGCTAATTCCTGGGTAGTTTGACTAGGGTCGGCTTCCACTATCTCTCTTAATTCATCGTTATTGACAACATTTCAAAATAGTAACCCGGATATTTTAATATCTTAGCTTTAATAAAAGTAGGCAAAATACTAAGGGATTTGCTTCCAACCCTTTTCCAAAATATAGATTTTTTTATTTTATATAAATTTTTTAATTTTTTTTTTTTTTTTTTGTAGAAACCACTTGTGGGCTGAAAAACTCATGAGCCATTGCCATAAAACTTTAAAAGACAAGAAGCAAGCAGTGTTGCCGTACCGAGAGAAATTTCCCTTTGGAAAGGAATTTAGGCTTGATATGCGAAGAAGGAGAGTCTCCCTCTCCCATTAGGACGTACGGCTTTTATTCCATTGATTTTAAAATAGTTCACTTATTAATTACCTATTCATACATTTATGTTTCAGTTGTTGTGCCATTGCAGCTTGAAGTAATCTAAAATGGCGTATGTATTTCAAACGGGATTTTTTTCTTGTAGGGAACCCTAAAAAACTACCTAAATCATACGGAATAATTTTGAAAAAGAAGTGAATACATACATGCCTCTATAGCCTACGAGACGTGGGAAACTATAACCATCAAAGTGGCAACACTGATGTCAACGCGTCAAACAAACGTCAAATTCACAGAAAGATCACAGATTATATTGGGATGTCAACATGCCACATCCTTGTTTGGTTTATTTTTAAAATATCTCTAGAACGAATGAACAAAGAAATATATAAAAGTTGGTTTTGTAGTAAGTTTTTATGGCTTTATCGATGGATATTAAAATTTTTCACTTTTCACAATTTTTCAAATGAAAACATGTCAATTCTGAGATAAGCACCCTTACACAGCGCTGTACATGAGCAACTTAACGGTGCAACGGACGACATTACAGTGATTATGTGTCTGGCGATCTTCGGCTTAGTGGCCCGTCCCTCAACTTATACTCGTAGCTAAGTTGATTTATTTTAATTTTACTGATCGATCTATAAATGCCAAATTTTTACTTGAAAATTAGGTTTTATATTCCTACAGGCATATTAATTAGCATACGACCCATTCTAAGACGAAAAAATAATAAAAATCGGCAAAGCGAAGCGGAAGAGTTCGACAAAAAAAATACAAATACAAATATCTATTATATATTACTAGCTGTTGCCCGCGACTTTGTTCGCGATCAATTCTGATGTGTATTTTTCCGGGATAAAAAATATCCTATGTGCTAATCCAGACTATAGTCTATCTCTATGTAAAATTTCATCCGGATCCGTTCAGCCGTTTTTGCGTGAAAGAGTAACAAAAATCCATCCATACATACAAACTTTCGCGTTTATAATATTAATAAGTATTAGATTTTCTTTCTTAACTAGGCATTGCCATACCCCCTAAGTTTCTTTTTTCAATACTTTCATGAGATCCCGCTTCCTACATCACTTCGATCGAAACGTAAACTCACAGCAGAAAACTTATGGACGATCATCCCCAAGAACTTGAGGGATGATTCCCTTCCGTGCTGCAGCTCGTAGTTGAGTTGGGAGAGGAAGAACTGGATGTGGCGCTCCAGACGCTTTCCGGGAGTGTAGTTCGTCAGGTAGTTGACGAAGATCACGCGGGCTTCTTCCCTGGAAGGACAAAACATGCATACTTGTATAATGCAGCATATTATATAGCTTAAATAAGTCCCACTGTAGGGCGCCGGCCTTCGCTCAGAGAGAGAGTAATAATAATAACTTCCACACAACACAATCACGTGGCCTGGTCCCAAACTAGGATACCCTGGACTGTAGTAACCAGGCAAGGACATCACAAATATGGAAACGCAATCAGACTGAAGCCATTTGTACAAGTGTAAGGCGGCCCCCAGTGAGAACCGAACCCACAACCGCCGGCAACCAAGAAAGTACTAAATACCTTTTAGTATTTGCAGAAATTGTCAAACCACGGCAGATCCAACAAACTGTTATGGATTTACACGACTAATATCCAAAATGTTTGATGGCTGAATAGAATTATGTCCAGTCAGAGTAATGTCCATTCAGAGTAATGTCCATTCAGAATAATGTCCGGTCAGAGTCTTGTCAGAATAATGTCCAGCTGTAAAAATTATGGCCCTGATGACATGTGCAAAACAAAAACTGGCCAAATGCGAGTTGGACTCGCAAACCGATGGTGCCACATCAAAAAATTGTGTTATGTACGTATTTACAACAAAAAAATCGTGGTAGTAACGGAACGCTCGGTGAGCGATATTTATAGATAATTTTTTATGATAGAGCAAAAACAAAAAAGACGGGACAGACGCCGAAGGCCTAACGTCTGGCACTCTTTGGGTACGGAACCGTGAAAATTACCATGATTACCTGTATTTGGTTGATTTGCACGACTAATGTCACGACTGGGCATTTTTATGATTGGACATTTTTATGACTGGAAAATTGTATGATTGGTCGTTTTTAAGACTGGAAGTTTTTATGACAGGTCATTTTTAGTGTTCTGGTATTTTTTCCGGCTGGACTGCAGTCGTGCAAAAGCTGTTATGCAGTTTGGCAGAAACACAACGAATGTATATTTTCTTTATTTGAATAAAAATCTTCAATCAATCAATTAGGGAGGACTTAATCACCACGTGAGCCCATCGCAGAATGGCAATTTTAAGCTGAGGCATTTGAACACACAAGCACACACATTTCCTAACGATGTTTTCCTTCATATACTAGTTTGTTTTAGTGCTTGGTATGCGATATTTTTTATATACTAATATAAACCAACCAACCTGCTAACCGAGGCTCCGCTCACTAGAGCTATAAAATCCTCATCAAGGTGGCAGAAAATATTGATACATTTATTTGTTCTTTGGGTGAATGCAGAGAATAATTAAAGATATTAAAAAAGTACTTTGTCTTTAATATTTGATGTTTAATATAGGCTAGTTTTTTTAATTGTATTAAGTACTTAAATTTAATTGTACAACGAATTAGTTAAATTAAACAAAAAAATATATTTTAGCAAGCCAATTTGATTTATTGGTCTCCCAGCAAAATGATGTGGATAAAGTAGTTTGTTCTGGTGCTCAGTATGCGTAGCGTCGGGTCGGGCTTCAGTATTTTAATACCCTGCATAATAGTGAAAGGGCAAGTAAAGCATCGCCTTACCTAGACCGCGCCGACTCGCTCAAAATGCAGATCTTGGCGACCTTCTCCATCACCTCATGCAGCTCGGGAGATACCAGCTTCGCTTCAAGTATAGCTTTCAGCAGATTGAAAGAGTTGGCCTGCTTCTCGTCATGCTGGCAGTCTTCCTCGGCGTAGAGCAGCAGTGTCTTCAATTGGTCCGCTTCGAGAGTGTGGTATTTGACATTGCGTATCAAGACTGTTACGCCCTAGAAGAGTAAGGTTTAAATGTACACTTCATTCGAGGAAAACAAATAATTTATAACCCGTTCAGTTTTCCCATCTAAATTCAATATTAATTTGGTTGTTGAACTGGCAACACAATCCCCTCTTCTGGGATTGGTTTACTTTCTTTTTGAATTGACAACTGTCGCGTCTGTCGGTTTAAAGTCATTGTCGAGGCAACAGCACTTTCCCGGTCGCTGCTGTTTGCCACCATTTTCGATTATCGCTATCGTTCTATCGTCTATCGCCTCTCGTGTAATTTCGTGAGCCAACACTGAGAACTGAGTGCTGAAGGAAGCTGAAGGACGGACCCGGCTCAATCGTCGTCAGGTCAGGCGACGCTACTCACGGTGGGCGGTCGTGGAAGGTAAATCGAGGAGCTGGAAGCGGCTTCCACCCGAGGTACGCTGACCTTTGACCCTCTTCGCTATCGGACCTGGTAAGTCTTTCAGTCTTCCTAAAGCTCCACCTACAATCGCACTCAATAAACAACCTACCGACATTCACTCATACAGTCCACTAAATTATCGCGCACCACGAAATCCCCGAACTAAACATAACCAAATGGTGGACGCCAGTAATCATATTGTTGGTAACAAGGTATTACAAAGTTATAATAATTTAATATATTAATAATGTAATATTATCCGAAACGGCTTCACCGATTTTTATGATTCTTTTTGTTTATATTTGGTAGGTCTGAGAATAGGTCGTAGGATAATTAATATGGCAAAACAACGTTTGCTTAGTCAGCTACTGGTACATAATAATGCAGCCAATTTACGTCCCACTGTAGGGCACAGGCCCTTCTCTCAGAGAGAGTATGGGCTTAATCACCACGCGTGCCCAATGCGGATTGGCAATTTCAAGCGCTGAGGTATGTGAACACGTCAGGCACTCAGGTTTCCTCACGATGTGAAAATTGTCAAATAAAAATATATATCAGAAAAACCAAAATCCCGACAGCAATAAATTTATCTAGGCCTTTTTTAAGACTTTGTAAGAGTTGTAATAGGTCCTCTGAAAAGATCTCATTATTATGTTCCTACCTTGAAAGCATTCCGCACCAAATGGAAGTTATCATTCTGCTTGCTAATTTCAGACGTCGCATATTTGTGGAGAATCGAGAACAACGTTTTCACAATCTCCTTTACATTCTCCTGCAACATTGGAGTACTTATTCTGACCGTCCACAACGTCGTTATACATTTCAGAGCAACGGTGGACACTTTCAAATGATCGCTCTTCAACGCATCCACTAGTAGAGGAACTAGAGGGTCTACAAACGCCTTGCACTCCTCCCTTGGTACTTTTTCTCTTTTCAGAATAACGTACAGGATATTTAAACTGAATTCTACTAAGACGTGAGCGTTGGCTTTAGCTGAGGTCCTCACATATTTGGCTTGCACTTCGCGGTTCCTTTTTGGTGTCTCAGGAATTATAAAGCAATCCGGCTTAGCTCTTAGCATTTTTTCCTTCTGCGATTGGGTAATTTCTCTCTTCGGTGCGCCCAGGACAAATTCCGGTATACTTTCAGAAGCAACACCATGAAGGAAAATGAATAGAGATTCGGTGTCTATGAATTTGTTGGTGACTAGACCTGTGGTTATGTGCGTTAACGCTTCTTGAACTTTTAGGACAATTTTTTTAGAATGATGCTTTTGTAATATCTCTTTGAAGGGTAGGAGAAGGTTTATGAGGCATTTCTCTGTTATATTCTGAGCTGCTATCATCAAAGTTACGTAGCTTTTCTTGCTAGGTTTCGCCTCTGGCGTTTTGTAATGCAACTTCTCTACCTCTTTCTCTTCCGATAGCGCGCCAAACAAGTCGTTAATGCAGACATCGACTATGTAATGCAAATTGGCATTAAACTCCTCCGGCTTAAAGTCGTTTTTCAAAGCGTCTAGTACCGTATGTATTGTGGCTACTAACACGTGTACTTGGAAGCCTCGAGTGAGCAAAAGTGTGAGGTGCTCCAGCAATATTCCCATGTAAGACGTGCCCACTGTGAGCATGATTTTTTTCACGATATCTCTCGCCGAAATGCGCACTTGCTTCAGTGGTGACTTTAGGAAAGAGCAGAGTTTTATAATAATGCTGAAAATGAACGAAGAAATCATTAGATAACCTCTTTGAATGACAAATTTTCAACAATGCGTTTATGTAGGTATAGATGACCGGCCGAAGTCGTTGTATTTTAGAGTGGAACAAAAATAGGATGCAACGTTTTCGGGGGTCAAGTAGTATGCAATAAGAACTCAAAATATTTTTTTTACTTGAAATATTTTTTTGCTGTTTAATAAAGGCGTCCTTTATCTATCTATACCACGGAAGTCGAACAAAATATCTCATGTTATAATTGAAATGAAATTAATTATTTCGATTGTTTTGTTATGTTAACGCTACTTTTCATAAAAACCTATTAGAGGCTAAAAATTCCGGAACTTGAACCCGCGACCTCTGGCTCACCGTGCCAGCGCTCTCCCAACTGAGTGCAGGCATCAGCGGAATTTCGAGCCTCTTTACAAACTTCTCTGTATTACGTACAGGCAGCGACATCTGGCCGAAGTAGTTTACATCACTTGCAGCCCCAAGCAACCCACTTTGCAGTTAGCTACTTCTCTTACTAGAATTAACTGATAACGCAAGAAGGTCGAGAACACTATCAGGGCTGAGCCGTTGTTTATTCATTCTATGTTACTACATACTACATAATATGGAAGTTGCGTACGCATAACAAAACAATCGAAATAATGAAAACGCTTTCCGTTACATTTTACAAATGAGATCTATAACAAAATATCTGCCAAAAATTGGCGTAATTTTTTTTTTTGATCGTTTTTCACCCAAACTTTGCAAATATAATTAGAAAGGGTACCAAACAATACCTCATGCGCTCTTTTTATCACAACTCAGTATGAAGCGAGTTACACAGGTGAAAATGTTGTAGAATATTAATGATATCAGGCCTAAAACTGTGCTCTGTGGAATCCGTTAGGCAATTATTTTTTTCAAACTGATTTCTACCAGTCTTTCCAAGTGGTTCGAAATAAGCTAAGGTGATAATATAGTAATATTCAAATACAGCGTAAAGCGCTACTTACCCGGGCAGTTGATGTCTCAGCAGCTCCCCCGGCAAGCGCTGCAGCAGCTTAACCAGGGCTAAAGCAATAGGGACACGCAGCATTTCTTCCTCTTGCCGCTCCAAGCCGGTGCGTCGTCGGTTCAGCTTGTGAGACTCTTCATGGTCGGTCATCTTTCCAATGGCACTGAAATTAAACATAATAAATTACAAAAGGAACACTACTACTAGTTCAGTTACCGTAAGTTAGCTAGACACAAGGATTGTAACAACACTGCACACTTCCAAATCGATTCAAGCATTTACAAATTACGGTTAAATTAAGAACCCTAAACACATTACACTCTATTTTGTTTGGGCAACCGAGGAGGAATTTTCACCAACATGGTTCTGCAGAAAGGCCCCCATGTTGATGGGGGCCCCCTCGGTCCCCAGACCTCAATCCAGTAGATTTTATTTACTGGGGATGCATAAAAGAAAAAGTCTACTCAAAACCAATACAAAATCTATTAGAATTGCGCCAAAAAATTGATGCAGCATCAGAAGAAATAAATGCGAGTAGATTTGCACGACTGGTGAAGAGGCCATTTCTGAGGCGATGCAGAGCTTGTATTCGTGCTGGAGGAAAACAATTTGAGCATCTACTTTAGTTTTAGAAGGATATTAAAGTGTTACGATAATTGATTGTTTTATTTTGATTAAGTTTTCCATGAGGTCCATTCGCAAAAAATACGAAATAGCACTTTTATTGGCAAGAAAAGTAGCAAGTGTTGTACCATTTTGAAATTTAGACTAAATAGGCCATCTTTTGAGATAACTTGCCAAGAGTAGTGTGGTACATTTTTTTTCCAACACGGACTGACAATAATTTTGTAAACCATGACTCGTCAAAACTTAATTTATTTCACTTAGTTAACACGGTTTATTACTTTAATTTGTAGTAGCACAGTCATTTGAGATTACATTATTAAAAAAATCGCTATAAAATTGTGAAAACTGTGATCACAGTACTTAAAAATGTGACCAAGGGTGTAAAATTTTCAACTTTTTCGAAATATGTCTATTATCGCTTGACTAAGTGACATGGAATTTTTTTCTTATTTTTTCCATAACTGGTATACCATGGCCTTTCGCCCGGTGCCAGGGTATCGTTGAGTTTCGGGACACCCTGTATGTTAATAATAATTATAACTTACCGATTCAGCTGCGGCAGTAGACCAGCGGACAATGACTTGACAATCCTTTTGGCAACCGAAGGAGAAACGTGCGTAACTCTCTCAAAAGCCGGCGCATGTACTTCTTCTTTAGTAATCTGTTCATCTTGTTCGACTTCTTCGTCGGCTGTTTTGAGTTCTGTGTCTAATTCTAGGATAGCTGTTGTTTCCTCTGATGTTTCTTCATCTACCTCTTCTTCTGGGTTTAATTCTTCTTTGTCTTCTAACTCCGGAGCTATGTCTACTTTGCCGTCTTTTTTCACCCCTTTGTCGCTCTTCCTTGCTTTACCAAAGTTTATGTTGGTTAATAGTGCTTTAGGAAGCTCAATATTTTTGACCTTCGAGAAGTCGAAATGGAACGAGTCTATGACACCAGCTAAGATTCTTGTCAGTTGTTTTTGATGCTCGGAAGTGTGACGCATTTTGTTCAAATAGAGCTTCAGTATCACTTCGTAGTGGTACCATGGCAACAGCCGGCAACAAGTGGAAATGACCTCTATGCACGCGTCAATAAGAGTGTTCTTATCAGAGTATTTATCGTCACAAATGTACATCGTCGCCAGTGGTAAAATTATATTAGTCAACGTCCTAGGTGCAGGACACCTCTCAACTTTTTTGGCGACTTTGCAGAACTTCATTAGGGCTCGTACGCGCCTGTGCATTTGTAAATGGCACATGTTTTCGAAGAAATCAACTTCCACGTCTTCTTTGTTACATAAGGCAGCTAAATCTGTCAATACGACATCAGCGTCCGGGCATTCTCGTGCCAGTTCACCTAGGAGAGATATGCATTCATTCCTTAATACCTCATTCTTGGTATCTCTTATTCCGTTGGATATTAGGGACAATACTGTGTCACGAACTAGGAACTGGCCATCGGACAACGATCTGTACTTCATAAGAAGTTTCGGAAGGATTTTCTTGAGGCACAGTCCTGCACTATCACGCAGTCCAATGTCCTTTTCCGTTTTGATGAAATAGAAGCAATTATTTACAATCAAGATAGCCAGGTCAACGTCAATTTCATTGTCTTCTGACAGCTTGTAAATGAGCTTGTAAGCGTCAAGTCTCCGATCAAAATCTGGTTGGTCTATCCATCTTTTGTTGAAGGCATTAATTTCTGCCGTCACTTCAGATAATCGAGACAAAACTTCTTTATTTTGAGTAGCGTTTTCAGCTATCGATTTGAGCAGTTTTAATAAAAGCTTTCTGACTTCAATCAGTGCTACCTTGTTGAATAGCACTGCAATATTTTTTATATATGTTTGTGGTTTGGTGCTATGTCCTAGTAAATTGATGATTGTATTCACAGCGTGTTCCATGTTTTCCTCAGCCATATTCATGCAGACCTTGTTCACTAAAATAGGGAGAAGTAACTTCAGGAGCTCATCGCACAATTCTGGTGTATCTACCAGCTCCGTGACCCTAGAAAGTATGAGAAGATCTCTTTTATTCACCGAGTTAGTCTTCGCGGAGTTGGCTATACGCCTCTTCATAACTTCGAGAATATTTGGAATGTGCGGTATCAGGATTTTGCTTCCGAAATTCAATTGTTTTTGCACCTCACTTGTTTTGTTTGCATCTTCAACGACGAGAGAATTAAAGGTCTCGATTTGCGGTACTTTTTCGTCATCTTCATCTGTAGTCAGAGTGAGTAACTTTTCTATCATGTCCAGAATAACGTTAACCACTCCTGGAGTGGTCTTTTGAGCTAGCAAAAGACTGAAGACAGATTGTAACGGATTCAACGCCGGATCATGCTCCGGACATGTAATCATTAATATGTAGTATCTAGGATTCTGACACCACGTGTTAAACAACTTTAATAAAGCTGTAGGACTGTGGATCCCTTCAATGTGCAGTTTGGAAGTTAGAGGCCAGATTAGAGTCTCGAATATAATACGCAGTTCATTTCTCTCCCAGATGTATTTGTCAAACTGATCGAATAGTTTCCTCAGCGTACTTAATGCTATTACTCTCAGGTTTTTCATGACTTTGATGTAGCCGATATGTACCTTATCTCCCTGGGATAAAACTGCCGATATTGTTGAAATAACTGCATAGAAAATTTTGAAGAAGTCTGGTAACAACTCCTCCTTCATGTAACCTCCGAAATATTCTCTCACCACTTCGAAAAGGTTAAGAATACTGTGTAATTTTCCTGGAGCTGTTATTGACTTCAGATCCAATTGATTCAATGTTGTTTCGCAGATTTCTTTTGGCGTCATCTTCATGTAATCTTTCACGTATGAGAAAGCCATTTCAATAAACATTTTCAATTCGCTTTCATTGCATCCTGCCAAATATCTCATGACTAAGGATCTCCTTGCTTGACCACCGCCTTTTTTGTCTGCAGATAGTTTTGTGGTCATTTTTCCGTAAAGGATTCTTAGTATTATTGGTATAACGTGTTTTCTGTCTTCTTGCTGTATGCTCTCTGCCTCTTCAGTTATTTTGAACAACGTCAGTTCATCTTTGAACTTCTTTTCATCCACTAAATTCATCAAGTTATCTTTGTAGGCTGTCACAGACTTGTTTTTGTAGTTCAGAACACAATCTAAGGCGTATTTCTGGAGACCAGGATTTTTGTGCTTTAGGAATTCCATATAGAGCTCCCAAAACACTGGCTCTTTGTGTAACGCTCTTGGATTCTTGAACTGCGACAAGACTTGCATTACGTTTATCAGAGTTTTAAAGACAATCTTCCCTGAAACTGTTTCCTTCGTTTTATCTAATTCGTCTCGAATTTCCATCTCTTCGTTTTCGCTTTCTTTGTCGTCTTCCACTTCCATTTTATTGTGAATTTCTACGTCTATTTTCAGCGCGTTCGCTTTATCATTCTTTCTGTATTCTTCTTCAATGAAATTCAAGAATAGAACCACTACATCTCTGTTCCTAGCTTCGCAAGCTTGAATGCAGTTTGTCATAACTTTCAGTATTAAATTCCTGTAGTTGTACAAATCTGGTCTCTCCGAAATATTATTGTAAGTCGCGTACAAGTCACTGAAACAGTCATAGCTAGTCTCAAGTTCTTCGCTAAACTGAAACTGCTTCAAATCTCTTTTTGCGTTTGCGAACGAGCATTCCAAAGCTCTATGGAAAACTGGCCAGAATTCGTCGATAGGGAGCATGTTGCCATAACCAGCTATTAGCTCAATCACTGGTTCCCACAGCAGCTTAAAGTTCATGTACAAAACTCCATGCATATAATTCAAGGCAAATAGGGCAAAAGTTGTTTCTTTCAGCAAAGTGTACTGAGTTGTATTGAATGCCATTTTTTGCAGTGTACTTAGCTGAGCTCTGTATTCTTGTATGGACGGCTTGGTTGACTCCACAGAGTAGCAGAGTGAGAACACAGACAGTCTCTCGGTGCTGCCACCTATCTGAACCGTTTTCTTCATCTCTTCGACATTTTCGAAAAGCTTGTAAATGTGAGTTGTGAGAAGTCGTACCTGAAATAGGACAATTTATTGAATGTACAAATTGTACAACGTTGGGGTTGAAATTCAGTTTTTGACAAAATTAATAATATTAATAATATTATAATCTTATATTGCACATTGGTTCAAACTGCCTATATTTGCATCTTATTTACCAACTTTTCGATTTTCTACTGAGAGCTTTCATTGAAGCGAACGGTTTCACGCGACGCGGATGAATGGATGAATGAAAGAGTCAAAATTTCGTTCAATATAAAAATGTGAAGTCAAACGCTTATTCAGAAGTGTGTTATGTCCTCAAAAGTGATGTTTATATTATTATCTAACTATTAGCGGTTAAAAACACTCACCACATGGAAAGGCGAAGCAACGTTCTCCTTCAAATAAGAATCGACAAGCGACAAAAGCGGAAAGGTCAAGCCGTGCTCATGTTCGTACGCCGTTAGATACAAATCCAGTATATGCAGAGCCGCCAGATAATTCGGGTCTGCAGCGCAAGGCAGCAAAACCAACAGCATAGTGTCAATGTTGCAAATGTCTTTCACGCGTTTACAGCTGGATATATGTATGGCACATTCGATCGCATTTCCAAGTACAAAAAGTACCTTTCTAGCACATCTAGAGGTGGCTGTGTTGTCCGAGTGGAATTTACTGTCTAATTTCTGACATTCTATGTTATAGCTGGATAGGACATTCAACAGTCTGGCGACAAGTTGGTTGAGCAAGTCCATGCAATTATCAACATTGATTTTCTCTATGTGTGGGAGCACTATTAGGAAGTTTAACAGCTTCATCGGGTCATCTATCACACTGTCCAGATCCTCTTTTAGTACTGTTTCTAATCGCTCCAGAAATAGAGGCAAAGCTTTCCCAAAGTCGATGGGGTACTTCACCCATTCAAATAGATTGATGCCGTTTTTCGACAGAGGCGATTTTCGGAGACATATTTCGGTCAATGTGTACATAGCTTTATTATCAAAGTTCGACTGAACGACGAAGTTCAAAAAGGGTGGTAGGATATGCATGTCAAACTGGGAGTAGTCAATGACATTGTGAACGAAGTTGATCAAGATATTTGGGAATGGCAAAGGCAGGAGCACTTTCACAATGATCCCAGCATGTTCTTGTGACAGATTTATGTTCGGCGATAGAAGCAGCAACGCGCCAATTTGAGCGCACACAGCTAGGACGCTCTCTTTTGTCTGCTCACAAATTATCTTCACTAGCATTAAAACAAACTGTGAAGGATTTGTCAAGTATTTGCCGTTTTGGTGCTCTACTACCTGGCCGGCTAATCTTAGGATGTATTCCCAGCCATTGTTTCCTTCATCCTCTTCAGAGAGTATTTCCTCAGTATATTTCACGATACTGTTCCAAAAAACTGTGTATTCTTTATGAGATATGGTCTGTAAACTGTCTTCTAGTGTTTGTGTGAGGACTTTGAACAAGATTTCTTGTTGCTTCTTATTTTCCTTCAAATGCTGTAGTAGAAGGGGCATAAATGTTTCAATGCAGCTGTGGAATTTGCCCGGTACTCCCCTGAGAATCTCGAAGATTAAGTGGCCACATCCTACTATAGCCTGGAAGAAAATGAAATATTAAAAATGCTCACAGTCCTATAAAATTACAAATACTTACGGCTAAACTAGCTACAACATCTGACGACATAATACTGACACCCCGTCAGTTGTTACAGCTAGTAACATCTGACAACATAGTACCGGCCACACTAGATAGTAGACTCAACATAAGGGTTCCAAAATTAGCAAATAATATGTTTGGATTGATGTTAAATTATTTTTTTTAGTGTAATCATAAGCAGGCTATATACGTTCCGCTGTAGGGCACAGGCCTTCTCTCAGAGAGAGACTATGGGCCTAATCACCACGCGTGCCCACCGCAGATTGGCGATTTCAAGCGCTGAGGTATGTGAATAGCTCAGACACCCAGGTTTCCTCACGATGTTTTCTTTCACCGTTAGCGAGTGGTATTGCTACTATAACTTCACAAATGTACATAACTTAGAAAGAGAAGTCATAGGTACATGCCCGCACTGGGAATCGAACCTGGGTCTCCCGCTTCAGAGTCCAATGTTCTACCCACAAGGCTACCACCGCTTTAGTGTAATAATTAATTTTAATTGAAATACTAATAATACTATGATTTTTAAACACGAAAGGCTTATTAACACAGAGCAGTAGTAGCGGAGCGGTATAATACTGGCTTCTCATTCGGGAGGTCGTGGTTTCGAGTCTGGCATGTACCAATGACTTTGTTTTCTACTTCTTTGTTTTCATTTGTAAAGTTGAAGAAGCTATACCACACCCTAACGGTGAAGGAAAATATTGTGAAGTGTCTAAGATGTTTACATACCTTAGCGTACTAGAATTAGAGTTAACTAGAACCATTTAAGCACGACAAAGAACCAAATGTTTTGAACCAAAGATAAAGAACCAGATGCAAAAAAAAATTGACTGCCTAGTTGGTCTAGCCGTTAAGGCGCTTAGCTACCAAAACAGAGGTAGTGGGAATCACACCGATTCCCACTGGGAGCTGCCTAATGGCCTCAGTCTGGGTGTATTTTCATTTCTGTGACATCTTTTTTTTTTTTTTTTTTTTTATCTTTATTCTTTCATATAGACAGTCTTTATATAGACATCTTTGCCTGATTACCATAGCACAGTGTATCCTAGTTTGAGACCAGGTCAAGTGATTGTATAGTGTGGAAGTTGAAAAAAATCTATGCAAAGAACTTTCCGCATTTTACAATACATGTGGAACCAACTGCACTACAAATAAAACTATAATACTCACATCTTCATGGCCCTGCAAGTAGTTCAGAACCAACTGTAGGAACTTTTTCTTATCCCTTATGTCTCTAGCTACAAAGGCGAAACTTTCCGCGGCAAAGTTATTTATGTACTGAGGCTGGCTCTCAGTCAATAGTGGGATGATTCTGTTGAGGACCACTGCAATGTCTTTCTTGAGGAACGGTTTCAGGATCTTGAACAGGAATGCGAGGCAGACAAGAGTCCACTCTAGCCTCTCTGCATCTTTTGTGTTGAGAAGTTTTATCAGAATGTCAAGGAACTTTGGGAAGTGTGGGTAAAAGTCATTGCGCAAATCCTTTGCTAGAGAAACGAGAATTCTGAAAAAAAAAGATGGTGGGTTGTGAAACAAGGCAGATACGAACGGATTACAGGAAACTGTCACAATACTCTTATATTTTTATTTCAGTACTTGGATGACCGAGCTTTGCTCGGTTTTAATTTTTTTATTACTCGTGTTTTTTGGAAATCATATTTAGATACGACAAAGAAAGGGGAAAAAAGGAAAAAATTATCGCTCGAACCGGCGTCTTCTGGTTTCGGGACCGCCCGATTTCCCCCCTGAGCTATTACAACCTTGTACATGGTGGCGAACATTACCTTCGTAGTCTAATAATATTACCAAATAGGGGATGTATTAGCAAAGGGCATGATAAAAAGTACCCGAAACCAGCGTGCGTACATGCAACGACTAATTAATGTTAAGGAAGCGAAAGTAATCTGTCAGGATAATGTAGCAAGTGGCAGTCCCTGGTCTCTGCCTGCCCCTCTGGTATACAGGTGTGAGTTTATGTATGTGTATGTTTGTATGTCTAATGGTATTTTAGCAGTTTTTCATTGCCTAAAAAGACGTATAAAACGACGTTATCTAAAAATTAAACCTAGCTAGATCGATTTATCGCCCCCAAAACCCTCTGCATATTAAATTTCATGAAAATCGTACAAGTACTGCTCAATACAAGAATTGCTCGTTTAAAGGTATTAGATTATGATGTTGACACTATACAGGATGTAGCAAATCCTTGTAAACATCCGAAAGTAGGGAGCAGTGTGTAGCAAAGGCAGAGGGGCTGCACTTCCTGTAGCGCCAGAGCAGTCATAGAAGAAAATTCAGCTCAACCCTTAGTAAGAGTAAAATAAATTGCCCTGTGAAGAAAATTTGCTCATGATTAATAAATTGCTGGCTGCATGTAAAAATTATTAAATAAGAACCTATTGTTTACTGTGGATTTCTGTTAAATAAATAAAAAATTAAAAGTAGGGGTTTTCTTCACTTCCACACCTTTAGCGACTCTCCAACCTGGGATTTATGTTAGACATTGTTTTTTATAAAAAACTTATTTGTATTCAGCAGAGGAAGCCAAATGTTTCAAACATTCAAACTGACTAAAACTTTTGTTATGTTTTAAGTAATGTAAGTATTAAGAACTGCTCAACAGAAAGTGTATTTATGAAATGGTAGATATTTGTTGCCAATTTTTTTTTTCACTGATTGTTATTTGTTGCACTTTGTAGCTTTCTAAATACAATAAGCAAACTGTTTAGGCTTCTACTGCTTCTCTGTAGTTCGGGATTGATGCAGAGTGAGGTCCATCGGCCTTTGCTGCCGAATTTACTTACTGACAGGCAGTTACCAAAAGAATTTAAGTTCTTGACATCGAAATAAATTTAAGATATTTTTTTTATTATGTATAAGCAATTACTTACTCCAACAGAGGTTGCAGAGACAATGAATCTTCCAACTGTAGATACTTCTGCAATATCTCCAACACATCTTCTTTTCTGTGCACTAACTGTGGCAATGTAACCACTCCGTGAACTTCTCGCCTGAACCTTTTAAAATTGTCTGTGAGGTTTAGAACATGCCATTTGCGCAGGGCGATGTGGAAATGGGTCTCGTTGTCTTCCGGCTGCTCCGTGTTCACATGCTCGATGTTATAGAGCGCTGCATGGCGTATATCTATCGAGTTTATACGCTCGGCGAACGGAACGAACTGTTGGATTAATGATGCTTTTATTCGGGGTCTGAGGTTACGTCACCGATAGGCAAGGTACAAGGAGCGTACAGAAGTATTATGCGGCAGTAATTAAGCTATCACTTTTGTAAATTTCGAGAAAGCAATAGTTGATAGTAATAACCTAAGTTTTCGTTAAATGTTTCTTAAAGTAGACTTACTCGGAAGGTGTTGGTGGTTTTATGCTTTACGGGTTTGATCTTCATCTTTATCTTTTCAATGCACCTAAAGTATTATCCATTCATTTTTAGAGAAAACGCGAAACAAATAAAACAAACGTGCGGCTCAAGACTCACGTCACGTGTATTGCAAAACGTCAGTGTCACATTGCAAATGTCAATGTGACAGTGACATTATGTTCTTTTTTTTTTAATGTTATGTTCAGTAACCGCAAGGTATCTGAGTATTAACCCAAAAAGGGTAAATACCTCGATTTATACCCGAAATGGGTATTTGTGCGTATGAATACGTTTTATTGATGGTGTAATTCCTGATGAAAAGCTAACTGCGCACAACTTCAATCGACTGATTTATATTGATATAGTAAAATTTTATATCGAGATGTAAAAGCAAGACTATAGGCGCATAACCTATCTTAAATAATCGCATTAACCTAAGGGTAACACAAAAATACTAATTTTGAAGATTTATCGAGTTTTTCTTACTTTATGATACTTAAATGGTTGTTAAGTATCATAAAGTAATAAAAACTCGATAAATATGATTCCAATACTGAAATGAAACACGTTAGTGTTTTACAATATATCATGTTTCATTCTTCTTTTTTCACTTTAACCGTGGCTTAAATAATATTCTTACTACAAAATTCGATTTAAATGGCGACTTAAGTGACATTTAGGAAGTGGTGCAAGTCAGCCTTATTATTGAAAAAGTCTCATTTTGCTAGGCATTAATGAAATATTTAGTAAAATTTGTTATCAAGGCCTGTAGATACCAGATATTCTCAACCGGCAACCATTGGGCAGTAAAACTGCTCTGTATGAGATCTCATCAAAAGAAAAACCAACTTACATCAACATCTATCAGATAACTAAGCCTAAACTCAAAAGTTCTTCTACTTTCCGTTGAGGTGAGGAGACCACATACGCATGTATTATCAGACCCTGGTTTTAAATTAGACAGCGTGGTGATATACATGACTTTTTTGGGCATATAGCATATACATGGTGAAAATTAGGTAGATAATGAGCCCACTGATCCCTAATAACATGATTGAGAGATTGTACAGAGACTTTTTGCAATACGATCTGTAAAAGAAGATATGAATTTTTTTCATTGGTGGCGCTAGTCACTCACTTTTCAGTATTCACCCGAAACAGGTACCTAAATAGGTACCTTTGTAGAATTACAAAACGGAACAAATGATGACGTTTGAAATTGTGAAAAAGTGAGGAAAAGCGTCCCAATTATCCTGTCCAGCAAATACTAAGCTATGGCTATGTTTAAAAATATATTTAAGGTGTACTCAGATATGGTAAAATTAAAATGAATAAAATGTCCTCAATTCACGTGAATATTTAAGAACTTGGAAATAAGCCAGACCAAAGAACAAAGTTTAAACAGTATCCACATTATTTCAAATTCAGAGTAGATAATTTGGTATCTAGCCAAGGATGTTTGGGTAAAACGTTCTTGTATCTAGCTAGCGTACGCAGTTGCGTTTCAAAATCGCTTAATTTTGTTAGATTTTGTTTGGTTTGTTTCGCTGTCGGGTTTATTTATATTTATTTCTATTCGGAGGCAGCAGCTGAAACATAACTTGCGTGTTTGTTTTTCCGAATCCCCAATCTCGGACGGAGCTTATCTACGACACTGGCAGGCCATCATTAAATAACAGTTATCATTTATTACTTACACTTATTCCCCGTTCTGAGTACATGTGAGTTCAAAAAACCGTTCGATGCTTGCTAGATTCGTTAACTCCTTGCCGTTCGGCCTTTCTCAGCAGATTACGAAGCTCTATTTTCGAGGTAAATATAACTAACCTATTAAATTAATCTTCCGGCTAAAGTAGGAGATACCGGACACACTCCCCACTGTATGTTGGCCTCCCATCCTAAGACTGCCAATGATGGGGGTGTTTATTAAAATGAACAAACTTCTGTTGGAGGTAATAAAGGGGAAAGATGAATGTATGCCTCATAAAATGATCACATCACTTCATACTAACTCTCCTCACTGTCATCTAGCCTAGATAATAATAAAAACTGAAAATACTTCTCTTCCAGCCTTAGTACGCAACCAGCGCGAGGCCCATAGCCACCAAGAATATCACCAGCTCAAAAACATGGATGTGAAGATCCTTCCAGCGTTGCAGGACAACTACATGTACCTGATAGTGGACACGGCTACGAAGGAGGCGGCTGTAGTTGACCCTGTGGAGCCCAAGACCGTTTTACAGGCCATTCAGGAGCACGGACTCAATTTGACCACTGTACTTACCACCCATCATCATTGGTACAGATATTGTTGCAGCTAAACATTTACATACAATGTGTTAGAAGCTATACAAATTAGAATACAATGTCATGACATCACAATTGCTATGAAAACATTCATCCCTAAATAAGTAAATGTAGCGATCGTGAAATGTCGAAGACCCTATCTTATCCCCTTTACTCTTGCTACTGCTTACTTCTTCAGAAATGTAAATAGATCGAGACATGGTGTTTATTCACCTTGGTATTTTATTTTAATGTGTAACCCGTGGCTGGACTCGCATGTGCTCATACATATTATCTGATTCAAATGCTGTTAGGATATGACCTTTTGGAGTTGCGTTAGGCGACAGTGAGGAGAGTTGAGTATAGGGTTAGAAAAACACTCAGATGAATAATATTAATCAGTTAATTTATTTTTTTGCAAGTATCAAGGCGACTGAAAGCTCCCACCAGTCTAGAAACTTTGGGAAGTACCTAGAAAGGCATCGAAGGTACTAGAAAACCATATAACATTCCAAAATATCTTCTGGAAGTACCAAGAATCACATCAAATATACTAGAGCATATAGATTATTCTACACAGTTCTACTACACCCTCGCTGTCTGTAACAAATATAATTAAAAAAGAATTACTTCCAATGAAGTTGTATTACTCCCGTGTCACGCGCTTTGCCGATAGCGTTGCCAACGGTACTGACAGGCATCAGTTGACGTCATATGCCGCTGCATTCCAAAAGGACGTATCCTAACAGCATTTGAACCGGATAAAATAGTTATGTAGTTTCTTTACTAGTTTAATAAATAATTGCGATAAGACCCGTTTAATATAGGTATAACTAGCTGACTCTACAAACGTTGATTTGCCATATTAATTAGCCTACGACCTATTCTCGGAACCACCAATATATACAAAAAAATTAATAAAAACCTGTGAAGCTGTTTCGGAGGAGTTCCATAACAAACTGTGCCATGACATTTTTATATATAAGATTAACAAGGTTGTTAGCGTGGGAGCCGGGGGATAGTGAATCTTGTCTTTACATATAATATTGATGTAATATTGATTGCACACTAGAATAATAGAGTATGGACAATACAATACAATACAATACACAGTTAGCTGTACAGTTAACAGCACATCAAACCTTCCCATCTATTCCATGCACTTTACTCAGCTATGCTACCAGCAACTTTGCAATCTAAATGCAAAGGTTTATGTGCTGTCGTCTGTACTGCAGCAAATCTTTAAAACCAACTTTGTTATTGAATAAATGTGCATTTTTGTTATGAAAGAATAAGTGTAGTGCTTACGAAAGTTTTGGTATGAAAGAATATAGTAAACATTTTTAGGGTTCCGTACCCAAAGGGGTAAGGTAACCTATTACTAAGACCATACTGTACGTCTGTCTGTCTGGCTATCTGTCATCAGGCTGTATCTCATGAACCGTGACAGCTAGACAGTTGTAACTTTCACATATTATGTATTTATGTTGCTGCTTTAACAACAAATACTAAAAACAGAATTAAATAAATATTTAAGGGGGCAATATTTTGTATGGGAATACAACAAACGTTGTCTAAAAACAGCGCTCGCCATCTAGCGGCCATCTATGTAACTTTCACAGCGCCGATTTCATGTCGTTAAATGTTGAATTGTAAAAGCTTCTTGTTAGTTTCTATAGATGGCGCTGTTGTCAATGTACCTAATCTATCTTGTCTCGATCTTTGTCTATTGTTGTTTAGATAATGGTACAGAACCTAATATAATTCTAATTGTAAGCTAACGCTAAAGCTAACACAGTGTAGATTGAAAGTTCAAATATATACAGTTCCATTTCGTATAATTGCAGGGACCACGCTGGGGGCAACCAGGAGTTAGTCCAGCTCCACCCAGGCCTAAAGGTGGTAGGTGCCGATGACGGCATCGGAGCCCTGACCGACAAAGTTCAACACAACTCAAGACTTTCAATAGGGAGCCTGAATGTTCAGTGCCTGTTAACACCGTGCCATACGGCGGGGCACATTTGCTATTACGTTACTCCGAAAGATACACCTGGAGAGGGCGGACAGGCGGCGGTCTTTACTGGTGAGTATTCGCCTTTTGTCCGATTAATTAAATAGTTATTTTTGTAATGGCATCCTATCAAACTAAGGAATTAAATTACCAGGAGACGGGCAGCAGCGTCTTCCTGAGATTCCAACCGCATACTGCGATCGCCAACCCGTCTGCCAAGCGTGGCGATTATGGCAAAAGCCCTCAGGGTTATGATAACCACGAAGGAGTCCATGTCCTGGAGTGGGCGTCAAATGGCTGATGATGATCCTATAAAACAGCATTGAGAGAACATGCTAACCCATCAGATCGTGAACTGCACAAACAACAAAGACAAATTTGTGGATCTTCATCATCAACCCAATATGTCCCCACCGAGGGGCACGGGTCTCTTCCCTGAGGAAGGTATAGGCCATACTCCACCACGGGGGCCAAGTCCGGATTGGTGGAGGCTTGTAGACTAGTGGCTCGTCTTTTGTCAGAAGTTGTCAAGCCGCCCTAAGGCCTCTGACTTGGCTTAACGACACCAACAGCTTAACGTGCCTTGCGAAGCACGGAACCGCTCGGAAAAATGCCACTAGCGTTAGGCATAGACGGCGACCCATCCATGCACTGAACGCGCCCTGTGTTACTTAACCTTCGTGATCGTTTAAGATCACTCAGGCAGCCGGGGCTACGAGCGATTCTTCGATTCTTGTGGATCTTACATACTTTATTTTGCTAAAATTATAATAAAATTTTATAATTGTCAAAAAAGGTAAGGAGGCCACTACTGGCACCCACGACGAATCGATTGTTAAAGACATGTGAAAAACACAAAATAAAAACCGACCAAGTGCGTGCCGGACTCGCGCACGACGGGTTCCAAGTGTCTACCTGTTGCTGTTTTTAATATCGAGCAAAAAACGGCAAAATAAGTCACGTATGGGAGCCGTTTGAGAGAGTTCTTAGTATTTTTTGTTATAGCAGCAACAGAAATACATCATCTGTGAAAATGTCAACTCTCTAGCTATCACGGTTTATGAGATACTACCTGGTGACAGACAGACAGACAGAATAGAGAGACGGACAGTGGAGTCTTAGTAATAAGGTCCCTTATCCTTTGGGTATGGAACCCTGAAAATTAGTAAAATCATCAGTATATATAAAATTGCTTTTGATATCTAATCACATATTATATATACTTGCTTCTCCAAGAAGGCTCCCATTAGAGAGCGGAAACGTCGGTGGCAGTGTTGCCATATTCAGGAGGCGTGAAATCTGTATTTTCACTAAAAAGAAAACCCGTACAAAATCCGTAGGACCATTAGGATGAAAATTCCGTATGAATTCTGTATAAAATGAAACTAATATTTGTTTATTTATTCATATCTTTATTGATAAGTTTCGCCCTACATGCGTCACTGTGCCAGCCTGCATTATGTACCCTCTAATGTGTACTGTTAAATGTAATTTATAATAATATAATATATTGTGTCTGTAGCTATAACTACTAACATATATACTTTTAAGCCTACTAATCGAAATGAGTGTTACTTACATAAGCAGCCTATATACGTCCCACTGTAGGGCACAGGCCTTCTCTCAGGGTGAGAGTATGGGCTTAATCACCACTCGTTCCCACCGCGGATTGGCGATTTCAAGCGCTGAGGTATGTGAATAGCTCAGACACTCAGGTTTCCTCACGATGTTTTCCTTCACGGTTAGCGAGTGGTAGTAATAATATAACTTCACAAATGTACATAACTTAGAAAACCAAGTCATAGGTACATGCCCGCACCGGGGAGTGTTACTTACTTGAAATGAAGTAATAATAATTATCATGAATTCCATCATGATTTTTCACTTTTTCCAGGCGACACCCTATTTCTCGGCGGTTGCGGGCGTTTCTTCGAGGGTAACGCCGAACAGATGTACCAGGCGCTTATATCCATTCTTAGTGCACTACCGGATACTACTAAGGTTTGCTCTTAGTTTTTTTTCTTTTGACCTTCTGGAAACACCCAGTATAACCCGTGCGGCCACGTGGTTCGACAGCGTTGTCCGACATGTCGGACGACGAGGAATTTTGATTCCTTGCTGTACGACATAGCGGACTACCAGGATTTTTTTATTCCACTTAGTTCGACCATCGGACCAAGAGGATAATTTTATTAATTTCATTTATCTATTCATTCAATAACAACATGCATTGTGTAACAGATTATTATCTTAAAAACTAAAAGACCAAATTACTGAAGAATTATTAAATTAGCTAGAAGATACATAAATTACTATTGTAACTTCATACTATGAAGTTACAATGGGACTTCAGGCGTCGGTAGGACGTCCCATCCCAAGTACAACTGGAAAAACATGACGGAAGGAGATTCAGGATCGCACGGAGAAGCGTAGAACGAATTCATTTACGTACATGACTAAAAACTAAGTCATTGGGGCATGCCGGAATATGAATCCAGGCCCTCATATATGTGAAGCAACTGGTCCACCCACTGCGCTGCCACCACTAAGTATAATTACATTCTATCTATTATGAACTTTTTTATGTCTGGTGTTCAATAACGAATTATACAAAGCAGTTTATAAGTATATGTTCCACTACAGGACACAGGGCCTTCTATCGGAAAGAAAGAGTATGTATGGGCTTAATCATTCCGCGAGCCCACCGTAGACAGGCGATTTCAAGCGCTAAGGTATGTGGACACCTCAGACACTCAGGTTTCCTCACGTTTTCTTTCACGTTAGAGAGTGGTATTGCTACTACAAATTCACAGATGCACGTAATATAGAAAACAAAGTCATTGGTACATGTCGGGATTGGAACCCACGATCTCTCGAATACATCCTAGGCCAGCGTTCTACCGTCGCGCTACCACCGCTCAAAGAGTTATAAACTAATAATCTATCCTCAGGTATTTTGCGGCCACGAATACACATTGCAGAACCTGAACTTCGCTCAGCATGTGGAGCCGAGCAACGAAGAAGTCAAGAAGAAGATCGCGTGGGCACTGGAGAGGCGCCAAGCTGGGAAACCCACGGTGGGTGTCTTTTGCTTTGTAATGTTTGAGATAGATTGCTTGCAAGCTTAAAGTTATGTCCCACACATGTACTTACTCGATGCGCCGCGGGTCTGTTACGGCCAATGGGTATTGGCGTAAGTAAAGGGTAGGTTATTGGTAACTTGGCTAAATGGTTTCAGATAGGCACCATCCATTTGTTCCGAGACGCCATATCACGTGTCTCAGTGGCCACAATGATAGCCGGCCTCCGATAGGAGATGGCACCACAAGAAGAAGGGGTAGCCGGATATGCCGTGGCCACCCCAGGATGTTGGGTTACCGCGGACATCAATTTGACGGTTTTAGACCGTCGCTTTTCAGCCCCAACCCCGGGGGGAAATCGCGTCGAGCCTGTGTGTCCGCGCGTTCGTCTTAAAGCCGGACTTGAATATACATTGGCCAGATACGACTGTAAAAAGAAGGACAGACTAGATCTGGCAACCCTAGTTACGCGTGCCACTATACTATCACGTCGGCGCGGTGTTATGCCTAGTTTACACGTGTTAAGTGATTCAGTACGCCACTCTTTTAGGGTTCCGTACCCGAAGGGTGCCAAACGGGACCCTTCGTAATAACTAAGACTTCACTGTCCGTCTATCTGTCTGTTTGTCTGTCTGTCACCAGGATGTATATCCATGAACCGTAATAGCTAGGCAGTTGAAATTTTCACAGATGATGTTGCCGCTATAACAACAAATACTAAAACAGAATAAAATAAATATTTAAGAGGGGCTCTCATACAACAAACGTTGTCTTAAGACAGCGCTCGCCATCTGTCGGCCATCTATGTAACTTTCACAGCGCCGATGTTATGTCGTTAAATGTCAATCGCTTCTTGTTGGTTTCTATAGAAGGCGCTGTTCTCAAATTCGATCTTTGTATAATGTTGTATAGATAATGGTACGGAACCCTTCGTGCGCGAGTCCGATGCGCACTTGGCCGGTTTTAACTATATTTTCTAGCCTTCACACGCAATTTAGGGGAAGCTAATAAACAGAAAAGAGGACTGTTCTCGCACAAACGCTAGCACTACTAGACTCGATTCTATTTCACTTTATCGTTAACTTGCCAGTCGCTTGTCAATGGAGTTGTACCTAGAACGTTTACGTTTGTTCATTGTTACATTGAAATTAATCGTGACGTTACGAAAGTGTTGCTATAACATTTTAATATATAACATATCATATAACATGTAAGATGATTTAGTTGGGGAGGGGAGTCGACCATGAACTCTTATTTTTTTCCTACAAGGGGTTGGGAGGCAGTCTTGACAGTTCTTACGTAAGCTCACAAAAATACGCTTAGTTAAAATTTTGTTTTGAAAAAGCGCGGGCAACAATTTTCATGGCAACGGCCGCGCATTCAATTTTTCCTTTACATTCTTACGTCATAAATATTATACAGGGTGGCAGGGGGTCGGCTTATACTTATTCTTTCTTATATATGGGATAGGGAGGAAGGGAGTCAAAAACTAGCAAAAATAGTCTTATGAAATAAATAAATGGCGCCCTAGCTACAAGTTGGTCTCCTAAATTCCAGGTCCCGTCGACGATCGGCGAAGAGAAGCAATATAATCCCTTCATGCGCGTAATGGAGGAGCCCGTCAAAAGGCACGCCGGTAAGACTGATCCGATACAGACCATGAAGGCTATACGACTGGAGAAGGATAACTTCAAGGGATAATTCATAGAGGATATCATAGCTATACTCCGTTCCACGAGTCTAACTCCTGGGGAACAAAATACTCACATCTCATTGGTCAATACGCGCGGCTAGAGATAAGCGAAACAATAAGCGAAGACGGTCCGCTTCATAGGGTGGGTTAGTGGCTATTGAAGGTCACGCGCATTAACTAATGGGCGCACATGGACGATTTCCTTTGGGAGCTCGTTTCGTGGAATGGAGTTTATATTCGTTTACGAATATTTACCTGTTTTACTATTCGAATTTTTTGGGCGAATTTTCGGAATAACTCGATTCCAGCGGTATGGACAAAATTAAACAGTGCTGCCAACAAACTTGTCAATTACGGTAATGGCATCGCTGAAACGATTTAGTTTAATTGAAGGCGAAGGGTATTTCTTAATCCACAAATATTCTGAACCAGTGGTGTTAGTCGAAATGACAGTGAATGTTTAGTTATTATTTTTCATTTCAACGAATGTGATCTAAGAAGGAAATTATCAAACTTTTCTTCATAAAATAGTAGATATTCGAAAAATTCCATATATTCGAATAATTCGGTTTAGTACTATTCGAAATAGTAAAAATAGGCGAATATTAAAAGCCCAAATCATAACCTATTCACACCACCAAAACGACACTGCGCGTCTGATCTCCTCTGCAAACGATTTATTCACTCCACGCGTTTATATCGTACAGAAGCGCAAACCATAAACAAATCGGCATTATACAGGTCTCAAAAAGTGCAAAAATCAAGTGGCTTTAATAACAATAAAAACTATTAGATTTAGTTTTTTCTTTGATTTCTAGACGATTATATTTTTTTTATATTTATCAATATAAATCCTTCAATAAGGCGATACTAGCCTTGTGATGTCACAGTTTACGCCTGATTTGTATGCAGCGTTTTTGTACCATGTGACTTGAATCACAGGATAGTATGAAAATTAGTAGTTGTAGAGAAAAATCCACTTCCACTCTAGCGCGCTTGGGCTCGCTGCTCTACTTCAGTTCTTATTTGGCGATAAATATTTAGGTTCAAGCACCACAAATTATCCTCCAACGTCCTTAGAATGAAATGGATCACGCTGGCACATTGAACGTCTTCAACTTAGATTGTAAAGTACGAAAAAACACAGAGCGCAACAGTAACTTCTCTCACGTTTGAATTTTTCCAAGTGAAACTGTGCCACGTCGCCGATAGAGGCGCGACGATCGCAGGGAAAGCTCCAGTGCGAGTGTTAAGTTTAGATCACGTATCGCTAACGTCTAACGCTAACGTTCAGTCTGAATAAACTTTTATCCACTAAAATACGCGTATCATTCCAAGATGTGTCGTTTGTAATAAAATAAATTAAAAGAGAATTTAAAACTCGTACGAAACATCTCCATTGCGCAGGCGCATAAGTCTGTTTTCGATGAAGCAGATGTGTGGAGTGCCGCGCCGCTTGTAGTGTGAATACGTATCGAGAATGGTGATATTATTCTACGTACAAATATGCTAAGCTAATCCTATGAAGGAACTTAGTTGACTTTCAATGCTATTTCATTGTTTTGTTTTAAAGTTCTTCGTCTTTTTTTGTTATGGTGTGGAATAAAGGATACATTTTATATTTAATTTGGTTGCGTTTTACTCCATCGACCTGTTTTTCGACAATTCGACCAAATACGGGATGTATTAGCGAAGGGCAAGATAAAAAGTTCCGTGTGGCGCCGTATTAGGAATAGCGTCACTCCATTTCCTTCCGTGGATGTCGTAGAAGGCGACTAAGGAAATAAATTACCAGGAGACGGGCAGCAGCGTCTTCCTGAGATTCAAGCCTGCCAAGCGTAACGATTATGGCAAAACCCCAGATGGTTATGTAAACCACGAGGGAGGCCTGTGCCCTGAAGTGGGCGTCAAGTGGCTGATGATGATGATGAAGATAAAGTGTCCGAAACCGGCGTACATGGTTGGTCACATGTTAAGGATCGTGGCAACTGGCAAACCCTAGTCTCTGCCTTTCCATCCGGGATACAGGCGTGAGTTATTTATTTATGTACGATTGCTCCATATTTAGTGATGAGGGCATTGACCTACTTTAGGGGATCATTTTGAACAGTTCATATGATTGGCAGTAAGTGGTCAAAGCACTATAAACGCTGAATGCATTTTTTCAAGACTCCCACGTTGCAGTTGGCCTAGGATGGCCGGCGAAAGGTTTTTCTCTAAACAGGAAGCGCTCCATAGGGGGCGAGTCGCCAAAATGAATAGTTGTTCAATAGAGTCATAATAGTAGATACGTTAATGGTGGTTTCATTGACACTTGGTAGTCTAGTAACCAAAAGTAACTCGTGAATTTAACTCGGCGCCTCGCGCGATTCGATCTCCTTCGTGAGAGATGCATTTACGGTCTTATTTATATAAAAAAAAGTTATTCGTTAAATCGCCGATTAAAATAGTCTGTGGTGGATATTTTACAAGGAAAAGTCGTAAACACAGATTAAATAAACCGACTTAGGAGCGCTTTAGAGGAATCGTGTTTTTATAAATGAGACCGTTAATTTGCGTGGGTTATACCAAGAGGCGTGGTAGCTGAGCGGTAGGACGCCGGCTTCTCACTCGGGAAGTCGTGGGTTCGAATTGCGGTATGTACCAATGACTTTGTTTTCTAAGTTACGTACATTTGTGAAGCTATAGTAGCAATACCACTCGCTAACCGTGATGGAAAACATCGTGAGGAAACTTGAGTCTCTGAGGTGTTCGCATACCTCAGCGCTTAAAATTGCCAATCCGCGGTGGGCACGCGTGGTAATTAAGCCCATACTCTCTCTGAGAGAAGGCCTTTGTCCTGCAGTAGGATGTATATAGGCTACATAAGAAAAAACATTGGAATGACATTGTACTGCAAATGGCAACTATTGTAGTGCTTATATCATTCTATTGAAAAACTCTGTGTATAAGACTTTAGGGTCTTCTCTCACGTAGCGGACGAGAGAGGGATGGCGCGAGCCTTTGTCCATTCTTTTTCGAGCCGTGCGTGCTAAGCGAACTGGGCTCTTTTTCATAGAACTACAATTCATTGTTTACTATAACAATTCGATGTACATTACAAAGTCGATTAACAAGTAGGAAGACTCAGATACGCAATGTTCATAGAATTGTCATAATAAACTAGGAATTGTAGTTTTATGAATCGGCTCTGCTCATACATTACGCCCTCTGTTCCCACTAGTTCAGTCAATATATGAATATATAGAACTATATTAACTGAACTAGTGGTAGCCTAGTGGGTAGAACATTGGACTCGGAAGCGGGAGACCCAGGTTCGATTCCCAGTGCGGGCATGAACCTATGGCTTTTCTTTCTAAGTTATGTACATTTGTGAAGTTATAGTAGCAATACCACTCGCTAACGGTGAAGGAAAACATCGTGAGGAAACCTGGGTGTCTGAGCTATTCACATACCTCAGCGCTTGAAATCGCCAATCCGCGGTGGGCACGCGTGGTGATTAAGCCCATACTCTCTCTGAGAGAAGGTCTGTGCCCAACAGTGGGACGTATATAGGCTGCTTATGAACTGAACTAGTGGGAATAGCGGTATTACGCGCACCAAATCCTGAACGAATCGAATCATCTAATAGCAGCTATCTCAAACGGCAGGATTCCAACAGGATTCGGTGCGCATAATTTAGCCCTTGGGCTGGTTCATCAATGAAACATGTGACGTTACAAATCTTAGCCATTATAATTAACTCGAACATTTAACCTAGACTTAAAGCTGACAATCACAAGAGCTGAGGTAGCGGCCGGTTTTGTCACGGTTCCTTCTTTATGTAGGCCGACATCTCCTCCGCATATTTCTCCTTAGATCTCTCGAACATTGCCACATACACCTGTGGACCAAATAAAGTAGGGTTGGTGCAAAGTCGCATTTCTTGTATATTTTTGTATCTAGTATCTTCTATCGATTTTTTTCCTAAGGATCCTTATCGAATCCGGCGTGAGTGCATGCAACGACTAATGAATTTTGATGAAGCGAAAGTGACCTGTCAGGTCAGGATCGTGCCAAGTGGCAGTCCCTGGTCTCTGCGTACCCCTCCGGGGTACAGGCGTGAGTTTATGTCATGTTATGATCATTATCGAAACTTGAAAATTTTCTTTTCAAAAACAAATATCGTTATATAATTTAAACGTGTAATGTAAACCAGTAGCGCTGGTTTAAATTTATACTCAAAGCAAAGTATGTTTACTACGTCGCAAAATGTCCACTTCGCGAAATGGCCACTTCTCAGAATGTCTCTTTCGTAAAATGTCCCTTTCGCAACATGTCCATTTCGCTAAATCTCCACTTCTCATGTCACTTTTAGAAAATGTTAACTTTTCTTCATTGTTTTTTAAAAGTTAAGATGAATCAAAAAACGTAACATCACGTCACGAATACTCATTACATGAACGCGCCCTGTGTTGCTTAACCTTCGTGATCGTTTAAGATCACTCAGGCAGCCGGGGCTACGAGCGAGCGAGCGAACAACTTCTACGATGGGGAAAACTTCGAAATCGCGCAACAAAAATCAGCTGTCTCATACATTTTAATGCCGCAGGTGGTAACTGTAGTATGGAATAGCCGATATTTTTTTCGCCTTTTTGAAGTTTTCCCTATGGTAAAAGTTGTTCTATTCCCTGATTACGATTAAAATTTAATGATTATGTTGATAAAATAACGCAGTAAAGTGCGCGATTTGTCTGTTTTTCGTTTCATATTAACTCTTAAAAACAACGAAAAAAAGTGGACATTTTGCAAAAGAGACATTATGAGAAAAGGGACATTTTGCCAAAGAGACATTCTGAGAAGTGGACATTTTGCAATGAGGCGCAATTCGATGTACACATTATTAGTTAATCTGTAAGTCAATCGACTTTGCAATGTATGTAGAATTGTTGTGTAAACCAATAGCTCTGAATAGGTTACACTCAAGCTTACCCTCTTATCGTCATTAGACAGGGCTCTCCACCGTGACGCGAGCTGCCTCGTGACCTCCTGCTTGCTGGGCTCCGCACCGTGGTCAGAGCTGGTCTCTGCTACCACCAAGGGCCGCTGCTCCTGACAGAACTGGAAGAATGCATTGCAGGGCTTCTTCGGGGCGTTTGGGTCTCTTTCAGGCTGTAATGGGAGGATTTACATAACAAAAGAACTGCACAAGTGCGAGTAGGACTCTGTCGCTGAAGTCAAATGATTCATGCTAGCTCCTATCCTCAAATAGGATACACTTTGCTATGATAACCAGACAAGAGCATAACCACACTGTACAACACTGAGAAAGAGGTCAAATGAAATCAAAGTATGGAAATGAACCCATGACATTACATTACATAAAGTCACACCTGTAGTCCGGAGGGAAAAGGAAACATCAGGATTCACAAATCACAATAGAGCTTACACCAAAGAGACAGCAAAACATGTAAACCTAAACTGTCAAACTGGTTTGTTAGCTCTGGGATTTCACACTAACTCCCAGCAACTTCTTTGGCAATAGTTTAGCAGTGTAGTTGACTGGCAATATATATTTAACAGGGTAGCAATCAGACCGAGGGTAGCAGCCAACCAGAGGTTGGCGTGACCGTGAAGAGCTCTATGCCAACTCTAAAAAATCCCAACATTGGTCATCTTTCATGGTTTGTATCATGGGAGATATAAATAGAGCAAGAACACTAGACCCCCTACTATGGCAGACATACCCTCAGCTTTAGTCTGTATTCATTTGAAACCTTCATACACTAGATAAAGTGCCTGCAATGTTAGGCTTTCTGTGTGGCGCTGGATTTAAGAATAGCGTCACTCCATTTCCTTCCGTGGATGTCATAGAAGACGACTAAGGAAGTCAATTACCAGGAGGCCGGCAGCAGCGTCTTAATGAGATTCCAACCACATACTGCGATTGCCAACCCGCCTGCCAAGCGTGGCGATTATGGCAAAACCCCTCATGGTTATGAAAACCACGAAGGAGGCTTATGTCATGCAGTGGGCGTCAAATGGCTGATGATAATGATGATGAATGTTAGGCTGGAAGAATTAAGTTACAAAATATACCTTGTCCGCCTTGGATTTCCGTTTGGGGCCAGGTTTTTTGCCTGTAACATTAACATTTTGCTTCTCCGCCGGTTTGTTAGCAACCGAGTGCTTGGTCGGGCGAGCCAGACGCGCGGGTACCTCCGTCTTCACGTCAACTTCTGAAGAAGCAGTCCTGAATGGATCACCATGTTTGTCGAGCCTCTCAATCAGCAATTTTATGTCTTTTTTGTACCGCTTAGTGATTTTCTTTGCTTCGTGTATCCTACGAATAAAACCAACGCCAGTTAGCGTGTGAATAAAATTGTTATGGCAAAGGAATCCCACTAACCGTACCTGTTTACAATTCTTTCGTTATCCTGTTGCAGCACTTCGCAGCGGTCCAATAGCAGTTGGTATTTGCGTCTGTGTACCTCCTCCTCGGAGGGTAAGCTAACCATGTCATCGGAGTCGTCCGAAATATTCGAGTTGAGCTGTTGGACTGTCATTTTAATTTATTTCACAGCATCAAAGCTCAACGCGATCAAATTTCTTTTTATTCAGCTGTCACTTTTGTTTTGTTCGGTTTTTCGATGTTGGTAATGGTAGGTCTTTAGACTGCTACGTTTATGGAGATGCCCTTGTTCATTTTTACTTCTAGAATCTTCTTATCTTATCCATTGCTTAGTCTTGGTAATCGTTTAGTTCATTATTTATACATCATACGTGGTAAATTCCAAAATAACTGCAATAAAATAATACACATAATTTTACATACCAAAGATCTTATTTTCAAAACTGCATTGCATTGCGTACCATAAAAAACTTACAATGACTTCGTCACCATTTGTCACGTTGGTAGCTGTGCGTTATGGATTCGTTCGTTTCAATACAAATTATTATTTTTAATGTTTAAATATTCAGCATTTATATTACAATTAAAATAAAAACTGGGCGTGGGGGCGGGCAACTGATTTAAACAAATCCAAGTTGGCTCTAGACATGAGCAATTTGTATCTTTGAAAAGATTAAATTGCTCACCTATCTTTTTGCTCACTGCTATGTAATTATCTATCTTTCTTATCTTTAGCTGCTTGTTTGTTCACATAGTTATCACTAGTCAACACTCGCTCACGGCACAGCTCAGTAGTTCATAATAAGTTTGATAAGCGAAGAACGAGAAGAAAAGAGAAGAGAAAGTCATCTGAACTTTTCTTCCTTCTAAATGACGACGATGATATTTGGCGATTTTTTGCAAACAATTATGTATTTGAAACGGAAATATTTCTTTTTCTGGACTTAGTCTATGGTTGGTTATAGTTTATATTTGTGGTACCTAGGTACGTATATTGCGTTCGCGCCCGATCTTAGATGAGTGGTGACTTGAGTGGTGGTAAAAAAGTAAGAGAAACGTAAAAAGTAAGAGAAGTTGTGATTTGCAGCTGTAGTTAATTTTGTAAATATGAGTGGCGAAAATGACTTTAAGCCGACAGATCATATGTTAAAAAATTATTACGACAAATCTGTACAAAAACAGTACATAAATAAAGGGTAAATAATAATGTATACGACTTTTATATTTTAAATTCCTTTGGGCATACGATTTTTTGAAGCTGTTGTACGATTGCGACACTCCCCTGGCTTGCCATGTAGTTCCATTTTATCAGTCATCCGCGAGCTACTCAATTCTAGATGGCTCGCGCTTGCGCAGTAAAATCGTCAATATCTTGAGTATTTATTTAGAATTTGATCAACTGAAAACACTGCAGTCGAAACATGCTTGCGAAGTCAAATCACGCTGCAGATAAGTGCAGATGTTACACATAGAGCTCAATTTCTTAGCGCATGTAAAACATGGTTTTGCCCAGTTGAGTGTTAAAATTGTGCGTAGAACTACAGTGAAAAGATAAAAACATCCAAATGAAGCCGAAAAGCAACTATGAGATGTGGTTCGGTTTTCACGAAACGAACTGTTTTCATTTACTTCTTATTATTTTTTCTACTATATTTATTTTATGCCTTGAATACTTGCTTAGTCGTCGAAAGAAAGGTAAGTTAAAAAAATCGGCTAGTGCGAGTCAGACTCACGGACCGAGGGTTCCGTCAAAATATGGTATCTAGGGATGTAAAAAATAACCGATTTTTAAAAAAATCGGATTTTTTTTTCAGTTAAATCGAATTTTTTTGGACGATTTTTTAATGAAAAAATCGATTATTTAAAAATCGATTTTATATATATTACAAGCGTCTTTTCGATTTCTTCATAGTCATCACTTACAATTTCTTAGAATTTTTGCGCCCCGTGTAGTTATAGGTAATGTCGGTAAAACAGCAGTGTTTTTTTGCAGATTCATTTGCAAAAATTAAAATCAATTGCTTTACCAACAATTACAATATCTTTGTTTTAGTTAAGTCATCCTAAGAATGCCGTTGACGTTTCGTCTTAATTACAAAAACTCAACAAAAAATGTAACTGCAACTATAATATTAATTGATTTTGGTAAATAACACAATAAATTAGCAGAGAAATAAAGCTGATATGTATTTCGATAGACAGATAAAAATGGATTGATTATTATAAAAATATTTAAATAAATGTCAAGTGTTTAGATTGCCAGTTACTGTAAAAAGAGATTTTCAACACCTCCCCGCAATGTAAACACCCTATTAAAGTAATACACCAATATGAAAATTACACACACTATAAATATAACACACACTCCAGAGTCTTTAGGTAAACTAACTACTTACTATCAAACAAGCTTAACAAAAACAAGAGACAGCTGACACATTATGTTAGACCGAAACCCTTAGAAAATTTTACAAGTTTAAGTTTAGGCAGAAGTTTTGTTAAGGCGTCTGCAATGTTTTCATTAGATGATATGAAACTAATGCTAAGTAGTTTGTCTTGTAGCTTTTCGCGAATGAAGTGATATCTGACATCGATATGCTTTGTGCGTGCGTGAAATGTGTTACTTTTGGTGAGTTTTATAGCGCTTTGATTATCACAGTTAACTGTGATTGGATGAACTACTCCGAGGATTTCAGAAGCAAGACATTTGAGGTAGATTGCCTCTTTGCAAGCCTCCCCGATAGCCATGTATTCGGCTTCAGTAGTTGCGGGATTCCCAAGAGACGGCTCCGCCGCACATCTTGAACACAAAGCCCGTGTATGACCTTCGGTCAATGATATTGTTGCTATAGTCTGCATCAGCGTAGCCAACTATGTCCTCACTTTCCTTTTTCTCGAAAGTAAGTTTAAGATTTTTGGTACCCTTTAGGTACCTCAGTACTCGTTTATATTGGAATAATCAAAAATCCCAGTCCACTCTTCCATTCATTCGTTCAGATTCATTCCAACAGGTTATGGGCCCAGGGCACGATTTAAATAAGTTATAATTAAGTTCCTGCTATCCGTCTACAATACGGATATGAACAATGGAGATACGAGGCAAACGAAACATCCAGCAATTTAACGGCGAACGTCTTCAAGTCTTTGTTAGAAGAACTGCAAGTGGCCATCGTCGTTGAACAACCAGTGCCGGATAATCCAGACGCAATGTGGCTAAAGAAAAACCAAACAGCAAAAGGTACAATTATCGAATATTTAGATGACGTATTTTTAAATTTCGCGAAAGACGCTGTAACGGCCAAATCTATTTTCGATAACCTCGATAAAATCTACGAGAGACGAAGCCTGGCCACGCAATTAGCACTACGCAAGCAATTGCTGAATCTTAAACTGCAACCAAATGTTCCTTGCTTCAACTTGACCACAAAGTGAAGCTGAAAGGTGAACCTACAACAGAGCTCAAGGTTTTGCATACAGGTCCGAGGAATTTCTCATTTCCAAAATCACAAGGAAATTTTTCTAAGAAAAAAAAAACTACCCTCAACCGAAGAAAAACTTTCATACCGGAAATTCAACTCACAAAATTTCAAAAATGTACTGCGATCACTGTGGGTGCCGAAATCATCTCAAGAAAGACTGTCGCTACCTCAAGAAGATCCAGCAAGACTGGGCTGGGAGCAGCGGCAGCGGCTACAAGAGGACGGCGCACAACACGTTATGCAACAATGACGAGGGCGGTTTCGCTTTTATGGTTTCACCCGATTGTAAGTTATCTGACCCTATTAGTAATTCTACTAATATGGAAATTTCTTTCCTCATAGATTCGGGTGCCACGGATCATATTATAAATACACTTGACGTGTTTACAACGTACACGGAACTATCGACGCCTCTCAAGATCGGAGTTGCGAAAAATGGCGAGTCCATACAAGCCTACGGTAAAGGCAGCATAAAGGTAACAACAGATTTAGGTATTGAAGGCTCGATTGATAATGTATTGTTTTCGTCCGAGGTACGTCATAATTTACTTTCTGTAAGTAAGATGCAACGTGCAGGTATGACAGTGGTTTTTGGCAACAAACGGTGTTCAAGTCCATCATAAAGACAAGTGTATCATGACCGGGGAGAATTGCAACAACCTTTTTAGGCTAAATTTTAAAGTAAATAAACTTAATATTCACTTGACTCAAAATTCCTCTGACGCTTATAGTTTGTGGCATAGCCGACTCAGACATGTAAACAAACAAAGGTTTGAAATTTTAAAGGATAAAATAGATGAAAGTGACCAGTCTTTGATAAACAATATAAACCCCAGCGATACTATTTGTGAACCTTGTATTCTTGGTAAACAATCACGTCTCCCGTTTGCAAAAACTAAAGATAACAATAGTAAACACCAGAATCGACCCCTTTATATTATTCACTCGGACGTTTGTTGTCCGATAACGCCTATACCACCTTTGATGACAAAAACTACTTTGTTACTTTTATAGATGATTACACTCATTCTACTGTGACCTACTTAATGAATGCAAAATCGGAAGTGCTAAAATATTTTTAAAGAGTTTGTTGCTAGGAGTGAGAACTTATTCAATACGAAAGTCACAAATCTGTACTGCGACAATGGTAGAGAATATCTTTCAATAGAATTTAACGAGTTTTGTGTTTCCAAGGGTATCTCGTACCACCTAACGGTACCATATACGCCGCAACAAAATGGTGTGTCGGAGCGTATGAATCGCTAACCGAAATGGCTAGAACCATGGTTGAAAGTTCGAAATTAGAAAAGTCTTTTTGGTGGTAAGCCATACTAACAGCTACCTACCTAATAAATAGACTCCCTTCTAAAGCTCTGACCAGCAACAAAACACCATACGAAATGTGGCATAATAACAAACCTAAAATTTGGTGCAATGGCTTATGTCCATGACAAAACGAGAAGAACAAAGTTTGACAGTAAATCGTTTAAAGCAATACTAGTCGGATACGACAACAATGGTCATAAACTATTCAACGTTCAAAATGACCAATTTTTCATTGCCCGTGATATTATATTCGATGAGTCAAATATTGTTCAATCAAGGCCGACAAACCAAAACACACAAATTCCCGCCAAAGTTGACAAGCCTATCGGTGATAATAAGTCAGCAGGCACGAAACACAAGATTCTTCCCGATGACCAATCGGATGCTGAGAATTCGTCAAACAAAGTAAGGCGAAGTGAAAGAATAAAATTCCCGCCAAAGTTGACAAGCCTATCGGTGATAATAAGTCAGCAGGCACGAAACACAAGATTCTTCCCGATGACCAATCGGATGCTGAGAATTCGTCAAACAAAGTAAGGCGAAGTGAAAGAATAAAATTCCCGCCAAAGTTGACAAGCCTATCGGTGATAATAAGTCAGCAGGCACGAAACACAAGATTCTTCCCGATGACCAATCGGATGCTGAGAATTCGTCAAACAAAGTAAGGCGAAGTGAAAGAATAAAATTCCCGCCAAAGTTGACAAGCCTATCGGTGATAATAAGTCAGCAGGCACAAAACACAAGATTCTTCCCGATGACCAATCGGATGCTGAGAATTCGTCAAACAAAATAAGGCGAAGTGAAAGAATATAAAAAAAAAAAAAAAAAAAAAAACTACCCTCAGTCGATCATAAACAGATGAGCGATACAGATTTGTGTTACTTAGCACTCACGACTGCTCAGCCGTTACCTAGTAACTATAGTGATATTTCAAACAGGGATGATAGTGACAAATGGTTAAAAGCTAAATAAAAATCAAACATGGGTTCTAGTGGAAAGACCCCAAAATGTAAATATTGTTTATGATTGTAAATGGGTATTCACGATAAAAATTAATGAGTGGGGAGAACCAACTCGTTACAAGGTGCGTTTAGTTGCTCGCGGTTTTATCTACTCAAAAGTACCTTGAAGACTTCGATGAAAGGTTTGCACCCGTGGCACGTATTTCTACTTTTAGATTTACATCAGCGTTTGCAAATCAGCATAGCTTGCAAGTACATCACTTGGACGTCCAAACTGCGTTTTTGAACGGAGTTCTCGAGAATGACATTTACAAGTACATGGAGGTGCTTGAGGGTGTTTTTGCAGAACCAAACCAAGTAGGTATGCAAGTTAAATAAATCCTTGTACGATTTAAAACAAGCTTCTCGATGCTGGTACAAGCGTTTTGATCACGCTCTTAAAGAACTTGGTTTTAAAAATTCAGAGGTAGATCCTTGTTTGTATATACTAAATTGATGATAACGTATATACAGTATTATACGTCGATGATTTGATTATATGTACAAACCGAAATATTAATTTGAAAGACTGATTTGAATGAAATAAAACTACTCTTGGGCATTAGAGTAAACATAACAGAAGCTACAATAACTTTGGACCAGTCAGTCTACTTGAACAATGTTTTAAGCAAGTTTTCCATGAGTGATTGCAATCCGACAAAGTCACCGTTGCAATCAAAATTTCAAAAAAAAAAAAAAAAAAACACTTGGCTCTTAATTCCGATACACACTTTGACGCTCCTTTCAGGAACGTCATAGGATGCCTTATGTACGCAATGCTTTGCACACGGCCAGATATTTGCTCAGCAATTAGTATTCTGGGCAGATATCAAAGCAAAAAAAAAAATAAATTATAATGAACTATGGTAATGCTTAAAACATCTTTTAAGATACATTAAAGGCACTATAAATTTAAAGTTGACCTACAAAAGGTGCGACTATCATCAAATAGTTCAAGGCTATGCAGATTCCAGTGCAGGGCAGGCGACGAAATTGATCGTAAAAGCACAAAGGGATACGTATTCCAAGTGTTTGATAACTGTGTAATGTCATGGAATACTCGCAAACAAAACACAGTCGCCGCCTCCTCAACCGAAGCTGAATATATGGCTCTTTTCGAAGCTATGAGAGAAGCTAAATGGATAAAATCATTGCTAAATAGTATTAAAATCCAATTACCAATGCATATCCCTTTATATGAAGATAACAACAGCTGTATAAGCATTGAAAACAATCCCACGAGCCATAAAAGGTCTAAGCACATAGATATAAAATATCATTTCAAACGTGAACAAATTACTAAGAAAGTAATAAAGCTAGAGTATGTTTCCATAGAACATCAACTAGCTGATATCTTCACGAAAATGATACCATCAGGGAAATTACTACAATTAAGATCAAAGTTAAGCTTGATTGAATTTGATAATGTTTGTAATATACCTAATGATTAAAAGGTACTAAAAAAATTAAAACAGAATATTGAGAGCAGAATGTATAATTTATTTCTAATAATATAAATACATATTGTGATAATTATTGCCTAATCGCATTATATAAGACTAGAATTTTTGAGGGGGACTATTGGAATAATCAAAAATCCCAGTCCACTCTTCCATTCATTCGTTCAGATTCATTCCAACAGTTTAGCAGCCTTAAAGTGTACCGCCCATAACCAATTGATTTTGGTAAATAACACAATAAATTAGCAGAGAAATAAAGCTGATATGTATTTCGATAGACAGATAAAAATGGATTGATTATTATAAAAATATTTAAATAAATGTCAAGTGTTTAGATTGCCAGTTACTGTAAAAAGAGATTTTCAACAATATTTATATAAGTACACACGTAGAATAGACAAATAATGTGATCAGAAGTTTTGGTAAATAACGTTCTATTGGATGATTTTTTTAAAGCTGACATCGTAAGTCTTGGATACAGTCTTCAAGTAACTAAGGTATTTTCTATTCAAACTATGCCTGAGTTACTCTGCGTACAATCCTAATTAAAAACCTGGATGCTATTCAACTTTTTTTTGTGACAAAAATCGATTTTTGCAAAAAAAACTATTATTTGGCTAAGAAAAATTGATTGTTTTATTCTTCTTATCATTAGAATATCTTTTTAGAATATTCTTCTTATCTTTTTTTTAATCGATTTTTATAAGAACAGAATAAATCGATTATAAAAAAATCGATATTTTGTGTCCAACTGTCCACCATCACATCCCTAATGGTATATATAAAATTACCTATAGATAGATTACATTTTATTGCACACCATACATTATAAAGATACATGAAAAATCTTAAATATCTAAGTTACATAGTATAAAACGGGCGGTCTTATCGCTAAAAGCGTATACACATATTTATAAAAACATGTACAGTGCTAGACAGTATATAGTAGATCCAGGGCCTGGTTAATAAGACTACAATTTTTAGTTTGATTAGACAATTTGATGTACATTGCGTAGCAGTCTTCATACTTGTTAATGTGTGGGTTGATTGACTTTGCAACGTACATCGAATTGTCATGGTAGGTAAACTATGAATTATAGTTCTACGAAACAGGCCTCTGTAGGTGTCTCTACACACCTACCTACCTATAGATTTGTCTTATGGTCCTATTAGGTACAGCCTAGATAACAAAACATAAAAAAAAAATTAAAAATAAAGAATATTTCTATCTTATCTTAACAAGCTACATCCAGTGCGGGTTTTACAGAACGTATCTTTATACATTTAGTTACTTTAACTCAATGTCTTTATACAAAGTAATTAAAACTTTCTTCCACATCCTGCAGTTGACTGGTAGATAATGCTTATGGCATTAAGTCAGCCGTATTGTACATTTAGTATAAATGCAAAATAAATAAATAAATAAAAAAATAATACCTACCTATAAATAAAACCAGGATTGGTTATCATCAAGATCATCATGACAGGTTTATGATAGGTATGTACCTAAATTATTTCTCTCCAGAGTGCTCTAGTTCTTACATCTACTAATAAGACTGGCCATTTTTATCCTGATCTGGCTAGATGCCGCTAGAAAAAAAAAACTTTTTTCACTTCTCATGCTCTAAAAGTTCGTCTTTATGTCGTGCGTAGGCGACATAAAGTCGCTTTTTATGCTCTAGAGCATAAAGTAAAATCTTCGTCGAAGACCAAGGCAATCGCTGCAACAGCCACACGAACATCTTTAACTTCATACAACAACCTCTTTATTTTATTAAATATGCCAGAAAAAACGATTACTTTAAATATTTCTCATTGCTCTAATGTAACTTTCAATTTTAATTAAATTAGCATTTACTATATTTACATGTTGCTGTTTCATTTCCTCGCAATCGAAGTGAAAAGTAGAGTGTACAACTCGTCCATAAAACCCATTTTACACTCGACTTTATATCTATCCTCGCTCGCAAGCTCGCTCGGATGGATAAACGTCTCGAGTAAAATGGTGCGTTTTATGCACTTGTTGTACAATCTACTATTTGTTTTCACTCGCAGATGTCCAACTACAAGAAGACTGCTATACGGTTCGCCTCCTTGCTCGGTCTCAACGTGGAGACATCCGACGCGACCACATACCGGCGAGTCAAGGACCAACAGTCGGTGCCCGTGAAGAAACTGCCGGACGCCCTGATTATTGGAGTTAAAAAATGTGGGACGAGGGCGCTGCTCGAGTTTTTAAGGTACGAAAGAACTTAGGAACGTGTAGGTGATTATTTTGACATTTTGATACCAAAATGTAAAGGATGTTGAGTTTGAGCTCAATTTTAATCTTTTTCTGTCCAGCATTTTATCATTATAGTTTTTTCACTAGATCTTGATAAAATGTTAAATTTAAGTAGGTATACCTACGTATTATATCTGTGTAATGTAGCCAGTAAAATATTTGCGCACCCTCTTGGGTAGAGCACATCTTTCTGACCTGGGCCACCTCAGACCACTCCATGTATTGATCCCGTCTCGCCACCGTCTCTTTGGTCTGCCCCGTCTGCGACGCCTCTTGTGGCATCCATTAGAAAATGATAAATAAATATCTGCGTCCCTTTTCCAGAATTCACCCCGACGTTCGCGCGGCCGGCTCCGAGGTCCATTTCTTCGACAAATTTTACCACAAGGGCTTCGAGTGGTATCGGGAGCGCATGCCACCTACACTGGAGGGTCAACTCACAATGGAGAAGACCCCGTCTTACTGGGTGACCCGGCTGGCCCCCAAGAGGGTCTATGCCATGAACCCATCGGTGAAACTCCTGGCTGTGGTCAGAGACCCCGTGACCAGAGCGATCAGCGACTATACGCAGTCGGCTAGGTAAGAATTCTCCAGCAGCATTTGTTTTCGGGAAATGGTTTTTGTTTTCGCCGACAAATCCCCACAGTTGGGCCAAAGTTCGCCAACACGGTTGGAGCATTGATGAGGTGCCAAATCTAACAGTTGGCAGTAGCGAGTGGTATTTGTTATGTGAATGATTTCATTGATGCATAACTCGTCGAAATATCTAGGTACCTCGCAAGATGGTCTGACGGTACCAGGTGCATATATATAGATTTTAGTAACACAGTTGATAAGGCCCGGAAACCTTAACATCCTCTTAGCTTTGCCAAATCCACAAGAAATACAGGTTCAGTATAGGTCATCATCATCATCATTCAGCCATAAGAAGTCCACTGCTGGACATAGGCCTCCTCCATGGATTTTCAAAAAGACCGGTTGGAAGCGGCTTGCATCCAGCGTCTTCCTGCCACTTGGATGAGGTCATCTTCCTAGATCTTTACCTCCTGGTAAATTCACAAATAGGTATGCTCACTAAAAACAAGAATAAGTACTTACGAGTAGGTCCGACGTCGTCTAATTTTTAGGTAACGCAAGAGTCTGTTATTGTTCACCCCTAACAAATCATCATCATCATCAGCCATTTAACACTGCAGGACATAGGCCTCCTTCGTGGTTTTCATAACCATGAGGGGTTTCGCCGTGTGGCGCCGGATTAAGAATAGCGTCACTCCATTTCCTTCCGTGGATGTCGTAGAAGGCGACTAAGCAAATAAATTACCAGGAGACGGGCAGCAGCGTCTTCCTGACATTCCAACCGCATACTGCGATCGCCAACCCGCCTGCCAAGTGTGGCGATTATGGCAAAACCCCTCGTGGTTATGAAAACCATGAGGGAGGCCTGTGTCCTGCAGTGGGCGTCGGGGGGCTGATGATGATGATAATGAGGGGTTTTGCTATAATCACCACGCTGGACGGGCTGGTTGGCGATCGCAGTAGGTATGCGGTTGGAATCTCAGGAAGACGCTGCTGCCCGTCTCCTGGTAATTTATTTCCTTAGTCGCCTTCTACGAAATCCACTGTAGGAAATGGAGTGACGCTATTCTTAATCCGGCGCCACACGGATGACACTAACAACTAGAAAGTGTTTATTTGTCTTCAAACATAGTAATCACTTATACCTACCTACTACAAAACAATAATGAGACATTTATTTAACAGCATGTTAATTAGAGGTGCATGCGGGTATACAGACAAAATAGTCTGTGTCTCGGCTTGTAACTAATGTACATAATAATAATAATAACCAGTGTGCAATTAGTAGGTATTCAAGCAAATATTCCACTCCAGCAAGCGCCCAACGCTACCGCGCTTCGAAGACCTAGCGCTGGTGAACACGACGTCCTGGGGCGGCGTCCCGTGGGCGGCGGTGGACGCGACTTGGGGTCCAGTAAGACTTGGCGTATACGCGCGGCCGCTGCGCCGCTGGTTGCGCCGGTTCCCGCGTGGCAGGCTGCTATTGGTGAACGGGGAACGCCTGGTCGCCGACCCCTCCGCTGAGATGCATCGCGTTCAGGTAAAGATCCCTAAAGTGTTGAGTAGAAGAGGATGTCGAATTCACTCTAAGCATGCTGTAACGTATGGACTGCCTTTCAGCAATAAAAGCATCAGACGAGGTTTTCATGTGACAGGCAGACGACTGTGCGGCGATGGATTTTGCACAATAAAAAATATATAATTAATTAGCTGGAAAAAAAACTGAAAAAAAAATGACCGCGGAGAGAGTCGCAGATTTTACTTTTTTATATAATCGATAATACGCATGTGCAAAGGTCCTGCTGCACCGACGTGCGTGAGGTCAGGCTTTATTAAGTTTAAACAATTGGCCAATAGATGGCGTTACACGTAGGAAAGATTTAAACTAAGTAGTAATAAATATCCTCTTCTTCTTAATTAAAAATATGAATTACACAAAACAATACTTTATCGTCTACACATGCTCTTCGGTGTACTTGTTGCAAATTGAAGAATAGTCAGCAGTTTAGTTGCTCGAAACTGAAGAGCAGTCAGCAGTTTAGCCATTCCGAACTAGGGACCTGTGATAGTCTAGGCTACTGAAGTACCCTCCTCCCTTTGAACAATATCCAGCTAGTCCCTTGTGCATCACGCTATATCCTAAGGTTCAGAGCTTTACAGTAAAAATAGTAAAACAGCAATAAAAATTGCAGTTATTGACGATACGCAAAGAGCTTTGAACCTCCTAATTATCCATTAATTTCTGTTCCACAGACATTCCTAGGCCTGAAGCCAGTGATAACCGATAAGCACTTCTATTTCAACTCTACTAAGGGCTTCCCTTGCCTTCTGAAGTCGGAGAGCCAGTCCACGCCTCACTGCCTCGGGAAGACTAAAGGCAGGAGCCATCCGAAAATAGACCCTAGTGCCATAGAGCGTTTGAGGGACTTCTACAGGCCTTTCAATGAGAAGTTTTATGAACTGTCTGGGATTAATTTCGGTTGGCCGTGAGGGCTAAACGCCCTGAGGGCAGAACTAAGAATAGTAAGAATAATAGCAAAGAATAATTTCACAATCACAAAATTAACGAAGTAAGTAGGTAGATGCACTATGTAATGGTTGATATCACCATACCTCTCTTTCAGAAAGTTCTGAATCTTTTCCCCGTATAATATAAAATTGTGCTACTGGACGATAAGGTATCATTGATATCTATGGACATTGCATTTTACCTTCAAATTCAGTGCTGTGGAAAATTAATGTTTGCAATATAGATAAGCAATAGAAGTTTGTAATTAGACTGGAATTGAGTTTTAGTCTAGCTCTACTGAAAAATTTAATTAAGTACCTACCTAAACTTATACAGGGTTATTTTATTCTAACATGCGCAATTCGTGAAACATGTTACTAGTTTGTAATTTGTTCCACGCCTTTTAAACTTTTTTTTGTAAAATGTGCAATTTAGAAAAAGAAAAGATGTTTTACGGTTTTTCTGCTTTAGAGTGATACGCTGATACGTATTGCTTAAAACCATAATAATATGTAGGTATATGAAAGTTTGTACATCCTTCTATGTAGGACAAACTTTGGTAGAGCGCGTTAAGCTCGAATTAATTAAATTATAAAAGCACTGGTATGTCGAAAAATTTAATTTTGGGAAAATTAATAATATTTTAATAGTGGTTCATTATTATTAATTGCTTTTTTGTTACCATACTCAATCAAACTATAATTGGACAAACAGGAATTGCCCGTTATAGAAATAACCTTGTAGGTAGTTTATCTCTAAACGGAAACTGTTAAATAGCTTTCAAGTTCCTACTAAAATATTTTAAGATTGAAGTGTTAATTAGGTAGATACTAAATGATACAAATTGCTGCATAATTAACAAAATAAATAAAATAATTTATACGATCATGGAGTATCTAGGGCCACCTCACACCGGGACTGACCACCGATTTCTCGTCCGCTAACAACAACTGTAAGTTGTTTTTTTTAGGCTAACTGGTAGTTGTTAGCAGTAGATTGTTAGTGTACCAGAGACTGGGGATGCACATTTTTTATCACAAAACTCGGCTCCGACTCCAAACTCCTTTTATGGAGCAGCGCTCTATAAATTACCTAATGGGGGTAGTTCTCAAATTACGGGCTAGGCGTTAAGGGTGTTGGGGTCAGAGTCACGCTCTCAGAATTGCCAGAAAATTGATCTGGAAAACAATTTTAAAAATGCTGCGTGAGGCCCAAAAACTCCTGCAAAGCACCCGTTACGTCACAGAGGGGAGGGCGGCTCAAGGTAGTGACGAGCGGGGAAGAATTTAATGTTCTTGTATGACGAGAACTGAAAATTGGGAAAAATTGAGATTTTTGGTTTCGTCATGCGAGAATATTATCTGCGTATAAGCACTCTTAATCGAAGAAACGGACTGAATCACTATTTGCATCTCACTCACACAATACAAACAGCGATATTGTATTAGTGAGAGACAAATATTTGTTGTGATGAACAAACTACTACTAGGGATAATACTGGATATTTTGACCTCGCCAGCTCATTGGATAGCAATTAACTTAAATGTAGGAGTAGATGAGCAACTGAGCTAAATAATAATTAATGCAATTCGGCTCAAGCGTCTTTAGCAACCTGGGTATTTAAAACTTGTAGACAGGTACCCACTCTTACTCCTCTGCATAAGGCTTTTACCTTAGTTTAGGTAGGTAATATTATAGCTATTTAAAGACAGCTACCCGGGAAAACATTAAGGCTGGTTTTAGTTCCGACATCTCTTCCTTTCGCACATTTAAACGTGTTTCATGAAAAAAAAATAGTAGGTATGTTTTGGTATTTAAACATTATGTGAATTAAAAAAGAAAATTCGTCGCAGGATATCAATAGTAATAGGGTTCCAACGGCACCCTTCAGGTATCGAACACTAAAAAAAGGAGCAAATATAAATTCACATTATGTTGTGATTCGTATTCATAGCTTTATTAAATATATTTGTTGTATTGTAATTATTATGTATTGTTCCGGGTTGAAACGGTCCCAACTGAAAATCAGTTTTGCTGGTGCTGTGTTGTTCATAATAATTGCTTTGGCACAGAACAGAGAAAATTATATTCTGTGGTTCATAGCACTCACCAGCAATGCGTACTGAGTTGGTGACCCTTTTGAGGGTTCCGTAGTCCGACAAGGAACCCTTTCGCCATGTCCGTCTGTCTGTCTGTCCGTCCGCGGCCTGGCGCAAAGACCGGTGGTACTAGAAATCTGTAATTTGGTATGTGTATACATATTTATCACGCCGACAAAGTTAAAGAAAAAAATGTTGGAAATAACTTTTTTTAATGTACCTCCCCTAGCATGAAAAGTGGCGATGATATTTTTTTCTCGTCTACCCCGTCATAAAAATTGAAAAATATTGTGGGTGTAGGAAGACCATTTTTTGATTTAGGGTTCCGTTTGCGAAACATTAAGCTTTAAAGAGCAAATTTTTGTCCGAGTAGGGCGTCCCCCCTCTCCGGGCTAAACGGTTGTTTGTAGAAACGTGAAAAAATCCAGGGTAGTAGCACATATAAAAAACTTAAAAGGAAAGATATCACGGCTAACTAGGCTTTACTAGTTAACGAGTAATAGGCAACCAACTTATAAAAGAAAAAATTTGTACAAAATCCAGTGAAAATGACTTCGATGAAGTTGTTAGTTCTGTTAAGCAGATAAAAAAAACCCTTTTTCTACGGAACCCTACATTGCGCGTGGCCTGACACGCACTTGGCCGGTTTTTTTTTTGTTGTCACGGAGGCACAACGTCCTCATTTTTTTCATTACATTATTGTTTTTTTATCTCATTCTTTTTGTAATTAGGTATATCAATTACCTATGTAATTTTTTATGTGTGTGCTTTTGTGGCAATGTAAACAAATGTTTTTTTTTCTTTCTTCTGCTTTCTCAGGTGGGACGTTTTGAGATTGGACGTTTCTCTAATGGGACATTATGAGAACGGGATGTTTTGAGCCCGCGGGTCTCTTTTCGAACGGGAAATTATGCGACGCATCCGAGAAAAATTATCAATTTTTACACCAAGTCTCTACTACTACTACGTTTTTATATGAAACTTAAAACATAATTAAATGTCCGTAATTTCATTTTCTAGTTCCGCCAGAAACAACATTTTCGAAAATTATAGACACTTTTAGAAACATTGTAATGTTATTGTGTGAGCGGGAGGGATGCTTGAAGGAAAGCAGCCTTAAAAATACGCGTGCCGTGATATTTGCACGCCCGCTTCTTGCGGGATTCAAACCCACGGACTCTGCTGGTAGACACCCGCTATAAACTTCTTTTGCCTATGGCACGGTAAAAAAAAGAAAGGGACTGAACAACTATTTGCCTCCCGCTCATACATATAATGTTGCTGTCTATACTGTGTGAGCAAGAAGCGAATAAATTCAGTCCCTTTCTTAAATTAACCGTGCCACAGATAAAACTAATAACACTATTAACTAAAGAAAGGACTGAACATCTATTTGTCTTTCACTCATACAATATTGCCTTACCGTTAAAAATGTGTGACCGAGAGAAACAGTTAAGTATGCAGTCCCTTTCGCTATACACGGTATACTTTGGGAGAAGAACTCATTATTTGCCTAAACTATTGTAAGTGAACGACTGAAGGATAGGTTAGCTTTTGCTAAATATTTTTTAGATCTAGAGAGCACTTTGCCTGTAGGTATACAATCACTTGGGAATAAGATAAACATTTGGGTCGTGAACAATAATAGTACATTACTGCAGCGGCCAGCAAAAGAGGCATTGATGGACGAACGTGGAAATATGGGCCGAGTCCATCAATGCCTAGTTGTGGCCAAGGCTTGTATATGATTTTTCTCAATGCGCGGAAATTAAAACTAAGTAGTACTAAGGCAGAACTTTTTATTTGAAAAATTCAATAAATTTTCAAAATCAGACAAACCACGAACGAACAACAATAATTTTTGCCGCGTTAAAGTGTTCGTTTTTTTCTATAGGTACCTATATCCAGCTTTCTATCGCAAGCCAGTTCGAAATTTAACTAAAACCTCTGATAAGTTACCTCCTTGGTTGTCATTGTTCGGAGTAAAAGATCGTTCCATTTTTAAATAACACGACAGATATGAGTTTTAGTATGTAATTTATTTGGCCGCAAAACACGACAGTTATGAATTTTCATAGAACTTTTTCCGGCCGCTGCTCGCGTGTAATTGGCCAGTTGTCCCATATCAATTAAAAAAAAACCGAACAAGTGCGAGTCGGACTCGACCACCGCAGATTCCCGTATACATTACCAGGTACTTAAATAGAAATCGAGTCTCGCAGTTTTTTACGAGCTTTTCCCGAACTTCAAAGACAAATTTTCTAATGATTTTATTACAATGTATAGTTTTCAGATTTTTCCCTGTACTTGTAGTGTAAGACGATGCCAAATTTCATAGTTGTAGGTCAACGGAAAGTACCCTATAAATTTTAATTCCCCTGAATGTCGGAATATACGTTTTTGCGGCATAAACAGCCGTCTCTTTTTTTTTACGTTAACTTAAAACTTTGATTTTTTCACAGCTTCAAGGCACTGTAGACCTTCTTTTTGTGTTCTGAGCTGTAGACTTTAGTCAATGGTTTTAATTTCAACTCGTTCCCTCCGCGTTCCCGAGATAAAGGGTTTTGAGAGACAGACGGACTGACGGACAACAAAGTGATCCTATAAGGGTTCCGTTTTTTCCTTTTCAGGTACGGAACCCTAAAAAGTAGACTTACTAAAATATTCTAGTCACTGACGTGTGCAGTTACTTTATTTTTGTTAAGATATATCTGTTAAGTTTTTCGTTACGAAATAAGAATAAACATGTTAATATTGTTTGTTAAGTATCTGAAATTCTCTTGTAAATAACTTTTTTGTATGCAATGAAGTGTTTTTATCTACTTACCGACATTAACTATATTTTATGCATGTATATAAGACAAAATGTAAGTTTTCGAACGTTATTCGCACATTTCGAGCCAATTCAACCCGCGCGCCATAAAACGTAGCTTCGATTTTAAAACTAGATTTAAGAAGTAAAGGGAGCTTTACATTTTACATTCTCATAAAAATACGAAATTGTCTAATAAACTGCTAAAAAAGTCACGGCAGTCATGCTAGTTTTATTTTTCTCGTTACCCCTGCAGCTCTCCTACTACGTAACCGTTCACTGTATTATGTGATCCATTTATTACGTTTCAGGAGTCGTGTCAAAATGTGTCAAGAAGGGTTACCTTTTCATAATTATACGAGGTTGAAATAAGGATTGTCTTATGATATGTGGAAGGGGTCAGCCCCACTACTCTCGACGCTAATTTAGCTTGCGTTACAATTGAGTGCATTCATTTAATAGTTTGACCGAAATAAGCATTCAGATGCAATGATGAAGTTCCAATAAGTTGAATGCTATTTCTTAAAACTAAAACGTTTACTAAGTCGTTATTTTGGACTTATTGCATTTAATGGTGACGCAATTTCAACACAACGTCGAGAGTAGATAGGCTGATAGTGGTTAAAATTGTCTTTCGTAACAAATAGACAATCCACAGCAAAAAACTCAAATGCAAGTCTCAGTTTACATAATTGTTTTTTAATTATATTTTACTAGAAAACAATTTTATAATAACTTTCACTTACAACCTATGTACATGAAATTGTATTATCCCTATATTGATTCGACAGTTCGAGTGGGACCGAGTAATATTATTATACTACAACTCAGAGGGTGCTTCAGAAAGGTCTAATGAAACTTAAGATGGTTCTCCTACTCATGAATACAATCAACTTTTTCTATCCGAACTTTTCCGAACTATCGACAAATAAGCGGGTGGGGTTGTGTTGAGCATACGGCGGTAGGTTTTCATAAGCAGCCTATATACGTCCCACTGTAGGGCACAGGCCTTCTCTCAGAGAGAGAGTATGGGCTTAATCACCACGCGTGCCCACCGCGGATTGGCGATTTCAAGCGTTGAGGCATGTGAATAGCTCAGACACCCAGGTTTCCTCACGATGTTTTCATTCACCGTTAGCGAGTGGTATTGCTACTATAACTTCACAAATGTACATAACTTAGAAAACAAAGTCATAGGTACATGCCCGCACTGGGAATCGAACCTGGGTCTCACGCTTCAGAGTCCAATGTTCTACCCACTAGGCTACCACCGCTTCTTCACCGGTAGGTTTGACGTATGCGTTAATTTTTAGCTCAAACTGCGCAATTTAGGCGGCACTGGCGCCATCTAACGGCTCGAGTCAAGAGGATTTGACTAACGGCTACTTTGCTCTTCTCAACGATATATAAATTAATTGCACACGCCAAATAGTTACAGAATCACAGCTCTCGAGGCGACATGTTTTCGTTGCGGGCGGTTTTAGCAAGTGCATCGAATCGCGCGAGGCGCCGATAAGTTGCATGGGTTATACCATTGAAATGCCGTACTAAGATGGCTCTAATGAATAACCATGCATATTAGAGACTCCATACATTCGTTGAGGAACAAGCAAGTTTTAAACTATAACACGACTACTAATAGATGGCGCTAGTAGTAAGTATACACAAACGCTGAAATACAGTAAAACAGTTTTTGTGTTGGAATGTTTTGTAGTAGTATTTATATACTCCTTTTTATTTCATATCCCACTCGAAATTAAAGCACAATCCGAGACCCCAGTTTTTTTTAGAAAATAATTAAAAAAAGAAATTATTCGTATGAAATGTAACCTCTGTCACCCGGACCATAGGTAATGAGGTTTCATTCATCAAAGCAATACGGTAAAATATCCGTAAAAAAAAAATACAGACACACATTAACTACTAAAATCATAACCCATAATTTTGGGTCTGCCATATTGTAATCCGCGGTGGGCACGCGTGGTGATTAAGCCCATACTCTCTCTGAGAGAAGGCCTGTGCCCTACAGCGGGGCGTATATAGGCTGCTTATGACATAGTAATCACCTCCAATATATAAATAAAACCTCGTGTCAGTGTTTGTTATCGAACTACTCAGAAACGGGTTCACCGATTTTTACGAAGTTTTTATATTTATATTTATTTAGTTTTTATATTTGGTAGGTCTCAGAATATCAGCTAGTAATAATAACTTCCACACAACGCAATCGTTCGTCCAAACTAGGATACCCTGTGCTGTAGTAACGAGACAAGGACATCACAAAGGAGTTGGTCTCATTATGAAAGTTGTTGGCACTGTAGAATAACCTCATAAGTTTCACCGGACCTTTTTGAAACTATAGCAGATCAAACATTGCATTGGTTAAAAAATCGAAGAACATTAATTTGGCTGGGAGATGGGATAGATAACATTTTGAGATAGGTACAATTTTGTTATTTCATGAAGGTGGTTTGACTTTAATTTTGCTTAGATACACGTAAGTGCATCACAACCACAAGTACCTATGGCTCGTTCACCGTCGTGAGCTAAAAGAACTGTAAGGTAAATTGGGTCGTGCAGTGTAGACAGTAAAGGGCATTTGGCATTGCATCGAACTGTCAACGATCGAAGCAAAAATGGACACCACGATAAAAACAATAGCTTGGCAAAGAAAAAGAAAAACAATAGGTACGGGAATTCACTAATTGTTTTCCGAAAATTTAGATCGTGTTCACACTTCTTTTATTTAATCACAATATCTTTTTATAAAATGCCTCTATGAATTTTTATTTTATAACTCATGCAAAGTCAAGAAATTAACGAATAACAAAAAGTATGAGCAAAATCTTAGGTGTTGTTTGTAATAAGCATGATTCCTCCAAAACACTCCTCAAATGGGGTTTAAATATTCTGCGGTAAAGGGAAAGGGAGGACCTCTGTAGAGGAATCGTGAGTTTATAAGTAACTCATTATTTTATCTCTTCTTTGCCTAGCTATACCAGCGCATTTTGAGCAATGACACGAAAACTGACCTTTATTTCCGTGGTAAAGAAGCCGTTTTACACTACGTCTCTGAGAAATCGAGAGTTCTACGTGACCTGCCAATTTACTCCACGAGTTTAATAATGCGAGTTGTAACTCGATGTCAGTAGCGCTACGTGTTTTCGGTAGGCAGACACGGCGGCAACTCGGCTGGCCTCATCTGCAGATAAGAGATGGAGGCTCCGCTCACTACCGCGAACACTAGCGGCGCATCATCGTTCCGGCTGTGGATCGCTTGCACGTCGGCTCCGGATGGTAAGGGAGAGGTTTCTCTGAGGAGGACAGACGTGGATAGTGTTGAGGCGTTGATAACAGTTCATTAAGCCTCAGTTAAACTATTGTCTAGCAAAATCTGGTAAGTATAATAGTAGTTAAAAAAAGCTAACCTAACATTTCTGAGAAGATATTTGTCTTCTAAACACTTCCTAATCGAGATCTGTCTCTGTAAATAAAAAAACCGGCCCAGTGCGAGTCGGATTCGCGCACGAAGGGTTCCGTATAATTATCTATACAATATTTGAATATTTCAAGCAAATGTCGAGCAAAACACGGCCAATAAATCACGTTTGTTGTATGGGAGCCCCCCTTAAATATTTATTTTATTCTGTTTTTAGCATTTGTTGTTATACCCTGTTGTTGTCCCTTACCCTTTGGGTACGGATCCCTAAAAAACGGCCAGTGCGTGTCGGGCCACGCACAGACTCAGTTGTATTGTTATTTTGACGGCCAACACGGTACTATATGTAATTCTTTCTCCTGGTTGTGCAATAAAGTGTTCTCTATCTATCTATCTACCGCGGAACCCTAAAAATGACATAGTTACCTAATTGGGACACGAACAAAACCGAAAGGGGGCCACTTACTCCACACAAACAATCCTGAAGTGCGGCGTCGGGCGATTAGACTTCCTGAAATTCGCCACATCTCTGCTGTAGACGTCGAAGTGTATCAGCAGGTCTGTATCACTGCGCGCTTCTGTACAGCATTGTATTATCCTCAACTTCTGGAAGACACTGGCCATATCCTTACAGTCTTCCAGTTTTACCAACGAGTTATGGCTGACTGTAGTTTCCGGCCTCCCTTCCTTCGTGGGAGAATCTTCGACGCTTTCCCAAAAGGACATTTTGATGTGATTCCAGTTATCGCAATCGTTCCGGTAGTTCGTGATGAAATCTAGAAGGTACTCTTCGTCAGCGTTGTATGAGAAGGCCCTATCTTGTGGTAATACCTCCGCCGTACCGAAGTCGTCTTCTTTAGGCAGCCAGTCGTGAAATAATATGGAAAGTTCTTGGTATTTAGAGGTCACGGTATCGGCCTGGCTACTTGTGCCGGGCTGGTCTAAGGCTAGGTTGAGAACGCTGAACGGATTTTTCAGTTTCCTCCCGACTTTCCTCTTTAGCTTCGGACTTTCTTCGACGATGCAATCTTCATCTGAAGAGTCCAGCAGTATGAGTTTTCTGTCAGCGATTTCATAGTTTTCCATGTACACGTCCGCGTCGTAAGTTTTGTTGAAGCTCTTTAGCATGTTTGAAAACGCCCTGCGGTGTTTTGATGTACCCTTTCCGGTCTTATCGAGCTGCCGTAACTCTTGAGCTAATTTTTTTATTCTCTTAAAGTTCTCTTCGTACGATCTGCTTTCTTTGTTGGCGCGTTTGCTTTTGGGCTCGTCGTCGTCCTCCAGTGTAATTGTTTCAACGATATTTTCTTGTGCATCGACTATTTCGAAGTTCGCACTCAGACGTATGTCTGTGCTGTACATTCGATTGTACGTGTTGATGATCCTTTGCAGTGACTGTATATTCTCGGTCTGGTCACTGTTGTTATTACTGACCAGCAGTTTCAGCTTCGCCGCTAGTGTTCTGATAGCGTAGAGGTTTGGCGTACCACCGGCGCCATCTCTGGGACGTTTTCTGTTCAACCTTTCACTATGGCCGGCTAGACCGTTGTGCGGATGGCCGCTATGTTGGTTATAAAATCCCCTGAACTGCTGAGGTTGTGGTCTACCAAAGAATGGTTGGTTTCTCTGAAAACGCCCGTTGAAAAATCTTGGTACGTTGAAGTTCATTTGTGGAAGCAACGGTCTTTGGTATATGTAGCCGAAGAGGAACTGATTGTATCGGGGCCTCTGTTGTGTAAAGCCCCAGAACTGTTGGTTGAATCCATTCTGCATGTTCTGCATATTCGGATAGTTCGTTGACGTCCATACATTTTGAGGCGTAGGACCTAAGACACTAGAACTAGGTCCCCATATCCTTCTCACACTAGCTCCATTGACTTCATCACTCGCACTGTACGTTCGTGTATGAGTAGGAGAGACACTAGTGGTTCTATTTCTTACTTTTTCTAAGTTAAGCGTATAACTAGTGTTGTTCAAGAAGACATTTCTGGGCAAATGCTTCTCGTCAGGCACTGAAACGGTTACGGACACCTTTTGGCACATCTCCGGAACATTCTCGAATAGTCTATCTAATTCTTCTCGCTCTAGTTTCTTATAGCTCGCTCTATTCATTAGTTGCAGCAGCATGTGCTGCTTTCTACTTATCACTACTTTTGAGAGAGATTCTTCCCTTCGTTTGCTTGGAGGGCCGGCGGTTCTCTCGTTGCTACACGATGGTAACGGTTCTACTATAATAGCTTGCGTTATTTTTACACCCTCATTCGGATTTTTTTCTGAAATAAAAAAATAGGCCAACTTTAGGTACGATGCTAGTTCAACACTGTTTTTTCAACTAAAGGCAATAGTAATAAATGGAAATATAAAATAGAGTATTTTTGGCACAGAGCCAGAATTGTTGGGGTCTGCATTAGTCGGTACCTATATATGCACGATCAGTGCAGGGCACAGACCTTCTCTCATGGAGAGAGTATGAGCTTAATCACCACGCGTGCCCTCAGGAAATGGGTATTGGGTAATGGGCTAAAAAAATAAGTTCTGTTTTTATATATATTTTTTCGAGAAATAGGTTTTTGAGAGATTGGGCTGAATGTTTAGATTTTGGGCTGCTTTAATCAATTTTTGAAGAGAAAAAAAATGAACCTGAATCTACGAAACTGGAAGTACGTCATGCACGGACGTACGTCATCAACTATCCTACGTCCTACGTGCTGTCCGTTTCTAGTGATACCATAACTCAATACAAGAACTCTTCAACCTCCTAACTTGAAACCTTGAAATAACAATGGTTTTCGATTGTTATTTTCAAGGACAGGCCTTAGGAGTTTAAATAAACAAAACTAAAAAACTCCTAATTGTGCAAACGAAAAAGAGGTTTAATTTGTTATTTTTATGGAATACCGAGATGTCAATATCTTGGCGGTTTATATTCAAACATATTAAACCGTAGTTAAAAGTATTCATTCACGTCTAAAACGAAGGTGGCATTAGTCACACCCGTATAAAATACAAGAAATCTGTGAATATTCTTAATTTATAATTGTAGCATTATATTTACTGACCTGGCTGGCTGACCTTTAGGCTGGCAAAGGTTAATACATCCTTTATGGGGCATTGTATACGTTTCTACAATAAGATCCCTGAGGATATAATAAGGAACGCGGTTCAAAAAATGTGTGAAGCACACTTTGTGCCAAAAAAGCTACTATAACATTAAAGATTATTTAGATGACAATGATGTCTGGAATTAAAGCCAGTTCAATGCATGAGTTTTAGAACATTTATATAAATCCTGTAAATTAAGGACTTGAAAAGACTAAGGTTTTCTCCAAAATGATCTAGATTTTGAAATGGACACCTAGTTTAACTTGTAACGTTCATTAAGTCGCAGTTTCTGTACTACTTTGAATAAAAAATTTTGATTTTGACCTTATACCTTTCAAATGAAGTATCATTTGTAACTATCGTCAATATTTAGGGCAATGCCCATTGGCGATTTCAAGCGCCGAGGCTGTCTGCATAAACACAAGACTCATCACGATGTTTCCTTAAAATATCTATTCCTACTGCAAATTCACAAATGTTTATAACTTAGAAATCAATCATTGATTGGCACATGCTAGTATGGAACTTAAGACCTCTCGAATGTGAGTCAAGCGTTTTACCGATTGGGACATACATTACATTGCATAAACTCACGCCTGGATTCCGGAGGGGTAGGCGGAGACAAGGGTTTGCCGCTTGCCACGAAAGAGCATAATATTAGGCTAGGCATCACTTACCATTTCTTGTGTTCATGAACGTATGACTTTCAGCTACTTCGCTATTTACAATTTCTTCTTCCGCCTCCAAACTCTTGGTAACTTCAATTCCTTGTTTTCCCAGCTCTTTGCTGACATCAGTAGCACCTTTTTTCTCCTCGGGTTTATTCTGATCAATGTTCTTAGACCTTTTGACCCTTTCATGTCTCAGTATCTTGTAACCCAGTCTGCTGAGTGAAGCGTAGACCTTGTATTGGAGGAGGGTTATCTTCCCTCTCAAAAGGAGAGAATAGGCTTGCTGTAGGGATACAGTAGTCTCGTCGTATTTCAACCGGAGACAGCTCTGCAAAAAACAAGAGGAAAAAAATAATAATTTGGGTTTTGTTTCAAAACATAAGGCAGTTTGTACACATCACTTATATTATGTTAGTTATTAGATATACCTATAATATACACGAATAAATACATACATAAGCAGCCTATATACGTCCCACTGTAGGGCACAGGCCTTCTCTCAGGGAGAGAGTATGGGCTTAATTACTACGCGTGCCCACCGCGGATTGGCGATTTCAAGGACTGAGGTATGTGAGTAGCTCAGACACTCAAGTTTCCTCACGATGTTTTCCTTCACAGTCAGCGAATATACACGAATGCATTAGTACAATGTGAAAACCTTGCACGTTTTAGGCTTGTTCGTGCTAGTAATTTACTTATTTTGTAACAATACATAATTAATGTCTATGAAACAATCAACTTTGATCAGTAATAGAAAGGAATGTACAAATGGTGTTGGCTGGCCCTTATATTAAGCTAAAGACTGTCTTATATTCTTTTTGTTGCACTAACCCGTGCTGAGGACAATTTTAAAAAACCTATTTTGAGGCTTTTTTTAAAATTGTCCTCAGCACGGGTTAGTGCAAAAAAAAGAATATAATCATGTAGGTACAGCGATATCACTCCGATGTAAAAACCTAACTGCAAAGTGGGTTGCTCGGCGCTGCAAGTGATGTAAATCGCTTCGGTCAGATGTCACTGCCTGTACGTAATACAGAGAAGTTTGTAAAGAGGCTCGAAATTTCATCGATGAGCGCTGGCACGGTGAGCCAGAGGTCGCGGGTTTAAGTCCCCGGCATGGGTGGAATTTTTTAGCCTCTTAATAGGTTTTAAAGCCTGTCTACGATTCCAGAGCAAGATAGACCAGTACTGAATGTCATGGTAGCTTTATGAAAGTAAGCTTAATGAAAGTAAATTACATGTTACATAAAGTTTCATGTGTAAGATAGGTACATTATCATGCCTATAGGGTGGCGCAGAAGTAATGTCATAATTTGCATTGGTTGACATTTTGTTATAAATAAAAAAAGAGCTCTGTTTTCATCGATTGTTTATTTCAAAGTGTTTAATTTTCGAATGTTTATTTCAAATCAACATTACTTGGAAAAAATTATATCGCTCAAATGGCCACCTCCCGAGTTGATGCATAATTGAATCGTGTGATTTTAAAACAACACAAGTCACATCTGTTTTTAAAATAACACTGGTCCATTTTTTTTTTATTAAATTATTTACACCTACCTATTGATTTACATTAGAAAAAAAATTGTAGTTTATTCATACAGAAATCAATATAATATGCTAAAATATTGCTGTTGTAGATATTAGTATTTGAATAAAACAGTTTTTTCTATTTCCTGCAAAGTTGTAATGAAAGGACATGTGTCGTTTTAAAATCACACGATTCAATTATTGCGCTCGTTCTAAGGCATTTTGAATTATTGCTCGCAAAACATCTGGCTCCAAATTGACAATTTCTTCTTCAATGTTAGCTATCAAGTCTTCCAAGGTTACGTGGTTTGCTGTCGTAAACGCATGATTTTAAAAAGCCCCAAAGGAAAAAGTCTAGTGCGGCTAGATCTGGCGATCAATCGACCTGGAAATTGGTGGTTCAAAATCTCCATTGCCCAGTTGAGCGATATAATTTTTTCTAAGTAATGTAACCAATTATACACTTTCAAACAAACTTCTGATGACATCAGAGATCTATTTTTTTAATTTATAACAAAATGCCAGCTATTTCTAATTATGACATTACTTTTCCGTCACCTTGTATAACTGTAACATTATAACAACAACTACATTTGCAGTTTTAAATTAACAGAGTAAATTAAACCGTGTGGCGCCGGGTTAACAATAGCGTCACTCCATTTCCTTCCGTGGATGTCGTAGAAAGCGACTAAGGAAATCAATTACCAGCAGACGGGCAGCAGCGTCTTCCTGAGATTCCAACCGCATACTGCGATCGCCAACCCGCCTGCCAAGCGTGGCGATTATGGCAAAACCCCTCATGGTTATGAAAACCACGAAGGAGGCCTGTGTCCTGCAGTGGGCGTCACATGGCTGACGATGATGATTTAACAGAATATCATTTCATTTCAGTAATTAAATTAAAGGAAAAGCAAAACAAGTTAACCCCGCTGTCCCAGCCCTACGAAGAAGTTAGGTCAATGATAGATAGATAGAGAACACTTTATTGCTGAACCGGTGAAAGAATTACAAACGCGTACATTTGTGAAGTTGCAGCAGCAATACCACTTATTAACGGTAAAGGAAAACATCGTGAGGAAACCTGAGTGTCTGAGGTGTTCACAGAGCTCGGCGCTTGAAATTGCCAATCCGCGGTGGGCACGCGTGGTCAGTCAAAACTAAAAAAATCAACAAGTACGAGACGAAAAATCGTAGAACGCGTATCGGTGACAAAGATGCTGACCGTACTGACGCGACAGGGCGATCGCGGAAAGGATCCGCATTCAATTTTCAACTTAATTTCAATTTCCATTAAGCCCACACTCCCTGTGGAAAACGTCCTGTGCTCTGCAGAGGGACAAATTAGGCTGCATATGTATTCCTAAACCATAAGGCAGATTAAAACCAAAGTCGTCCTCACAGTTTCCATGAGAAATAGCGCCTCCTCAGGCCACAGGTATAGTTTCTTGTCGAGATGGTGTCCCATGTGGTGCCAGTAGCTTCCGGCCTGCTGCGTCACCTCGGCCAGTCCAAGCTCTTCGTTCCATTCTGCGTGGCTGAGAACTCCGCTGAAAGATAATTAATAATAATAACATAACATAAACTCACGCCTGTATCCCAGACGGGTAGGCAGAGACCAAGGACTGCCACTTGCTACGATTCTGACTGATCACTTTCGCTTCCTCAACATTAATAATAATAATAATAATAATAGCGAATGTGGTTGGAGGGGCCGGTAGAGGACGTCCCAGGCGGACATACTTCGATCAAAAAGGGGATGTATTAGCAAAGGGCAAGATAAAAGTACCCGAAAGCGGCGTGCGTGCATGCAACGACTAATGAATGTTGAGTAAGCGATAGTGATCTGTCTGGATTGTGGCAAGTGGCAGTCCCTGGTCTCTGCCTACCCCTCTGTGATACAGGCGTGAGTTTATGTTATGTTATGTAATAAAAACATTGACACTTGATCGGAAGTCTGGTTACCCATAATACAGAGTATTTTATTTTGGGGAACAGACTTTTTTGCATTTTGTACAAACCACTTTATATTGTAAACCTTGCAACTATAGAGAGTAAATAATTGTTGAACAACGTAAGTTGCTACTTTTGCAAACACTTCACATTTATCATATAGGATGTGGTGTAAAGAATGGATAATCTGAAAACCATTTCTACACTTCAATAGACGAAACCACTTTCAATGAACAAAGTTTAATTGAATTTTTATTATTTCTTGTACAATAGGGTGTGCACTACACTCACACTAAGTTTGACACTTGTTTGTATTACCGTTTTTATGATAGAGCAAAAACAAATAAAACTGTAAAAAGCATGTGGATAGCCTCCCCCCCCCATTTTTTAATTATTTGTTGTGCAATCCACCATAATAACACAATGTTTTGTGACTAATTTCGATACAATTTCATACTAGGTTAGACAGGCAGACAGACAACATAGGCATAGCAAGGTCTCCTTGGGACTATACAGCCTCGGAACTGAAAAAAATATTCATGTATATTCATGAAATAAATTGTTACTGGAATTTAATTTCTTTCCTTTATTTAAATGCCTCGTTGGTATCATGTCTGTTTATCATGCCGGAGGTTGTGGGTTCCATTCCCACTGGACCCGCCATACAAATGTACAAATGGTCTCTTTTCTGGCTGTATTTCCATTTTTGTGATTTCCTTGCCTGGTTACCATCATCATCATCATCAGCCATTTGACGCCCACTGCAGGACATAGGCCTCCTTCATGGTTTTCATAACCATGAGGTGTGCCATAATCACCACTCTTGACAGGCGGGTTGGCGATCGCAGTATGCGATTGGAATCTCAGGAAGACGCTGCTGCCTGTCTCCAGTTAATTGATTTCCTTAGTCACCTTCTACGACACCCACAGAAGGAAATGGAGTGACACTATTCTTAATCTGGCACCACACATACATGGTTACAATGGCACAGGCTATTCTAGTTTGGGACCAGGACAAGGGATTGTGTTGTGTGGAAGTTATTGTTATTATTTATTTACCATTTTTCAATCCTCTCAACTTCCACAAGATGCTTCCTGGCCTCCAATGCCGCTTGAACCTGCTTCTGCTCAAGCCACGAGCCATTGGGGGCCACGTCCTTGAGGCCAAGCTCTGGCAATGATACCAGGAGTTTCGCCGCTCCTTTAGCCACAAGCTCTTCACCGCTGAAATGAAAATTTATATAGCAATTTAGACCTTGTCTTTGCATATCATCAGGTGAGAAAGAGCTCCAGTGCAATGTTTAACTTTTGTTTTTGTAAAAAAAGTATTACCTATTCTTATGAAAAATCATGGAATTTTCCATGAGCACTATACTTTAATCAAATACACTTATGCAAATTTCTATCAATCAACTCTAATCTTTTCTGGTGTTATGTCGCCGGTTATTGGTTAATAGCTCACCTTTGTAAAATATGGACCCTCAATTGATCACCGTGGAGTAATTCTTTATCAAGTAAGTTTCAAAAGGTATCCTAGCACATTAAGTCTTTATCCATGTGTAACATTATGACAAAATTATTTATACCAAATAAACTATCTGTACATACTACCAAAACTAACTAAAGGCACTTAGAAATTAAGGCAAGTCTAATTAGTAGGTAAATAAGTGAGGTTAGAAGATACAGATGCTGAAAATGTATGAACTGGATTGGCATGACGGGATATGAATTGAACCCCATAAGCTAATTGCTTATGAAACGTCTGGTAATTGGCCGCTAAATGATGACCATGGTCCAGTCGGCTGAGCTATATTGCTCTCTAAAATAAATTATATTTTCAATGATTTACGTTTTGGTGAAGTTACTTTGTGGTGAAGTTGCAAGGCGCTTAACATAAGCTAACGTGTTTTGCAGCACTATATCGTACCGCAAATAATCCAAATGATGACTATACGGTGAAGGTATTTTGGAAATACTATACTACGGTTGTTTCGATGTGATTTTTTATAGTTTTCACGGTGTAATGGAAAAGAAAAATGTACTCACGATAAAATCTGTGTCTTCTTCATTACTTAGAACATCATGACTATTAATACTAGTACATAAAAGAATTAATAATAATTTACGCGAAGGACGATCTCCGACACCGCACGAGTAATAAAAACTGTTTGACAGGTGCTGTCAAAACCGTGATAAACCGTCAGGCTTCATTTCTGGTGTTTACGAAGCTAGCTACAGAACACGACAAACTATTTTCAACTGCGCAGATTAGCACACAGATTGCCGTCTCTCTCTGCCAGTGACGAGTTTGGAGATCTTGATCGACAGCAAAGAGTAGTAGGTGGGTACATTGACAGAAAGGAACGTAAAGTTTCAGGTACAGTCGATAGTACAACAAACAACCTAATTAGTTACGTTAAGGACGACTTTGAAAGAAAAAAAGGTATATAGAACTCAGTGATTGTTTTGAAGTGAAAACTTCTTTAGGCGTACTTTGTGCTTTTTTATTTTTGTTGTATAACGTAGTGGTTATATTCTCTTTGTTGTATAACTGATGGCGACTTTGCCGGAGTTGCGTCTTCTCACGAAATATGCAAAACCTTTTGATGGTACTCGCGATCTGTCTGTGAAGCTGAATTTTAGCATAGATTCCCATACATAATAATCACGCCGACAAAACGGTAGGATAAAATCTTAAAAAATGTTTAGGATACCTACCTCCCCTAATTCGCCTACACCATAGTATCGTGGCGGGTATCGCTGGATTGCTCGTTTAAAAATATTGTGAGTGAGGAACACCATTTTTCGATTTAGGGATCCGTTTACGAAATATTAAGCTTTAATGCGCAAATTTGTTAGGGTAGTCTCTCACCCTCTTTCCCGGCTAAACGGTTGATTGTAGAACTGTGAAAAAAAGTAGTAGACTTGTAGACCGGGAAGCTTGGAAAACCACGAGGGAGTCCTAAATTATAATGAACTTAATAGGAAAACTATCACGGCTACGCATGGTTTACAAGTTAACGAGTAATAGGCGACCAACTTATAAAATGAAAACTTCGTACATATTCCATTGAGACAAGAATCAGCCAGTGCTGCCCTATGGCTTCGGGCAACCGGACTATGGAAACAAAACAGCTATTTTGCACACACACAAATCTTGTCAGCCGCTGTTTCGGACCAGCCTATAATGGAAGCGGCAGGATACCTCACACCTATACTTTCGACAAGAGGTACAAGGTACAACTACAAGAGGAGCCAGCCGACTACTCGGGTACACAAAATCAATGACGAACAACGAACAACAACCATTTCCCCCCTGATCTCCGAAACTACTGTAAAATAAAAAAATAGAAAATATAGTTCATTGCTTGTAGAAAATCTATCAGAATTCTATCAATTGAAAATAAAGTGGTAAACTCAATATAATACGTTCACATACGGAAAATAGTTCACTAAAATAACACTAGATAGCGCTAGTAGTAGTTAACTCGCGACTTACCGCGAGGATTTCAATTGTGAAAAACATTTGACTTTGGCATTGTACGGAACCCTCTCCAAGCGTGTTCTACTCGCACTTGGCCGGTTTTTTTCCGAAAAGTGTCTGTAGAATCTCTCAATCATGTTACAGTGATTTTTAGGACCCACGACCGAGATCCTAGGACCATGGACCTGGGACTAGATGCTATCTAATCCTAGGGTGTTTGTCCTAGGTTCTCGGCTGTGGATCTTACAAATCACTATTAACATCATCATCAACCCATTATGTCCCCACCGAGGGGCACGGGTCTCTTCCCTGAGGAAGGTATAGGCCATACTCCACCACGGGGGCCAAGTCCGGATTCGTGGAGGCTTGTAGAATAGTCGCTCGTCTACTGTCAGAAGTTGTCAAGCCGCCCTAAGGCCTCTGACTTGGCTTAACGACTGCCATCTATCGACGGCAGCCGGCACCAACAGCTTAACGTGTCTTGCGTAGCACGGAACCGCTCGGAAAAATGCCACTAGCGTTAGCCATAGACGGCGACCCATCCATGCACTGAACGCGCCCTGTGTTGCTTAACCTTCGTGATCGTTTAAGATCACTCAGGCAGCCGGGGCTACGAGCGATTCACTATTAACATATTGAGAGATTTTTGCAAAGGCAATATGTGATTTTTTCCCCTTGGTAACGCTAGTGTTAGTAATACCCTTACTGTCAGTTGGCAAAACTGCAAACAAAAACTAGATTTAGAACAGATTGTTAGTGTACGAGAAACCGGTGTACGTGAAACCCTTTCATTTTATATACGGCGCAGTAAGGGTTGCGTTTTTTTTAAATTTCAAAATGATCCTCACTTTAAAAAATCATTTATTTACTTTGCACATCTGTGCTTTGGTCGTAGGCTTACACCGTCTTACCAAATTTCACCTGACTTGGTCCAGTAGATTATTCGGAGCAAATTAGCTGTGACAGACGGACGGACGGACAGACGCACGAGTGATCCTATAAGGGTTCCGTTTTTTTATACGGTGTACGGAACCCTAAAAATGATGTTTAAAAAAGATAGGATTTTTCCATTGGAGGCGCTAGTGTTACAAATTCAAAATTCAAATTCAAACATGTTGTATTCAAAGTAGCACAGAGACTGCGACTTAACGAACGTTACAAGTTAAGCTAGGTGTCCATTTCAAAATCTGTATTATTACTGAATGAAACCCCTTAAGAGATTAGAAAATTGGGTATTTGACAAAATATCAAATGAGTTACTTTTAAAACGGAACTTTGTGTGAAAATACTTGCTTATGACGTCACATTTCAGAGCACTCTTTTTATGTTTAATCTATTTCAAAATTGTAATAACTAGTAATTGACTAAAAGAGATACATTTTCCGAGTGATTTTGTAATTTTTGTTTTAATCGAGCATATGAAATAATTTATTGTTGATCGTGTCAAATACCGTATTTTTAGTGTAGGAAAAACTAAGGGTAGGTATTTTCACGATTTACAATGCAAGGCGGATCTCGTTTACAATCGACGAATTTGCTAAAGACGCTATTTGTAAGGCATGATTTGAGTAGATACTAAAACGTTTTAACAAGCCTTCTTAGTTGAGTAGTACATAGGTACATCTATTCTATTTGATCTTTACGGGGTGTGAGAACAATAAAGAATGGATAGCGTTAAAATAGTTTCTTCAGAAATTCAGTAACAGTTCAGTATCAAAGATAATCAAACCACTCTATACATTTTCATAGTATCTTGAAATTTTAGAGTCACTTTGTATATGAACAAAAAATAAATTAGGTATGTACCTAAAAATTTTACCTCTGTCCCAAAGTTTCCACACGCGGCAAAAAAAAATCTAATTGATGCTTTTTTTCGCGGATTAAAGATTTTTTCCATAGTACGAGTAAAAGTTGTCCACATTTACGAGTATTTTTCCCTTTTTTCGTACGAATAAATATGGGGTTTTTGTTACACCGTGTAGATGAGATGTCGTCTGCAAAAAGTATCCACGCAATTAACCGCGGAGGTCTTTAGTTTACCTCAAAACCTTACAGCCTGCCGCCGCTTGCGACAAAGTACAAAATTAATCTCAACCTCAATAACCATCACAATAAAGCTCATGTTTTACTACGGGTGCTTGCATTTCGACGTAACAATTAACTAGACGTAACACAGCCGAGCTGAAAAGCAATCACAAACTGTTAGAGGGCAGTCATGCTGCACGACATTTTAATTTAGCCGGTTAGCAATAACAAAGTTGTAGCGGCGGGCGAGCGTAGGCTAAAAAGTTGTAGCACAGCTACGAGAATAGTAGCTACGGCGCGCCGTAGCGGTCTCGTAGCATGGCTGTCGCAATCGATTGGTCGCCCGAACGGGCCCGGAAACACCCGAAGTTTGCCGAGCGGAGTTGTCGACGCCCGAAAGCCACGTCCATACATAGCGGAAGTAATGAAATGTACAGAGAGATATGAACCGGAAAAAATCGCTCTCCTTTTCTTCGCGTCGCGCCTTACCCGTATCCCTAAAAGGGCTCCCTTTGTCGGGTTTTCTTTCAGATGATACTTTTTTTCAGCGGGTAACAAATGGAAGTCATATGCAAGATGACGTTTTCTCGACCGTCTCGAATGTTTATTAAAGGGGGACATTTTCTGAGCTCCGTCTGGCTCCCGATGGTAATTTAGAACTTATAATTCAAGCTCCCAAAGTCCGCGATTAAAATGTTGCATAGCGTCAGCTGTTATGCAAACGCCCCAGTGCGAAACTGGGAGCGCCCGCAACTTTCTTTAATGGAAAAGCGTAATTAAAGGCCAAGTTAATTGGCTCTACATCGTGAGGGCCACTCGGCTTGTCGCCGGGAAGTTCCCGCCTGTAACGAGCGCAGTCCCCGAGGGCTGGAGGCGGTTTAACGTATTGTAATACGGGTATATACGAGCGTCCCCCTCGCCTCTCACCACCCACGCCAATAGTTCAACCAAGTCGGTGCATTCATGCCAGTGCAGTGTAATACAAACACACTGGCCGGCCGGCATTGCGGCTTTAAATTCTTCAAAAAAAGTACCTAGTAACTGGCCTTTTTAATTTTTTGAATTTGGAACAGTGTTTTGTCTTTTTGCCCGCTCGTAGGGGGATGGGGTAAGGCACCCCCTCAACGGTGCCTACCGTGTTATTTATGGTGTATTTTGACGTTCTCGTCCCTTTGCTAACTTCAGGTCGCACTTCATAATAGGGTGATGGATAGTACTATCGGCCGCTATTCATGGTGAACTGTGCTTGAAAAGTGCTCTGATTATCACTCGCGGTGTGTGTGGAAAATCCGGTACTATTACCGATCTGTGTGCCTATGTAATGCGTCGATCTTTCAGTGATTTATCTTTTTGTTTTTGTGAGCCGGCGTTTTACGCGAAGCTCGTGTAAGTGAATGCCAGTTGGGAAATTCTATTGGAAGACAGTTGCCTTCTGATGAATTAGTTCTTATAAAATACGGGAAAATTCTGAATGAAGTGAAGTGAGCTGACGTGAATGCTTCTGCTCTATTACTTGTCCTGTGCCACTAAGAGCAGTAAGGTAAGTGGTCCTAAAGTAAGAATATTTATTTTCCTAATTTTTTATGATTGTAAACTATTAAAATGTAAGTAATTGGCAGGCTAACATATCGCCGAAAGTTTTGAACAATCACAATAAGCCACCAATAAAAAATAGTACATTTATAAAAAAAAACACATTGTTTACAATCCCACAAATCAATTTGGCAGCACAGTAATCCATTGCAGTAGGCATAGGGTTGAACGTACTCATTAAGTACAGCGCCATCTCTCGGCGCGTCCCTGAACTTTTGTGTATAAGTTCCCCTTATCCACCGCCGCTCCCAGCGCTAAACTGTCAGAGCGGCCAACAAAAAAAACTGCAGTCAGGCAGGCCGCGTTGCCGCGCGCTGTAGCATGTTCGCGTAGGTGTCATACGCGCCACAATAAAACTATTTGGTTAGTGTGTTTCCTTCTTATCACCGGCTATCGCTTGACAAGTGTTCTTAGTACTTGACCGGTTACTTGTTTCGTGTTTTCTCTGGCCAACAACAGAGTGATAGGGTGAAATAAATGAGAGTGGTGCACCAGTGTCGTGTGTTGTGTTGTTTCCGAGAGCGAGAACAGGATTTTGGCGGTGCCGCGAAGGTCTAGGACTTGTCATGAGGAAAATTAACGGTAAGCAGACATGCAAATGCATTGCAGACTGGCGTGCTTCTGCTTTTGACCTGCTAACGAAGCGCAAAGATAACATCTCCCCTTGCTAACTTCTAGGTGCAGATAAGAAGCAAATTGGGAAAAATACACGAACGTCCGACCTAACATAATTGCATTTGATAGAGCGATAACCTCTTTAACCATTTCACTCGCTTGCTTTTGTCAATATCGCGGATAGAGATTCTAGAGGGGCTAAAGGGTCATTATAATTTGCCAGGGGTTCGGAATATTGAATAATAATAATACGGCATTAAAGCCATAGAGCTGACGCAGCTTATTCCCTCTTGAGTCTCTTCCATTTAGAGCTTAGCTAATATAATAACTATTGCATGTCCTGCAAATACTCAGTATAATATGCATCTGTATCTAATGTGCTAGATATAAACGTTTATAACCTTACCTACTGGTCTTGAGTTCTTACAAAATTTTTAAGAAAAATACAAAATTGATTCTGACCCAAGTGAGGCATTCGTCCGTAATCCCTCGTATCAAACACCAAAGCCCACCAAACGAAAGAATGTACAAAATCATTAACCGTAGCTGATCCTATACAAATGGTCCATAAAATTAATCCCGCAAGTTTGATGGTCCGACGACGCCAGCCAATTTGGCCGATTACGACATAGGCTTTTGACCTACCAAGGAAGTCCAAGACACAACGGAGAATGGACTTTATCACACCTTAACTAGAACGAAAGCGATAAACCATCCAGGTAATTAAAACCTTTTTATTTTAAACTTTTTGGGACAGTTCTGTGTTAGTCATGCTAAAAATATCTCGACCGAAGTGACAGTATTTTATTCATCCAAACGCCTCATCGAAGACGATCGGATACCCGTGTCAACTTTATTGATGTGAGGTAATCCCGGCTATCAGTAACCCCAACCCAACCTCAACTTTTATTATAGATAAAAACTCTACAATATAGGGTTAGCTCTAAAATATCTACGCAATTCCTGAAACATATCAGTTATAGTTTGTGTTTAGTTAGGAAGTAGAAGGAAGAAGGTCGTCCGGAGGGGTTTAAGGAACTCTACCTTTGGGAGAAGTCATAAAAGAATTGTCATAATTTAAAGGAAGACCTAAAAGGAACTTAAGGAAGTTTAAGTTGAAATACTAAAAAATTAAGCTAAAAAATTTCGTATTTTGACATTGATTCATTCATGCTTAATATTAGCTTCATGTTCTACAGAACTTGACCTATTCCACATTGTTGAAAACTGTATACGATAGTACGATGAAATATGTAGAGTTAAAGTCATATTTCTTCATGGTTAGAAAACCATGAGGGAGGCCTATGTCCTGCAGTGGGCGTCAAATGGCTGATGATGATGATGAAAGTCACATTTTCTTGTGTACGCATTTATTAGAGCTGAGCCAATCAGCACGTTGACGAATCATACTAAGCGTGGTTGCTCGACGCATGTATCTCATAAAATGAGTGTATCGAGGCCATTATAACATCTGCATCAGCTGTAACGCAAACGAGAACGCAAAACTAGTTTGCGGCCGAGTCAGGACCGGAGAAGCTCACATTACTTACTTTATTATTCAAGAGTCAGCAATTGATAAAAGCACTTTAAGAAACTCAGCAGGGAAATAAAGACCTCAAATATGGCAATAAGACGTGCGACCTGAAGTTCTGGAATAACAAAATTGGTAGCAACTAATTTACTTGTTTCGTAGAGACCAATTTTGTTGAGTCAACAAATATGGAACTTAAATTTTAGTTTATAGGCTATCTATTTACCGGTGATACTATTGCTTTTGCTGTTACAGTTACATTCCAAGTTTCATCTGTCAACGTTCACGAATACTTGTGGTTTCCCGGGCGGAGGCTACAAATGTGAAGTTTCGAACGCCGAAGCTGAAGATGGAGAAAAGTTAATGTGGTGCGAAAATTCGGCCTTTACGACGCGATGAAATTAACGGAGAGGCCTGCGAGAGGTCGACGTACTTGTGCAGTCATAATGAACTCACACGTCGTGGCAGGAATCGAATAAACAGACTGCTTTCATCTCCGGTTTATCAGTGGGCCATGCACTTACGCGTCTGCCTTGCACTCCATCACCCACTCACAATAAATAAAGCTGTAGCCATCCACATAGAATAACCAGCTCCGTAGGTGCTAATATTCTGGGCCAAACCCAAATCTAGGCGGAGTAAGCTTTTGCTACTGATGTTTGATGCATGTAGTTAATTATTATGCAAGTAGTTATTAAGCGGGAAATTGTATAAACACTGCCTTGCACTCCCTTATGAGTAGCCAGAACATAGCCAAAAGAGCTACATTGGCTATCCATAATAGAGTGGTGGTATGGTAGCGACACTTATGTATGGTAGCGAGACTTGGCTATGGCAAAAGAAAAAGAAAGTAGGATTAATGCAGTAGAAATAAGGTCATTGAGAAGTATGTCTGGTATTACTTTGAACGACAGGATACGCTATATTTTGATTAGAGAACGTTTTGGACTGAAAGGGGATGTAGTGACTAGAATTAAGAAAGGAATGTTGCGTTGGTTAGGACATGTGGATAGTATGAAGGAAGAAAGATAAGATAAGAATATTCTTTATTGTATTCTAGATTGACGAAACAAATATATCGAGCAAATGTGGATGGAAAGGCCGGTAAGGCACATCCCAGGCGGACATACTTCGAATAGGGGATGTATTAGCAAAAGGCAAGATAAAAAGTACCCGAAACCGGCGTGCGTGCATGCAACGACTAATGAATTTTGATGAAGCGAAAGTGATCTGTCAGGATCGTGGCAAGTGGCAGTCCCTAGTCTCTGCCTACCCCTCTGGGATACAGGCGTGAGTTTATGTATGTATTGTAGTTAATTATTAGGCAACTTGCCAAAGTTTTGAAAAATTTTAAGATTTTGTACACTCTGGGATTGCGGACCATCTGCCTAGAGGCCTATACTCTTCGTCAAGATAGGCAGTGAAATGGTGACCTGCTGTGGTCATGTCCAGCCATAAAGTATATAAATTCGGTGGCTCTAGAACCTAAGTTACCTTATTTAGCACAGAGCTAGTGAGACATTTAAATATCATTGTTATGGCCTTGTCTCGGAACAAGAATGAAAAAGTCATGCTTGTGGAGTTAATAACTCGCTAACTTCGTGCTCTTCGTGACATTGCAAGGTCGGCCGCCATAAGAACGTACAAAAGTTTTTTTGTACAACTCTCTTAATTAAACCTACCTGTATAGCTGGAGTTTTTTTCTCAACTAGCTTTACCATAACCAGTTGAAGGTACTTGCTAAAATACCTTGTAAAACGTGTGTTGTAATTTGTATTCGTTAATGGTAACAGGGTTGTTACTTGAGCTCAGTATTTTGGCTAGAGTAGTTGTAGAGTCGGAAACGTTCCGACTATCCGCAAGTTTTTCATGGTCGTCGATTGTAACACTTGACTATGTGCTCGGGGGATGTTAATAGTTCTCACCGTGATCTTAAGAAATAAAAAAAAACATTGATTTTACCATTGGTTCAAAGCACTCCCAATATTGACAATGAGCGGTAGTTTAGACGCGAACGTGCCCTGATCTTTGATGAGCCGAACGACGTGACTTCCAGTTCATTGCTCTACTTTTTTGCCACTTATTCTTGTGAATGAGTTAGCAACCTTGCTTTGAAGCAAGGATATTAGCCGCCTCAGTTTGGTTGACCGGCAAAAAACATGTAAGCATTCGGTCACAGTAATACCTTATGTAACCGATGAAAATGGCTTGCGTTGTTACAGATAGGCACCCACTGCAAAGTTTCTCTTTCATATGATATACCGAGCGAGATAAGACTATCCTATAATGTAACTTCGTTCGGATCGTTACAGTATACAGTTTAAAGCGAGCGATAGTAGTACGTAGTTTGAACTAGAAAAGTAGTTGATTTTTTCAAAGTTTCGACATCACTACAGAAAAAAATCGTTAACAGGGCGATGGAACATTTGTTGGGCTATCCTATAGATATCCCAGCAAATGTCATGGTGTAAGACATTTTTGGACTTATTTATTAGATAGGGCTTACTCCTGGACGGACAAAAAGATCTGTCAGATAGCGTTGGCGCAATCCAGCCTAATTTGAGTAGATTTTCGTTTAAACATCATAGCTGTAGCTTTAATAGTATAGTGGTTGATTGATACAGACTGACACAGCTTCCGTCAATAGTTTGACTCGAACGCTGATTTTCAATACGGAGCAGCAGTTGTTTCGCGAGCGTGTATGCCATTCTAATTGAGTTCGCACCGTCTCTATCACAAATTGTCGCTCCAATTATGCTATCCTCCAATCCCAACGTCTGTCCCCGTGGAAAGCTACGAACTACATAACCGATCACCGTCGTCCGATACGAATTTAAACCAAATAAATACCTACGGCGAAGAAGAAGATTCGTCACTGAAGAAACCTTAGGTGGTTGCTACCCAGCAACTTATCTATGCTAACGAACAAACTTTACAGCCTACAATAGAAAGTTCAAAATTTCATTCAGAGCAACGAGTTGCTAATAAAGATTCATTTACATTCTCAACCTAAGGCAGCGCAGGTAAACGAGGCTGCTCACCCGTTTAACTCCAGAGGGTGGTGTGATATATTCAAGGCCCATTTAAATATTCCCAGGGGCGATAAGGGGTAGGGATACGCGCCTGTTAATCAAGTAACGTGATCCATTTATCTGGAGTACCCTTGACTCGACGCCGGTGAACTTTGGAATATTGTAGGCTCATTTGGGGTCGAGATTGAGGACAACAGAAGCTCTATTAGCGAATAAACTGATTTTCTCCCAGCCATTGTATAATGGAGGCTGAGCCGATAGGATTTGTGTATGGATTAGTTCGTTAATTGCTTGACGGAGCCTGGCGTCTGCTTCGGACTCGCCGGTAACTGGATTCAACAGTTATTTGGTCCTGTTACATGGTAGAACTTGCTCCGTAGTTACCTGAATATTGATTGTCCGACTAATAAGTCACGTTGGTAATTAAAAGTTCGCGCCGGGGGCGCTTGGGTTGCGAAACTTCCCACATTATTCGCTATCTGTTCCGTATTCTCGGCCGAGCGTCCTGGCAGTGTCTGTATGGTGTACTATTGATCGCTATGCAGTGAAATTGGAAACAGCGGGCCTGCCATAAGTTTGACGTTACGGCTACGATAAGTCTTCTACGATAGCGTCGTTTTACTCTTAACCCGGCTTTACATAATATTAAGGCGCTCTAGGGAATAACACTAGCGCCACCGGGGAAAAAACTCATATCTTTATTTACAATCTCTCAATCATGTTAATAGTGATTTTTGAGACCCATGGCCGTTAACTTAAGGCAAAAAACCTTGGACTAGATAGCATTAATGGCGAAGACCGCCGTTTTTGGCATAAATGCTATCTAGTCCCAGGTTCGTGATCCTAGGTTCTTTGTCGCGGGCCAAAATATCACTGTTAACATGATTGAAAGATTAATAGCCCACTGGATCCCCTTAACGCTTGAATGTTGGGAGGTTTCCGATACCTTCTGACTATATTTGTCTCGACTTAACAACATATTACAAGTAGTTTTACTGTTAGAGCTCACAATAAAGTGAATGAAATTTATTAACAGCGTTGTTTGTAAAACAAAAATAGATTTCAAGGTCATGCACAGAGACTTATTTCACTGTTACATAATTTTAACTCTGATTTTATTTATTTTAAGTTGTTTGTTGTATTTATTGATTGTAATAATTAATTAACAGTTATTAATATGAATAATGAAATATATGATAAAAATAATTTAATATTTATCGTTTATTATTTAAATTGTATAAGTGTATACTAACTTAGTTTTTACGTAACTGTTGCTGACACTAATGGACCTAAGCAGTCTGAATAAATTTATTATTATATTAAATAAAAATCATCATCATCATCATCATTCAGCCACAAGAATTCCACTGCTGAACATAGGCTAACCACAAGGCAAGCGCAACGTAGGACGACCAGCCACAAGATGAACAGATGACCTCATCCAAGTGCCAGGAAGACGCTGGATGCAAGCCGCTTCCAACCGGTCTTTTTGGAAATCCATGGAGGAGGCCAAAGAACAAAACGCTTCGAACTGATAACCTCCTCCTTTTTTGGTTAAAAACGAAAGATAGGATGAATTTAAAACATGCTAGCCTGTGATTTTCCTTTCAATTTTTCAATTCTTCAGTGTGAATCCAACGCTTGACTAAAATGAGAATGTAAGAACCGCGGGTGCTCAAAATTCATGTCCTATTTTTCTAACGATAACTCTGAATTGGTTACGACTAGTTCCAATTGGTTACGCAGTCTATTCCCAGTTATAGCTAGTTTAAAACTAAGATTTTGAGCCCACCATCCTAACGTCAGAATGCTGGGATCAAAAGTGCAGGATCATCTACACTACCTCAAGTTTCTGATAGGTAGGCCCTCAGGGCGGGCGGCCGCGGCGCGCGAGTGGTGCATTTCGCCTGGTTTTACTGCTTTCGATCTATTTACAGTTTTATGAACGCCGATAAACCACGGGCGCGTTGAACCGTGCTTTTCGGAGGGTCAGCGTAGCACGTCTGCGTTCGAATTAAGGTGTGGTTATTTTTGTTTTACTACCTGACGGGTTAAATGTATGAATGAAATGAATGTAACCGTGTGGCGCCGGATTAAGAATAGCGTCACTCCATTTCCTTCCGTGGATGTCGTAGAAGGCGACTTAGGAAATCAGTTACCAGGTGACGGGCAGCAGCGTCTTCCTGAGATTGCAACCGCATCCTGCGATCGCCAACCCGCCTGCCAAGCGTGGCGATTATGGTAAAACCCCTCATGGTTATGAAAACCATGAGGGAGGCCTATGTCCTGCAGTGGGCGTCAAATGGCTGATGACGTTGATGACGGGTTAAATGTTGAAGAACTACCTAGTAGAAATCGGAAGTGAAACCTAAGTACGTAGGTACCTAGTTGTATAACGGAAAAATCTGTCAACTACTAAGTACAATTATTGTTACAATACATGAAGCACAATAATTACTTTTACTAATGAAAAACTTTAATTGTACTTACTTAACATTTAATTTTTTTTTATCCATCCATACAATACTAGAAAAAGAATAACACAAGAAGACAAAAAGTTATACAAAAACTCTTGTTTTCCAAGCTTATCTTTTTCTCCTCCAAGTATAACTTTATCAGTCCATTTCAAAATATTTTTGCAAAAAGTGGTTTTCGAAAATGTTTATCGTGGTCATAGTGATTTTTAGGACCTAAAACCAAGGACTAAAATTTCCGATAAGGGTGGTCGTTTTCGTCTGTTTAGTCCTAGTTTTTTGTTCATAAGTCCTTGCTCACTAATACCATGACTGAGATTTTTAAAAACCAACTACCTATGTAAAAAAACCACAACCGTTTTATTTTAATAGTGGCGCCATTGCAACTCATGGACCCCTTTAAGAAACTGTTCAGTGTTAGTTTGAGACCCTAGGGGGCTAGACTAGTAGACTATGTCGGAAGTTATTTTACTAACGCTTTTGCTGAAACCTACGTTTTCTATGCATCATTAACATTTTATTTCCTATGGATACCTAAGATCCTTCCCTGGGCTATCAACGGCTGAGGAGATAGAGGGGATTTCAAATTTTTGGCGTATTTATGCGGGAATGCATATAGGTAGTTTCGTATAACGATAACCTGTTCCCGGAGAAGCAATAGTAGCAATGACGCAATATCGCTAACCGTGAAGGAAAACGTCGCGAGGAAACCTGAGTGTCTCTGGTGTTCAGGGTTGAAATTACCAATCCGCGGTGGGCACGGGTGGTAACTAAGCACATACTCTCTCTCTCTCTCTCTCTCTTTTCTCTCTCTCTCTCAGATAAGGCCTGTGCCTTGCTGTGGCTACGTAATTTTTTTTAAGTACATGGATGAAGAAATATGCCTTCGGTGCCCAAAGTAGTTTTTTTTTAACACCCTGTATTATAAAGTCTGTTTCATGTAACCAGCAGCTTTACGTCGCTTACCTACTAGAGTTTGAAATAAATACAAACAGAAACATGTGAATAATAATCACATTCATTTATGCTTCGTGAAACCACAGATTCGCTTTCTCCTACAAACAACATTGCGGTTGGATCAGCATTATTGCACCGGGATCGAAGGCAAACGGCGGAGGCAGTGTTAAGGGGACACCCGAAAATCGGTTTACTCCCGATGTTTATGCCTGACTTCATGTGAGAATGATGCGAGAAATTAAAATTGGAAAACAATAGGAATTTTACACTAAACTCAGGATATTTGTGATGTTGGCGTTTCTAAATCAAAAATGAGAGGAATGAATAAAACGAAGACATCCAAAGACATCATCTTACAAAGTTTGTTTTGGTTTGGTTTTGCGAGACGTTTCATGTCTTTTAGTATTTTCTGTGGATAATGAAGTAGTTCATAATGTTTGTTTCATTGTCCAGTATTGCGTTAACACCCTATATTAAGGCCATTTTGTGTGCACTCTATAAAGTAAAGTATAGCGGGCGATTTTGCAACAAAAATGTAAGGGATGATCTGAGCCCTATTTCGGCTGCACAATGTAAATCGTATTGTCGTAATAAACTGTGAACTGTAGTTTTATGAAACGTAGCTGGACGTAGAACTACAATTCATGGCTTGCTATGACAAGTCGATGTTTATTGTATAATCGATTAACTCACAGATTGATAACTAAACAAGTAGGAAGACTCGGATGAGCAATGTACATCGGATTGTCATAATAAACCGTGGACTGTAGTTTTATGAAACGTAGCTGGACGTAGAACTATAATTCATGGCTTGCTATGACAAGTCGATGTTTACTGTATAATCGATTAACTTAACAAGTAGGAGGACTCGGCTGAGCAATGTACATCGGATTGTCATAATAAACTATGAATTGTAGTTTTATGAAACCGCGGCCAAGGTATCGACTGTACCTATCAAGGATCAGTAGGACAGAAAAGTGTAACAAAATCTCTAAGGGTTATTTAAAAAGCTCATTCCTCAAGGGTTTTGATCTGCTGCCGCAGTCCTAGCATGGCCTTAAGCGAATAATATTGATCTTATCAGCCCACAGCCGTGTCCACCGATGAAGCATTCCCCAGTAAAATGTGCAATAAAACATAAGAGAGCAGAACGAACAAAGACTAGACGCCCACCGCGCTAGGGTCTTGGAAAAGGTGATAAGAAATTGCTGCTGGAAAAAGTTTTCCTCACTTTTTTGCATGGCAGGAATGTCTGATGGTTTTTGTTGCGTCGCCAGGAAAGTTAATGATTTATATTGCCTTGAAACATCTATTGCTCCGAATGGGCATGAAAAAGTTGTGGTTACAGATACCAGCTAGCAGCTTAAATGTTTTTTTGATGGTAGAGTCTAGTAGGCCAGATATTTTGCATAGGTAAATAGGTTCGCTGCACAGGTATTTTACAAATTGATAGGTAATATCTGTTTTCTTTTTTTGTTTGTACCGTGGCCTATTTGACAAAATTGTAAAAAAAAGGCAAAGAAAAGTTCCATAACACTGGCCTTTTTCCCTTCCGATAACATTTCAAGGTCTATGGCTATCCGCATTCGTAGTTCCTCTTTCGACTTAACTAATCGTTGGAACATCGGGTTGATGTTCTACTGACATGACGCCGTCCAGGGCATCGATTCTATCATTCTATCAGTGCATTATAGTATAATATTCAACTGCCTTGTTTTTGTCTAGTGGTAAACACGTTTGGCTTCCCAGACAGAGTTCGTGGGTTCCTAGTGGAGGCCGCCGGTCGTTGATTTCTACAAATGGCCTCAGTCTGGATGTATTTACACGTATGACCTTACATGTTTACCATGGCACAGGGTATCCTAGTTTGGGATATATTCATTCATACGCTGAAAAGCTTTGTCTCATGTTTTGAAATTGAAAGCTGTCATCTATCTCCGCATCATAAACCATAAATGTGTTTTTGTTGTTACACTTATCACTGCACTTGATTTGTTTGGATTTTTATATTGTTGTCCAGTCTATTTTTTTATTTTGTGGACTGAAAGAGGCAGTAGTGAGCAGACTAGAAGTGAGAATGGAATGTTGCGAGAGAATAAAGGAAGGAAGGATTGACGGAAAAAATATATCGAGCGAATGTGAGTGGAAGGGCGGGTAATGGACGTCCCAGGCGGGCATGATTCGACCAAATATGGGATTTATTGGCAAAGGGCAAGATAAAAAGACGCGAAACCGGCGTGCGCACATGCAACGACTAATTAATGTTGATCAAGCGATAGGGTTTGTCAAGCCCTGGCAAACTCTGGCCTCTGCCGACCCCTCTGGGATACTGACGTGAGTGTATGTTATGTTAATTTTTTAAAACAGTTCACTGAGTCAGCACTTATGATAGAGTCAGCAAGATATGTGCCGGTAAGCATAATACGCTATCTGGTACTATCAAACCATCACCGATCACAACTAGACCTCGTTTTCTAGCACGACGCTTGCAGTTTAAATATTTGCAACACCGAACAAAGCAACGTGTAGGCGTACCCCCGTGCCCTCAAGGTTATGTCAGGCAAATAAATAAGTATTTTGTATGACTTTCTCGACTGATTAAACTCGAGTCGTGACTCACGCCGTGGTTAAGATCCTCCGCTACCGTTTTCTGTACACAATGCTGATGTCTCGCCCGCCGAAATAGGATAGCTGTAGAAAGGCGGCTCAATAATGTTAGACCAGCTCTACACGCTGTAAAAAACCCCATATACGTCTAAAAATGGCAATACCGTCACTCATCTTTTGGAAGACGAAGAACATTCAGATCACAATTTTAAGACTGCATTGTATCGTTGCATTGTTGCTTTGACGTTTTCTTTAATCTCTAAGCACGCTGTTTCAGGATAATCGTTTCACAGCCTATAAATCTACAAACAGGTGACTGAAAATTGGTATTAAATAAGGCTTTTGCCCTAGAGCAGAAAGATCGTGTTTGCTTAAAACTGAACTCTCCTTCAGTTTACTTTAGGAGTAAGGCATTCAAGGCACGTCAGACAACCTGCAGTGGACCTTCGTGTCTCTTTATTTTTATGACAAAGCTCATGTTTTGCTCTTCGCCACTTTAACAATGTATGTTTTGGTTAAGGATTTCCTGTGACGCTTGTTAGAGGCGTCACATAGGTAAACGTTCATTATGCAATGTCTATGGTGTTACGTCAGGTTAGGACTGTTCTTTCATTACTTTGACAGCGGTGGTAGCCTAGTGGGTAGAATATTGGACTCGGAAGCGGGAGACCCAGGTTCGATTCCCAGTGCGGGCACGTACCTATGACTTTGTTTTCTAAGTTATGTACGTTTGTGAAGTTATAGTAGCAATACGGTGAAACCTGAGTCTGAGCTATTCATATACCTCGGCGCTGGAAATCGCCAATCCGCGGTGGGCACGCGTGGTGATTAAGCCCATACTATCTCCCTGAGAGAAGGCCTGTGCCCTACGGTGGGACGTATATATATAGCCTGCAATTTCAAAAACTTTCGAACCCCTCTCTCCCTCGCGTATGATAAAATAAGCCTTACTTCAATCACAAATATGAAAAATTAAGGCTTGTTCACTCATCTCTGTTTCCCATATCGTCTTACGTAATAAATAATATAATAATATAATCAGTCCCTTATCTCGTAAATTTGGCACCGGTCAGGGTCACTTAGGTATTTGAATACTTAACTATTTACTGAGAAAATTCAATATAATGCATTGTCTTCACGTCCACATCGCATGGCGTGATGTTTAATACAGAGTGTGACACAATCTCCATACAATATACGTCTGAAAAAAATGTCAGCCGTTCCATACAATTCAATGCCGTAAGAGCGGCCTATACCTTCCTCAGGGAAGAGACCCGTGCCCCTCGGTGGGGACATAATGGGTTGATGATGATGAAGAGCGGAAATTCGAAATTTCCACACACTAAAAAGATGTTCGTATTGATAGTAGAACCCCCACTTTCGAATGTAGCTAGAATGAGGCTAGCTGAGTCGGCAAATGTTGTTTTGCCATATTACTTAGCCTACGACCTATTCTCAGACCTACCAAATAAACACAAAAAAATTCAAAACGAAGTTGGAGGAGTTCGACAACAAACACTGTGACACGAGATTTTTAAATTATATTAGATTAATTAGTCTACGACCTATTCTCAGACCTACCAAATAATATACAAAAAAATCGTTACACAGTTATACGAGAGTTAGACAGTTGAAATTTTCACAGATGATGTAACAACAAATAAATACAGAACAAAATAAATATGTAAGGAGGGCTCTCATAGAACAAACGTGATCTTTTGCCGTTTTTTGCTCGATATTAATAACGGCACCAGGTAGACGCTTGAAATATTCAAATGTTGTATAAATAATGGTACGGAACCCTCCGTGCGTAAGTCCGACTCGCACTTGGCCGGTTTTTTTTGTTAAAACATCTATATCACAACTAATGCCTGTGACAGACATGTATGTTTGATATATCCCACAGCATGGTCAGACTCAGTGTGTGGGAACGACGAGGCGAGCCCGGTCACATCACAAAATAACCTTTCTATTATCTCAGCTACTAGCTAGGCTCGTATTTGTCATCATAAGTTATGCTCCTATAGGTTCTACGCGCATCAGATCCTAAACGATTCCAATCGTCCAACCGTGAAATTAGTATGGAATTTGACAGTTAGATGATTGGAATCACTCAGGATTTGGTTTATGCGCACCCAAGGTCCATGATAACCTCAAAATTATTCAAAATTATTTATTTTTTACAGTGATTACAATAGTAGTGTCGAATCTTCCTTTTAAGCTTATACCTGCGTTTGGAGGAATTCGCTCTTCCGGCCGAGTATTTGTACTTAATAAATACATCTAAAATACAAAAATGAAAGTAAAACTAAAATACTTAAATACTAACTTTTAATTTGGCGAATGTACCAAAAGTGTACAAATGTATGTAGTTTTAGGTTTGAACCTAAATTAAGTTAAGATTAAGATTACATAATTTTTAACATTTTTTTTATATTAAGTAGTGCACAAAAACTTAGGTATTTCATTCCATTCGGCCCGGCCCACAAGTAAACAGTGTTTAAAATATCAGGGAATCATTATATTATATCCATCAAATAGTTTGCCTGACTCATTAATTAAAGAAACAACCTATTTGGTTTATGTGTGAAGAAGGTTAGCCTTAGCGTTTTTACCAGGACGTATCCTAAGATCTAAGAAATTTAGAAATGAGTAAGATTACGACTTCGTCTATCATTGAGACCTATTCGTGTAGGCTAATTACTGATCATGTAGGGCCTTATTTCAGAGAACTTATATTATAATTCATGATTTGCTATGACGATTCGATGTACATTGCAAAGTCGATTAACCCAGACGCCTGCTAAGCGTGGCGATTATGGCAAAACCCCTCATGGTTATGAAAACTATGAAGGAGGCCTATGTTCTGCAGTGGGCGTCAAATGGCTGATAATGATGATGATGACATCTTTTTCTTGTAAAATCTCCACTATAGACTATTTTAATCGGCGTTTTTGAAGTGTTTTAAGGAATCGAGTTTTTATAAGACCGCTATTCTTTTAGGTAACTTTTGAGATATATTTCACTATCTTAAATGAAGTTGGTATTGAAGGATTTAGTCCTATGGCATTTTTAGCCCTCATGTGACTACCATAGAAGCTCAAGAAGGCCGCATCTCAGCATATTTTACTGATTTTCAGCTACCGTCGCAAAGCCTTAACCTCACGATCGATAGAGTACAGATGCAAGATTAAGGTAGATGCAATCTACCCCTAACTTAGTCAAACCGACCATCCCAGACAATCGCGATCCAACCGTCTGGATCGAGTCACTTTATGAAATCAATTGAGGTTTTTTGATGCTCTAAATTTTAAAGACAAAGATGTATTTGGTCTGGTTCCTTTATTACGTGCATGATTGTTTTATTTAATTAAAAGGTTACAGGTAAAAAAATATAATCAGTCTTAAACTGGGCTGCAACCCAGAAGCAGTTCACACATCAAGAAAATAATCATTAAAATTTTACACCAAGTATTAGTATTAAAAATTCTACATTAAAAGTGTTTACATGTTTTTTGACGTACCTACTCATTCATGTAGTAGTCTCCATACAACAGTTAATGAAAACGCAGCCGTGTCATTCATAAAAAAACATGGATGATTTATGATTACCATACCATAGCACAGTCTAATACACCAAATCCAAAGTCCGGTTTCATATTAGACGATAACCGTAACTGCACGATATCGTTGGACTCGTATTCTTTCATCGTTCGCGTACCAGGATTAGTAAACGTATAAAACTACCAGTCCAATGATATATCGCTATGGTAATCGTCCAATTTTAAAGCGGGCTTTTGAATTTTTGTTTTGTCTCGTGGCATAAAATAACAAATAAACCGGCTAAGTGCGAGTCGGACTGGCACACGAAGGGTTCCGTATTCAATATTCTATACAACGTTTTAATATTTCAAGCGTCTACCTGTTGCCTTTAGTAATATAGAGCAAAATACGGCAAAAAAAGTCACGTTTGTTGTACGGGGGCTCCCATAAATATTTATTTTATTCTGTATTTATTCAGAAATCAGAAATCAATAATTTATTTCAACGTAAAGAATTTACATTCTGTTTGCTGAATGTCAATGTTCTATGTTACTATGTTAGCCGCTGCCTTCGGGCCGTATTTGTAGTGGAGAAAAAGGCAGCGGGAAAAAAAACTCCACTCTGACCATCTTTTCTCAAATCATCTTAAACTTATACATCAAAGCCTATATTATATGATTCCGTGATAGCCACTAATAACTTTAAAAGCCAAAATAACACTTCTTACAAAAGTAGGAAAAACAGTAATGCTGCGGCCAGACACACGAACAGCACCCGTTCACGAGCATAACGCAGGGGTCAGCCATCACATCACCAGTCTCAACCATTTTAGAGGGAGATAGGTGACCCGGCCACCACGCCACCATTCGAATGACCTTTAGCAAACCTGCAGATTGAGTTCTTGTCAGCTATAAAATGTGTGCTATAGTTATTAATGTGCAATCACGTCGTCAGTACACGTTTTTAAAATTAAATAAATTATAATATTAATAATTAAATAACAATGAAATCGCAGTGGAATTGGCTTACTACCAAGGGCTTATATCGTTCATATACTCGTCTATTCTATAATAGGCTTTTTTACATAGCGATTTTTTAATGAATGTTTTAAATTTATTTTCAGACAAGGATAGAACATGTTCTGGAATTCTGTTGTAAAAACGAACGCAATAGCCTACGAACGATGTATTTACCTTGGCTAAACGAAATTTAGAATAAGCAAGCTTATTTCTATTTCTAGTGTTTACGTTATGGACGTCCCTATTTAATTTGAACATGGTTATATTTTTACGAACATACATTATATTATCGAATATATATTGGCAAGCCAGTGTAAGAATTCCTATTTCTTTGAAACGCTCCCTTAGCGATTCCCTACTGCTTAAGTTGTAAATTGCTCTTACTGCTCTTTTTTGCAAAATAAATATATATACAAAATAAATTTGTTGTTACATCATCTGTGAATATGTCAACTGTCTAACTATCACGGTTCATGAGATAGAGCCTGGTGACAGACGGACGGACGGACGGATGGACAGCGGAGTCTTAGTAATGGAGTCCCTTACCATTGGGTACGGAACTATAAAAACAAACTTAAAATCGGGATAGACCGACAGCGATAATTTGAACTGTTTGTGCGGTACCTCTCAGACGATGGACTATCTTTCATTGTGTCCTGCGTGCCCTAGCACCTGCACGACGACTAAATGATTGCAAGTGATAACGCAGTCAGCGTCGCAAAGTTCTGGGCCGCAACTGTTTAATAATTCGGTGAAAATGAAAATTGGTTTATATGAAAATTGTTTTGCCATCGACACGCTAAGAAAAAGATCTGGATAATTATTTTTTAATACAGTTGCTCAAAAAGTGGCGTATTGCAGGGACGTATAGCGTTCGGGATGTGGGCTATTACATACTCGTGCTTTTTTTTACCTTTCCCGAACTCGTGCGTTCTCTTTCCCAACTGTCAAAATAATGTCTATTAAAAAGAAAAACCAACCATGAAGTTTTTAATAAAAAAATTCATAAAAGTTTTTATGATTCATGCAAATACGTATATTTCTAAAAAGAACCTACTAATTTGTTTCAATATCAGATTTAATGATTTGACTGAATGAGTTTGGTTAGGTTTCATTTCATTTCATCTCATTAAATTTAATTTTCATTTCATATCAATAAAAAAACTTCTACTGAAGACTTGGCTGTATGGGCATAGTTCCCTTTGCCTACCAGAATGGGTGAAGAAAAAAAAAACTCTGCTTATATTCTACGGTTGGCGCCATTTTTCAGAAATTTTCTTTGCGAGTTTAGTTGTTTGTTGCACAAAATGAGTAATTTCGACCCTAGTTTTTAACACCACCGGAACTCAGTATAATTGCACAAAATGCTTCGGAGAACATTTTACCGGAAAAGTCGAAAAAGTCGCTACATATCTACATACGACGAATTTATTGCGTGGAGAGAAGAGAAAAAAGCAAACAGTTTTTCATTTTTTCGCAACTGTATTAAAATAGTATATTTCATTACAAGTGCGGAAAGGCTGTCATTGCAAAGAGTTCCGACAAATGTCTACCCGAGCCGAGGCGCAGCCGAAGGCGAGGGTTGACAGTCGGAACAAGTTGCAATGACGGTTCCGCACGTGTACTGAACGACTATTTTTAATACAGTTGCGAAAAAATGAAAAACTATTTGCTTTTTTCTCTTCTCTCCATGCAGTATTCGTCGTATGTAGATATGTAGCGACTTTTTGACTTTTCCGGTAAAATGTTCTCCGAAGCATTTTGTGCAAATTATACTGCGATCCGATGGTGTTAATTCAAAAAAACTAGGGTCGAAATTACTCATCTTGTGCAACAAACAACTAAACTCGCAAAGAAAATTTCTGAAAAATGGCGCCAACCGTAGAATATAAGCAGAGTTTTTTTTTTCTTCACCCATTCTGGTAGGCAAAGGGAACTATGCCCATACAGCCAAGTCTTCAGTAGAAGTTTTTTGTTGATATGAAATGAAAATTAAATTTAATGAGATGAATAAATTAAATGAAACCTAACCAAACTCATTCAATCAAATAATTAAATCTGATATTGAAACAAATTAGTAGCTTCTTTTTAGAAATATACGTATTTGCATGAATCATAAAAACTTCTGTGATTTTTTTTAGTAAAAACTTCATGGTTGGTTATTCTTTTTAATAGACATTATTTTGACAGTTGGGAAAGAGAACGCACGAGTGCGGGAAAGGTAAAAAAAAAGCACGAGTGTGTAATAGCCCACATCCCGAACGCTATACGTCCCTGCAATACGCCACTTTTTGAGCAACTGTATTAAAAATAGTCGTTCAGTACACGTGCGGAACCGTCATTGCAACTTGTTCCGACTGTCAACCCTCGCCTTCGGCTGCGCCTCGGCTCGGGTAGACATTTGTCGGAACTCTTTGCAATGACAGCCTTTCCACACTTGTAATGAAATATACTATATTGGGTAATTATGAAAAATAATGCCACATAAAAACAAAAAGTAAAAATCGGGCATTTTTGATGGGCCGACTATGGAGACCTTTTATCGACTTTTCTCAAATTGCCAAGGGTGCCCATTCCCAAATCTCATTTTCCCCATTTCTCATGAGATCCTCGTATACTATGGCCGACCTATGGCTTGTGCACATTTGATTATTTTGCTCTTGTGAAGACAATACCCCGCCGTGGCCCGAGTTCAAGATCATGACTGCACTCGGCTCTCGAACTAACAGGGTCCTATGCAAATTAACGGCCAGGCTCTCCCTGGGAAATTAATATTCCGCAACTAAACCAAACCTGAATGTCTGAGGTGTTCACATACCTCAGCGCCTATAATTGAATTCATAGAGATGAACGGTTTTATCAAAAATGCTTATCCCTAAAATTTAATGCTTTATTAAGATACTTAAAATTACATGTGGCGATGTTGCGTGTGCATGCTTTAGACCGCAACTTAGTATCTTCTCATATCGCATTATTATTTTTATGTCGTGTAATGGGGATACCGCCGTTTAGCCAAAGTATTTTTCGCCAAATTTTACTTCCCAATAAACTTATGGCATCAGTTTCATTTCCCAAATGAAACTTTAGCAAGTTTTCATTTCGCATTTTATTCATTTGGTCAAATTATCATTTCGCATAATTTTACTGCGTCAAGTTTTATTAAGACAAACGTTTATTATGCTAACGTTTTATTTTGGCAAGTGTTATATAGCAAATAATTGTTTGATTAAATTTATATTTCGCATTTTGTTTGTTAGGTCAGTACACATAAGCAAAAATAGGTTCGAAGATCCTGAAACTTCGGTTGTTAGTTCTTTTTTTTATATAAAAGCGAAAAAAAATATTTCACTAAAAAACTTAGTTTTGTGTCAAACTTAAACAAGGTTGGTGCATGGAAAAGTCATAGGTACCCTACATTATGATATGGCAAAACGTGGGATACCGCCGTTTTTGCCAAACGATACTTTTGACTGAATAATGCTTGGTAAAATGAATTTTGACCAAGTATTTATTTGGTAAACAATAACTTGCCATAATAACTTTTGCTAACTGTTTATTTGCTTTAAGTTGTTTTGAGAAATGTTTTTTTGCCAAGTGATAATTTGCGGAAAATAGTTTGGGAAGTAATACTTTGGGAAACGATTTTTGGCAATACATTAGTAAACCCGTGTAGTGGTTGTGATCTGTTTTGTACACAACATAAAATAAAATAAATTGCCAGTCCACGGTGGGCACGCGTGGTGATTAAACCCATACTATATCTCTGAGAGAAGGCCTGTGCCCTGCAGTGGGACGTACCTATATAGGCTACATTAAAAAAAAAAAACAATAATGCGCGATTGGACGGTTACGACGATATCACTATTTTTTCAAACAACCCCCGGCCGAGGTAAATGTATGAAACTAGAAATATAATTAGTAATTCTTTTGTATGGGTCTGTTTCATGGAACTACAATAATTCATGATTTACCACGACAATTCGACGTACATCGCAAAGTCGATTATAACCTACAGATTCACAAGTAGGAAAACTCTGCTACACAATGTGCCTCGAATTGTAGTTTTATTAAATTCGGCACAGGTTGTGCAATAAAGTACCGTATTCCCTATGTAGAAGAAGAAGAAGAAGAAAGACATTTGTTATACCAACAAGATACATCACAGAAACAAAATAAGCAGATAAGTAACATAATATGCACAACAACAGAAAGAAAACTAAATATACAACAGACAAAACGAATAAATAAAACAGGACCATAGATGTAGCCTGTGGTACCTATATCTACGTTGCCACAAAAGGCAGATGTCATTTCGTTACGGTTTTCTTCCAGGGCCTAGATACAGTTAATGGCTTGTAGTACAATGGGAACCTCATGAATCGCAACTTTATTTCTACGCGCGCACACCTTGACTATAATAATATACACCTAAACAGAATCGAGACCCAGAGTGAAACCACATAAAACCGTCCAATATCTTGTGGCACCGATTTTGGCACTGAGAGCGTAGCAGCTGGTGGGAAACTCAAAAATTAATTATAAAGCGTTAAACTTACTGAAACTTTAGAGACAGAAACTGAAGGCCTATTCTGAGATAGGATAAAATTTACTGTGCTTTCTTTAGTAACTGATGAAAAGTGTCAAACAAGAATCCTGCTAGGGCGCTGCGAGTAGCTACAAAATGTGTTAACACATTTAACTTCACAAAATTATTAAATAAATGCTCTAAACTGTATCGCAAGTTCTCTAAACAAGCGTCGAGAGTATAAACGCTAAGGTTATCACGTGATCCGCCTGAAAAGCCCTTAGACCGCCACCGAATTTTCACGGCTAAGTGTGGAATGGACAATAAAGTGCCCCGTGTAGGTCAACAGGCCAATATGTCTGCTGGAAGTGGCCTAACGACGCGCAACGTGGCCCAAGCTTGTTAGTCCGGAGCTCCATCACAATGTCACACATGTCGTTACTGTAATGGCGTCGTTTCCGCTTCCGAAGCTCCAAATGTCAAGATCCTAGGTGCTAACCTGGGGTGTTTGTAGGAAAAACGTTAGAAGATGGCTTGATCTTAGTGTTAAAGCGTTTATTGTAAGCAAGAAGAAGCGGTGGTAGCCTAGTGGGTAGAACATTGGACTCGGAAGCGGGAGACCCAGGTTCGATTCCCAGTGCGGGCATGTACCTATGACTTAAGTTATGTACATTTGTGAAGTTATAGTAGCAATACCACTCACTAACGGTGAAGGAAAACATCGTGAGGAAACCTGGGTGTCTGAGCTATTCACATACCTCAGCGCTTGAAATCGCCAATCCGCGTTGGGCACGCGTGGTGATTAAGCCCATACTCTCTCTCTGAGAGAAGTCCTGTGCCCTACAGTGGGACGTATATAGGCTGCTTATGAATGAGAAGACACGCTTATGTGTCTGTCGTTCCTGGATTTTTTCTCTCATACCCCATTCTCAAAGAATTAAAAGAGTGGAAAATCTGCAAGAAATAATTTTACAGAACCCAAAACATCGCAGACTCGATAAATACTTTGCACCCGTAACATTAAACCTTCGGCAGCAAATGCATCGCAGCCTACAAAGTGGGATAATTATATTTCTGATGCGAAAGTTTTGATGGTTGGATGTTTCTAACTTAATCACGGCAGAATGGCTGAACGTATGTGCATGAAATTTGGCAAAGAGGTCTTCAGATTATACTCTGGAATAGCGCACAGCCTTTTTATCCCGGACAAATAGACTTAAAAATTTCCACGCGAACGAAGTCACGAGCAACAGCTAGTAAAAATTCAAGCATTTAGGCCGACTTCCACCACTTCTTAAATGTCACTTAAGTCGCCACTTAAATCGACTTTTGTACGAAGAATTTTGTTTAATTTAAGAAAGTGGTGCAAGTCGGCCGTAATGTATTGTTTCATTCAGTTCAGGTTCAGGGCCATTAGCTAGAGTCCTACTCACACTTAGCTGATTTCTGTTATTGGTTGTTATAATATTGGACTGCACTAGAATCACAAGAAGTTTGACACTTGCATGTGTATAACCGATCTTACGAATGAAAAAAAAAAACAATAAAAAATCCGGTAACAAAAATAACAACACTATTCTCATTGAATAATTCAATGCCATTTTGTTGAAATTGTCTGTTGTCAATTTCGAAATTGAAATTTGTCTTTCACGGTTCGAGAGACTTTAAAGGTAAGACTGACAGACACACAGCGTAGGTATAAATAATACCTAATATAACCCTGGCTGGAACCCTTCGAGTACGGAACCCTAAAAAGAAAGTTGCGATCGGATACGGTACAACGTATTTGTCAATCTACAATCTAATTACTACAGTAGAGTTGCGTAACAGAACAATAGATTAGGTACGGTCTGGGCCAGGCGAAAGACAGAATGAAAGGTACCGAAGCTTGTTGTCAGTTGCTGGTTCAAATCCACTGCAAAGTGCTACTCGCAGAGTGAAAATACTTCGAAAAGTTGTTCACAGGTGTAACTCATTAACTTAATTCCAGAATTACTTACTCAAATTTTTGTTTTAGGTCTAACTCAATTTTTTAGGTCCTCGTCCACGAAGTTAACGTCGAACTGGTCTTATTTTTTAATAATTGTCTTAGTATTTTTTATCTGAATCTCAGAATGAAGCTAACGATCGCGAACACGGTTCAGATTTCCAATAAGCACTTACCTATATTAAGCGCATCAAATCCTAAATCCAATCGTCTCATGTCAAATTCCATACTAAATAAGAAATTACAGCGGCACCCACACTAGGAGACCCCATATCGTGGGTGCCAGTTTTACAATACTAGAGGTAATTTCTATCTCAAACGTCATTATACCGATAGGATTTGATGTGCATAATTAGGTCTCAGGATTGGTTGACGGCCCTGTTCAGTGAGCCGATTGGCTCGCTGAACTTACTCGACCGCTCATATTCGTTCGTTCGGTCAGTCCTGTGGCCTAATTTTGCGAATCAAATCCTGTCGGATTCCTGACGTTTCCAACAGCATTTTAATCCTGCTGGAATCCTGAATTTGAAAGACTTTAATTCTTTAGGGTATTCTTTAGGATTTGGTGCGCATAATATAGGGGCTATACCCAGCGTCACGCGAAGTCACGGTTGCAGCTGGTTCACTGTCTCAATTAGAGGTCGCATGAAGCTTCTGTCTTTATTTATGCCCAGCCCGGATTTTTGTGACCGAGCTTAAGCACGAATTGTCGTTAACTGACTTGTCATGACGCTAATCATCAGTCGGCTCAAATAGAAGAATCGCGCCGCTTGATCTAGGCTTAGCTGGAAGTGTCCGATGTGGCATCAATTATGGTTAACTGTCGTGTATAGATAGGAGCTACAATAATGGATAGATTAGGAGTTTTATGGACTAGCTTTTAGAACTAAAAAGGGTAAGGTACTTATTTGTACTGTATTTTTCAATGGCTCGTTAGCTCTCACATAGCTATAGATTAGATTAGATTAGATTACAAAATTCTTTGTTGCACAATAAGCATATTTTTACAAAGGCCAGCTTAATTCCTCTTCCAGCTATATATTTATAGCTATAGTTATAAATTTGACGGGTGTATTGTTATCGATCTTATTCTGCTCTTTTTTATTTTCTCTTGATCGTATTGGGCTCACTTTTTGTAGATTGACAATTGTTTTTAAATTAAACTAGGGAAAGTAAGAGTAACATTTGATCTATTGCATCTGTAAATAATCAAAGTTAAGTATAAAGTTGTACTACTATAAAGTATACAATTCCGTATGGCGCCGGATTAAGAATAGCGTCACTCGATTTCCTTCCGTGGATGTCGTAGAAGGTAGTCGCATGAAGGAAATAAATTACCAGGAGACGGGCACCAGCGTCTTCCTGAGATTCCAACTGCATACTGCGATCACCAACTCGCCTGCCATGCGTGGCAATTATGGCAAAACCCCTCATGGTTATGAAAACCACGAGGGAGGCCTGTGCCCTGCAGTGGGAGTCAAGTGGTGATGATGATGATGATTACTATAAAATAAAGTTGACAATAAATTAAGGCATGCACTCTACCTAGTTACAATTACGGGTGGTTGCAAAAAATACAAAACAAAAATGTAAACTCTGCGGGTAAGACCGAAACCGTCTTTCGGAGCTAACATCTCTAACATTTAAGAAAGATTTAGTTTGAAAAATGTAAAAGTTTGACTTAAGCGCATGCCCTATGATTAGATTGAAGATTTTTCATTGTTCATTTAAGGCTGTTTTTACGTCGAGCATGCTGTCTCGCTTGCGCAATTTAACATTTTTAGTGATTGTAATAAAATGAGTAGGTATACTTTGGATAGAAGTGATCTGAGTGTTTGATAGATAATACAATTACCGACATTCAAGACATATTTTTCTTATCTTATATTGTACCCAGTTTTTGATTGTGAAAATGCGATTAAAAAATTGATAGTTTCAAAAACAACTTTTCTTTATTAAAAACTACTTTATATAGCAAAATAAAAATGTATTTAAAATTTCTGTAATTTAACTAGGTATCTATCAAACCCTCAGACCAACTTTTTCAAAAGTATACTAATTTTATTACAATTACAAAATGTGTTACATTGTGCGAGAAAGATAGCGTGCCCGACGTAACAGCAGCCTTAAAGCAGTGGCGTAGCATAGGTCACTAGTACCCGGTGCGGATTCCAATTTTGCCGCCTTCTTATTTTTGTAATCCATGTACCGTTTAAAAAAATTTTTTTAAATCTTTTTACTCGCTAAATTTGTGAATATATCCAATGAAACGGTCATCGGTACTCGTTGAATCGTTATTTTCGGTAAGCAAAAAATGCTGTCGATTGCCTCCAAGGTGTAATTCGTGTTGCAACAATGTACGCGTAACGCGTATCTTCGCTGTTTTTTTTACCAGTAGCTTTTAGCTCAAAAGGCCGTTTACCAACTATTATATTAATATATACTGCCTAAGTATTCATCAAAGGATTTATACTGCAAACTAGATACGCAGAATATCAATATGTACGTAGTTTCATACGAGAAGCCGCGAAATCGACAAATTGGGGCAAAATCCGCAAGCTTGTTTTTATATCTTGCTTTTTACTCAAAGTCATCAATGCCTGTGAAACGACGGTCTGTCATTACCGTATTACGGTGAAGTACAAAGAATGCGTAAGGAGACATATTTATTTAAAATAACATTGAAACGAAATAAGTTTCCCAAATAATAGTTATTGAGAAACCTTGCGCTTGCATCACCCATGCATAGAACCTGCATAGGTACCTGGGTATTTGGTAACATAAAAAAAAAGACAAAAAAAACACTGAAAGAAAATTTTTTATTTTTTTATTTTAATTTTTTTTTCTAACTGCCACCTCCGCAGCGCCGCCCCCGGCAAAGTGCCGCCCGGTGCGGACCGCACCCTCCGCCCCCCCCCATGCTACGCCACTGCCTTAAAGTAAATCTATTGAATAGAACCTCTAGGCGATTTAGGACAAGTCGGTTTTGTGCCTGCGCTGGAGTATATTATTGGCTCACAGAACCGTTCCTCCGCATTCGTTCGTCTCCGTCTATCCACCGCAACTCCAACATTTCCCAACTAATGCTTTGGTCACACACAGCGACTAGTCGCTGCAAGGGCACTCGCCGCAAATACTAGTCGCAGCGACAATTGGCTGCTTCCTTGTCACACACAGCGAGTTCTACGCGAGAATTTCTACCGTCAGCGTCAGTGCGCATTCGCAGCGACTAAAATTGAACATGCTCAATTCTAGGTAGTCGCGGCGACTTCAACTCGCGGCGAGTGAATCCGCAGCGATTAGCCTATCACACGCAGCGACTAGTCTAGTCGCTGCGAGTGCACTCGCCGCGAATACTAGTCGCAGGGACCACAGCGACAATTCGCTGCTTCCTTATCGCTCACAGCGAGTTCTACGCGAGAATTTCAACCGTCAGTGCGCATTCGCAGCGACTAAAATTGAACATGCTCAATTCTAGTCGCGGCGACTTCAACTCGCGGCAAGTGAATCTACTCGCAGCGATTAGCCTGTCACACACAGCGAATACTCGCGGCGAGTAAGCACTCGCAGCGATTAGTCGCTGTGTGTGACCGAAGCATAAATGTAGAGTTTTATCGCCCAGCCCGGCCTATCAGTTACCTACACACACGTTGTCACTTTCGAACGGAGCGTGAGTCACGACACGAGCCTGACGCCTCCTGCCCCTATCACCGATTGTCGGCAGCGCTCTGACATTGCTAACTGGTCGTAGCCATCGGAAATTGTAGACCAGGCTGCGTTTCATAAAACTACAATTCATAGTACGATTCGATGTACATTGCAAGGCCGTTTAACACACAGATTAACATACAGGAAGATTCAGCTACAAGACGCAGGCCAGGGCCGCGTTTCATGAAACTACAATTTATATATATTTTTTATGACAATTCGATTTATATTAGCCGAGTCATTTCTACTTGTTATACTGTCTATTAATCGACTTTGCATTATACATACTACAATTGTCATAGTAAACCATGAATTGTAGTTCTATGAAATAGGGCAGGGTGCTACTACATAACTTGACAAGTGTATGGACTCCTCCGATTTGACTTACTCATCATCATCATCACCATCAGCCATTTGACGCCACTGCAGGACATAGGCCACCCTCATAGTTTTCTAAGCCTCCCGGTCTTGTGCCGCCCGCATCCAGCGACCCCGTACCACTGTAACCAGGTCGTCAGACCATCTGGTGGGAGGCCTACCTACGCTGTGTCGTCCGGTCCGCGATCGCCAGGTCAGAACTTTTCCGCCCCAACGGCCATCAGTTCTCCGAGCTATGTGCCCCGCCGACTACCACTTCAACTAAGGAATTCTTGCTATATTAGTAACTCGGGTTCTTCTGCGGATGCCCTCATTCCTGATTCGATCACGCAGTGAAACTCCTAACATAGCTCTCTTCATTGTTCGTTGGGCGATCTTGAGCCCTCTTATTAAGCCCATAGTCAGTGACCAGGTCTCACATCCATAAGTCATGACTGGCAACACACATTGGTCATACACCTTTCTCTTGAGACACTGAGTATTAACCTATTCCGAACTGTCAAATACGTACAATATTTTGACACTTCGGAATCGTCAAAATGGATAACGCAATATAATGGACAGTTACAGAATGGGAATGGCTGCGGGCCCATTTCCTAATGAAATTGGCCATAGTGGTGTATGGCTGACTCACACAATTGACAAATTAATAATAGTAATAATAACTTCCGCACAACACAATCACTTGTCCTGGTCCCAAACTAGGATACCCTGTGCTATGGTAACCAGCCAAGGTCATCCACAAACTTGAAATAGAAAATTGAAAAAAGTTTGGCGTGTAGGCCATTTTCAGATAAAAAATATCTCAGTTTTTTTTATTTGAAGGTGGCAAATACGCCCCACTGCAGATTACAGGCCTTCTCTTTTAATATGGCGTGCCCACCGCGCATTCACGGTTTCAAACATTGTAACCGTATTTGTATTTTGAGTCTAGGTCTAAAGGACATTGTGTTTCAGTCCTTCAGGCTGAGTGAAATTCAATAACCGGCCAAATTCGATCACGGTTACGATTTCCTTTTAAAAGGCGCGCTTGTCTCGGAAAACTCCGAGTTATCAAACTTTCGTAATCTACGCCTCCTTTACGAAGCGTGCAAAATAACGCGCACCCTGTAAATAATCCGCGACCAAATTTTATCTTTGACTTCATAATCATGACGACGGTCTGCCCGAAAATGTGTTCTAAAACTTCGCAAATAAGGTTCGATTTGCCACTCGGTGCAGCGCCGGCATTGGGGAAAAGTACTTAATGTTTTCAATTCTGTATAATCGGTTTAGAATTTCCAGAGTTTTGCTTCGGTAATAGGATTGGCCGAACTCGCCGACGACGGCCCAGAGCAGCGATTTTCCATTGGTCTCTACGGAGCTAGGCAGTTCGAATCGGTTGCTTGTATAACAATCAATTATTTTCACAATTGATATCAGCTTTTCTACTCTGATTGGCTGAAAAGGAACTTGTAAGGATGCTCAGTAGTTTCCATACCAACAAACACGAGTACTTCGCCTCCTACACAGGCACCGTAAACACTCCAATTCTAATAAAGATGAGTACCAACTCGTAAACGGAGCGTGCGTGTGTAATACGCATTCCTTGCAGGTATAATAGGCGACGCGTTTCCTTCCTGCGTATTTTTTTATAAACTTCCGCCCACTTCGTATATCTTTTAATATTGCACGGGGGAGCAGATGTTGAAAACCTTTTTACCTATTTGGAGCCGCTCATGTATCACGGAGGAGGGTTCTAATGTGTTCGCGACAGACGCACACGTTCCCGGTGAAGCGGTTGAGAGCATCTGACGGATTCTTCGCAAGTGCAATTATGTCCCATGCCTGCCAAAGAGCAATTAACTTTGGTAAGTTGCCGACGACTTTGTACGTCAGACAAGTAGAGTTCTCCCTTATTACTTTCAACACCACTCGTGATGATGTAAAACTTTAATAGAAGGGATCAGGGTTTACCGTTATTCTGTGCACGTCGGAAAGCAAGATCTCTGTCTAAAGCACGTCTAAATAATATTTGGTCCATATCGCGTGCCCCGACTTCTAGTCGTAACACTTTATTTTGAGCGCGGATTTTTGCCGTAACGGAGGATGCTAGGACTTGTGTACTATCGGAACTTCCGAGATATTTCTCCCCCGAACCCTATCGCAGTTTGTGTCACCTTCGGGTGAAAATATTGTTATCGATTGCAGCGGAGAAGCGGAAATATCCCGAGGAAAGTTCAAAGGGAGACATACATAGCTATTGGCCGTTCGTTCACCTTGCCTGCATTTTATAACTCCTCTCAAATGTGTTAGCTTAAACCGCGCAGAGGTGGCGTTATTTGCAATATAGAAGTTCAGCAAGTAACTTTATAACAGAATAGAATTTTGGGCAGAACGTGGAAGAAACTCTTAAGCGAAACTTCTCTCGAAACAAGCAATTTGTTCCTCTCACTTTACCCTTTAGTCAAACTCATACCAGCCCCAACTTAATTAGTGCAGACATTTTTGTAAAGCAAGACAATTTATGGTGACGGCCGCGCCGCCCGCCGAAAGTCATGGCCGTTATAACCCAGCCCGGGCAAATTGCTATTTGTAACGTATGGAAGGGCGAGGGAATAGATGCTTTCCCTTCTTGACCGGATTGAGTTACCGGCGACCAGCCGTCTAGTGTTGACCGCACCCGTTTATCGATTTTGGGAGAGCCCTCCTGAATTTGAATTTCGAATCACATTGCCTTCCCAGCGGAGTTCATAAAGTTTGACCTTATCATCAAACTATGATTCCTGAAACTTCTCTCCATGGCTGGGTAAGTAAAGAGCAAACCACAGTTTGTTAAGAAGGAACATATTCTAAACGACTTCGTTTTACTTCACTTCCTTTTTCAAGGTTTGGTTGGACGCAAAAGTAAACCTCCATCTGTGTATTTACCTATTTACAAAATATTTCGGTAGCTTACAGAATTTTATCTTCTGGGTAATTTTCTGGCTAGACCAACATACGGTGTCTTTCACGTTATAGCGGTCAATGATTTATCAGTTAGCGATGGTACGAATAGATTGCTCCTTATTAAGAACTGGACCAATTGTTCGGCTTGAGAGTCGATAAAGGAAAGGTCAGATGAATTGACTTGTATCGGAACTGTTCGCCTTCTTGTTATTTTTTGTATGCTTTTCGATGAATGGAGAGGATTGTAATTATTATGTTTGAAAGGACCTTGAGTTTTTTTCAATCTTTCAATTATGTTTTAGGCCTTGCTCGTTTTTCCTTCTTCTTTTTCTTCGGTCCTTTAACTCCTAGGGGAGCATAGGGCATCAACCACAGATATCTACTTCTGACGGTCGTTCGCGGCAGCTAATTCAGGCCAGCTAATACCTTCCGCCCAAAGCGTCGGATTAAAAGGCGAATCCGAGGCGAAGCAATCCTGAAGGCGTCATTCCATTTTCTTCCGTGGATGTCGCAGAAGGCGACTAATTAAATACATTACCAGGAGACGGGCACCAGCGTTTTCCTGAGATTCCAACTGCATACTGCGATCGCCAACCCGCCTACCAAGCGTGGCGATTATGACAAAATCCCCTCATGGTTAGGAAACCCATGAGGTAGGCCTATGTCGTGCAGTGGGCGTCAAATGGCTGATGATGATGATCATGAATGCCAATCGACTTGGCTTCTTGGGCTATAGATCTTTTCCAGGTGATCCTCGCCCCCTCTTTCGGTTGCCCAAGGGGGTGTACGTGAGGGCCTGTCTGGTCAATCTCTTGTCTCGGCGTAGTGTGTGGCCTATCCAGCGCCATTTTCTATGCAGGATTTTTAGATGGACAGGTATCTGATTGGTAGACTTCCAGAGGTCCTCACTCCGAATTGTTTGTGGCCAGAATATCGCCAGCATCTGTCTGAGATATTTGTTGATGAATACTTGGAGCCTGTGTGAGCTATCTGACCGAACGAACCAGGTCTCGCAGCCGTACAAAAGGACCGATTTTACGTTGGAGTTCAAGACTCGGATCTTCGTTCGACACGAGAGCTGCCCTGATCGCCAAAAGTTTTTGAGTTGGGGAAAAGCCAGCTCTAGTCTTATTTATGCGGGTTTTTTTTTAGTTCGCCTTCAATTGACACGTTTCATCACTACTTTATCAAAATTAAGCAATAACGTCCTAATGAGGCACTCAATAGGCTATAACATGCTTAATGAATCTTCACTATTAGTGAATTACAAGTTAATTACCTTATGAATATTTCCTTGTGAACTTAAACATTAAGAAAATATTAAGAGTGCAAGGTGTAAGCATACAGTTGTTAAATTAAAATACCAATAAAGTTGGTTATATCAACATCGCAAAACAGAACTCATTGTTGTTTGTCCTTGCAACGAACAACTGTTTGTTTCTCGTATCGGGTATAACAGAAAAAGGACTTCACACTTTTATTTTAGGTCCACAGTTGGAATATTTCAAGAAAGTGAGTAGAAACATTGACTCGAAAAAAATTGTGCTGTTTCTATTGTTTGTATTACTATCGTATAGGAGAGTGTACGAATGATCAATCTCCAGACTGTTGTAGATCTTAATCATTCAATTCTGAACTGAACATGACAAAACTCTTCAAGCTTATCCTTAACGTATTACTTCCCGGTTGTCGTGTCGTCAGCACATTCCGCTCGCGACAGGTGTTTTTCCGTGAAGAGTGATGGGACGGCCCTGCATAAACGGCCAACCGTGTTTTTGGCCACTGAATTATATATCACAGGCTTATTACGTGCTCAGAAGGTGCGGAATACAGAGCCTCGGAAAGGTAAGTAATAGCTGCTCAAATCCATTTGGTTTAAATGCCTTAGCGGTTTGGACTGAGCTCTGTGTCAGCCTACGTCTAAAGATTTATCCCAGATACTAGAGCGACGACTGGGTATATTCTGGCCATAAACAATTTGGACTCAGGAACTCTGGAAGTGTAATGTAAATTTTTAAAGATTCCTTTTTTGAACATGTGGTAGCTGCCCGTTGCAGTTTGATTTTGGATAGAAGAGAAATCTTTACATTTTTTTAGGGGACAACTCGCTAGTAATCAGATAGGATGTTAAAAAGATAAAATGTAACATATTAAAATCTCGTGTTTGTTATCCAACTCCTCCGAAACGGCTTCACCCATGTTTATAATTTTTTTTGTCTATATTTGGTTTTATAGTTTTCTGCTATATCGTGCTTGATTCAGTTAGGGTCGTGACAGTACTAATCGTACACCTGCATATCCACAAATAATGGATAGAAAAATTAAATGGCGTTGGATAAGCCACAGTCAACGTCGGGGCAACAAATCCCTAACCAAATAAGTCCTCACAGAAACTCCAATGGGCAATCGAAACAGGCGGCGGCTAAGGATCACTTGCAAAAGATCCATAGCCCAATATTGCAAGTCGATCAACACTGAAATTGAACTGACTGAAACCGAACGGCCTGAACTGAAAGCTACCGCGTACGGTTAGTTAGAAGTGGAAATCTTGTTTAAGGCCCTACCTTCCCTTAGAAGTTAAAGGACCGACGATGAGCGATGAAGACTAGGGCGACGACTACTGCTGCGTGTTAATGTATGAAAAATCTGATACCTAAGTTCTACAGCGAAAGTAATGTCTGATTCAGTATGCTTATTTTACGGTACGAGATTCCAAATTCGGCTCTTATTGTTAGATGATATACCACGAAACCTAAACCTTATAGTAGTAAATTTAAATTTCATAATATTACTCATATTGGATAAAAAACAACGCAGGCAGAAACAAAGCCGCAGTAATAAAACACAGTATAACACTTTCTGCGCAGTCAGCGAGAAAGACCTTTTAAAATAAATCTTCAAATACATGCAGAGCTCTTAAACAATGGCCGTACAGTCATATTTGCTGTTGGATTAACGTGTTTGTGTTTCTCGTGTGATCCCGCGGCGCTGCGCTTGGGTATCCATGGGTAAATAACGCTTTTCACAATGTCGATGTTTTATCGTTGGGTGTAATTGAATTTGCAAATTATGCAGAGCGAGGGGTAAGCTAAAGAACTGCTTGCAATCGCCGTGATTCGTGATATTCTGTATACTGAAACAGAATTGTTCAATTGAAACCTTTAGGTAGTATTTTGAATTAGGACAATGAAACAACCGTCCAAGTGCGAGTCGGACTTGCACGCCGAGGATTTCATACCACCACATAATACACTTTAGTAAAAGTGTGAAAGTGAAATTGTCTTTATTCTTAATTTATAGAATCTTAAAAAAAACCGGCCAAGTGCGCAGCGTAGGTGTCCGTAGAAACAGCGTTTTCTACCTGTTTTACACAACTAACAACTTCTTTAGTAATTGTCAATGGAATTCGAACAAAGTTTTCCTTTTATAAGTTGGTCGTTTATTACTCGCTAGCTTGTAGAGCCTACTTGGCCGTGATAGTTTTCCTTTTAAATTTAAGTTCATTACATGTGCTACTGTCCTAATTTTTTTCACGAGAGGGGGGAAAGGATACTCTGACAGAAAATTGCGCTATGAAGCTAGATTTCGCAAACGGAACCCTCAATCGAAAAATGGTCTTCCTATACCCACAATATTTTCCTCATTTAGGTAGAGGGGAAGTACCCAGAAAGAATTTATTTGCGAGATTTTATTTTTCTGTTTTATCGGCGTAATAAATATGTACTTACATCTATGCCAAATTTTAGCTCTCTAGTAATTATCGTGTCTGTGCTAAGCTGCGGACAGACAGAGACGGACGGACATGGCGAAACTATAAGGGAAACTATTGTTGATTACGGAACCCTATGTAATAAATTTGGTTCATGACCAGCCTGAAGTCGTCAGGGAACATGCTCCACTGCCGACGCAGATTTCAGCATATGAGTTAGATGTTAGGTTAAGATATATAAAATAATAGCAACAAAGTCGCTGGGTCGCTTCCTCAGGTCACTTCGAATACATTTTACATGTAATTTCTATCATTCAGTACTGGATCCGGACTTCGGCAGGCTCACGGTTTTTATTATATTTTGTTGTTTACTAGAGAAGCCTATAAAGAATGTACTATAATCACATCATGCTCGACACCTATGCGTTTTTTTGCGATACCTAGAGCGAAAACTCAGAAAGTAAAACAAGTTGGTGCTTTACTTGTATGGGGACTCCTCTTTTACTTTTGGATATCTTGGCGAAATCAGACGGTCCAATTCCTGTTCATTTCTATTATTATTCTACATGTTTCACTTGGAACGAAACAGCTAAACAGAATAAATGCCAGATGAATGCCGGATTAGTAAATCCAACAACAGTGAATCGTTCCATTTGGCATCTTTAAAGACTGAAATTAGCAAGATTTTCTATCTCGGCTAAAGCGGCCGATTATCACAATTGCGAAATAAACTCTACATACCCATAACTCATCTCTCTAACAATCATACTTCACACCTGACAGGCTTCCGCAGATATTGCCTTGCACACGCAAAGTGCAGCTGACTATCTTGCAGTTGTAGACTATGTCGCCTTTCTCGGGTAAGTCCAGTGTCTACTCTGTAGACAAAGTTGACAAAGACTTGCTCATGTTAGCTATGTCGAGTCTGAGGTATGAAGATGCTTTTTCTAACCACTTTTGGGTCCCCCTCCCTTCTAATTATGACAAATAAGTCTTATTTCTACAAAACACCTTGGCTCATATCGCCTTGTATTAAATACTCAATCTACTTTTAAAATTAATGTGACTCTTTTTCCGCAAAATTTAGGTAGTATCAACAAACTGGACTAACTATTTCAGTTTCAGCTGCTTTCCACATTTTTTACATAACATAAACTCAAGCCTGCATCCCAGAGGGGTAGGCAGAGACCAGGGACCGCCACTTGCTACAATCCTGACAGATCACTTTCGCTTCCTCAACATTCACTAGTCGTTGCATGCACGCACGCCGGTTTCGGGTACTTTTTATCTTGCCCTTTGCTAATACATCCCCTATTTGGTCGAAGTATGTCCGTCTGGGTCGTCCCTTACCGGCCCTTCCACCCTCATTCGCTCGATATATTTGTTTATATCCAAATTTTTTAAAGTTACTAAAATGGATAAGGAAATACTTCCCCTGATAAGGTACATAAGAATTTCATAAATTGGAAAAACAGAAAGGATAGATTTGCTAAGCAACCGAGTGCTCCCAAGTCATCCTTCTGCTCAAGCTCCTACTTCACACCAGCAACTAGTTTTAGCGATAACAAAATTATCGCTTGACTATCGACATCGCATGACGCTACAAGATAGGTATTTATCGACTCACTGACGCCTGAAGAGACTGTTTACCCTAAGGGTCAAAACAGGGCCTGATTCTACTAAACACGTAGTCCAGAATCATAATGCGCAGCCACTTGCTGAGAAGGAAAACATCGTGAGGAAAACCAGGTGTCTGAGATATTATCTTTGCGCCTGAAATCGCAAATTCGCGGTGGTCACGGGTGGTGATTATGATACCCTATCTCTGAGAGAAGGCCTGTGCCCTGCAGTGGGACGTCTGAGAATACCTGCTGCTTATGTTAGTCTTACGTTATGTACACTTTATGGCACACACACCTAACATACATAAGAAACATAAGAAATAATAATATTCTTTTTGTTGCACTAGCCCGTGCTGAGGACAATTTTAAAAACCTATTTAGAGGTTAAGAATTTCACCCATGCCTGGACTTGAACCCGCGACCTCTGGCTAACCGTGCCAGCACTCTCCCAACTGAGCTAATGGGCAAGTGAAGGCATCAGAGAAGTTTCCGGCCTCTTTACAAACTTCTCTGTATTACGTACAGGCAGCGACATCTGGCCGAAGCAAGCAGAGGTCGCGGGTTCAAGTCCCGGCATGGGTGGAAATTTAGCCTCTAAATAGGTTTTTATTAGAAACTAGCTGTGCCCGCGACTCCGTTCGCGTACATTTCGATTTTTACGAAGCAGCATTTGTATGGATGCCACGTCTTATCATAACTGGAGCTAGAATTTAAATAGCCTATCCTGTGTCCCAGATGTCTATATGTTTTTATACCAAATTTCATCAAATTCGGATAATTGTTTTAAGAGTTATGGAGGAACATACATACATACATACACACATACAGAAAAAAATTCTAAAAATCGTGAAATTAGTTTCAGTATCATATATTGAGCCTATAAACACAATATCTCTGAAAACAAACTAACTTACTCCATGACCGACCCTTACAGATTTATTATTAGTATAGATAATAGTTTAGTAGTAGTAATGGACTTGAGAGCCCGCTCTTTCATTTCCATGAGAGGTAATCTGGAAATCCTAAGAAGATAAAACTCTTAAACAGGAATTCCAGGACTCAGAAGCACAAGTGTTAGATTAGAAACAGATTTCTCATTATTTGAATGTTACGTTATGGGTTTACTAAGTTTATTTTAATGTTTGGTCTTCCGTGCCTGGCTTAGAAATAATCACAACGGTAAAATATTCTCAGTGTGCATTAAAGAACGAAGTTCCAAGTATAACTTGTTTATGGTACTTGTACCCGTAGGTACCTACTTATTTAATTTTTCATGTCGAATACCAAATGATTTTAAGTGCACTTTAACCACTGCTGTTCTGCGATTTATTTCCAGTTTTTAATTTCCGCAGAACGGTTTCAATATTCAAGTAATATTTTACTACATGACGCTCAGGGAACGTCTCCCGTCGCCCACTATGGGAGCCCTGACATTCCGCATCGCAGAAGCCCGTATGGTCACGGGCGGATTCCTCAGCGCTACGTTTGAACGACAATCTGAGACGGCATTGTGGAACTGCTTGTGCGACAGAAGCATTACTCGGACGTTGCCTATGCGAATGATTCCTAAATGTTCCTTTTTAATTTGCTCAGTAAGAAAGTAACAAAATTTTAAGTTTTCACGTGCCTCACTACTTAATATTGACGTCTCAGCTAAGGCCTGCGCCCCGTGGGAGTTGGCTAAATGTCTATACACTTTACAACGGGCCGGCAACGTGCGTGGCGGTACGATTTCAATCTTAAACCATTTTTAGGGTTCCGTACCCAAAGGGTAAAAGCCCTATTACTAAGACTTCACTGTCTGTCTGTATGTCTGTCTGTCACCAGGCTGTATCTCATCAACCGTGATAGCTAGACAGTTGACACTTTTACAGATGATGTATTTCTGTTGCTATAACAATAAATACTAAAAACAGAATAAAATAAATATTTAAGGGGGGCATATTCTATACAACAAACGTAATATTTTTGCCGTTTTTTGCTCGATATTAACAACGGCAACAGGCAGACGCTTGAATTATTCAAATGTTGTATAGATACTGGTACGGAACCCTTCGTGCGCGAGTCAGACTCGCTCTTGGCCAGTTTTTCAATAAGTTTAAGGATTATTTTAGATTGAAATAATGCTGCCGCCGTCACGTGGCTGGTCTTTTGTAACGTTGATAGTCCTTAGGTTTAGGCTGCTAATATCTTACAGCATCTAGGACACACTGGAGCAAGTTACGGCTCTAAAAGATGATGATATTTTGAGATCCCAAATATAAAATAGCACATTGTGACCCTAGGACTGAAAGTAACTTATTTAGTCCTGAGACGAGGTTTGGAATAGATAAGTCTTTGAAAATGATTCTCTCTAGAGCTGAAAAGTATTACTATCAACCTGCTTCTTAGGCAACTTCAGAGCCAGTTTCCGACTATGAGTAATGAAAAATATATTTTGACCTTTGACCTCACTGACGCATACAATATAGCAACCATAAAAGCGGATTCTTTTGTCAAATCTCGCATATTTATTCTCAGAGCGCCTGAAATCAAAGGTTATATGATGATTAGTACAATCATCTGTTTCGCTTATTGAATCGCTATCGTGGCGGATCTTAACACAGCCCAAATAGAATTTTAAACCATATGCACTTTATTTTGCACTTCACCTCTTTGTCTCGTCTGGTGGTAAGCGAAGACGGGGTTCTAAGATGTGTGCTTGCCTGATAAATGCCTGTTTCATTTTGATTTAAACAAGATACCTGTGTATGTTCTTCGAATTACAACCAATGAAAATCGCCATGCTCGATTGTGAAGCAGGTCTTCTGTTGTCAACATTTCGCGACCGGGACCACTTCCGAAAAAGGCCATGGCAGCAGCGTCCAGTCCCTGGGCACGACCGCGCCGCAGTTGCGCGCGCGCAGCCCTGCTCGAGGGAGAGGAAAAAAATCGAACGGGAATTCGTAAATGGCAGTGCTTCTAGGCAGGCCTAGCTATGTGGCGTCTCACCGAAGTGCTTGATTTTTATTCCGTTGAGATTTCTGATCCTGTGGAGATTTTGCTGTGGCATTCCTGAAGGTTGGTTGTGCGATTTGATTCGAACTAAAGCAATGTTTTTCTAGAAGTGTACTCCCGTTTCATGTCCAATACCACCCTAAATATAAAAGTAACCTAAGGCCAATTGTATTTCTTTACTTTAGTTTAGAAGTTGGGTACTCGATAGTACATCGACCTTTACATAATGTGTGCACTCGACGCTACCGATTTACGGGCGACTCCAATATGCAACATAATTGAAAAGTTTGAGATGATGTCGCCTGGACTTATTTGTTTTTAAATTATTATATAGAGAGATTTTATTGTCTTGATCTTATGAACTCCTTATCTGGAATTGCCACAGATATCTCAAATGCTTTGAGGGAATTGCCGAAATCTTCCTCAAAACCCAATTAGTTTGTTTCGCGACTTGATCTTTAATTTTTCAGTTTACATTAGCACACTAACGTAAGTTCTAGCTACAGACTAGTTGCGGCATCCTACAGTAGTCTTTATTAAGGTTATTAATTAAGGTTCGTTTGCAAACAATCACAGTCACTCAGTTGGCGTACGATACGACACAAAATACATAGAAGGATAAGTACTTACAGTGCACACTCATTCTTATGGACTCGTGGTCCTTACCCTTGCTTTCTCATACACTAAAAATATTTGTTATCACATACTGCATTATCATGCAATCACTTAAAGTTCCTTCCGTAAGATTCAGGGATTTAATTCGATGCATCTCACCATATATATCTAGGTATATGACCTTTTTCTTGTCCAGATCACACACTTGTTATAAGCCGCTATTTATGTAAGTACGTGTAGATATGTATACTATTCAAGTATGATATATGTAAGCTTATTATTACGTATATGTATGTCTATTAATATTCGTATTTGCACCGACTACCCGTGACTATTTCTCCTTCGGCAAATTCTCCGATATGAGATTGCCTGGAAGAAATTGCTATTAGCAATAAGGCCGCCATTTGTATCTTTTCTTTTGTCATTGCTGTTTGTGTAACATTTTTTCCGGTATACAATAAAGAATATTCTTATCTTATCTTATCTTATAAATAATAAAAGGAAATTACATGATTCGGACGTCAATAAGCTTGCCAGTGTGAAGGAGATTCTAAAAGAGTTTCCAATTTAGACTAGCCATCAACATATATGTATTCGTATTTAAACAGCTACCGGTATTTCCACATTCGCTCTTGTCGACATTTCTTTCATCTCTCCCTTTCTCATCTAAACCTCTCTTAGCTCAGTCAAGTCTGATCCTTTGGTACTTTATCACTCTGTTCCACGAGGTTGTCACGGGACCGCTGATAACCTCTGTTGAAATGTACGATACTTATTGTAATGTCAGTCTTTGGTTGCTTGACTGTATTACTGATTTGTGCAGCGGTATTAAACTGCAGTGATTGTTCATTGAGTCATAATAAAATTATTATTATACTTGGGCCTAGTACGTTACTGATGGATATAACCTATCTATAGCCCTACAGTTACATCTGGCGATATCCCTTTTGATACTAGCACTCGGCCTGAGCAAATTAAGAGTTATCGCAAGTCATTGATATTTTACATACTAATGGCGCAAAAGATTAAGAAATAAATGTAAATTTGTAAGTATTATCGTTGAATTTTAAGTAATTCAATGGTATTACTTACAGGCAGCGACATGTGGCCGAAGTAATTTACATCACTTGCAGCCCCGAGTAGCATTGTCACTTTAGCACACTCTGTCCGAGTGCACTCAGATCGTGATAACCCGGCTTCAGGGATTGTGTTTTTGTCAAACAAGCGTGTCTCTATCGGCTAAAACGTTCTCCCTGCCCGCGTTTCGGATTATCTGTGTCCGTTACCGCTTAAACATTGTAAGGTGTAAGAAAAATGTGTTTTCGGCCAAACAAAAATCTTTAACACTATTTTTTTACTGTATTTTTTCTCTTAAAATATCCATCTGACAGAAAATGCCGGAAACAAACATTATTAAGAAAGTAATTTACCAGTAGTTGTTCCTAAAACAGAGGTCGTGGGTTCGATGCCCACTGGAAGCTGCCGTAATTTATTTGTAAAAATGACCTCAGTCAGGAATACACTCAGAAATACACCCGTATTTCCATGTTTGTGATGTTCTAGCCTCGTTACCGTAGTACGTGATATCCTAGTTTGGGACCAGGACAAGTGATTGTGTTGTGTGGAAGTTATTTATTAATTTATTTTATTTTTTTATATCCATAGTTTTTCAATATTGAACCACTGCGCGACAGTTCGACATTAGCGCAAGTAACAACCGCCACGTAACTTTGGAGCAATTGCGAAATATTTGTGTCAGGGGTCAGCCCCTATATTACGCTCACCAAATCCTGAGCGATTCCAATCGCCTGTCAAATTAGTATGGAACTCAGGATTTGGTGCGCGTAATTAGGCCACAGGAGGTGTGTGTTTTATATCGCACCGACAAAATTAAATGATATCAGTGCGAGCATCACGTAGCGTAGCGGCGCGCTCCTAAGAAGCCGGAAATTATTTCTGCCACATTAGTCAATTATACTTAAGGGTACCTAGCTGTGAGAGATAATGTTACGGCAGAGGTTTTTTTAGGCGGCGCACTTTAAAATGTACGGTGTTATTTATAAAATCATGATACCTTAGGACACTCCACAAACGACGCATAAATAGTCTGTCACAGACAAGGGAAATACCTTAAAACTGAATATTTATACTGCGTTTATGGAGTGTTTTAAGGAGTTGTGTTTTTTCACACAGGCATAGTGCGACAACCTTCACGGTAGATCAACCTTAAATTTTAATTGCAAAGTTCCCCGTATTGTATTAAGTAACTGAGTAAAGTGCATTGATGTGAAGGTTGATGTGCTGACGAATATAATGAATATAATATCGGGTATGTACCTAGGTATTTACTTTTTCATTCAAGTCTGACTCTCGACTCACACTTGCCCGGTCATTCATGCATCAGATCTTCATAGGCTGTTTGAAGACAGCCGATGAAGGACTGATAATGACTCCTTAGGAAAAGCCCCAACTCACGTACTCCCGCCAAAAACAAGGCGTGCGACTGTGTCATCATGTTATTTCGGCGGGAAACAGCGCGCGTCACGTGACGTGCGCGCCCCCTAACAAGTCCCTGCCAAAAAGTGATGTGAACCGGTTCTAAGAAAACCGGTAAAAAACTGGTTTTCAGAAAAACCGATCGAAAAACTTATCGATTATTTTTTGTATAGCAATTTCTACCTATTACATTCTGTAGTGCAATTTGTAGAAAAACACATTGACATTGGCAAAAAAACAAAAAATTATAAAAGGGTTAGGAAAGAAAGTAATTGGAAAATACCGCTGCTACAAATCGACAATCAGTTTACATCACTAAACGCCCCCTAATAGCCAAACGCTCGATATAATTTAAAAAGAAATACGACTGAGCTCGTTCCAGTGCGTTTCGGAGTCATTTTCAGTTGGTGAAACTATTGTTTGAGGATTGCACTTTGTTTAAATGGGTCATGCTCACGCACCGTGTCGTACTAAGTATGTCTAGGTATATAGGGTTATTTCTTGAACAGGCAATTCCTGAATACTCCAGCTGGAGTTTGTGTTTGTGTTTACATAACATAAATTTGTTCCAGCACCAGAATTCTTTTTTGTAAATCTTTCGTATTCTATGAAATTTTTGTGATTTTTCTGCTTTGTAGTGGCGTTTTTTTTGAAGATAATATTTAAAATAATATGTGTTCAATAGAATATACATTCTTCTGTGTAGGAAAATAATTTATTGAATGCTGTGCCATCGATAGAGCCTACTTAGTGCAAGATTCATAATAGTAGATTGTACAACAAGTGCATAAAACGCACCATTTTACTCGACACGTTTATCCATCCGAGCGAGCTTGCGAGCGAGGATAGATATAAAGTCGAGTGTAAAATGGGTTTTATGGACGAGTTGTACACTCTACTTTTCACTTCGATTGCGAGGAAATGAAACAGCAACATGTAAATATAGTAAATGCTAATTTAATTAAAATTGAAAGTTACATTAGAGCAATGAGAAAACATTTTCTTTTTATAACTATGATAAGTTGTTGTTATGGCTTAAATACTATACTGATCTACTAAATTGAAAAATAAACAAATATAAAAAATAATAAATGAGACGAAATACAAATTATAAGTTTATTTCATGAAGTTTTATTGTGTACTTTGGCTGTTGGTATCTTTGCCTTGGTCTTAGAATACGAACGAAACGAAATAAAATAAAGAGGTTGTTGTATGAAGTTAAAGATGTTCGTGTGGCTGTTGCAGCGATTGCCTTGGTCTTCGACGAAGATTTTACTTTATGCTCTAGAGCATAAAAAGCGACTTTATGTCGCCTACGCACGACATAAAGACGAACTTTTAGAGCATGAGAAGTGAAAAATTTATTATGTATACACTGTTTTGTCAAAAAAAAAACTGACACAAACTAACTGTAGTATGTCAGGAATTGCGCATTTTAGAAATAATCCTGTAGAGTCGATAGCACGTCAACAATTAAATCCTTGAACGTTACTCAGTTACATCACGGCGACTTTGCAACGAACCTGTTAAGATAGAGCTGCTGTCGACTGTACCTACAAAGGAAGAAGGTACATGTACTGTGCACCATTTCATTCAGCCTGCGTCTTCGTGCTTCATGATATTCAAGTGAAGTAGGTGCTTAACTTCTTGGTAGAGCTGACTTTACCAATACGTTATGGCTTGATCCTGGCTAAGCAATTGCCAAAATAAGTTCAGATTGTGTACTTGCAGGTTTGTGAATGTCTATATGTTTATGAAATGAAGATTGTAGTTTTCAATTTTAAGTACCTACTAGGTATCATTGGCCACTATCCGCCAACAAACTGCTACGCAGTTCGGCGAATTTTTTTTATATCGCAATGTAGGTACTGGATTACTGAAATAAAAGATAAAAAAAATATAAATAGGTAAACGAAAAGCTACTTCTTATTAAATTTAATTTAAGAATTGGACTCTTCGGTGCAGCATCTTTCACGCGTCCCGGCCACAGGCCTTGTGCCTTCACCAGACTGTAACTATACCAATACTTAATATTATCGCCCATTTTTATGCTGCAGAATCAGCGAAACCAGTCGCAAGATGCACACGCGGCGCGGTGAGAGAAAAAAGGCGTAAAATCCAGCACTCAGAGCACAAACACAAGAGCTTCCCACAATCGCGCTGCAAGCAGGGAGGCGTGTTTAACAGAATTTTCCCTCTCAATCAAATCCCGCACTGCGAAGGCGGCATCGATTTTACAGCCGTTTCTTTTGAGGGGGACACACACTGAACGAATTTCCTGCGCATTGGGCCAGTGCTTTATGTAATATGGTTCGGTTCGTGAGAATGTGTACGATTGAGATCGGTCCCTATCAAATATCTACAGTTATAACGTGACAGAGTGGCGGCCGAGAATCTGTTGATGGTCAGTGGGATGTGCTGACGATGTGATCAAGTCGGCAGACGGTCCGTGCGAATGGCCAGAGACCATGAAAGATGGCGTGATGGGGAAAAAGCCTTGTACCAACCAGTGGCCAGAGTGAAAGTGAACTACATTTATTGCCAAAAACACACTTTGTACATAAATATAGACATAAGCTTACATAATTGAAACTTTTTTCTTTTATAAAAAAAATTACAACATAAAGGTGCTGTTTTCTGGTGTGTACAACAAGGAATATTTTTAGGCTATCTTGTTATATTATTAAAGTTTTTGGCAAATGGACTCATGCTCAGCAATATGCCGCCCGGAGATGCATGCAACACCGGTCGACGCTGATTTTCAGCATGAGCCATTAAGACAAAAAAAAGGTTGACAAAAACTCAATCAGAAACGGCGTCGTAACGCTGGAGTGTTACAAAAGTGTTTATAAGATTTCAGAGGTGGGCTGATGATCTATTATGCTACTTATTCCAACTATTATATCCATAAAACGTCTGTAGTGTATTAATTGAGTTTTGCAATGGGAAATTTTGTGTTAAAAGACCTCGAGAAATTCACCAAAAACTAAATAGCTCAACCGCCATCTTTATGACCTCATAGCCAAACCCAGTCCCCACTTTTTCGAATTAAGAAAAGCAGTTCAAAGATCCTGAGATCATGACCAGAAGTCAGACATCAGAGATCATGACCAGGAGACGACTTTTCTTCTTTTGTAATGAACACCACACTTGGTTGCAAATAAATATTGATTGATTGATTAAAGACAGATCGATGGATTGTGCCAAATATGCAATGCATGCAGAATTGATGAAGCGAAAGAGGATATTAGGACCGTTGCAATTAGTAAACCTCGGTGTGCCTACTGCTTATTAGGGATATAAGCGCGAGTAGTCTACTCTTAGCACAGAATACATAATAGTAGTATTTACTGTAAAAGTTAGCGTAAACAAAAAAGTACTGTGAGGGAAACATCGTCTACAGAAACAACGACTGCTTATCGTTGATCTAGCCGCTAAGCCGCTTAGCTACCAGAACAGAGGTCGAACAGGGTTCGATTCCTACTGGGGGGCGTCGTACATTTGCGCAAATGGCCTCAGTCTAGGTGGATTTTTATGTTTGTGACGTCCTTGCCTGGTTACCACAGCACAGGATATCCTAGGTTGGGAGCAGGTCAAGCGATTGTATTGTGTGGAAGTTATTATTATATCGTGAGGAAACCTGACTGTCTGAAGTGTTCACATACCTCAGCCCGTACAATTGCAAATTCACGGTGGCCACGCGTAGTAATACTCATATTCTCTGTCTTTGAGAGAAGACTTGTGCCCTGCAGCGGGACGTGTACATAAAAAAAACCGGCCAAGTGAGAGTCGGACTCGCACTCGAAGGGTTCCGTACCATTATCTATACAACATAAGACACAAAGATCGAGAAAAACGGCAGAAAATCACATTTGTTGTATGGGAGCCCCCTTAAATATTTATTTTATATTAATTTAATTATTTATTTTTGAGGCGAATATAGAACTAAATATTCTATGAATATTTGAAGCGTCTACCTGTTGCCGTTATTAATATCGAGCAAAAAACGGCAGAAAATTACGTTTGTTGTATGGTAGCCCCCCTTAAATATTTATTTTATTCAGTTTTTAATATTTCTTGGTATAGCGGCAACAGAAATACATCATCTGTAAAAAATTCAACTGCATAGCTATCACGGTTCATGAGATACAGCCTGGTGACAGACAGGCAGATAGACAGAGAGACGGACAGACAGACAGACCGACGGACAGTGAAGTCTTAGTAATAGGATCCCGTTTGGCGCCCTTCGGGTACGGAACCCTGAAAAAGATAACGTAAAGAAGCAAAGTCTTCCGGGTACAGTCATGTTTGATTTCGAACAAGACAAAGTTCAATTCGATGCGCCATGGACCATGACCCTAAGTGATACTGTGCGGTGCGGTCCCTACAATTTCGTAGTGATATTTTGTCAAAATTTAATTCAGTCGATGAAGTATATTATATTTAATTCACAAATCTGCCTACAGTGCAGCGATGAAAATCGAAGTACGTTAACTTTCTTTTTGGCTAAATATTACAGACCTATTTTAACTTTAGTTAAAAGTCTGAGATTAGCGATCTGAAAACGCTTTTAGCGCAACTTGACAGCCCACTGTCAAGGCGCTTTGTGGCGTTTTAGGTATTCATCTAAATTTACTATTTTTTATTTCAGTGAATGTAATTTTAATGTAATTCAAATATTATTTTAAATATAATTTTAATTTGATTGGAATGTAAATTATTAAAAATTTAATTCATGGAACCTTGTTGCAGGAAATAGGTAAAATTCATTCTTCATTCATTAAGAATATTCTATCTATCTATCTATCTATTCATTAATACGTATTTTTTAATGACTCGCGATGCTCATACATAGTACAATATTAAACGAGTCTAACCGCGACTATTTATAAATAAGTTAAAATTTAATTACCTACGTTTCGGCAACGTTGCAGCTGCCGTGGTCACGGGTAGACTGAAGTGGTGAGTACAGTCAATTATTGTAGTGAGGGTAGGTGGTCTACCCTCAAGTCACTCTTAGTTTTTCGCAGCGGGACGACACACAACACTCACTAAGTCCGCGAAATGGAGCTCTATTTTTGAATCACTCGTATGAAATTGTATCGTCGAATGCGACTTAAGTCACACTCGTCTTCTAAGTCGCATGATGTTGTTTTTCCGTATTTTTGAATCGTTCGCCTGAAGTGTTGCCAGTACAATTTGAAGTATTGTATTTTATCCATTCCACGCAGAAATTAAAAAAACCGGAAACTACCGTAACAGAAACGGAACGTAAAACACTGTTTTATTGGCTGTTTAAATAAAAAATCTTTGTCTTTTGATACAAACAAAACACTACTACTGTCATTTTGGTTTGTGTTCTAACGAAATGTCGAAATCGTTTTTTGACAATTAATCTACCGATCGCCATGCGAGACGAGTGGTAAGGACCATTCGTTGCAGTTCGAGTGATTAAAAAATACGGAATTTCAGATGTCGAACGAAAATCAGTAGAAATCGAGCGCTCGACGCGATACGAGTGATTCAAAAATAGAGCTCCTGGTCCGGCTCATTATTGCGGCCGTAGGCAGCTTGTTCGGTAACATCCGGTCGTGTTCGACTCCATTCGTTCTTTCGGTGTGACGTCTATTCGTATTCGGTGCCCCGTCCGCCTCGTCTACCCACATTATCGGGAGAGCTTCGCGAAAATGGTGTTAGCATTCGAGGCGCCTTTTTGTACCGCTCCAGAGTTCCTACGTACCTTTTATTGCCCCATGAATTAAAGATGGCCGCGGTCGTGATATCTTACTCTTACGTGGAGTGTTTTCTGACCGTGAACTTGGCTTTTGAATGTCTCAAGGTGGCTCTGATGGCTGAAGTTCATGGTGACTTTTTATGCGTGTCAAATAGTAGAGACAGAGTTTGTAGAGCAAACAAACTTGTTTGCGCAAATATGAATCAATCAAATATGAATCATTCTCCTAGATTTGCTTCGTAATATAGGTACATTCATAAAGTCACGCCTGTACCCCGGAGGGGTAGTCAGAGACCAGGGTGCTCTACACACTATCAATGTCGCAGCCAGCAGCGTCACTACAAAGCGGAAAACATGAAACTATTAACAAAAAAATTAAAAAGCTAGTCCAAAAGTTTTTGAATTTCTTTTATTGTTATTGTAGATAAATATAAAAGTTTAATTGACGTGTCTCAAGAAAGAAACCGTGTATCAGTTTGTGTGCAAATTAATGACTAACTTGCAGAACACTTCAACCGAGACCGTGTATATTATTTCAAAACGTGTGTTGTGTTACGAAACATTTTGATAAATCCGCCCCGGTCGGTCTTCCAGCATAGTTGAATGGGCCAAGTTGGCAACTATTTGCTCAGTGTCGGGAAGGACGGCAAGTTTCTTCCACTACAAGGGTAGTTCAGTATTCAGCTCGCACATTTTAACCGCAACGATTATTAACTTCAAATGAAGTTCGCAAAACCAATTATGCAGGGCGGGCTCAATTTTTCAATTTTGGAAAAGGCTGGGGTCGGTTTTTTGTGAAATCACGTCCGGCCTGTCGCCATTGTTGCGAATTTAAATGCAGCTGTGTCGCTGCTGCAGTGACAAACGAGAATATTTAAAAGGACAGCTTAAATTTTATTATATTTAGACTACTATCATATGCGAAAGTTTTTACGGGAGAATGTTTATTATTCAATCATACCAGATCGGCTGTACGAATCTGTATGAAATTTGTGAAAGACATAGATTATAGTCTGGAATCATCGGATTCTTTTTATCCGGGAAAAATACATATCAAAATTTCTATGCGAACGAAGTAAGGTACGTATAGTGAAGCGCATAGCAATATTCGGACTCGCTGAATTTTACGTATCAGGCAACCAATGAAATGACTAATCTTTCCCGATAAGTGGCTTCAGAAATTGGTGAAATGGGGACGCTTTATTGTTTTATTTTTGTCGTTGTTATTATTATTATTATTAATACGTTTATTGCACATAAGTAAAAAATACAATGGAATATAAGCATTTTCTACCAGTCAACCACAGGTGGTGCAAGAAATAATATAGTTATTATTGGAAGTAAAAACGATACAACGGGAAACTTTTATGATTTTCTAAATTTAGATGACAGCCGAAGCCGAGTATACGCGATTCAGCGTCACCGACCGGCTGGAGCCGAGTATGTCGGATTCAGCGTCACCGGCCGACCCTAACGTCACGGGCTTATAAGACTCATTTAATGCACTTTTTCTGAACAGCAATCGAAACTTTGTTCACTGTTCAGAAAAAATGCGCCCAAAGTAAGTTTCACGAACTGGCAAACGCAGCGTAGGACGGGCACCAGCTCGCGAGACTGACGATCTGAGGCATATTTGTGGCAGCGGCTTGTTGAGGATGGTCGAGGACAGAGAGAAGTGGCGTGCCTTACGGGAGGCCTATGTTCAGCAGTGCATGGGTACGGGCTGATTGATTGAAAAAGTGTTAACTTCAAAGAACTTTTCAGCCAATAGTGTCCTGACCTTCTGAAATTTAGCGGTTTAGCGGCAGCGTGCAGTGCAGTGGTTGGCAACCAGAAAAAACTGCCACGATCTAGTCGCCATTGCCGCTGGGGGATTATTTCGACACGTCCGGCCGAGGGCAGATTTTCCTGGCGTGAAATGAAATCAGTGACAAATGGCGTTTTGTCCAAAATTACCATCGGAAAATTCGTCGCGCTTTTGTAGCAATCTATTAGTGCGCAGCAATTGTAGGAATTGATTTAAGAGCCTGGTGCTTTTTAATCATTATAGTGAAGATGGTACAAAGTTCTATTTGAAACCTTCGACGATTACTTACTTAATTGACCCAAGATTAGGAATGTTTTGTCCTTTGCTTTCACGATCGGGTAAAAATTGTGTCTTTTATTGCCACACGACAGTGATGTTAATACATGAACGCTAAAACCACTGGGCATCGTCCTAAAAAAAAAGTTCGGTTTTTTTTTTTAATTTTTTTTCGAGAAAAATGTAATTTTAAGACCTTTGGTTTAGTCTAAATATTTTGATTTGGGCTGCTTTAATTAATTTTTCAAGCGAAAAAAAGAAGCATAGTCTACTAAACCGGAGGTACGTCATGCACAGAAGTACGTCCTCAACTGAGATCCTACGAGCTCGAGCTGTCAGTTTCTAGTAATACCATCATGGGTTTTGTGGCGCTAAAATGTCAGAAATTGGATATTAATGTACTGGAAAGTGCTACCTGCACTAGACGTGCGCGCCGCCGCGGCGCGCCGCCGCCATAAGGAGGCAGCGCGCCGCCGCCGCCGCCGGTAGTTTAAAATTCGCGCCGAGACAAAACCCGCAAGATCATCTTGTCCTACTGGCAAACCAGACAATCTGCCTACCCGCGTTTATCATCGTTAGCACAGGCTCTGTTATACATTCCAGCAACCAGCACTCCGAGCGAAAGAGTGTTTTCGGTTGCTGGATTGGTTTTAACAGCCAAAAGGTCCCGGCTAAGTCCATTTAGGGTAAACAAAATCATTTTTGTGCACGACAACTATAAAAGTTGCAAACAATTTCTGTCAAGCAATTTCTGTCATGAAAAGTGACTATCATCTTTTTAATAAAGTTCTTTTGTTTAAGCGTGGTTTTTCATTATACGTTTACGTTTAATGCAAAGTCGAAAAATCCCACGCCGCCGCCGTGGATTTTTTCGCGGCGCGCCGCCGCCCGATTTTTTTCGACCGGCGCGCACGTCTAACCTGCACATGCTTACGCTCCTCTACAATGTACCCAAAAACCCATGTGCGCCCTCGTAGGGTAAGGTCGCCTTAGTCGTACCACTTCAGGGGAAACCGCTATAATTTCTACTATAATTTAAATAAAAGAAAAATCTTTGCACATATACAATCTTCATTTATTAACGGATCAGATAACATTAATAGACATTTAAAAATCTTTTAATAAAGTGGTGTTTTAAACGTTTTACAAAAATCTTCCATCGGTACGACTTAGGCAACCGGTTGCCTTAATCGTACCACCCATGGCCTAAGTCGTACTTAGAGTAATAATATTTTTTTTTCAAGTAGAAGTCATTTGAAAATCTAAAAACTGCATGGACTTCTACAGGACTATGCTGCGGGATCAATTTCAGTCTTCATTAATTATAATAACAATTCTCATTCTTACGAAACAAAACTAGCATTCTTAGGTTATAATCATTTGGTACAGAAATCAAACCGTTGAAACACATATCACAAATATATTTCTTTATCTTACTTTCAACTTCCGCACATAGGTCATGTACCCATCCTTTGCATTTTATACATTGGATCATGTTTTCTTTGCGATCTTCGTTAACATAGTTTGCACAACCAAGTTTCTTCAACGTTTCCTTCTTTATCCTTGTCAGATTTTGTCTTTCTTTTTCCATTAGTTCCTTGCTATCCTTTTTCTTTTTTAATGTTTTTTAAATTGAATATTTTTAATAAAATATTCCCGTAATACCTGGGTCGTACCAGTACGATTTAGGGATTTTCTGCAGGTACGACTTATGCAGCGGGGTGTACAAAGTTATAAATAAAAATTAATAACATAACCTAAAAACCGTTTACCGTGTGATCTTGCTCATATCAATCAGAAAACACTACAAAAACCGACATGAATAAAAAAAATAACAATTTCATCATAATCTTTGGTGACATGGCTTACGACTGATCTAAGAATATTAGTGAAAACTGTGCAAAAAACTTACTTTTTCATTATTTTTTGATCGCGAAATCCAGCAATCTGCCGCGTGTGGCTGTTTACCTTTGCGACCGAGTAGAACCATATTGCACTGCCAGATGTCACCTTTTCAAGACGGGTGCGCAGATATCGACGTGGTACGATTTAAGCGCTGGTACGACTAAGGGTACCTTACCCTATCTTAGAGAGAGATTCCTGATTCTGCGACCGCGAGCCAGACCACAGAGAGCTTGCGATACTAGAACATTGCAAGTCCCAGTCTGCAACACTGAGTTCTATTTCAACTCGTTCTCTGTGCGCGCTGCTCGCCAGTGGAATTCTCTACCAAAGACAATTAGGGATAGCTCGTCGGTGTCACTATTCCGTATGAATTTGAAAGAGCACTTCCTTTCTAAACTGTAATATTATTATTTTATGTAACTATGTTTTTGTAGTATAAGTACCTACTATACCTATAAGTAATTTTTTTTTATTTAGATATAGTTTGATATTTATTTTCCTTATTTTATTAATTTTCTATCTATGCAGATATTGGTTTATATTGTATGTATATTAGTATGTAGATATTATAGTGTCATATTAAAAAATAATGTAGCATTTAAGTAGTAATAATTTTTTGTTTGTGCTTTACATGCCCTCTTCCCGCTGCCTGTTTAACTACCTAAACGCAAGGCTGGCTGGAAGAAATTTCTCTTGAAATAAGTCCGCCCTTGCTCATAGTCTAAGACATTCATGTTTTTTTAAGTGCTAAATTTTGTATTTTGTGCAATAAAGTGTAACAAACAAACAAAAGTCGCGGCTTTTGACGTTAAAATGCGCGACTCGCGTTGTCGTGCTACCTGGGCAGAACTCGATACAAAACCTCTTACGGAATACCGAGGTCGAATCAGTCACACACTTATTCACAAAAATATAAGAAATCGGTCAATATTATTAATTTGTAGTTGTAGCATTATATTTACTGACCTCATTCCATTTAAGTATCATTTGTAACTATTGTCAGTATTTAGGACGATGCCACTTGGATGACATTACGTTTTCCCTCCATCTTCTTCATTGACGAGCGTTTAAATTTTGTAAGTAGGTACAAATGAGCACGAAGCTGCTTCAGTAGCATACAAACGTTTGGTGCACTTCTGCCTTCAAAGAATTAGGCCATTTATAACTTCATCATCATCATCATCATCAGCCATTTGACGCCCACTGCAGGACAAAGGCGTCCCTCATAGTTTCCCAAGCTCTGCACATCTGTCTTCAGAGAATTAGGTCATTTAAAATGTAAGACAATTTGGGAGGCGGGGATCCGAACAAGTCTTCCTTTTGCTCATTAGCATCCAACGGTTTGGTGCACTACTGTCTTCAGAGAATTAGGCCCCATCCTTCGCGATATTGTCAGTAAGACCGTCGTGAGGTCCCTCCCTCTTGGACCCTGACCATAACGAGCTACTGAGTCCGGATGTCGCTCAAGCAAGCGCACGTTCCGGCCCTCCCTTGTAATGTCAATTTTACGCACCTCACCCGGCCTGACAGGCCGGCGCACGTATCGGCGGTGGCTGCACGGAATGCACAATGCGCTTGCGACGCGGGACTGCTTACCTTGTATAGGTACCTCCATAGAGCAAATCGGTCTTTACGCTTACAGCCTGAAGCTATTTGCCTTTCGATCAGGGCTGCATTTTTTAAAACTACAATTCATGGTTTATTATGGAAATTCGTTGTATATTGTGTAGCTGATTCGGCTACGCAATTTATTTCGAATTCATTGCTTGGTTTCTTTTTGCCAATATTCATATTTCATGGAATCAAGAAATTAAACATAGAATCTAGGTCAGTAGGAAGTTTTTTATGAGTTATGATAGTGATCTCGATTGTATGAAAAGTGACATAATTGGTCATATTTACTTAGCCAAAACTAGACACTGGAATAGCCCAGTCTCCTCTAAAAAATAACGCATGTACCTGATTCACACCAAAATGTTAGGTAATAGAGAATTAAAGCTACCTCATCAACAAAGTATCAAACATTCCACCGGTGTTAAGTTACTCATAACAAACGCGTGGGCTCTATCAACTAGTCTCGAATGTTCAGGGTAACGTGAGAATTATGTGTTTCGGATAATCGGACGGAGCTGACCATTGGCCGGTTTCACATTGGACGATTTCCTTTTTTGACGTGAAACGTATTTCAGTTCGGTAATAGTAGGGGGTCAAACATGTCGCCTCGGCGAGGGCTGTAACTCTGAAACTACGTGTCGTGTGCAATTCATTTATATATCATCAATCATCATCATCATCAGCCATTTGACGCCCACTGCAGGACATAGGTCTCGCTCATGGTTTTTAACCATAAAGGGTTTTGCCATAATCGCCACGCTTGGCAGGCGGGTTGGCGATCGCAGTATGCGGTTGAAATCTCAGAAAGATTCTGCTGCCCGTCTCCTGGTAATTTATTTCCTTAGTCGCCTTTTACGACATCCACGGAAGAAAATGGAGTGACGCTATTCTTAATCCGGCGCCACACGGTAGCACGGTAGTAACGGCACGGTTTATATATCGTTGAGTGCAATTCATTTATATATCGTAAAAGTAACCATTACTCATATCCTTTCGATTCACGCCGCTAGATAGCGCAAGGGCCGCGTAACACATTGCGCAGTTAGAGCTATAAATTAACGCTTACTTAGGTATAGAAGTTTCACGTTTTATGCGCAGTAGAGTGTTCTCTATCCATCTATGTAACCGTAACTGCACGAAACATCTTTGGATTTACGTATTTAACGATGACACAAAGTTCGCACAACGGCCTTAGGAAATGTATGAAACTAACATTCCGATAAAGTCGTGTCGTTACGATTATCGTCCAATGTGAAACCGGCCAGTGCCGCTCGCTTTTGTTTTTATTCGGCTGCGATGCCGATGGAGCAGGATGGCGTATGACCAATGTTTTCGGCGCGTATGACCGATGTTTTCGGCGCGTATGACCAATGTTTTCGGCGCGTATGACCGTATGGCGCGCGCCTTATGACCAGACCGAGGCTAAAAAGCTGCACCAATTTTGACAAATGAATGGTATCAATTTAACGTTTTATGCGCAGTAGAGTGTTCTCTATCCATCTATGTAACCGTAACTGCACGAAACATCTTTGGATTTACGTATTTAACGATGACACAAAGTTCGCACAACGGCCTTAGGAAATGTATGAAACTAACATTCCGATAAAGTCGTGTCGTTACGATTATCGTCCAATGTGAAACCGGCCAGTGCCGCTCGCTTTTGTTTTTATTCGGCTGCGATGCCGATGGAGCAGGATGGCGTATGACCAATGTTTTCGGCGCGTATGACCGATGTTTTCGGCGCGTATGACCAATGTTTTCGGCGCGTATGACCGTATGGCGCGCGCCTTATGACCAGACCGAGGCTAAAAAGCTGCACCAATTTTGACAAATGAATGGTATCAATGAGAGTGTCAAATAAGCTAACGGACGTTTGCTGCCATTTGTCAGTAAAAAGTCGCGAAAAAAGTTAAAAGTTAAAAAAGAAGATGATGAATATGTTTTTACATCTAGTTGGTATATAAAAATCTCGTGTAACAATGTTTGTTATGGAACTCCTCCGAAACGGCTTCACCGATTCTTATGAGAGTTTTTTTTGTGCATATTTGGTAGGTCTGAGAATAGGTCGTAGGCTAATTAAAATGTTAAAACAACGTTTGCCGAGTCGGCTATTAATTTTATACTTTTTAAGGGACCTCTGAGGATGTCTCTCTAAAGAAGTCGGAGGTTTTAAGAAAACCTTAAAATGTGGACTTAATCTCAATTGTGCATTAACTTCTCAGTTACAGTTCTCTGGTTGTACCACAGATGAGTTGATAATTTAATTTCCAATTCACTGCGTGGATATTCCGAGCTGTTAATTACCTTTCAATGCTGCCGTTAAACTCTTTTACTATCCATATTAACGCTATTACGTTTCGAACCTCGTATAAATTATTATTATTTTTTCAATTCCAGCAGTTTTAGTTGAACTACGTACCTATGACCGTGGTGCTAACGTTCACGCGGGATTCTGATAGTTATAAATAATGGACGGCAAGAAAAAAAAAATGATCTCATTGAGGAGGCCATGTTAAAAGATAATTGTAATAAAGTTTTGTCTGCGAATAGTATTTCACGTGATAAAAAAAAATATTCGAGTTATCTTGTAAAATAAGGTTTTTATGTGTTTTCACCCTCCATATTACAATAAGTTTAGTATTGAATGGAGAAAAATAAGTCTATTATTTTATTACAGTAAGTACTTAATTTGATTTTAAATGATAAATCCTGAAAAAATATTATATCGTTTTATTTTCTTATTGTGATTATAAGACTCGTACCGCCTCAGAATCAACACTTTATGTGATAATATTTATGTGGCATCCACTTGACATAATTTGAGAAAATATGGTCACTGTGGAATGGCTGCTTTTTTCACCACTACAAAATCGATCCAAGGCAGCAGCTAACATTTTACATTGACGTTGAAACAGAAAGTAAATTAGGAATTTAAATTGTACATTTCTAATATTTTGTTTCATTTTGATGCCTCATCTCCACAACCACGTGTCAAGTTACCATCGCTGTGGTTTCTCTGTAGATAATGCGTCTTATTATTCGCTTTTGATTAGGTTTTAGAGTCGTTGAAAAGCGATACGATTCGTGTGGTCGCAGCCGTGTGGTTTTTCCCATGGGTTGAAGACTTTTTGCCTTGGATTCGTCCCCATGTTAGCCGGCTTATTGTTTCTGTTATGCAGATTTGTGAATTTGAAGTAACAATGCCACTCGCTAAGTAAAATGCGTTGGGGGGGGGGCACGTAAGTCGTGTGTGCCCAAACAGATAGGAAAAAAAATTCCACTGAGTGGTAGCAACGGATACCGCAAACGTGGCCGACCAAGGCGAAAATGGTCGGACGACCTCACAATCTTTCTGCCGGTGTGGCAGGGGGTGGGCGCAAACAGAGAGGGGTGGAAGGCTAAGGGTGGGTGGAAGGTGAAGGGCTTTGCCCAGCAATGGGACACAGAAACGGTTAATAAGGATAAGATTACAGAAACAGCAGTTAGAAAGAAATGAAATGGTACAATTGGCCGCCTTATTGCCAAAAGCAATTTAAAAAACCATACGCTAACGGTGAAAGTACTCGTATAACCAGCATCATGATGAAACCTGAATGTCTGAGATTTATTCCAATTGAATTGTCAATGAGTTGTTTAAATTCACAGTCCAATCCATACCAAGGTGGGCACCCATGGTTAAGTCTCTCAGAGGAGACTGTGCTCTACAGTGAGATGTCTATAGTCTTTGAAGATTTTACAAAGAAGTAGATCGATTACATTTTTGTTGCAAAGTAACTGTTTGTATGTATGAAAGGTTGATGTGCTCTCGACTGTACCTACGATCTTTTGAGAATTATGTTCTTATATGAATATTTTTTGTTACAGGTCAGTACCCGCACTAATTACCTTCGAAGCTAATTAGACGCACCGTCATAAAGTGAACGTGAGTAAATGACTCTTGCTTGAGTCTTCCCATGAATACCTAATAACCAGGCTCTATATCAAGGTACCTAAATGGGCTACTTATTTTACCTGATGATAGGTATTAATTTGAGGTGATATTCTTTTGTTGACCATGAAATCATGACGTATACGCCCACAAAACAAATTCTATTAACCAATGCGACCATTAAATTAACTTTTAAAATTGTAAAAAATTGTAACCTCGGACTCGGAAGTGGGAGACCCAGGTTCGGTCCCCGGTGCGGGCGTGTACCTATGACTTGGTTTTCTAAGTTATGTACATTTTTGAAGTTACAGTAGCAATACCCCTCGCTAACGGTGAAGGAAAACATCGTGAGGAAACCTGAGTGCCTGAGCTATTCACATACCTCAGCGCTTGAAATCGCCAATCCGCGGTGGGCACGCGTGGTGATTAAGCCCATACTCTCTCCCTGAGAGAAGGCCTGTGCCCTACAGTGGGACGTATATAGGCTGCTTATGTATGTATGTAATTTAAACTTTTTTTGGATTACCACAAAACAGACGTATTTTTTTTACACTTCGTTTTTGCAAAAGGTTTCAGACCAATCTCTCAATTATGTTAATAGTGATTTTTAGGACCCACGACCGAGATTTCCGTGTGGCGCCGGATTAAGAATAGCGTCACTCCATTTCCTTCCGCGGATGTCATAGAAGGCGACTAAGGAAATCAATTACCAGGAGACGGGCAGCAGCGTCTTCCTGAGATTCCAACCGCATACTGCGATCGCCAACCCGCCTGCCAAGCGTGGCGATTATGGCAAAACCCCTCATGGTTATGAAAACCACGAAGGAGGCCTGTGTCCTGCAGTGGGCGTCGAGTGGCTGATGATGAATGATGATGATGACCGAGAACTTAGGATCACGGACCTGGGACTAGATAGCATTTGTGCCAAAGCGGCCGTTTTTGGCTTTAATGCTATCTAGTCCTGGGGTTCACGGCCATGGGTCCGGAAAAACGCCAAAACGCTATCACTATTAGCATGGTTTAGATTGATCTGACACTTTTTGCGATCTGGAACAAAAGATATGATTTGTTTTCCGTGCTAGTGTTACTGCATGGAGCCCCTTAATACCGCTCTAAGGATATTGCGTCAGTACACTGCCTGCAGTAAGTCTACGAAAACAGCTAAAACGTTCCTAAGAACATTATTTTGTAAATCAACCACAAAAGCCGCCTGCGAAGAATTCCGCACTAAATCGCGTACTTATGCCAGACAAGCACTAACTGCCGTCCTTAAGTGCGTCAAATAAAAGGTAGGATCCTTAGTGACTTACATTTCTTTAGAATATGTACTAGGAGGTGGGTCACCAGGTTAGAAACAACTCAGGGACCACATTATGGTCGCATAATATCACATCATTTGGCACGTCTCAAGGACTCCTATATTGCTGAGCTAAATGTTTCGGTTCGTTAAGTTGGCTGTTCCGCTTCAGATGCAGACCAATTGTTTAGACGAAAAAACTTTATTGCTTAGTTTATATTGTACTCTTAATCTCAGCGTGCAAAAGAATTGCTCAACTTTAGTGCCAATTGTACCACCCGAACTGAATGATTCAATAAGCGGAGTTTAGCTGCTGATGTGGAATTATCCGTATATTCTAATTCTATTGAGCTGCAATGCTTGCAATGCTGCCCAGTTTGTTTGGTTTTTGTTTTCTAAGTTATGTACCAACATTTGTGAAGTTATAGTAGCAATACCACTCGCCAACGGTGAAGGAAAACATCGTGAACCTGAGTGCCTGAGCTATTCACGTACCTGAGACCTTGAAATTGCCAATCCGCGGTGGGCAAGCGTGGTGATTAAGCTCATACTCTCTCTCTGAGAGAAGGTCTGTGCTCGTATATGTGGGACGTATATAGGCTGCTCATGAATTGCTATGCCGCATCCTGTTTCAATTCCAATGTAAAAAATGTTTTTAATTTGACTCTTTGCTGTCGCATTTTACTGACGGCCACCATTTTTTTGCCTTCATAAAACCAGTGGAATAGCGTTGATAATATCTTTCATTGACAACTTATTTATCTTAATCGGTCCAGCCGTTTGGCTTCTGCGCGTTTGAAAAACGTAGCCGTTTTTGCAAAGGAATGCAATCGCTCTGGATTTTGCCACGGAACACAAAACATGAAGAGTGCTGATCCTTTTAAAAAGCCTAAAACCGAGTTTATCTAATGGCAGATAAACTGAGTTTTGATTGAATGTCGAAACTTAGGAAACTTAAATCTAGACGACAACGATTTCACAAGAACCTTTCTTTGACGTTTCGGTCTAGTGGTTCCTTGGTTAGTGTCTGTTGCAAAAACGACAACACAATGGATAGGTGACGTTACAAACCTAGGTAGCTGAAATGACACCAGTGATGCCTACTGGATGAGGATTGAGTTTGATAAAAAAAATTGTGTGCTCTGCCCGTCAACGATAGTAGTTTTTAATGCATATCTTTTTACTTTACTCGAGAAATTCTCTAAAGATTGCCAAAAACTGTAATCCGATCAGCCAAGACTTATTTTCGTCAGCAGAACAAATATTTTTTGTACTAACTTGACATATGTGTCAATTGCGGACATCGGACGCGGGTCGGGTCAGGTCAGGTCAAGGCGTTAACAAATGGTGCGAGCTTCAAGCTTGGAAGGAGGGGTCCTTTGCCACGGCTGCGTAGTACAGTCGACAGGAGATCGGCCCTTACATTTTCACTGCAAAGTCGCCCGTAACTCAACTGTGTAGAGTGCACGCATGTAAAGTTTTCGTCGATTTCAGTCCGGGGAGTGCCTTACGAAGGTTAAGTGTTGGGTTTCCGTTTTTTCAGCGCGAAAGATGGTTTTCCTGAAGGAAAAATTGATTGAGGTTTTTTTTTGTGAGACTTCACTTGATTTTACAAGCTAAAGGTACACCCGCGCAATCAGGACGAATTATTTACGATATTACTTGTCTGAATCTGACGATTGGTTAAGGAGTTATGGGGGAACATAGAATCGCGCATACTTTTAGATACATACGTTAAAAAAATCAGACACGTTTCCCGATTTTGTGCTCCACTGCAGACGGGTAAAACTAGCGCTAGGCCGTTTTTCTTGTTGATGCAGTCGGGCACGGGCATATCCTGACTAATATTATAAATGAGAAAGTTTGTATGTTTGGTTGGATGTTTGTTACTCTTTCACGCAAAAACGGCTGAACGGATCCGGATGAAATTTTGCACAGAGATAGATTGTAGTCTGGATTAGCACATAGGCTATCTTTACTAAATACACTGCTAAACATTCGACCCTGTAGGACTAATTTAGGAAAGTACGCGCCTCTGCATCGTATGTCCAACCTCTATAACATCTCTTCAGCGAAAATACATACTTTAGATATTTTTAATGATACATTACTTAAATTTAAAAGAAAGCTGTTTGAATATCTATAGCTCATGTTTATTTAAATAGTTTCGTTATTATTCTATACGTGTAATATCCTTACGTATATAACAGTTTTGTTAAGATTTAGATGCATGCTGAGACATCCTATAAGTGGGTGAGCAATTACCATGTTACGTGTTTTATTTTTCTTCTTTTTGTGAATGTGTTGTTGTATTGCCTGTTGGTTGTCCTAAATAAATAAAAAAAAAATAAATACACATCAAAATTACCACGCGAACGGAGTCGCAGGCAACAGATAGTTAGCAATATTGCCGGGCGCGGTAAATCAATAATAGTCAAATTGTACCTTCATTACGCTTCAGCGCAAGCTACCACTACCCTCGACACTGTACGTCATACCTAAATGGAATGTTTTATTAAGGGACGGATGTGCCAAATGGAAGAGGGGCAAAGCAATATGCTGTACAGTGACCAATATCTACGAGTACTTTCCCCCGTTTCGTTCAATAATCACTCTTATGTCGACAACTATTAGCTACCACGTTTCTTTCAATGAATCTGACAGTAATGTCGTGTCAACCCTAAAAATGGTTGCGGTTCACGTTTTGATGGAACTTCCAGTTGAGGTGGAAATGGGGCCTCATTGCTTTGGCATCTTGAGCAATTGTAAGTAGGAATCCAGTAGGATTAAACAATTATTATGACTGACTGGGCCAATATTGTTCAAATAATAATTTTATGTACTGACAGTAATAGTAATAATAATTTTAATAATAATAATTTGTTTATTTTGAAACCAAAAACATAACATAACATAAACTCACGCCTGTATCCCAGAGGGGTAGGCAGAGACCAGGGACTGCCAGTTGCTACGATCCTGACAGATCACTTTCGCTTCCTCAACATTCATTAGTCGTTGCATGCACGCACGCCGGTTTCGGGTACTTTTTATCTTGCCCTTTGCTAATACATCCCCTATTTGGTCGTCTCTTACCGGTCCTTCCATCCACATTCGCTCGATATATTTGTTTTGTCAATCTTTCTTCCTTCATCCTCTCCACATGTCCAAACCAACGCAACATTCCTTTCTCAATTCTAGTCACTACATCCTCTTTCAGTCCATAACGTTTTCTAATCACACTATTGCGTATCCAAAACCAAAAAGTACATTAAAAAGGACAACAATCGTTCGGTGCTAAATCTATTGCACAATAGTCTTGTCGTTGCATCCTATCTCCTAAAATAGGCGAAAAACCTGTATCTTAGGAGAAGGTGAAACAGTAGTACAATGACAACAAAACCCAAACCGAGCTCACGTTATGGATCTGTTACTTTAATCCTTAATACTGTTGTACCACATGAATCAATAAACTGAATTGAATTAAAAACATTTCAGGATGAAAATCCTGAAAATAGATTGCTTTTGCAATTGGGGAAAAAATAAAAGGATAGACAGACATCGTTGCCATACAACGCTGATGAGAAGTATCTTTGGCATATTTTAATTACCGAAAGTATGCCATTTTTTATGCCACCACAAAAAACTGTTGAATGAAACTGGATTTTCACTAATATTTTCGCTAATATTTTCAATAATTTCTGCACGAACAATATCAGTAGCTAGAAGGCACCTTCTATAGAGAAAGTTAACAAACATAATACTGCGGTACACCGCAAATAAACTTGACTGACTCTACTGTTAAGATAACCCATTATTCCGCTCTATCGGGGAGTGCAAGCCAAACTAAACTTAACTGATTAATAACTAACCAAAGCTTCGACTTAGAACTGACAAGTTGTAGGTTCTAATATTGATTTGTACTGTCTCTTCTAAAATCGTGGTTTGTTTGCATTGGGTAAGTAACTGAATTCAGTAGGACTGTGTAAGTGCTAGACAAGCTTATTATATCTGTAAAAAAAAAAACACTTCACCTATACAGAATGTAACAAAATCACCATTTATACATCCGTTAGTGGAAGTTTTGACTTGTCAATACGAACCACTTTTTCTAACGAAATCGAAATCGCGAAAAAATTTATCAGCTTAATTTAATGCCGCAGATTAAAATGTCTTGAACCGCTGACATTTTTTCATGATTACGGGGATATGGGGACTATATAATAATAATACCCTGTTTAGTGTAGCTATCAGTTGCCACTAAACGCTCTATCAATCGTCTAGCTCAGATGTAAATAGCTTAAGCTTATCATAGAAAACTTACAGTATTTAGTATCTGTCAGTAATAATGAAATACCAGATTTGTGTCCCTATTACCACTTTCTTTAATATGTTAATTTATTGAATCAGGTCCCAAAACCAATCGTACGTAGTATACATGGCATCTACCTTCGCTTCTGAGATACAGGCGTGAGTTTATGTGTGTATTTTGAATGTACCTTTTGCGCATGAAGGGTGGAACTATACTAGAAGCAACTCAGCTACTGGAACAGAGCTTATCTAAGGCTTATCTAAACGCAGCACAATACCAATAAAGGCTGCCTAGAAATCGGTCCAGCGTCTATCTCTCAACTAGTGGCATGACCCGGATGCGGTCGGGAATAGCGAGTGCAGGCGACATCCACAAATGGAGTTGAGTTGACTGACTGAACTGGGGGTGGACTGCGGACTAACTTTCCTTTTAAACTTTGTTTCTTATAGATAAACTTCATCGCGCATGCCGAAGTATCTACGCAACTTGGTTAAATGAACTTGCTTTTTAAATTCAGAAGTCGGTAGATAATAGGGGTTAAAGTATGAAATTGCCGTTTTATTGCAATAGGTTCTTTGAATTGACATAGAATCTTCATGGTTTGAGGTTTTCGAATGAAACTTTTTTCAAATGGTTTCTATGATGTTCTTTTTTTAAAAAATGTGAAACATTTCAATATCGACTTTCAATTGTTTTTGTTATTCAATTTAGACAAGAAAGATGGATACTGCGAAAATTCGAGTTATTTTTGAATACGAGTTCCGACGCGGAACTAACGTGGCAGAAACAGCCCGCAATATCAATGCTGCGTTTGGAGAACGGTCTACTAATGAACGCACCGTGCAATATTGGTTTAAACGCTTTCGTGATGGAAATTTCGACTTAAAGAACAAGCCACGAGGAAGAACGCCCACACAGGTGAATAACGATGAATTAAGAGAGACAGTGGAAGCCGACCCTAGTCAACCTACCCAGGAATTAGCGGCATGGCTTAACGTTACCTTACCCACAATATTGACTCACTTGCGTCAAATCAATAAAATAAAAAAATACGAAAAATGGGTGCCTCATAATCACTCGAATTTTCGCAGTATCCATCTTTCTTGTCTAAATTGAATAACAAAAACAATTGAAAGTCGATATTCAAATGTTTTACATTTTTTAAAAAAAGAACATCATAGAAACCATTTGAAAAAAGTTTCATTCGAAAACCTCAAACCATGAAGATTCTATGTCAATTCAAAGAACCTATTGCAATAAAACGGCAATTTCATACTTTAACCCCTAATATTAATTTAAGTTTTGAGGTATGACGTGTTGTTTACGTATAATTGTCAAAGTGGTATCGCTATCGATAGAAACTTGTAAATTGTATAGATACTTCTACTTATTCTTAATAATCACTTCATATTTGTGGCTGTACAATAAAATCTGTTTCTTACAATACATTCTTCTCTTTCCTTCTCTACTCTACTTCTTATGCGGGTGCAATAAACAGTTAGATTTCATAAGCAACCTATTTACGTCCCACTGTAGGGCACAGGCCTTCCCCCAGAGAGAGAGAGAGAGAGTATGGGTTTAATCACCACGCGTGCCCACAGTGGATTGGCGATTTCAAGCGCTGAGGTATGTGAATAGCTCAGACACTCAGGTTTTCTCACGATGTTTTCCTTCGCGGTTAGCAAGTGGTATTGCTACTATAACTTCACAAATGTACATAACTTAGAAAACAAAGTCATAGGTAAGTTAGATTTGATGAATATATTCTTGAATATACTAGGAAAATGCTTAAGCACCAGTAATGGTAAGTAGTAATAATTGGCAGCTAGCCGACTAAAAACCGATTTCTTCCAGTCAACCATAAGTCCATAGAGTTATTTATACATCTACATTGTCCACTCGACAGCACAGCAATCTTTACATACAGGCACTCACTCTACAAAAATGTGAAGGCTGAACTGCTGTTCACTGTGCACCTAAACAGTTACAAATGCAAATATTAAAATACATTGTAGAATAATTAAATGTGATATAGATCCTTACGGTGTTATTTATTTATAAAAACACGATTCCTTAAAACACTCCATAAACGCAGTAAGTGTAAGTTATCTGTCGTAAAGTATTTTTTATACGGCGTTTTAAAACAGGATTCGTTTCAAAGGATGATTAAAATCGCTCCACTCGGTGCACTCCTGAATATTGGCCATACCGTAGATCTATTACAAACGATTCCATGAGAAGACTTTGATTTGCTTATTACGAGTACTCTGAATCACTTCAAATCAATTTTTACAGCAAATATTTGAGTCCAACCGTCCAACGAGGCCTATGTCCTGCAGTGGGCGTCAAAGGGCTGATGATGATGATGATGATTTGAATGCTTGATCGTCTTGAAATCTGTCTCTTTATTACAAACCATTAAACCTCTCCAATAAATAAAATAAGAAGATTATCATTTTACTTTTCATACTAGTCAGTTAGCTGACTGCGTCAAGTTCCAGAACTCTTCGTTATTTCACTAAGTTTCAATATTGATAAATTAGTTATCGAGTAATTATATGGAATTGTTAGAGGTATATAAATTACACCTTTTACATTTCTACAAATTGTGATAAACCTGAACACTTAAGATTTAATATAGGTTGAATAATTTTATGACTGGCTGAAGCCATTTTTCTTCTGGCAGAAAACTTTTTCTTCTTCCTTATGTTCCAAATTCAAAACTTCGTATGAAAATGAGTGCTTCCCTCGTGCTTCCGACAAAATCTTGGCTTCTGGCAGGTCAGACAACGACTTTTTCTTTACTCGCCACTCATGTTCTAAATTCAAACTTCCGCCTGCTCGACTCTATCAAAATCGTGAGTGCACCGCACAATCAGCAGACGGAGATTCCCCTTTCACTCAATCCTCGTACTTATGGCACTAGCCATAAGAGTTAGAGTGGGCTAGTCACGACAGTCGCAAAGTGTACGTAACCTGCCGTTAGATGTAAGGAGAGAAGCAAGGATAATTTGCGATTGGCCACGCATATGCTAGGGCGACTACTTTCTCTGGAAACTTTGCATGTTGCTGACAGAATGACTGACAGTGACTTTGTTTTAATAGTGTAGAGTTCCGAGACATCTTGTATCCATGTCGGTGACAGTTCAATGATAAAGATAAATTGTCTATGGGAGAATTGGACGCCATTAGTGAATTTACCGCGCATACAGAGTGTTATTGAAATGCCTATCGCAAATCCTGAAACCGTTCCTTCAGTGTCGAGGTTGGCCTTCAGCTCTGCATATTCCTCTCTTCTCTTTGCCAAGCGAAATAGACCTTTGACGCTGGCAACTCCAGTCTATGCTCTGGTAGTACGAAGCCGTGATTGTGAATAACAAATTTAAATTAATGGACTCCATAGAGTAACCTAGCACCACAGAGGCAAAAATAGTACATTGTTCACCGAGAGGAGAAAGTGACCGATTACCGTCGAGGGTGTCGTTTGAAGCCCGAGCCGTAGGCGAGGGCTTTAAAACACCCGAGATCGGGAATCGCAGTTTCTCTCGAGTGATACATAGTGCTTTATACTACACCTGCTTAAAAAATCCTCATCATCACTATCACTACTTATCATTTTGATAGTTTTATTTTACTTTCTACGAAAACTGAATCCTCAAACAACACACAAATTGGAAATGTTCTTTTCACAATGTTCTTTTTTCAAATTGTTTATCCTGCCGCCGCAGGGTCGCACTGCCAGCCCGACACCATCCAACACACAGCTAGTGGCCAGTGTCATTTTGCGAACTTGGAGATAAAAACTCACTGTAAAAACTTTTTGGCTTTTGATATTTAGGTTACCGGCGCATAGTCTGACCCAAAATTAAAAAAGAAAAACCACGTAAGAAATGGATTTTCATACACTTTTCTCTCCCGCTCAGATGCGTTTTCTCCCCGCATATTTGTTCGATATGCAATGACGTACTTTCTACCGTAAATTTGATAAAGTATCAAGGTACATTCCAAGCAGGTGTAGTATAAAAAAATCTTTTTCACTTCTCATGCTCTAAAAGTTCGTCTTTATGTCGTGCGTAGGCGACATAAAGTCGCTTTTTATGCTCTAGAGCATAAAGTAAAATCTTCGTCGAAGACCAAGGCAATCGCTGCAACAGCCACACGAACATCTTTAACTTCATACAACAACCTCTTTATTTTATTTCGTTTCGTTCGTATTCTAAGACCAAGGCAAAGATACCAACAGCCAATGTACACAATAAAACTTCATGAAATAAACTTATAATTTGTATTTCGTCTCATTTATTATTTTACTATATTTACATGTTGCTGTTTCATTTCCTCGCAATCGAAGTGAAAAGTAGAGTGTACAACTCGTCCATAAAACCCATTTTACACTCGACTTTATATCTATCCTCGCTCGCAAGCTCGCTCGGATGGATAAACGTCTCGAGTAAAATGGTGCGTTTTATGCACTTGTTGTACAATCTACTATTTTTACACATCAAATTTGCAAAAAGTGTCTGTACAATCTATCAATCATTTTAGTAGTGATTTTTAGGACCCATGGCCGTGAACCTAATGCAAGAAAACATAGTATTACCGCCAAAAGCGGCTGTTTTTGGCATAAATGCTATCTAGTCCGGGGTCCGTGATCCTAGGTTCTCGTTCGTGGGTCCTAAAAATCGCTAATGACATGATAGAGATATTGTAGAGACACTTTTTGCAAACTCGATCTGTAAAAAAAGATATGATTTTTTTTCCTCAGTGGCGTTCTAGTGTTACTCTATGCTAACATACTATACTATACTCTATGCTGGAGCCCCTTAATGTGTTTCAGGGTCGGCATGCACAGGGTCATTTTAAATATACGTCGAACCAGTCAATTTAAACTTAGTTCGGAAGCCTCAATCCTGGAGTTGTGTTGTTTAATCTGAAATATTCGCAGCATCATTGTGAACGGTTTAAGGTTTCTAATTTCGTTGAGCGTGGAAATTTGGTTTCAGGCTTGATATTTTTAGATGGCATAATGTCTTAGACTTACACAGATAAACATAACATAAACATTTACATACACGCACATACATTGCTTCTGGCCCCACACTAGGATACCCTGTGTCGTGGGTACCAGAAACAACGACATCACAGACATATAAACATCCAAGACCTGGCCCTAGATTCTGTTAATGCATTGTAGTAACATGACAACTGCATGAACATGGCGATTTCATTTCATGGCTGCTTTAAGTCTACGCGGGCACACGTACCACACCTTCTAGGCGTCAATGGTATGAAAAAACACGTCACGTGACCCGACAGTGTACCTGTCATTATACTACAATGCACTAACAGAATCGAGGCCCAGGGGTTTTTTTTTGTCCCCAGCCGGGATTCGAACCCGGGACCTCTCGCATGGTATGCAGGTGCACTACCGCTGCGCCACGAGGTCGTCGAATAGAAGGGAAGATAACAAATATTATAAACCTATAATAGGCTTTTAAATATTATAGACCTACTAATAAACTACTTAATAATTAGCAGCACCATTATGGTGCTGCTAATTATTAACGGTTTAAGGTTTCTAATTTCGTTGAGCGTCAAAATTTGGTTTCAGGCTTGATATTTTTAGATGGCATAATGTCTTAGACTTACACAGATAGAAGGGAAGAAAACAAATATTATAAACCTATAATAGGCTTTTAAATATTATAAACCTACTAATAAACTACTTAATATACTCTTTTTATTGAAAATCGCAAATGGAGACATCGATTGTCCCGATCTCTTGGCCCAATTATGTATTCGTGTACCATCTAAACACTTGCGACAAAAAACAATTTTAAATATCCCGTACGCATCTACTAATTATAGGAAGAACACCTATCTCGTTCGTGCAAGTAGGAATTTCAATATAATGTCAGATGACTATGACCTGGATTTGTTTAACACTAAACAGGCTGAGGCGAGGCGCGTGCTTAGTCAGTTGTTTTTTGACACATAGCTTGTTGAACTGGGTGGAGCGTGGACTGAATCAATCTCATTTGATCAATTGCTGCTTTCTTGTTTCCCTTTCTTCATGTAATTATATTTGTATCTAAATGGTGGTTATCACCTGTGAACTGTTTGCGCTTTATCTAATTTACTTCTAATTGTGAAGACTTCTAATTGGCTTAGTGTGTCCTAATTTTTCTATGTAACCTTGTAATAGCTGTTAGTCTTCCTAGAAACTAAAATAAAATAAAATAAAATTAATAAAGTGCTAACCCTCTGCAAAGGGCGTGGGAATATGATGCCACATTATTATTTATATTTCTAAAAACAATGCGCAATTTCTGAAACATGTCAGTTACATTTTGAGAACACAACTTTGGTTTTACGATTTTGAAATATAGTTCAATTTAACAAAATATTTTTTTTTACGGTTTTTCGTTTGTTGAATGAGCGCTGTTCGATAGATAATTGATTGTAATTAATGCCTAAAAGTATATGGGCTACATTCTGAATTGAGAATTTCGCTAAGTAAATAGTTAACTGTAGTGCTGTCTCTTCGAATTTCTCAGAAAAGAGCGTGACAGAACGTTACTCAAGTATTTACTTAGTGAAATTCCTGAGCTAGGCGATTGTGGCCAAGATACTTACTTCACTTTACCTAGAGCTAGTGAGGAGAAAATCTCCGTCTATAGTCTTCCACAAATAGTCGAAAGCCTATTTATGATGTTATGTGCATACAAAGTGGAAGATAGTTGAGATGAGTTTACTGTTATACATCCGTCATAGTATTTTAATTAACGGCTAACAGACTTTTACAATTTTACGACTGAAATTATGTGAAACTTGGCCTGAGGCTGCGATTACACCCAACGAATAAGCTGTCCATTGTTTCTTGACTGATTTGCCAGAAAGAATTTTCCATCCACAATTTTCTTTTCTTTTTAGCCATTTAATTAAAATTTAAATGATAAGGCACCACCTTGCGTGTGTGCAGCAACTTATGAATGTTTAAGGATGTTGGTACGTCGGGCATGCTGTCTCGCTGGCACAATCTTATATTTTTAGTGATTGTAATAAAATTAGTTTACTTTTGATACAAGTGATCTAAGGGTTAGATAGATAATAAAATTACGGACATCCAAAGACATAATTTTCTTATCTGTACCTAGTTTTCGATTGAGAACATTTGATTTCATAATAAACAGTTTTGCAAACCATAGTGGTTAGCCTAACGAAAATTGTCCATCTTAATTATATTTGTGCTGTGAGCTTCTTGTCATGGAATTAAAAAAAAAAACAATAATGATCTGAGAGCAGGCGTATGCTCTGCAGTGGGACAAAAATAGGCTACATAAAAAATATATCAATTATTGTTACATAAAAAAAAAAACGAAAAAGAATATAGGCTACATAAAAAAAACAATATTATTAAAACATAAAAAAACTATATTTACTATGGTTTTTTTTATGTAGCCTATTTCCGTCCACACAGGAAAGTGACAATTACAGACGAAATGTGTGTATTCCAGAGCACTATGGATAGGGCAATATTGGATAACTTCTTTCGCTCTCCTTTAGTGTTGAAAGCGTTTACTACTCTTTATAATGAAGAACAATTCTTCTTCGTTCTTATGGTGTAAATGCATAAGAGAGTTAGTTTCGACCCCGATATTGAGAAAGCCAATAATAATAATCATCGATTGAGTTATTATTTAACTAACAAGCGTGTTAAGTTTAACTTTACAACTGTTGTTTTATGAGAAGATTTATTACTTTTCTAACATTATCTTGTTCGTTTGATGATGGTAGAAATTTTTAAGATGCAGAAGCTGATATTCTATTTATCTATTGAAACAAAGCCGTGTTAGTTCATGCTGAGATGTTACAGAAATAAAAACACACTTACTATCACTCGCTATAGAACTTCAAATTTCCTTAGGATATTTTATTTCACAGTTGGTTAGTGCAAATTCACAAAGTTACTTAAAACACTGTCAGTAATACATGCCAGGATCCGAACCTACGACCACTCGAATGTCAGGCCAGCGTTCTACTGATGCGCTACCAATTGCAATTTTTAGGGTTCCGTACCCGAAGGTGCCAAACGGGACCCTATTACTCTGCGTCCTCTGTCTATCTGTCCGTCTGTCTGTTTGTCCGTCCGTCCGACCTTTAAATGCGACCTTTGTAATAGGTTGCCAGTTGAAATTTTCACAGAATATGTATTATTAAGGTGGATTACCTAAAAAATAATAAAATTTAAATAGTATAAAATAAGGGGGGGGGGGGTCTCCATACAAGAAACGTATTTTTTCGCCGTTTTTTTGTTTATGCTCTACCATAAAAACGGTAATACATACAGGCATCAAACTTGGCTTGATTGTGGGACTTTACTATATATTCTAACGACAAACAATAAAAAACCGGCCAAGTGCGAGTCGGATTCGCGCACGAAGGTTTCCGTACCATTATCTATACAACATTAGACAACAATCGAATTTGAGGACAGCGCCATCTATAGAAACCAACAAGAAGCGTTTAACATTGACATTTAACGACATGACATCGGTGTTGTGAACGTTACATAGATGGCCAGACAGGCAGACGGACAGTGAAGTCTTAGTAACAGGGTCCTGTTTGGCAGCCTTCGGGTACAGAACCCTAAAAATAGCTAAGCGCGACTACGGAACCCTCGGTGCGGGAGTCCGACTCGCTCTTGGCCAGTTTTTTTTTCATCGCAAACGTACATGTTTGTTGAGTTCTTTTATTCCTCCCGTTAATCTATTTCGATCGCACATCAACATCAATCGTGTATTTATTTACTACCAACTCTTGCTGGTGTTTTTACTTTCTGTTTTTTAATGAAACATTTGCAATTTGTGTCAGACTTTACTTAAGCGAGTAATTACTTTTATGTTCTCGCAGTGGACATTACGTTCGCCATTTAAGGTTTCAAATAGAAGTCTTACCTAGACATCAAGTACCTATCCGCTTGAAATTACTTTAACTTTAATTTTTATACAATAACTTCCATACAACACAATCACTTGTCCTGGTCCCAAACTAGGATACCCTGTGCTATGGTAACCAGACAAGGTCACCACAAACATGGAAATACACCCTGAGGCCATTTGTACGGAGGCTCCCAGTGGGAATCCAACCCACGACCTCCGGCATGGTAATCAGACGTCATAAATCAGGCGTTTTTTTAAGCTCTATATTAGCGTATATAGAGGTTTCATTCGATTGTTCCACAAAACTACAGAGTACACGGTCCAATTAGACAGCTCGTAAACTTACGTAAACGTCAGTTTCCCTAGCAGGAACTGGCTTCAGTAGATTCGATTGCAGCCCCGAACTTCATCTCCGCTTGTTTAAACTTTCCCCTGTCCCCCGGATATGTTGTTTGGTGGATTACCCGTACACTGAAACGTTAGAGGGCAAGTGCATTAGGCTTGATGGCATAAGGTTATTTTCAATTGTACCTATCTAAATTAACATAGCAACCGACATTTGCAGCGTTAAAAAAAAAACCTAAAAAAATGCTGAAACTTATGTGGCAAACCAATCCTCCTATTAATATAACCGCACAGGTGCTTACCGCCATATATAACCTGAAATTTTTGAAAAGAGTGTGTTTTTGGACGATTCTTTTGGGGAGACTGGCTGCATGGAACTAAGGCATGGTACAAATAAGGTACTAATTTGTGTACATACACGAATACGATTTAAACTCAGCCGCCCTATGCGCATTAAGTAGGACTACTTTTCGTCAGTCCAGACACCAAAGACCATGTATGTAACCTGATGTGCCGCTCTCAGAAATTTTGGGAATATTTCCAATGTTCCCGAAATTACGAGAACCTTTTTAATTTACATTGAAGCAAATTTATATAGCTTTTCAATATATAGATGACAATCGGTGATTGAATTTGAAGCACAAAATACCCACGTATCATGATAACATGACTAGAAATACCATTATTAGATTTCTGTGAGTTGAGAATAATTCCCAGCGGCACTTCAATATGTATGTGTCAGCACCTTAAGGGGCTACAGTGTGCTGGAACTGGCTAGCAAACGTTTTTGAATCGCTTGTGACATCCTCTAGGAACACGGCAGACCGTTGAAATTAATATATGATATAATTTAACTCCTTGATTCCCTATTGGATGTTTGACAACTGTCATAACCTTACGCCTTCTATGAGTAAATATATTCCGTAAGAATGCTTAAAAAAAAGCTAAGAATTTATATACCATTTTAAATGCGCAGTGGATTACGTTTAAGCTTATACAGTCTTACGGGCAATATCAAAATCTTGTATGTTAATGTTTAAAACTAACAGGAACAATAGTTAGTCATTCAGAAAAAACGTTTTCATCAATTTATCACATTACGCCTTACGAGGAACGCCCAGCCTACTCGTTGCCTGTTGTCTGTGCCAGGCGCTCTTCGCATCACCATTGATTTCATTGTAACTTTTCATAAGCGATTTATCAATCATAAATCAACCTTCCAAAGTTCACCTCGAGCGCCATATAGTGAAATTAATTCAAAGTAGCAATTCTCATACAAAATTACCGATTGTAGGCCAAGGACGTGGGGCGAGGGACCGAAAAAGACGCCGCATCTTTCCAATTCACTTTCGTACAAAATGTACTGGGTCAAGTTTCATAAAACTATAATTTCGTAGTTTATTATGACAATTCGAAGTACACTGCGCAGCAGAGTCTATTTGTTAATCTGTGGGTTAATCGGCTTTGCAATGTACATCGAATTGTCATAGTCACAATGAATTATAGTTCTATGAAACAGGCTCCTGAAGGGATGGGTCTTTTCCGCGCCCTCGCCCCACGTCCCATGTCCGAACAAAACAAAAAAATATTATATAGCTATTAGTCCAATCGGTGGAGACATTTTCGAGTGTTTGCAAGACCAACGCACGGCAACTGATTTTTGTAGTAGTGATCGAGCTTCAATCGTTAGAAAAACATACAATATAAAATACCAATTCTTGTATTTTTTTATTTAAGTAAATAACTAAAAAAGAAAAGTAAAAAGGAAACCGATCATTTACTAGTATTCGAACCATGAGCTCTCAGCCGTTCAAGGGACGCCTCTTCCCATCCGAGCTATTGTAACATTACCAACCTAAGCGAAACATCGTTTTACTATATGTGCCTAAATCACGGTAAAAGTGAGGTTCATTAAAAATTAAACCTAACTACCTATGTATTATAATCCATTTATTGTCGCGATTAGGTCGGCCGCACGCGGCCAGACTTGTTGCTCGAGCCTTGTTGTCTCTAATTACTAGCATTTAAGGTTCATTTTAGTTTGATTGAGTTTTGTTTCACTCCTCGCGCTCGCACTTCGCCTCCTCGTTAGATTGTAGGGTACATAGGCGGTAAATAATGTGTTGGTAAATAATAATTTCGATTGGGGCGTTACGAATAATACTTGATTCATAACCTTTGAGTGAACCAAGCCGAATTACAGTACTTAGTATTTCCGCACCGCTCACTTCCGTAGCGACAGAAGAAGATAGCGCTATCGAACTCGGCTCGGTCGTTCCCATCCGGATATATAGAAAAATATTTTACATAGTTATATGAATTGTGTCAATAATGTTGTTTAGAACCTTTTCTAAACATACAAAACGAATCTGTGTAGATTTCGTCTCTGAATTTTTTTTCTATCTGCCTGACATGTTTTTCTGTTTTAAATAAAATAAAACGCTGTATATTTTTATCACGCATTTTATTGTACATGCGGAAGTATTGTTAGAAGAATCAATGGCGTAATGCTAAAAATTTTGTAGGAATTATAATTTATATACGTGTGTAGGTACTTGTTTTTAGTTTTTTTATTTTCTCGAAATTCCGCTGTATTGGGATAAGTTATCTACACTGCAATAATTATGCTCTTTACCTTCCCTACATGTAATATAAATCACACTTCCATGACATGTATAAGTTGATCCTATTCAATTGTTTTTGCTAGGGTTGGCACAAAATCCGGGTTTTTTTTATTCAAGATTTATTCGGTGCTCATTTTTAGGTACAACGTAATTTAAATATATAATTTAACGCGCATAATATTTTTTGGGTTCCGTAATTATAATGACAACAAAAGAAAGTAGGTAATTTTTTGTACACGTAACAAAAAAAAAAACAACTGAAACCTTAACAAAAAGGAAAAGTGTAACAAAAAGTAACCAAATAGAAATAGAAGTACTGTATCACACAGTAGATTAAACAAAAATCTGCGTTCCTGGTTTACCGATATTACATATTTTTATTTAAGTGTCACAATGAATAGTGTAATGTATCTTGAAAATATTCGTCGGTGGGGAGTTCCAAAATTATAATAATAATAACGTCCACACAACGCAATCAAACTAGAATTCCCTGCACTATAGTATAGATAGTTTTTAACTATCAGCTTTAACGCCAAAAATCACTTAAATGCTGTATGTTTCCTGTGCTATTGGAATGAAATAATAGAAATGGTATGAATTACACTATTAATACGATTATCAACAGATTAATCTGTTATAATATACCAATATAAGTTAAGACGAGGAGGCACTGTTGATTAATAATTATATTTATCAGTCTTTGTGCTGAAACAAGGATGCAGGCCAAATAAGCACTCAAATCCATTTGTAGCTCTTTTGCCAACATCCTTAGCAACGAAGTCTTTTTCCGATAGTCAATACGGCAACGGTGGAGAGACTCGAGCACTGTCCATAACTCGATCGAATCGAAGGTTTTCTCAAAGTCCACAAACGCAAAGCATAATGGCAAATTATACTCCTCAGTCTTCTGTATAATTTGCCGCAACGTGTGGATGTGGTCTAATGGTACTAAAGCCCTTTCGGAAACCGGCTTGTTCGGGAGGCTGGAAGTCATCAAACCTGCGTTCAATACATGGCGCAGAGTAGTCATCAGCGACCACAAAAACCTCCAATACTAATTTTCATAGAAAAACGGAGCCAGAGATAAAAATCAGAATTTTTAAATTTTTAGGAGCCAGCTTGAAATTTGACTTACGCCATTTTGTAAAATGTAAGTTAACGTTGTCATCCAACCCAAGGTCTTATTCAACATTTGTTCGACAAGACTACCCCGTAATGTTACCGTTTTCTCAGGCTTTGACAAAAAAGCTGTAGAGACCGGATTTTCCAAGTCAGATTTTTCTTATCGGTTTGAGGGATCACCCTGTAAGGATGGAAATTCCAAGTTTACACCATATGCGGAACTTGGAAATCTTTTAGCACCTGATAAGACCGAAATTAGAACAACCAAAAATTCAAGAATTTTCACACGTCTAGTTATTTTAGCATTCAAACGCTGTGTGACTATAAAGTTGATACCATATTAGTCCAGCCGCTAGACCAGCGGGGCCCGGTGGCAAAACCTGCATTAGGTGTTGGTTGAAAATTTAAGCAATTTTACTTTTCAATCGGCACTATTAAATTTGCCATAAAAATTAATTTACGTCACCGTCCTATCCAGGGTTTATGCAACGAGTTTATGTTGTTTTAAAAGACCACCCCTAAGTGTTACCATTATCCCAAGCCGTTGAAAAAAAAAGAAACTCATGGAGACCAGCTTCTCCAAGTTTTCGATTTTCTCCGTCGGTTTTAGCAAAAAAACTAATCGTATAGAAAATTTCAAGTTAGTAACATCAAAATGGGACAACAATTTTATCTAGGTGTTTTTCGCTGATCAACTTTATGTACCTATATACATTCTTCACGTCACACCGTGTACATAAAGTTGTTATATGCGATGTATATCATGTTACTATTTTAATTAATATCAATAATAACGGCACCAGGTATTTACATATTTTTTTCAAAATCAAATCAGATCCGGATTATAAATTACTATCTGAGAGCGTGACAACCCTAACGACGTAAAATCCGGATAACAATTAAAATGGTCGTAATTTCTACTTTCCATGGAATTGGCATTAGAAATATATTTTTTATTTCATATGGGGAAGTCGCTTCCTACGTTCCAATTCTGCCACTGAGTCCCGAAGTACATCCATGTGAAATCAAAGTCAAATTCACTTTATTGAAAAAGGATAAGATGATTTTTTTTCACTTTTTGACATAAAAACCTGTTGTTGTGCAAAAACATGTACTATTTCATAAGTAGGTAGGTAAATAAATACGCACTTACTAAACATGTGATTTTTGTTTGAAAGCTATTCTTTCTACAAAGCATAGATAAGTTTTGAAGAGATGTACCTACCTTTATCTTTTTTGTTTGTAATGACGCATGCTATACAAGAAGGCATTAGATTGAAGTCTATTCAATCTACGCGTACGCGGGCGGGCTGGCGAGCCGGCTAGAAAAGTAGAAACCGCTGGGCTCGCTCGACGCGTTCGAAATTCGGCTATATATGTGTGCGTTTGGCGGCGTGTGCTTACGCGAAGGGAATGAGACTGTGTGTGTGCGGCAGCGCGAGCGTCTTTCTATGGAGATTACTACTAGGAATTAATTCAGTCGTGTCATCTAGCGGCGAAATGTTGAAGTGCTGCACACCTGTGTCAAACGCTCAAGGTCATCGGCACAGGGAAAAATCTTAAAGATAAGAGCAATAGGCACGCTATCAAAGTGGCGTTCCTAAGTTGTAACTTTCTCTACAAATTCGCCGTGTCCTGTCATGGTTCTGATACAATTCGCACCGGACCCTGCCTTTGCTTGGGTTACCTTATTCAGTGTGTGATAGCCTTAATTTAGCTTTAGTTTGGTGGCCTAGTTTTACAAATTATCAGAGGTTTACTTGCCATAAAGGCATTGTGCTGAAATTGCTTGCGCCGTGTTGTATTGATTTATTTCATGTTCTTCTTCTTGTGGTGCCAACTCTTAACGGAGGTCGGCTATCTTTTGGGCCACTGTGGCTGCTCGGAACAAATCGATGGTACCTATCTGAAACCATTCAGCCTGGTTTATTTATTTTCTAGATTTATTTCATACTACATAAAACTTCCGTAAGCACTTCACATAACCCAGCTAATAATCATACGACATCGTAACAATCATCATCACCATCATCATCATCATCATCATCAGTTGTCGCGGTCTCTCGTGATCCACATCCCAGCATCAGTCTACTGACTTCACCACATCAATATACCTACCGGCGAGCTGCTAGTCTACCCTCCTATCGAAAATAATGTTAAATTGCATTTTTCATACTTCTTTTTCTGCTCCTACTGGATACAGGCGTGATTTTATGTATATGCATGTGTTTTCTGGTTATTCTACTCATGACTACCCAGAGAAGAGCAATTCCCGACAATCCTCTCGGTCTAGCCCTCTCAACAAAAATTGTTCCGTTAATCTTTCCTTTGGAAAATCGTTATTCGCATGAATTCAACTCTCCGCATCCAGTATCTTCCCGAGAAGATATTTTGAATCTATCACGATCCCTTTCAAATGTTAAATTGAAAGGCTGCTGACGAACTTCAGACTGCATTTAACCTATTCCTATCACTTTCAATGACAGCTCGTGTCAAATAAATGCAGTCTGAATTTCGCCAGCACCTTTCAAACGTCAAATTAAAAGGAATCGCGATAGTTTCAAAAGACAGGTAGACAATGATATATTCGGTCGGTTGCCTGCTAGCGTTTTTGCGACTTCAGGGTCAGAATCAGACTACGTAGAATATAAAAGTTGGTATTTATTTACATACAGAAGCAAAACAGTTAACCACTATTAGAAAGAGAAAACAGCAAGCGCTATTCCCTATTCTAGATGAAGAGAGATTATAGGAACACAATCGACGGCCTAATTCATATTCAGTTGGTAAAAGCGACGGAATGGGTAATTTCTATTGAATTACGACAGTTGTTTATCACGGAATCGGGGTTTAGGGCCAGTCTCCATTGTGACGCAAAGACTACAGAAGTTTCGCTCAGGTAGAGCTTGTTCATAGGACTTTAAATTGGTAGCTAGGTTCAAGGTTTGCTGTAAGAAATCTTCAAGAAGAAGACTTCTGTTACTGATGTTATTTCCTATGTACCTAATGTCCTACGTATCGTGTGTAATAAAGTTTATTAATAATAAAATCTGCATAGTCATGCCGACACTATTGGGAGTTACATTTTCTCTCTACATACATAACATCCACAGAACATAATCACTTGTCCTGGTCCCAAAGATACCCAGTGCTACGGTAACCAGGCAAAATCATCACAAACGTTGAAATGACTCTTGGATCATTTTGTGCACCTCTACTCTTTTATATAAAAATTAACGCCAAGATTGATTAGACATGATTGATACCTGAAGTAGGGCTGAAAACTGCAGGGATGAGATTATTTCAGAGCCGTAGAGCTTCTGAGCTTATTGTGTGTTAGTAGATAATTGAAAAGCTAAATCGGGATTTCATCGATTATCCTTTTATATGCGCTAGTTTCTTTTCTGTAGTCTGTGTACTACTCGTAGGCTTTTTATTCACATATTTACTTATATTACGTAGATTTTTTACGATGTCAAGGTGTAAAATTATCATCATCAGCCATTTAACGCCCACTGCAGGACATAGGCCCCCTTCGTGGTTTTGCTATAATCGCCACGCTTATTATTATTTATTGTACGCCCGACCAAACATAATTTAGTAGCTTAATTAAAAGAAGTGTTACTTTCTCGCAGCGCCTATTTTTGATTTAGCTCCTCGGTTATTGTTATATCGCCTGCCCATAAAGCGCATGAGAAAGTTATTAGGCTCTATTTTACGAGATGGAGACGTTTATCGTCTATATTTTTTTATAAATAACCGTTTTCTGACGTAGCTTACATTAGTAGCTAATTTTTCGTAGAACGTCATTTCATAGAACATTTTCATGGTTTACGATGACAAATCGATGTACATTGAATTGTCGATTATCCAACAGATTGTACATCGAATTGTCATGGTACACTATGGATAAAAAGTACCCGAAACCGGCGTGCGTGCACGCAACGACTGATGAATGTCAGGATCGTGGAAAGTGGCAGTCCCTTGTCTCTGACTACCCCCCCGGCATACAGGCGTGAGTTTATGTATGTATGTATGTATGTACACTATGGATTGTAGTTTTATGAAACTCGGCCCTCTATACAAAACATTATGGTTGATGAACTGTTGACAGAAAAATTTAAAGTGTATCTCTCAATTTTCGTTAACTTACAAGGTCAGATAAGTATCATGTCCTGATGGGCCTATGCACATGATTTACTTTAGGAACATCGATAAAGCTGTTTCGTGAACATCACGAAATCAAACTTCGGCTGTCAAGAAAGTAAGTACGATCAAGAAAGTACGACGAGTGCGGGCTGTTTGATTGATGTGAAATATTACGACCACTGCTGGACATAAGCCACAAATAAAAAGTGTTAATACACATTAAGAAGGAATATCTTTCACTTTGCGAAGGGATACATTCTCCCTAAGGCAGTAAAACTGTCTTTTAGTAAGCAAAACATGTAACCCGTAATACGGTATTTGACACGATCAACAATAAATTATTTCATAACATGCTCGATTAAAACAAAAATTACAAAAATGTATCTCTTTTAGTCAATTACAAGTTATTACAATTTTCAAATAGATTAAACATAAAAAAAGAGTGCTCTGAAATGTGACGTCATAAGCCAGTATTTTCATACAAGGTGCCGTTTTAAAAGTAACTCATTTGATATTTTGTCAAATACCCAATTTCACCATTCATCTTCTCTCTAGGTGTATTTAATTACCACCTCAACAATATTTTTTTATTTTATTTTTATTTATTTATTGACCTCGAAGCTGAAAGACAATAAATTGCATTAGTCGTTGCTAATTCATTAAATATACATAATAATACACCCTTTTGTATTTTACCGTATTCATGTAGTGGCCTGCAATCACTACTATCCAATAGTAAACCTTAGACCACTAAATATTTTCATAGTATCTTTCATGTAACTGTTGTGGTGATCTCTAGTAGAAAGCTGTTTGTTCTGGGTGGTAGATCATGCGAACTGTTGGTGCTAGGTGCAAACAGAGGTCTAGTGAGTGAATTACTGCGCGTGACCCAGACCTTAGTTTACGCGAGTTGTAGAGCGCGGTTTTGCTGGCACGAATATCTATTTGATTTTATTGGTAGAGTTAGACTATTCTTTAACGGATAGTCGACACTGCATCAATCTTTACATCTGTGCAATTAAAATGTAGAGGTTGATGTACTATCCACTGTACATACATGAAGAATGAGTGTACGTTAGTGTTTTTTATTTACTGTTTCAAGAATAGACTGGAAAATTATATTAAAACAATCAAGTGCAGAGTTTTGACGATTCTAAAGAATTTAACTAATTTTTGTCTTGAGGAAATTGTTACGTCAATTTATAATTATATTCTTTACATACAAAAGCGAACTTATCTGTAAGGGATCGCTTACAGCCACCCTGAGCTGTATGTATGTGTAACCATTTATGTATGTATCGTAGGGTATTTAAATTAAGTTAGCGGGAAGAAGGAATAAATATTTGTAACTACATAAACAAGTAGTAATAAGACAATATACTTGCATACACAATACTCATACGTACTCACACATTCATTTAACCTACTAACTATGAATAGGTTACAAACATAGTGAGGGCTCTTTAAATCTCTTCTTGAAAGATGATATGGAAGAGCTCGTTCCAATTTACGTCAGGTTAATAATTGAAATACACGTCAATTTACTAAAATGTATTTCAAGGCTCCACAATGTTTTAAATATATTCGCTCCAGACAGCCCGTCGCCGGCGCATTTTCACGCTGGACCTCTCGACGGCAGATCATTAGTGTCCCTAAGCGTTGGTAATTAAGTTATTAATCGCTTGCCCTTAGCCCACCGACCACGGGCTCTCTCCTCTATCACTCGAGTTAACCTCGCAAATGCCTTAATGAGGTGATGGAGAGCAAAAAGGTATTTACGAGACGGTCTTGTCGGTATATTTTTCGACTTATATTCTGGCGATTAACCTAGACACTTCTGTGTTACTTTCAAGTGAAATGGGATTAGTTTATAGCACGTTATAGTATTCTCTATTATTAACAGTTTTTAATACGTAACAATTCTATGTGCATTCTGTTTTTTATTACTTTTTGTTCAAAATTGTAATTTTTCTATTGCCATAAATGTGATGTTTTTATTTTTGCTTTACTTTTGTTTTTATTATTGTCGTATTTTTATTATTTTCTCTCTCATATACTTTTTAGTTTTCTGAAAGGGCACAAGGAAATCACTTGACCTGGTCCCAAACTAGGATACCCTGTGCTATGGTAACCAGGCAAGGACAACCCAAAAAAGAAAATACACCCAGACTGCGGTCATGTGTACGAATCTATGGCAGCCTCCAGTGAGAATCCAACCCATGACCTCCGGCATGGTAATCGGACGAGATACGGCTAGACCAACGAGGCAGTCATAGACCTTTATCTGTCTAGCACCGGCCTGCAAACGTACAGTCGATAGCAGTCCAACCGTTACATTATTGTTGCAATTTCGCCCGTAACGTAAGTGAATAGGGTGCACGCGTGTGCTGCCGACTGTACCGAGCTTAGTTCTAGTTCGACTGGAGATTTCCGCTCTTAGCCTCATATTTGGGCCATTGTACGTAGCAAGTGCTGAGGTAAGTAAATACCTCAGACACTAGGGTTTCCTCCACGATGTTTTCCTTCACAATTTTACGTAACTTAGAAAACTAAGTCATTGTATGTACATGCATACATGTTCGAACCCACGACCTCCCGAATGAGAAGCCGGCGTTCTACCGCTCCGCTACAACCGCGACTGAGCCCAGAACTTTCTCACGTCTAAAGTAGCCTTCTTTCACGTACACCCGGCGAAGCGGCAGCGCCAGGTATGATTGTCTGTCTGTCTGTTAGCCAATATGAGGAGTAATGGCCGGCTCGTGATAGTGCAGCCTTACGTCAGATAAATCGTTTAATGATCTAATGGCTTGATCTATTGGTGGGCTAATGCCTCGTCTGGCTTCCTGGGTGGTTATTCTCCGCGAGCATTATTTTGCGATTATTTGGGGAAATAGGAAAAGAAAAACAAAAGAAAACCGGCCAAGGGCGAGTCGGACTGGCGCACGAAAGGTTCCGTAGTATTATCTATACAACATTAGACAAAGATCGAATTTGAGAACAGCGCCATCTATAGAAACCAACAAGAAGCGTTTAACATCGACATTTAACGACATGACATCGGCGCTGTGAAGTTTACATAGATGGCCGCTAGATGGCGAGCGCTGTCTTTAGACAACGTTTGTTGTATTGGAACCGCCCCTTAAATATTTATTTTATTCTGTTTTTAGTATTTGTTGTTAGTCCCATTTGGCACCCGTCGGGTGCCCTCGTCGGGAAACCCTAAAGAGATGTAAATATTGATATTTCACGCCTGTATTCCGGAGGAGTAGGCAGAGATCAGGATTTGTCACTTGCCACGATCTTGATGAAGCGAAACCTCAACAATATTCATTAGTCATTGCATGCACACACGCCGGATTCGCTTACTTTTAACCTTGCCCTTTGCAAATATATCCTAATATCGAAGTATGTCCCTTAACGGCCCTTCCAGCCGCATTCGCTTGATATATTTCTTTTCTCAATAAATTTAAATATAGATTTTAGTAATTCAATATTAAACTGAATCAAATCTTTACAAAGTTATCTCTATCTGCATTGAAAATAAAATTAATATTTTTTGTACTAGAAGTTTCATAATAATAAATAAAAACCAGACAAGTACAAGTCGGACTGGCCCACCGAGGGTTCCGTACAAATTTGAAGGTACTTACATATTATAAATAACTCAGGAATCGAGTCTCGCAGTTTTTTTCCGAGCTTTTTCCGATCTGCAAAGACATTTTTTTTATGATTTGATTACAAATGTATAGTTTTCGAATTGTCCGCTGCTCTTGTAGTATAAGATGATATTACTTGCCAAATTTCATAGTTATTGGTCAACCGAAAGCACCCTATAGATTTTGATTCCCATCGGTGTCGAAATATACTTTTTTTACCGTATCTTTTTTTACGTTAACTTAAGAGTTTCATTTTTTCACAGCTTTAAAGGATTCTAAACCTGAGTATACTGGTTTTAATTTCGACTCGATGCCTCCACGCGTTCCCGAGATAAAAGGACAGACAGACGGATGGAAGGACAACAAAGTGATCCTATAAGGGTTCCATCTTTCCCTTTTGAGGTAAGGAACCCTAAAAATACTTTTTATTGCGTATGTCAAAATTTGTTTAAAGAAGTGATATTTTTTTAAATTTTGAAGATTGGAATTTTCTATCCTAGGTTACAATAGCAGTTCACCGCAGCATTAAATTCTCTATCGCTCGCGGTGAATACGACTAATTTAAGAGTAGACCACTCTTTGTGATCGTGGTTATTAAATCGGTATTGTTCCGACTGCAACGTTTAATTTGTCTCGCTTCGTCCAATGTTTGTTTGTTGAGAAGACAGTAAAGTTGTTGTCTTGTAACACTTGATTTGCAAACGAGTTTGGGTGTAGAGAATTACACGCTCAAAAGAACAAGCAAATTTTTAAAAGGAGTTGACGGCGCATATCTCTCTTTAATTTTATTAAAGATAAAACTTTCGATAGGTATGCGGATGAGTCGAACCCGGGATTTTTTTAAATATTCATAGTGTTCCCAAAACGGTCGTAATTAACTATATTTATTGATATTCAAGTATCTAGATGACATTTACAGATAAAATACATAGCCAACTGTCAAAGGGATACCTTAGGGCACAACAACTGAATAAAATTGTCGAACCAAATCAAAAAAATGACGTTTGTCATTTTCAGGTGCCTATCGAATTTTCCTTTCTAACATTTTTAAATTAGATTAGATTAAATTGGTGCTCTTTATTGCACACCATACATTATAAAAATCTTAAATATCTAAGTTAGGTTAGGTAACATAAGTATGTATGTTACGTTAAATGCTTTGTAGAGCATGCATGCGCGTGTAAACGTTCTAAAGTTTTAAACGTGCTAAGTTTTTAAACGTGTGCCACTTTTATCCTAAAACGTTATGTGAAGACAAATAAACATTTTCTATTTGTATTTGTTTAATAAGTAATGAACATCGATTAAATATAGTAATAAACTTCAGTGATGCTCAGACTATACTTTTCAGCCAGAAAATAAATCAAATTCCCCTCTCTTTCCAGCCTGTACCCTACTACACCTCCCGCACTTATGATCCGAAATCTCATTTGCAGAATATAGCCAAAGGGCCCGCGCCGATATTTTCTATTGAATTTTCAATAAGTCACCTTTAAGGGCCGCAGTAGTCTCTTAGGTTGTCCGCAAACAGCGATCACAATGATCGGTTTTGGCCAGCAAAAACATTTCTGTTAGCATTAAAAGTATGTTGAGCGTCAACTTCCGTTTTTCTTTATGCAATCAAGTATTAATAATAATAATAATAGCAACCAGTGGTTGGAAAAATTGAGTAGCAAAGCGTAGCGTATGGCTGGCTATCTGAAAACGTTTTGTTGGCTTTCTGTATCAATGTGTTTAAATTTAATGTGTTAGTGATAAGCTGTTAGTTTGCCTAATAAAATAAAATAAATAAAGTAATCAAATTAATTTTCAATGTTCCATTACCAGGAAATTCCAGATGGTTTTAAGAAAATTACAAATTTATCAGCATATAGGTAGTTTCATATTGGACTTAGAACGACCGTTTATTTATTCCGCTAATCTAAATAATTATTAAACTGACCGAGTTTCATTAATTTGCTGGCTATACTTGATTTATTTAGAGAAATTCTTTGTTTGTTTTGGTTTAAGTAAAGTTAATAACCTCACGACCTTTTTACCGGGTTGGCAGGAGGCGATCAGGGAGTTTATTCTAGCAGTATGACACAATCAAGCCTAGATAAAATTATAAATTTTAAAGTTGGACTATCATTTTCGAGTCCGAGCTGGCAAGAGCTGGATGAGAGTAGCCGAGGACCGTGCTCAGTGGCGTGCAATAGGAGAGGCCTATGTCCAGCAGTGGACAAGCTTAGGCTGATGATGATGATGATGATGATCATTTTCGAGTGTTATTGTTGATCACTAGTTTTTGCTTGCTTGGTGTGTCAAAACGATAATGATGATGATGATCATTTTCGAGTGTCATTGTTGATCACTAGTTTTTGCTTGCTTGGTGTGTCGAAACCCTTAGGGTAAAAGTGGGTGCGTTATTAGGGCGTCCTTAGAGTCCCTTTCGCACACGTCAGCGCTTCTTCGACATTTCTGAAGGGTTTTGCATAAGTGCAAAACGTTTTCCATTTAAAGAGTAGGGTCCTTAACATTCTAATAGCTGGTTTTTATTTATTGCCAGAACAAAATGCTGAAAAAAATATTGAGTTACACTTCATAATAAACCCACTCGTTTTTTACTTTAAAACAACGCTAACATTGGTTTTCAAAATTGTAAAGTACTGAAGTGCCGTTTCCGGAAATTTTAGGAATATTATAAATGTGCCCAAAAAATCCCAGTGCCTTAATTGATTATATTATTGAAAAGGCCTTTGCCTGGTTGGCTATGATGATGATGATGAGCTAGATGGCGATCGGTACTCGGATTTGAAGCACAAATAGTATCATGACTGCTCTGTACATTAAACCCCACCTGCAGATGCTGAGAGGTGCAAACTATGTGCCACATTACTGCCCACTCTCCGTAATGGTCCATAAAAGGAGGCATTCGGAAAATTAACTTGAAATCGCCAATCCGCGATGCGTACGCGTTACTCTTTCTGAGAAAAGGCCAATTCCATGCAGCGAGACGTATATAGGCTGCTAGGGGGTCATCCATAAAGTACGTCAGACTAATTTCGTGATTTGTTGACCCCTCCCCCGTCCTTGTCACAGTTGGTCAGATTTGTGAGACGCCTCTCCCTAGTGTGATGTCACATACTCGTATTTAGCAATTTTACATCTACAAATTATGAAATTAAAACAGCTGTTCCGAGATTAGTTTCATTTCCATTTTAAATATTTTTTAATATTATCAACATCATATTTGATACCTACATCATATATTTGAAAATGTTAACGAAACAATAAATTATGAATTACTTTAATTATATTTTTGAAATAAAAGCGCACCAGCGCCACATCACTGATTAGGGGTCAAAGTGGTCGCCATGGCCGAAACCGGTCGGAACAATCATCATCATCATCATCATTTTTGAAACGGGACGTCAAGAAACTTAGGAACCCTCTCATTCCTTGTCGCACAATGTCCCACTTGGTCGACCCCTCCCCCCCTTAACGTGTGAGGTACTTTATGGATGGTCCCAAGTCAAATTCGATGTTTCGCCTAGGGAAATGACAAGGTAACTTTGGCGGGAAGTAACATACGCATTTATGGAATAGGCTTAGTAATAGCCCAAGTTGTAACATTAAGAATAATTATGTCATAACTTTATCCCCCGGAAAATACCGCAAGCGAGATAAGTTACACACAAGCTGAATCTTAATTCAATGCCCATCGGATTTCTAGGCAAAATGCTGCGTCTCCTAACCGAAGTTCTTTCAGACATTCTGGTCACATACTGGCTTAAAATGAGTCCTTCTTAAGAATATTGTAAGGGGAAATGCACATCTGTCAACCGGAATTGTAGGACAGACTATATCTAAAATATATATATAATTATATTGTCGGTTGTCTGAAGAAATTGCTATTTATAGACCATAATTTGTTGTTTTCTGCTGGTGTACAATAAATAATATTGTTATCTTACTTGTTCATCTGCGAGGTGTTGCAAAAAGGCTCTATAAAAGTTAGATGTCCTAATCGACAGCAGCAAAATTATTCAAAATTAGGGTTTGAGTTTTTTTTATTATAAAAGTCTTTATTTAACATAAACATCACGAATGTAAGTTAACTAAGCACAGTTTATTAAATACGAGCACAAATGTTATAGTAACTTGGCAGGCTATACATAAGCAGCCTATATACGTCCCACTGTAGCAAACAGGCCTTCTCTCAGGGAGAGAGTATGGGCTTAATCACCACGCGTGCCCACCGCGGATTGGCGATTTCAAGCGCTGAGGTATGTGAATAGCTCAGACACTCAGGTTTCCTCACGATGTTTTCCTTCACCGTTAGCGAGTGGTACTACTACTATAACTTCACAAATTCACAAAGTTTTATAATCAAATTACTATTTATGATGGTACCTAGATCCCCTCCCCAGAGCACACCCTTGCGCGCAGGCCAACAGAAGGGGCGGAAAGGAGAGCGCTCGGACGGGTTTTTCTGTTACACGACACACATCCCTCTGCAACTCACGCCCCTGCCCCGTCACTGCTGACCACGTCACGGGGTTCAGTGCCTAACTCTCGGCAAAAGACCTATACCTTCTTCAACTTACTATATGTATTAGGGTGGTCCTTATTCTTAAGGAAAATATTTTTTTTCTTTAATTTCGGGGGGCACCACGTAATTTGGTTATATACCTTAAGAAAATATTACAGTAATTTTTTTGAATTTTTTTAATAACATTTAGAGGTCGCTACCAAGGTTTAAATTTTAAATAAAAAGCCAAAATTTGTTTTTCTCAGAATCCTTTATTTTTTTTAACCAGGTCTTAAAAATATTACACAATTTTTGTTGATGCTATGAAATAAAATAATCTGAATGATTTACTTTTAAGATGCAAGGGTTGACTTGTTAGTATTGGGATACTTTTTTCTATACTCTTTTACCAACAAAAGCAAATATTGCTTTTGTTCTTCATTTGTGGTAATTAATTTATTGTATTCTTCCATTAAAGCAACACCACGCTCAGCTATATCATTCACTACACGCAATGAATGAACAATATTTTTGGCAGCTATATAATCAGGGTCTTCGTTCCAGGTTTCAACGTCTTTATAAAAAAAATCTGATGAGATACCTAGGACCTGGAAGAATTTTAAAGAATTACTGCTCACAAAGTTTTCTATATTTTTTTCGTGGATGGTCGCCATGTCAAGGTTTATTCGTTTTAAGCAATCATGTGTGCCTTCAATTTTGAGTGCTTCTACCATTTTTTTCTTCTCTTGGACTGAAAGTTCGTCATCGAAAAATGCAAGCGAAACCAGCTCTTCCGACAAATACCACAAGTGATTTAAAATCTTTTTCAGCGCAATAGTAGCTAGATTTTTGTTAACACTTTCAAAAGCTTTAAGGTCTTTTAATAATTGTAAGTCGTTTCTTGGTGCTGACTGACTGGTAGAGGCTTGAAACCAATATTTGATATAAATCATCACCGTGAAAATACATATTTCTCTCACAGCCTTTTCGTCCTTTTTCGTTAGCTTTAACTGATGCTTAAATAAATAAATTTTTAAACAGTACAAGGCTCTTGCCATCCATCTAGCTCGATGTAGACCAGCAGGTCTCCGAAATAAAACGCCTTTTTCAGGAACACCTCCTAAGAATATGATTGTAAGATTTAACATTTCTTTGTAGTCATCTCGAGGTTGATGTACTTGAAGTTGCTTTTTGGCAAAAGAAATCCTGTCTGCGGCCACTTCTGCAAGAATATTTGCCTCAGCGTCATCTGTTATTGTTTTGAAGTCGCTTTGGTCAATAGAGTCCCAACTGTTCTTAAATCTTTTGAATAATTGTATATCAGGACCACTAGATGGGGCAAGCGATTGATCCACTATACCTGACAACATAATTTCCATTATGTGGTGACGACAAGCAAACCAAAGCATATTTTTATCCATTTTGCGCTCCAAGAGAACGCATACTCCACTTCTTAAGCCGGTATTTACAGCAGTAGTGTCAAAACACAAACATTTTACTTTATCGCTCAAATTCCATGAATTTATAGCGTCGTAGACAGCCGACGCACAAGCTTCGCTTGTTCCACGTTCTAATTTTGGGACGGCGAGTAATTGATCGACTCCATGTCCTGATACCAAAATTGGCAGCCGATCTACAGTTTTGTGTCCAGTAATATCTTCTATAAGTTTACCGTCCCAATGAATTGTTAAAGACGAACTAGGTTTAAACTCGCTTTTGAGCGACTCTGCAACAGCTTTGCGATTTTTGACACGCTGCCGACGAATAGAAGATCTATTGACATTAAATTCTGATGGATCACAGCCTGCGCTTTTCAAAGTAGATGTCACGACCATAGTTGCTTTTCTGTCACTCAATTTAGAAACATCAAGACTGGAAGCTAATTGACTGTTAATAATATCTTTTCGAGCTCGTTTTTGAGGTGGTTGCATCTTCGTCAATTTTGATATAAATTCGGAGTCAGATGGAGTTTCTTCCCCACTTATTGTGGCAGACGATGACGAAATAAATGATAATGAAGACAATGAGCATTTTTCTGTTATAGACGAGATATCTTTGTTTTCACGCTCGCGCAATTTATCAAGCCGTTCTTTTCTCTCTTTTATTTTCTTACATTTGTTTAAACTTTTTCTGTCGACTGAACCAATCAAAAATTGGCGTCGATTTTGCCGCACTGCTAACAAAAACTGTTTATCTTCTTCTAAAGTCATAATATTTAAAGCATCACGATGAGCGATGTCAAATAAATCTTCTAACTTTTGTTGCCAGTTTTGTTCTTTTGTTTTCAATGCTTCTGAACGTTTTTTCTTGTTTTCTTTATTTTTTTTTAGATTCTGCCATTCTTTGAACAGCTTTTCAATTTTGCTGATGACATGTTTTTTTAATTGAATAGGTATGCCAGCTTTTTCCCACAAATTAATAACCCCACAAGCCGTCAAAGTCGCAGATTCACGAATACTTTTCTTTTCTTCATTTTTGTAGTAGAAAAAATATCGCAACACTTCGCCAATGGATGGTAAGGTTGATTGGCTTAATTCAGATAATAATTGACCGATAAGCCAAATCTCACTTTGATTTCTAGTAGTTATACTGAATCCGCTACTAGTAGACGCCATTGCAAATTGAAACACTTCACTGTAACTTTTACAAAAACAACACGTGCGCTCTTGTTGCTTAACAGAACTGAAGTGCGGGGCGATCGTAGTACAAATGAGGGGGTCGAGGAACGGAGAGGGGGGAGGGGGATTAGAAGGTATAGTCTATGCTAGTTTCACTCGCACGTAACATGTTATGTACCTAAATTTTAAATTAATGGAATCACCATTTAAGCTGTATTTGAACACTTTTTGTAAAAAATTGACAGCTGGTAGCGACCTCTAAATCTTAACAAAATCAAAAACAAAAAAACATTTATTTCGTATTTAGAGGTATATAATTAAATAAGAAAGTGCCCGGAGGATAATTCGAAAGTTGAAAAATAAGGACCACCCTAATATGTATGTTGTGTTCTATGTTTGTGATGTCGTTGTTTCTGGTTCCCACGACACAGGGTATCCTAGTGTGGGGCCAGAAGCAATGTATGTGCCTGTATGTAAATGTTTATGTTTTATGAGGGTTTCAGTGTCATATGTCAAAATTCGAATCAAGAAATTTTGTACCCTATTTTCCCGCATACATTTTTTATTTAACATAACATAATACAGGTAATGCAGTCCATTTAAACTCTACATTAAATCTGCCTATACTGCCTAACATATCCGTCACACGTCTATTACGTGCGGGTTCCGGTGACAAATGTCAAAATTCGAATCATGAAATTTTATTCCCTATAGCCCGCACAATCTGCTCGTAGCCCAATATCGAGCGCCAGAGGAAATATCGAAAGTATCAAGGCGCGGGACACAAGTTCCCTTTCAGTGGGGTCTTTGTTTTAAATCGTTTTTCATCGCTGGAGTGGGCGTGTTTAATTTAATATCGATGCCGATGGGTCGATGGCACACAGCTCTATTGTTTATTATAAGGGTGTTGAAAATATTTCAGCTTTAGATGGAGACAGACGGATTAGTACACTCAAGAGTAAAGAATAAGTGTAAATCAAGATTAAACCGATAAACCCGAAAGATTTCGTCAGTCCTCAGTTCTCAGAGTAATGAATACTCTTGAGTGTATAGGGATTGCACATGCAACAGTATTTACAGGTGAGTTTCTTACTCTTCACTGAGAGTAAGCTCTCCCAGACAACCTTTATAATGTAGTGAAAGGAAGTCGTCGAATTCTCGGGAAAAAAATAAATTATGGACGTTAAAAGAAGACATATACAAAGAAAATTACAGACATAGGTATACAGTAGAATGTAATAAATTCCAGTATTACATATAAACATTTAGTTTAGATTAGAAACAATAACGAAGTGCTTATAATTAAATTACATTAAATATGTATTATAGTAAGAGAAAATAATAAATATATACATACATTTTGGTAAAAAATTGAAATAAGAAATAACCAACAATCCGACTGCTGAGCATTAACTACTAAGCAGGCGGGACCAACCTAGGTTCTTCGCTATCGGTTACATTATTGAATTTGGGTCCCGCCTGCGTAGTAGTTAAATGCTCAGAGGTCGGGTTGTTGGTTATTTTATATTTCAGTTTTAATTTTTGACTTTTTAGTGTATTTTTTTCTTGGCTTTATCCTGATTCCATAAAACCTATGGCAGTCGAGCAAACACGATAAATCGGTTGAGATATTATTTGTCAAAATCTGTCCAGTGGTTAAGGAGTTTCGAGGGAACATAGAATCGGACAAACTTACATACATGCATACGAGCTAAACACATTACCCTCCCTTTGGGCTCCACCGCAGTCCGGTAAAAAGGACCCGAAACCGGCTGAATACAGCGACTAATAATTTTTGATGATGATTGTTTTTTGAAATGGTTTCTTTCCTTTATGAACAAAAAGAGGTTTGTCAAGTTCATGGCAAGTGGAAAACCCTGGTCTCTGCCTACACCTCCGGGATACAGGCAATAGTTTATGTTAATGCATACATTTTGGTAGGTACAGGAAACCAGCCTTAGTTGATGACCATCAATATTCATCGCATACCTACTAGATACTAGTGAATGGCAGCTGACTTCCTTTTATTGTACTTAGACACTCATTTGGCATGTTTACGTCATTCTAGCTAGGACATATTTAGTGTCGTTGTAAAGACAATCTACAACGTGTTATTGAAATAAGGCAAAAGCTGAAAACCATTTTCAACAAGTAAAAGTTTAGCATTCTCATATTTTTTTTATTAGAGCACTAGACACTGTAAAAACATCTAAGCCACACGTTTTTGTGTTCGTCCAGGAAATAACAGTCACCATGATGCAACGCTGTTTATGTTTATATTTGTGTTTACGATCTCGCATCAGTTCCACATTCCCATTCTCTCCTTCGCTCTTCCGGGCATTTGGCTCTCGTATGCGCCAGTTGACGGCTGTAAATCTGACTAGGTGTGCCTTTGATCGATGCCTCTTGGGAGCACTCAACTGGGTTACTAAAAACTACGTGTCTCCAAGCCTGGACACCGCAAGCGTCTGGAATCAACCCAAAAACTCTTGGTTCTGACAAAACGAGGAAGGCGTAGAATCCACTGCTCAAACATAATAAGTAATATGATTTTCTTGCGAAGGCTACAATGTGATACCCGGGGACTACGACGTTCGATTCCGAACGTGTTTCTGATGTACTTTGGACGTTTGCAGTGACCAAACTAGTAACTGGCTTCCAATTTCGCTAGCCTGATCATGTTCGCTTTTATTCTGGTGGCTTCCCCCACAATTTATATCCAGCTGACACAAAGCTTAGTAACCTTTTTCCAGTCGGTAAACTTCCCCATCGCACGCAGATCCTCTTCTACAATGTCATTCCACCGCTTCTTTAGTGCCTCAAAATACATTGGTCTAGTGGCGTTATTTAGTATCTCATGGTGCAGCTACTGGATTCGTGTTTACACGGATTGGATTTACAAATCCACCTCTACAGAACGGAAATTATTATTGCAAGACTCGATACTACGAAGAGGTCACGCAGCGGGTGTTCCGCGGTGCGCTGTCGATACGATAACTTCCTTCTAACTTCAAATACGATGTCGGACTTTGAAGTTCGAAGTAATTTATTATAATAATGGCATCGACACAATACAGTCACTTGTTCCGGTCCCAAACTAGGATACCCTGTGGTATGGCAACTAGGCAAGGACATCACAAACATGAAAAAACACCGAGACTTTGGTTATTTGTACAAATATCTACGGAGGCCCGAAACTAAATGTACGGTAATCAAACGTGATACCGCTACACCAACGAGGTAGTCCTGAATGCAGAAACTCTCTACAATCATACGCGCTCAAACATAACAACTTTGCTTTGGCAGTCGGGTAAAAAAGGAAGTAAAAATCGTCTGTAGGGTTGTTCTTTAAGTACGTGCGATGTGTTTACAGTAGGCAGTACCGACGATAAAACATAAGAGAATACCAGACGAATGGGCGCAAAAACATGGTATTTTACGCTTGCTGTCTGACTTTGAAAGCTGAACTTTATTATCTAACAAAAAAACGCGCACGCAAACTTTACGATTGCCACGCATGGTTTTCTACATTTCATATGGAGGGAACAGTTTCTAAGATAACAGCCACAGAAGCAGATGTTATGCCTATCCAGTTACTTCATCACCCAAGGTTAGCAAAATATACTTATAAGTATTACGCTTTTCAAATTGTTTATTTCATTATAATTTTACAAATAAAATACAGGGGCTCGACCCTCCTAGTAAGTATAGAAATACCTGTGTCAGGAGGGCCCGCTCTTCCACAAATATACAATTACTAATTCAAATAAACATAACCCAGTATTAATTTAAAATTATTTGTTTATTTATATACAAATGTTTTATTGCGTAATACAACCATTTCAAATCAAATTTAATTTATGAAGTACGTAGTAGGTAGGTGTACAATTTTTTTCGCCATTTTCATGGCGATAGTTTTCGCTGTGAGATTTAAGTTTTGAATCCCCTTGGAATACCGAGGAATATTCAGAGCACTCAGTTGGCGTACATTTCGTCTACTAAAAGGAAGGACGTTTTAATCTGACATTTATAGTAAGTCGACTTCTACAACGTTCTACCTTCTACTACCTTTTACAACGGCCAGAAGATGGCATAGTGACGACTTTAGGTGGTTGGAGATGCTTAAGGGGAGCCCCATAACGTTCACTAACGGCGCGGAATTATTTCAACTGTGATTTTTGGGTCCCATGACAATCGAAAACCTAGGATCAAGAACCTGGGACTGGGTAGCATTTATCCCAAAAACGGATGTTTGTAGCGTCTGTTCGATGGTTCTTACGTTCACCGACACTCATGGGGATAAAATAAATATGTCCAAGTTTTTTTTAACTGTCATTTCGATACTCGCCCATTTGATTGTACCTACCTACGTGTACATGTACATGCGGGGAAGATATCTGGGCAAGTTTCGCCTCAAGAGCCATTTATTACTTGTCAAAACATCGCATTGCATCGGGAGTTTTTCTTACGCCGTTTTTCTTTTCCACGCTCCTTGAATTTACATGCCACGCGAGTGGCTTTGCATAAAAATGTTGCTTTGTGATGTAGAGAGCTATTTATTTCGACTTTTTAAGTTCCTTCTATATTTCCCTTGCAGCTTGTAATATTCGTCCATTTTTACTATTTAAAACCAATTATTCGAATAAAATAAATTCAAATAATTTTTAACCCATAGGTTTCATTAACCTTTTTTAGGTTGCAGGGTACCACTGCCTTAGTGATAAAGTCACTGTAAAATGTTCCTTGAATAAATTATCTTTTATCTTATCTTTATGAAGGAGAGTGTTTTTTAGGGTTCCGTACCCAAATGGTAAAAACGGGACCCTATTACTAAGACTGCTGTCTGTCTGTCTGTCCATCCGTCCGTCCGTCCGTCTGTCTGTCACCAGGCTGTATCTCAAGAACCGTGATAGCTAGAGAGTTGAAAGTTTCACAGATGTTGTATTTCTGTTGCCGCTATAACAACAAATACTAAAAACAAAATAATATAATTATTTAAGGGGGGCTCCCATACAACAAACGTGTTTTTTTTTTATCTTTGTGTCTAATGTTGTATAGATAACGGTACGGAACCCTTCGTCCGACTCGCACTTGGCCGGTTTTATTTCCTCCTAAGATCATAATTTTGTAGTTTTCGGAAGGCCTCACTAAAGATTGTACCTAAGTAGGTATCCGATATCTAATTCTCAGCCGTCAGTGCAGCCTCTTAAGGCCCGATATAAAGCTGACTTCGCACAACTTCAAACAAGTAATTCACATTGATTTCTGGGCCAATCATTTTAATAAAATTAATGTAGATACTTCGTGACGTCATTAATGAACTTAACAAACAACGCTCTTTAGGAAACCACGCCATCTTGATTTCATGGCCAACGTTTCAGTGACGTCAACCGCTAAATGGCGACCGCTACAAAACGCCGCCGCTTTTGGAGGAAACCATAGCTTTAAGGGCGCTTAGACATGGCCGGCACGTGTACCAACTGCACCCGTCACGTCGACGCGCTGACGCGGATATTCGCCGCTGACATGTCGGCAACTGCCGTCGGCGCGTCGACGGCTGCAGTTGGCACGCGTGCCGCCCGTGTATAAGCGCCCTTAGTCAAATTCAGAGCGGTGGCCTAAAATTCGATGTGCTCTCGAGTGTACCAAGAGGACATCAATTACAAAAAGTTGTGGAACGTATTATCCGAGCATGTTTCCATATACGGTTAGGTGGCATTTTTCGCGCCCGGCGAAAGTTGTACTCATGCCTGAGTTTGGACACATCGTCTGCCTTCTTCGACCACATCTGCATAGGTACCCGTTCTTGATAATAGCACATTCTGAAAGAATCGGCTGAACGCTTCTTCTGGATCGGTCCCTCAATTCTGAGGATCGTGCCCATAAACAATGGTTCTCCACTCATCACGGTCATGGGCGAGATGGGATGCTGAACGCTTATTGAACACGTATTTCGAAATTGGTAAAATCGGAGGTTAATGTGCGTGGCTCGTATGTATGTATGTAAGTATGTCCGATTCTATGCTCCCTCACAACTCCTTAACCAATGGACAGATTTTGACAAATAAGATCTCAATCGGTTCATCATGTTTGTGCAAGTGTCATAGGCTATAATATGAAATTAGCATGAATCAAACAAAAAAATTAAAAAAATACTAAAAAGACAAAAATAAAATCTAAATTAAAAAATAACCAACAACACATAATATGATTATTATCCATTCTGAAGACGAAGACAGTGCTCATGGACTCTGGTCTTGAAAACTCCGGCTGGCGGAGCCTGACAGATATACAGAGGTAGCGCGTTCCACAGACGTATCGCTGTCTGTCACAGTGAAAGAATCCGAGTAACCCGTCGTACTATGCACGGGCATGTTAAAAGTTTACCTTACCAAACGTAAGATTAGTTGAAAACAACATTGTACTCGGAAAAGAAAAACTAGAATTTGTAGAAGATACCGTTTTCCTAGGCATCACAATCGATTCAAAATTGCAATGGGGTCCTCATATTGTAAAACTAGCACACAGGCTTAGTTCTGCAGCATATGCAGTCAAAAGAATTAGAGAGCTCACTGACGTTGCAACTGCTAGGCTTGTTTATTTTAGTTACTTCCATAGTATTATGTCCTACGGCATTCTACTGTGGGGTCGGGCAGCAGACATTGAGACGATCTTCATCTTACAGAAGAGAGCCATCCGATTTATTTACAAGTTAGGTAGTAGGGATTCGCTAAGAGATTTCTTCAAAGAAACCAACATCTTAACAGTTGCATGTCAATACATTTATGAAAATATTATGTACGTTAGAAAAAATATCAAAGACTTCGAAAATGTTGGTGGCCACCATAATTTTAATACTAGAAATAAACATAAATTGTCATTTCCACTATTTAGACTTGCAAAAGTTAACACATCCTTTATGGGGCACTGTATAAGGTTCTACAACAAAATTCCTCAAGATATATTAGAGTTACCTCCAACGCGATTTAAAAAATGTGTTAAGCACATTCTGTGCAAAAAGGCTTACTATAACATCAAGGATTATTTAGAAGACAAAGATGTTTGGCATTAAACAGTAGATTAATATTACTTAAAGGACGATTGTGACTAGTGTTCAACACATTCATGACTAATATTTTAAGTTGAAAATATAAGAGGCCTACCCCTCTGGGATACATGCGTAAGTTTATGTATGTAATCAATTGTTCCAGCATGTTTTGCCACTGAGGCGTACAAATATTTAAATATTCTATTTATAGATTTAAGTTAAGTTTTCTGTTTTATTAAGTGTCTGTCTTATTAGGTATATTCAAGTTTCCAGATAGGTACAGTCAACAGCGTAGACCATTATATTAGGGGTTAAAGTATGAAATTGCCGTTTTATTGCAATAGGTTCTTTGAATTGACATAGAATCTTCATGGTTTGAGGTTTTCGAATGAAACTTTTTTCAAATGGTTTCTATGATGTTCTTTTTTTAAAAAATGTGAAACATTTGAATATGGACTTTCAATTGTTTTTGTTATTCAATTTAGACAAGAAAGATGGATACTGCGAAAATTCGAGTGATTTTTGAATACGAGTTCCGACGCGGAACTAACGCGGCAGAAACAGCCCGCAATATCAATGCTGCGTTTGGAGAGGGGTCTACTAATGAACGCACCCTGCGATTTTGGTTTAAACGCTTTCGTGATGGAAATTTCGACTTAAAGAACGAGCCACGAGGAAGACCGCCCACACAGGTGAATAACGATGAATTAAGAGAGATAGTGGAAGCCGACCCTAGTCAAACTACCCAGGAATTAGCGGCATGGTTTAACGTTACCTTACCCACAATATTGACTCACTTGCGTCAAAACAATAAAATAAAAAAATACGAAAAATGGGTGCCTCATAATCACTCGAATTTTCGCAGTATCCATCTTTCTTGTCTAAATTGAATAACAAAAACAATTGAAAGTCGATATTCAAATGTTTCACATTTTTTAAAAAAAGAACATCATAGAAACCATTTGAAAAAAGTTTCATTCGAAAACCTCAAACCATGAAGATTCTATGTCAATTCAAAGAACCTATTGCAATAAAACGGCAATTTCATACTTTAACCCCTATTATAAGCTGTTACGGAAAGGTCCGGAGAAACACCTTAAGGGGTTATTTTAGACATAAATACAAACGACTTGCGCTATACGGGCAACTCTGAAATGTCGATAAACTAAAATGTAACCATTTCAGTTGCAAACCCGCCCGTACCGTATCGTAACCACTCGTAACTGAGTCCTCCAGTGGGAATCGAACCCACGACTTCTATTTCGTAGTCAAGCGTGTTAACCGCTCAACCATCTAGGTAGTCAACTAAAACTTCAACATATATGTTACTGTAGTATACTTCTCGACATGCGAGAACGTTCTCAGAGAAGATTCTACCGCGTCCACAACTAGTGTCATGTGTACCTGTGCGTGTCGCTAAGAGGACACCGTGTCGCCTACATTAAACGCGAGCCTATTACCCGTGTCATGTAATGAGCATGTCACCTGTTCTGGGGGTAGAGCGAAATAATTAAAATTGATCCGACCCCCGCTCGGCCATTGTCTTGCAGTATTAGCCGCTTGTGACGTCCCGGTTCGTATAGTCGGCGTTGGAAGTCGGTAGGGCTCGACCAAGGCAGATTTTTTTTATGAAAAAAAAATTCTATTCAAAAAGTTTTTCATAGTGGGCAACAGAGGTACTATATAGTAATTATATTGCTTGTACGAAATTTTGGCAAATTTTATTTGATACTAGTCTTGACAATTTTTGACTACACATTATTTTTGTTTGTGTGAAGGCTGACTTACAACACTCCTTAAATAAGCATGTTGCTTTGCATACCTACAACTTTGTTTGAATTAAATTTTTTTGGAAGAATTATAGTTAAATACTATTTAGACCACATTTAAAATAGTACAACTCGGCGAAATTCATGAGATAACAGTTCCTACCAGCATTTCGAAAATTTCGTTTAAGAATAACATTACCCTTGCACATTATCCACCGACTGTACCGAGTATTATTGTATGCCCTAATTAAACTTGCCTTTGTACCGCCCACGCGAAGGCACAGGTGAATGGGGCTCTCTGATTACGCGGAATGACAAGCTGATGGGTGCTGTCCACACGCCTATTGTGGCACGGACCCGTCAACGGGATTTAAATTACGTTTTGTAGATGCTTGGTTAGAATTTTCGACGGGTCATCCTTTTGAGGTACAATATATTTTGTTTGTAAATGTGGGCTCTGGGGAATACAGTTTGACTTATTTATCAAGTTTTTGCTACACAATCCGACAAATAAGTAATTTTTTGAAAAGTTAGTTGATGCCGCTTTTATGCAACAGGATAATAAAAACTATCTAGTTGCCTAATTTGAATCTATCATGGTGTAAAATAAAAAGAATCAAACCAATAACATAAGCACCCTATATACGTCCCACTTTAGGGTACAGGCCTTCTCTTAGGGAGAGAGTATGGGCTTAATCACCACGCGTGCCCACCGCGGATTGGCGATTTCAAGCGCCGAGGTATGTGACTAGCTCAGACACTCAGGTTTCCTCACGATGTTTTCCTTCCCCGGTAGCGAGTGGTATTGCTACTATAACTTCACAAATGTACATAACTTAGAAAACAAAGTCGTAGGTACAGGTTGCTTGCCCGCACTGGGAATCGAACCTGGGTCTCTCGCTTCCGAGTCCAATGTTCTACCCACTAGGTTACCACCGCTTCCACAAACAAACTAATTACTGTACCTAAATCAAGTAAATTTAATCCTATAGGTTCAATCATACATTTGTAGGCACTTGACAAAAAACATGAAAAATGTAGGGATCGATCGGAGTGTAAGAATAATAGTAGCAGAGTAAGGGAAAATAAAACAAAACATAGCGCTCGTTCCGTGTGGACACCAAACCGCTATTTTTCGGTTTTCGTGTGAAGTAGTTTCATACATTTAATAGGGTCATCGTATCAATATAGTCCAACAAAAAACTTCATTTTTCAATATAACGATCTTGTATTCATAAACTCCTCGGAAATCCTTAATCAACAATCGTCGCTCGAGAGCAACAAGAAATTCGGCTATCAACATCAGTCGGTTATTTCCAAGATAATTAATTTCAACTCCTTCCCGAGCTCAGTGTCTGCTTCAATACATCAGATAGAATTCATCACCTACTCTGCATCTTCAATCAACAGTTATCGATCGAAAGCAATAAGAAATTCGACTATTAACTAAATTCCGGATTCACTTACTTGCTTTTTTGTCGAAAGAGTCCGACCAGGTTTCACTCTGATTCACATAGCAAAATCATGATAAGTAGAGTCCTCGGTTGCTCGTCTCGAAAGTAAATGAATTCGGAATTAAGTTAATAATTTGTAGTGCTTACGACTATTAACATCAGCCTGACAGTACGACCTCCGGCACCTTTATTTCCAGGATGATTTCAGCTCCTTCCCGAGCTCAGTGTCGCTATCGGCAGACGTCCCCTCGTTTATTATTCTCGCAAGTAATCAATATGCACTAAACATGTCTAAACCCGCACAGTGGGTAAGGGTGTCTATTTATCATCTATACCGGCCGCGGTACTATTGGCTCTCGATCGTATTGCAAGTGGTTTTGAGGTGATCATCTCAGATCAGATTAGAAACTGGAGTATGAACAGAAACATAAAGTGGAAAGAGCGTTGGTAGCCTAGTGGGTAGAACATCGGACTCGGAAGCGAGAGACCCAGGTTCGATCCCCAGTGCGGGCATGCACCTATGACTTGGTTTTCTAAGTTACCTATGTACATTGTGAAGTTATAGTAGCAATACCATACGCTAACGGTGAAGGAAAACATAGTGAGGCTCAGGTTTCCTATTCACATACCTCAGCGCTTGAAATCGCCAATCCGGGGTGCGCACGCGTGGTGATTAAGCCCATACGCTCTCCTTGAGATACGCTCGCTTTCCTACTGAGCTTTCAACTGCAGCGATGTCTATTGTCAGATATGTCGATCAGATAATGAGAAGTCGCGGAACTCAACTTATTACTATCATCATCATCATAATCATCAGCCATTTGACGCCCACTGCAGGACACATGCCTCCTTCGTGGTTTTCATACCATGAGGGGTTTTGCCATAATCGCCACGCTTGGCAGGCGGGTTGGCGATCGCAGTATGCGGTTGGAATTTCAGGAAGACGCTGCTGCCCGTCTCCTGGTAATTGATTTCCTTAGTCGTCTTCTACGACATCCACGGAAGGAAACGGAGTAACGCTATTCTTAATCCGGCGCCACACGGATATTTATTACTATGGCGGCGACAAAAAACCTTTTTCCACTTTTTGTTTCTGAGTGAGAATTTCCCAATATTCTCAATGCAGTTGTTTCGTTCGCAGCGGATAGGCACGCGTTCTCCTTTAAGAAAAAGATCTATAGTACCCCACCAAGAGCAGCAGAAGCACCTCAGTTCTGTTCTCCATCTACAACGCGCGATATGATATACGGTGCGATAAACCGCTCGGGAGTAATGCTCGATCATTTAATTTGTTAACACCCGTCGTGTATTGAAATTCCGACGTTTTAGTGCCTTGTTTCTGGCTAGTGTGAATTTTGGATCCGACTGTTTTGGCGCTGTTTAAAGCGGCGGTTATTAGAACTAAACTACGAAGTTTTAGCCTTCCAGCCAGTTCTAGCATACATAAAAAATAAAAACCGACTTCAAAATACTATAGCACTAAAAAGTTAGAAGTAATTTGAAAGGATGGCTTTAAATTAGAGGTACGTATACCTTGTGGTATACCTCCACCAATCCGGACTTGGCCCCCGTGGTGGAGTATGGCCTATACCTTCCTCAGGGAAGAGACCCGTGCCCCTCGGTGGGGACATAATGGGTTGATGATGATGATACCTTGTGGAAGTATAATTTGGAGTCGGTGCCCAAAATATATGTGCTGGTCATGAAACTGGTCAACGACTACAAATTATACTTCTACAATAACTACATGTATACGTACTTTTAATTTAAAGGTATTTTTTAAATGATTTCAAACTTTTTAGTGCTGTAGTATCTTGAAGACGGTTTTTATTTTTTGTAAAAATAATCCCATATAACAAACAAATGTGATTTTTTTGCCGTTTTTTGCACTATATTAATGAACGCTTGAAATATTCACAGAATATTGAGTTGTATATTCACTTTAAAAATAAATTATTAAATTAAAATAAAATAAGTATTTAAGGGGGGCTCTCATACAACAAACGTGATTTTTTTTGCCGCTTTTAGCTTGATATTGATAACGGAAACAGGTAGACGCTAGAAATATTCAAATGTTGTGTAGATAATGGTACGGAACCCTACGTGCGTGAGTCCGACTCGCATACATTCATAAGCAGCCTATATACGTCCCACTGGAGGGCACAAGCCTTCTCTCAGGGAGAGAAGCCTGCGAGTCCGACTCGCATTTGGCCGTTTTTTTTAGTTTAAACATAAAACCATCTTTTAATGTATGTTATTTTCTGGTATGTACAATAAAAGTTATAATCTAATCTAATCTTTTGCTTACTAGTTACTATCGAGATCGCGCAAACAAATATCTTTTTGTTTATTTTATTTATCAGCTTTTCCATACATTTTGGTGTCGTATGTGCCTACCTACCTTACCTAATTATTGGACTTTCATATTATGCTTTTATTCGCGATTTCGAAGATGTCAGCTTTGTAAACGTTTTTGGTATTGTTATAGAACCCTGTAATTTGTATTCAGTTATAACGTATCTTGGAATTCTTACAATTAATAGTCATCTATTCCACTTTATTCTTGCGTACGCTAAAATGTCTTCACTACTAGCTCCAGTTCAATTCCATTGATTTTTACCACTCTTGGCTTCAATCCAATAACTTGGCTGTCTTCAATTTATTTGGCCGTAGACCTCCTTTGCTGTTGCGTAACCATTGTTCAACCGCCTAGTGATAGCGAGAAAAAGAAAACCCAGAAGGTCGGATCAAGGTCCAATTTCATCTTGAAACTCAACGCGAATGAGAGTTTCACACTGGACGACAACGTAACGACACGACCGACATCTAGTTTCACATCCAAACATTTGCTACGATTTGCTATCTCGTGCAGTAGGTACAGTGAAACGGGGTGACCAGAAACGGGTGTATGGAATGAAACAAAAAGTGGAATAACGATTTCCTACTGAACTTACCTCAATCCAAGTGGCAGGACGACGCTGGATGCAAGCCGCTTCCAACCGGTCTTTTTGGAAATCCATGGAGGAGGCCTATGTCCAGCAGTGGACTTCTTGTGGCTGAATGATGATGATGATGACTGAACTTACAACTGTAGCGACTTCTCTTAATATATCTGATCTGATCGACATATCTGTCAAAAGAAGTTAACGGCAGTTAGACTATAGTTGTAAGATCATTAGGATATCGGTGACCAAAACCTTTTTTCATATTTTGTTTTCATTCATACTCTAGTTTCTTATCACCCCGTTTTACGGTTCTCAATGTGTAAGGAACAGCTGATATTTTTTTCGTGTTTTCGAAGTTTTCCCCATCGAAAAAGTTATTGGTACTACAACATCAATCTCAATTAAATTTCTTGCCTGTAAAAAAATAAGGATAATGTAGTTTTGGACCACATTTCGGTAGTAATATTATTTCTACCACACCCACTCAGGAAGTTTCTCATTGCTCGTTTATAAACGTGTTACAAAGTTCGTCATTTCTTCCCTATAAATGTGCGGCGGGAAAAGTTATATGGAATTTCAATCCTGCCCTCCGTAGCAGGGCAGGAATGTTGAATGAAAATCCATTTCGGCACTGCCAGCGTTCTTTTGTTTTTTTGGCAGCGAACATAAAAAAAATGCAAACGCCAAATCTCAAAAAATTATATCAAATAACCCCAGAGATATGTGTAGGGTCTTTTTTCATAAAAATCAGTGCCTACGCATTTACCGCTCTGTTTGCAATAAAGAAACTGTGGCTCCTAAACCATTTGGAGGAAGTAAATCGATTATCAAGATGTTTATAGGATATGATTCTAGTATACAAATACCAAAAAAATATTTCTATGCAGGTAAATACAAATAATACTAATGAAATACATTCAGAATCATTGTTTGAGTTCTTGTTTGTTTTCAGGTTCGCATCTTTCACACTCATTTAAAACGGCGGCAGTGTTTAGGTACCTAGACTGTTAAACCTAAAAACTAACTAAAAACGTGCAAATCTCAGTGGCGCCATCTGTAATTAGTTTCGTGTTGCCATCCCCATTGGAAAAATAGGAGCGGGATTTCTTTTTTGTACTCGATTTTCAATGAAAGGAGGCTGGCAACCGATTTCTGCTAATTTGTAAAAAGATGTGGGAATTTTTTTTTACTCGATTTTCAATGAAAGGATACTGGCAACCTGGCTACCTTTTTGTGCGATACGAAAAAAAACAATCGTGGCAATTCGTTTTGTTAATTTTTTTTTTACTAAATGGAAAATTAACAGTACGCTTTTAATTATTCTAAATAATTTTATTTTCCTCGTAGGTGTAGTATAAAGCACTCTGTATCACACGGGAGAAAGTTCTATTTTTGTTTATTTGTAGTTCTAGATCGTTTTCTCCCCTCGGTGTACAATGTACTATACTTATAATGTACCAAGCAAGCCGAGAGTTATGGTAGAGATACTTTTGTGTCTTTCATTTATGTACTATTTCAGCTCATTATTTGTTACTAGGCAACCGACCGAATGGAGATTTCTCCGAAGACTTATGAAAGTCGTGAAAAACTTGTCTTGTGCGTAATTGACTCCTGAAAGTTATAATTGTGTTCGTATGAGTTTAACGAATAGACTAGATAATACTGGCCTGACTTATTCATTTTACCTAGCTAGGTAAAATTATATGAATAGCTATTCAGGATGTAACAAAATCGAAGGATAATGATGCTAGCATCAAGTTCGGCAAAGTACAAAACTCTAAGTAAATTACTGATGTAATTAAGAATAAAAAAAACGGGGTGGGCAGTGTCGGCTTACACGGCCATTGGTTTAACATGAAACGTCTATGAGTAAGCATAAATTTTTAGCTCATATTCCGTAATGTGTAACGCGGCACTGACGCCATCTAGCGGCACGAGTCAAGTTATGAGTAATGGCTACTTTGCTCTACTCAATGATATAGTTACTAACGAGTTGCAGCCCTCACCGAGGCGACATGTTTTCGCTGCATGCGGTTTTAGCAAGTGACCCCCTACTACCAAAATGAAAGAAGTTTCACGTCAAGAGCGAAACGGAATGCCAGAAGTAATAGCAGTCTAAGGAAAGCGCCTAGAGGTGGGCAGCGCGGGCCTTAGATGAGCCCCTTGAGGCGTCGCCCAAGTCGGCTAGATCCGGAAAAGTTTCCCATCGTATTTTTCAATGTTGCACCTTTTGTCGATAGACAACAGTTTGCCGTCCCTTTCACACATGCACTCTAATAGAAAAATCCCACTATTGTGAAAAAATCGAAGGATTTACTTATTTTGGTAAGCATGTAGTTATTTTGGGAAAATTTTATCATTTTTTGTGAGCATTTAGGTATTGTAGGAAGCTTTTTAGGGTTCCGTACCCAACAAGGAACCCTTATAGGTAGTTTCACCATGTCTTAATCGATTCAATTAAAAAGCGCAATTTTTTGTCCGAGTACGGCACCGTCCCCCTCTCTCTCGGCTAAACGGTTGACGGTAGAAACATAAAAAAAATCAGGGCAGTAGTACATATAATGAACTTAAAAGGAAAACTATCACGGCTAAGCAGGCTCTACATGTTAATGAGTAAAAGGCAACTAACTTATAAAAAGAAAACTTCGTACAAAATCCAGGAAATTACTTTGATTAAGTTGTTAGTTCTGTGAAGCAGATAAAAAAAACCCCTCTTTCTACGGAACCCTACGCTGCGCGTGGCCTGACGCACACTTGGTTGGTTTTTTTGTAACTTTAGGAACATACACTGTTGTACATACGTAACATTCACAATGTTCGTACAATTGCTTTCTTATTCGTTTATTTGTAGGTTTTGTGTTTTATATAACGTCAATAATATTTTTTTGGGTCTTGATAGGGTCGAAAAAATCTTTTGGACCTGCACCAGCGTTTAAATTTCACTTAGAACATATTGCAGTAACTCTTCAGGTTTCTCTAAAAATAAGGAGACAGACGAACGAGAATAGTGAAATTATCAATTCAGAAACCAGTGGTTGGCGCACCAACGACAGTGACCTAAGCGACACGACAGTTCCGAGGAAAAGGCCACATTTCATAGGCCGTACTTGCAACTATGAAATTTTAAGACCCCCAATAACATTGTTCGAGCCGGTGTCCAATAAAGTCTCTCTTAGTACAGGCGACGGCAAGTGAAGCACTGTCTTTTAAGGCTGCTCTCCGGAATTACTTACTTGATTTTTGTCGGAAGAGTGCTACCACGTTTCGCTCTCATTCGCAGTCTAATCGTGGTGAGTAGAAATATGATCACCATGATTATGTTTACATAATCAATACTATGTAAACAACTGCTGCTGTAACTGAGTTATTTCAATAAATCTTATTTACTTTGCTTTAAATCAGGGTGAATACACTTATCAAAAATATAAAAGTACAATAATAAAAAAAATTTGAATGTGCTAGCGAGACAACGTGCATCCGAGTTGGATTCGACAAGTGACCGCTTTCTCGAAGTTGGACTTATCTAACTGGACTGTTTGTCCCAGGTGGTCGACCACTTCGAGGTCAGAGCCGCCAACGTGGATAGGAGTGGGTGCTACGTGGTTTATAGTGGCATGGTTATAGAAATTATTTTGGCAGGATTTAATTTTAGTAAGATAAGATAAGATAAGAATATTCTTCATTCTACTCCGGAAAATATTTACAAAGTACACCTCATCATCAGCCATTTGACGCCCACTGCAGGACATATGCCTCCTTCGTGGTTTTTATAACCACGAGGGGTTTTGCCATAATCCCCACGCTTGGCAGGCGGGTTTGCGATCGCAGTATGCGTTTGGAATCACAGGAAGACGCTGCTGCCCGTCTCCTGGTAATCGATTTCCTTAGTCGCCTTCTACGACATCCACGGAAGAAAATGGAGTGACGCTATTCTTAATCCGGTGCCACACGGATAAGTACTCCTATTAATAAATAAAAGTTAACCTGATGGCCATCAGGTTGTCTTTAATTCTACTGTATTGAAGCCTCAGATCATAATATTGATGGAAGCTGATATCCATATCACAGGCCCAGACTAGCTTAGATACCAGCTGTAATTCTAATTCTAAAACCTGAACTACATTATAATACTTAATGTAAGTACTCTAAATTAAAGAAAAACAAGTGTAAAAGGTTTCTCTCTGCCAAATAAATTTCATTTCATTTAATTTAATTTCACCAAATTTCACTTAGCCGTGCTTTTAAGTTCATTATACTTGTATGAACTCCAAATCGAAAAAATGGTTTTCCTACACCCACATTTTTAAACAACCAATCCAACGATACCCCATACTATGGTGTAGGCGAGAAACAGAATTGCATCCCTAATTTAGGTCTAGAGGAGGTACCAAAAAAAAAAAAAAACAATATTTTGTCCTACCGTTTTGTAGGACAAAATATTGTTAATATTTTGTCGCGTAATAAGCATGTACATCTATGCCAAACTTCAGCTTTCTAGCACTAATCGTCTCTGAGCTAGGCTGCGGAGAGACAGACAGACGGACATGGCGAAACTATAAGAGGTCCTTGTCGACTACGGAACCCTAAAAACTATTTAATAACCATTTTAGTCTAATGAAGCCTCTCGTATAATATTAACCTAATAATCTCGGTGAAAACTCACAAATATAAATCTTAACCTGAATTAGACTGAAACTATTTACAATAATACAAAAAACTTTATTGTCATGAAAGTGTATATAGCTGATGTCTGGTCCCCAAAGTAGAATACTCTGTATCTATTATGGGTAACCGGACTTCCGCTTAAAAATGACAATGTTTTTATTCAGTCCAGTAGGAACTAGTCCAGTAGGAACTTATACTAACTAAACATGCGAATAACAATGGTTATTTGTCAAAATCTGTCTATTGGTTAAGGAGTTATATGGGAACATATAATCGGACATACATACATACATTTATACATACATACAAGCCAAATATTTGATCCCTCCTTTTTTGCTCCGCTGCAGTCGGGTAAAAATACGGTAGCGTACGCATACATTATATAGTGGCATGGCAATGGCTGTTTTATTGACACTGTTTGTAGTCTACTAACCAATCGCATTTTAATGGTACCACCCGATCCGATATCGCTCGCGGGAGGTACCGTATTTCATTCGCACGGGTTATAAAATACGAATGACTGCAATGCAAAAATGCAATGTAGAGTAAAACATTGAGTCAAATTTTCTTCTTTCGTGTCGATAGCGTCGCCTACTCCTCAGACATCTCGCCCCCAAAACCGTGTCATTGCGATTGCGCTAGGTGAGGTTCCTGCATGCAGCACTGATGCACTGCTGCAATAACAGTGCTAATATCACTTAACTGTGTTTAGCAGACTTTATGCTCAGTTACATGACAGTAACATAATTGAGATCAAGAAACATTAGTAGTTAGCTTAAACTTAATTCTCACACGTTTTAATTATATTTTCTTTCGTGTTCACAGGTAAGTTAGCGCCAACTATCAGGTGTGGTATCAACAAACGTCATCTAATCGTAAGTCTTTTGCTGGGCAATTGACAGTCTGGCTGGCGGGTTCGTTCTGAGCCAGGCAACTGTTTTTGTATCATTCCGACCGTAGTATGTATAATATACGCATAATACTTTTATTCTACGTGACATCTACATAGTGATAATAAAATTATTACTCATTATTCTTTATCAAGTAGCCCGTCCCTCTGGGATTCAGGCGTCAGTTTATTCAGGTACGTACCTAAGTCCTAAGAGGATGACTAACCAACTTCCCAACGTTTCATTGTATGCTAATGTTGTTATTTATCGTCTGTTATTATTATTAGCTTTGAAGTAGTACAGTTGACAGCACACTTTTTACAACTTTTACACCCGTGGGCTCTACTCGGTTACGTTACGGATGACTTTACAACTGAAATATAAAGTTTGTTTTGCTGGCGACTGTACCACCCACACATAATATGAATGATCAGCTTTTATAATCTTTCAGTGGATACCTTAAATTTGATGAAAATCATACCAACTTCGAATTGATGATAAACTTTGCAATTAAGTGAAAATTCAAGGGACTGACGCGCAAGAATAAAATGCTTTGACGTTGATTGAGACCACTAAAACTACACGCCGAAGGAAAAGACCCACATTTCCCCAATAAATCTCCAAACCCATTTAACATCGCGAGTGCAGGCAGCGTTTTTACGGGCCCGCCAAGTGCGTTTCCAAGTAATACGTCAAGAAAGCGCGCGCAGTCGTCCGACATCGACACGACACGCCGTCTGCGGCCTGCGGTCGCGCCTCATATTATTGAAGTTGCTTTGGCCTCTACACGAGATGTAGTTATTGGGCACGCTTTTGGTTCCGTTTTTGTATGGAGAAGGAGGATTAGGAATCGGCTCCTCCATACAAAGACAGAACCGGAAGCATTGCCTGTGCGAATTTATTCAGGATCTTAAAAAGCATTGCTTACGAAAGTGTTAATTGAACCCAAAACTTTGTAACACTGTGTGCCCATCACGGGAATTTTCTGAAGATATTTTTGAACTGATAATTGCTATGTTTCATATACTAAGTCAAGATATCGTGGGAAGTGTAAGGTATACAGGTATCAATTTATGTAAGTATGAGTATTTATGTTGCTACGACGCCACTACTTTTCCGACATCATCATCATAAACCTGTCATTTCCCTTCTACTTACTCGTACACACCTCATTGACACCTTAGAGAGAGTAGCCTCCCTGAGGTCTGAATTATAGCTATTGGCTGGGTGCGAATAAATGAGGAAGGCCAACTGTACCGCTACTGCCGTTCAAGCGTTAGAACTAAATCGGCAGCGCGTGTCATACTGGTTTTCTTTGTTGCACACGAAAATGCATGTCACAGTTGAGGAAATTGTTTAACCTGCTGATATTTATTGCGGAAACATCTTTATTGCCTCCGTAGGTTCTACAACGGTAGTATTTTATTGGCTCTACAACGGTATGCAAATGAAGGAACGCAAAGCCTGAAAATTCGAAAATTCATTGAAATTTGTTTGTCGGTTGCTGTCTCCAGTTCGGTACCAGAAAAGTGATAACAGTTGCTTACATATCGCGGAATGTGAACTCAGTTTCGTGAAGTGAGACTTGAGTTTGAATTTTTGACATTATGATAAATTCCTAGTCCTTATTTACACGTGAGACAAAGGCCAAGTGCAAGGCCGTTTTAGGTACGTGAAAAAAGTCACAATATATACACGACGTAGGTATATTAGTAGAGTGGCAACAAACGTCAAAACGTAACTTTGCATTTCATAAAACTTGTTAGTAAAAAAACGACTTTAAGAAAAATACTTACTTTCTAAAAAGAAGATTTTGATGATTTTCCCATGAACCCCACCAACAGACCTTCAGCAAATTTTTATGGGACCACCCTGGAGTACCCCCTTTATAACCAACAAAGAATGATTGAAATGAGACAAAGTGAAAAAGAATTATCGCTGAACACACATAACATAAAAAAACAGACGAATTGAGGAGCTCCTCCCTTTTTGGGAGCGGGTCAGAATAGTGGACCAGGCATCCAGCTATTTAACATTAAATTCTATGGTTTCCATTTCTGAGCGGATGTCGCTGGAGTTACCGACCTATTTACAAACAAGCCGATTATTTTATGGATTAACACCGTTTAAGATCAACTGTGTACCAGTAATTCCTCGAGCTTTCACGACATCATCATGCAAACGCGTATTCTAATTTCAATATCCATCTCCGATACAGTTTATTGAAGTTTTCCATATATTAATATCACGGCAATCTGTGCAAATAGGCAATTTATACATCGACAGTTGCCGTGTGACTGGTAACGGGTGATTTAGAGCAAACGAATGTAGGCAAGCCCGGTACAATGCCTTCCCTTGTACAGTCAACAGCACATCAACCTTTACAGCCATGCAATCTACTTAGTTACGTTACGGGCGAATTTGCAACTAAAATGTGAAGGTTGATGCGCAATCGATTGCACGGTTCAAAAAAGTCATTGGTACAGTCGCCCCTCCGAGTGGTCCCTTCACTATCTAGTGTTATCTAGGTGCCACTGGACGCTGCATAAATTATCTCATTACGTAGATGCAAAGACCAAAGTAAGAATCAATTAATCAGTTCATATTCGTCCACTGCTGCTCGTTTACTGCCTTCAAGGCACACCACTTCTTTCTGTCCTCCTCTAGTAGCAATACCACTCGCTTACTGAAGGATAATGTAATATCTGAGGTGTTCACTTACCTTAGAGGTTGTAATCGCCAATCCGTGGTGGGCACGCGTAGTGATTAAGCCCGTGCGCTCTCTCTGGGAGTAGGCCTGTGGGCGTGTATAGGTTGTGTACATGGATGTAGAGAAGATCTAGAGAACGAGTACCTACTAAATACCGTCCCTACTCACCATGACTAAGCTGAATAAGAGTGAAACGACCAGGTTTCGCTCTGCGAATCAGAGCGAAACCTGGTCGGACTCTTCCGAGAAGAAAAATCAAGTAAGTGAATCCGGAATTAAGTTAATAGAGTACTAAATAGTTGTTCAATAGAATATCAGCATTAACTGTTTTATTGTCTGTTTGTAGATCATATTAAAAACAGCTTTTCCAAATATTAATTTAAACCGTGCATTAACGTGCTTTGAATCAGACAACTTTGAACGAGAATTCTAATTAATTTTTCGCCATTTCGCAAAAGTTGCCAGTATTAATGAGTGATATGATGCCCAATACATAACTTGAACAAAAATCCGCGCAGTCGGGATGGTTTGCGAATTGCGATGGACACATGAGAGAAAAATTTGTTTAAATTGTTTCTTTAATTTGACTAAATTAAAGTCCGCAGAATTCTAGATCCCCCGCCAATGAGACCCGAGATATGTCTTGCGAGGTCAAAGTTTTTTGTTCAATAATTATATAACAATAAAGTTTTGTTCAATAATTAACTACTTTCGTTCTTCAAGTCTAAACACGGCATTACGTGTTGCAATTAATCCGGGGCGTACGACGACACCCCCGACATTAATTAGAACGAAGCATTAATATCCACAGCATAAGGATGGTCGGTGTCACGCCTCACTGTTAGCGGGTATGGTGAATATGTAGTCGTGGCTTTGTATACGATTCAGGGCCCTTGATAGTGACTCTCATTAGGAAATCAACTTTGACATTCATTAGTAAACATTTTGTCTTTCTATACTATGCAGGTGTCTGTCCATGACCGTCGTAAAACAATAACTCCTATTCACATGCTATCTCAAAAAGGGTTTGCGACCGCAATTGATTTGGCTATCTCGTCTTTTGAGGCTAGCCTACCAAAGGGACAGTAGTCATTAAAATTTTACTGTATTACGAGTCCCGTTTCCTTGGCATTCTACGTAGCTCGTTGTCCGTACGTTTCCGTAAACAGGCCGACAGTACAGATATCCGAATGAATAGGGAACAGCGCAATATCAATAACGATATTACCAGAACTGGAGCATGCGAAACGTGGCCCCAAACAATAATAAGCCGTTTAATGAGCTGGCTGTGCTGCCACCAAGTAGATCTTGAAACAGAAGGTCATTTTTACTCCGTAATATGTCTCCTATTATCTCATAGTGAAAAGTGATGTACTTCTCCTTTTATTATACTCACGAACCATTGAACTGGACATCACATAAGAAATCTATTCTATATAAATATATACCTAATTTTTTTTCTCACCATTTAAACCTTCCATGTGCTTCCACAAATATAAAAGAAGAAAATTTAGCCAAATCGGCCCAGCCTTTCGAGTGCGAGACAAATGAACAGCAATTGTTTAACTGGTGAGAAAAAAAATGATTTATTGCATGGAATCAGGCGTTACTTTGCGGTAATCCATTATAGATAATAATACGAGTAGATTAGATTTAATCCATAACAGGTTTTGGCGGAATTTAGCAAAGTAATTTTCACATTTTAATGCTAAAATTGATGAAGGTGATACGAAGTTCACGGGGTCATCTAGTAACCAATATATAATAGTGCCTTTCTACGATTGGTGGTTAATTAATTCAATTTCGCTCCAGCCCATGAAGGTAGCCAACACCAACCTCTTCGGTCCCCTGGCAGTCCCTGTTCACTGCCCTTCTGCTGCCTTGTTTATGTCATAGACTCATCGGCCAGGTGGCCGTCCTACCGAAGGACGTCCAGTTCTCGGCTACCACTTTGTGGCCGCCGTTGTCCACCGCCGTCCCTTCTAACCAGATGCCCCGCCTATCTCCAACTCAGTTTTGTGATTCGTGTGCCCGCGTCTTCTACTCTCACTCAGCGACCCAAAATTTATCTTAGCCTACTCAATCAAAAGGCGCCATCTTCCCTGTCTTGCAGGTTCGTCCGCCAAGAGTTTATGCAGGTCTCTTGGAGGTTGGTTGTCTGTTTTTTTGACAGGTGCGTACTTGGCATCTCTCGCATAAGCGAAGACGAGATCTAGGAGGTAATGGGCGTGGCTATTAGAAATATCTATTATTTCTTGAAGTCAGCAGTCAGAAAACTATCTCGTTGTTCTGACTAACCGTAACCAGCTAGTGTTTATTGAACCAAATCAATAACCGTTTATCTATTAGAAGGGCTATTGGCGTCGACTCCTACTAGTCGCTGAATCTTCTACACCTTGTTGTTAGGTGCCGGATATAAACTCCGAGTATAATATGCAGTAAACTGGCCGCAACAAGGCAGTCGCACGGTTTCAGGGCGCGTATAAAGCATGACTCCACGGTCTTGACAATGGAAGTCCGGGTCTGCAAGTTGCAGACCAGTCAGTGGACTGAATGCAGAGGAAAACTCACTAGCGCAGTTCTTTGTATTTTGCAATTGAACAATGGCAAAAGATTTCAGTGACTGCGGCAATATTACAAGGCTGACTTGGTTCTCTGTAAAGGAATTAAGCAAGATTGTTATTTACGAGTACACTTTCTTTATTATGCACTCTACAGATGAAAGGGAAAATTGTTCTGGAATTACGAAAATCATGTGTAGATATAGATTGCCCTGTAAACTCTGCTCCTTTACACCCATACTTTAATAAAAAGAAGATACTGAAGAAGACAAAAAGAACGGCTCTACCAAAGTATTTTCATGTAAGTAAGTAAGTAAGTAAGTAATTTCGTTTATTTCCTTCTCACAGAGGTATCAAAACATATAGTAGGTACAATTTGAGTAATCAGGTAAGTGGCGGTGAGTCGCTGGATGCGAGCGGCACAAGACTGGGAAGTTTGGAAAACCATGAGGGAGGCCTGTGTCCGGCAGTGGGCGTCAAATAGGTAGCTGATGATGATGATGATGATATTGAAACTTAAAAAAAAAAATTTGTTCAACGAGAACAGCCACAAAAATATATGAGAGTAAAGATTCTTAAGTTTTCAAAGTAGATCTATGGAGGCAAGAGAAGTAATATGAAATACCAATAGATTACCGTCTTTGAAAACATGCATTTCATGTACAAACGCTACATGAACTGCACGTTCGCTCCATGAACTGTACCCAGAATCGTGGGATTTCGTGGGAATGTGAAATTAACACTGCGCTACATGGTTTTGTTTTAGGTATCAATCGTGGTAGTAGATGCAGCTGATGGAAAAATATGAAAACACTGCTAGATAAATGAGAATCTTCCTCTTTTATTGAAACAGATCACTTCACTACTGTTATCCTATCAGCCACTATCACCACGCGGTGTCACTGCGCCGCCAGCCTTGACAATGGCGACCTACACAGCCGCGAAAGCGCCTAGACTGGTTCCAGTTCAATTAAAGCCGTGCTGATTTGCGATCGGATGCGTCCGACACTGACGCTAGATGCCGGGTGCTCTAGACTAATTACGTGACAGAAATACCGGTCGAAATTACGAGCCACAGTTTATTGGGCATCATCAAATTCATAAGCAGCCTATATACGTCCCGCCGTAGGGCACAGGCCTTCTCTCAGAGAGAGAGTATGGGCCTAATTACCACGCGTGCCCACCGTGGATTGGCGATTTCAAGCGCTGAGGAATGCGAATAGCTCAGACACTCAGGTTTCCGCACGATGTTTTCCTTTACCGTTTAGCGAGTGGTATTGCTACTATAACTTCACAAATGTATATAACTTAGAAAACAAAGTCATAGGTACATGCTCGCTGGGAATTGAACCTCGGTATCGCTCTTCCGAGTCGCTCATTGAGCTTACATTATCTATATCTATACATATAATCACAGATATAATAAATCTGTAAATTTTGTCTCAGTCTGATATATGTCTGTCTCACTCTAATTCTTTGTGCGCGCATAACGCAAAAACCACTGAAGGGAATTTAATAAAACTTACCATGATTATAGTGTAACATAATTATAGGCTATATATATATATATACATTCAACATAAGGCATAAGAATACAGGGGGCGAGAAAAACACTATAAAAATCTTCATGAACTGGTTATTTGTATCCGATACTATGGAAAACCAATTCTCGATGACCTCTGAGCTTTCAGCGCCGAATTTCATAACACTGCAATTTGTACTTTATTATGAATAACCATTTATTTCCAATAAGAAAGATGTTTTACTCATCACTTACAGACTAATTAGAAACTGAATTGCTTAGATGTTATTTTAAACAAGTTCTAAGATAGAAAAACTTGGCACTCGGACAGACGCTCAGCCTGTGCTGCGGGATGCAGGGCATCCTACAGCTTAGATTATCAGCGAAGCCCGAAACTTAAAGTAATAAAGTTATTTTATTAAGGTGAAAGAAAGGTAGAACACTGATACCATCCAAAAGAAAAAATAATGAAAGTACAAAAAAGTGCCCATTAACTAACCAACTACTCGTCTCTCTTTCCTTCAGAATTGTTCCTTCATACGGTTGACTGGAATTGCTATTTGCAATAAAGCCGCCAATTGTACTGTATCTTTATAAATATTTTATGTTGTGTTTTTCCTGGTATAGTAAAAAATATTCTTATCTTATCTAATCTAATTACGTAACCCAGTGACATAATTATGCTATTGACATAAAATCGCATGGCGTAGCAGATTTTCATAGTAAACATACAGGATGCATACAGGTCCCAGGTAGTAACCGAGTCAGTCAGTCGGTTGCTATGGCAACCTCTCACTGGCGAGCGAGACGATATAGTTTCTTTTAAGTACCTATGTCTGTTAATTATCTTGATAACATGCGATACAAATAAATTTGTATCCACTTTTAAAATTAATATAAAACACATTAAATAAGATAAAAGAACTGAATGAACTATGAAATTAATTATTTAAAATAAAATCATCACAAGCAAAAAAATTATGTAAACAACATAAAAACGCTCACAAAAAAAACCTTATAGTTGCGTTCCGAAACATAATAAGGTTCTGTGACAAAAAAAAAACAGTTGAGATATGCTGATAGATATACTGTAACACCACAAATAATCACACATAGTTTGTAGGTATTTGCATAAAATATGACAATGTTTCAATATTGTCTTTTAATTGTTTAAATACATTTTTTTTATTTTGATTTTTTTAGCAGCAGACAAATGGGGGTGAAATCTTTACGTTTCGGAACTAAGTGACCGGATGTTTATATTTTCTTAGTATTGTTATGTTGGCTATGTAATTATTTCTGGCACTTAAAAAAAAGTTTAGTTCTAATCAGCGTTGCCAGAATGTTACAAAAGTAACATTTTACGTTACTTTTGACCCTCTTATGTTACCTCCTTGTTACACGACTCAATATGTTACTTTTGTGTTACTTTTTAGATTTTTCAGCAAACAAAAAAATATTGTGAATCGGAACGCATACAAGAACGATATTTTTTTTGTTTGTCATGTTGGCGGACTTGATTTTGTGGACTGACTGATGCGACGTCGGAGCAGAGCAAAAATCTGTCGACTTCGTCGTACCGCATATTCACTCACTCACTTGTATTTATCAATCTTCCATCCCGGTTACTTAGGCGTGCGAGCAAGTGAGAGGTGACTAGCAGCGAATCGATCACTCGACTCGATACTTTCTTCGAAGTTTGTGTTGTTGTGTATTATAAAGTCATTGAACCAAGCGTAGCACAAAAATTTGAAATAAAAGATTTATCTAGCGTGGTGAAGAGATTCCCAAACATTCAAGATGATGTTAATGATGTGGAGCAACAAAAAGAATGGAAAAAGCATTCAGTCCTCGACCATAACGACTTAAGCTTGCCTCAAAATGTTGAAGAATATTGGAGACAAATTTTGAAGCAGAAGGATTCAAATTTAAAAAAGGTTATCGGGTTTTTGCTTGTCTTGCCTTTTTTCAGTCAACTTAAATTAATAAAATGTGAAAAGAGGAACAGGCTAAACACTGCAACCATTTCTTCTTTGATGGTTCTCCTTCGAAAGCAATGATGCATCCAAAAATAACATATAGTATGAGTGGTGACGGTACTGACTACTAATAATTTGCACAATATTCTTTAAACCTCAAGAAGTTTTAAGCAACAATTTTTCATGACTACGATGCTAATATAAACGCTTTTTTTCCAGGTTCCACCAGTTCAAATTAACTTTCCCTGAAATACTCAGCCATATTAAGCTAAAATGATTTTTTTGTGCCATTAAATCTCCAACTTCTCTATCATTGTCTATGTGAAAGACAGTGAATTTACAATCGATTAAAGAAAAATTAAATGTATATGGGTATTTGGACGTTAGCTACCCTTTCTCCATTAATATAATATCATCATCAGCCATTCGACGCCCACTGCCGGACACAGGCCTCCTTCGTGGTTTTCATAACCATGAGGGGTTTTGCCATAACCGCCATGCTTGGCAGGCGGATTGGCGATCATAATATTATGATAGCGAATATAATATGATGGCGTTTTTTTATATTCATTGATGACAAAGCAGGTTATAGTATTGATAAATTTTTAAAAAGGTTGGTATATTAGACACACATTGATTGTATGTTTTTTTCTTTTTTTAGCATCGCGGGTCGATTATTCGATCAACAATTATTAAGATTTTTTCGAAGTTTAACAAATGGGACAAGAAACTTATTTAACTTTTTGTGTAATAAGTATTGTGTCGGTTCCCACAATAAAAAAGGTTATGTTACTTTTCTCGAGAAAATGTTACTTTTTGATCTGCCTCGTGTTATATTTGACTATCTGCCACTGGCAACACTGGTTCTAATTCGAATGAGGCGGTACGTTTTAAGGTCTTCGCCTAACCTTTACGGAAAACAAATAAATAAAACTGCGTTTGCAAGATGGCGAGCGATCACAAAGATTTTTATCGAATCATCGTTCTTTATCGTAAAATCCCAAAACGTGAAAACGTACGCTAATTAATATAGCATAACAACGTTTGCCTGCTTAGCTAGGTTTATCGCACATATGTACTCGTAATTATTACAATTAAAGAATGATGCACTGACAGTTAATTCTATCCTGCGATTCTGTCCTATAATTTACAATGACAATGAGGGACTTGCGTCTAACTTAGATTGGAGTGACATTGCTTTAATACCATAGAAATCATATAAAAACCTAGGAGAAAATTAAAAAAGAAACAATAAAAATATTTTTTCGTGGTTTTTGGGGTCACAAAATATGCGAAAAATAAAGTTACTCTAATAACATAAAACTTATTAGATTTCGTTTTGTCATTGAATTCTGAACGTTTTCTTATGAGGGTGTACATGCATAGAAACATTATTTTACGAGATAACTCAAATATTGATAAACGCTTCATACATAGAAGGTGTTACGTTAGGGCTTGACGTCATAGTCTAAGGTTGACCACGCACGTGACTATATTGACTTTTCGGCCGGTTATATTACAAAAAGTATTAGTCGCAGAGAAAAAAAACCGTTTATTTATCTTTTAACGTGTCCTCTCCTATTCTATTAAAACATTTTTAGTGCAAGTTCTCCCGAGACTCGTCTCATTGCGGCTTCGAGTCTACACTCTTTTCAGGCGTCTATTGAATGCAAAAACCTGTCACGTGACCCGACCATGACAGCTCTCTGCTAAGTAAAGCGCTTCTACCTCTAAGATCGCTCTTAAGTGCTCATATAAAGATGTGTATCTATCTAGTTGAAATAAGAAAAGGGACCATGGAATGCCTAGCTGGCTCCATTTGGTTCAAGAATTTAATGTTTTTTAACATAACTTGTGCCTTTTTGAGTACATAGTAAATGGAGTCTAAATTCTGTATCTATCCAGCGGTTCCCTTTATATTCTTCCTATTTGCAAGCGGATTTAGTCATCGAGTTTTTAAGAACCGTTAGATTCGATCCTCAAAATTAGTTAATAAAAAATATTGTCTGTAGTACTGTGCTTCTGTAACAAGGTATTTGTTTAAAAGTCTGGATGTCTGCAAGCATTATCGAAGTGGAAATTGCTGCATAGCTTAGCGGCTTTCTCGACGAGTGCCGGTTGACACTGAAAAGTTATGTACCATGGAGTTGTAGCTAAGTTACCTTGCCTGTGGTAACTTAAACACAAAGCACTAGAGGATGTTTTCCATAAACGACCCGCGAATATATTATCCTACTGTTTCAGAAAGTACGCCGTTTAGAGATGACCCTTACCTTAAGTATAGGCTACTTATGCTTATCAATCAGCCAGTATTCGTCCCCTGCTGGCCATAGGCCTACCCCAAGGTTCTTCACTTCTTGCTGTTCGCGGCCAACTCATCCAGCCGCTGCCAGCAGTCTGCCTCAGATCGACGGTCCAGCAAGCTAGTGGGTGACTTGTGCTTATGCTGTACAAAAGTAGGTACTTGAATTGTGCGAATTAGCCGCAGTTTAACTCAGGATGTTTACGAGCACGGCCCGAGCAGGCGCATTAGCGATCCGCTAGCGGAGCGTGTCGAAGCCACTCTTGGACTCAATAACACCTCCACTTTTCTAAGTTAGCGCTTTTGCTTGGAATCTACTGATTTTGGAATTTGGGTCTCCCGGTTGGGATTGGATTAGTGACAATCATTACCGACATTGAAGGTGGCCAGCAACAACTGGATATTCAGTGGACAAATAGATCGGAATGAAAAACTTTGAAGAATCATCAATTATCTTGGGCTAGGCTCCCAATATAGTTGAATATAGCTTAAGATCATAATAACTGCGTTTTTCGCAAACGCCCAGCTGGTGTTGTAAAAGTTATATTTTAATGCAGTGTTGCGGCCGCTTTTTGAAGGTCGGTGCTTTCGCTTAGGACGACTTATTTTTCTTAAATTCCGTTACTCCTCTGAGGAGTTAGCCAACAAAAGTATCTGCCATGCTACTCTGTTCTGGGCTAGATCATCGATGTCAACTCATGTGTGACTTAATTGCTAAGTTTCTATTTGGACTGATCGCAGTTTGATCATTGATTCTCAATTCAATCTGAAGTTCGAATTTATTAGAATGGCTTAGTTTGGGCGTACTGAGCGTCAAATATATTTTCTATTGGTATGATATAAGGACATAAGGATACATCTTAAGGATTATCATCCTGTGTCCTTATATCATACCAATAGAAAATATATTTCACGCTTAGTTCGCCCAAACAAAGCCATTCTAACAAATTTGAAGAAAATTTTACTACAGATTGAATTGAGACCAGTCCAAATAGCGACTTAGCAACTAAGACAAACATGAGCTGACATCGATGATCTAGCCTAGAACAGAGTAGCATGGAAGATACTTTTCTTGGTATTCCCTTGTATATACATCATAGAGTTTATTTCCTTGCATGTTTAAATGTCATGTATTTGGATTCGGTGTGGTAGGCCAACGCTTTCCGGGGCCTTGTTCCCTGGCAAATAACCCTAGACATGCCTGTGGACTTTCTTTTCTTTCTTTCGCGGCTTTAGTTATACCTTTTATAGCGCTAACAAACTCCATCGAGAGTCGCAAGTCCTGGGCAGCCATCGTCCCCACGCTGGCCAATGCTGAGAAACGACCTCGTAAAACATTGCTGGCAATGGTGAGAGACGAGGCTTGTTCCCAAGACCTTTAATAATTTGCGTCAAGGTAGAATAAGCTTCAGTGGTAAATTTATGTATTTATTAAAAATTGAGAATTTTTAAGCGATCTGTTACAATTTGATTATTCCTCTTCTCTTTGCAAGTTGAGTTCAAGTTCTGAGTTTAATTTTGCATTTACTATTACATATACCGATAATATCTTGGTATCTAAATAAAGCACTTTAAAAATCTTTCTTTCATGATGAAAGATTTTAAAACGCGTCTGTTTTTGGCTATATGACGTCACGGAAAACCAAATTGTAGACGTTAGCTGTCATAGTTGATAAATAGGTATAAAGATGTGAAATAAGAAACATAACAATTTTTTTTATAAAGACGAAAAGACGACTGCTAAAAAGTCTTCATTCAGGCTAAGGTGAGTCCGTTAAATTTGCAACGTATCATCGCATGTAACCCTTCTTAATTAAGTCACAAATTTATTTAGTACCCTTGGTTTTTGTAGGTCTGGGGAATAACCCGAGAGCGCGTTTCAGAAATGGCCTGTAACTTATTTTATGGGCACAAGAGGGATTTGCTTTTTTGGTCGAATAACGATTTGTTTGTGACCCCTGCCAATAGGCTTGTTAATTTTACGTCGGTTTTTGTTAATTATTGCACTACGGACCAACTTTGTTTGATATTATAATGAAAATTGCCTACTTACATGAAAATTAGTCTCTACTTTCTTCACAAATGAAAGCCTCTGACGAAAAGGCCTAATGTACTTAGAGTATTTATTACCTTTGCTGAATATTGCTTGAATTGTAGGCAAAAATAAAATAAATTGAACCCGTAAATTGCTCCTCTGTGATAGCTCTAATCAAACATGATATAAGAATGAATATTAAATAAAACTTAGTAAGTAGGTACTTACTACTGAGGGTAGCTAACCTATCAGTTTTTTGAGAAAACTTAAATCACGTATTGAGACTTGTATTATGTAATTTATTGTGTATTGTGTAAATTACTTACTTAGTGTTATCTATAAAAAACATACGCAATACCTTTTTTAGTAGCTCTTTTACCCTTATGTAGGTCATGGTCTAATAGATCTACTTTAAATTGAACGTTAACACCAAATAAAGCGCTAAACCGTTGAAAAATTCTTACTACCCATGCCTAGTCAAGGGTTAAGTAAAACGTCGGACCACATCTAGCATTTTAAAGTTTCGTGATTTAAAAAAAATCTAATAACACGGTGATAAATGCATCCACAGATTTATGCATTATCTGTGGATATGTAAAAAAATGCTTGCTTGCAAAAATGTAACTACGAGACAATTAATTCCTTATAGTCTGTAATCGAGTGTCTAATCCCTTTCTTTTGTGACCCAGGTACACCTACCTACACCATCTATTTATAGCTAACCCTTCTAATGGAACCATGACGAACATCCTCCTACCTACCAAAGACATAAATCGAAATCAGAAGAGAATATTACGGCCCACTCGGCACGTCTATTCAAGCTAAATTCTATTTCTGAGGACATTAGTCAGTTATCATCGGTAATTGGCTCTGCGACACTGATTGGCAAATGACAATATAAGTGGACGCTGCCTGCACCTTCAGATTAAGTTATTAGGGCTGTTCTTACGTGAAACATGCTGTGTCGTTCGCACAATTTAACATTTTTAACTATTGTAATAAAATGAGTAAACTTTTGATAGATTTGATAAAATATAAAATGAGACATTTTAAATATATTTTCGTTGTATACGTAGTTTTTAATAATGAAAAGTTGTTTCCAATTAATTAATTTTGGAATCAAATTTCCTCAATCGAAAACTTAGTACAGGATAACAAAAATATGCATTGAATATCCGAAATTTAATTATCCATCAAAGTCTCAGACCACATTCATTAAAAGTATAGGTACTCATTTTATTAAAATTACAAAAAATTTAAAATCGTGCGAGCGACACACCATGCTAACTTTATGCAACTGCAACGTCTTCACAGATAACGGCATATCGCTCATGCCAGTGACAGGTGACAGCTCTCAGGATTCCCGCGTAAATGTAGGTAAACATTAGCGTGCGATCGGTAGACATTTTGCATTTATTTCTTTTTTCTTGTTGTCATACAACGTAATTTTTTATTTGGCCTGTATTTTTCCAAGCTGCATAGTATTTTTTTGTTTCTGCGGTTTATTTTGTGCTTTGTTACTTTTGAAATTTTTCTAATCTTTAGGAGTCTGCATATCTGCCGAAAAACCGATAACCGAGGGATAAAAAGGTTCTCGTGGAGACCACAAACTGGCAAACGCAGCGTTGAATGCCCACAAGCCCGGTCTGAGGATGATCGAGGATAGAAAGAAGTTGGAACTTAAGTTATGGATTGGAACTTAACTTACACACTATAGTAACCTACAACCCCTTGGATACACAATATCGTTTTTCAAGCGACCCCCTCAAATCTGTCTCCTTCACTTAGGTACCATAACATACTCAATTCCAACCTCTTCATAATGCCTGACACTTGCTAAGAAAAACATGACAAATCATACACGAACTACGCATATCAGGGCAATTGAAAAAACATTCCTCGCGTAGGGATGTGGATGTGTGTATATTCACATGCCGCATTGAAAACTTTTCCGACCCCCTCTTGGGAATCTTGGATAGAGATATAATGAAGTACAAAGCACATAGTCACTAATTCACAGGCGGTTAGCGATAATCTACGAAATGTCTCGAAATCTACAAATCTGCCTTTCATTTTATTTATGTCCTACTGCAGGGCATAGGGCTTCTTTCAGCACGTGCCCACCGCAAGATACCAAAAATGTTTTGTTGTGTTCGTGGTTTTTTAGGTGGGTATCGGTTAGGAGACACGTCGATGTCGTTATTTGTAGGACTTGGTTAATAATATTAGGTTCAGGATCAACTTAAATGAAAACACCAAACTGGCATTTAGATGCAAAGGATGAGATGATTTTACAGCGGCCAGTGGCACCATCACTTACACTAGATGGGTGAAGGGGCCACTTGGACGCTGCAGTGCCTGGGAGATTGTTTTTTTTAGATGGATTAGGCTTGCCATCCTGACAATTTAGTTGGCCTAGCCCACAGGAAAGGAATGTCAATACCTACGTGCGGATAAAAACACACAAATGCAGATAAACTACATTTAAGACAGTATGTAAATAGATTGTTGTTTAGAGTTTATGTAGTTTAATACACAAAACAAACTACTTTATTTTGTGCACGTACCCGTTCTTTGCTTCTCCGATCTTCCAAGATATTTGGGAAGAATACATAGAATATTCTTTATTATACCCAGAAATTAGAAAAAATGTTAATCATTTTGTTGTCCGTCCACTAGAACGTCTTGCACCAAACCAACACATTTGAGCCACTATGCGAATTTGTCATTGGAGAAAAATAGTCGGCACCTGCAAATAAATGCGTGGGGGCCCCCCTAGAGGGGCGCCTTCCCCGAGGGTCCTAGGGGTCCTTTGAAGTGCGCTTATGTAAGTACCGCGACTTGAGGGCGAGTGCAGACAGCATCATTACTCGCACACATGTTTCGTTCGGTTCTTTTTGGGGGAATGCTATGAAACTTTGGAGCAAAATAGACATACGCATAAGCTGCCAAAACAAGGTGTTATACCTACTCGTAAGTTCGAAAAATACGGCAAAACGCTTCGGCAAAAAGTAGTGCCCTGCTCGTCTTGTCCGAGGCACTAACAGTCTATATAAAAACACAATTTCTTGAAACACTTCAATTGCAGTTTAAATTGGTCTTTCTATTTACGACAGACTATTTAAACTGCGTTTGTGTAGTGTTTTAGAGGAATTGTGTATCTAACGGTTTAGAGGTTTATTTATTTATTTATAAAAATACGATCTCTACTCGTACTAAAATAAGTCTAAAATAGGAATGGCTAACTAAGTAACAAGAATACGTTCTTAATTGTGGCTTAAGTAGCATTCGTACAATTTTCAAATGAATAGTCATTTATTTAGAGCAAAGAAAAAGACAGCACAAAATCCGAACGTTCACAAAAAGCGTCGTCATAAAAAGTGACACAATACAGAACGTAAAACTGAAATAGTAAATTAATCAAAAATACCGCCCGAGACACACCCGACCCCAAAAGATCCCGTGACGCTAACAGCGTTCGCCATTGCACCGCCAGAGAAATCCAATTTAAGGGGATCCAGTGGGCCACCAAAGAAGAAAAAAAAACATTTCTTCTTTTAAAGACTGTATTTGCAAAAGTGTCTGCACAATCTCTCAATCATGTTATCAGTGATTCTTAGGACCCATGACAAAGAACCTAGGTTCACGAACCGGCGACTAGATAGCATTTATGTCAAAAACGGCCGTTTTTTGCATTAGGTTCATGGCCATGGGTCCTAAAAATCACTATTGACATGATTGAAAGATTGCACAGACCATTTTTTTGTTCCTCGGTGGCGCTGTTACTCCCTGGAGCCGAGTGGAGCCCCTTAAATGGCCACTTAAGTGACATTTAAGAACTGGTGCAAGTCGGTCCTAGACATGTTATTTATTAGCCATCCACATTTTAGACATAAATTAATGTGAACAATCTACCTATGTAACTCGTTACGTACAAAAAATACTAGAGCAAAGTTGTAACTACTTATAACTAGTTTATCGTTCTGTCTCGTTCTCTTAAGTACTTTGAAAAGAAATATGTGGTACTTTAAGAAACATAATAATATGGTAAATTTAATAAGTTCTTCCATAAGCAGCCCAGACCTTATCTCAGGGAGAGAGTATGGGCTTAAACACCACGCGTGCCCACCGCGGATTGGCGATTACAAGCGTTTGTCTGAGGTTTGTGAATAACTCAGGTTTCCTCACGATGTTTTCCTTCACAGTTAGCGAGTGATATTGCTACTATAACTTCACAAATAGTTGATTGTTTCACACATATAATTCAGTCACACAGTATAGTTGATTGAATATTTAGTCATCATCCTTGTAACATCACCTCATTTACGATGTAAGCTTAATTTACACAAATAAATGTTGAGCTTACCTATAAGTAGTGTACATACACGTAATTATATATTTTTATATAACACGATTCTACTATGTTCTATATGTATGCTGTTGGTGTGCCTTATTAAATTAAATAAAAACAAAATAAATGTACATAACTCAGAAAACAAAGTCATAGGTACATGCCCGCACTGGGAATCGAACCTGGGTCTCTCTCTTCCGAGTCCAATGATCTACCCACAAGGCTACCACCGCTCCAATGAGTGTTTACTTAATATTTTTTTCAATGAAGAAAACGGCGGTTAGTCTCGTCGGCTTGCTAGGTTTCAGAATTGACCCAGGGTCTTCTTATTGAAACAGTAAAAACTCAACGCATTATATTACAGCTTCTGTCGCTTATGCGAAAACTTTGCAAAGCCCAAATTCGGTTTATTGTCAAGTCCCGCTTATTGTAAAGTACATTTGGAACGCCGTAAGGTTTTATTACTGAGGTAAGTTTTGTTATAGCTGTGTCGTAAAGTTAACGTATACTGTAAAACTGACAATCACGCCATTTTTTTATTTTACAAAATATAGTAAATGAGCAATTCTCTCCGAGGAGTTGAGTTTCACATAAATCTTGGAGATGTTTGGCTTCAATCTGAGTACAACTCGATGAACTATATTAAAGAAAGGGATTGGAACAAGCAGCGCTTCTATTAGCCTCTCGCTTCGTGGTAATATTCTGTGAGTACGAAGCAAATTCATAGGATCGCCGCTATAATCAATCCAGTCTAAGTGACCATGTACGTTGTTTTGCGGGAATTCACATCTTTTCATATACCTAATTTTATTTATTACCGACTTCTTAAAGTCGATTTTTGTTTCAAATTGACGTTATCGTATAAAACGCCCTGGAGGAATCTAGTGCGGTATCTAAAACCAGCTGTAAACCGGCACCAAAACGCTACCGGAACCTACAAACATAGACTAATGGGATACAGAAGCGAACTGGTACCATAACTTCACCCCCTGACGTATTTGAATCTATTTTCATTAGCTACACGGCGGCGGCGCCCGTACAACTTTCTTGCGGCGCGCGGTGGGTGATTGGCCGATCTAATATCAATTACCGGAACTTTTGCTCTGGTTATCGACGATTGATTATAATTTAATTACAAGCGGGCTACTGCGGTACGCGGTGGCACCAGCTACTCGTATTAGTGCTGGTCATATGTTTTCTGTAAACTTTGCGATTTTGACTAGCTGTTGTTTTGCTTGACGTCGTTCGGCATCCAAAACCGCTAACGTGACTTTTATAAAATTTTACTGGAGACTAAGAACTTTAGAAATCTTACCCCCGTACACGTACTAAAATTCGAAATAATGGTTTTTAGACTAACTTAAACCATGTTAGACTAAAAACCATTATTTCGAAAATTTTGTATATGTGTACGACGGTATGATTTGTAAAGTCTTTAGTGTCTCCTGTTAAATTTGATAAAAGTCAGGTTCGCGGTTCTGGATGACGAACGACGATGTGCGATTCAGGAAAATTGCATCTTCCTATGACTGCAACTAAGTGAATTTTGGTGTAACTACGATTTTCGGGCTTTCCGTAACAACGCGTAGGTAATTATTTAATTAATTCTTGGCAATTCGTGTTTTACTGTGTGTAACTTTTAGATAAAAAGTACCCGAAACCGGCGTGCATGCACGCAGCGACTACTGCATGTTGACGAAGCGACATAGGTTTATTAGGATCGTGGCAAGTGGCAAACCCTGGGCCTACCCCTGCGAGATACAGGCGTGAGTTTCTGCAATTTAATGTACCAAATTGTTTGAATACTTTTGATAACTTTGGGACAGAGGTCGCGGGTTCAAGTCCCGGCATGGGTGGAGTTTTCAGCTTCTAAATAGGTTTTTATAACTTTGGGACAGTCACGTTGTACCACTCAGTTTTGAATATCTAAGTTATATAATCAATTTGTTCTGCAAACAGAAAAATGAAAAGAGTTGCAATGCACCTAAACATTTCAGCGACCTTTTCTGTGAGGACGCCGTGACAAATTTATACAGCTGTGATGAGGATATTGGTTTAAAACATCTGTTAATAACTAAGTTGTATGCAACAGATAACCAACGAGTAAATCATGTTACGCAAAGTACAGTTCTCAATCAAATCTTGATTATCAATAAAGTAAACCCAGATGATATCTAACTATACCTACTTACAGTCTCTATCGACAATTTGTATCTATTGCTTGTTAAGTGAAACATTTTCTTTGGATAGGATAGAGATAATTATGATGTTTCGATTAGTAGATAGGTACACAGGTAGTGATTATATTGCTGCTCGCTTAGCATGATCAGTGTAATAATAATAATAACTTCCACACCACACAATCACTCGCACACCAGTACGAACAAACCCAAACTACCTAGCATATCCTGGGTAACCAGGCAAGGACATCACAAATATGGAAATACACCCAGACTGAGGCCATTTGTACAAATGTACGGCGGCCCCCCACTGGGAAACGAACCCACGACCTCCGGCACGGTAATCAGACGTGATGCCGCTAGACCAACGAGGCAGGATGACAACGCAAGCGCCGCGATTTTTATGAAACCAAGCGTGCCAATTTTGTAATACCTCTCCTGTGACGGAAAGTGAAAATGTCTTCTCTAATGTCTACATTAGACATGTTTTTTGTTGTATTTTGAAAGATTGTCAATGAGGCATGAGGCATTTTGTTAATTTTCAAGGAAATCGGACAACGATAACAGCCGACGGAAAGTAGCGGCCGCATAGGTGCCTGGCACTTATGTCGAGAACGTTAAGTAGTGTGCTTGCGTGTGTACACTGAAAAAAAAAAATTGTTAACCTAACAATTTTTTTGTTGTCCCGACAAATATTTACTTTCAATATAGGGACAAACGAGAAAACAGTATGTACAACAGATTTGATTTGTTTAACTTTACGGATCATAATGATAAAACGAACTAGAAAATGATTCAGTTTACTTCCTTTTTTGTAAAAGAAACCATTTTTAGTTACTTAGCTAACAATTTCATATTTGTTATATCTACTGTTTTGGGTTTGGTAAATGGTACTTTTGTAAATTATACAAATTTTATTGATTATTGACAGAAAAAATCATGTGTCATTATACCAGTAAAAAGGGTAAATTTTCCATTTCAATTCGTTAATCTTAAGAATATTTGAGGAGTAGGCGAACAGAAAGTTACATTTCCATTTTTTACCTTTTTTTTTATTATTATTTTTTTACTCTCGCAACACTGAATCCCACCATATACACATACCGTTTCCGTTCATATCGCGATATTTCCCGTAGAAAAAAGTTTTAAAAGTACTGAGTTCCTCCAAAATGTAACATTTCCTTCATTTTTATTACGATTTTGAACGCTTTAACAAAAACCTGTACAAAAAGTAACTTTTCCCATAGTAAATGCGTCGATTCATAGGCAGTGTAAACAAAAAGTAACTTTAAAAAAAAATAATTGCAACACCGACTATCTGCTGTCAATATCATCATTATTTGAATCGAAAAGTGGTCGTTTTCTGTTGTAACGTCTTGGTTTTTATTTATGTAATAATGGCAGAAGTACCTGTGGAGGAAATTAACCAGGGCAAACGAAAAAAGGATGCCAGGGAGAGGAGAAACATAGCTGAAAGAAATAACAAGTAAGTTTGATGGACGAATCTGATTCACTTTCTTTTCGTGCAATATTTTTTTGATTACCTACCTATCTAATGTAGGTATATTTTATTACTATTTAATGTGAATGTAGTAACATTTCCATTCATACCCTACCAAAAAGTTTCATTTCCAAAAAGAAGGCCAACAAAAGGTAACATTTCCAGGCACGTCCAACAAAACGTTACATTTCCAATTTTGAAACTGAAATAACTTAACGACCGATTTTTAAAAAAAATACATAATAAGTATAATCGCTAGGTCTATCTCACTTCGTCAGTTTTTACAAATAAAATTATAAAAAATATCTTATAATGATGCTTTTTTACATTTTCGTAAATTTCCCTAAAATTTTGTAAAATGGAAATGTGACTTTCTGTTCGCCTACTCCTCATT